>CAWUFW010001364.1:327500-1616006 GCA_963921515.1 Calotriton arnoldi | reverse complement strand
ATTCACAAGCAATTACTGGAGGAACTTATTGAGGCCCTTACACTACCAACTGAAGTAGCCGTAGTCAAATGCGCAGCGCACACCAATGGCCAAGATTTTGTCTCCCGAGGTAACGCCCTGGCAGACTGGGCAGCTAAGGCTGCAGCCAGAGGCCCCCACCTCAAACGATACCAGCAGTTCCCTTTGCCCCCATCTTACTTGCCCAAACACTACCTCCAACAGAGCAGGACCCCATAAATGAAGGAACTTTCACCACAGCTTCCCCATATGACATTGACACAACACAGCAATATGATCACATCGCCCAATTGCACCTCAGAGAAATACAAGAAAGTGCACCAGATCAAGAGAAAGAGTTGTGGAAGAAGAGGCGAGCACAACAGGATTCCGCTGACTTCATTTATAGGCAAACAATGACAGGGAAACCTGTGATGCCACAGACTTTATTGCAAGTGGCGTTAGATCAACTCCACCTTCCTACCCATGTCACCCGAGATAACATGTCCACAACATTACAGACAGATTGTTTCATTCCCAATGCCCACGAACAAATACAACTTTACGTTAATAAATGTCTCATTTGTCAACAATACTCACCAAACCCAACTCTCAAAACAGTTGCTTCCACAATTCCAAAACCATCAGGCCCCTTCAAAGAACTACACATTGACTATGTCGACATGATCGATCGCTGCCAAAATTACCGCTATCTCATTGTGGTAGTGTGCCCATTTTCACGCTGGATCGAAGCTGGACCATGCGTCCACTGCGATGCCAAGGCAGCGGCCACATTCCTACTCCGTGAGGTCATTTCTCGATGGGGCGTCCCCGACGCCATCCGGTCAGACAACGGAAGTCATTTTTCAAACGCCATCTTCTCCTCCCTGACCACAATGCTAGGCATTAAACACAAACTGACATCAGCCTATCACCCTCAAAGCAACGGCATTTGTGAGCGCCTCAACGGCTTGCTCAAAAGTAAAATAAGCAAAATCAGTGCCACAATAGGACAGAAATGGCTTTACTGCCTACCCATAGCCCTCTTTGCACTAAGAAACTCCCCAAGTTCGATCACCACCTCACGCCCCATCAGCTTGTCACTGGACGATCCATAAATGTAACTGTCCCGCCCACACGCCCCAAAACTGATAACGAATCTTCCTCTGACATCGTTAAAGCCGAGCTTTACGATTATTTGTGTGCACTAACCCGCGCTGCGCAGTTCCTTTCTACCCAAGTATCGAAGAGGAAGGAGAAGGGCCCCACCGACCCTGAGCTCCCACCAATCCGTCCCGGAACTCTGGTCTTTGTCCGCAAAAACGTCCGACGTTGGAGGGACCCCAAGTTCGAAGGCCCCTTCCAGGTGATAGACTCATCACCAACTGCAGTACGAATAGCCGAAGGAAAGGCATGGATCCATCGCAGCCACATCCGTCTGGACCCCGCACCACCACAACACCAGTCAATGGACTAGAGGAGGGAAAAGCCATACCACTGGTACCAGTCAACGAAGACAGCGGGTTTCCTTCCTCCTCTGATGAAGAAGACGACGACACTCACGTGTACATTGATGAAGACCATAACGGCAATGCTAAGTTATGTATTGTATTTCTCCTATCATGCTGTATTATTGCTACAGTGGCACTTGCAACATTTAATTGGTATATCTTTTACCGTAACGCCGTAAAGGTGTATTCTCCTGCAAATACTCGCACGCCCTATAGAGCACCACCACTTGTACCAGCAGTGACATATGCCCGAACACAGGTACAACACAACACTGAAGGTCCACAACTCTCTGACAGTATCACTCACAGTATGCATACTGGCACACATCCCACATCCCCAACTCCTGTCCTGGTCCAAAGTACTGATCCATGGGATGGTGTCGTGGACATTACAATAGGTCCCCAATTGCCCCGCCGCTCCAACTCCCGCAACACCCACAGATTTAGACGGGGCAGGCCAAGGTTTTGGAGGACCCATAGACCAAGCAAAAAGCCCGAGGCCAAACCAGATTGGGCCACCAACCTTCAAAACACAATGGTTCACATTGCACACCAGCATCCCATGCCCGCCTTCCATTCCACACGTCCTGACAAATTAGCTGAGGATCATGGAGCCCATAACGCCTTATTAGATAACATGTGGTACCGGGACATGACCAAAGTAGGGAAAAAGGTAACGAACGAGTCCTGTTTTGTGTGCTCACACATTCCTCATGCAGTGGGCGCAGACAAAATGATTTTTCCGCCAAGAAGTCCCACCACCAACTGCCAAATGTCTCCTCCATTTGTTTCTCTGCCGTATACACGGACTGATCCAGCTCCTGTCAGGAGAAATAGACGCTGTGTTTGTAAACACCACAGCGTGGGATTATCAGTATCTCACACACAAAGTTGTGACTAACGTACAAGAGTTTCAGAGGGAGTTAGAGCACGATTACATGGTTGAAACACCTATGGTACTGATACAGGGTTATGAGGATATCTTCAAGAAGGCTGGGTATTTTCTCTTTACCACACCCTCACCAATATGCCAAGCAAAAGCGAGCAGGTTAATTCTAAACGACACTTCACGCAGGACCCAATACCCCTGTGACCTCAGGACTGCACTACATTTACAGGCCAATATTTATTTCAACAATCAGTGGCATGGCCCACACAACCTCACCTGTAAGGCACCTTCCGTAGGAAAACCATTTGTAGATACAGAGTATGAAAATGATATTGATTGGGATGTTGAGACTCAGTGCAAGCAGGTGTGGGCACAGGAAACGAGAAGGTATACCTTTGGTAAAGACACAACATACAAATGGAAAAAAGCATACAAGCTAAAACTCCTTTGCTTCCTAGGTAACGGTACACGTGCTGTGGGCCGCAACACCAATTGCAACAGCACTATCTTTAATTTGGACCTCCAAGACGGCACCTCCGGCATCATGGACATCTATTGGGCATGCGGAGAACGCCTTTACCTCCAGTTACCTCCTCAATGGAACGGCCTATGCACCATGGTCACTGTGCATGAGCTGCATCTCGTTGTCCCGGCATCCAACATTTCCCAGGTGCATAATCACCCCATTACAGGTGATGTCACCCTGCTCCACCGGCACCGAAGGAGTGCTCAATATTTTGCTAACGACGCCTTTCGCGAAGTTCCTCAGGAATTTTGCCTTTTTAATGACGCACAGGAATTCTTTGGGGGCCTGTGGCCCATTTGGCAAACATCAGCTAACGCCAGGTGGCTGCAGGTCACACGCTACGAACTTATGACACTGATCAATAACACCCGAGATGGGTTCAACGCAATACAGGAAGAGTTGCGGCCTTTAAGGCTCATGGTTCTAGAGCATCGATATGTTCTAGATCAACTCACGGCTATGCAGGGTGGGGTATGCGCCAAAATCGGAAAATCCTGCTGCACGTTCATACCATCTAATGATGCCGATAACGGGACACTTGCCAAGGCAATTGAGGACTTGGACAATCTGGGAAGGAAGATGCGTGAGGAGGAGGTGCCGAAGCAGATGTTATTTCTAATTGGTTCAACATGGACTGGATGCCTTCATGGCTGTCTGCTATCTTGAAAATGTTGCTACCTATTTGCTGTGTACTGATGTTAGTGTGTTGCGGTGCACAGGTCATAATAAGATGTGTCAACAGATTTAGCACCAAGGTGGTAGGAATGAACTACGCTAACACAGGGATTTACCAGAAGTCACATTACCAGGTCATGGACCGTGTTCCTGGGGATGGGGATGGCCCAACGCAAGTAGAATTCATAGAACTAACAGCCCCTGACGCTTCTCCCAACACACCACCAGCTCCCCCACTCCCACCACACAGGTACACCATAAGGGAGGAACACGCCACTCACAAATATGAGCAGCTAGCTGACAACAATGATGGAGAGTATGTTACCATAACACCAGGATTGTCCGCTCAGACCCAGTGCTTCTACGTTAATGATCCACTCTGTATGTACCAAACAGAAGAGGGGCCAGCAAAATACTATGTGAGAGTTTTGTTCAAAAATGAACAAGAGGAGAGAAATGAAGTAGGGTCCCGTTCTACCATATAACAGAAATCCTATGCAGCATTCTGCTCTGCCCAACAAACATGACACTCCCATATAGGCCCCACCACTCAGACCCTAACAGATGTACTAAGTTGTCCATTTTCCTTTAACCTTTTACTAGATGCCACAATGGTCCACACCTCCTTAGATACATACACGTAGGCCCAAAGCCCACTGCCTCTTGTTATCATTTTTTAATAAAACAAATCTCGTAGGCCTCACTGATCTGACAGCAGGGACTTGTGCCACCCACGGCGCTGCGAGGCACCAGCACCCCCAGGGAAATTTCCACAGTTACAAGAATAAGGTTAGCCCACACGTACGCGAAACTCTGCTGGTACATCTTGTTCTTTCACAAGCAATATTTGTAATATTTTTAGTTTTTAAACTTTCCAAGCTTGCTCAAGTGGAACCAAAGACGGCTGCATGACATAGAAATAATGTATAAAATATAAATTTCCGAGCATCTTACGATAGAAGTTATCTTTTTTTAATGTTTGCGGTCAAGAGCACTGACCACCTGCTAAAAGCACCTGTTTCACCATGATACCACTTCTGTGTTCTCACGAGGCCACTTCTGTGTTCTCAAAAACTTTCCAAAGTTACTGTAAGCGTGCGGTCAAGGGCCCACGTCAAATGTGGGTGGGAGTTCTGCATTAAGCCATATAAAGATTAGCACCCATGTCCACGCCCTGAACTCTTTTCCAGTGCCTTGCACGGTGTGCGTTCCCGGTCGACCGACCTTCTGTCTTGGGCCTAGAACTCCTACTCTCAGGTGGTAGTGCTCTTCTCTGATTGCTAGCCTTTTGCCTTTGTCAGCCTCTCTTATTTAGCTCATCCACACCCAATTCAGTGCATTTATCTTAGCTTAAATTGTGTAGTCTTGGATGGTCTCTTGCTCTCTTAGTTAAGATTTGCCTCCTAGGCACTTGCCTATTCTTGATCCCTCATTTAAGACTTGCCCTTTAGGCTTCTGCATGTTAATTGATATATCCCTGAATATTTTTGCTTCACTTAAAATATGATGTATATGATTGTCGATGCTTTTATTTCATCCTGCTCATGTGTTGATGAGTACCATTTGAAGATGAACAGTTCTTTGTTTTACTGAATTGCTTAATAAAGGGCCACTGTATTTCACACTGTTGTTCCTTCTTCTCAGTGAACGGGCAGAGTGCAGGTCTTGCTCTCGTGAGCTGGTAAGCCAAGTGTGACCACCCATTTACCCTCGAACAGTGGACGAGGAAACAAATTGACAGAGAGCCCAATGCTGTGGTGGGCTGGGCAGCCGCGCCCCGGAGTCACTCCGACTCCATAATACATTTGTGACAGTAATTATCATAATTTATTAGCAGGCTGAGGCAGCTGAGATCAGGCTGCTGGGGCCTCTCTCACATGCTGTTTCAGTTTGGTTACAGTGAAGTCGTGCCCCAAAGTGGAGAGCCTGTGTGTCATGTCGGTTAGTGCCCTTCCATTTCTGGTGCTTTGTAGAAGTTCTAAGATGATCTTAGTGTTTCTAGGTGCTCAAATGGCGGTAATTTCTGATATTTATATGTTTAACTAGTCTTCACTGCTTGATTTTTGCTTGTGAGAAAGTGTCACTCATAGTCGTTGAATGTCACTCATAATTACGCTGAAATGATGAAAATGTCACACATAAGCAAACTGAAACCTTGGCAGCTAGTCATCTCCGTATTCCGTGCTTCCTCTGAGGAAACGGGATTTGGGCCAAGCCAGGCCCTTCCCCAGCGTTTCGAGGAATTGTAGTCTAGCAGAACGGTCAAAGCAGTAAACACGTTTCTCTGCAATGTATATTTTTGTGAGCATCAACCGCTAATTCTCAATTAGAAACGACATTACAAAAGTATCACCATCAGGTCAAACCAATCCTTAACACTGTTTCAAAATTCCAAAGAGTTTGACAATGAAGGAAAAAACATACTCTCCTTTTCATTGGTTATCAAACACATACAACAATTAAATAACTTAACAGTGCACAACCCACCTCCCTCGCTTACCACTAGTTGCTTGTTGGCTAGATTGCGCTATAGAAATACACATACTAACATTCAGGTAATGAACAGAAACTGAAACTGAAGAAAGTTAAATGATATAAAAGATTATCTTTTAGCGCCATCTACTGCACAAAACAGTAATTTCCATTTCGTAAAAAAGTACAGGCCGACCACAATCCATATTAATATTACTCTTGGAACCCAGCTTCAATCAATACATGCATTTCACTTCATTGCGGCGCAATTCAACTCTCTCTCTCCTCTTCTAATATTTTGTTGAACTTTTTATTTGTACCGTAAAACTGGAGTCCTTCTGCTTCTCCTCAAGGGGCCTTTGAAAACGCAAAGCAGTATTATAAGCCACGTCACCTTTTTTAATAGCAAGAACGTCTTCATCTATACGTATTTTAAAAGTACGCATAGAACCAATAGTACTTTTATCACATGGGCATTGTATGACATAGATAAATGGTGTAGGACAATTAATAAAATGTCTGATTTCATAATTACAAGTATTGATCTCGCCATTTTTAAACTATTTTCTCTACCTAAGGGCAAAAGTGCACACTTTACAGACCCACATGCGAAGAAACCACTAGGCGGCGGACGAAGCCAAAGTCCCAGTGTTAATTTGAGGCGCTCGAAGTAAATCCTCCAGCCTGTCTTTCATATTTGGCACTTTCTGAAAGTGATCTATGGATTTTCGATATATTTAAAATTTTGCCCCGAGCGAAGACACCAGTGTTTATTCACAGTCTTCCTTATCTCTTGATGGTTAGTTAGTATTATATTAAAAAATAATGCGCTTTTTATCAGACATATTTGTAACTAAATGGTTTCGGTGGTAGGAATAAGAGAGCATCCAAGTTGTTTATTAAGAGACGCTTTCTATGTGTTGGGATCATAGCCCACTGGACAAATGTGATTGTCATAATTTTTGTTGCTTTAACTAATTCTTCCCGCAAACTGCAAAATTCACGTTGTTATTCCCCATAGCATATAATTTTTTCTTTTTGTATTTGAATTTCACAAATTCATATTAATATTACCAAATCTGTTGAATCCTTAATTATTAACTGTTGGACTTGGCCTTTTCTTCAGGGTCATCCCCAAACATTTTGCCTTCTGTTTTCCGAACCCGTTTATGTTGGCTTTTAGGACTCTGTGCACTTTACTGCTAGCCAGTGCTAAAGTGCTTGTGCTCTCTCCTTAAAGCATGGAAGAATTGGCTTATACCCCATTGACATGTTTAATGTAATTGTAAGTCCCTAGTAAAGTGGCACTACCTGCATGTAATTTAAATGCTACTAGTGAGCCTGCAGCATTGATTGTGCCACCCACTTAAGCAGCCCTTTAAACATGTTGCAGGTCTGCCATTGCAGCCTGTGTGTGCAGTTTTAAACGGTCATTTTGACCTGGCAAAATAAACCCTTTGTGGGCCCAAACCTTACTTTTTAATACATATAAGTCACCCATAGGGTAGGCCTTGGACAGTCCAGAGGGGAGGGTGGAGTGTATTTCAAAAGTTGAACATGTACTTTTAAGTTTTACATGTCCTGGTGGTGAAAAACGCGTAACAATTCGTTTTTCACTACTGCAAGACTTACCTCTCCCATAGGATAATATTGGAGCTACCTTAATACATTTAACAAGCTGTAACTTCCAATTGGGAGCAGGTTGACTTTGGTGTCTAAAGAATTATAATCAAAAGCCCGCCCTCTTTAATGGTAAAGTGGGATTTTTAATCATAATTCTGAAAATGTAATTTTTTTTAAAGTTGCTATTTTCTTGCCCTAACCATTTGGTAACCGGATCCTGGGTCACATGAGTAGCTGTAGCGGGCAGTTGGTCTTTGTATATTGCTCCCAGACAATGAGACAAAGGGAGGATAGTTTTTGGCAGGATGTGCCACTCTCAGTTAACGAGGGGGAGGAGCTGTCCCCTACCATACTTGCACATCACAAAGGCCCTGCCTGACCACTCTCACAAAGGGAGAGTCACTAGGCTTTTGTGACTCCAGACAAGCTGGGGCCAGGACATGGAGGAACAGGATGGCCGACATCTCAGAAGGGTGGAAACCTCTAGAAGCTTCTCCCACTTCAAAGGAGGCACCTGGTATAAATATTGGTCATCAGACACCAGCTCTTCAGTACACGTCTGGACCTGTGAATACTCTGCTAGGAAGGAGGACTGCTGTGCTGCCGAAAGGATTGCCTCTCTGAAGGACTGCAGCCCTGCTTTGCTGACCTGAGGCCCTCTTACCTGGGGTAGAAGGGCTGGACCTGCAACTGGTGCACACGACCTGTGGAAGACTCTGCCTGCGCTGGGACCAGACTAGCTACAAGGGGTATACAATCCTATGAGTGAAGGCAGGACACATACTATTCAGGTGCAAGTGTGGCTGTGCTTAACTCCACCCTCCCATCCTGCCAGTGATGGCCCATCCAGGCACACTTAAACTCTCTATTGTGTGTGGCTGTCCAGGAGGAATACACAAAGACCAGCTGCCAACTACACCCAGTCATGTGACCCAGAGACAGCCTGCAGGCACTAAATGGCTAAGGCAGGAACATGTCAACTTTCTAAAAGTTTACAAAATAGTGATGGATGGAATGCTTGAATTAATCTCATTCACTGGTAATTACTTGGGCCACATCCCAATCCATTGTTATTTTGCACACCATGCCACCTCAGTTCGAACTCAGCTTTATAAACAAAAACGCACACAGCAGCTGACCCAGGTCAAGCACTTAAATTCCACTAGTTCCACATTATTCATAAGAGTGCAACTACTCCCGACGTCCGCTACTGAAGGATGTCAAATAATCAGGAAAGTCTATACACAAGGAAGGTGCACTCTAATTAAAGTCATTCATGAAGCATGTATAGTTCAAAATTCTTCTTTTTATTAGAGTTGTTTGCTTTAAAATTCTTCTTTTTATTAAAGTTGTTTGCTTTAAAATCGGCACACTGCCAACACGTTTCGTTCCCTAGTGCCACAGGAACTTCGTCAGGGCTTACTCATATACAAAAGGATCTCAAATTGTCCATAGAGGTATGAAGTCACCTATTTTGATCACTACATATAATCAATCCAAATGCGATTGGTCCAAGTATCTCTCAAGTATTTTTGTAAAATCCTCCAAAAGGTGTATTTATGTCTGATCCTAGCACAATATTTAAAAAACTGCCGCTCCTCTTCAGTATAAGAGGGCGCGTATGAAGGATAACACAAGGAAAACACAAACACAATATCTTAAAATCAATCAAAGGGCATCCGAATTATCTAGCCCAAGGTTCACTGTTGTCCACAAATTTCGAACACACAGTTATAATAGGAACCACAAATGGAGGTTCTTTCGTGAACCTTCGGGTTCTCCGCGGAGAAAGGAGAGCAATTACCAGCCGACCAGGACGGAGACTGTGCGAGAAACCGTCACAGAGAGAATGGAAAGGAAGCTGCGGCTACAGAGAGCCCCTGAGAGCAAGGCACCCGGACGCCAGCACCGAACGGTGGAACACAAGCATTTGATCAAAGAAATTCGAGGCGTTCACGCTCCTCACAACCCCCATGGAAGGTCGTATTCCATGCTGCTTTCTGATTTTGCTATAAGAAACCCGAAGGTTCACGAAAGTTTACCCAGGTGAAGAAGACGCTCTTTTAGGCAGAATAATGTCTTTGTTTACTAGCTAGGCAAGGAGAGAAGAATTTACAATCATGTGGCTTGACTCAATAAAAGAAGGACGTTGTGATTCACACAGGAGAAGGTTTGGGAACCAAGGACAAATTGATGCGAGAAAGAACCTCCATTTGTGGTTCCTATTATAACTGTGTGTTCGAAATTTGTGGACAACAGTGAACCTTGGGCTAGATAATTCGGATGCCCTTTGATTGATTTTAAGATATTGTGTTTGTGTTTTCCTTGTGTTATCCTTCATACGCGCCTCTTATACTGAAGAGGAGCGGCAGTTTTTTAAATATTGTGCTAGGATCAGACATAAATACACCTTTTGGAGGATTTTACAAAAATACTTGAGAGATACTTGGACCAATCGCATTTGGATTGATTATATGTAGTGATCAAAATAGGTGACTTCATACCTCTATGGACAATTTGTGATCCTTTGTATATGAGTAAGCCCTGACGAAGTTCCCGTGGCACTAGGGAACGAAACGCGTTGGCTGTGTGCCGGTTTTAAAGCAAACAACTTTAATAAAAAGAAGAATTTTAAAGCAAACAACTCTAATAAAAAGAAGAATTTTGAACTATACATGCTTCATGAATGACTTTAATTAGAGTGCACCTTCCTTGTGTATAGACTTTCCGGACTCAGCTTTATGCAAACCAGTCTTGACCCTGCTTCAATAAGAACAGTCCAGCCCGAACTGCCAAGCCAGGTCTTCCCTGAACCAGAACACAAGCAACCCAGGGCCAGTTTTGCGCTAGTTATGAGTTCATCAGCTAGGTACAGCTTGGTTCCAGTGACACAGTGTACATGGGACCCACGTCTGGGCATACCAGTCCCACTTAGGGCGACACAATAAGTATACAAAACAGTGATGGATGGAATGCTTGAATGAATCTCAGCCACTGGTAATCACTCAGGGCCGCATCCCAATCCATCACTATTTTGCACACCATGCTTCCTCAGTTGGGACCCAGCTATATGCAAATCAGTCTTCTTGACCCTGCTCCAATAAGAACAGCCCAGCCCAAACTGTCAAGCCAGGCCTACCCGGAAGTGGAACACAAGCAACCTAGGACTGGTTTTGCCCTAGTTATGGTCTCATCAGCTGGGTACAGCTTGGTTCCAGTGACACTGTGCACGGGATCCATGTCTGGGCAAACCTGTCCCACTTAGAGTGACACAATAAGTTTACAAAACCGTGATGGATGGAATACTTGAAATAATCACTCAGGCCACATCCCAATCTGATACCTGATATCTTCGGGTCTAGTTCGCGCTATATAAAACAAAATTTAAAAAAAATAAAAAATTCCACCTTTATTTTGCAAACCATGCCACCTCAGTTTGAACCCAGCTATATGCAATTCAGTCTTGACCCTGCTCCAATAGGAACAGTCCATCCTGAACCGTCAAGCCAGGTCTTCCCTCCACAACCAGGACATGTAAAAGTTAAAATTACATGTCTTACTTTTTAAATACATTGCACCTGCCCTGTGGGCTGTTTAAGGCCTACCCTGTGGTGACTTATATGTTTTAAAAAGGAAGGTTTCTGTCTGGCAAAAGGTTTATTTTGCCAGGTCGAAATGTCAGTTTAAAACTGCACACACAGCAATGGCAGGTCTGAGACAGGTTTGCAGGGCTACTTAAGTGGGTGGCACAAGTTCTGCAGGCCTACTAGGAGCATTCAAATTACAGGCCATGGATACCTGTAGTACCACATTACTAGGGACCTACAAGTAAATTAAATATGCCAATTGGGGACAAGCCAATGTCTTATCCATGTCCTAAGGAGTTAGCACATTAATCAAGAAGAGGGAGAGAGAGGTACGTAGTGGACCTTGCCTCCTGTATCAAATAGATAATCAAAAGAAATCCACTAGAAAGCTTAAACTGATATCCTTCCAGATATAGTAGTATTCCTTAAGGGAAAAGATTTACTTTTCATAAAATAACCCTCACCCACCAAAAGGTCCCTTAGTGGCATGCTTCATCATCTGTTTCTTCCCGTCCCGCTGCGGGATGGGGTGTGCTGCAACCGACGGAGACATGGGAGCACTTTTTGGAAGGTGTGGGCTATTGTCAGTGAAATTGTCAGTGAAATTGCTCTCCCACCCTCGCAGCTCCACCATCAAGTGAGGCCCTCCTGATCCCCTGCACTCTCGAGTGTTGGTGTTCGAGGCCCTCCTCCACCCGCAGGCTATACCTGCGCCTCATCCCTGGTGGTCCAGTGGACCTCTCACCCCTTCTCTCGCTCCGTTTATTCTGCCTGCTTCATTCTTTAGCCTCTTTACTTTCACCTTCGTTTTTCACCCTTTTACTCTCTTCCTATCGCTTTTATCACTTTTGTATCACTTTCCATTTTTCTTTTACAACTTTTGCACTGTTTTCGCTCCTTTTTCTGGGCACCTCTCGCCCGTTTTTCCTGCTGCTGCTGCCGCCGCGGCCCCTCCCCCAGCGCGACCAGCCTAAGCCAGTTTCCCCTCCCCGCTCCCGCCTCCCAGCTGTCCAGCCCTCCCCGACCCCTACTTAATGGCGGCCGCTATGCGGGCGCGCTGCTGGCGCAACGAAAGCACACCAAAGGCAAGCCCGTCTGCGCCCGTCCACGTCCTGATCGCGACTAGCGCCAGTAACCCTGAACCTCCGAACCACCAATGCTACAACCCAGCGGCACTCTACGCACTCAACCCAGGTCGCAACAACAACTGCAAGCTAGCATCACCAGCCGACACCCACGGACCCTTCAGCTGTCACCGCTGCCGCCACTCCTGCAGCACCGCCAAGACCACGGATCCAGCACAACCCACCCGCAAGAACGCAACCGCACCAAAGACCCTGCAATGCATCCTCCTCAATGTCCTATCCCTCCACAAACACGCCACCGAAATCGGGGACCTCCTCGACAGCACCACCCCAGACGTCGCATTCTTCACTGAAACCTGGACCAACACCACCTCAGGACCTGACATCGCCATCGCCATTCCCCAAGGATACAAGATCTGACCGCCCCACCCGCCCTGGGGGGAAAATCACCATCGTCCACAAATCCACCCTCCGGCTGAGCACACTTCCCGACGAGCCCACAGACCTGATGAAACACCTACACGTCAAGATACAGGCCAGCCCTACCACCACCCTCCGGAGAACCGTCATATACCGACCCCCCGGACCCTGCGGACCATTCACCAACTCCATCACGGACAGCATCACCCCGCAGGCCATCGCGTCCACCAACTACACCTTGCTGGGAGACCTCAACTTCCACCTTGACAACTAACAAGACTCCAACACCACATCCCTCCTGGACAACCTCCACAACATAGGACTCCGCCAGATCATAACTGAACCCACGCACTCAGCAGGACACACCCTCGACCCCATCTTCACAACAGGAAACTACATCACTTTCAGACCATCGCTGCATCCACTTCACCTTCAGAACACCCACCATCCACAGAACCCAGCACCTGCTCCCACAAAGAAATTGGACCAAAATCACCGACGACCAGCTCTCCTTCTCACTTGGCAACCCCACCCCAACCATCGTGGACAACGACGACCCCAACACCGCAGCCCGAACCCTGCACAGATGGATCTCCGACTGCGCCAACACCATAGCCGCCCTCAAGACAACAACACACGCCAGGAAAGCCAGCTGGTTTACCACCGAACTTCGAGAGTCCAGACGCACATGCCGCCGCCTCGAAAAGGCCTGGAGGAACTCCAAATGTACAGAAGCCCACAACAACTTCAGAGCCGCCACCAAAGCCCACCACCAACTCATCAGAAATACAAGTAAGAAAGCGATCAAAGACAGAATCTCCACACACGCGCACAACAGCAAAGAACTCTTCAGCATCATCAAGGAGTTCGCCCAACCCATCAGCGAGTCTACAGACATCCCTCCCTCACAAGACCTCTGCGACAAACTCAGCACCTTCTTCCACCACAAAATCAAGAACATTTACGACAATTTCGACGAAGACAGCCAACACACAGAACCCTCACCAACCACCCCCAACACCTTGAAGCCAACGATTGACAGCTGGACAGCCCTCACCACCGAAGACACACTGAAGACGATGAAGTCAATCCACTCCGGGGCCCCCACGGACCCCTGCCCCCATCACATCTTCAACAGAGCCGCCAACACCATCGCACCCATGCTTCGCCACACCATCAACTGCTCCCTCGCGAATGCCTCCTTCCCCTACGACTGGAAGCACGCGAGATCAACCCCCTCCTGAAGAAACCCTTGGCGGACCCCACCGACCTCAAGAACTACAGACCCATCTCCCTGCTCCCGTTCCCAGCGAAAGTCATCGAGAAAGCCATCAACAGCCAACTCGCCACCTTCATCGAAGAGCACAACATCCTCGACTCCTCCCAATCCGGCTTCAGAAAGAACCACAGCACAGAAACCGCCCTCCTTGCCGCAACAGACGACATCCGCTCCCTCCTGGACAGAGGAGAGACAGTAGCCCTCATCCTCCTCGACCTCTCAGCGGCCTTCGACAAAGTCTCTCATGGCACCCTATCATGCAGACTTCACGACGCAGGGATCCGGGACAAGGCCCTCGACTGGATCCGCTCATTCATCTCCAGTAGAACACAGCGGGTCAGACTCCCTCCCTTCCTCTCGGACCCTACACTGACCACCCGCGGAGTCCCCTAAGGATCCTCCCTCAGCCCCACGCTGTTCAATGTCTAAATGGCTCCGCTCGCCCCCATCATCAGAACCCACGGACTCAACATTGTTTCATACGCAGACTACACCCAACTCATCCTCTCCCTATCCAACGAAACAAAGCAGCCAAACACAACTTTCAAGAAGGCATGGAAGCAGTCGCCAAATGGATGAAGAGCAGCTGTCTACAACTCAACATGGACAAAACAGAAGTACTCATCATGGGCCCACACCCCGACGCCTGGAACGACACCTGGTGGCCCCTTGCCCTCGGAAGCCCGCCCACCCCCACAGACCACGCACGCAACCTTGGAATCATCCTGGACCCCGAACTCAAAATGGACCGCCAGATCAACTCCGTCGCATCCTCCTGCTTCCACACCCTCCGCCTCCTACGCAAGACCTTCAAATGGATCCCCCTCGAACACAGAAAGACCGTTACTCACGCCCTCGTAACCAGCAGACTTGACTACGGCAACGCACTCTACGCCAGAATCAACAAAAACCTCACCCACAAGCTACAAAACATCCAGAACGCCGCAGCCAGACTAATCCTCAACCTGCCATGACACTGCCACATCTCCCAGCACCTGCGCACACTCCACTGGCTCCCCATCAAGGCAAGAATCACCTTCAAGATTCTCACCCATGCACACAAAGCACTCCACAACACCGGACCAGCATACCTGAACAGCCGACTCAAATTCCACGCACCCCAAAGGACCCTACGATCAGCCCAGCTCTCCCACGCCGTGGTCCCCCGCACCAGGAAGTCCAGATCGGGAGGCCGCTCCTTCTCCTTCCTCGCGGCCAGAGCCTGGAACGCCCTCCCGCTGCATCTCAGACAGACGACATCACTCCCCATCTTCACGAGGGACCTCAAAACATGGCTCTTCAATAGACCTCCTCCTTGATGGACAGGATCCTGCACCTCCCCTCCACCCCAGCGCCTTGAGCCCCTTACGGGTGAGTAGTCGCGCTTAACAAACCCATGATTGATTGGGCTATATTACTAAAAAATAGGAGTGGAAGGGTCAGTGAGATAGTGAACAGAAATTCTAAAAAATACCTGGTCAGTAGGGACCTAAACTTTATTGAATCCTGTGGCTGGTATTGTTAAAAACAGGGGTGTTGAAGGTGCACAATTTAATGTATGTGTTACTCCTGGTCTACATGTTTCAAGCGTTCCCCTTCGGCTTTCTTCAGGACCAAGTACGATTGATCCCTAATACCACTCCTGAATATTGGCTATTGTATTCTTTAGTGCCTATTCATGGTATATCATTGTGCGTTATACCATACCCAATCGGTATGATGCTTCAATACTACCTATTTGGTAAGATGTCTCAATTCATTCTGGAAAGATAAAAGTATGCATAACATGGGTTAAATTACCGGCACGTTAAGTGTTGTAAACCACATCACCATCCAGTGGAAAAATGTGTGATATATTTTTCTATCAGGGTGACATTGTCAATGGCAGGTTTGAGACAAGTTTGCAAGGCTACTTAAGTGGGTGGCACAAGTACTGCAGGCTTACTAGGAGCATTAAAATTACAGGCCCTGGATACCTGTAGTACCACTTTACTATGGACTTACAAGTAAATTAAATATGCCAATTGGGGACAAGCCAATGTCTTATCCATGTCCTAAGTAGTTAGCAAACATACTTTAGCACTGGTTAGCAGTGGTAAAGTGTACAGAGTCCTCAGGCCAACAAAAATGAAATCAGAAAAATATGAAGAACTAAGGCAAAAAGTTTGGGGGAAGACCACCCTAAGGCTCACAGGTCTAACATTGCATATTTCTTTCCACATTTTAAAAGTTATATTTATTCCTATCATTTTATATTTATTCCTCTATCTTTTTCCCATTTATGGAATACTGGATTGGGTGTGGTGGGTATATAACTAATTAGGTATACTGTTGATAAAGACGCAATAGTGCTAGGTAACTGTTGATATGCAAGTGTCAAACTTAAATCTTCAATGTTATTACCCTGAAGAAGAGTTTCCCATTTAATCACTTGATCTTCCATTACAACATTTTTAGACTGTATGTTTCATAATGCTTCGCCAACATGAAGGCCCTTGTGGGTTATAAATGGAAAAACTGTAATGCAGTCAGATAACTTATTTGGCATGGATTACTGAAATTCTTAAAAGACAGTATAGTAAAGTTCTATTTTTCATCATTTCAGTCAAGACCTCATCTATGAATAATTTTGTAGTTTTAAGGTTGGATATGAATAACCGGGTGTGACTTTGGCAAACACTTTCTAACATTAACTCTGAAAATAAATGTCAGATCTGGCAGGTAGTCAATTGGAATACCACTAACCTGAAACTTTACCCAGCGGGGGCGATGTGTGAAGCTAAGTCTCCGATTTACCCTTCGTGATACCTCTCAAGAGCATTCTGCAAGGCTATCCTGAAAAGGCACCACTCAGGGGAAAAGGGGAATGGGAGAAAACAAGAAAAAGCTGCTGAAGCGAGCAAGAAAAGGCTTCATCTGCAGCATCCTTTCTGTCTTGGAATAGCACTCTCTGGAACGTCACCCACTTATGTGTCTTCCTTGCTAGACGACTTGCAGTCTGTCATGACCTTGGCAGTGAGCTCCTGAAGAGAACAGGCAATGTGACAGGAATCTTTACTTTGCCACACCTGGCACTCTGTAGCAATACACCAAAAATAATCCAAGGGAAAGGTAAAAAGATAAGGCTCAAGACGTAGCCCTCTCCGTAGCACAAGCAATGAAGCCCAACCTTCAACAACACCTCCTAAATCCTATCAGCTGTAGGAAATGTTAACAGGTGGAGAGGTACCTGCTTCTTGCGTAAATATCATAGTCATGGAAAAAAGGGCTCTCGTGCACTCATGGGGTCAAATGAAATGCAATGCGGGTCCAGCCGCTTCTGCACACACGTTGCCAAAAAAAGAAAATAATGAAACGGCTCCTGCCGCTTCCGCGTACTCACGCGGGGAAGAAAAAATGAATAATCGGCTCCTGCCGCTTTTCCGCACACACGCGGTAAATGAGGAACAAATAAATGGCTCCTGCCGCCTACCCATATTAACACGTTGTTGAGAAGATGAGAAACGGCTCTGGCCGCTTCTCCGCACACACGCGGTGAAGGAAAAGCAAATGGCTCCTGCCGCTTCCTCGCACACACGCTGTGCTACTTGCAATGCAAACAGCTCCTGCCACCTGCTAGAAATGAAGGTTCCCAGCTAAGGAAAGCGGTTGAGAACTCCACAGAAAAACCACTAATGACTCTCTCTGCAGGGGAGCCCAGTCAGGGGTGGAAGTCCAGATATGTTGGCAATTAGTTTAAAAGGAAATAGCAAAGAAACACACTCAAAGCCAAACCTGGAACGAGTGTCTCTGGACGGGTCTGAGAGGCAAGCAGCCTGCTTGCTCCTGGAGGCATAAACAACACGCAGGGAATTCCAAAATTGTCAAGCACCTTCCTCTTCCTGGGTAAGGCTTATATAGCCTGATTTCAGGTGTGTCGAATTCCAGTCCGTGTACAATGTTCCCAGGGTTTCTGGGAGCTGTAGTGCTCATCTTTGTACAACATTCTCCCACCAGTCACACAGTTGTAGATAAGAGGGAGGTGTAATGGAGGATGTCCTATGTTTGCGCACACTACCATGACATAAATTATTAAAATAATTATCAGTTTTTAGTTGCGAGTACAGGCTTTAATACAGTGTTTTACTGCTGCATACAAAACGTTTATGTTAAGGAAAACTAGACCTTCCTGCTCCATATGTAAACAGGGTAAGTCTAAGTACAGGCCTTTTTACCCATATAAAACTCAAGGCCATGCTGTCTACCTTTGTGAAAAAATTAATTGTAAATAACATAGTTGATTAGCAAAAATATATACAAACAGAGGAATGAATTGTATAGCTGGTAAACATCCAATGACTGAAATAGGCAATTTTTCCACATTTGAGGAAGGCCTGCTAGCTTGTTCATAAGTAGTTATTACTATTATTATAAACATCCTCTGCCTTCTAAGGTATCCACGTAACTTTAAGATTTACCAGAATATATTGTTTGTAAAGAAGCCGGAAGGGCTTGGGTGGTTGAAGAGAACAACAATACCTTTATTTTATTTGTCTTGATGTGTCATTCATGTGCCAGTCATGAGGGGTAGCAAATAGCATTAATAATCTATTGTTTACTTTGCTATACACAGTGTATTAAATACTTCTTGAGCTGCATTTACTTCTGAAAAAGAGGCATCATAGTTAAAACCTCCATCGTTTCTTAGTGGTCTTGACAGACATGCCAGAGTAGATCTTCAGATCCAACACCCACTATGTGAAGTTTAGATCTTCCTGACCAGTTTTGCAAATCAGTGAATTAATGTAGGAATCTTCAAGAGCTGACCCTTATTGTTGTAATTTAGAGAAGCTGTTCATGCAAAGTTCCATTGTTCTAACAAACTTCTCCATCTTTGTATTTATCAAGAAGGTATTTGCCTGGTGGGATACTCACATCTCTTATAAAATATTCTTATTAGTAATAATAATATTGGATCTACCTTATATTTTGGAGTTTGCATTGCTTGCATTATAGAAGTGCAATATTTTGATTGTATTTGCTAGTTATTCGTTTTACTTCGTTGAGTTTAAAAAAAAAACTTTATTGACAAAACTTGTTGAGAACTTATAACTGCTGTTTACTACTTATAACATTTTGGCTTGACTTTCTTGGGAGAGGGATGTCGGGGGGGGGGACTAAACAGAATGTGTTGAAACTAGAATCCTGTTGTCTAATTCGTTTTCCTTAGATAGAGCATTCCCCTCTGGCCATTATTTTTGTGTATTTCCCGATTCACTTTTTGTTAGCAGCATTTAATTATTTGCAGCAATATTGCTTGTTTGCCTTAAGCTCTTGGTTCTCTTGCTTCTCATTAAGCAAATTCTGCATTAAAGATTCCTTTGGAGGATTTGCCTCTCAACAATCTGCCTTTACCACAACCTCCTTACTAATATTTTCCATAACATTTTTTCTTGCATATGTTTTTCTGCACTTCATTGCCTTGCTTGACTTTCCCCAGTGTCTTTAAGAGTGTCTTCTTGTTGTCATGATGGAGATCTTCAATCTAGCACATAAGGGTAAGCTATGTCTCTGATTACTAAATAGCAGATATTGATTGACATTGCCTCCTTGTTCAGTTTGCAGTTTTGATTCTCTCTTACCTACTACAAGATCCATCTGCCTATTAGAGTTCATGTCTTCTAAGGGTACAAGTGTCCCAGTTGTAGTCATGTTAGTTTACAATGTCTCTGAGTTTATATCAACATTAGCAAATGTACGGACTGGTGCCGTTGCTTTATTTGATTTATTTATATATTTATATAGCGCGCTACTACCCAAGGGCGTCTAGGCGCTTGCAGCTCAACACATAGACCAACCGAGAGATGATGCGACCCGGTTGTTTAAGAGAGGTTATAGGGTATAAAGCCAGGTTTTAAGTCCCTTCCTAAAGGAGAGTAGATCAGGGCAGTTTTTTAACTTTATTAGCATCTCATTCCACCATCTGGATGTGACACATTTGAAGCTTTTACCACCCCATCTGAGAAGACGGAACTTAGGTTCTTTCACGAGCTTCAAAGAGGCAGACCGAAGTGAATGTGCTGGAATATGCCATTGAAAGCCATCTGTTAAGTAGACAGGACCAAGGTTATGCAAGGCCTTGAAGGCGATGCAAAGTGCCTTAAACTTGATTCGCTTCTCCACAGGCAGCCAGTGCAAGGTGTTGAGAGCCTGTCTGGCCGATGAGTATTTGGCTAGGCCGAAGAGCAGCCGAACTGCGGAGTTCTGGAGTACCTGCAATTTTGCCACTACTGATTTGTTTACTCCAACCAATATCCCGTTACAGTAATCGAGTTTAGATAGAACCAAGGTTACTACCACTGAATTCTGTAATTCAAATGGGATAAATGGAAGAATTTTCCTCAGAATTTTCAAAGTGAAAGAGATTGACGAGGTGAGCATTTTTGCATGATATGAAAAGGATTGGGTGGTGTCAATGATGACTCCCACATTTTTTGCCTTGGTGACTGGGGAGGGAGGGATCCCCAGCTCCTCGGGCCACCATTCTGAAGACCAGAATGATGTGTCTCTGCCGAAGAGTAGAACTTCCGTTTTATTTGAGATCAGTTTGAGGCAATTTTCTGCCATCCAAACACCTAGACCACTCATGCATTCCTTGAAGTTATGGGCTGTGTCATGATTTTTGCTCGAGATGGATACAATAATCTGAGTATCATCTGCATATGATACTAAGTCGAAGCCATGGGCTTTGATCAAGCGGGCCAGGGGTGCAACGTAGATAATCAACAGGCTAGGGCTCAGAGATGAGCCCTGTGCACCCCACATGGAAGCCTGAAGCACTGTGATTTAAAGCCTTCTACTTCGACAAATTGTTCTCGGTCTGACAAAAAAGAACTGAGGAGTGCAATGGCTGGGCCTACTATCCCTGCCTCTTGAAGCCGCTTTAGTAGGGTGCCGTGATCTACCGTGTCAAAGGCGGCTGACAGGTCTAATAATATCAGTGCTGCCAACCTCCATTGTCAACCGCATGTCTTATTTCCTCTGTTGCCGTAATTAAGGCCATTTCCGTATTGTGCTTGATTCTAAAATCATATTGGGTGGAATCTAAAACATGATTGATGTCAATGAAGTTTGCTAATTCTTGGTTCATGTGTTTCTCCAGGATTTTTGCTGGCAGCGGTAGACGGGAAATGGGGCGGTAGTTCCCTGGGTCTGATTTATCCAGACTGGACTTTTTTAGCAGAGGTAGAATAGATGTTTTTTTCCACCTTTTGGAATACATCCCTGATTCAATAGTAGTGTTAAGTACCTCCAAGAGTGGGCGAGCAACTGTCTCGACTATCGTATGGATTACTTTAGGAGGACAAGTATCCAACGGGGAGCCTGATCTAGTGGCTAAAAGAAGTTTTACGACTTGTTCATAGGAAATTTTTGAGAAGTTGGCAAAATGGGGTGGGTCAGATTCTGAATATAGGTTGAGCACTGGTGCGGATCGAATTACAGTGTCTGTCAGTGCCTGCAAGCTCTGATTGTTAGCAGAGCTTAAGGCAAAGGTACTGTAAATAGCGGACACTTTATTACAAAATGAAGACGCTATGCTGTTACAGAATGCTTGATCTATGGTATTTTGTTTGGTGTCCTGCAGGTGGCTTAATTTCAGCACTGTCGCAAATAGCTCTTTGGAGCTATTCTTTGCTCCTTCTATTTATCAGTTGTCTCAGTAGCTTTTGTACCCACAATTGACTTGCTTAGTTTTAGTGACAGACTAGAGTCTAGAGCTCCTTGATTTGGATGGCATATGGTTATATGAATTGATTTCTTGCACCAATGCCGCCAGATTTAGAAAGGAATCAATATACTAAAAAATGGCTGAACATTTCCAGGTTGAGCTCCCAGATCCCCACGTGCAGCCATGGCGAGGTTCCAGGCTCGGAGTCACTTAATCTCTGCATCTCAGCTCATACACACTGGCCACTTCCTCCTATGGCACCTCTTATTCCTGCATACCTTCTCCTTAGTGTCTCCCTCTGTTTCACAATGCCTCACTTTAAAAGATGATTGTTATTTGCTTAGCTGTACTGGGTAAGGAGATGTTCTTGCATTTTTTTCTCTCTGCTTCTGTTTACTGCTGTCACGGCCATTTGTCAGTGTGGCAAGCAGGTTTCTCATTTTTTTCACACACTGCTGCTGGAGACTCCCTCGCTCACCTTCTTGGTCTAACATCCTGTGAAGGGATACAAGACCATGTTTGGAGTCACCTCACTATAATCCTCCGAGCCTTGTATTTTTCACATCCATGTGTGGTGCTACCTTAACTCAGCAACTACAAAGTGCTTGAATATCAGCAGCCAACATTTTGCCTCTAGGAGCATCATGAACTATAGATCAGGGAAAGGTGATGTGGCCCACTCCCAACACAACAGAATCTTGGGGCTGCATTCTCCCAACTAGGGTGAATTTTCAATGGGTTTCCTAGGGTGAGAAGAGAAAGCAAATTTGAAGCAGTGTCCTGTCTCTGTTTATAGATTTGTGTTTGTTATTTTTTTTAATTTCTATGCTTTTATCTAAAACACCGTTTTTTTCTGTTTTTTGTCATTCCTACTATAATATTAACTGAATTTCCATTAAAATAAGTTAAGAAGCTCTCCAAGAGCTCTTCAGTTCTGTTCCAGAATATAAAACTAATGTTATGTAATTCAAATCTTTATTGTTCACAGCCAGAATAGGTCATAACAATTACCAACACAATTAAAAACACAATCTTTACATTTTCAAAAATCCCCAAATAGATTTTAAAATCACAAACAATACAAAATACTAGTAATTTGATGATTATAAATCGCAATAAAACCAGAGAGGACCTTTCTACAGTTTCAAGGAAAATATCGACAACTAATTAGCAATGTAAACCATTTCGATGTCCTGAGGGTGCAGAGAATACATAAATAAGTGCTGAAAGATACTTAAATGCTGTTATTATTGTAAGCATAAAGTGCAAGTGCGTTAACACTTCCTTCTGTATTAACCCCTCTTACAATCTTTATGTTATTACACTGAAATAGCGGGAAAAAACGTCCTCTGTCAAAATATCTCAGAAGGGACCACTTGATGTTGTTTTTACACTTGTGGATCGAGAAGAGAGTTGATTAAGTGCGAAACAGTCACTTGCTTGGCACATTATAGAAGCTTATAGGCATAATGTGTAAGTGCGTTAGTCCTGCCCTCACTGTTAACCCCCAAGACATACAACATATTGTTGCGCTAAATAGCAGCAAGGAAAATAACTTTCTCCAGTGGAGTATCTCCAAATATCTCAAACATAGTGCAAGTATGTTAGTACTTGCCTCAATATTAAGAACTCAACAATCATAATTGCACTAAATTAGCAGCAGGAGAGAGAGAGAAAAATAAATAAAAAATATTTTGGGGTGGCGTGGCCTGACTCAAGATGGCGTAGGACGTATTCCTTTGGAGCTAAGGACCCCTGAGGCCTTTCGTGCCATAATCCATAGCATCGGGCTGCAATTTTGCCCCTCTGATGACAGACTGGCATTGCCTGTGGGGACCAACTCAAGGGCTGTGAGCTGCGTCCCTACGGGAGGACTTGGGCGGAGACGGTGTCGCCATCTTGCCTGGGCTTTGGGACCCCACCGGCCGGGGCCCACGAAGCCTGCTGCCTTTAAAGACCAGCGCCGGTGGGTGCACCATCGCCGGGGAGGCAGGAACTGTAAACGCCCAACATCTCCTGACCCCCTACAGATGAGAAGGGAGGCGGCGTTGGGGTGGGCCAGCCCCGGATGTCTGTGACAAGGGCCTTACCCGGTTGACATCCCCAAACTGCATACTCCTCTGCTGTGTGGGGTGCTTGGCGGACAGTGACTTCTGGGGCCACTGGTGCACTGGGACCCGGACAGCCCTTGGAGGTGCTGTGACGGCGAGTGAGGCCCGGTCCTGGTGTGGCTGGTGTTGCGGCACCAGATTGGCCTGCTGCGTGATGCGCTGCTGAGGGGAGGACTTGTCTGAACCCCTGGAGAGCTTGGGGGACCGGGAACTGTTATGTATGCTGCCACCTTTCCCCTCAGTGCCTGCACAGAACTACGCCTGTGAAATTGAGGCCCCAAGCTGTACCCAGTCGGGTGCCTGGATCAGCACCGCAGGCTGGTTGGGACGAGGAGGGGAGGTGGCCTGAGGGGGACTGTGTGTCTGAGTCACCTATAATCCTGTGCTTCCTACGAGCTGGATCGTCAAGTTGGCCGTCGTAAACTATACCCGATGTAGTGAAGGAGACAGACCAGCATTCAAGGAGCACTTGATCACGTTGGCAACAGACGCCTCCTTGAAGAGACGGGACACAGAGAAATCATGTGTGAAGGACCCGGAAGGAATGGTAGAGAGACGCCGAAGAATGAGACCAGACGGAAACACCGGAGAGCAGCGGAGAGCAGCGGAGCAAAAGGGCAGAATAACAGGAACACGAGAACGGGGAACCTGATAACAGCGAGAGACTTCGAGGACCCTGAAAAAAAGCAGGAAGACACCATGGATGGAGAGCCCGAGCCTCCTGATGACCCGCCTAGAGGCAAAATGGTCAAGTCCAGCCATCCCCTTGACACGACCCCGGAGGGCAATGGCCTCAGGCAAGTGCCATTATTTCATTTCTTCTCACTAGGTAGGTGATGGGCTGGAAGTAAATAAGACTCACCCTTACCACTAAATATAGAGCACAACCACAGAGCACCCAGGTGGTGTGGTAACAGTATAGCGGTTAGTTGCGGTACACAATTCGTATGCTATTTTTGCTGTTTGTTCCGAGGGACATCTCCCCTACCTCGTGACGGGACCTGGACAGGAAGCTGAAATTAAGAACCCCGAACCGAGCAGAAGGTCCTGGAGGGAGAGAGAATGCTAGAGAAGTACAGTGAGGGAACTGTTGCTGAATTAACTGGCCCCTCCCCAGAAACTATTGTGAGACCATTACAGTCTGTACTGTTATGTTATGTTGAATGGTCTTCTTAAGCGCTCAAATGCCCACAGGTGTCTTGGCGCTAGCTGAGAAACCGCAAAAGAAAAGATCCCGGCAAAGTTTTAGCAGGTCATAAAGTGCCAGGTTTTTAATGATTTCCTGAATGCCAGCAGATTTGGCATGGATTTGATCTGAAAGGGAAGAATGTTCAAGGCTTTTGCGGCTCCCACCACAAAGCCTCTACCGCTCCAAGAGGCGCGCTTAAACCTAGGTACTAGTACCAATTTAGCAAAGGTGGAACACAGTGATCTTAGAGGTGAGTACCAAGAAAAGCTGTTCTTAAAAATTTCAGGACCTTGATCGTGCAAGGCCTTGTAAACAGTACAGAGAGACTTAAAGAGCACCCTCTGCCTCACAGGGAGCCTATGAAGCTTTCTAATGGACCCGGAAACCGAGTGATATTTTGGGATTTTTAAAAGAGTACGAGTCACAGCATTCTTCAATGTCTGTAGTTTATTTAAAACATGTTGATGGGCATTTAAATACAGTCCATTCGCATAGTCAATCCTCGATAACACCAGCGAGGTAACTACTGTTTTCTGCAAATGCGTGGGTATATACAGGAGAATCTTTTTATTAATTTCAAGGTGTAAAAAGCAGCCCAAGTGACTGCTTTAGCCTGATCATGAAGAGATAATGTATCGTTCATAATGACTCCCAAATTTTTTGTTTTCTTTACCGGCGTGGGGAGTGGGCCTAACTCCACAGGCCACCATTCTGGAGACCAGAAAGATGGCTGAGAGCCGAAGAACTTCTGTCTTCCCTGAATTCAATTTCAGGCAGTTCCAGGCCATCCAGGAACTGACAGCTTGCATACACCTTACCCCAACAACCTCAGCTCTACTATCCAGTGAGACAACTATCTGTGAGTCGTCTGCTTAGGAAGTGAGGGTGAAGCCAAAGGATCTGATTACATCTGCCAGTGGGGTGACGTAAACATTAAATAGCGTAGGGCTAATTGCAGATCCCTGATGTACCCCACAAGGCAAGGAGAATTTGTGAGAAGAGATATCGCCCAAGCGGACCGACTGTACCCGTCCGCTAAGAAAGGAGTCTAACAATTTCCATGTGGCATTTGTTACCCCAATCCTGCTTAACCTCTCCATCAGCAGCGCATGATTTACCATCTCAAAGGCTGCTGATAGGTCAAGCAGAATCAGAGCCGCTCTGCCCCCATTGTCCAGAGAGCTTCTGATTTCCTCTGTTGCTTTAATGAGAGCGGATTCCGTGCCATGTCCTGCCCTAAGGCCAAATTGAGTGGAATCCAGTAGGTAATTGGCCTGAACATGGCAACCAATTGCTCACTCAAGATCTTTTCAATCAGCTTTGCTAGAAGGGGCAGGCAAGAGATCGGGCGATAGTTATTCGGGTCCAGAGGATCTAGAGAAGGTTTGTTAATAAGAGGCACGGCTAGTGCCTTCTTCCATTCAGATGGAAACTGCCCAGAGCAGCAAATGCTGTGGAAGATAGCATTGAGCTTAGGATCAATGGTATCAGCCACTAAGGCCGCGATTTTGGGAGGACAAGGGTCGCAGGGAGAACCAGATTTAGCTGATTTGAGCAATTTGGCAACCCTCTTTGAGGGTGGAGCGAAGTAACTAAGGGTACTATTCAACGGTTGACAAGGAGGGACCTTATGGTCCAGTGAAATAGACAGCAGTGAGGAGGAAAAATTATTAAAAACACTTTCAACTTTCACCAGAAGTGCTTCCGCCACTGAGTCACAGAAGGATTGGCTGTAATCAGTACAGTTGTTGATGGTACTGGTGGTTAGTTTCAGTACTGTCGCAAAGAGCTCTTTTGCAGATTTGGAAGCTTCTTCCACCTTAGTGGTAAAGAAGGCTGGCTTTTCCTGAATTATCAGGCTTTTATACTTGGCTACACATTTTTTATAAATGAGTTTCTCCTCCTCTGAATAATTAGCTCTCCATTTATTTTTCCTGTCTACGACAACACTGTTTCGCTGTTCTAAGTTTATCTGAGAACCAGGGGGCAGATGGTTTATGTCTCTTTATTTGTGACCTTTTCACCAGTGCTAAGGCATGAGCAGCTGCAACCAGCCAAAGCATATACTGCACCACTTCAAGTTCAAGGTCTTCAGATTCATTAGGAATAGAACTTTGTAGCAAACTGACCATCTTGTCTGCTTGTATATTATGCCACTGGCGGGAAGAGATCCATTTAGGGAGGCCTGTTAATGCTTGGCCAGAATGAGTGTAGCTAATATCAAAAAGAATTGCCCTGTGATCTGACCACAAAAGCGGCAAAATTGTGAAATTTCACAGAGAAGAACAATTTGAAAAAATTCCATCTAAAGTGTGACCCGCTTGATGCGTCGGCCCTGCCACCCTCTGGGTTAGGCCCAGAACCTCCATGTTCTGGAGCAAAGCGGCTGTATCTGCGTCTGTAAGGGTGTCCAAATTAAAATTAAAATCACCTAGAACGGTAAAGTTATTAAGTAAAATGTACTCCTGTAGGAGGCTGTTAAATTCACAAATGAAACTGGCACGGGTGCCCGGTGGGCGATAAATAAGCATGCCATTAAAAGATTGGTTATCCATTATTTTTACGCCAAAAGAAATGGCTTCACAAAACCAGAGAGAAAGGGAGTCGCAGCTGACTTTTATATGTGATTTATACATAAGCGCAATGCCGCTGCCACGTTTGTCCACCCTATCAAGTTTATAAAAGGCATAGCCTTCAGGAATGGCTGCAAGAAAATCAGGATCTGATTGCAGATTAACCCATGTCTCTGTAATGAAGACTAGGGACGGAAGATAAGTATCAATCAACAGATTAAATTCTGCATTGTGCTTAATCATGGATCGCGCATTTAACAGTATACAGGACATGCCTGATTTAGCTTTAACTTGGGATAAAACGTTACCTTATTGCCGATTCCTAGCGTATCATGTTCTTTAGGAGCTGCTGAGAAACCCAACCGTCCACAAGTATGGAGATCAGTCTTATCTTTTGTTTGCACGATAAGAGGCTCAAATTGGGTGCCCTTTGTATGCTTAAATAAGGGATTTAAAGCCATCAATACATCTCATGTATAAAGGAGTCTCGGAACCACTATGTGCCCAGAATGGGTATAGTAGCTAGTGCTGGCCGCGATCCGGACGCGGACGGGCGCAGACGGACTTGCCTTTGACGCACCTCCGGCGCAGATGCAGTGTGCGGCTGTCTAATAGCCCACAATGAATCGGGGGCGTGGCAAAGGATGCCGCTAGTTCGCGCTGAGCAAGTCTCAGTGCAATCGTTGAAAAACAGTTGGACAAATTAAAATGGTGAATAAACTAGGGTCCAGCGACCCCTGCTTCCTCTCTCAGTCTCCCCTGACGACAAAAAACTACTGGTAACAGAAATGTAACTAACAAAACAGTGAAGAAGCAAACACATAAAATAATTAAAAAAGGGAATAAAAAAGGGAATAGACCCTTTCAAGATGTCTCCCACTCTAGTCCGGGAGTTAGGCACCTCCCAAAAAATGGCGGCAAGCCACCTACAAGGAAAGCAAAGTTTGGGAGAAATTCCTCTGCAGCAATCAGCTGCGCAGACGCGCAGAAGAATATCTGTACTCGACTTCCGGCGTGGACATTAGTTCTATATGGGTGACCACATCATCCTGAGCTGAACTTCGATTGGGGGCCTCCCGCCCAGCATGGGAGAACTGCCCTGATACCCCATGTGCTGGGAGCAGCCTGGAGGGGCCCGCGAATGGGCCTTCATATTGCAAGCGTGATGAAGACTGCCCCCACACCTCACTGGCAATAATTTTGTGGAGGCCTGGGGCCGCTGATGGCCCCCATGCTGGAACATTCGAGTGGCGTGGGTTTGAATGGGGCAATGGGCCTGAAACTCCCGGGGGTTCCCTTGCTGAAGTTCGTGCTCCCCGAGGCCCTGTGTATGCCATTCCTGCCATCAATTGAGGGACTGCTACGTAGTGCCCGGAGGCAGCAACTGACTCTGGAACTCCAGGAGGGGGGAGCGCCTCATGCCATCCTTGACTCACCCCTCTACCCAGCTGGAGTGTGTGGGTGCCCACAATGATCAAGGTGAGCCTAAAACCTCCTGGAAACTGTAGTGCCGGCTGGGCCTGGAGACTTGGAGTGCCGCTGGCCCCGGGGATATGCCTTACTGCTCTTTTATTTCTGCCTACAGACTCTTGCTCCCCCTGGACCAGGGTAATCTGCCGTCTGTGGGTGCTATGGCTGGAGCTTTTGGTTGGCAGTGTAGAAGGCCACACCGACTTGCTGCTGGCACCCTGACATGCCCCTAGGCAGATTCTCTTGAGCTACATCTGGAGCCGCAGCTAAAGACGTCTCTGTTACTTCCCTGTGACAAAAAGCCAACATGATGACCATGGATTCCTCCACAACAAACGAGGGTCCCCTCCGTGGCGACCGCTCCATCAGCTCCCCTCACTCAAGCCTACATGGATAACTTCCTCCAAGAACTGTGAGCTGAGATTGGCTCCCTTCAGACGGAATTCAAATCTTGCATCCACGAAATCAAACGTGATGTCAATGGGCTTGGCAAGAGAGTCAACGACATGGAACAAGCGTTGGATTCCCGGACAGAAAAGCTGGAGGCTCGCTGGCTCAGGATGGCGACCTTGGAAGACCAGCAAATTGACCTCCAACTAAAGCACAAAGACATAAAAATTCACAGCCGGGAGAACAATATTTGCATCAGGGGCATTCCAAAAAGGATGGAGGGCCCCGATATCATGTCCTTCATGGTGGATCTGGTACATGCTATCCGGGGACATCCGTATGCCCTCCCCCCCAATGCTGAACAGGGCGCACAGAGTGGTGGGGACACTGGGGTGCCTGGACTCTCCTCCCGATATCCTCACACAAGTGCACTTATATGTTGAAAAGGAGGCAATCCTGCAGGCTTCACAGAAGAAGGCTGATCTGGTGTATAAGGGACATACAATTCAACTGTTCCGGGATCTTGCACCTTCCACCCTGCGGTGCCATAGGGACTATCATCCCGTCACCAACAGGCTTCAGGACCTCAATGTCCGCTGCCAGTGGGGCCACCTATTTGCCATCATCTTTAACTGGGAGGGGAAGCGCAGACTCATCCGATCACTGAGAGAAGCCCAGTGCCTTCTGAACATCCTGCCTGCCACCGGGGGGAGGGGGTGGAAGCCCGTCTCCACCTGGCTCGCCGGCCCAGCAGGTCCAACGCCCTTCATGGTCTATAGTGTACTCCAGATTTGCCTCTAAATGCAGTAGAGCCCTCCAGTCCTGTGAAGCTAAGAAGGATATTATTTAGTGCCTTCGGAACCTGGAGGCACCCTCCACACTCCCCCCTCAACAGTGGAATCAGTTTGATCGGCCTTGTCCTCCTCCACCGTGCCGCACCGCTCGCCTTGGCTGGCTCGAACATTTGCTGACAGAATGCCCTCTTTGCAGCCTCAAGGGCCTAGGGTACAGACTACTGACCAACCACCTCTTGGCCAAGCAGTAGGCGACACCCACTACTACATGCCACCTCTTCCTGGCCAGCCACATAGACACCAACACCTCTGGTATGGCGTTGTGGTGCACTTTTGACCCTGATAACAATGGGCCTTGGAGGTCCGGTGGGCTTCGAAGTTACACTTGCTGAGGACCTGTCCTCAGATCCAGACTCTTGGGGAGTAACTTCACTTGACCGGTCGGCGTTGCCATGCACTGGCCCCCTTTACCTCTAGATCTCCTGTTTTGGCCCAGTTAGCCTGTCATTATTGTTTAAATGTGCACTTCTTTTCATCTAGGTTGTATGACACCCTGGTGGTACCCTCCTTCTCCTGTACCCTCAACTCATCACATCACTCGTCCCGGACAGTGGCCTGCTGGGACTGGGTTGCTCCTTGCCAGCTTATTACTTCTACTCACCTACCCACAGCATTCTACGAGGGTGGAGCCTGGCCCACCTACCACTCTTAGTGCTGTCGCATTCGCCCTCTCCCTTTCACTCCCATACTTACCTCAGGCTACTTACAGAAGCCGGGCACTCTACCTCAACTTTTAACCCTTACCAATGACCACAGTCACCTGTGTTAATTTCCTTACACTCAATGGACAAGGACTCAATTCGTTCAATAAAAGGAAACCAGTACCGCAGTATCTCCTTCAGCAAGATGCTGACAAGATTTTCTTGCAGGAGATGCACCTCTTCCAGCAGGACACCCTGAGCATGGCACATCCCATTTATTCATTCCATTACTGGGCCTCTGCGGCCACCAAGACAGCAGGGGTTGCAATTTTCTGCAAGGCCTCTTTCAGCTCTAATATTCTGCGGGTGGTCTGGGACGGGGAGGGCCACTTCTTGAAGCAATGGCCAGAATACCAGAAATCAGTCTTGGAGGACCTCCGCCACTGGAAACCCCTCCAAGTGTCATGGCTGTGTCGCTTAAATGCGGTGAAGATGTCTCTCTTGCCAAAAATACTATAACTCTTCCAAAGCCCACCCACGCCTATCCCCCCAACACATGATCCTGTGCTTCCAACGGGACATTTGCTCCTTTATTTTTGTCAGGGGGAACACCCCCGCTTCTCCAATACAGTGCCGATGGTCCCTCTGGACTGGGGAGGGCTGGGGTGCCCTAACCTCCCTGAATATCATTGGGCCGCACACCACCGCTTCGTCTCAGAGTTGGTAGTATGTAAAAGAGGCAAGCATTGGTTTCATATGGATCGTGCTGTGGCCTGTCGCCCCTCTGAGACCTAGCATGGCTCCCCAGGCCATTCCCACAAAAATAGTCCTAGAAATATGGGATAAAGGTGCTGTAAAAGAAGGCCTTTCCACGTTTCCTTCACCCAACACTCCCTTGGTGCGCAACCCCAATTGTACTCTCGCTCTGCAGCCCCATTCATTCAGCCACTGGAGGAAGGGCGATTGTCACACTCTTCAGGACCTCTTCGAGGGTGACTCCCTCAAGTCATTTGACCAATGTTGCCAGGAGTTCTTTCTCCCTGAGTCCACCAGACTGCAATATTATCAGCTACGCCACTGGGCCCTCTCCCCACCCAACGCGCAGGGGGCCACACGCCAACTAACTGCTTTTGAGATCATGGTTCAATCTTTAAACGGGTCCCACAGGCTCATCCCTCCAACATTATACCACTAGCCATCCGCATCCCTACCAATCACAATGGCACGCTGACATTGGGTACAATTTACCTATGAAACAATGGGAGTGCCTATGGTGAGACATCCAGAGGATTTTGAAAAGTATAGCCCAACGCAAGACATCGTACAAAGTAATGATGCACTGGCACCTCACACCCACCTGGCTTCATATTATCTTCCCCTCAACTTCACCACTGTGTTGACGATATACATCGGCACCAGGAGACTTTCTAAAAATATGGTTGTCATGCCCCAGCATTACCACCTTCTGAAAAGAAATCCTCAGCCACATTAGGGGGACACTAGGCTTCCAGATCGCAGATTCCTATCAGATGGTCCTTCTTGGTATTCGAACCCAACACCTACAGGCCATGACACATGCTGAATGGCACTTAATCAGCCACATGTTGGGGGCTGCCAAGCAGCATAGAGCCTTACACTGGAAACAACCTGCTGCCACCCCCACAACCCAATGGTTCACACGCCTGTGGCAAGTCCTAGCGATGGAACTGCTTTCACACAGAGGGGAAGTTCTCCAGTATTTGGCAACCTATTCTACAATACTTATCCCATTTTGAATACACCTGCCTTATGCCACTTAGACCTAAATCTCTCCAGCTGTTTGACTGAGCTTTCACCCCTAGTCTAGAACCCTGGTCCCCATCCCCTCCCCCCTTGTCCCATGCCTTGGCCCCTCCAGCGATGTAGAATTACTAAGGAAGGTTGTTTCTAGCCTGGAATGGTACACTCCTCCTTTGTGCTCATTTTTTTGTTTTTTATTCCTTTCCCTGTTACGTTGTTGGGAGGGGTCTTTCTAACAATGATGCACCAGTACCCCCCAGCTATGCCTATACTTTCTGTCCGCCTTACTACTATAAGTGAACTATGCAACAGTTTTCATTATCTGTGGGGGCTTCTGTTAAAGTAATGTACTGGAATACTGTGGCCTTGCTGCGTTCAAGGCCCCATGGCTTTATTTGTTGTCTTTGTACCACAAAATTATCAATAAAGAGATGTTTCTTAAAAAAAATATCTCAGGAAAAAACACGATATGTTTTTTCAGCGTGAATTAAGTTCAAAATAATCGCTTGCTTGAACCTTACAAAGATTGTAAATATAAAGTGCAAGTGCGTTGGTCTTGCCCTCAGTGTTAACCCCTCGGACAGTCAACGTATTATTACACTAAATAACAGCAAGGAAAATAACTTTCTCCAGTAGAATATCTCAGAAAAATCACACTGTAAGTTTTACAGCATTTACTAGGAGAGAGTTAAACAAGTGCATAACAGTTTCTTGCCTAGGGCATTGTAATAGGTTGGGGAATCACTGGTTATGATCCATAGAATTCTTAAAGAAGGAAATAATGTGTTCATCTGTGCCTTTGAGTTCAAGTATAGCTTTAGGAATATGAACAAGGTTTCCTGAACTCATAGTAGTCTTCCAAGCAGCGTGAATGTAAGAAGATACTGCCCAAAAAAAATGTTTGTTGTCTGTTCTCATACAGAATGCTATGGCTTCGTTGCACTTCCTGATGTTATATTTAAAAAAAAGCGGGCGTAAATATTATCTATGGATTCTTAACGTTTGATGACACAGCAAGAGAAAATGAGTAATTGTTTCTGAGCCTCTCAAGGAACATCAACACAGGTCTACTCCCTCGCCAGACTTTGATGACCATCTTTTAATTATTGAAGCAACCAGCAACATACCCAATCAGAATTTTAAGTGAAGAGTTCTTTTTTCCACTGGGAAGATTTCATCCAAGAAAGATTGAAAACTGTGATCTTGTTTCAATGAGATAAAACTTTTTAACAGTGAGCCTGCACAGCTTGTCTTTAATGGATTTGTATATAACCAGTAAGACATTGTTACCAAATCAAAGCTATCCTTGGTAATGTTTTCCGGGTGAAGCCAGAGGTCTTCCAGTCCAATTTTATAAAGAACATTTGACATATGAGCAAACCGGGGTAGAAAACGATAGTTTCGGACCTTCATAATATCAGATAGTGTGAGTCTATACGAACCAAGCTCCTCTTTGGACCAGATACGGATCCAATATTTTACCGTTGCTAGGGCAATATAGTATTCAGTTTTATCGATGCCCAAGTCTGCTCTCAGGGCATCCATCGACGTTCCACAACCCAAATGCAATAACCGTCGTAAGAAGTGATCCTCGGTGATTTGAATAGATGGAGTTTTCTTTATACCCCCAGATCTCAGAGCCATATATGCAGGTGGCCCTGGATTTCATTTTATACGCCAGCATAGCAGAACCTATTGAATGGTTACCGCATGATTTTGCAAATCTCAGCACCGCACCTGCTTGCTGGGCCACAATGATATTACTCTTGGACAACTAAGAGGCCCACAGAAGTTTGCTATTCAGGCGAATTCCCAGATAGTCATATGTGGTTATGAAATAATATGGCTTGTTATAAACCCTGAAGGACGCTTCAAGTTTGGCTTTTTGGTTGAGAATCATATACTTAGTTTTACCAACATTGATGGTAAGGCTTCTAGTGGCGCAAAATGACTCAAAACCTGCCAGAAGATGGTGCATTGATAACTCTGCTCGGGCCATTAGCACCGCATCATCCGCAAAGAGTAGTATTGGTATTGACTCTATTTATTTTCGGGACGTCTAAGTCAAGGTTCATTAATAATTTTACGAAATTTTTATATATAACACTTACATAATGTTGGTGCTAACACACATCCTAGCTTGGTGCCCGTTCTATTGGGATCTCAGAAGTGCATTCACCTCTATATCTCACCCAGGTGGAATTACCAGAGTACAGTGCAACTAAAAGCTTTAATAGCTTATGCGGGACTCCTTGTTTCTCTAACATTTGCCATAGTGTGGATCGATCATCACTATTAAAAGCAGTTTGAAGGTCAATAAAAAGCAAATATGGAGATGACCTTTTAAGGGATATGTATTTTGAGCATATAAGATTTAATTTCTTCACAGTACTCCGGCCTGTCCTAAAGCCTGCTTGGTACAGGGATATTTGATTTTTTTCTGCCAACCACTGGACTAGACGAGATAGTAACAGTTTCCCGAAGATTTTTCCCACTCCGTCAAGCAGTGAAATTGGTGGAGAATTCTCCAGGAAATCTCTAGGCCCTTTCTTGTATAATGGAACGGTTATTGATTTTTTCCAAGAGAGTGGTATCTCCCTGTGGGACCAGATGTTATTAAACGCCATAGTTAATACAGTAGACCACAGGTTCATATGGTTCCGATACACATTTGTTGGAATTTTGTCCAATCTAGCAGCTTTGTGCGTTGATGTTAAGTAACATAGGCACTTACAGACATCTCAGGAAATCGTTGGGAACATTCTTCTAAGCATGTTTGTCTTCCCACCTTCACATGAACAAATTCCCCAGGAATAGAGCAAATCGACATCCCATAACGGCTCCTTGGGTTTGGAAAAAATAATTCTTTGTTGAACCCAAAATAGTTTTGGGACAAGACAAATTCATTCAAAGACAGTAGCATATTTGAGCTGCAAGTAATTTACTGATTTGGTTTTAAGAAAGGAATCTACTACCATCAAACCATCCTCACAACCAATTGAATTATACAGTTAGCCAATGTTTATGGTTACTAACTAAATCTAATATTCCCAATAGTTGGAATCCAATTTTTTCTGTGGTATCTTTTTGAATATGACATTAGATTTGTCAGCTGAGGTAAGAGAAAATTTGCTCACAAAAATAGATGGACTTTCGGTAAGATTACCCACACAGCTTTCTCTTGTCACCCGAGGAATGTGATTGAAAATATACCCTTTGGGAAATTACAGATCACAGGACAAATTCATAAAAAAAAAATGCTGACAAACAGGTTTATCTAGTGAGGCCATAATCCCTATAAATTAAAAGCTTCTATGAATAAAGTGAATAACTTACAAAGGGATGATGTCTTATTCTGACCACCAAAGCCAGTTACTAAAGATATGTCACATAAAAAGTGCCTTATTATTAAATAGAATACTAACCATCAAGAGGTAAGAAATATTGTTAATACTGTTAGCACAGACAAAATGCTAAATATACCCAAAATTCCATTAGTCACTTTCAGAAAACTGCCAGGTTGGAAAGGAAAACTCTGTAGTTTTTTTTCGGACCCAAAAGTGATGGATGGAACTTTTCGTCCTCTGCTGTCTAATGACTTCTTTTCATTTGGACACTCTCAAATGTGCACTTTGCCCTGCCACGATTAAGAGATTCAATAATGATCAAGTCAAAGCTTGTAATCTTGACATCAGACTCTTTACTAATTGTTTAACACCATTTGCTATATATCTCATCCAAAGTCCATGTGATAAAAAGTATATTGACAGTAAAAGCGTACTTTAAAAAAAAACGTAAAGCTGAGCCTGTTCACACTGTTAAAAAAGTTGACTTGACCTATACTACAGCTTTGCATTTTATAGAAGACCTATGGAAAAGTGGAGGGACTCTGGTTGGCATGGTTGTCTATGGATTGGGGACTGTTCTATCTGAGGGCAGCTTATCCTTGGCATCATGTATGCAATTGATGTGATCTATCTCTTACAATGGCAGATGTTTTAGCTGCTAATGATTATGAGCAGATACTTTGTAAGAAAAAGAAATACCAATGGATATAATGTTAGCTTTTTTCATTCTGTTTCCATTCTTCAGTTTTTCTATTGCCACAATAACTCTGACATTTGGTAGAATTGTTCTACATGTATTCTTTTCTACTTTGGCTCCTAATAAAATCCTGTAATTTCACTAGCCTAGTTGTCTTGTGTATGCACTGACTGAGGGGAAAGGCTGAGCAGAACCCAAATATATATCCTGTTCATATTTGGCAAATTTGTCTGCTTTCTAACATGGATCCTTTTATATGAAAAGTGCTGGATATGTCCACAAGACAAAGGTCTGTTTTTCCACCCCATTCTGTAAGTTGACATTCCTGCACTACCTGGGACTATGAGAAACCTACTGTAGGTAACCAAGATTCCTTGGCAATGCACTTCTGTGTTAGAGGTGCTCTTCACAATGATAGGGTGGGGTAGTGTGTAGAGCTTAGGGTATGGGTTAATCAGTTTCAACAGCCATTCCAATTGTTCTGTAAGCCATTAATGACAGCCTAACGTTTAGCTGCTAGGATCATGCGGACTGCCGTCACTCCAGGCCTGTCACACACAGCTCCCTCTCCCCTGTAATAGGAGGCTACAAGACAGTTCCACCTGTCAGGAGGGTCAGTGTTTAGTGTAGCTGTCAGAGGACATCAGCTGAAACTCACCATTGAAGTCCTCAACTTCCCTGGACCCTAGTGTCAGGCCTGTTGGCATCATCAGCTGGGCCCAAGAGTTATGCCTCCCTCTATATCTATTTATTTCTATATGCAAGCAGGACAGTAGCTGAAGACAATGCACCATTTTCTTTAATTCTTTATTTATGAAAAGTCCAACAAAGATCATTAGCTGTAGTTTGCTGGAGGATGTTGCCTGCACCTGCCACTCTTCTTGTGGAGTTTTGGATATTACATCCAAGACCATTACTCTTTGGAGTAGAGATTGAGCTAAACATGCCTCCTACCACATTTACCTGACAAGATACACGTCAAATTACTTTAAAATGAACCCCGATATAAAATCGAAGACCTGGATGATAAATGTCCTCTGCATTAAAATGTTTAAAAGTCACTGAGCTTGGGTTCCTCTTTGAAAAACATACTGGGCATGAGGCCTACATTTTACAGTTAGGCAACAGATTGATATGCAATATGTGATTAGCGCTTATAAGATTGATATTGTTTGGCTCTTTGAAACCTGGCTCATAACCATCAGGCCCTTAAATATCAGCTTTTTGTTGCCGACGACACCCAGCTGATCCTCTCCCTCACCAAAGACCCTCACACCGCCAAAGCCCACCTCCACGAAGGAATGAAGGCCGTCGCCGAATGGATGAGGACCAGCCGCCTGAAGCTGAACTCGGACAAGACGGAGGTCCTCATCCTTGGTTCCAACCCTTCAGCCTGGGACGACTCCTGGTGGCCAACATCACTGGGAACAGCCCCGCCACCCACCGACCACGTACACAACCTAGGGGTCATCCTCGACCCCACCCTCTCCATGACTAAGCAGGTCAACGCCGTTTCCTCATCCTGCTTCAACATCCTCCGAATGCTCCGCAGGATCTTCAAGTGGATCCCCACCGAAACAAGAAAAACAGTCACCCAGGCCCTCGTCACCAGCAGGCTGGACTACGGAAACACCCTCTACGCAGGAACGACGGCTAAGCTACTGAGACGGCTGCAACGCATCCAGAACGCCTCTGCACGTCTTATCCTCGACATCCCCCGACGCAGCCACATCACACCCCACCTGAGAGACCTGCACTGGCTCCCTGTCAACAAGAGGATAACCTTCAAGCTCCTCACCCACGCACACAAAGCACTCCACAACTCCGGACCAGCCTACCTCAACAGACGACTCAGCTTCTACACCCCCACCCGCCAGCTCCGCTCGACCAGCCTCGCCCTCGCCACAGTCCCCCGCATCCGGAAAACGACCGCCGGCGGCATATCCTTCTCCCACCTCGCCGCCAAGACCTGGAACACCCTCCCCACCAACCTCCGACAGACCTAAGACCTACTGGCCTTCAGAAGACTCCTCAAGACCTGGCTCTTCGATCAGTAGCAGCACCACCCCCCTCTTCCCCCAGCGCCTTGAGACCCTCGCGGGTATGTAGTGCGCTTTATAAGTGACATGATTGATTGATTGATTGAATGTTATAAACTGAACCGTAATGACTGGTCCACAATGGAGAAGTATGAGTGATCAGCAGAGATGTTTCCCTAATTCAAAGACTTCCCCCATGGTCATATAATGTCATGTTGGGAATGCTTACCAGTCTCTACCGGGCCTAGCTTATTGCAAGGTTTAATATGAATTCCTTCAAGAAACTGTTTGTATACTTTCTGTACTGCCTGTGATACTTCCCCTTAAATACTACTCATCTTTTGCTAATTTGAGCTGCCTGTTTCATCGAATTCCATATACCTTTCTTTGCACTGTGGATGCTTTGAATTGATATTGTGTACATTAAAACTTACATAAAATGCTAGGGCAACATTGTGATTTGAAATATATATCTGAAGTAAATATTTTTGATTTATAGAGATAACAAGCATTGGTAAAGCCATTAGCATCTTGCCTTTATGATTAACTGGCTTTGCCACCGTTTTTTGTCAATGCTGTGCAGCATTGAGAAAAAGAAATGCTTTTAGTAAAGGTAAAGTGAATGCTGCACTTTCATGCAAAATAATATTGTATTAAGTTACACATAAATACCGTTTTATTTTTTATATCTGAAAATTGCAGATGTGGAAAACTCCCCACATGTTGTACTCTCCCACAACCAAAGGTCACAATAATTAGGGGAAACACTCAAGGGCATAGCCAGCTGCTCAATGGCTGCCAGTCCACCTGTGCAAAAAATTACACTGTCAATTTAATTCTGACAAGTAGAATTACTCATTGTTCATGAAATGTTGGAAAGTGTGTTTGAAGAAGGGCATCCTATGAAGGCTTCTGCTTGATCTTTTGGTTAAAATGAGATTGACACCGACTTAGAAAGCAGTTTGTAAAAAATATCTACACATTATATAAAGTGTGTTTGTTGGAGTTTGGGGTGCAGCCTGGGAGCTGAGCAAAGGCTATTGGATATTATGTGTGCCAAAATAAGTAAAGGATAATTTGAACAACTACAATCTCACTTTTTTCATTAAATGCAACACTTGTGGAGTCAATAAATGATTCGTCTTTTAGTCTAGGAATGAATGCCTTCATGAGTATGACTTGTTTTTAAGAGGTCAAAGCGTGTCTGACTCAGCCTGGCATCTGCCGGCAGGTAGCACTGAGGCAGATGAGATTCAGAATAAATGGGTTATGGACTGCTAAGGGCTAAAAATTGTGATGATAATCAAATAAAACATTTCCTCATTCTTCTTGGCTGGTGGAACTCCTAGTATTCCACTGACTTGATATGAAAAGGAATCCTCTAGGTCTGCTGAGGTATGGAATTAGAGACCCTGGCATTAGTGGCGCGACATGGGGCCCCCTCAGCACAGTAGACAGACTGCATTGGCACTGTGCATGGGCAGCGGGTCCCTGGCCTGAGAGCTCCTGGCTGGGTCTGGGGTGACGCCTCAAGTTTTGTTACGCCACTGCCTGGCATGGGTTGCTTTTGAGTGCTCCCATAGATAACCTTTAGGTTGTAACTAAGAGTATGTGGACTGTTTGAGTTTGTGAGTCTCTAAAGGTTGCTCAGCAACTGGGTACAACAATAAAAAATATGGTTTTCAATGAAATGTTCACTGTTTTGGAATGTTACCATTAAAAGTGTGCCATAACATATTTAGGGCATTTCAATAGTGAAAGGCAGATATATTTCAAAATTGTAGTGACATCTTGAACTGTTCATAGGTATAGTAATGTGTGTTTTCTGATTATTAAATTCATGGTAAATGCCCTTTGACACAGCCAGCAGCTCTGACTTTGTATGATTGCATTCCACGATTGCTATAGGCATATAAAGAGGTAATAGTTAGGGTCTGCTGGTGCATAAAACATGAAAGGTGCCCCAGACCTATGGGGTCTAGACTCCATTTAGAGGGTTATTTATTTCTGTGACCTTTCTTTACCATGTGCCCTTATACTTTTCAGCCCATTAAAATGTTTTCCCATTGCTTTTTTCACATGCCATTTTGTATATATTTGTAATCTTGAGTGGAGTGATAAGCTTTGAGTGTATTAAAGAACTTTTTCTTTATGAAGCAACAACACAGACTTGAGACTGCTTTATTGAATGTTACTTGTTTGACTCCTGAGTTCTGAGTTTCTAGCCTATCGTGCATCCTTGAGTAAGCCTTCGACTGCTCTGACTTGCTATCCTGAGAGTGATGTGCTAAAAGGAGTACTTGATCCTCCAGTTTAAAGGTCTGAAGTACGGAGGCCCCAGGACACCAGCAGCAAAAGACCCCAGTTGTCACAATGTGGGCCCAGTAACTTCTGATTGCCCCAAAACCCTCAGACTTGGATTTTCTCACAACCCAGACAAAACTATTTAACGGTCACCTACCAACCCATGTGGGATTACCACTCACGTTTTCTGAAAATAATAATATATTGGTTCATTGCTATTATATTTAAAAAATGTAATGGTCTTAAGTTTGACACTTGATTCTTGCTTTTAAAAAAGGATGCTCTTCTGAGCACCTTAATATATACATCACAACAGTTTGATTCCAGTGTTGTATTCTCTCTTTTGTATATTTACTGCAGTTCCTGTAGTGAATCTTTCCATGCCATATACGCTGCACAAGGGAACCCCTCGAGAATTATTCAAAAACAAACAAATCCCACTACATGTGGATTGGAAGACACTTTGTTACCTCATGTAGGACTACCACACAATTTTCATAAACACCTTGTATTTTCATAAGAAAAAATCCCTTAGGATAAACTGTAATTAAAATCAAGGACAGGTCTTACCTGAATAAGATAGTGGGAACATAAATTTAAGAGCTCCAGCAGCTGCAAATGGCTCCCTGCTGCCAGTACATCCTGAATCGCACCTGGCTCCAGCAAAATCTAAATAACAAATAACAAATATTGTTCCACTGAAGAATTAAAATGGAAAAACCCAATAGATTAACATTTGTATACAAAATATTCATTTATATACAGTTCTATCACATTTGTTATGTGGTTCACTACTCTAATTCGCAACAAAATACTTTTAGATAATCTTATGGAAAAGACACTTGCCATATTAACTCTTATTGTTTTACGAAGTTCATTGATAATGTCAACTGTTCTGAAGTTTGACTTTTATTGTGGGAGGAAAAGAAAACATACAAAATGTAAAGTATGTAGGTCCCTAGCAGGCAGGTGTGGCCTGCTCCTTTAATCACTCCATTATCCTCTATTCCCACACATGCACATTTACTTCACACCTTGCCCTCAAATGAGCCTTTGAAATGAGACTGGAATGTGAATATTTGCAATAGCAGTACATGTGTATATGGTATTATAACAGTAGGAGTACATAACTTTAACCGACTTTGTTGATGATTATTAAAATGAGCTCACATGTTGACAAAGGTCCCACCTTAGACGAAGGAAGGTTCATGCGACATAACGGATAAAGTGTCTTGCAACTCTGCATATATCTACATTGTATGTAGTTTCTTCAACAGGGCATAGCTTAGATAAAATGTCTGATGTCTGTCTAGCTCTTAATACCTTATTGCTAAAAAATAACAGGTTGGGTAAATGGAAGTAAAATGTAAGAAGTTTGAGGTATAGAGCGAAATGACTTCACATTCAACAGATAGAAATCCATCATTTCATGGAGAGAAAAGTGAAAGGTTCATCACTTTTGGGAGCAGTTTCATAAACTTTAAATGAATATTTAAGGTGTTAGGTAAAATCCTGTTTTTCTGCCTAAATAGACACATACAACGCAAGTACAACGTGCTCATCATTCACCAAATATCTCTTTGGTGAATAATGAGAGATTGTACCATAATAAGATGCATAAAATAAATGTTAGCAAAATGTTGACTGCGATTTTCAGGACGAAAAGGGAGTTCTGGATTTTGGGTGAGAAAAAGGCAAGACTTCCAGTGTGCAGGCTGTAGAAAATAAATATGTATAGTTTATACAGTACAACAAACAGTAATGTTTATACATTGATAAAATGAGTTTTGCATTATTACTATAGAATGCCATATAAGACAGAAGGGAGAGCAAACAGGCGAAAAAAGATGACTTCCGCTCTAGTCTGAATAGCTCAGTTATCAGAAAATGACCTGTGGAATTTTGGCAAGCTGAGGAAAGGAGTAGACATGACCTATAGAGTTTCTCTTCAGATTTGTAAAAAGTATATTGCACAGGAATATGAGTTCTATTATGTACTGACTACAACAGGTCAACTGTATAACCTTTTCACTAACTATCATGAGGCAAGCACAGATTACTCTTCTTCTAAAAGGGATACAAATGAGATGTGAAAGCTTTAGGATAGTTTTGCTTACAAATGTTTGAACATTATCATATTAATTATTGTACAGAGAATTTATAAAGTGATGAAAAGATTATTACGGTGAACCAACCTGGCATTATTAAGAAAAGAATGGGTGAAGCTGCCAGAGAGCTCTTGAACAGAATGCATATGTCTAAATCTTCAGGCGTATTTTTCATAATTCCTATGACAGGCTCCATGTCTTTTCTTTTTTTTGGTCCTAGGATTATAGCTGTGCCACTCTTTTTACTTTGTAACTCACATGAAGGCTGAGAAAGGCAGGTAATTGGACTTAGCCGGCATTGAGGATAGCGACAAGTTTAGAAACTGGAGTAGCACAGAAATGGTGTTGAGAGGATGAGTCCCCAGGCAGGAGGGACAGAAAGTAAAGCTCAATTGAATTAAAGCCTGCATTGAGGCTGCCCCAAAGAAGTGAGCTTCACTGGTGCCGAATGGTCTTTAGAGATAAACTCGTCATAACCAGTCCAACAACAACCTTGTTGAACAAGGACTTAAGACTGACAAAGTACCTTTTAGGACTCCAAGTCTTTGTAGGCCCTTTGTCTTGTTCTCAGCCTGAGAGAGGCACCGACGTTTTGCCCTTCCAACCTCAGTTTAAGTGGCCCTGATTCTCAAATCATCTGACCCACATCTAGAGCCCTTACGATTCCAGCAACATTTAATTACACCCTGACCCTAAATCCTAGTTCTCTAATTTCAAGTGGTGAAACAGGGTGTCCATTAAATGCCCCAACTCATACCAAAGATGGTGACCTAGTAATACTTTTCTATGACACAACCACCTAACGTTTAGTACCCCGAACCATGACCAGTAGAAATAGTAATTCATCTCTCTAAATTGTGCCCCTTCACTAAGGCAACTGGAACCCTCATTTGGCTCCTGTTAAGAAGACATTGACAGTCTGGACAAATCCACTGCCACTCGGATTCTCAAATGTGGGACTTGGCCTGGATGTCCTGTTGATTCTGGATGGTGGTCATTCAGGTGACTTGATTTTGAAACATTTTGTAGGTTTTCAGCCATCTTGATGCAAACCCAGTGATTTGCCTATTATTGCACCCAGAGCCAGTGAAACATATAGTAGATAAGAAACACTGATGTACATGGTCTAGAACATTTTCCCTTTTCACTTGAATTTATAAACAAAATATGTAGTGAGAACTCTGAACTATGTCTCGAAACATCGAGCCAAGGATTTCAATGCATCAAGACAGCTTAAAGATTCATCACATCACATAGGCTTTAACCGCAAAGTAAGGGGAGAAGATTTCTGAACTTGATTATGTACATCCCCACCATCATTATCATGGGTGATTTCAACATTTGGGCTGCAGGGATGCAAACATATACTTTGCATGTTACATACACAGACCTGTGCAGCTAGCTGGGGCTGGATCTTGTTACCTGCGGGTTTCAAATAAATCTGTGTAGAAGTCACACTACTACCCTATAGGGCAATCAGGGAGTGTCAGATGGGCTGGTGTGACAGGTCAGTGTGTGGGCCGTTTATTTTGGTCAGCTGGGCCGGTTCCTCCTGTTGATTTCCCTGATATTGAAACAAACATTGCCTGCAGCAAGTTCAAATCCATACAGTATTTCAGACATTGCAAAACACCTATGCAAGTTCAACACTGCCCCAATTAGCAAACATGAGCCACTTTTAGGTATCTAATTCACTAATGGCCACTTTTATTTTGGTACCTGGGCCTGTTTTACTGCCCCAGTCCGACCCTGCTTACAGGATAAAGATGTTGTAGTAGGCACATTAACATCCTCATCTAAATTTACGGTCAGGCAGTGACGCAGCTAGACCTTTGGCCGCCCATAGCGGTCCCTGCATTTGCTGCCTTGCGTGGGCTGCAGGAAATAGCGGGGGGAGGGAGGGGGGGGGTTGGAGGAGGGTTGCTGATGACGATCCCTGCGTTTGCCACGACAACCTTAGGTAAGGGGGGGGTGAGAGACTGCCCCCCCAAAACTCGTGCCACCTGGGGCGGACCGCCCACCCCTTACTACGCCACTGCTGTGAGGGGAGCAGGTGATCTGCAGATTAAACACACACACGGACACACAAACTACCATAAACACCTCTCTGTGGACCACAAATTAAGCGCTGCAGCTTTCTTACTGAAAAGGGATTGGACACCAGCAGGCTAAAGAAAAAGCTTCTGCAGTGGATGTAAAATCGAAGGATCTGTCTCACTGGAATAGGAAATAGGGACCTAGAGATCAAACAGATATTCGCAGCAGGTGTGTAATCCGGATATGCAGTGATAACGCGATTGGACTGCGCATCCTTTACATTGCACGTTTATGCAGCAGGTGCAGTACCCGGCTATGCAATATAACTGGCACTGGAGCCTGTGCTCTGCAGGTTACACCTAGATTGTTGCAGCTGCAGCACAAACACCCTGACCCTTGTAAATGGGGTTTAGATCCGCAATCTGCCTCACTGCTTGTTATGGCACATGCTCAAGTAAATGATACATAACTCACTTACTTTAGAATCTTTTTAAAGAAGACACAGAGCGAGATGTTTGCATGCATTTCAAAGCTTTTACCACTTTTAAAGCCCATTTTAAATTGGTTGATGCAAGTGCTTCAGACACATGGGTGAAAAATACAATTCAGCATCTTGAAAGGGATTTGCCTCCAGGCAGTTAATAACAGGTGTCATTGTTATCATACTACTCTCACAGTTACTGACCTGAAGAAGTTAGATCGGTTCCCAGGCAGTGCCTTAGGTCCATCTGGTGCTGCCAGTGTTAAGGAAAAGCAAAACATAAAAATGAGTTTGAAATGGTTCCCAAGTGGCACCTCCTTATTTATTTATTTATTTTCGTAACCTTCCCTTGCCTCTCCTCCGCATTAAAATCTGGATGCGTGTTAAAAGACAAAAACCCTCAGTGAAAGGCTTGGGAGCAGGGTCTGTAACTTGTTATGGAAAATGTTGCTCTGGGGGCCTCTCTTCAACTAGTTCAGGACCGCTTCACTGCAAGTGCCCATACTACTTGTCATTAGCATTTCTAAAGGTCTAAAGCTTTGCATTTACAGAGCCCTTCTGCATTGCAGCTACCCTTTCCCAGTCACAAGCAAACAAATGATGCCCATCACATGCACTTCTGCACAGCTCATGTTACAGTGTGCAGGGACAGGGAAGGGATATCCTGCCGGGCTGCTTGAGGCTCCTGCTTGGCAGTCGTGCCTGGCTGCCTTGGGAGGTTGAGGGAAGCAGAGAACTAGGAGAGGATCAGGAGGGCAGGAATAGGAGGAGGAGGACGTGGACCTGGAGAAGAAGGGGGACTAGGAGGAACAGGAGAAATACCAATACCACAAGTCAGACCAGGACCATCAGGAGGACGAAGACCAGGAGGACCAAGATCACAAGACTTTTAGAACCAAAATCTTCAGGCCCACACTTGACAAGGCGGTTTAGGAGGACAAGAGCAAGGAAGGCCGGGAGCACGAGGAGGACAAGAAAGTTCATCAAGAGCCAGAGGAAGACAATTAGGAGAATCAGGACAGCTAGAACCAGGACGACTAGTATTACGAGGACCAGGGCCAGGAGGTTCAGAACCAGGGGGACAAGGACCAAGAGAACCAGGAACAGGATGATGATGAAGAAAGCCCAGAGGATGATGACCAGGTGGAAGAGGAGAAGAGCCAGGAAGAGTAGCTAGATGGCCATGAGCACCAGGAAGGCTAGGTGCAATTGGAGCACCAGGGTGAACAAGACTAGAAGAACCAAGGACATGGAGGTTCTGGACCAAAAGGACAAGGGTGACCAGGAGGACCAAGACCAGACAATGTGGATGCCCACGACCTTGAAGACCAAGACCAGTAGAAAACTTACCAGAACAGATGTTCAGGAGTCTTTGGAAGGCCAGGACCATGGAGCAGGAGGATGAGCAGGAGTAACAAAAGGAAGATGATGGGGATCAGGAGGACCACCAGGAAGTCTTGGACTGACAGGACTAGGACCACTAGGAGGACTAGGAATATCAGGACTACCAGAAGACAATGACTATAGGGCAAAAGCTAGAAAAACCAGGATAACAGGATGAGGAACACAAGCAAGACAAGTAGGATCAGATGCAATTACAGACATCCAGAACCACCAGCAGAAGTAAGGCTACAAGGACTACACAGGTGACCAGGATCGGGAGGGCCAAGACCATGAGGACCAGGAGCATGAAGACCACGAGCATAAGGACCAGGAGTAGGTCCAAGAAGACCAAGAGTTGGAAAAGGACTAGGAAACCTAGCACAAGGAGGACAAACAGAAGGATAAGGACTGTTAGGATCAGGACGAACATGAGAAGCAGGACTACTAGGAGGGACAGCCTCGTACAATGAAGGACTAGGAGAACTATGGACCAGGAGGAACAAAACCAAGAGAACAAGAACCCAGAGACCAGTTCAAAAGAATCAAGAAGGTGGGGCTAGTGGAGTAGAAGGACGAAGATGAGGCCCAGGACGGGTCAGGTATTTAGGATGGGGAGGAGAATCAAGGCAAGGAGGAAAAGAACATAGAAAACCAGAAGGAGGACCAGGAGAGTAGAGGACAATCATGACCACTACTAGGACTAGGAATATCTGGACCAACAGGACAAGTAGGAGGACCAGGCGGAGTATCAGGAAGAGTAGGAATAGAAGGGGTACTAAAAGGAAACGTAGGGGTTAAAGCGGAGGAGAAGGGGGCCATTGATCATCTACTTTAATGGCGAAAGGACAAGTGAAAAGTGCTCACAGCCTATCAACTTTATATGATCTCTTTAGGTTTTCCCAGTGTGTTGTATGCCCACTATTTGTTGCATTTGGGATCATCCAACCCTTCTACCTTCCCCTCCTCCCAATCTCCCAACAGGTGAGCTGCCAAATGATGGTTCTGCACATACTTTTAGCCGATCATAGCGTTGTTTTGCTTTCACAACTGCTCAGCTTACTTTTTGATAGGTGTTGGAAATTACCATCTTTTGCGTAGTGTACCCCAGATTTTTGCCTTGACTATTTTTGCTGGCTGTAGAATTCTGTGCACATAACCCCTGCTAAATAGAGGAAAAGTGTCTGTTCTCCCTCTTCCAACATGATTAAATTGGCAAACCCCTGATTGATATATTTAACTTACCTATAAGCCCCTAGTAAATGGTACAAAGTGTACCCAGTACCTGTAAGTTGTGTCTCACCAATGGACTGCAGCACCCATTGTGCCACCCACTGCAATGACAGTGCAAACATGACTTCAGGCCCACCATTTGTAGCCTGGCTGTACAGTTTTCATTTATCTATCTATCTATCTATCTATCTATCTATCTATCTATCTATCTATCTATCTATCTATTAAGGTTCCAAATAAAGGCAAAATACAACCAAAACACTCAACAGCTGAACAATGTACAGACCGGCTTCATGACATGTAGGTGGTATGTAGGTGTATATCACTAGTGTGACTGAACAGTTTTTAAACTGCAACTTCAACCTATCCCTTTTGGCAGGTCAAAACCTTCCCTTTAAATAGTAATGTCACCCCTAATTAGATCGTATTTCCCATAAGGGAATGTGCATGGTAATTAAAAGTAGGACCCATAAAAATGTAATGTCTTTACAGTGAAAAAGCCCCAAAAACTATTTTCACTGTAGCAAGGCTGGCTGTTCCATAGGAAAGCATTGGGATACAATACCAAATTTAATAACATGTAAAACACATGGACAGGCCAGAGAAGATTTGCCAGTGTGTTTCCAACACACTGACTCCCTCTCTGTGTTAAAAAAACGTTTAAATATTAGCATACGTTATAATTCTCTAACAGATGCACTAAATGTGACACAATGTGTCCAGTTCGGCAGCCAATAATCAAAGCTTCAAGGAAAGTTAGTGGAGCAGGCGGTTGCTAGGTGACCATATAAACGGTGTTAGAATCGAATGCCCCATTGCCCCGTCCTCACAATGTATATTGTGTTGTGTTAGCATTCATGTAGCTATATCATATTAATCGCGATTGCAAATGTGTGTGTGTGTCCAGCTTTTCTAAAGTTGTGCAGGCTTAAGTTAGCATCTGAGACGCCATTTTACTGCTGTAGTCGCTATGTTATGCTGTGAGCAATCCCTGGCCCCTGTGCCCCCCGCTCTTTGTCTGAATCAGCAGAAGCTGCTGTTCAGAAAGCTTCCATATCTCATCCAAGGTTGGAACCCAGATGTACGAAGAGAATAGTTTATTCAGTTCTGCATTCCTATCCTTGGACATAGCTATGCTCCCACACCATAGAGAGCTGAGACCGAGTAGGATGGCCTTGGGAGCCTGATAACGTGTACCCATTCTGCAGGTGGTAGCTCAACCCTCAGTGCCTCCTTTGTTCAGTCTTTCTGCCCAAGCAGTATTTTTCCATCAGGGGCGGGGTTTTGAGAGGTGTTGGAAGGCTTATTTTGTGTTACCAAATGTTTGGAAGTCAGTCCCCTCGGTAGCATCTAAGGAGGCTAGTCAGACTGGACTCCGCTGCAGCGCATTTACAATAAAGTAACTTGGTTTGTATTCTCTACTGCGTCACCGACTCTTCCCTTCTTTGAAGGCTAAGAGGAGGTCGCGAGTGACCCGGGTGGCCCTAATCGGGTCACTTCCTTCAGTTGGCACCCGAACAGGGACCCCACCAGGTGGCCCATCCTCGCACGCAACCGGGTGTGGAAGTCGGGGTCGCGTCCGGTCGGATGGGCGGATCGGGGTACCCCACACGACCAAGCTCAGTTCTCGCAGCTGTCCTGCCCATCTGATCGGGCGGTACCTTGTCCAGTGGTCGTCCTGGCTGGGGTCCTGAAAAGGCGAAACCCTTGGATCTGACCGCTTGGTCCGAAGAGTCGGCAGTGGAGAATAACTTTGTTTGACCTGTGTGCACCAGGTGAGTTTGTCTTGCCTCTTGGTAAATATGGTGCCGTCTTGAATAGCCTTGAATATGGTCTGAGGACCATTCTTAGCTTGTTTGAACTTGGTGGGTCTGTGGACCCTTGAGGAGCAGAGTGTTGCGAACGCTCTGCCAGGCCACCTACTGAATTTGGTTTACTCTTGAAAAGGCTTGGGGCTAGAGCCTGCTTTCTTGTTTTGGTACAGTCTTCGGACTGTCTTGTTTTGGTACAGTCTTCGGACTGTCTTGTTTTGGTGCAGTCTTCGGACTGTCTTGTTTTGGTACAGTCTTCGGACTGTCTTGTTTTGGTGCAGTCTTCGGACTGTCTTGTTTTGGTACAGTCTTCGGACTGTCTTGTTTTGGATTCCCTTTGTTTGGTGTGTTGTTTGGTTCATGTGAGTAGTGTATGTGTCTGCTATTGAGATGCCTTGTTTAAGTAAATTGTGGTGTGTGGGGTGCCGCTGTTGTTCTGCCGAAGCACGGCTGGAAGAGAGGCAACCTGCGCCTCCGAAGGCACCCTGAACTTTGAAATGTACGTGAAGCACGGCCTTGGCCCTATTATGTTTAGTACATTATGGCACAAATATACGAGGGACAATGCCGAGTTTCAGTGGCCACGACAGTTACCTTTGACAAACAGAAATTGAATTATCTGCAGGATAAATTGTTTGCCAGAAGAAGTAGGCAGTCGATGTTTGATTCCCTCCAGGTATGACAGAAGGAAGCTAGGCAAAGGCACATGCGGGCAGAGGAGGAGGCCCGGAGGGGGAAAATGGAAACGGTAACTCAGAAAGCAGTAGCCTACGATAGAGAGAAAGTAGAAAAAGGTATAGAGTGTGCTGATAGGAAGTTTCGATTACAATGTGATAAGTCCTATGTTGCCCGGGAAGAAGGTGATGCATTTGTGGATGAACTATTAGACACTCGGCCCTCACCTCCCTACGCCCCGCAGAGGGTATACCCTGTTGTTCCGACATCTCAGTCTGCTGCTCCTCCTCTTTCTATATCTGGCCCTGCTACCTCTGAACCGGCTGCTTCAGCTACGGCTCGCCTGTTTCCCCCTGGCTTCGCAAGCTGCGAGTGCAGTAGCTGCGGGTCCTTCTGCTGTATCTGCTGTCCCCGCTCCTGTTTCTCCCCCTTCTCTCACACCTTCAACGCAGTCATTACTAACACTAGTGCCCGTTCCTTCATCTATTGTGTCTTTCCCAGACATTTCATCCCCTGCATCGTTGGGTGCTGGGACACCGGTCCGTGGAATGGATGAGGGGAGTTGGGCTGCGGCACGGGAACGAATGGGGCGGGTGCTGATTTGATCTGATGTGGGAAATGAGGAAAAACAAATGGTCGCCAACCAGGCTGCGCAGTGGGCACAGAGCCCGATCTACAGTGTAGAGGATGTGTGGAGTGTGTTGAAGGATTTCGAGCCGTTTGTGCAGCAGCATGCTCTTAAGCACATGTCGGCTACATTGATAGGGTTGTGGGAACAGTGTTTTGGTGGTGTAGCACCCCAGATAATTTATGACATTCGAGACCGTGTATATGCTGCTGATATGGCCCTGAACGACATCTTTAGTAATGTGGCAACGATGATTGGGTATCTGGGTAGGCTGCACCAGAAAACACCGACGACCGTGTCCCAATTCCCAATGAGGGAGGTGCATCCTATTTTTCATCCTGAGATGCCAGAACGGCGTAATGCGCAGGATATTGTAATTCAACAACGGGTGGAGGCTCGCTTTCAGGAACAGTGGGTTTACACTCCATGGAAAAGGAGTGAGGTGCTCGCCCTCAAGAGCCAACTGCCGGACCCTAGGAAAAATCCAACGGCATATTACAAAGAATTAACGGAGGCCGCCTCATCGACGGTGATGACACTGGCGGATATTAAGATGGACATATGGAGGCAGGTGCATACGCAGGGCCATGTTGTGGAGTTGGGTGGCACTTGGAATGCGATTAGGACATGGGATAATGAGCGTAAACCTGGCGAAAAGCCTGGGGCTGAGATACTAGCTTTGCCCAGTCGTATTATTACTTACATGCATTCTCTCATCCCACCCAGGCGAGTAGATTGGGATAAGTTAGCGGCAGGTCGTCAGAAGGAGGATGAAACTGTGTCCGATTTTTTCACCCGGTTTGAAGGGGTGTTTCTGGATTTTAGTGGGCAGGACTTGTCGGTGGAAGGCGGTGTCCGGTTGTTCGTTAATAGATTTGTAATGAACTTGCTTCATGAGATCGCAGCTCGGTTGCAGGCTTCTGAGAGCACCTGGACTACCTCCTCCCCTTCAGTGATATTGAGTATGGCACAATACTATGAGCATAGGGAAAATGAGGAGAAAGAGAAGGTAGAGAAGAAGAATAAGGAGTTGAAGACTAAGGTACTAATGCAGCAGGCAGCAAGGGGGTCCGGCAGGGGACGTGGAACTGGTCTGGCTCAACGGTCGCGTGGCACAGGCAGAGGAGGCGGTCCGGTGGGGCCGAACCAGTGCGCGTATTGTAAGAGGAAGGGGCACTGGTGGAGTGAGTGTCCGGACTTGTTGCAGAAGGTTGCAGCCCCCAGAGGTCGGGGTGCCGGTGGACGGGGACGTGGTGAAGTTGGTCGCGATGAGATTCAGGGTGGGGCATCCTCGGGGGGTCGTTCCGATCAGAACTATTTTGATGACCCCCGGGGAAGGCAGTACTATCACGATGATTATGATCGTCAGGGATGTCCTATAACTAGGACAGCCAGGGACAGAGTGAGGGACCAGTTCAAATACCTGTAGATCAGCGTGGTCCTTATGTCATGGCGGATTTGCATGGTTCGGCTAAGAAGTTTCTGGTGGATACAGGTGCAATGAATAGCTCTGTTTCTCGTTCACTGGTCCCAGGGGCAGCAGCTCTGTCTGGCCATAACAATGTTTCGGTAGGTTTTTCAGGCATACCGGTTGTGAGCCCCATTTCTGAACCTCTTGCTTTAACTATTGGCCCTTTCACCTTGGACTCGCCCTTTTTGTTGACAGCGAATTGTGGAGAAAATTTAATGGGATTAGATTTGTTGAAAAAGTTGCATGCTAAGATTTCATGTTCTCCAGATGGCCCCGATGTGGCCAGTACCAAACAGTGTTTTTCGAAAGACGCACCGCTTCCTGCTGAATTTAAGGATGTGCCGCCCACGTTGTGGGCAACAGGAGATACGGATGTAGGGTTGTTGCAAATACCACCGGTCTTTATTACGATTAAAAACAATGCTGTGCTGCCTCGTATTCCTCAGTACAAAATACGGCAGGCGGGGGGACGGGCTTTGTTGCAGATTATACAGGATTTGATCAAATCGGGGGTGGTAGAGGAGACAGTTGCCAATGTGTGTAACAGCCCTATAGTCCCCATCCTAAAAAAAAGACACCCTTGGACTCTGCTGATGTTCATCCTGATGTCTATTGTTTTGTGATTGATTTGCGGGAGGTTAACAAAATAGTGGTCCCTCAGTTCCCGGTGGAACCCAACATTACTGCTCTTTTGACAATAATTCCTTCCACAGCCAAATTCTTTTCCGTGATTGATTTGAAAAATGCTTTCTTTAGCATCCCAATTCATCCGAATAGCCGGCACCTTTTTGGTTTTACACTAGCGGGCCGGAGTTTCCAATTCTGTCGTGCTCCTCAGGGGTATACTGAAAGTCCTAGTATATATAGTCAAGCCCTGAAAGGTCAGTTGGATTCCCTCTCTCTTCCTACAGGTAACGTATTATTGCAATATGTGGACGAACTGTTGGTAGCCTCCGATACTGAAGAGAGTTGCAAAGATGCCACAGTCAAATTGCTGCTACATTTGGCACAGCATGGACATAAAGTGTCCCTTTCAAAATTCCAATATTGTCAAGAGTAGGTCACCTATTTAGGTCACCTACTGTCGAAGGAGGGAAGGAGGCTAACAACTGAACGAGTTGATGCCATTGTTAAGATGCCCGTCCTCAAGACTCAGAGGGACGTGCGTGCTTTCATAGGCATCACCTCGTATTTTCGCCACTGGATACCCGGTTACTCCTTACTAACAAAGCCTCTGCTTTATTTAACCACTAAAGATGTGCATGAGCCTTTACCCTGGACGCATGAATGTCAGCAAGCTTTTGAGCAATTAAAAGTTGCGCTTTGCTCTGCGCCTGTGCTTGGTACGCCTGATTATCAGAAGCCTTTCGTGTTGCATGTACACGAAACGGCTGGATGTGCGCTTTCTGTGTTAACACAAGCCTTTGGAGGTAAGCAGAGGCCGTGTGCTTATTTCTCTGCCCTTCTTGACACTGTCGCCAGAGCCCTCCCAAGCTGTTTTAGAGCTGCCGCGGCTGTGGCCAACTCTATTCGACAATCGGCAGGGCTCGTCCTTAATACTGATCTCACAGTAATGGTACCCCATGCTGTGGATACACTTTTGAACAAGACAAAGACGCAGCACCTTACCAGTGCTCGTCTGACTGGTTATGAATTGACTTGGTTTGCGCCACACATTACAATAAAGAGATGTGTAACTCTGAACACAGCCACGTTACTACCCCTCCCTTCGGACAATGAGGACACAGATGTCCATGATTGTCTATTCCGGACAGAAGAAGAGACAAAGGGACGGGTAGACCTGACTGACGTGCCGCTACCTGACCCACAAGCGGAACTATATGTCGATGGCTCTTGTTTCAAACTGTCAGATGGCACCACCACCGCAGCATATACTATTACTACGCTGCGCACGGTAGTTGAGACATCACGTGTTCCCTACCAATCGGCACAAGCTGCGGAGCTGGTTGCTCTTTGGCGAGCGTGAGTTGAGTGAGGGATTGGCTGTCAATATTTATACTGACAGCCAATATGCGTTTCGAGTAGCCCATAATTTTGGGTGGCTCTGGACGGAGAGGGGATTCCTGACCTCACATGGCGCAAGGATACAACACGGCCCTCTGATACATAGGCTCCTGTCAGCCCTAGCACTTCCCACAAGATTAGCGACAGTGAAGTGTAGTGCCCATAAAGCGATCACTGATGACGTGGGGAGGAGAAATGCGTTTGCAGACCAAACAGCTAAAGAGACAGCCAGGTCCAAGATGAAGAGAATGTTTGTGGCAGGGCCAGCTCGATGGGTGCCTGAAGGCGGGATGTTTGAGGACACGCTAGAAAATGTGAAAGAGATTCAGAGTGAGGCAACAGTTGAGGAGTTGGCAACGTGGCAGGAGAGTACAGGACACTTAGATTAGGAGGGGTGCTGGACCGATAAATCGGAAAAGCAAAGATGGATGTTACCAGATGCGTATGTATTCCCTGTAGTTACAATGGCACATGGTCCAGCCCACATTAGTGCAAGAGGGATATGTAAGTTATTGGATTCCGTATGGCAAAATGATAACATCCCTAAGGTAGCGGCCCATCTAGTGAAGAATTGCATGGTTTGCCTGACACATAATCCTGGGAAAGGTACCTCTACACCTCCCGATAATTTTGCACCCCCCTCTTTCCCTTTCGAGGTTCTCCAGATGGATTACATCGGAATGGAACGAGTTAACAACTTGAAGTACGTGCTGGTGGTCGTTTGTGCATTCAGTAAATGGATTTAGGCTTACGCCACTAAAGAGAACACAGCCATGGCGACGGCGAAGGCTCTTCTGAAGGAGTTCTTCCCGCGCTTCGGCTTGCCCCGTTTGATTTGGAGTGACAACGGGAGTCACTTTAATGCAAAGGTGATTCAGTTGGTATGCGACGGCCTGCATATCAAGCAGAAGTTTCACGCAGCAAACCACCCCCAGTCGGCCAGTTTGGTTGAGAAGTAAAATGGTACTCTCAAGTTGAAGCTGGCAAAGATCAAGGAAGGCACAGGGTTGCAATGGCCGGACGCATTACCCCTTGCCCTGTTATCCACCAGAGTGACAGCTCATTCTAGAACAGGGTTATCCCCATGCAAAGTGGCTTTTGGGGCCCCGCAAATGTGTGGGGTGTCCCCCGCCATTTCTCTGATATTGAATACCTGTTACTTGTGGATTACCTATATGAATTAACAAAACATTTGCGCTCTATTCATCAACAGATCCACGAGGCACTCCCGCCAATACCTGAGGGGCCAGGGCACAGTATCCAGCCCGGGGAATATGTGCTATTGCGCAACTACCAGAGATGAGGGTGCGTGGAGCCGAGGTGGAGGGAGCCCCTCCTGGTTTTACTCGCCATGAGGACTGCTGTGAAGGTGGAGGGACGGAAGAACTGGATCCATTCATCCAACTGCAGGCGAGTTCCGCTCCCTCTCCCTTATGACAAGTGGGTCCGTGAGGGAATTGGGGACCCGAGATGGAGAAGGTCCCTCTCTTTGTCCCTTTTTCTGATACCCGGTTGACCTGGGCACAGACGGAAGAGGAGAACGATGCTGTTTTGAAAGAGGCAGTGACTCCAGAAATAAGGGCTGCCCAGGTTTCTCCTCCATCTTGTTCACAGGAACAGGAGTCTCAGTCCACTGCCTCCCCTGAGTTTAAGGTCCTTTTCCGAGACGAGGCAGTGCCTGGAGTGGCTCGGTAGAATCTGCGTCCCCGGCGGAGGGATAGTGCACCCAAGGGACAGTCAGGTTAGTAGGGATGGACTTCTGGATGAAGAATAGGGCCCACGTACTCTGCCTATGGTACAAACAATAGTTTAGGGAAAGGGAGATTGGTGCATTGTCTGAGACACTGGACATGATAAGTGGGGGGTGCTTTCCAAGGAGGGAAGCTGCCCTATCCTGAGTGAAGAGACAGAAAGGGTTGTGGTCGTGCAGCCCCACCGCGAAGTGCTCGTTAGCACCATAGCATAGCTCCATAGCATGGACTCTCCTCTGGTAGTTTGATAGATGAAAATGTATCCCTTTGGTCTTATTGTTATGGAAGAACAGTCTTTAGAAGAACGCCGTCTTGACCAACATAGCCCCACTTGGTCGAGCTGGCCCACCAAGACTAAGATAGTGTTCCTAGTGATAGTTTTTGTAGCATTGGTAGCAGTGTTAGGGATCCTATGGTTCTTGGAAGAAAGACATCCTGTACACTACCTGATTGCAACCACTACGGCTCACCCCGAGCATGTCTTTGTCACCCTGGCTCCGCATAAGGAAAGACATAGGCAGACTTATGTAGATAACTTCTTTCTGCAGATGCTCCATCAGGCCCACCATACCACCAATGCCACCGATTGTTGGGTTTGTGGTTTACTCCCCTCAGTGATGCATAAAAACGACCTGTTGCTGTCCCTGCCCCTCTCTTATTTGGCCAGCTGCGAAGCCTGGTTTCAGTTGTTCACCATGGTATATATCCATTAACATTCAGATGCAATGAATATGACATACCTCGATTATGAGGTTGTACTGGGTTATATAGCAATTCACCAAGGATTTACCCCGGGGAGGGATGGGGCTGCTGACACTCTACATCCCGATGCCTGTATGAATGTGTATGAAAGGAAGAAAAATGTAACATGGCTTCTGGACGAGATGACAGATTTCCAAGACTTTAACGTCACCGAATATTTCAGGTCTTTTCAGTTACGTAATATTACTCAGGATAAGGCAATGCCAGTACCGGTGATTAATACCACCACTAGTTTCTGTGTCCGAGGCTTTGGAAAGGTTCCGGTAGGAGAGAGTATTTGTAATTACACTTATGTCTTGAACACCACAAGTAGACCACCATTGCTTCCGCCCCACAACGTGTACTTCGTCTGCGGGTCCCAGGCTTACATATGGCTTCCTAGACGGTGGTCTGGTGTGTGCTACGTGTCCTTTCTCTTGCCCCCTGTGTATATTGCACCATCCAACTATCATAGAGACCACAGATTACGGCGCAGGAGTGTCTATCTGTCTCGAGTAAGAAGGGTTCTTGACACGAATGATATCGATCAGACTGACACTACCTTGCAGCAATTTACGGATGCCATGAAGGGTATTTTGCCATTTTGGGGCCCTATGTATAACAGCTGTAGTATTCGCCTACTCACAAGGGTTGTAGAGGGAGTTATCAACACCACAGCGGGAATACTGACCAACATCACAGCTGAGCTTCAGGCTACGAGACTTGTTGCCCTTCAAAACAGGATGGTGTTAGACGTCATCCTTGCTGATCGGGGTGGGGCCTGTCGCATCATCGGTAGTAGTTGCTGTGTGTACATACCAGACCACGCCCCGAATGTATATGCAGCCATACAAAAGTTACACAGACTAGGGTCTGACATCCACCAGGAGAATGGCACGTGGTCCCTGTCTGGGTGGCTTTGGTGACTGTTAGCAACATGGGGCTGGAAAATGCTCTTATTCTTAGTAGGTATTGCAGGTGCTGTATTCACCTGTTGCCTGTGCATCAATTGCCTTCCCGCCTGTTGTTCTTATTTCATGTAAAAGTTAACACCAAAGCCCGGAGTTAAAGAACAACCAGCTAAAAATTCTGTCATGATGGTACAGGCTGTGCATGACTTGATGTCCATCAATGAGGGCATTTTTGAATATTGATATGTGTACCTGCCTAACATTGCTGACGATTACCCCAATGGTTAACTGTTATATATGTAACATCATGTCTCCCCATCCATTAGAATTGTAAAGACCCTAACCTGATAGCACCAATAAAGACTTAGCAATGAATGCTAAAAGGAGGGTCTGTTACAATCGAATGCCCCATTGCTCCATCCTCACGATGTATATTGTGTTGTGTTAGCATTCATGTAGCTATATCATATTAATCGCGATTGCAAATGTGTGTGTGTGTCCAGCTTTTCTAAAGTTGTGCAGGCTTAAGTTAGCATCTGAGACGCCATTTTACTGCTGTAGTCGCCATTTTACGCTGTGAGCAATATCTGGCCCCTGTGCCCCCCGCTCTTTGTCTGAATCAGCAGAAGCTGCTGTTCAGAAAGCTTCCATATCTCATCCAAGGTTGGAACCCAGATGTACAAAGAGAATAGTTTATTCAGTTCTGCATTCCTATCCTTGGACATAGCTATGCTCCCACACCATAGAGAGCTGAGACCGAGTAGGATGGCCTTGGGAGCCTGATAACGTGTACCCATTCTGCAGGTGGTAGCTCAACCCTCAGTGCCTTCTTTGTTCAGTATTTCTGCCCAAGCAGTATTTTTCCATCAGGGGCGGGGTTTTGAGAGGTGTTGGAAGGCTTATTTTGTGTTACCAAATGTTTGGAAGTCAGTCCCCTCGGTAGCATCTAAGGAGGCTAGTCAGACTGGACTCCGCTGCAGCGCATTTACAATTAAGTAACTTGGTTTGTATTCTCTACTGCGTCACCGACTCTTCATTTCTTGGACGGCTAAGAGGAGGTCGCGAGTGACCCGGGTGGCCCTAATCGGGTCACTTCCTTCAGTTGGCACCCGAACAGGGACCCCACCAGGTGGCCCATCCTCGCCCGCAACCGGGTGTGGAGGTCGGGGTTGCGTCCGGTCCGATGGGCGGATCGGGGTAGCCCACACGACCGAGCTCAGTTCTCGCAGCTGCCCCGCCCGTCTGATTGGGCGGGGCCTCGCCCAGTGGTCGTCCTGGCTGGGGTCCTGAAAAGGCAAAACCCTTGGATCTGACCGCTTGGTCCGAAGAGTCGGCAGTGAAGAATAACTTTGTTTGACCTGTGTGCACCAGGTGAGTTTGTCTTGCCTCTTGGTAAATATGGCGCAGTCTTGAATATCCTTGAATATGGTCTGAGGACCATTCTTAGCTTGTTTGAACTTGGTGGGTCTGTGGACCCTTGAGGTGTAGAGTGTTGCGAACGCTCTGCCAGGCCACCTACGGAATTTGGTTTACTCTTGAAAAGGCCTGGGGCTAGAGCCTGCCTTCTTGTTTTGGTATAGTCTTCGGACTGTCTTGTTTTGGTACAGTCTTCGCACTGTCTTGTTTTGTGCAGTCTTCGGACTGTCTTGTTTTGGTGCAGTCTTCGGACTGTCTTGTTTTGGTACAGTCTTCGGACTGTCTTGTTTTGGTACAGTCTTCGGACTGTCTTGTTTTGGATTCCCTTTGTTTGGTGTGTTGTTTGGTTCATGTGAGTAGTGTTTGTGTCTGCTATTGAGATGCCTTGTTTAAGTAAATTGTGGTGTGTGGGGTGCCGCTGTTGTTCTGCCGAAGCACGGCTGGAGGAGAGGCAACCTGCGCCTCCGGAAGGCACCCCGAACTTTGAAATGTATGTGAAGCACGACCTTGGCCCTATTATGTTTAGTACATTATGGCACAAATATATGAGTGACAATGCCGAGCTTCAGTGGCCACGACAAGTACCTTTGACGAACAGAATTTGAATTATCTGCAGGATAAATTGTTTGCCAGAAGAAGTAGGCAGTCGATGTTTGATTCCCTCCAGGTATGGCAGAAGGAAGCTAGGCAAAGGCACATGCGGGCAGAGAAGGAGGCCCGGAGGGGGAAAATGGAAACGGTAACTCAGAAAGCAGTAGCCTACGATAGAGAGAAAGTAGAAAAAGGTATAGAGTGTGCTGATAGGAAGTTTCGATTACAATGTGATAAGTCCTATGTTGCCCGGGAGGAAGGTGATGAATTTGTGGATGAACTATTAGACACTCGGCCCTCACCTCCCTACGCCCCGCAGAGGGTATACCCTGTTGTTCCGACATCTCAGTCTGCTGCTCCTCCTCTTTCTACATCTGGCCCTGCTACCTCTGAACCGGCTGCTTCAGCTACGGCCCACTTGTTTCCCCCCTGGCTTCGCAAGCTGCGAGTGCAGTAGCTGCGGGTCCTTCTGCTGTATCTGCTGTCCCCGCTCCTGTTTCTCCCCCTTCTCTCACACCTTCAACGTAGTCATTACTAACACTAGTGCCCGTTCCTTCATCTATTGTGTCTTTCCCAGACATTTCATCCCCGGCATCGTTGGGTGCTGGGACACCGGTGCGTGGAATGGATGAGGGGAGTTGGGCTGCGGCACGGGAACGAATGGGGCGGGTGCTGATTCGATCTGATGTGGGACATGAGGAAAAACGAATGGTGGCCAACCAGGCTGCGCAGGGGGCCGGAGCCCGATCTACAGTGTAGAGGATGTGTGGAGTGTGTTGAAGGATTTCGAGCCGTTTGTGCAGCAGCATGCTCTTAAGCACATGTCGGCTACATTGATAGGGTTGTGGGAACAGTGTTTTGGTGGTGTAGCACCCCAGATAATTTATGACATTCGAGACCGTGTATATGCTACTGATATGGCCCTGAACGACATCTTTAGTAATGTGGCAACGATGATTGGGTATCGGGGTAGGCTGCACCAGAAAACACCGACGACCGTGTCCCAATTCCCAATGAGGGAGGTGCATCCTATTTTTCATCCTGAGATCCCAGAACGGCGTAATGCGCAGGATATTGTAATTCAACAACGGGTGGAGGCTCGCTTTCAGGAACAGTGGGTTTACACTCCATGGAAAAGGAGTGAGGTGCTCGCCCTCAAGAGCCAACTGCCGGACCCTAGGAAAAATCCAACGGCATATTACAAAGAATTAACGGAGGCCGCCTCATCGACGGTGATGACACTGGCGGATATTGAGATGTTTTTCAGGTTGTTGGTACCGGTGGACATATGGAGGCAGGTGCATACGCAGGGCCATGTTGTGGAGTTGGGTGGGACTTGGAATGCGATTAGGACATGGGATAATGAGCGTAAGCCTGGTGAAAAGCCTGGGGCTGAGATACTAGCTTTGCCCAGTCGTATTATTACTTACATGCATTCTCTCATCCCACCCAGGCGAGTAGATTGGGATAAGTTAGCGGCAGGTCGTCTGAAGACAGATGAAAGTGTGTCCGATTTTTTCACCCGGTTTAAAGGGGTGTTTCTGGATTTTAGTGGACAGGACTTGTCGGTGGAAGGCGGTGTCCGGTTGTTCGTTAATAGATTTGTAATGAACTTGCTTCATGAGATCGCAGCTCGGTTGCAGGCTTCTGAGAGCACCTGGACTACCTCCTCCCCTTCAGTGATATTGAGTATGGCACAATACTATGAGCATAGGGAAAATGAGGAGAAAGAGAAGGTGGAGAAGCAGAATAAGGAGTTGAAGACTAAGGTACTAATGCAGCAGGCAGCAAGGGGGTCCGGCAGGGGACGTGGAGCTGGTCCAGCTCAACGGTCGCGTGGCACAGGCAGAGGAGGCGGTCCGGTGGGGCCGAACCAGTGCGCGTATTGTAAGAGGCAGGGGCACTGGTGGAGTGAGTGTCCGGACTTGTTGCAGAAGGTTGTGATGGAGCATGATAAATGAAAAATGTTTAACCTCCTAATAATTTTCGTAAAATAATTAATAAACATGTTCGTTTAAGTAAATAACCAACAATGTATGTTACATGTAAAGGGTTAAAAATAACACACTATTTTTCTGCGCAAATTAATCAACTTATAATTGTTGACGTGTCTAACATAAACGTAATATTTGCGTACTAATAAAATAATAAACGCATGATTTGTGCTTTGAAAATAAAACGTGTGGTGGCAAAATAAAGTGATGGTAAGTAAGGGATGGCTTTATATGTTGCTTTTTGCTAGGTAATACCTAATTGGGGTACATAGAAAGACGGGAGGGAAATGAAAGGGTTTATATTCTTTATTTTAACAATATTTTGTTTATCTTTGAAAATAGTGCGCATAGGCCTGTTGAGCAGCGATATAAAATGGCCGCCATTTGCTAGAGTACGCATGAGCAAGAAGCCGTGTGGTAGAGGAGAAAGACTGTGAAAAAGGATGACCACGTGTTCGTGCTGAGAGCCTAAGATGGAAGTATGGTCAAGGCTATTGTGACCTTTTTGAGCAAATGTGTGCCAAGATGATCAGCAAGAAGCGTGAGAAGTCAAACTGAATGAATGGACGGAACTGTTGAATCTAAAAAGTATCAGAAAAAGATACAAATTGGACTGATCGAAACTGATGAGCAATGTCATGAACTGTGGGAAACGATGCAAGCATGGACATTCCACAAAGAACTGGTTAAGACAAGGAAGTTTGATTAAAATGTATATGGACTTGAATGAACCAATGAGAGAGAATCACGCCATAGAGATGCAAAATTTTTATTCAGTAAGCTAGAATTAGGGTATAAGAAGACCTACTCTTGGTGGGGAGGGGTTAGATGCTGGAGAGAGGAGATGCTGTAGATGGGTGAAGTTGCGGTTGCTGATGTTGACGAGCTGATGCTGCTGCTGCTATTTTATATTTTTAGTTGAGTATAAGATGCTGCTTTTGGAGAACCTTTTACTCCTGATAGATTTTTCATTTAGAAGTATTAGACTTTCCAAGACATATAGATTGATCTTTTGGAGTTCTTGCTGTGACAACCTTATTTTTCCGTCTAATAGGTATGCATTGCAATTTCAATTTATTCTTATAATGATGATAAATGTAATGATCTGAATAATAAGCTTAAACTTATATCTTGCTTCAAAACTTTATATAAACTTTATTATTCTTTAAACAAATGACTCAGTGATTCTTTAGCTCAATAATTAAGGTAAAATGTTAAAGAGTTTATTGTGATTGAGCTGGTCTTAATCACCATCAACTGATTCCTACTAGTTGGTCCATCGACCAATGAGCGGAATACCTTAAAAGCAATGAGAAACATTATGTCGTGTTAAAAAGAGGTATCGCGTCTCCTTCCAGCTAATCGTTTTCTCCTAGGTTAAGGACGGAGGTAATCCAGGGAATAAATGAGTAAGTGAATGTACATGCGGTGTTATGGGCCCCACCGTCATATGGATATAGTTCGTGTGTTGGAGGGATAGTTGCACCTGGATGACCGAAGTATATAGGAGAAGAATTTTTATTGTTAGCACTGGATCAGTTGCAGCCCCCAGAGGTCGGGGTGCCGGTGGACGGGGACGTAGTGAAGGTGGTCGCGATGAGATTCAGGGTGGGGCATCCTTGGGGGGTCGTTCCGATCAGAACTATTTTGATGACCTCCGGGGAAGGCAGTACTATCACGATGATTATGATCATCAGGGATGTCCTATAACTAGGACAGCCAGGGACAGAGTGAGGGACCAGTTCAAATACCTGTAGATCAGCGTGGTCCTTATGTCACGGCGGATTTTCATGCTTCGGCTAAGAAGTTTCTGGTGGATACAGGTGCAATGAATAGCTCTGTTTCTCGTTCACTGGACCCCGGGGCAGCAGCTCTGTCTGGCCATAACAATGTTTCGGTAGGTTTTTCAGGCATACCGGTTGTGAGCCCCATTTCTGAACCTCTTGCTTTAACTATTGGCCCTTTCACTGTGGACTCACCCTTTATGTTGACAGCGAATTGTGCAGAAAATTTAATGGGATTAGATTTGTTGAAAAAGTTGCATGCTAAGATTTCATGTTCTCCAGATGGCCCCGATGTGGCCAGTACCAAACAGTGTTTTTCGAAAGACGCACCGCTTCCTGCTGAATTTAAGGATGTGCCACCCACGTTGTGGGCAACAGGAGATACGGATGTAGGGTTGTTGCAAATACCACCGGTCTTTATTACGATTAAAAACAATGCTGTGCTGCCTCGTATTCCCCAGTACAAAATACCGCAGGTGGGGGAACGGGCTTTGTTGCAGATTATACAGGATTTGATCAAATCGGGGGTGGTAGAGGAGACAGTTGCCAATGTGTGTAACAGCCCTAAACTCCCCATCCTAAAAAAAGACACCCTCGGACTCTGCTGATGCTCATCCTGATGTCTATCGTTTTGTGATTGATTTGCGGAAGGTTAACAAAATAGTGGTCCCTCGGTTCCCGGTGGTACCCAACATTACCGCTCTTTTGACAATAATTCCTTCCACAGCCAAATTCTTTTCCGTGATTGATTTGAAAAATGCTTTCTTTAGCATCCCAATTCATCCAAATAGCCGGCACCTTTTTGGTTTTACCCTAGCGGGCCGGAGTTTCCAATTCTGTCGTGCTCCTCAGGGGTATACTGAAAGTCCTAGTATATATAGTCAAACCCTGAATGGTCGGTTGGATTCCCTCTCTCTTCCTTCAGGTAACGTATTATTGCAATATGTGGACGACCTGTTGGTAGCCTCCGATACTGAAGAGGGTTGCAAAGATGCCACAGTTAAATTGCTGCTACATTTGGCACAGCATGGACATAAAGTGTCCCTTTCAAAATTCCAATATTGTCGACAGGAGGTCACCTATTTAGGTCACCTACTGTCGAAGGAGGGAAGGAGGCTAACACCTGAACGAGTTGATGCCTTTGTTAAGATGCCCGTCCTCAAGACTCAGAGGGACGTGCGTGCTTTCATAGGCATCACCTCGTATTTTCGCCACTGGATACCCGGTTACTCCTTACTAACAAAGCCTCTGCTTTATTTAACCGCTAAAGATGTGCATGAGCCTTTACCGTGGACGAATGAATGTCAGCAAGCTTTTGAGCAATTAAAAGTTGTGCTTTGCTCTGCGCCTGTGCTTGGTACGCCTGATTATCAGAAGCCTTTCGTGTTGCATGTACACGAAACGGCTGGATGTGCGCTTTCTGCGTTAACACAAGCCTTTGGAGGTAAGCAGAGGCCGTGTGCTTATTTCTCTGCCCTTCTTGACACTGTCGCCAGAGCCCTCCCAAGCTGTTTGAGAGCTGCCGCGGCTGTGGCCATCTCTATTCAACAATCGGCAGGGCTCGTCCTTAATACTGATCTCACAGTAATGGTACCCCATGCTGTGGATACACTTTTGAACAAGACAAAGATGCAGCACCTTACCAGTGCTCGTCTGACTGGTTATGAATTGACTTTGTTTGCGCCACACATTACAATAAAGAGATGTGCAACTCTGAACACAGCCACGTTACTACCCCTCCCTTCGGACAATGAGGACACAGATTTCCATGATTGTCTATTCCGGACAGAAGAAGAGACGAAGGGACGGGTAGACCTGACTGACGTGCCCCTACCTGACCCACAAGCGGAACTATATGTCGATGGCTCTTGTTTCAAACTGTCAGATGGCACCACCACCGCAGCATATACTATTACTACGCGGCGCACGGTAGTTGAGACATCACGTGTTCCCTACCAATCGGCACAAGCTGCGGAGCTGGTTGCTCTTTGGCAAGCGTGTGAGTTGAGTGAGGGATTGGCTGTCAATATTTATACTGACAGCCAATATGCGTTTCGAGTAGCCCATAATTTTGGGTGGCTCTGGATGGAGAGGGGATTCCTGACCTCACACGGCGCAAGGATACAACACAGCCCTCTGATACATAGGCTCCTGTCAGCCCTAGCACTTCCCAAAAGATTGGCGACAGTGAAGTGTAGTGCCCATAAAGCGATCACTGATGACGTGGGGAGGAGAAATGCGTTTGCAGACCAAACAGCTAAAGAGACAGCCAGGTCCAAGATGAAGAGAATGTTTGTGGCAGGTCCAGCTCGATGGGTGCCTGAAGGCGGGATGTTTAAGGACACGTTAGAAAATGTGAAAGAGATTCAGAGTGAGGCAACAGTTGAGGAGTTGGCAACGTGGCAGGAGAGTACAGGACACTTAGATGAGGAGGGGTGCTGGACCGATAAATCGGAAAAGCAAAGATGGATGTTACCAGATGCGTATGTATTCCCTGTAGTTACAATGGCACATGGTCCAGCCCACATTAGTGCAAGAGGGATATGTAAGTTGTTGGATCCCGTATGGCAAAATGATAACATCCCTAAGGTAGCGGCCCATCTAGTGAAGAATTGCATGGTTTGCCTGATACATAATCCTGGGAAAGGTACCCCTACACCTCCCGGTAATTTTGCACCACCCTCTTTCCCTTTCGAGGTTCTCCAGATGGATTACATCGAAATGGAACGAGTTAACAACTTGAATTACGTGCTGGTGGTCGTTTGTGCATTCAGTAAATGGATTTAGGCTTACCCCACTAAAGAGAACACAGCCATGGCGACGGCGAAGGCTCTTCTGAAGGAGTTCTTCCCGCGCTTCGGCTTGCCCCGTTTGATTTGAAGTGACAACGGGAGTCACTTTAATGCAAAGGTGATTCAGTTGGTATGCGACGGCCTGCATATCAAGCAGAAGTTTCACGCAGCAAACCACCCCCAGTCGGCCGGTTTGGTTGAGAAGTACAATGATACTCTCAAGTTGAAGCTGGCAAAGATCAAGGAGAGCACAGGGTTGCAATGGCCGGACGCATTACCCCTTGCCCTGTTATCCACCAGAGTGACAGCTCATTCTAGAACAGGGTTATCCCCATACAAAGTGGTTTTTGGGGGCCCCGCAAATGTGTGGGGTGTCCCCCCGCCCACGCCATTTCTCTGATTTTGAATACCTGTTACTTGTGGATTACCTATATGAAAGAACTAATAATTTGCATTCTATTCATCAACAGATCCACGAGGCAATCCCGCCAATACCTGAGGGGCCAGGGCACAGTATCCAGCCCGGGCAATATGTGCTAGTGCGCAACTACCAGAGATGAGGGTGGGTGCTTGGAGCCAAGGTGGAGGGAGCCCCTCCTGGTTTTACTCGCCACGAGGACTGCTGTGAAGGTGGAGGGACGGAAGAACTGGATCCATTCATCCAACTGCAGGCGAGTCCCGCTCCCTCTCCTTTATGACAAGTGGGTCCGTGAGGGAATTGGGGACCTCGAGACGGAGAAGGTCCCTCGCTTTGTCCCTTTTTCTGATGCCCAGTTGACCTGGGCACAGACGGAAGAGGAGAACGATGCTGTTTTGAAAGAGGCAGTGCCTCCAGAAATAAGGGCTGCCCAGGTTTCTCCTCCATCTGGTTCACAGGAACAGGAGTCTCAGTCCACTGCCTCCCCTGAGTTTAAGGTCCTTTTCTGAGACGAGGCAGTGCCTGGAGTGGCTCGGTAGAATCTGCATCCCCGGCGGAGCGATAGTGCACCCAAGGGACAGTCAGGTTAGTAGGGATGGACTTCTGGATGAAGAATAGGGCCCACGTACTCTGCCTGTGGTACAAACAATAGTTTAGGGAAAGGGAGATTGGTGCATTGTCTGAGACACTGGACATGATAAGTGGGGGGGTGCTTTCCAAGGAGGGAAGCTGCCCTATCCTGAGTGAAGAGACAGAAAGGGTTGTGGTCGTGCAGCCCCACCGCGAATTGCTCATTAGCACCACCGTTGAGAGACACTAAGAGACTTTTTTTCCCTTTTTTCTTTCGAAGTGCTCGTTAGCACCACCGTTTATAGACACTAAGACTATTTTTCCCCCTTTTTTCCCCCTTTCTGTATACCTGGCTCCATAGCACGGACTCTCCTCTGGTAGTTTGATAGATGAAAATATATCCCTTTGGTCTTATTGTTATGGAAGAACAGCCTTTAGAAGAACGCCGTCTTGACCAACATAGCCCCACTTGGTCGAGCTGGCCCACCAAGACTAAGATAGTGTTCCTAGTGATAGTTTTTGTAGCATTGGTAGCAGTGTTAGGGATCCTATGGTTCTTGGAAGAAAGACATCCTGTACACTCCCTGATTGCAACCACTACGGCTCCCCCCGAGCATGTCTTTGTCACCCTGGCTCTGCATAAGGAAAGACATAGGCAGACTTATGTAGATAACGTCTTCCTGCAGATGCTCCATCAGGCCCACCATACCACCAATGTCACCGATTGTTGGGTTTGTGGTTTACTCCCCTCAGTGATGCATAAAAACGACCTGTTGCTGTCCCTGCCCCTCTCTTATTTGGCCAGCTGCGAAGCCTGGTTTCAGTTGTTCACCATGGTATATATCCATTATCATTCAGATGCAATGAATATGACATACCTCGATTATGAGGTTGTACTGGGTTATATAGCAATTCACCAAGGATTTACCCCGGGGAGGGATGGGGCTGCTGACACTCTACATCCCGATGCCTGTATGAATGTGTATGAAAGGAAGAAAAATGTAACATGGCTTCTGGACGAGATGACAGATTTCCAAGACTTTAACGTCACCGAATATTTCAGGTCTTTTCAGTTACGTAATATTACTCAGGATAAGGCAATGCCAGTACCGGTGATTAATACCACCAATAGTTTCTGTGTCCGAGGCTTTGGAAAGGTTCCGGTAGGAGAGAGTATTTGTAATTACACTTATGACTTGAACACCACAAGTAGTCCACCATTGCTTCCGCCCCACAACGTGTACTTCGTCTGCGGGTCCCAGGCTTACATATGGCTTCCTAGGGGGTGGTCTGGTGTGTGATATGTGTCCTTTCTCTTGCCCCCTGTGTATATTGCACCATCCAACTATCATAGAGACCACAGATTACAGCGCAGGAGTGTGTATCTGTCTCGAGTAAGAAAGGTTCTTGACACGAATGATATCGATCAGACTGACACTACCTTGCAGCAATTTACGGATGCCATGAAGGGTATTTTGCCATTTTGGGGCCCTATGTATAACAGCTGTAGTATACGCCTACTCACAAGGGTTGTAGAGGGAGTTATCAACACCACAGCGGGAATACTGACCAACATCACAGCTGAGCTTCAGGCTACGAGACTTGTTGCCCTTCAAAACAGGATGGTGTTAGACGTCATCCTTGCTGATCGGGGTGGGGCCTGTCGCATCATCGGTAGTAGTTGCTGTGTGTACATACCAGACCACGCCCCGAATGTATATGCAGCCATACAAAAGTTACACAGACTAGGGTCTGACATCCAGCAGGAGAATGGCACGTGGTCCCTGTCTGGGTGGCTTTGGTGTCTGTTAGCAACATGGGGCTGGAAAATGCTCTTATTCTTAGTAGGTATTGCAGGTGCTGTATTCACCTGTTGCCTGTGCATCAATTGCCTTCCCGCCTGTTGTTCTTATTGCATGCAAAAGTTAACACCAAAGCCCGGAGTTAAAGAACAACCAGCTAAAAATTCTGTCATGATGGTACAGGCTGTGCATGACTTGATGTCCATCGATGAGGGCATTTTTTAATATTGATATGTGTACCTGCCTAACATTGCTGACGATTACCCCAATGGTTAACTGTTATATATGTAACATCATGTCTCCCCATCCATTAGAATTGTAAAGACCCTAACCTGATAGCACCAATAAAGACTTAGCAATGCATGCTAAAAGGAGGGTCTGTTAGAATCGAATGCCCCATTGCCCCATCCTCACGATGTATATTGTGTTGTGTTAGCATTCATGTAGCTATATCATATTAATCGCGATTGCAAATGTGTGTGTGTGTGTCCAGCTTTTCTAAAGTTGTGCAGGCTTAAGTTAGCATCTGAGACGCCATTTTACTGCTGTAGTCGCCATGTTACGCTGTGAGCAATCCCCGGTCCCTGTGCCCCCGCTCTTTGTCTGAATCAGCAGAAGCTGCTGTTCAGAAAGTTTCCATATCTCATCTAAGGTTGGAACCCAGATGTATGAAGAGAATAGTTTATTCAGTTCTGCATTCCTATCCTTCGACATAGCTATGCTCCCACACCATACAGAGCTGAGACCGAGTAGGATGGCCTTGGAAGACTGATAACGTGTACCCATTCTGCAGGTGGTAGCTCAACCCTCAGTGCCTCCTTTGTTCAGTCTTTCTGCCCAAGCAGTATTTTTCCATCAGGGGCGGGGTTTTGAGAGGTGTTGGAAGGCTTATTTTGTGTTACCAAATGTTTGGAAGTCAGTCCCCTCGGTAGCATCTAAGGAGGCTAGTCAGACTGGACTCCGCTGCAGCGCATTTACAATAAAGTAACTTGGTTTGTATTCTCTACTGCGTCACTGATTCTTCATTTCTTGGAAGGCTAAGAGGAGGTCGCGAGTTATCCGGGTGGCCCTAATTGGGTCACTTCCTTCAACTGTTACAGTTTGAAAGCGCAACTGTTTATGGGTCTCTAGTGAGCCAGGCCTCAGGCTACTTATCTTTTAATTTGCAGAGGTGGAAACTAGAAACAGACTTCTCTTTCCTGGTGCTTTGCATCTAAGGCAACCAGGGGACGTAAGAACAGTACCAGTTCCATGTGCGTGAGCTGCAGGGGGAAGGCTGCACTTCACATAGCTATGTGTGACAGATGCACGCAGAGAAGGTATCCGGCCTTGTGGAGGCCTCTTCAGCTACAGCCTGCAGCCTTGCCCTGCTGGAAGTATCCAAGTTCCAAAATGAGACTAATTCCAAAGGTAGAAATCTTCACCGGACGTAGAGCCAAAACTATCTGGCAGGTGAGGGGGACCTTCCTTGGGTACGAAATTCAAATCTCTCTCACTAGGAGCTTTCCCTCCAAAAGTCAACTGCTTCATCGGGGCCTTGTCCAGCATTTCTTCAACATCATGGAGCCCTCTTTAGCCACAGCCTGCTGACTTGCCCCGCTGAGGATTTTTGACTTTCATTTCAGAGACGAAGTCCAAAAGGTAAAACTTATGACCTGGGTCGAACATGGTTTCTGTAGCCATTCTGTGCTCCATCGCATTCAGATTTAACTTGCACCTAGGTACCGAATAAGTGCAAGCAGATGACCACTATTGGTGCCTAACGCTTTTTGGCACGGCTTTTATATTTTAACTTTAAAAATTCATAACTCTGGTTTGCTCTATTGGATAATTGTGTTTTTGGTGTTGTTTCATTTATTAATATTTACTCCATTGTTGGGGTATTTGTGTGGTGTTTTGAGTTTGTTACTGGTTTGGTACTGCATAAATTCTTTACATATTGCCTCTAAATTAAGCCTGTGTGCTCTGCGCTATAGATACCAAGGGTTGAACTCAGGTTTATTTAGTAACTTTAGTGGTTCACACTGAAAACTCGTGTGGCTATTGCTTGATGTTGGTACTCACCCCCTCTCAACTAATGCCCAAAATTCTTACAGATATTAATTAAAAAATCTAGAAACCCTTTTTGAGAGATACCAACTCATGCCCTTCTGGTTCTTTTTTTAGGTTGGATATAAGCCAAAGTTCTCTAGCATTGCATATACTCAGAGAGTAGGCTTTAGGTCAAGCCTTTCGGCCATTGGTTTGTTTTGGTGAGGCCCTTCAGCCAATGGCTGGATGAGGTGTCCCTCACATTTTGGATGATACCATGGCATTTTGCAGCTGTTTATATTGCTATATTGCACTGGTGACAAGAAAGTAGCCCACTCCATTTTGCAACTGCTCTTCACTGTCCCAATTTCCTTGTATAAAAAAAACAAAAAACATAACTGGATTCATACACAACTGCATTGTATTAAACTAGTAATTAACAGCTGGGGCCAGCTTGACTCTCACTCTGCCTCACCTTTGCTAACGCCTATTATGTGAGCTCATTCTAGATTTGTCTGCATGTATGATGGAGCTCCTGCATACCGATCACTCCATTCTACTGAGCTTAAAGCAGCTTTACTGCATTGCTAGCCACCTCTGCATTTAAACCTTCCCTTTTTTGTTACATATAGGGTCCCATAGGGCTCTGCTCTGAGCCCTACTCTGTTTAATATATATCTGAAGCCATTGGCTAAGCTAATTGAATCCTGGGGTTTACAAGAAATCTCATATGCAGATGACACTCAACTCTTCCCGTCTTTTCATGAGAACAATGATGATTAAAAAAATAAATAAATAGTGTTTGAGGTCACTACATGGACGTCGATTTACCCAGTTACCAAGGGTAGCGCAAATGACATCACTTCCTGAAAGCATGGCACAAGTGACATCATATGACATTTGACCCTGACGACATAACAAGAAACTTTATCTTTGAATCTAATGACATCACAGGGTATAACATTATTAAAGTGAAATTAACAACAAATGCATGTTAATAAAATCACAAAACCACCACTACAACTGATAAACATTAACTTTTGTTACTACCTACATATCAACTATCAAACTGTCCATTCTTTGGTGAGCAAGGGTGCCATGGACTATAATGCAAACGTGTGAAATAGGACCAATTAGTCGGCTATTCAGTAGTTCAAATATCCCTAATTTGGATGCAGAGGGACCACCAGAGCCGGAGACCCTGATGCCACCGCACCTGCTGCACCTTTAATGACTACGCCCATATGTCCACTCACAACCAACATAGCCAGGGGTATTATCTGGTAGGCTTTGTCTATTTCACAGCTGCAGTTTATGAAGCGAAACCTAACTACAGTGGACCAGTAGTTAGTTTCAGGTCCCAGGACAGAACTGGGAACCTGAATGATTGCAATGAATTGTTAGGATTCTTGGGGTATTTGTAAAACACATGGACAGACCAGAGTAGATAGATTTGTCAGAGTGTTTCCACCACACTGACTGCCTCTCTGTGTTAAAAAACGTTTAAATATTAGCAGACGGTATAATTTTCTGACACACTGCACTAAACGCGACACAATATGTTCAGTCCGTCAGCCAATAATCAAGGCTTCATGGAAACTTAGTGGAGTCGGCGGTTGCTAGTGTTGAGTTGTGGGCCCGAGGCCCACATGCTATTCAATGATGACAAAGACACGGCATGTGTGGTAACTAGAACTGGCACGTGCACTCAGGCTCCTTTTACTGGCAGGGTCACCTGACCAGTGACACCTGTGTTGGATGGGTGTGTGGTGGGTGTATGGACCAGCCCTCGAGGGAGAGGCTGGCAAAAAACTAGACTGTGTCCAGCAGGACACAACAGCTAGGTGACTAGGCAAACTGTTACAGTTTGAAAGCGCAACTGTTTATGGGTTTCTCTTGACCCAGGCCTTAGGCTACTTATCTTTTAATTCACAGAGGTGGAAACTAGAAACAGGTTTCTCTTTCCTGGTGCTTTGTGTCCAAGGCAGCCAGGGGATGTTTGAGCAGTACCTGTTCCATGTGTGTGAGCTGCAGGGGGAAGGCTGCACTTTACATAGCTATGTGTGACAGATGCACCCAACACTTTAAATGAATCCCTTACTTGCTCCACTTCAAACGTGCACACCACCCCATGGCAGTGAACACTCGCACAACTACATAGCAATTTAAACTTGTACAACCACTGCTGCACTTGAACTTCAATCCACTGCACTTCAAATGTATACATATCCTGCACTTTAAACCCATGTTCCGTATACATTCCTGTTTCTCATTACACTAGTACAACTTGCTGTACTTTAAATGCATACCTCTCCGAAGCGCTTTAAAACCATACACCACCACCGCATTTTAAATTAATGGATCCTAGTTGCACTTTAAATAATTCACTGAGTTGCAAGCTAAAAACTACACTTCACATAGCTACGTGTTGCAGATGCATGCCTACACTTTAAATTAATCTCTAACTCGCTGCACTTCAGACATCCTAACTAATTGCAGTGAATGCTCATACATCTTTGGTGCACTTTAAACTCATACAGCTACCGCTGCACTTGAACTTTACCCGGCTGCACTTTAAATTCATGCACGTCCTGTACTTTAGACTCATATACCTCTTCGGTACTTGGAATATATACATTCCTGCTACGCATTATATTAGTACACCTTACTGTTCTTTAAACGCGTACCTGTCTGATGCACTTTAAAAATCACACAACACCACCACACTTTAAATTCACAGATCCTAGTTGCACTTTAAATAATTCAATGCCTCACTCCAAATTCACACATCAAAGCTTGACTTTGACTTTATAATTATTATTTTTCTTTGTAAAGCCATACAATGCTGCGCCTTCCGCCCAAACAGCAATGCTTCACTTTAATTCTACTCACATCGTGCAATTCATGCATTAATAGATACCAAACATGCACTTCAAATTACACCCAAATCTTTGTTTTGTTTACTCGCTGTGCGTTCATTCAATTATGCCTTTTTACACATTAAATATGTAGTTCCACCCATCACTTTGAACACATCCTTCCCCCGCCTCATGATCAATTCATTCTTTCATAGATTTTCCGGGTCACGACGAAGCTCCTCACCATCCGCGATCTTATTGGCCTCACCCAGCAGCCATCGCCTCCCCGCTTCCACAGGAGAGGCGTGCCGATATATCAGAGACAACGGTGGTGCACATAAAGACCCCCGGGAGTGAGACGCAGAACCGGGGGACCGCTGATTATCCTGGCTCCTACACCCGCGGCGGAGCCAAGATGACGTCTCCACTCTGATCGCTAAGGCTGTCCTGACTGCACCGGAGGCCACAGCGGTATGTTTTTGCAGCGGAGGTGCCCCCTAGCCAGCAGAATACGTAGGGGCACATAGACCTGAGAGACCCCGCCATGACTCGCGACATATACAGTGCCGTCGGCTGGAGCACGGACATCTGGCCCTACCCGGAGCACTTCCAACCGTGGCTGCGAGTTGCAAGGGGCTGGTGCCTTCTTCTTTTGTTGCTGCTATGGGGTGACCTGTGGATTGGTCAGCTGCTGCCCCCCCCGCTCCATCACCTCAATACCTCCTGACTACAGTACCTAGCACCAGGACTAAGTTGGGGCCTCCCTTTGATCGCGGGAGCCACCCTGATTACACCCGCAGTGGTGAGTTCCTTTGTGGAAGTCGACCCCACTCAGGGGGTCACTTCGAGGTGCAGCGCAGAATGGCCGGCTCCCACTACTCCAGTCTCTCTCCCACAGCACCGAATCAATGACTACCTTTCCTCCATTTACGAACTCCTGTACACCGGCTATGGAGCCTTTATACCCTACAGCGCCAAGCTACCGCCCCTTCCTATAGTTGGCGCCCAGCACGAGTTCAAGAACAGCCCCAGGCTCCAGCACGGCGCCTTTGCTCCTTTACCACCCGGCCTTCTACCCCACGGCCATCACCAGCTCCGGGATCCCTCCAGGCTCTAGATCACCGCCTGCGAGTGCAACAGCACCCCAAAGGCCTGGCTAAATGAGCACCGCAAAAACCCCAGCAATGGCGAGAAGTTCTTGCTCTGTAAATATGTCATATATATTTGTCCAACCATAATAGTTTCAACTTTTCTTAAAATGTAACCTTGAGTGAATTTGCAACTTGTACATATGTAACTCTAACCACTAGTATCTGTAGTAGACATATGTACTTACTACCATTCTTATGTGAGTTTAGAGTTTATCTGTTTCGTATCTTTTATGTAATTCGTGTACTCTGAAGTCCTTATGTAATGTAACCGGTCCTATTGTAAAGCACTCTGGCACCTTAGGGTAACGTCCGTGCTATATAAAAACGCATAAATAAACAAATACATTTCAGGATGCACTCCGAATCCATAACCCCACCCTCACTGCACTTCACATTAGAGTCTTTACTCTCCACTTTGAATGAATATTCCCTCCTCTGTGCACTTCATTTCAGTTACTCTGTGCTGCACATTCAGTAATTATTATCAATAAGTAGCTTACATTCGCGGTTCAGCACTGCACTTCGAAAGAATAGCCTTGCCACACTAAAGAGCATGAGTTTTGTGCTGGAGTTCGAGCGAATGCCTCACTCCGCATGAGTAACTACGCTCTGCACTTTAACTGATATCAGCAATCATCATGAGCACATAAAAAAAACTATGGACTGAGAGGACCAACCAGAAGAGGCAACTGTTACCAAACAAAGAGGCCACGCCAACAATTAAACGAAGGAGCAGCAGCAAAACAACCGGGAAAAAAATAAAACAATAAATGACATCAATAAACATATGAATTAATAGAAACAAAACTAATGAAATCTAAACCAAGCACATACTAAGCAAATAGGTCTGGCTTATAACTGAAAATGCAAGCCAGAACTATTGGCTTTGACAATGCTTGTTAAGTTATAGTCTAATTTGTAAATTCAGAAACCTCCTCATTTATTGGCGGGTCATAAAACGATATAATATAGCCTCTATGAATGTAATTTTCAATGTGAACCACAAGGTGGCAGGAAAGTATATAAATCAAAATCTCAGTAATCGTCGCTAAACTTTTTTTCCCATTATGATTATCAGGGTTCTTAACATTGTGCCATTATGTAGCTATAAAATGGTTTTCTTTCATTTATATAAACAAAACATTAGTTATGCGTGTACACATTTCTGTCAATTTTAATTCCGGATAAGAAAATACATTATAGAACACAATCTAACACATATAAACATTATTATGTCGATTAACAAAATAACAATCACATTTTCTAGAGTCTCGCATCCAATTAATTCACCAATCTCATTATAGACCTTACTAGTATCGTCAGATCACCTGCCTGAGATTTTTCTGCCAGTACCACAACCGGTACAAATGAATTTATTTCCCAACTTGCAATAACATGCTTATTTTTATTGGGATCAACAATAGAATTGTATAGTGCTCAGTTCTAGCAGCAGGAGTCTGGCCCTTGGCCTCCACGCTCTTTAAATACAATTAGCTACCCTACGTTTTACCCAGATAAGGGAGGAGCTTTACACACAAGGAGAGCCTGGAGTCTGGTTCAATACAATAAGCCATTAGCTTCAGATAAGAGCTGGAGAACAAAAAATTTAAAACGCCTTCCAATCCCCTAGAAAACAATTACAGGGCGGGGGCGAGTTCCTTTCACCACTGTATAGGAAAAACATTCAAAGGAAAAAGTCCCAACCTGAACTTTCAGTATAGAGTGAAGGGGGTGGAGCATCACCCACCCAAGGGACACGTTCATTCATCAATTACCTCTGACTGTAAATATTGGGCACACAAAAGACAAGGCCAGCAGCCCAATACATTCTTCTATTGCTTCCCCCTCCTCCCCGCCCCGAAGAGTTTAACAATCTACTTTGTATCTGACTTGTCAATTATATCAGGTTCAGACCACAAAACAATTCTACAGAAGCTGATTAATGTGTTCTGTATTTCAGCAGTTTTTAAACCTTTTCAGAGGACGAAAGGTTGCTAAGAACATCCTTGAAGACTTTGACAGTGATGTTGGATCATGTACCAATGTAGACGAGTAATGTTTTTCCCTTCTTGATGTCAGATAGATTTTGGGGTATTGCTTTTTTACTGCAACATAAATCTCCATCTCCAATCGCATTGCAAGGAGGTTTTCTATTTTTGTGACTTTTCCTCCTCACTGGCACCTTCTTTAGGATACACCTGGCACCCTTCTTGTGTAGTACTGTGCAGGGTGATGCCATGGCTACTGGCAAGACTTGCTCTTACCCTGGCAAACAAGAAGGTGACTGAACAGATCTTCACAACGTCCAGTTTTGGACAGATTACGATGCCACCAACACATCAGTTTAGCTCTCACTATTTTCAATGGGACCTGCTATAGATCTAAATTAAATGAAATGAAAATGAGTACTTCTCAGCACTCTGCAGATGACTTAAAGGTGGGTTACTTTATTGATTGCCTTATATTACCTGCTTTGGCTACTCCTCTGGAAACACATTTATATCCATTTTGGAATGTATGATACCTTTCTACTTGCCTTTAAGAAGAACATCCTGAATTGAAGTATCCTGCTGAAGAATAGTGGTCTGATATTCTGCTGTAAGAAATTAGGATGTTGGTTGACTGGGGTGTAAGCCTTGGTCAAGCAGCAACCAACAATCCTTGTCAGAGTAAGACACAAATTAACCTGTGCTCACCCCCTGGGTACCCTGACACACAGCCGTCAGGCTTAATTTAGAGGGAATGTGTAAAGTATTTATGCAACACTTAAAAACAGTTAAACTGTGAAAACACACCACAAAAGGAGTCCACAACAGATTTATGAAAATAGAGTAAGTTTTAATAAATAAATATAACAAGACCAAAACGACAAAAATCTAATTAGTAGAACTAGAAATATTGAATTTTAAAGTTTGTAGTGGAAATTGCGCCAAAAAGCACAAAGCGCTAATTAGAGATATCTGGTTGTGCCAGACAGGGACAAAGTCAGACGTTCAGGCTGACCACGATGGAACACAGGCCAGCTCCAGGGACCCATATAGGCCTGCTTAACAGAGTACCTTACATCCTGGTTGTGGAGCATTGTGTGGATCTGTGTCGAACATGTGCCGCGTTGACAAACCTTGAGATGCAAAGTCCAGTGTCGGGGATGGGGCAAGCAGCTGGCGATGCATCGGTTCCAAGGAGCTGCGAGGCTGCAATGCGGAGTCCAGCATCATCGTTGAGGCTGCCGTTGATGAGAGATGCGAATACCTGGCTGTGGATGTGCATCGTTGTCGGGGCAATGCGTAGGTTTTGAGGACTGTGAGGGTGACGCAGATCTTTGCAATGGGCCCAATTCACGCTCAGGAATGCGTCGCTCAGCAAAGAAGGTGAGTTGGTTCCACTGGCAACCACCTTGGGCCCACTTCCAAAGGTCCAGGACTGGGGTGGCACTACTTGACAGGGCAGACTTACAGATGGCAGAGTCCAGGTGAAAGATTGTTGGAAGCCTGTTATGTCCCTGAAACTTCAGATCACGAGGCCAGCCAACTAGCCCTTGGAGTGACTCTGGGTTCTGGGTTCAAGAGATGCAGGTCCAGTCCTTCTCACCCAGGCAAGAGGGCAGCAGGAAGCTGGTAAGCACAGCAGGAGTCCAGCAGAGTGTAGTCCGGCAGAGTGGCAGTTCCTCTGCAGCACAGCAGTCTTTCCTGGCTGAGTATCCACAGGTCCAGAAGTGTACTGATGTGGGGTGTCTGCGGTCCTTCTTTTATACACAGTTGTGCCTTTGAAGTGGGGAGATGCTTCTAGAGGCATCCCTTTGAAGTGCACAGATGCCCTTCATTCCCTGCCCTTGCCGCAGACTAACTACAGGGGGTATGCAGCTCTTTGTGTGGGGAAAGGACACAGTCTATTCAGGTGTAAGTGAGGGTGGACCCAGCATCTCCCTCTCACCTCCCTCCCATCCTGGCAGTGATGGCCCACTCAGTCACACCTATGTTTCCATTGTGTGTGGCTGTCTAGGAGAAATACACAAAGCCCAACTGTCAACCACATCCAGGTATGTCACCAGAGACAGGCCGGAGGCACCAAATGGCTAAGACAATAAAATGGCAACTTTATTAAAGTGGCATTTTCAGAATCATAATTTAAAATCCGACTTCACCATAAGTTAGGATGTTAAATTAGGATTCCAGAGACACCAAACTTCAAACAGTTATATTTTCCTATTTGTAAATTACACCTATAAATTGTAATAAGGTAATCCCAATGTTATCTTACAGGAGATATAGGCCTTGCAGTAGTGAAAAATGAATTTACGAGTTTTTCACTACCAGGACATGTAAAACTTAAAGGTACATGTCCTGCTTTGAAATACATTGCCCCCTGCCCTCTGGGCTGTCCAGGGCCTATCCCGGGGGTGACTTATATGTATTAAAAAGGAAGGTTTGGGCCTGGCAAAAGGTTTACTTTGTCAGGTCAAAATGGCAATTTAAACTGCACACACAGGCTCTGTAATGGCAGGCCTGAGACATGTTTACAGGGCTACGTAAATGAATTTCCAGAGTTATCGCATGTAGCCAGTGGATCCTTTGCCTCAAAAACATATATGCAAATAGGTTCAATAAGGGGTCTTTTGAATGAGACTGAAAACAAAGCCAGAAAAAGGCTGACTTATGTTTATATTGTCATGATGCCGGATATAATATTAAGACTTGTGCAAAATGACCTCAGAAGAACTTCGGAATAATCCAGTCAACCCCTGAAAAACAGAAGAAAAGAGGAGTGTGTTGGCTTCTTTATATTGGTTTATTTACGAATAAAACTGATAATAATCTGTTTTTTTAATGACTGTTAAGAACAAAAGGGAAAATTATGAATGTCTCTGCATTACTGAATTGTGGCACCTGCGGAATGTTTATTGATCAGGATTGGGCCAAACAATACCATCCAAAAAGAGTAGAGAAGACTCCAAAACCCAAGCAATTGATGGTTGTCCATCAGGTCGGATGACTGTGATTGGCTCTACTGTTGAGGTTTGTGAACTGCTTCCAGACAGTAACACGAAAGGGGCTTAGGTGTGGGCAGGAGTGGCTGTACCTAGCCTCACTCACACTTCAAAGGGCTTTGCCTCCTGCATGCTGAAAGGAACCTGAATCCAGACCTGCCCTCCCTTTAGTCACCCCAGGCAGTTTGAAGCCTTGACCGGGGAAGGGGTAGACATTTCCAGAACCAGATGTGGGATTGCACCAGGTATAAATATTGGACCACCAAAGCCACTTATCAGAACACTCCTGGACCTGTGGAAGATGCAGAAGGACTGCCCTGATGCCAGAGAACTGCCCTGCTGCTTGAGAGACTGCTTTGCTGTCTGAGAAGGAAGACTCAGACTTGCTTGCCTTGATCCCAGGCTACCCAGAGTGAGTCCAAGGGTCAGTTGGCTGACCACCTGTGTGAGGTACAGGGACACAACAAGTTTCAGAGGCCTTCCTGCAAATGCCCAGCTGACGTGCTGCAACTACACCTACCTAGACCTGTAACTGGATGTGCCTGAGCCCTGCTGCCTCTGTGGAGTGAGTCCCTGATCCCCAAGATGTGTCTGCCTAATGGCTGGCATGAGACTGTACTCCTCCTCAGGAAAAGGTGAAATTCCTGAAGTCTGGGCTCCTCACAACTCTGAAAGGGCCTGTTGTGCCAAGACTTTGCTGCCTGCATCGACCATCAGCGCGAATCTCTGGTGAGACCATCTCTTCATGCCAACAGCAACCACCTGCGGACCTGAACTTAGTGCTACATTAACGACAGCACGAGATGACTGGCAACATGAAGCTATAGCAATGATCGTCCACGATGCTTGATCGGTCCTTGATGCTACAGCGATGACCATCCACAATACCCTACCTGCTCTTCGCGCTACAGCAATGACCACCCGTGACACTCATCCTTCTCCTCGTTCCCTCATCCAATGTGTCAGACTTTGAAAGTAACTTTTCAGCAGGACTAATCTGGTCTCTGTATCTGACCCGCGCTCCATCATGGTCAACCTAAAGTTGTGAAATTTCCCCGGTCTAGCGTGACCAGATGACAATGAGTGGCACATTTTGCTTTTAGGTGCTATTTTCACCAAAAACTTTAAAACTGAATATCTCCGGTTCTACTGAAAGAAATTAAATTGCTCAAAAATGCAGGCACGATTGATGTTGCCTGATATCCATTTATGATCCAATTGATGCAGATGTTAGAATGTGAACAGTCAATTACAGCTACCATCTTTTGTTGATATGTTCTTCTGCAGATATCAGCCAACGTTTACTCATGCTGGTACTTTTCATCTTAATGGGCTACCGCATACCATTGCTTGAGATAGGGACTCAATATCCTTCTCGTTTTTGGAACGCTTTATGCAAGACCATAGTAAAAGAATACACACATTCTTCTGGTTGGTATTCTCAGTCAAACAGACTGTGTTTTTTTCATCTCAGTTGAAGCTACATGTGCCAGATCCTTATAATCACCTTCCATCTGAACCTCCACAAAATATGAGCGAATGTGGAAGGTTCTTCTTCTATTAATGCTTACTTACTGGTATGCAGTTTCATACAAAGGTATCTTGAAAAAGCAAGAGATTCAGGTGGGGGGCGCACAGTCATCTGTGCCCAGCACTTGTGGGAGCCCTTTCAATTTCAAATTGATTTATTAAAAGAAGTTTGCATTATTGTGAATCCCTGTCGTGTTGAAAGCGAATCATTAAATGAAGCCCTAAATCATCATGGATCTATGTCAAATGGAAAATGATCATCTACACAAAGATTCCATGTATTGTAATAGATCTCTGTTAAGTGGAAAGATACATATTAATAGAAGTCCTATATCTTACAGAATTTGAGTCTGCCCAAGATTGTATGGATAATATAAAAGAAAAGTGTTCAGGGAAAACTAAAAGTCATTGAGTAACCCTACATTTTATGTACCTACAAGTGCCTAGTGTTCTGGTTTGACTGAACATGCAAGCACTTTTATAGCTTTACTGGAAATAGGGTTCTCACTGGAGTACACTGTAGGCATTGTGTCCGTCTCTCCTGACAATCAAGTCCCCTTTGTCTCTTCCACCTTTCCTTCTCAAACCACTGGTTTGGATTGGGCATAAGAAGGTTACAATATGCTTAACGAATATCTGCGAGTGCGTGAGGACAGTGGTGAGAATTCTAGTTTCTAGCCTAATAATGTCTGTTACCCCTTTGTTATGTGCTTATTGTGCTACTTTTCAATAAAAGGATAACAACTAAAATACAAAAAATTCATTAACTAATATTCACCAAAATGTTGGGGGAAAACAAAATGGAGAAAGCCATAACACAAACAGTCACTTTTCTGTGAAGTAATTAGGAACAACTGTTAGAAAAAAGACAATGGGACCTGCTATAGATCTAAATTAAGTGAAATGAAAATACAAAATATGTACGTGTCTGGTGATGGGGCTGAAGAGAAAAATCTACTTTCAGACTTGAAGGTTATAAAGGCTTTTAATGGCAACAGTTTCACAATAATGCATAGGCCTGACTTTGGGTTCAGGAGAAGAGTCTTTGTAGTTAGGAATTAAGTATGAAGTGACTATATCACACTCCCAACAGTCATGGCAAGTCACATGGTTGTCTGTTATCTCGGAAGATTTCTTTGGTAGTTCTTCTCTTGCAGGTTTTACAGATCTTAAATATTTTCAGTAAATGGCGACCGTAGGCTGAGAATGCAGGTCCTGTGGATTCTAATTAGATTTGTGTAAAGAGGAAATAAGAATATTGGTGCTATTGGTATTCAACAAAATTGTACTGTCACTCAGATCACCTGAAACGTCTTTTTGCTGAGAAGCTGAAATCCTGCGAATGGGTTGTATTTTCTTTAAATACTAGAAAATGATTACCAGAAGTGTGGGAGATTCCACATTTAGTATTTGCCTTCTGGTTAGTCATGTTATGAGAAAGCCCAAAGCATAATTACTCATCCATTAATTCCCCAGTATATTACTCCTCGCTATTATTTCATATACAGTAACTTTGAAGACACATCCACCAACAATATATTCACCTTTACTTCAAAGCCATCAATTCCACCTATCATCTCTTCTATCTCATATTCCTAATCTTAACCTCAAAGACAATTACATGTAATTAAGTTGTTATAAATAAAAGGAATACTTTCTCTAAATTATTTTAAATTCTGTTAAATATAATCCGAAATTGATTAATCTTTCTCCAAGCCTAAAGGAAACACACCGCCTTAAATTATTTATGTTTACTGTATCCAAGCTATCCAAAACCTGAATTGAAAAAGGTTAAATTAAACATAATGAATTTGTGTTCATTATTAATCCTATCCAACAACTGAAGATTAGTTCATCTTTTTAATTGCGTTATAGTTTTACTAACCCTAAATTAAACTAACATACTTAAAGTTCATTAATACTACTCTAAATCTAAATAAAATTATTTTTGAATACACTGTAGTTTATACGAGGCCTAAATGATATTCAATGCAATTAATTAAGATAAATTTATACTCAATTACAATAATCCTCACCCTAATTTACATTAAATTAATTCTAATACATTAATTCAAATCCTACCACAAATAGAAAATTAATTTAAAAACACTGGGTGTCATATTAAACTAGACATATACTACATATGCTTTGATCTAAATGTAATGAACACTCACTAATGGCAGCACTATGTTCACAGATTATACACACCTGGCCAGTGTAGGCGAACTCAAGAGCCTGTTTCAAACCAAGACTGGTTACGCCATGCAAGTTGACCTCATCGGCTCCACTTTCAACCATACACAGACTGAACATTGCCTGAAAAGACAAGAAAGGTGAATATTAACAATGACTTTAAGAACTGAGATGATTCTAGTTGCTTTTTTTATTGCAAAGTGGAATGTTTTCATTATAATGTACAGACAGAAGATGCTTTGGCCCAAATGAAAAGTAGGAAGGCACTAACCTGGGTGTCAGGAAAGTTAGCATGCAATAGGGTAACAAAACCTTAGGGGGCCGCTGCAAGAAACCGAGATGGGACTCCCCAAAACCCTTATTCTGGATTATTTTACCACCTCCCACCTCCAGGAAACCATAGAGCCAGGAAGGACTGTTACACTAGTTATCCAAAACCACCTGCTTTGCATTAGACAAATAACCATCAGGAGGTAAACCTAGGTCACACACTATGAAGGGTGTAAGAGGGCAAATTCGTAGTGAGAGCCTAAACACATCCTAGCCAGATTCTGCCTTTGCCCTAAGAGCCAAGCGCCAGCTAAGACATCAAAAGATATGGCATGTACATCACTTAAAAAAAGTAAATATTTTTTACTTATTTTTTCATAACAAAAAATACAATACTTAATATTTGTAAGAGTTTTGTGTAGTACATTACATTATATCATAAAAATCAGTGAGATGTATGTCAAAGTAATAGTTTGTAGATACAAAATTAGAAACATTTAAGAATTGCCCACACCACCAGTGCACTAACGACGATGCCATGAGTCAACCAAAAGACATGTGATTCATGCGCACTTTATATCTGGTCAATATAATTTTTATATAATATGTAAACCGTATAAGTTGTTTTAAAATCAGACATTCTGAGCCAAACTACTTCATGGTGCTTTTAAATGCAACAGTCAAGTAAAATAACGTGCACTAAATAGACCTTCTAGGAATTACACTTTGTGGTCAAGTGAGGAAACTGGGATGAGCGGGAATGTGTTCCGATTACGCACTGTGCAATTCACTACTGGACGTATACCTCCTGCCTCCAGTTTAAACACCAGAGACCAATGTTCTGTGGTTAATTAACTTTTTTTTAACCGAATTTTTACTCAATGCCCATCGAATGTAGAACAAGGACCAATTAATTTAAAAATTCTATTAATGATTTTTATTAGGATGTTTCTATGCTGTAAAACATGTTGCTTTGGTGTAATGGTTTTTAAAAAGACCGAACACTTGAATAAACTTGATAAACGACAGTACATTAGTACGCTGTGTTCAACAGAACCAACTTGCAAAATACAAGTGTGATGTGTTGAATCTAGTTGACGCTATGAGAGAGCGCTTTATCAAAAAGTGTGAGAAACAATGACTACTGCAAATACATAGGTCAATTTAGCAATCCGTAGGACTAAAAAGGCATCTGATCAGTTCTCCATAGTACAAAGTGAAGTAAAGGGAAGCAAGAATGCTTTATGATTATGTAAATGTCACTGGCTTCCCACTACGTAACAATTTCAGGATTATCACATTAACAAAATGCAGCACCCAAAAAACAAAACAAAGCACAATTGGCAAAACAGAGAGTTTCCTCTCAGGTTGCAAGTCTTCCGCGAGGCACATGCAAATTGCAGAAGCATTGGTGCAAACTGTAGATGTACGTTCACTTGCTTCTTCTGAATTCAAAGTCTAATTTCAGTAGAAATGGTTCAACCATGAAAACAACATTCCAGATTTTACAGATACCTGTGTATAGAATAATTTGCCAGGTGTCCTATACTTAGCATTTTTTGTCTTTAAAAAACTGTGTGAAAGAAGGAACGAAGCAGTGCTTGGGATGTTGGCCTCTGCTCTGTCATGTCTAGCCATCACCCTAGTTACAAGGGCTGGGCATAAGCCAGATATATTTGGCCCAAGTCAGGCTCAGGCCTTGCTTGTATGCTCGACCCACACACACAGTTTGCACAGGCAGGCATTGCAGAATAGCAGAGCTATTCGGAGGTATTTACTCATGCTGTTCACAGGTATAAATCTCTATTTACAGAGTGGGAAAGTGTCACACAATGATTTGTGAACGACATGAGCATTATTCTACAATAGTGCGTGGCTTAGGATCACACATGGAGACATTCCATGCCCCATACCTGCACATTATGCACCTTTCCGTCTCTTCTTTGTATCCCAAAATAGATTCTTATGGAAGGAAAGAACACATCCTACTTGAATTCCAGTAAATTCTGTATTCTCAAATTCCAGACATCACCCAACAAGTGCGTATTGCCATATGGTGTATCCAATTCTACACGTACGTTCAGAGCTGGTGTTATTGTTTTCCTCACAACAAGCAGAAAGAAAACCCTCCGATTTGGAATTTCTTAAGAAATTAACCGTTGTATACAGTACTTGAATGCACACCTTCTTGCCTCACAATGGCAAATGGTTTCCATTTTTAACAGACCCTGATTCCCAAAGCCTCCAACTTCGTCTCCCAGTTCCCAAATGATTAATAATCTACAGAGCCCTCCCCCAATGACTTCAAGAACCCGGTTCACACAGCTGCCAATTCCATTTGTCACGGTGTACAATCACATCAAAACTAAACTCCAACCCTTCATCTCACGACTGCTATTTTTAAAGACTCAAGAGAGACCCTCATTTCAGATTTATCTAATAAGCTTGACTTTTCGTATGCGCCGACAAACTGCTAAGTCTGTCGTCCCTTTTCATCATTTTGACGCACAGTACGCCTGTTATGTTAGGTATTACTATGACCATAGAGTATGTGTATCTCCTTGTCTTACTGACCTCGCGTTCCATGGAATATGGAACGCGATGCCTGTGAGGTAGAAGGAGGGCAGTTTCAACGAGGACCGTGAGCTGAGTAGACGCGCCCGTTGTGCTCCTGTACCTGCCTGTTATCACTTGGTAATAAAGTACTTCAAGCAACTTCCGTGGTCTCTTCATTCAACAAATGGCGACGAGTGGGATCTAAACCAACCGGACCACCACAGCACGAAGTTTACCACTTGAAAGCCTCAAGTGAAAGCCACAGGCAGAGGTTACGGCACTTTACACATCGGAATGATGGATTCATGCCGCATTTGATCTCACAATACTCTGGTGAGCTACGCATTTATTTTCACAAATAACTTTATTGAATACCTTGATCCAGGCCCCAACACACGACGTTCCGAACACCCCGTTCAAACTCCTGCTGCCTGGCAACGCGCTGCTGTTCCTCGCGCTAAGCTTCACTGCTGTTCCTCGCGCTCAGCTCCTTCCTCTCCACTCTGCTGATTCATCCAGCATTCCATAGGGCACGCTGTGTGCTACCACGCCAAGCGCCACGACGTCACGCACAGCGGCCATTTTGGCTTGGGAATTATTATTTTTTTCTCTTATCATCGTTTTCAAGCGCTGATCACGTTACTCTTTTGTTTTTTTTAATTGATTTTCAAGCGAAAAGGAAGCGCAAAGTCAGCGTTTGATAAACAATAACACTGGAACATTGTAAAAGCCAGCGTCTGTTGTTTAAAAAAAAAAAAACAAGACTGAGTGGTGAAGTATGGACAGTATTTTCTATTAATTACTGAACAATTCCACTGAACTATTCCTTTTTGAACAATTTGTTTTTCTTTTGGAACAACTTCTTCTTAAATCCTTTTCTGTGCAAACATGAGTCAACAGACATTTTCGCTTTCTCCCCCTCAAGCTTTCTGGTCTAGTGGATCTGAGCCTGTTCTTAAATGGACTGAGTGGAAAGAATATTTTCTAAACTATATTGAAACGGTAAACTCTGATGGAAAAATGTCTGCGCAGCATAAAAAACGTATTTTGTTACATTCCTTAGGTCCACAAGGTCTCAAAACGTATAACCAAATGAACAAGCCTGTTATTGGTAGTGGTGATAGCAATGTTTTTAATGTAGCTCTTACCAATTTAGATAAATATTTTGCCCCCAAAGTATGCATTGGCATTACTCGTTACAAACTTTTCCACAGGAAACAACTAAAGAACGAATCTGTTGATGATTATGTTAGTGAGTTAAAGAAATTGGCTGCTGATTGTGCGTTTGGAGGGTTATTAGAGGATCTTATACGTGACCAAGTGGTCATGCATGCATCAAATCCTGCTATTCAGGAACGCCTTTGGATCAATGGTGATGCATGTCTGGATGACATTCTCTCTATTGTCCGTAAGGCTGAGACATCTAGTAGATGTGCTAATGCTTTAAAAACAGAAACGGATAGTAATGTTACTGTAGCCAAAATTAGAAATAGTGGTAAGAAAAGCTTCAGCACCAGACAAAAAACTGAAAATTGGGGCAAGTTTAAACCTCACAATGAACCTCCTAAATGTTATAGATGCGGCAGTCTGGAACATTTAGCTTTTGGAAAAAGTTGTCCTGCTAGGAGAGTTAAATGTAGTACGTGTGGTGTATATGGGCATTATACTAAAATGTGCAGAAGAAATAATAAATCTGTTAAATGTGTTCAAGAAGACGCTAATTCTGACAGTGAACTTAGCAGTAATGATGAGCAAGTCTCTGAGTGTTCATATGCTGTCAAAAAGAAATGGTTTCTAAACATCACGGATGGATGTTTACTTATTGAAAACAAACCTTAATGTTGGATTCACATTGGTGGTGTTCGTGTTAAAACGTACGCCGACTCTGGCTCACCTTACTCAATAGTCAATGAAGACATTTGGAATAAATATTTTGTTGGCAAGGTGGCTTCTAAACTATTTAGCTCCGACATTGACCCAGAAGGTTATGGTGGTCAGAAAATCGATATTTTAGGTTATAGATGGTTCAAATTTGAATTCAAGAACCGCCATTCATATGGTAAATTGTACATTTCAAGAAAAGGTCCGTCTGTCCTTGGATGGAAGGATCAGAAAAACGTACACATTATTTTGGATCCTAACTCTGCTGAGCAAGTTTTGGTCATGGACGAGGGTACTAGAATTGGTGAAAAACTTTAAAAAAAATGTCCTTCTGTTTTCCAAAAGAACATAGGCAAACTAAAGGGTTTTGAACACAAAATAATCCTTAAGGACAACCCTATTCCCAAAATCCATAAAGTCAGGAGTATTCCTTTAGCTCTTAGAGAGGATGTTGCTAAAGAACTTGACAGGTTGGTGTCATCTGATATTATTGAACCTGTTGAGGCTTCATCGTGGGTTTCTCCCTTAGTTGTCGTTAAACGCAGTAATGGAAAGTTGAGACTTTGTGTGGATTTACGCCATTTAAATGAAAATATAGTAATTGATCAATTCCCATTACCAAAAATTAATGAGATGTTAGCATTATTAGATGGTGCTAAGTGGTTTTCCACAATTGATTTATCCGCTGCCTATCACCAGATTCCCCTTTCTAATGGCAGTAAGAAATTTACTACATTTGTTACCCCGCAAGGTTGTTATCAATTTAAGAGGATGCCTTTTGGCTTGGCGTCCGCTGCAGCTGTTTTTCAGCGTTTGATGCACCAATTATTTTCTAATGTGAAAAACACTAAATTCTTTCAGGACGACATTCTTGTCTATGGAAAGGACAAGATTGAACATGATAGAACTTTAAATGATGTTTTGTCTATTTTAGAGTCAAAAGGATTAACTATTGAGTTTTCTAAATGTACCTTTGCTAGCAACAATGTTACCTATTTAGGGCATGTTATTGACTGTAATGGTATCAGACCAAAGTCCAATCTTACTGATGCCATTAAGTGTGCTCCTGCTCCATCTAGCAAAGATGATGTTAGATCTTTTATTGGTCTTGCTGAATTTTGTTCTAAATATATTCAGAATTTTGCATCAAGAACATTTAATATTCGGAAATTGTTAAAAAATAGAAACAAATTTGAGTGGTCCCCTGAGTGCCAAAAAGATTTTGACGATATCAAAGGTTGCATCACTAAAGTAGCTTCTTTAAAAAGCTTTAACCCTGAAGCTAAATGCATGATCACAACAGATGCCAGTATCAAAGGTCTGGGTGCTGTACTTGCTCAGGTCACTGCTAATGGAGAGGAGCATATCATTGCTTATGTTTCAAGATCCTTATCACCCACTGAAGAAAAATACTCGGTTATCGAGAAAGAGACATTAGCTTGTGTGTGGGCTGTTGACCATTTCCGTGCATTTGTATGGGGTAAAGAGTTTATTCTGCGATGTGATCACAAACCTTTACTCAGGGTTCTTACCACTGAAGGCACTATTAATACCTCTGCAAGAGTTGCCAGATTGGCAATTAGACTACAGGACTATTGTTACAAGATGGAATTTGTTCCTGGTAAAAGGAACTGTATTGCTGATTTCCTTTCTAGGATGCCCAAACAACTTGATGTATGTGAGGACGAAATTTGGAATTCTTTCCAGATCGCTTTGGTTCAAGATTTTGGTGATAGTGGTATTTTGAAAGAGGAATGGGATAATGAATATTTGAAAGATGCTGAATTATGTCAGGTTAAATCACATCTTAGACTAACTTGGCCACGGTGGTTAGGTAAGGATCATTCCTCAAGCCGTTTTGGGAGGTAAGATTTGAATTGAGTATTCAAGATGAAAATATCTGGAGAGGTGAAAGAGTCATTCCCCCTAAAAGTTTACGTTCATCCATCATTGCTTTAAGTCATGAGGGGCATTTTGGCATTGTTCGCTCAAAACAATTGGTTAAGTTGTCATTTTGGTGGCCTGGCATGGATGTCGACATTGAGGCATTTGTACGGAATTGTGAGTTATGTAAATGTGCTGACAAATCGTTAGTCACCTTCAAACCTCCGTTGGGTGTCATGTCCAAACCAAGATCTCCTTGGGAATATACAGCCATTGACATCATGGGTCCTATAGGTCTAGAACAGAAATACATCTTAGTTCTTATGGATCTGTTTTCCAGAAGGCCTTTTGTTAAGGTTGTCGGTAAAGCTGACACCGATGCTGTGCTTCAATTTTTGGACCAATCTTTCCAGATGGAGGGTATTCCGTCAGTTTAATTAAGTGACAATGGGGTACAGTTTATGTCAAATAAAGCCAAGGAATATTTCAAGAAGTTAGGGATTAAGCACAGAACCACGTCTCTTTATAATCCAAACAGCAATGGTATGGTCGAGCGCTTTAATAGGATTATAAAAAACACTATTCAAATGTCTGCCAAACTTGGTGATTGGGAAACTCAAGTTTTGAAAATGGTGTGGGCCTATAGAGTTTCAATTTGTGATGCCACTGGTTACTCACCTTTTGTCCTTATGCGTGATAGAAATCCGAAGACCAAATTTACTCCTGGGTGGTTATTCAAATCCAACATTGTTCATTGGTCTGAGGATACTGTTAGAGAAAAAGCTAATGCTCTTCAAACAAAAAGGAAAGATTGGTATGACTCTAAACATGGTGTGAAAGAGCCCAATTTGTCTGTAGGCCAGTGGGTCAGGATAAAGAAACCTGGTAAGGTACCTAAAGAAACCAGCAGTTTTTATGAACCTCTGCAGGTGATTGAAATTTTGAACAATGCCGTCCGCCTTTCTGATAGTAAAGTTTGGAATCTCAAGAGAGTTGCCAAATGTTCCGCACCTTCTTCAGGTATTAAATGGAAATCTATGTTGGATGATTTTGATGATACTTTGTGCAAGTCTAGCTCTGTTAATGACTCAAATGTGAATTCTCCAGCAATTGTTGATGGGAATGTCTCAGAGAATTTGCCTTGTCAAGGATCTTTCAATCAGGAGCCTGCAATTGAGAACTCTTCTATGCTAAATCAAGAGACAACCTTTTCGGATTCCAGACAGTCCAAACGAGAAAAAAGACCTCCTGTTTGGCTCAAAGATTATATTTCTGAGAACTTTCCTTTGTAAAAATGCATTTGCATTGTTTTGGTTTTCAGGTTCTATGTAATTATATGTTATTTTTTTTTTTTTTTAATTTTTGGAATGTTATTTAAACAGGATGGGGGGGATGTGTTATGTTAGGTATTACTATGACCATAGAGTATGTGTATCTCCTTGTCTTACTGACCTCGCGTTCCATGGAATATGGAACGCGATGCCTGTGAGGTAGTAGGAGGGCAGTTTCAACGAGGACCGTGAGCTGAGTAGACGCGCCCGTTGTGCTCCTGTACCTGCCTGTTATCACTTGGTAATAAAGTACATCAAGCAACTTCCGTGGTCTCTTCATTCAACAACGCCGTCCCCCCAACTACTACACAAGTCCAGTAGCAACTTTTGAAAAATGCAGAAGATTCTGGTTTTACGCTTGTTGATTGCCTTGGCTGTAATACATGATATTGCCCAATTGTGTCATGCATGTTACTGTAAATAAAGATTCACCGAATTGTGTGTCTATAAGTAGATGCTACTGAATCACAAAGTCTTTAGTGCGTTTCCACCCCTGAGACTCTTAACGCAAGCATTTGGAGAAAACAACAACACAATTTTAAGACCAATGCACAGCCAGCACCTTACTGATATTAAATATATCACGTGGAGCATCTGTCTTCGTGTTGTTTAACTTTGCATGAATGTCAAGTGACACCATGTTGGCATTGCAATAAAAGAAAGAAAACATTTAAAGCTTTGCTAAAAATCAATTCAATAAATATACATAATTTAGATGGATACATAGCTGTAAACGTTGCCCAGAAGGCTAATGGATCTTCCTTTACATAGTTCAGTAAAGAGCACATTCAAAAATAGACTCTCAAGGGCAAAAAACAATAATGTATACTTAGCGAGACAGGTGTTGCACATGAAAAACAATACTCTCATGTATGCAGTGATGCATGCGGAACTACCTTTTCATTTACTGCTGACATCTAATCTATACAGTTAAACTGATTAAAAACAAATGCATTTTATGCAACAGCTACTCCAGTTTAATATTAATCTGTGATAAAAAGCGTCATTGAGTCAGTGACATGCATACGGAAGGCAAGGGAACAGCCCTGCATGGGACAAGCTTAGGAAAACATACCATTGGGGAATGCGGTCTTTGTACTTACAGATGCGTAATGCAGTCGATAAAGAGCTTTTTTTATTATCCCAGAAGCAGATTTTCATTTACAAAACCACCTACCAAGGCCCTAGAATTGTACCACACATACTGGTCTTACACTACATCTCTCCCATCTCCTAAGCAAAACAATCAAAGGCATTTTTCCAAACTCCCAGTCAAGTTATTCAACCGCTTGATCCTTCCCCAAATCTCTGGATCTCCCAGTCCTCATCTTTGACTGTAAACGTCCCCTGTCCAATCTCGCAGATATCTTAAATTCTAATTGCCCTATCTGGTCATTTCTGGAGTCTCCTGGCCCACCAGAAAGCCTGCCTGCTCAATGGTCCAGACTTTCGCAACCCTCGTTTTGAACCCTTCAAACACTCAACTATTGTAATTGCCTGGTCGTACCAGCCAGTGTGAAGTGGGGACCTTTCTTCACGTGCTCTTGTCCCAGCCCCATTGTCTATGATACATGAAGGAGGCTGCCTCGCCTTCCGCATATCTCTTTTGCTTCAACGTGCCTGCTACCTGAATATTTTGCTCTCTGGTGTGTTTATTCACCTCTGATCTCACAATGTGGATCCTCCATCCATACTCGCTTTGTGGCATTTACACAACCACAACTCCTTTCCCCGACCAGCTTCAATCCTTGAAGATTTGTTGTAATTTCTATAATTACCTTGTACAGGATGTCTTCTATGCAAACCAACTTTCCACATTTCAGTGAAAAGGGTGTTAAAATAAAGCCAAAGCAAAGTGAGTCATAAATTAAGTTTGGCAGTATGACATTGGGGCACTATGGATTCTATGTGAGGCACTCCTTTTGACTTATGCTTACAAAAATAATTTTGAAAAAGATTTCAAGCAAATGCTGGTAAACTAAGAAACAGAGAAAGTTTAGAGACAAGAGCTTACAGATGCATACTGACTTCATTTGATTTATTATAGTTACTGAGTCCATACACCAGTGATTCGAAGTATGACAGTTGATAGGATTAATAAACATCCGGTCCACAAGTTTACCCTACACGCCACCTGGGGCCGTATTACAGAAGTGCCCCGGGGGTACAATGGATGTTTGCACCCACTGTGGGTGCTCCAGGGGCTCTTTAGTATCACAGAAGAGGCCGCAGACACTTGTGCGTCCCCTTCTGTAATACTGATAGCGCTGGCGCACATAAAGCACCAGCGCTATCATCAGAGGGCGTTCCCTCATTTGCATGGGGGCGTGGCCCCATGCAAATGAGGGAATCCCTTTGCCACTGCGCCTGCCTCGTATTATAGACACGGGCACAGAGGCAAAGAAGCTGTCAGGAGGCGCACTGGCAGTGCCCCATCTAAAAGGTGGCACACTGACAGTGCAACCCCTGATAGCAGCACTCTGGGTCCAGACATCCCCTTGCAGGCGGGTGCAGTCACTCACTGCATCCGCCTGCAAGGGGATCTCTAATCCCTTTCAAAAGTGCAGTCATTTTAAGGTGCGCCAGGCACAAACAGGAAAAGTGCACTCTATACATAATAGGGCCCCTGGAGGTAAAGGAACTGGGCTAAAGGAACTGTTTCAAATTTCTACATCAAATAATCAACAAAATGGCAAATGAAAGTTACTGGCGGTAGCAAAAGATATACCATGATTTGTGCCAGGGATGGCTCAGAACAATGTTCACTGGGGTAGCCCAGAATCACAAAGTGTGTATATCGAGTTTGCATGCAAGAGCAACCAAGAGATAGGGGATCCCATGCGCATCTTAAATGGCTTAGCTCCTCATTTATTTGGGACAGACCTCTTCTTCTTTTACATTGGTCTGCGGCTGGCAGGGTAAATCAAGCAGGTTCAAGTCATCCAACAAAGCAATGAAGAAGACGTATAGCTCCTGCACCTGGCAGAGCTTCCCCTTCCTCTGTGGAATGGGTGTAGCTAAACATACTGGCTATAGCATGGGTATATATAGAGAGTCTTGATTAATGATATGCCTCCATGTTATTGCTGTCAACTTTATTCCAAATTGTGTATGGCTTAGAGCGAGCAATGACATGGTATATATTATTGTAACTCATTCTGCATGTAGTAAGCAAAGGAGTACCAGGTATACTGAATCCTGCAACAACATCTGGGCCTTCCTGACACCTGCATAGTTTTACTCCTACAATTATCATACATTTGTCCAGCATATGTGGGGAGAGGAGCATTATTGCATCGTCTTGCAAGCTGCCAGCTGACTGGCTACGTATGTGGAGGCCATTAATGGGGAAGAATACAAAGCTGATGATAAATCAGGGAGATTAATATTAGTTTAGAGGAGGGTGCATGGAGGTTAGTAATGGAACACTACCAAATTTGAGTTGGGGACCTGGAAGGGTGTTTGTGTGTTGTGGTGGATATCAGACAGCATAAAAGAGGGACCTCTGGCATGGAGGATGGAACTAGGGACTGACGTAGAATGAAAATATGGAGTTTGGAAATGGGGAAGTGGTTGATTGGATGTTAAAGTGGTTGATTAATTGTTGAAGAGAAGAAGTGAAGCAGACACTTACACAAAGGTAAATGAGTGTTTAGAAGGTAGTCAGACCTTGTGCCACCATACAAGGAAGTGTTCTATTTAAATGGACGGCAACTGTTTTCTCTCTCAAGTAGAAAGGACCAAATAAAAGGTACAACTACCCCATAGACACTTATTGAAAATAGCTGATTTAGAGTCTCCAGTGTCAAAAACTGCTACAAGACCTAATAGACTCACTGTACTGACACCATCTTACTGAAGCCTGATTACATTGAGGAACAGACACCACTATCGGCATGGCACCTCTCAGTAAGAAATGGGAAACTAAACAGCTGACAGGGTAGGCTTGCTAAAGGTTCTCATGAGAACCTTCCTAGATGTATCATTTATAAAAAAATGTAGCCCCTTTTCAAGCAACAACATGTCAACATGGACGTTTACCATGGGAATCGAGGAAGAAGATGAAAGACCGTCGGAAGATCCTTTCCTATTGGCAGGGATGAAGTCAACAGTTCGAGTTTGCGCCATGTTTTGTGCTTTTCTATATAGTAAGTGTTTCTAGCTAGAGTCAATGCATTTTATGCACACCATTCCTGCCATGCCCCTTAGCACTTTACTGTGCCACTCTTGCCCAGGATTGCGGTAAGCTACTGCTAACGTCGATTTTCCTTGATTTCCTTTCCATTTGTGAGGAAATATTCTATCTTTATACTAATCATAGCTACTGCTGGGATTATGTCTCTTATCTAATTTTCCAGTTGTTACCACAGCTGTTAGGGAGCTCGGCTGAGTTTCCAGAACTACCCTTTAAGACGAGTTTCACCCTTCGTAGCTATGAGGTTTTCCTAAATTTACTTGCTCCTTTCCAAAGGAACTCGTTATGGGTTCTCATTAGGATAGGTTAGGTCCTTTAGATTAGGATAGGGATGAATTCCTTAATGGAACACTCTGTTACTTTGTATGCTGTCTGTAATAATAAAAACATACTATTTCTGTAGACCGATATATTTGATTAACCTGAATAAAAGAACTAAAATACAAACTAATCTCTTTAATGAGAATTAAAACTTTAAAACTTCATCCAACATCTCCTCATTGACTGAACATTAAATACTGATAATTATTTTAGCTATGTATTCAGGCCGTGCTCCATTCCAACACGGTGGCAAAGATTCGTTGACCAAAAGAAGAAATACGAATGGAAATTGGAGTTTCATCTAGTAAGTCTTAAGGTGGAGATAGTTGTAAAATTTGTATGAGATTTTCGCTCGCAAAAGGATAAGTTACAGCCTGGCAATGCCAACTGTTAAATCAGAATAACCACAGTACTTCTAGTCTGTCTAGGATTACAGTGAGAGATTCCTACCAGGGGACCAAGTGAGAAAATACAGCCAAGCTACAGAAGCTGGCCCTGTGAACAACACACGCATCCCATTGATATGTGAAGGGGTTATCATCTTCCCACTTTCAGCTCCTATGGTAATGTATTACTTATAACCCCCGGCCAACAGCTACTGGTCCACTTAAGAAGCACAAAGTGATGCCCAACTGTTTAATTGAAAACATTAGGGTGATTTTTTTTGTACAATGTTAGTACTACTAACGCACTACAAAATGGTATTCACTAAGTTTAATGCAGTGGTCCACCCCTCTGCCTCTCTTATCTTTTATGTGCAGGGATCTCCGCCCTGACTGCAGAGATCTCTGCATAGGTATGGGCGTTAGTAGTAAATTTGGAAAGGATAGTGGGGAGTGTCTGGGAAAGGGGAAATTCTAGGAATAAATGGTTTATGGAGAAGTAAGGTGCTGTTAAGGGACGGGTTTATAGAGGGACATATACTCACTCATAAGAGAGCAACACCATTGCTATTCATAAACTGCCTCTTCTACAGTTACTACAACCGAAAGGACCAAAAACCATTCTAAATTTACTCCAGTTTAGACCTGGCTTAAGTCCACCACCACACATGGTCTACTACTGGTACTGCAAAACCCTCCTATTGAAAATAATAGAGGCAGGGACTTGAAATAAAAATAAATTCAATGATAATATAAATTAATATCCCCCGGGGTCCGAAGTATTTTTTACGGGAGGGGGCGTGTGGCCCGCCTCCCCAGGCAACTTTCAGCCCGGGAACCCCATCCCTTGGGGCCCAATCTAATATGTAAGGAGAGGGGTGGCTGCACACCGTCCCTGTCCATTTTAGGCCCCGGGAAGCCTTTGCCCCGGGGCTGAAATCTGAAGAAAAGGGGAGAAGGGCCAAAAGACCCGGCTCCCTGAGCCTTGAAAGGCCCTGGGGACTCCATCACACAGGACTACTACTTTCAACACTGAGCCATTAGTGGCCCGAGGACCCCATTCCTGGGGCCAGCTTACATATTGGGGCCCGGGGAGCCCACCCCTGGGACACAGCAGTTTCCTTGCCCGCACCGGCGGGGCAGGCAAACTTGTGTTTTGTGTTTCTCCAGCCTGGCGAAAGCATTTTAAAAACCCCTGCTAAATGGGAGCAAACACAAAGTTTGCTTCCAGCAGGCTGGAGCTTTAAAAATGCTACAGTCGGCTCGGAGCAGAATTTTGATCTGCTTCCCACAGTTTCACCCTGATGAGGGCACGGAAACAGATCAAGATATTGCTTCCACCCGGAGGGAGCAGCATAAATAGCTGCTCTCTGTGGGCTGAAGCAATGCCGGCTCCCACAGTATGCGTGGAGCTGGCTTGGGCCCCTGGGGCTTCCCCCACGGTTCCCAACATTGTGTATGGTGGGTGCCCTGGGTGGCACCAGGTCACCACCCACATTAAACATAGGCATGGGGGGGCATGCAGCCTCCCTCTACTTAAAAAAATAAAAACCACAGCTCTGGTGTTCCCAGGGCCTTTAAAACTTAGGGAGGCAGGCCGCCCCTCCTTTAAAAAAGAAAAATAAATAAGCTTCGGATGTTTGGCTCCGCCACTTCCAAGTTAGCAATATACAACAGTGTTCCTGCCATTTTCCAGGCTGATGGACTGTATGCTTTCTCTACAATTGCACGTTGAAAAACGATCTGAAATCCTTGATGGAGGTGAATGCATCATTGATTTATTGGAGTGCAATCTCTTCTGTAGTGATTGTCCAAGATGAGTGGGTTCTTTCTTTTCACCTCCTGGTCTGAGGGCAGAGTTCACTGTTCTCCCTTTTAATTGCTACTGGGTATTCAAAGGTACCAAATCACCTACAAGTGCCGTCCGTTTGGCCCTGCCACATCCACGTTAGTAGTAAGCAATGATGCTAACTCCGGTTGGCCGGGCCCTGTTGCCAACACCCTGAGGCCATGCACAGTGTGGGGTTGACTGCATGTGGGGTATTTGCCACTTCAGTCATGTGAGGCGGGGGGTTGGCTTTACATATGGTAATAAAATATCACTTTATGTTAAAAACCTAGAAATTCACTGAAAAAAACATAGGCTAAAGTAACGTTATAGTTAGGTGTGATAAAAAGATCTGTTTTTGTTTAATAAAAATCATAGAAATTTACTAGAAAAGCCAAAGGTTAAAGTAACATTAAAGTTAGGTGAATATGTCAGTGGCAACATCAACGTTTTGAACTAAAACAAATTGACAAGCTATAGTTAGCAAAGCTAACTATAACTTGCACCCCCGCCATGCACTGCTTATGACCTCACATATTACATCACACATGACATGTTCTATGCCATCATTTATAACATCACCGATGACATCTCAACTGACATAATTGATGACATCACTCTGTTCAGATTTTGACAGGATTTAAAGACAATTTTAGAGGAGGCTTTGGGTGCTCTCCTGAAAGGAGATTTTTGGGAAAACAGAAGACATATTGTGTATTGTGAAAAACGTTTGGTCAGCAAAACCGACCAATGCCTGAGAGGACTTAAATGCCGCCATCATAGAAGGTGTGTAGGCTTTTCCACCTGGGCGTGTTTAGAAATATGCAAAACAGAGCATTTTTAAATACCCTGCTGAAGGCATTATAGGATTTGTAAACCACTTTAAAGTGGAAAGGAGTGGTTCTCCACCTTGCTCAGTAAATGTTGCCTGTGACCGCTTGCTAAGTAGATTGTGTTGCTAGTTCCCATACGGTGTGACAAGATCTCTTACACTCTCACAAGCTATACTTCCCATTTTCTCTCATCTGTGTTTTATATGTTATACTCAAGCACACACGTTTATTCACTTGGTCACACATGCTGATGGTCGCACATGCTGATGCTTACAGATGCTTATATACGCTTCACACTCATTCACGCTTCCTCTCACTGCGCTCTCTCTCTCTCTCACACACACACAGTCATTCAGATGCGCACACGCACACTGTCTCACAGAGATCCACACACGTCTCAGTAGAAGAGTAGGTGATGAGTATGTAGGCCAGATCCTGCAAGACTGGCGGGATGCCACCATATTGTCTTACAGGCACATGCAATATTTAAATAGTTCTTAGATCCCTGATCTTTGCCTCCCTTCACTTCAGTATCACAGAGAGCAATATTACAGAGCGAGTACACATTCCCAAAGTATGTGAAAATGTGGAAAACGTCAAACTCTTAATTGGGGATGGCAAACATTTAACAACATGGTATTTTTAATCCTCTCCATGAATCACTAAAACTGTGTAGGGAAATGTGTGTGCATGCAATTCTATGTCACTTGCCAGGGACACATATTTAACCAGTCAGTGAGAACACACTTACAGCGAAAGAATTAGGATCCAAGAGCACGGTTGATATTGGTGATGAGGGACAACAATTATCTTACAGATCTAGTGCTTTAAAAGGGCTACGACTGCCTGGCAGTACTGTGGAATAATCACCACCGCTAGGAAATGTCACCCACATCAAGTACAGTCTTTCCTATCAGGTACAAATAACAAACAATCACTCATATCAGGCACGATTACCCGTATCATCACCAATGCACAGTGCAGTCACCCACATCAAATACATTGGGATCCTCCAGGCTCAGTCACTTTTATTAGACAGAATCAACCCCCTTTGCCTCTGCTACGCGTGAGGCAGTGTTACACCAAGATGTAACACTCAATGAATCAGACACCCACTAGCCACTAAATCAGAACAGACAAGAAGACTAACAGAAAGGAAAGGAGTAGTAGGAAGGCAGGGAAGGTCATAGTGAAGGTGTATGGGAGGAAGAGAGACGGAGAAACATTGTTAGACCAAAGAGGGAGTTATGGAGGATAGGGAGAAGCAAGATGGGAAGAGACCACCAAGAAGAGACTGATGCGATTGATGAGGGACAATCAAGGGGGAGAGTCGAAGAATAAGAGTAGTCGAAGAGGGCATGTCAGCAGTTTATAATGCATAGCCAAGGAAACAAGCATTTGCAATGCAATAGGTCTCGCATTTACGCGAGTTTGAGCTATTGACATTGCAAATGGCAATGCCTTTTATTTATGTTTTAGTTTTTAAAACCTAAATAAAAGGCATGTCATTTACAATGCCAATAGCTTAAACTTGCGTAAACGCGAGACCTATTGCATGGCAAATGCTTGTTTATATGTGTTTTAGTATGCTCAATTGTGTTGGGGTCAAATGTTCCCTCCTTTGGCTAGGGGAATGTGTGTGTCTTGTTGTGTGTGTGTGTGTGTGTGTGTGTGGCGTCGGCTGCGTCAAAGGCTTTTTTAAAACTTTCGCCACATTGCACAGCATCTGGGATACTGTGTAGAATGGCTAAAAACCATAGGCAATACCAATAGCCATTTGCCCACCAATGATTGCTACGCCCTAGTTGCTTGATCTGCTATTTTAGCACCTTTCTCTAAATAGGGCCCTTACCCATAATAATGCTTGCAACGCTCAAACATCAAATTGTATCACCACAGCAAAAAGCTGTTATTGAATGAAAGAAGTGCAGGAAATAATTGAGCAGAATGATGTTATTGCAAAACACACCACTTCTTAATAAAAAGTTCATGTAACCATCAATAAAAAAGTCACCACCCAGCACTTGAAGCAGGGATGTGAGCCGCGCGAGAACGCATTTGTATTACAGCTTGCAGACTGCCTGCACCTTGACACACACAGTCTGCCTGTGGCGGGCCTCTGGCAGCGGGGCACACTGCATCTGGCAGGCAGGCGTGCACACTGGAGTCACTGATTAGTGCACTGCCTGCACCTTGACACACACGTCGTGTGCCTGTAGTGACCTGCTGGGGGCGGGGCGCCCTGCATCTAGCAGGCAGGCGTGCACACTGGAGTCACTGATTAGTGCACTGCCTGCACCATGACACAAACGTTGTGTGCCTGTAGTGAACTGCTGGGGGCGGGGCGCACTGCATCTGGCAGGCAGGCGTGCACACTGGAGTCATTGATTAGTGCACTGCCTGCACCTTGACACACACGCTGAGGGCGGGGCGCACTGCACCTGGCAGGCAGGCATGCACACTGGAGACACTGATTAGTGCACTGCCTGTGGTGACCCGCTGGGGGCCGGGCGCACTGCATCTGGCTGGCAGGCGTGCACACTGGAGTCATTGATTAGTGCACTGCCTGCACCTTGACACACACGCTGAGGGCGGGGCGCACTGCACCTGGCAGGCAGGCATGCACACTGGAGACACCGATTAGTGCACTGCCTGTGCATGTGGTGACCCGCTGGGGGTGGGGCGCACTCCATCTGGCTGCCAGGCGTGCACACTGGAGTCACTGATTAGTGCACTGCTTGTACCTTGACACACATATCTTGTGCCTGAGGTTACCCGCAGGGGGTAGGGCGCACTGGAGTCGTCACTCACTGATTCGTGCACTGCCTGCACCTTGACACACACGTCTGTGCCTGTAGTGACCCGCTGGGGGCGGGGCGCACTGCATCAGGCAGGCAGGCGTGCACACTGGGGGCACTGACTAGTGCACTACCTGCACCTTTACACACACGTCTTGTACCTGTATTGACCCACTGGGGGCCGGGGCGCACTGGAGTCACTGATTAGTGCACTGCCTGCACTTGACACACACGTTGTATGCCTGTAGTGAACTGCTGGGGCCGGGGCGCACTGGAGTCACTGATTAGTGCACAGTCACCAGACCAAACCCAAAGCTGCACCGTCGTCATTCTCCCCGGATGGATTTAAACCAACCCTGCTGTTTGGACGAGGACAGGGAGCTCATCCTGTATCCAGATGACTGCGAGGCACATCAGAGCACGTGTCTCTGTGCCGTGCCACTAGCAAGACATCCCCAGAAGTAACTTTTACCTGCACCATCATTGCAGCTTCCTTTTTTAGAGGCGCGTGCTGAACGCGGAGCATCGGTTTTGCAGAAAATGATTTCCTAAACGTTCCCATTTGCCTACTTTACTGTAAGAAAAACTCTTCTATTTGCTGTTCTGCCAAGGTCACCGATCACCTGACCAAACTCATTAACAGCTGGAGAACACACACTGCTGCCTGCTGCCAGCCCGTTTGTGTTGACTCTCGGCGAGGGAAGGAAGCGCGGCGCCCGGGATGGACTGCACAGCTCTCCGGCGCCGTCCTCGTCCTGCAGGTAGGGGAGGGGGGCTCTGGCATGAGGGCCGCCGTTTTCACACAGGCACCGTTTTTTCCAGGTTTTTTTTGTAACGAGGTGTTAATCCCAATTGCTGCAATGCAGAAGAAAACGACACACCGGGCGCAGAAGTGTGTTGTGCTGGATGGAGTTAATGAGGTTTTGCAGAAGTGCACTCACCCAGCGACAAATTGCGTTTTGCTGCACTTGCAAGTCACTGGTATCCAGAACTGTACTTAAAAAGGCAACACTTGCACGGCGGTAAGGCAAACACACACAAGTGTGCACAGTAAAGAATTACTGCTCGATCTTACCCAGGCAAGCACCGCACGTCAGAGCAGCCGCGTTCAGCGCCTCAGCTGATGCCCCGTAGATGCGAGAGGCCCCAGAGATGAGATGCGGGGCCCGCTCCTGCAGGCAGCTAGACACCCCGATGTGGTACACCCCGAGGAAGCCGCAGCCTGCGAAGGACAGGTTCCATTCGCGCTCCGACGTGAACATGGTTAGTCCGGGGTGGATTGAGGTAAAAAATAAAACAAGCACGGAATCGAAACTGAGCCGAACGTGGGAATCGAAACCAGTGGTGCGCGCGCACCACAGAGGAGCGGGGGGAAGGGGGGTGAGGGAGCCTGTCGTCTGTGCCGCGCGCTGATGCGCGTCTTAGACACGAACGGGAATGGACGGAGCAAAGGCGGGACATGCACCCGCCTTTGCCCAATTGCGTGCCTTCATTTTTTTTTAAAAACACGCTAAAGCCAATGGCAGCCGGCGAAAGCAAAACCACACGCACGAGCGTGTGGTTAGCTTTCAGAACCCCCTACATGAGGTCTCGCGCTGCGCGAGCAGGTATGCGCACTGCAACGCTAGGCGCGAGACCTAAAAAAGACGCAGAAAACTAGATGATAAAAGATATAATTAATGACAGAGAGAGATTGAGAAGGACAGTAAATAACCGATAACTAATAAGGACAGTTCGAGTGAGCAAGGGACGGTCGATTAGTGGGTGTGTGTGCTTATTCGAGATAAAGAGAGCAATAGAAGTGAGACAAGGGAGAGAGGTGAGGAAATAAAGAAAAAATAGGCAATGCAAGTCAATGAGATGGAAGGAAGGAAACAAAGAAGTGAGTTTTTGGTGAAGCTTCTAACTGAAAGGTGAGGGTACAGGAGGTTTTCTGCAGAAGGGATAGTGGGGAACAAAGAGGGAAGGAGAAGGGAGCTAGGGTGGGAAAAACGGGAGCAATGTGCTAAATGAGGAAAGAATAAGCATTATGAATGCAGCATTACGCAGTTCAATTAATTATCTTTCAAAAATGCATGTTTTAAGTTGCGCTGCGAGCTCTGACATTTGTCACGTGTCCTGCTGCAGGATTAAAATTACGCATTTTAAGAGGTGCACTTTTGCAAGGTCTGCAAGTTAATTCATAATGAAAGGGCGATTCAGAACAAGAGAGTTCTCTCAGCTGCCTTCGCCCAATGTCCTTAATTTAGGAAAACAAACTTCCATTTAAAAAAAGTTTTGTCGTTCACAGGCACTTAAGAACAGGGGTACAGGCCAGGGTCCAGGTCTCTGGAGTAGCATTCACTGGGACACATGAAACTAAACCTGCTTGTAGCATGCAGCTCTGAACTTTACTCTGCAATGTCAGGGCAAGCCCTCAGAGTGGCCAACACTATACCCATGAGGCTCCACCCAGTCACGAAGAGGGCAAACCTGCAGGTGCAGTTCATTTTAATGTTTCATGCACTTGTGCATTGTTTAGAATAACAATGTTAATCTGTGTGCATCATATTAATCCATTAATGTTAGATGGCTGCCTTTACATGCAGTAAGAGTGATAGAGCGAAATGTTCTTGAGAATTGTAGGGGTGCATCATAATCACTGATAGGCCGCACCCACATGTATTCAGACATATATTCGTATATTCAGTTTCATATTCATGTATGTTTAGTAAAGAATGAATAGCTTGCTGAGACAAAGCGAATCAGCAGCATAAAGGTGTTAGGATATTGATGTAATGTAATGCTTATTGAATTGTGTGAATCTAATGCATAGGGGAATTAGTTCGTGTGTGTAACATAATTGCAGTAGTTTAAACGTGCACCATATTAAAGTTGCACATGTAATTCAGTGTTTGCATATGAATCATAATGAAAATGCTTATAGGGAAACATAAGATGTGTGTTTAAAAGTTATATGTAAAGGCCTGACTACATATATGCTTAGGGAAGGCCTGGTTTATTCTTATGTTAGCTTATTTTGTAGGCAGTGAAAAGATTCTCTTGGTAAGGCTCTCTGGGTACAACCGGTAGATTTAATTTGCACAGTAGAAGGTTTCTGTTGAAAGTATCTTTTGTTGCAGGTGCAAGGACACATGTCTCGTTAGCAAGGCTAACTCTTTGTTTTCGAAAGCTAGAGAGAGAGGAGGCATGGTACGGGGAGTGAAAAGGAATGTAGGGATGATACTTTCGGCGGAGAAGGTGCCTGGGACTCAAGGTCATCGCAACCGTCCAGGATGAAGTAACCGTTTCGATGGAAAAGCACAAGAAAGAAGACCTGGCCAAGGAGGCGTGACAAAGGCGTGTACAATTGTATTGTGGTTTTGTATTAGGGATAGTGCCCTGAGGGAGGAGGCCAGAGAAGAGGTAGGGGAGACCTGAGAGAAGGACAGAACTGAGCTTAGGTAATATGTGATTGCACTTCTTAGGAAGTCTTCACAGCTGACCCCTTTTATTCACTCTTGTCTGGGAAAATCGTTATGCAGGGATGTCACTTAGCGTTAGTGTAGGGACAGCAATTGATTTTAAGTTTGTTTAGGCCAATGAAGAGTAACTTAGAAATAGGAGCAATCATAGTCTGGTTGATCCTTCTAGAACTTTCTATTCTCCTTATCCTGAGTCGGATGAGATTTCTGCGTAGATTATTATTTGTATTAGTGCCCATCTATTTCTTTAACCTCGTGTTGAGGTGCTTGCACGTTCAGTTATTTTTGGCGATAATAAATTCTCAAACTTGAATTCGGAGTCAGTGGTCCTTTCAGACAAAATGAATGCTGATATATAACCAGATGAGATTCTCTCCTTTACACTATTCAACAGGTAAAAAGATCTTGGCGACCAGAAGGTTCTTATAGATAATTAGATAAGAATCGGCGTTATCAGTTGGTAGCAGAGTACGATGGTTACCTTTGATGGTAAGGGGAGATCTAGAGCAAGATAGGAGATTAAGTTGCCCCATAGAGCCCGAGTGACGCAGATCCAGAGTACCGCGGGAGAAGGATGTCGGAGGTCGTGGAAAACTGACGGAGAGTGACGGTGCGGCGGAAGTAGCAGTTCGTAGTAGAGTGAGTATGAAAAGAGTGATGTTTGGTAGATTGCGGTGTTTTATTGTTGTGTGATGTCTTGCGGAGTTGGAAAGAGAGTTGTGTGATTGAGAAACGGACCGTGAGCGCGCGCGGGACCGGGAGATTTATTGTGGTGTAGAATACACCCAGAGTTGAGAACATTGACCAGAGTTGTGGGGGTCACGAGACGTCATTGACAGACCCACGGAAGATAGGGAACACATGAGTGAGTGTGTGAATAACCAACGCAGGTCGTAGGTTATTGTGTGCAGAACATCGAATGATTGAATCCTATCGAGTGTGCTAAAGGCGATTGTCCGGTCGTTTCGCGGACAGACGATTGCCAGATTGAGGTCAACAAGCTCAAGAGGCTGATCGGTCTTTGGTAAGACTGACGGTCAGAGAGGTAATTGTTCGGTAGGACGGACATTATTTCAGAGTATGATTGGGACAGATGCGAGTGAGAACAAGTGAATTAGAAAGGAGGGGAACTGCTGCGAGTGGAGGAAAAGTGACGTCAGACAAGTGCCGCGCTGCGATAGGCCGGTTGGTGTGAACCGCGCTGGTATTGGTGGATTGAAAGCAGGAAGTAAAAGCGGACATTTTGAGTGTAAACAAAAAAAAGTTGATTCATCATGAAATGTTTTAAAGCTTTACGGGAACTTTGTAGAGGTGATAGACATGTGGTTGTTCGGGAAGGAGAGGAAGCTCCTCCCGAGGATACACCAGCACATTAAATGGCAAAGAATGTAGGATTGCATACTATAATTTGGCTTGAGAATTGGCATAAAATGACAGAAGCAGAAGGAGAATTGTCGTTCCCTCGATATGGTACTTTCAGGTTAGAAGTGCTGTACCAGCTAAAAAGTGTAATGGCTTCATTACGACCACTACCTAGACCAACACAGTTTGAGGCACTACATGCGTGGATAAGAGCAGCGTATGATAGGAAGAAGGACAGATGTCAAGAAAGGGTGAAGAAATCGGTCAGGGCATTTCAAGATGCAAGGTGGGATGCACTGGAGAAAAGGTGGAGGGTGGAAACGATCGAAGGAGATAAGTTGTACCCATTGTTAGTACAAAATGGGAAAATAATAAGAATCGATGAGGACGACAGTGATCTAGATGACAGCTTGTTGGATAGGATGTTGGCAGAGAGGCCACCACCATTTAATCCAGATTCAGAAGAGGGAAAGACGACCCCAGCAGTGGCAATAGTTGATGAGAGCCAGAACCAGACTAGCATGAGAGTGGTGGGAAGGATTTCCACAGGAACGGAGGGGGCAACGGCGTCTATGATAACACAGCCTCCTGCGGGGAACACAAGATTACCGGACTCCTTGACAGTACCGGTTACCATTGGCCCTATAGTACCGGTATATGACCCAGACCGAGTGCGAGAAGGGAGTTCCGTACCGATGAGAAGGGAGGAAGGAAACAATGAGAGTGGGAATGGGTTTGGAGTGAGGGTGGTTCATTTCCCAAGACCAATGGAGTCAAGTACGCCGTTACCGGCTACAGCAGACTCTTCCTTCAGGAGAGAAGAGGAGAGACCAGAAAGACCGAGGTCTTTGCGGGAATCTAAATCAGCTTTGAGGGAGTGGACACCAACAGTAACGAACCAAGAGGATAGGATGAGAGGGGATAGGGCACAGAACGTTTCGGAAGACAGACCAAGTTCCAGGAATATGATGGAAGGGAATAGGTCACAAGGACAGAATAGTGACTGTGATGAGCGGGACGGCTCAGGTTGTCGAGATGTACTGAGGAGTGCAGTACAGGCAAGGTTACTAGACGTAGTGAGGTTGAAAGCAGAGGTAGACGAAATGATCAATGGGGGTCTGCCTTTGGAAAGGATAGAAATTTATGGATCAGATGAGCTGCTGTTTGTAGCAAAAGATGTGACTCGAAAAGCTAGAATGGCACATGATAGATTGAAGGAATTGGCCAAAAGATATGAAGTGGACCTGAACAAAACTAAAGCGTTACAGGGACCACATAGACTACAGTACAGTGACCAGGAGCTGGAGGAGAAAAGACTAACAGGATTAAGGACACATACCAGAGATCTGATCATAGGGATGAGGATATGGATTTTGTTGGACAAATGGGAAGAAAGGTGGTCCAAAAAGAAACCAGTAAAGAGAGCAGAAGGGAAACGCCGCCGCCAGGAGGAGGGGCGACGGGTGTTGGAAATTTTCCTTTACGGGAAGTACAGAATGGAGGGTACGTGCATGTGCCGTGGAATAGAGGTGATTTGGCTGCATTTACAAATGATTTTCCTCGGCTGAGGGAAAAACCGGTGGAGTGGTACAAGCAGGTTGAGCGGTTTGTGAAAATTTCAAAAGTATTGTGGATTGATTTGAACACTTTGTTTGACATAGTGGTACCGGGAGATTTGTGGACAGCTTGTAAAGTCGCTATTGAGTGGCCGACTTCGGAACCGAAAAGAGAGGCGGTTACAAATGGTCCATCACCTGATGTCATGAAAAAGTATGAGCAAGTGATTACATGGTTGAAGTCGAAGATTTCACCTCAGGATATAGATTGGGTTAAGATAGATCGGACTGTACAGGAACCCAAGGAAACGGTGCATGAATATTATGAAAGACTTCTGCAAGTTTTTAAACAGTATAGTGGGTTAGATGTTTTGGACCCTAAGGATATGGGACAGTTTGTCTCAAAGTTTGTAACGGGTCTGAGAGTGGAAATCAGCCTCATGATACAGCACCATTTGATCTGCTGGCAGAACAAGCCACTAGATGAAATTTTGCGGTATGCGAGATACTGTAGTGATGAGGTGGAATCGAAACATCGAAAGCTAAAAGACAAATTGATGCTTGTTCAGATGCAGACAGCACAGAGTCAGCCTAGTGGAGGGACCTTAGGAAGAAAGCAAGGAAATTTCCAGGGAAACCAGAATGGGCAGGTACAGGGAAAGGGAAAACCAGTAGACCCCAAGACAGGAGTGGACGTAGCCACACTGAAAAAGACCACGGCGTGTCATCTTTGTCGCCAGGTCGGACATTGGAAACGCGAGTGTCCTTTGAACCCAGCTAATCAGTTGCAGGAAGAGGAAGAGGGGGCTCAGGCACCCGCGCAAGAGGTAGTTAACACAATAACGAGGCCTAGAACGATGAAAGGGGGGGTTTACAATTCTCACGCCCAGGTTCCCCAAGCTCCACGGATTTCACAAGGAACACGAACGTACCAACAGATGCCCCTGTTCGAAGATTACGATGAGGATAGCTTAGACCCTTTATCCTGACGGTGCCTGAGGGGGGAGGAAGACTGCACACTTGGAGCGGTCTTGGAGGTAGACCAGAGAGGACCTTTTGTGGAGGCAGAGATTGAGGGCAATCCTGCAACACTTTTGGTTGATACTGGTGCTACCCGGTCTACTGTAAGATCAGCAGTAGTCCCTAACCTACCCCTCTCGGGACAATCAATCCAGGTTGTTGGAGTAGCGAACAAGAAAATAAGCAGCCCATTGACAGAACCGATCTTAGTAAAGATAGGTACTTTCCAAACTAGACATCAGTTTGTAGTGTGTGATACGAGTCCAGTTTGTCTTTTGGGAAGAGATCTGTTGTGCAAGTTGAACTGCACGATTTATTGTACGCCCAATGGAGTAGAGGTCCAGACGAGAGATGACGATGCTGACTTTAAGATTACCAATCAGCATCTATGTATAGATCTGTACCCAATGGTGACTGTGGAAGAACTTCCACATGATCTGAGAGACGCAGTGTCGCCTGTGGTGTGGGATTTCGCAGGCGATGAAATAGGTTTAATCAGAGGGGTTGAACCAGTGCGGATAGAGGTGAAACAAAATGTTGATTTCCCAGGACACCTCAATACAACCTGTCGCCAGAAACGATTGCAGGGATAAGACCTGTGATCAAGACTTTTATTGAGAAAGGCATTCTAAAAGAGATCCGAGGTAGCCCTTGTAATTCACCGATTATGGGACTACAGAAACCGAGCGGGAAATACAGGATCGTGCAAGACCTGCGAAAGGTCAACACGATAGTTATCCCTTGTTGTCCAGTGGTACCGAATCCTTCAGTAATACTGTTCCAGATCCCATGTGAAGCCGAGTGGTTTACGGTTATCGATTTGTGTCAAGCCTTCTTTTCGATACCGCTCCACGAGGAAAGCCAATTTCTTTTTGCGTTCAGGCTAGAAAATCGCGTGTTAACATGGTGTCGTATCCCTCAAGGGTATACGGAAAGTCCATCGATCTTTAACCAGATCCTGAAGAAGAACCTTGAGAGTCTTGTGTTGCTGCAGAACTCAGTTCTCGTGCAGTACATAGATGACTTGCTCATTGCCTCAGAAACAGAAGATGCTTGCAGAATTGACACAGTAGCCTTGTTGAACCACTTAGCAGAGAATGGACATAAGGTGTCCCCGAACAAGCTGCAGTACTGTTTGAATGAGGTACAGTACTTGGGACACAGATTAGAAAAAGGCAAGAGGAAGGTGTCACCAGATCGAATTGAGGCAATAATGAGCATGGCAGTACCCACTACACAGAGGGAAGTTAGGATGTTTCTGGGAATGGTTGGCTATTGTCGACAGTGGATTCCTAGTTTCTCCTTGAGAGCAAAGCCTCTGCAGAGGCTTACACACAAGGATGTGAGTGATCCGGTACCATGGGACGAGGAGTGCTTGGTGTCATTCCTGAAGCTGAGAGATGATTTGTGCAGGGCTCCCGCACTGGGAATGCCTGATTACAACAAGGCCTTTTCATTGTTTTGTTATGAGAGAGGAGGATGTGCATTAGCAGTGTTAGCTCAGAACCATGGAGGTGTCCGTAGACCAGTTGCCTATTTTTCAGCTACTTTAGATCCAGTAGCTTCTGCGTTGCCCGGATGTCTAAGATCCGTTGCTGCAACAGGTGTCAGCATTGAAAGATGTGAAAGCATTGTAATGGGACATCCATTGACTGTACATGTGCCACATTCGGTTGAGTTATTGATGACCAGGACCAAGACCCAGCACCTAACGAATAATAGGTTAACGAGGTACGAGCAAGTCATACTTGCCGCAGAGAATGTGACTCTGAAAAGGTGCTCCGTCTTGAACCCTGCGACATTAATGCCTATACCGAACACAGATGATGAAGATTGTGAGGACCATGATTGTCTCGATGTGACCGAACTTTGCACCAAACCGAGACCTGACATTGTCGATGAACCACTGACCGACCCAGATGAAATTTTCTTTGTCGATGGTTCATGCCTAAGAGACAGTGTGGGGCAATTAAGAGCAGCGTTTGCTGTATGTACCATTTCAGGAGTGGTTGAGGCTGCTTGCCTAGAAGGAGTACGCTCCGCGCAGGTAGCTGAAATCATTGCCTTGACACGTGCCTGTTTGGCCGCTGATCGAATTCGAATCACGATTTACACAGACAGCCAATATGGCTTTGGCGTGGTGCATGACTTCGGGCAGTTATGGTCTCAGAGGGGATTTTTGACATCATCTGGCTCACCCATTCGTAATGGAGAATATGTAAGACAATTGTTAGATGCATTGCAGCATCCTAAGGAAATTGCTGTTGTAAAGTGCTCAGCCCATGGGAAAGGGGAGGACTTTGTATCCTTGGGTAATAACTATGCGGACGAAGTCGCCCGCTTCTGTGCAGAACAAGGATGCATATTCACAGGCAGAGAGATAGAAGAGAGCCAAGAAGGAACCGATCTCAGCATAATGTTGGCCATGGCAGACACTTGGGAAGAGCTTAAGAGATTGCAGGATGAAGTTTCAGTCAAAGAGAGAGAGGGATGGATCAAAGCGGGGTGCGAGAGAGGAGATGTGGATGTGTGGGTATCCAACGATGGGAGAGCCGTGTTGCCTGAGGAATTGTTGAGTCCGATGGCAAGACTGATACACGGACAGGCACACCTTGGTAGAGACGCAATGGTGAGAGTGTTTAGACAGACGTGGTATAACCCACGGTTCCGAGCAATGGCTGAGATGGTATGCCAGAGGTGTGTTACGTGTCAACAGATGAATGCTGGAAAGAAAACTGTAGTTACATTGAGTCACATTGGAAGGTCGGGAGGGCCCTTCAATCGAATACAGTTGGATTTTGTGGAGATGCCTAGGTGCAATGGATTGAGGTACATTTTAGTGCTAGTATGTGTATTCTCACGGTGGGTGGAGGCTTACCCCACACGCAGGTGTGACACTCTCACAGTGGCTAAATTACTGTTGAGGGAGCTCATCCCTAGATTCGGGATCCCGACCTCTTTGGAATCAGATAGAGGAGGGCACTTCCATAGCGAAATCATGAAGTTGCTTTGTGCTGCATTGAACATAGACCAGAGACTTCATTGTAGTTACAGACCAGAGGCTTCTGGGATGGTGGAACAAGTTAATGGAACTTTGAAAGCCCGGATGGCAAAAATATGTTCTTCGACATCCATGCAATGGCCCGACGCTTTGCCTTTGGTGCTGATGAGCATGCGAAGTGTCCCAGACAGAAAGACTGGGTTGTCCCCACACGAAATCCTAATGGGAAGGGCAATGAGACTGCCAGCAGTACCAGCTACAGCCTTGATAAACATCTCTGATGATTTGATTCTTGATTATTGTAAAGGACTCTCTGATGTGGTCCGTTCTGTATCCCAGCAGGTGCAAGCAGCAGTGGTCCCAGCCTCGAGTGATCTATGCCACGACTTGTGTCCCGGTGACTGGGTACTCGTCCGAAAGCACGTGAGGAAGAGTTGCTTGGATGCCCGTTGGCGTGGCCCGTATCAGGTGATACTTATCACGAACACAGCAGTGAAGTGTGGAGGATTGCCGAACTGGGTGCATGCTTCCCATACCCGCAGAGTTTCAGCACCTTTGGAAGAAACAGCTCCTCTCGTAAATGAAAATCCAGCTGATGTGGCAAGGCCACATGGGAGGACGAGTCAAGCTGTAAGGGTCGCTGACACAGTTGGTGGTGCACTAGAGCAAGCTGAAGGGGGTTTCCACAGTTCGAACCCTGACTCAAACACCGAAGACAGAAACGGTGCAGTGGGCGGAGAAGAGTCAGATTCAGCAGAAAGAGGAAGTAGTGCACTGGGTATAGAAGGGGAAGGCAGACGAACGAATAGAAGTGCAGAAAGTTGGCCTGAAAGACAGAGGCGACTGAACCTGAGGTTAGCACCTGAGAGAGACCTTGCTCCAGTGTCTGAAGTATCTGAAACAGAAGCAAGTGACGAAGACCAAGCACAAGACAGTCGGCGAAGGTCAAAGAGAACAAGAGTGCCTTGTCGCAGATACTCTACCCCTGAGTGGACTTACACTGTGTTTGATGCAGGGGGTGGTGAGTACGGGAAGACTGAGGTCAGTGCAAGTGGTCAGTCGGAGCCCGAATGTGGTGGTGAAAGTGGTGCTGCGGATGCCAGGGCTCGAGATAGAAGGAACACTGACACTCACGGTTCCGAATCCCCCGCTTCTGAGTGAAGTCCGAAACTTGCTTTTGCATCGACTCGAATTTCCGCCTTTTGGAGTTGAGCCGTTTTCACATGAAGTGCTGATTTTGCGTCTTGAACTTTTGTATCACGTTCTGGTCTTGCTCAATGAGGATCTCATTGTGGATCAGTTATGAACTGTAAATAAAAGTCTAAAAGAAGAAGATAACCTAGGTCCGAGTGGAAGAAGAATAAACTTAGGGACTTTCCACAGAAGAGGAACGAAAACTAGGGAAGTCTTTTTCTGGACTGTGTAAATAAGTTTGTGATCGGAAAGGGAAAGTCCGGAGATTTCATGGTTGCTCGAGCTGGTTAAGCAAATCACAAATAAAGGACAGAGACTTTTCAGGGTTCTTTGCGATAACCAAGACTTTTTGAGAACTTTCGAAACCATGGAGCCGGGAGATCCCAATCGTAGATCAAGGTGGATTGTAGGCATCCTTATAAGTAGTGTAATAATCTCTATAATCATAGTAGTTATAGTCTCATATACTAGTTCGCATGAGCAAGAAGTAGAGGAGGTGACAGGGACACCTACACCTATCACACCTAGTCAGAAGGGGGTAGACAGGGCAGCTGATAGAGCTATGTTATTAGAAGAAAGTCGTAGATTACATGTAGATTTATCTAAAGGGGATTTTAAGTTGAATGCATATGCTAAGTTGTTGTATGAGTATGTTGACGTGATGGATGCGAAAGATTGTTATGTGTGTATGCAGTTGCCTACTTCAGTGGACGAGGGTATTAGGTATCACCATCTTCCACTGACTTATGGTATTTCATGTAGTCTTTTGCTTAGTTTGTTTTATGAGAGAGAGCAGTTCGAGTATTTCTTTTCCAATTTCGACGCAGTGCTTCCTGAAGTCCCAGCTTATAAGCATTTGAATAAGTATGACTATTATAAAACCGAGGACAGACTGAGGAAGTACTTCATACCGAGTTTGGAATTGGATACAGCATTCGCACACAGAAACAATCTGACTTGTTTGATGTCGGATGTAGAGAGAAAGTTCGTAGATCAAGTTGAAGACAGGTATAGAAAGCTGACTGACTACCGAGATTATGGGCATCACAGGACAGATTGGACAGAGGAAGAACGGTTGCATAAGACCAGGGGAAGCTATGGTCCTATAGCGTTAGATAAGGAGCAGAGGGGTAAGTTGTGTATAAGGCGTTATCAGACTTACTACGAAAAGGTTCCAGTGGGACAAAGTACTTGTGATCACGTTTTCACCATGGCAGATGTAGCAAAAGATTTTCTCCAAGGTCCTGTACAAGTGATACCTACGGTGTATTACGTATGTGGGAAGAATGCTTATGTGAGGTTGCCTGCAAATTGGTATGGAACATGTTATTTATCAATAATATTTCCAAAGATTTACCATACAGAGGATTTAAATCTTCTAGAGGGTGGAGAGCATTCAAGAACGAGAAGAGCTGCAAGTGCAGGGATCGTTGTGGGGGATATCTTTGGAGCCATGATACCTAGTCTCGGAGTAGTCTTGAATGACGTGAAGATTCGGAGGTTAGCGACTGTGGTGGATGAATTTTCGATGAACACAGCAAAGTCGTTGGTGTTGGTGGAAGGAGAGATGTTGTCAATAAGGGGAATGGTTTTGCAGAATCGCCTTGCTTTGGATGTCCTATTGGCAAAAGAGGGCGGAGTCTGTAAAATGTTAAAGGTTCAAGAGTGCTGCACTTATATACCAGACCATACCAAGGATCTGGAGAAATATATAAGTAACATCACTATGATCCACACAAAGATAGCGGATTTGACCGAAGAAGGGGCCTGGGAAAAGGTCGGAAAGGGTTTTGGTCAAGTGGGAGGTTGGTTTGCGAACCTAGGAAAGGGTTTCCTTGGGTACTTCCTGAGACCACTCCTTATTTTGGTGGTTTGTGTGGCTGGCTTGTGGATTGGGATCAAGGCCTACAAGTGGTATCGAGCAGGCCGAGTCAAGAGAGCTTTGAGGGAAAATGACATGAAGTTGGCGAGACTGCAGGACAATCAGTATCAAAGGCTCAAGAGCATGGAGAAATTTAGATCAGGGAAGATGGCAACAAGTTCTGTTTAGGTCGGTTCTTTCTCCAAGGGAGTAAGTAGAGTGAAATGTGATGACAGGAGTCATCAAAGGGGGAACTGATAGAGCGAAATGTTCTTGAGAATTGTAGGGGTGCATCATAATCACTGATAGGCCGCACCCACATGTATTCAGACATATATTCGTATATTCAGTTTCATATTCATGTATGTTTAGTAAAGAATGAATAGCTTGCTGAGACAAAGCGAATCAGCAGCATAAAGGTGTTAGGATATTGATGTAATGTAATGCTTATTGAATTGTGTGAATCTAATGCATAGGGAATTAGTTCGTGTGTGTAACATAATTGCAGTAGTTTAAACGTGCACCATATTAAAGTTGCACATGTAATTCAGTGTTTGCATATGAATCATAATGAAAATGCTTATAGGGAAACATAAGATGTGTGTTTAAAAGTTATATGTAAAGGCCTGACTACATATATGCTTAGGGAAGGCCTGGTTTATTCTTATGTTAGCTTATTTTGTAGGCAGTGAAAAGATTCTCTTGGTAAGGCTCTCTGGGTACAACCGGTAGATTTAATTTGCACAGTAGAAGGTTTCTGTTGAAAGTATCTTTTGTTGCAGGTGCAAGGACACATGTCTCGTTAGCAAGGCTAACTCTTTGTTTTCGAAAGCTAGAGAGAGGGGAGGCATGGTACGGGGAGTGAAAAGGAATGTAGGGATGATACTTTCGGCGGAGAAGGTGCCTGGGACTCAAGGTCATCGCAACCGTCCAGGATGAAGTAACCGTTTCGATGGAAAAGCACAAGAAAGAAGACCTGGCCAAGGAGGCGTGACAAAGGCGTGTACAATTGTATTGTGGTTTTGTATTAGGGATAGTGCCCTGAGGGAGGAGGCCAGAGAAGAGGTAGGGGAGACCTGAGAGAAGGACAGAACTGAGCTTAGGTAATATGTGATTGCACTTCTTAGGAAGTCTTCACAGCTGACACCTTTTATTCACTCTTGTCTGGGAAAATCGTTATGCAGGGATGTCACTTAGCGTTAGTGTAGGGACAGCAATTGATTTTAAGTTTGTTTAGGCCAATGAAGAGTAACTTAGAAATAGGAGCAATCATAGTCTGGTTGATCCTTCTAGAACTTTCTATTCTCCTTATCCTGAGTCGGATGAGATTTCTGCGTAGATTATTATTTGTATTAGTGCCCATCTATTTCTTTAACCTCGTGTTGAGGTGCTTGCACGTTCAGTTATTTTTGGCGATAATAAATTCTCAAACTTGAATTCGGAGTCAGTGGTCCTTTCAGACAAAATGAATGCTGATATATAACCAGATGAGATTCTCTCCTTTACACTATTCAACAGGTAAAAAGATCTTGGCGACCAGAAGGTTCTTATAGATAATTAGATAAGAATCGGCGTTATCAAGAGCCTCACATATAACCGTACTATAATCATTGTATTCTCTCAAGCTAGCTATTTTTGTAGGTTGGTATCTCTCACCTCGTGGATGACATGACTTGGGCCTCGTCCTCAGTCACTCGAGTTGTTTCTTTAATAAATGCATTGCAATTTTCATGTTTTTCTCTCCTCTGCAGGTGCCTCATTAGTAAAATGATAGTCATTGTTTATTGTCAAGAACTGCGAAATTTAGCTTGTCTAATTACCTTTTGGGCATGGGTCTGCTGCAGGTAGGAATAGGAAAGCGCTTCCTGTACCAAGCATGATTGACTGTTACTAACTTGAAGGCCACAAAGGTGTATATTCTTTGTTGGATGCTGGGAACCTGGGTAGTCAACCTGCTCCCAGAGAACTTCACCTTCTGATTGGACTGCCAAAGGGAGTCAGTGGGACGGAGCTTTAAGAACCTTCTAATGTGTATTAATTGTGTGTTTCTTAGAGTAGCTGGCAGATCCTGTCCTGGCTTCACTGAAAGAAGACCTCTCTCATCTCTGCAGATTCCCCCCTGCTTAGGGTGTTGAGCTTCATGCTTGAATGCCTGTTTCATCCCTGGGAATCTAAACTTGGTTGTAATGATGCTGACACCGTCCTATTTTAAGTTCCCCTTGACACTTTTGATGCTTTACTTAGATTAGGGAGGTTCCTTTATGGAGCTGACCTACTGTATATTCTGTGCTTTGTATCATTATATTTTGCATTTTCTTCTTTATAATATACCATTTCAGGCTGCATAATTATATGGATATGTACTGCTTTTGGATACCATGATTTCATTAAATGATGGTTGTTTGAACCAGTCTAAATTTTGCTAATAAATCTCTATGGTTTAGGCACTATCCTCTCTGGTGTTATTGTGGAGCCAAATTGATTTTACTGTTATTAAAATGTATTACCAATCCAAGCTCCATTCATATGTTTTATGGCGACAACCAAAGGCCCATACGACCAGTGGAGGATGACCACATGAGAATCTTCAGGTACAAGGAAATCCGCCCTATCACGGTCCTTTTTGTCTTTAGCACAAACTGTATAATATATATATATATGTTTTTTTTAAGCTTTTTGCATATGTTCAGCTGAGAGTTACAAGTGAACATTTTTACCAACCTGAGGCTCATTAGTTTTGGGGAGGTAGATTAAAATATAGGCTGGCCCCGCCCTGTTGGCTCACCACCCCCCAACCCCCTTCCGGGGCAACGGTCCTTCTTCTGTGTGGTCACATGGTTAATGCCTGCATCTTTCTCTCATGTCATTTATGCTTTGTCTGATTTCTTTCTTCAAACTCATTCTAAGTCAGTTTGTAATCTTTATAAAAACATATGTAATAATGTGATACGTTTAACACTTTAGATCTTAATGTGTCTAATGAATCCACCAGATCATTTTAGAGTAAATATTGTGTAATGCCAACCAAATGATTAGTTTAACACCTCATATACCTGAAATTTTAATTGCAATTGACTGTGAATGAATTCCATAAACTTTCTTGCCACACTGAAATGCTTTTCCTTAGCGCTGAAACCAAATTTATGTCCATTTAGCATATTCTAATTTTGGTGATGCTTGCCAATGTAAAGGTTTCCACATCGGCTTCTAATGTAATAAATGACGTCTTACATATCATAGGTTGAAATTTTTTTTTTGCTATTTTACTGTCTGCTCTGGGACGGATTACATGCAGCCCTTAAAGTACATTTTGGCAGTTGTTCTGAGGCAGGCAAGAATATCTGTCTACTCTTTTTTTTAAAAAAAGGACTTTAAAAGTGGGGAATATCTGCTGTGGTCAATATCTCTGTATAGTTCTATTTGCACATATGAACATTTAATGGCTTATTTTTATTTAAAGAACATAAAGTGAGATAGTTCCAATGTTTTTAATCACTTTGCTTATTTTGTGCAATTTATGGCTAGAGGAAATAATTCGCTACATACAGTCTGCTACAATTTCTGTGGGTTCTGTGATTATAAGGCTGTGTGGCTTGTGTTTTTTCTCATTCTGTTTATTGCTTTTAATAAAAAGGTCCTTTACGTAACCATGTTGTAAAAATGTATTTAACATTTCCTGTTCTCTGAGTCTCCAAATTGATTATACATTTCAACATTAATAACTAGCTGTACAGTAATCTTTTCTTACAGAATTAGCATAAATACGTGTGGCAAGCAGTAAATAATTCTTATTAGGTAATTTAACATAAAAAAATCGGTGACCAACTCATTCTCTTTTTGGTTTGGCTGTGTGTTGAGTATGAATATCTAAATTACAGCTCTTGACTGAGAATTTGATGAAGGACAATTTCCTAGGATCTGAAGGTGAGGAGACTCGCGAATGAACCATAGATATGTTTACACACTACACTTATTTCTTACTCGGAATTAATTGTGAGCAGCAGCAGGGGGGTCAATATTTGCTTCAAGTTGGTCCAGTTAAACCAGAACTGTGCCATTTGCCAAACGCACATAAGGATGCCAATAACCCTTCAATGAAAACCATTGTTTCTGGTCATAATAGGTTTTCCTTGCTTTGCGGAGAAAATACAGAACTTTTATAACACTTTTGTTGTCTTCTGGTCATGTCTACTTCCAACACAACTTCTCCTTACTAGTTTGGTGCTTATTTGTCACTTCTCCACTAGGTCTCTTGCTCTTTCTATTAAATCAGGTTCCCAGTGGAGGCTTCCCCTGCATATATTTTGGTGAAGGCATTTGATACCATTTTCCCTACATCTATTTTTACATCTCTGTATAGTTTATTTACAGCTGTCATTCCTTTGGAATAAGAGGCTCTAGTAATACCTTTGCTTAAAACGCCTTGCGCCCAGCACAGGAATCTCACTAATTTTCAACCTTTTTACTCAACCGTGAGCCATCAAATTTCCACATTTGTCCAAATGAATAACCTGCTTTACACCATCCGTGCAGGCTTTGGAGCCCTTTCATGGTACAAAGTGTGGGAGCTTCGATGCGTGCAGACACGACCGTGGCATCCTTTGTCACAGCTCGTGGCTGCCTCGCGTCGTCTTGGAGTTGTGATGTTTCGAATAGGTTAGAAGGTTGGGAGGTGGGATGTAAACGGTGGAATTCATTCATGATGCATACTCCCTACTTATAAGACGTGTCTTCACGGAATAAACCACGTCAAGAGAACTGCCGTCTCTGACTCTTCATTTTCCGTTTACTGGACTTTCCCACACTGGTGACGAGGATGGGATTTATCCTTTGCTTTACTGGATATATATATATATGCATTTTTTTATTTTTTTTTACCAAAAGGATCTTTACACCTTTTGTTTTGGCAACTCTACGAAGCTGTTTCTACTGAATTGAAGAAATTCTTGACGAGGCCGCTTAGCACTTTTGATGGACTTTTGTTTCAATTACGGATTGGTGGACGTACCGTGGATTCAACCGTTTATGGAGTCTTCCTTCGGCCGCATTATTCGAGCGGCAGTGGAGTTCCATTCTCCTTGAGCTTCTTCCATTTGCGTCATGGGACTTCCGGAGGATTCCTTGTGATGTGATGCAACTAAGAATCAGCGCACACGTATCGGAGCGCTGATGTGCATTTTCTGCTGTCATCACGCTACGTGAACCAACGTGGGCGTCATTTTACTCGTATCTTAGCAACTGAATGTGTTCATCGGATCTCAACCGGAATCTGCAGTTTTCAGGTTTCAAGTAACACGCTGCCATCGGAAAAGAAAGGGACACGGATTTCAAGGAATTCCTTGGGTAATCACCATTATTCGGTGACTGATAAGTACTTTTATTGTATTTTTTTTTTACAATTATCTGTATAACAGCTTAATCTAGTTTTCTGTCACAATCTTTTGCGTGAACCATGTCAGGCATCGTTCCTCCTCCATCCTTTTTGTCTTCACCTGGTGAACCTCCCATGGCCTGGGAAATATGGGAACCCGTTTTTTAGCTTATGTAGAGGTTTAGGAGGGTGGAGAATGTGAACCTGAGAGGAAACTGTCTTTATTAAAACATTGTTTAGGAGGAATTGCGTTGAAAGAATTTAAAAACTTACCTGCGTTACTTAATTCTGGGAACATCAATGTTTATGAGTATGCCTCTTCACAACTTAATTTACGGTATGGTAAAAAGAAGAACATTGTGATGGAAAGATTCATTTTTATTCACGGAAACAACGAGCGGATGAACCAATTGAAGATTTTGTATCAGCTCTCAGATCACTAGCTGTTACATGTGACTTCGAGCACATATCATACGAGCAAGTCCTCAGAGACCAAATCTTAATGAAGACAAATAACAAGAAAGTTCAAGAACGTTTATGGACTACATCTGACATGTCCTTAAACACTGCCATTGACATAGCCAAGTCCATAGAACATTCTGAAAAATTTGTTAAAGAAATTAGAGGAAATGATAAAGGTGATGTTTTCAACATTTCTAAGGAGATAGATAAACAAAAGAAATTCTTTCCACACAGAAATGAAAATTCGTCAAAATTTGATGGTAAATTTAAGGGCACTAAGTATGAAAAAAAAAATACTCAGCTATTTTGCTACAGATGTGGGAGCGAAGGTCATTTGGCTGATTTTAAAAACTGTCCTGCTATTGGGAAAACTTGTTCAAAATGCAACAAGAAGGGCCATTTTGGAAAATTTTGTAGAGCATTTCCTAGAAAAGTGAATTATATTCAAGACATGTATGATCATGACACCCCATGTGATGATAATGAATATGAGGTCAACACTGTCATTAATATTTGTGGGGGCGAAGAATGTACAAAATTTCCTTCATGTTTCATTACTGTTGATGCTACTGATTTGAAATTTCTTGTAGACTCATGTGCATGGTACACTATTATTTCCATAGACATTTTTCATGACAAGTGGCCTGACAAAACACTTTCTCCACCTGATGTATCACCTGGAGGTTATACAGGACACAAAATTGACCTTGTTGGGTTTTTCTAGGCCAACTTAGTGTTTTTAGGTCGCCATATTTCTGGCAAAGTATATGTAGCAAGATCAGGGCAGTCACTTTTAGGGTGGCCGCATCAGCAACAATTAGGAATCAAGCTTGACCCTAGAGCTGATCCCCCTGTTTATGCTGTTGACTCTCAAAACAATTCGTGTTTTGTTGATAGATTAAAGGAATTATTTCCCACTGTTTTCAGTGGGGAATTAGGGAAATATCAGGGTTTTGAACATGTCATTAGACTACATGACAATATGGTGCCTGTTTGCCACAAAGTGAGGAATGTTCCTCTTACTTACAGGAACAAATTAAAGGATATGCTTAAAGCCCTGTGTCAAAAGGACATTATAGAACCCATTGAGTCATCACCATGGGTTTCTCCCATCGTGATTTCCATTAAATCTTCAGGCGAGCTTAGGTTATGTGTTGACCTTCGCAGTGTGAATAATGCCATTTGTGTAGATGCTCACCCCTTACCCAATCTCCATGAGATGGTGTCAACTTTAGCAGGTGCACAATATTTTCATGCATCGATTTAGCTAGTGCTGCAGAGGAATCAAAGAATCTCACCGCTTTCATTACTCCTGAAGGGCTTTTCAGGTATCGACGTATGCCTTTTGGTCTTGCTAGTGCTGCCTCAGTCTTCCAAAGGTTGATGAGAGACACATTGGAGGGATTAAACGGCGCCATTGCATTTCAAGATGATATACTTGTGTACGGAAAGAACGATGAGGAACATGATTTGAATTTAGAAAATGTAATTGCTGCTTTGTCACAAAAGGGTCTCACTCTTCGCCTTGACAAATGTAAAATAAAGGCAAAGGAAGTAGAGTACCTAGGGCATACCATTAGTGGAATGGGCATCAAACCTAAACGTAACCACATTGAAAGCATTGTAAATGCACCTATTCCTACTTCTAAAGAACAATTGGTGGCTTTTCTGGGTCTTATTGAATTCTACGCAAAATTTATACCCAATTTTGCCTCTAAAGTAGATCCATTTAGATGTCTTCTCAAGAAAAATGCAAAATGTGTTTGGACTAATGATATGTCGAAGGTTTTTGAGAGTTTAAAAGAGTTTATTGTAAATGCTCCATGTCTTAAGCCATTTGTATGTGGAAAAAAGTGTATTATTATGGTGGATGCTAGTAGCACAGGTTTGGGTGGTGTTCTTTTACAAAGAGACAATGAGAAAGAGTGGATTGTAGCGTATGCTTCCAGAGCACTTAGAGATGCAGAAAAGCACTATTCGGTTATAAAAAGAGAGCTATTGGCTTGCGTTTGGGGGGCAGAACATTTTAGGACCTTTTTATGGGGTACCAAATTCACTATAAAAACTGACCATAAACCACTTGTGTTTTTGATGGCTCCAGGCGGAGGGCGGACGATGTCTGCACGTCTGGCGAGACTTGCCTCCAGGTTACAGTCTTTCTAATTCCAGATAGAATATGTTCAAGGTAGAGATAACATACACGCGGATTGCATGTCTAGATTAACTTCTTCTGTGGAATGTCCAGTTAAGATTCAAGACGAAGAATGTGAAGTAGCATTTACCACGCGTGATGTTAATTTAGTGTATGGTGAACAAACTAATCTATGGGAAGATGTTTGGCTCCTGGAAATGGAGAAAGATGTCGAGTTGAGTAATGTCAAGAAGTACATTGTACAAGGTTGGCCTGAACAGAGGAAGTTGTCGGGCGATATGATGAGTTTCTTCAAAGTACATGATGAGTTGGCTGTTGAAAATGGTTTAGTTATGAGAGGTGATAAAGTCATCCCTCCCCACTCACTTAGAAACACAATTCTTGAAATTGCTCATGAGGGGCATTTAGGGATTTCTTTTACCAGAAGACGTGTTAGAGAGCTATTTTGGTGGCCAAGCATCGACATGTGTGTTGACCATTTTGTACGTTCATGTATTCAATGTTCAAATAGTGATAAGTCAGCTGTTGCTTTACGTCCGGAGCCTCATCCTGTAGATTTTCCCCTTGGTCCTTGGCGTAAACTTGGTTTGGACATTATTGGTCCATTCAGTACCTTACCCAAGCATGAAGCTTTTGGCATCGTTCTTATAGACTACTATTCCAAATGGCCCGAAGTCAAAATGGTCAAGGAGGTCACCTCACAAAATGTTATTGAATTTTTAGACGAGATTTTTTGTAGAGAAGGGATTCCTCAAGAAATTGTCACTGACAATGGACCCCAATTCGTTAGTAAGGAAATGGAAAGTTTTCTGGAGAAATGTGGAATTACTCATAGGAGAATTGCTGTTTTCCATCCCGAGGCCAATGGCCAGGTTGAGCGTTTCAACCGTGTAGTGAAAGAAGCTATTCAACTTTCAATAAAGGGTGGTCTAAATTGGCGTAATGCTTTGCAGTCGATGTTACTAGCGTATAGGACTTCTCCCAATTCTGTCACCTTGGTCAGTCCATTTGAACTTTTGAGAGGGCGCAAACCTAGTACCAAATTGGCTCCTTGGTGGTTGAAGAAAAGTCTAGGTGAAAACAATGTTTCCTTCAGGGTGGATTATGAGGCAGTACAACGCAGAGTTGAGCTGTACAAAAACAAAATGAAACATGCAATAAAAAAAAAATAGGTTCTGTAAGCAAGCAGGAGATAATGGTTGGCGACTTAATTCGCATAAAAAAAAAAGAGGGTGTTGCCAAGGGTTTTCCCCTTTGGTCAATTCCGAAGAGAGTCATTGAAGTCTTCAAGAATGCTGTTAGAATTGAAGGTGGTTCTGTTTGGAACTTAAACAGAGTTTCTCTGTTTAAGGGAGTAACTAATTCACAAGATGACCATAACAGTAATGTTTTTCTAGATGTTGGACAAGATAGTGACCAAGTGAAACATCCTCTTTCTTTCTGCAATTCTGAGAATTTCCCTGCTAGGATGGTGCGTAACCATCGCCTTCCTGCAAGGTTCAAAGATTTTGTAATGAAGTAAATTTGTATTTTTATTCAATATATATATATTTTTTTCCTTCTTTCCTTGTTTTTTTTAAGGGGGGAAGGTGTGTGGGAGCTTCGATGCGTGCAGACACGACCGTGGCATCCTTTGTCACAGCTCGTGGCTGCCTCGCGTCGTCTTGGAGTTGTGATGTTTCGAATAGGTTAGAAGGTTGGGAGGTGGGATGTGAACGGTGGAATTCATTCATGATGCATACTCCCTACTTATAAGACGTGTCTTCACGGAATAAACCACGTCAAGAGAACTGCCGTCTCTGACTCTTCATTTTCCGTTTACTGGACTTTCCCACACAAAGGTTACTTTCTTAGCAGATGTTCGGGTTTCGGTGGATGCAGTCCAGCCTGTTCTTCCGCCTCTTACTGGATTTGTTGACTGTTCTGTGGACACGGACAAATATACATACACTGATTTTTTTCAACGTATTTGTGGGAGATCTGTTTCTCGGCAAGACACTAGGTCAAATTAATCTCTGTGCTGAGCAGTATTTGAGGCAGCACAAATGGCAGGCTACTTCTCCACTCAAAAACCCAACTAGTATTGAGGAGATGACATTTCGGGGTCCTACGCTGCTGAAGAGGATTGTGTACATGCCATATGTCCTCTTACTGGTCCTTTAACCATTGTGCTGCACTCCACTGTACTCTTTTGCCATGGGTAGAGACTGTTTTTACTTCTGCAGTGCTTGCTGCATTTCAATTAGAAAGCACAGGCCCTTCGAAGGAAGGACCTCTCTCAACAAAAAACGTTTCCGCTTTACTTGCATTTCTTCTCTTTAGAATTAATCATGCAATTAGTTACTGACCCAACTTTCTTTTTCAATATATTTATTTACATTCCCATTATGTATTTACATTTACATTATTTATTTACATTCTCATTACTTTTGTCTTTTTAACACAGTGCATTATAAAATACATCATTTGCAAATAGCTATATCAATTATCACAAATATTTACTCAATTCATATACATAAAATGGCATGACTTAATCACAAACCCCACTCCCACTTCAATCCTTCCCATACACATGATACATTCACTCTCATTCAAACTACTCAACAATACACCCACTATCCCCAGGATCTCCAACCAGACATGGAAAACATTTTGTTCCGCAGTGGTTGCGACATAGCTGAGGGAGCTTCACAGATGGTCAACTAGCGTTTCAGTGGAATTATTGCTTTGTAACAATCTTCTTCAGTAAATAATACAGATCTCATCTTTTTTCAACCTATATGTAGTGATAATTTCCCCATTCCCGAACCTAAGAATTTGGGGATGCCTTATATGTTTTGTTCCTTCTCAGGGACTCTCGGGATTGTGATTGATTGTTCAGTTCATCTTTTGATATACCACACTGAAATGAATTTTTCAGAAATCTATGCATCTATGTGGATGGTCCTTGGTGTTATACAAAGTGCAACTGCTGTGTAAGCAGTACACCAAAAGCAAGAGAGCTTGGTATAGCAGAAAGTTGTAACTTCTTGAAGGAAAGTCATCTTTTTTGCCCTGATCACCCCATTTTTTGACTGATGGTTGCTGAATTTGAAAGTAGCCTTGGTTCTGCTAACCAGGCCCAGGTCAAGTGCTCAGTCCTCTAAAAGGTATATAGTAATTGGTATAATTCAAATTGGCAAAGACAAGCTTCCTGTAAGTTCCTAGTATATGGTAGGGCATATAGGTTTAGCGGCCCCAATGGACTTAATGCACTTAAGTGTGCAATGCTGTGGTGTCTGGTGGCATTTTAAAGCCAGGCCTGCCTTGCAGGCTGCTTTTAAAATAAGATGTAGTCCAAATTCGACTTTGGAATTAGAAGTACTTCCAAAACTCAAAACTACATTTTTATAACGCATATGTCACCCCTAAGGTCTGCCCTAGGTGCCCCAAGGATAGGGTGCACTGTTGTAAAAAGTAGGGACAATATAAAAGATGTTTTTTGCCCTGGTATGGAAAAACAGCCATAGTAGTTTTTCCCTTTTGTAGTGCTGCTAGTCCCATAAGACTAATATGAAAAGGGTTTATTAAATGTATTAAAGTTTAACATTTGATTGCCGCTAGCTAGACATATCATTCAAAGTATTAAAATAATGGTTACAATAAATCCAACAACTTGCCACGGTTGGATTTATTAGAACTAATACAGGAAAGTAGCTTTAGATCTTACTCTCTAGAAGTTACCTAAAACAGCCTTGTAGGACCCTCTTCTGATTGGCCAGCCTTTGTCAGCCTGAGCCAAGCAGCTCCTTAATTAGGTGTGAAGAGGCCTGGGGCTAAAACAATACAGTCATTTCATGGGAGGAGATTTGCTTCCTGGAGAAGTCAGGAAGAGGAAGGGGACTGGGGAGATAAGCTGTACTTCAAAGGTAGGAGAACAGATATCACAGGACCCAGGCGGGAGCATCCCTAATTAGATTAGGAGAGGGGCTGGAAGGTGAGAATAGTGAGTTGTTAGCCGTACCTTTGGGTTGGGTTACACAGACCCACACACCAAGGAGAGATTTTTTCCATTTTGATTTTTGTGAGAACAGTGCATTCTGGGTCAAAAATATGCCACACTGTGCAAGAAGTGGTCATAGCAGATGGAATCAAGTTTACCCATATTGGTAAGGGTGTCCCCCCATCTTGCCAGCCCAGAATGGTGGACAAGTATGGGAGAGTTGCAAGTGCTCCTCAGAACACTGCCTGGAACATCAGAAGGACTGACTTACTGGACCCTTTGGACTGCACCACAGAAGGCTTACACTCAAAGGGACTGCACCTGCTACACTCTCAAAGCTCCACAAAGAAAGGACTGTGCGTGACTCAAAGGAAAAGAAATCGACTTCCTGATCAGCAACAGGTACAACACAGCTGGAAGAAGTCACCTGCAAGACCAAAGAGAGGATCGCCCCAGCTGACCATGACTGTGCAGGTGCATTGTGGGAAATTGAGTCCTAGCAGGCTAAGGCAATCAAGAGTCTCTGAACCCTGAGACAGAGCTAGTAGACACTTATTTTCCTTAAAGGAACCAAAAAACTTAAAGATTTGAAAGTTTGGAAACTGCACTCGTGAATTGGCCTGACCACGCTGGTTTGTCCTGCTGAAAGCTCCGGATCTCCTCGCCATCGAAGACAAATACTTCCAGAGGCTCACCGAGGCATTGTGCTGCAGCAGGCCACCATCATCGATCTGTTCGGATTCAAGAAGCCAAGGGACCCACCAACGAGCTCATCGATGATAGAAAAGCTCCAAGAAAAGACTAAGTCCAAAGGTAAACTTTTGACTGGAACCTAGCTGTTAGAAATGGGGGTCTCTAGTTGGCAGAGGTAGGTACCTTTGTCCAAGTAGAGACCCTTCTTCCTAGTCAGGGTAAGGGGGATACACTTCTAAAATAACCCCTGCTCACCCCCTTGGTAGCTTGGCATGAGCAGACAGGCTTATCTCAGAGGCAGTGTGTAAAGCATTTGTGAACACATACAGTAATACAGTGAAACCACTACAAATGGACACCACACCAGTTTAGAAAAATAAGTAATCTTTATCTAAACCAAACAAGACCAAACGACAAAAATCCACAATACAATAATACAAATATGACTTTCAAATGGTAGAAATAGTTCAATTCAAAGCAAATTGCAGATGCAACACTTTTCACACAAAGTACCTTGGATGCGTCGCGCACACAAACAAAAAGGGTCGCAGGGAAGGTGATGCGTCGGTTCCTTACACTCAGGAAGGTGATGCGTCGGTTCCTTACACTCAGGGAAGGTGATGCGTCGGTTCCTTACTGCTGCACAGGGGAGGTGATGCGTCGGTTCCTTACCAGAGAGGAGGTGATGCGTCGGTTTCTTACTGCGTGGGGAGGTGATGCGTCGGTTTCTTACTGCGTCCCCCAACGATGTGACAGACTTGGCACCTCGATGTGATGCGACGATGCATGGGTTCTTGCAGCCGCACAGCAGGGCTTGTGTCGGAATCGGTGTGGTGATCTCGGACTTCGGAGATCGGTGCACTCGATGAGGTGTGCGGCGATTTCTCAAGCCGTGGGCAGGCGCTGCAACGATTTCCTCGGCGATGCATCGGAAACAGGTGCGGATGCGTCGCGCTTCTTGAAGTTGCGTTGCTTTTCCAGTTCCCAGCAGCAAAACAGCCTCCAGAGGTCCAAAACAACAGCAGGCACCTCTTAACAGGTTAGAACTCCCAGCAAGGAAGTTCAGGGGAGCTGGTGGTGAAGTCTTTGTGTCCCTGAGACCTCAGAACAGGAGGCAAGCTCAGTTTCAAGCCCTAGGAGATCTTCCTCAAGCAGGGGACACAGCAAACAGCAAAGTCTTTTCTCCTTTCCCTGGCAGCAAGTAGCCACTGCAGGCCAACCTCAGACAGCAAACAGCACAGGGGCAGTATTCCTCTTCAGCTTTCCCGGTTCTTCTTCCTGGCAGGTTCCTTAGTTCAGCAGTAATCTAAAAGTCTGGGGTCTGGGCCCCTCTTTTTATACAGTAAATCCCTTTGTTCTCTCCTGGCCCAGGGCTCTGAGCCCAGTCCAAACCATTTCTGGGGGGCACTTTGCAAGTGCACAACAATCTCCATTGTCAGTGTGAGCCCTGGCTCCAGACACACCACTGGGGGGGTGGAGCCATCATTACGGAAGGCAGACACAGCCCTATTCAGGTGCTACTCCTCCCACCACTCCAAATGCAGATCAGGCCTATTCAGCCTAGCGCTGACTCATTCAGACTCTCTGGAGCCACTGCACATCCCCAGCTCCTGTCACTCCTAATCCAGACAGTCAATACACATCCTAGCAGAGGCACACTGGATGGCTAAGCGAGAAAATACCTACTTTCTAAAAGTGGTATTTTCAAACACAGAATGTAAAAATCACCCTCACTAAAAGATGTATTTTAACATTTTGAGTTCAGGCATACTTAACTTTATTTTCCTATCTGGTTCCCAGGTGCAGTTATGCTTATAAGATGTTATAAGCAAACTTCCCATTCTATCCTATGGGAACAGATAGCCTTACAATAGTGAAAAACGAAATTGGCAGTATTTCACTATCAGGACATGCCACACACATCAGGGCCTGTCCTACCTTTCACAAACACTGCACACAGGGCTAGCTTGGGCCTACCTTAGGGTTGACTAACATGTAAGAAAAGGGTAGGTTAGGGACTGGCATGTGGGTGCACTTGCCAAGTCGACATGGCAGCCCTAGACTGCCCACAGGCTCTGCAATGGCAGGCCTAGGTTATATTTACAGGCTGCTTATGTGGGTGGCACAATCAGTGCTGCAAGCCCACTAGCAGCATTTGATTTACAGGCCCTGGGCACACACAGTGCACTGTACTAGGGACTGACTAGTAAATCAAATATGCCAATCATGGAATCACCAATTCATAAACACAATTATAATGGAGAGCATATGCACTTTAGCACTGATCAGCAGTGGTAAAGTGCCCAGAGTCATAAAACCACCAACAACAGGTCAGAAAAAATATTGGAGGAAGGCAAAAAGTTCTGGGATGACCCTGCAAAAAGGGCCAGGTCCAACACTAGCCCTCATACTTTCCAGCTCGCGCTCCATCACAGTTGACCTAAAGCTTTGACTTTGTTCTGGTCCAGCGCGACCAGATAGCCGTGAGTGGCGCTTAAAGCTTTTTGGCGTAAGAATGCACAATTTTTGATTTCATCTTTAAGAATTCATCTCTCTGTTTCCATACATTGGAATTTTGTCATTTTAGTGTTGTTTTAAATATTCTCTATTTTTATAAATTGGTATTGGACTTTTAGTGTGTTGTGTCTTTAACTTATTTACTGTTTTGGTAATATTAACTGCTTTACACATACCTGTCTAATAAGTTAAGCCTGACTGCTCATTTGCCAAGCTACCAAGGGTTGAGCAAGGATTAATTTATTGAGACTTGACTGGACATATTAGTGACTGTGGTATTATTACTAGCTGCACTACTTGGTTAAAACTACTTGTTTACAACTACAGCCTCCGACCTTACACTCGGAAGGAGTCTTTCATTTCACCCACACACTGCTCTGATTTCAGTGGAAAAAAAATGTTTGGAATATTGTTCATCCTCTTCTGAATAAGGTGCACAACTTGTACATAGATTATTTCTATACTGCAATTCCAATTTTCAGACACTTTTCGATTGGAGTTACTGCATATGGTACAATCAGGAGCAACAGGGAAGGACTTATCAATAAGCCAGTGGCTATGAAATGTTCAAGATGGCAGTGGAGTGCTTACATTGTCAAGAACTGTTAGCCATCAACTCCATGACAGAAGGGATGTGCATCTTCAAATCAACACAGTGTCACACAATTTGTATGTACGACTGCATTTGGTGCACAAAGCTCGGAGTGCATATAATGCAAATGGGTACATATGTTGTGTATTGCAAATTTGCTCCTTGATGCAATGTGTGGTTTCTCGACTTTGAGAAGCCCATAATGAATAGTCTTAAATCAGTTGAAGCAAGAGCTATAACCAATGAGTTGGAGAGTGTCTCCAGGTTGGTTGGGTGATGCTTTGCTAAACTTCTTCCTCCAACAGAGAAGCACCAATCTTATTGAGAGTGTAACGTTTGTGACATATATGGAATGTGTACAGAGACCAGATATCTCTGCCCTCAATCTCCACCGAAGCCAACCCTGTGCCAGCCTAACGGGGCCTCGGGTCAGCTGGCACTCATGGAAACCTACCTACTCCAGACATTTTTTAAATCTAGATGTGGCTGTCAGAATCCCACCACTGTGTCCCAAAATGTCCAGCCAATGCCGAAACTATACATAAAAAACACCCAATTTCCTCTCCAGTGGGAATGGGAGCAGTATTTGCACCCGAGAACTGCCGGCAGACTACCAACCTTGGTCATTTCTGAAAGCATGAGACAATGGGGAATCTAGTGTTGTGTAACTTGCATGGATCCCTGCAAGTTTACTTGTAGAGAATGCCCAGCAAACATCAAAGGCAAACATTAAAAAAGCCAATTTCCTCTCGGTTACCATGAAGAATGCCTGCAGTATTTGGGTCCCAGATCATCTGGCACCTGGGTACCAAGCATTTTTGTTTTAAACTAGATACCCTGGAAAATCAAATACAGGGTGGTGTGACTTATGAGCATCCCATCACAGTGCTTTATGCAGAAAACTAAGCAAATGTGAAACTGGGTGAAAAAACTACATTTCCACATCTAAATGTGACAGAAAATGTGGAAACATACAGCCAATGGCCAAAGTCGAACAATCCTCAATTCCCAGACTTCTGCCAATGAAAATGTTACCAGACGTGTTGTTTTCATTGAGATAACTGTGGTAACTCATGTTGTAGGACTATTGCTGCAAGTTCCAGAGCAGACATTAAATTAAGGAACTTTCGTTTTTTTCACCCACACTTTGCTATTTGCAGGTACGCTGGGTAAGAAAACGTGCTGGGAAACGCACAAAACCAAACCATACCACCCTGGATTTCCAAGGGTTCCTTGTTTTCTGAAATGCCTTAAATTGATAAGATTATCTGGGTGATGGCTGACCTGGGATCCAAATGCTGCAGCCATCTCCGATGAATATGAAGGGGAAATTGTTTTTTTTTAGGCATTGTTTTGATGTTGTTGAGGGCATTATGCATAAGAAAAAGTAGTGGGATCCTTGCAAGCCACGTTATTTTGAAATCTATCAAGTATCTAGTTTGAAAACCTGTATGCAGTTGTTAGGTTTCCCTGGGTGCCAGCCAGCTCTGGGTCCAAATACTGCAGCTACCCACGTGCCAAGAATCGATGCAATTCGGAGCAAAAATCTTGATGTTTCCATGATGCATGCTGGGGCCTTCCCTCTCTTGAAAGTCTCACCCACACATGGGGTACTATTTTTATTGGTAGGATAAGGGCATTCTGGATGGTAGGACTTTTTACATACACCACACATTCTGGAATTTTCTCTCAAAGAAATGTTAAGAAATTGTGTGATTTTACCCAAAGACCGATCTTATCGGGACATCCTGGGTGTGGAAACATAATGAGACCGATGCAAGCCACACCACTCAGATCTCCCCCGACTGTTTACATTTTAAAAGTGTATGAGGTTGGTAGGATACCCTAGGTACCAACCGACCTCTGGTCCAAATATCACAGCTAATGGTGGCTACAACAGATGAATAGTAAATGAAAGTTATTATTGGACAAAAAAGATATAAAAATTGAAGAACATAATGGACTATGCAGAGATATAGAATAAAAGTCCTATGCTTGACAATTTTTATTGACATTTGACTATTGTTTAATAAAACACATACATTTGACAAGTGTTGATCCATAGGGACAAGGCTTTGTTGAACTCCGTTATAGGATTACGGTGGTTCTTGGTTTGAAGCCATGGTTGAATGGAGTATGTGTGGTATGAGTGAATTAGATTTTAGTGTTATGATGGCAGGGTAAGAGACTTTGTAAGGATGAAATAACGAAAATTGTGATGATTTGTATTAATTATGATGCTATGTTACCATGTGAAGTTTGCATTGATAATTTGTACAATAAATTATGAATGATGAATACGTGAAGAAATATTGGTGATTTATTACCCCCAAAAATATTCTGTGTGTATAAATTGCAGGGGAGTCGGGTGTTCTCTGTTGTTTTTTCCAAATACCACAGCTAACTACATCCCAAGAATCAATGTAATCTGAAGCAAAACGCTTGATAGTTCCACAACGTGCTCTGGGTGTAAGGCCACCCACACAATTGAGGTACCATTTGTATCAGGAGAAGTGTTTGATGGTTTTCGCAGATTCTGTAACTTTCCCACAAAGAAATATATGGAAATTGTGTGATTTTTATCCAAAGTTTGAGAGTTGCAGGGCATTCGGGAAAAAAATATAGTGGGATCCACACAAGCCACACCGTTCTGGACTACATTGGGTGCCTAGTTTCCCAAAAAAGTCTGGAGTTGGTAGGTTTCCCTGAGTGCCAGCCAAGCCCAGGGCCCAAATTCTACAGCTACACAAATTCCAGAATGATTGCAATTCAAAGCAAAAATCTTGAATTTTTAACAGTAGATTTGGGGCCTCTCCGGTCATTGGTAGCAGGCCCACCCACTCACGTAGTGTACCGTTTTATCGGGAGACGTTTGGCAATCCAGGGTGGTAGGAATTTTGTTGTTCTCCACAGATTCCAGAACTTTCCCTCACAGAAACGTGAGGAAAGTTTCTGGTTTGGAAAAAAGTTTGACATTTGCAGGTCATTCTAATTAAGGAAACAGAGGACTCAATGCAAGCCACACACACTAGACTGATCTGGTTTTCTAAAATGTCTGGGGTTGGTAATCTTCCTGGGTGCCAGCAGACCCAAGACTCAAATACTGCAGCTACACACATTCTAGAAATCGATGCAAAAAAAAATATCTTGGCGTTTCAAAATCATGTTTATGGTGCTTTTACAGTCCCTTGCAAGAGGCCCACTTATACAAGTGAGGTATGGTTTTTACCAGAAGAAGCGGGACATTTATAATTTTCTATTGAATTTCTCTATATTTGTGGCTTCCAATTCTATGTCAGTGTGCACAAAAAAAAATCACCTGATTTTATTTGGAATCCCAAATTGAAAGTGGTATGAATAACCCCTATTCCTAAATTCAGAGTCTTGAGCAAACTTCCAAAATTCACAGTTTTCTTTCACACCCCTTTTTCATTCATTAGATTTCACATCATGGATTGATGCACAGTAGAAAGTCAATGAAAAATCATTATAAGCTGGAGCTTGGTTGATGGCTCTGGGTACCAAGTGTTTTTGTACCACAAAAATTATACAGCTTTGCAAATAGAAGTGTCTAACAGATGTAATGGTATCGTATATTTGTAGATCAGCCTTTAGTTTATTAAAAAAAAAAACTTAATGATGAAAACATTGTCACCTATTTCAATTTTTCCCTACTTTGTTTCACAATTTTTTTAATTCAATGATTACTTTATTTACGAAAACCTTAACGGTCTACACACATGGCCCCTTACAGAATTCAAACTTTTATCTACATTTAATGAACAGCTCTTTGGCTTCACCCCTGAGTTTTAAACCTCTTTCCCTCACAAACTGGAAGAAGATATAATAAAATAGGAAACACTGACCACCACTTACAAAACTGCAAAAAAGGATGAATCAAAATAATTTTTCAACTCCACAAGTTTCTGAAAGTTGGAAAGACAGTGACCATAGTACAGCAAAACATTTGTATTTGTCATTTCTAGAAGCAAACCTTATGCCTTCTTGCACTGCACTTTTACCCTTTTTTTTTTTTTTTAATAGCCACTTTTGGCTCTTTTCACCGGCCAGAATACCTTACTAACCCTGAATACATTTACAATCCCCAAAAAGGTGGAAAATGACGCAGATTTAGGCTGGGCACTTTTTGTAGAAACTTAGCTACAAGGGCTTAACTGCTCCAAATGTAAAATAAGTGGCTCTGTACCAAGGGGGGAAACTTTGCACTTAGGGGCATATTTGCAACAGGCAGCGATAATTATCGCTGACCTTGTATACCGCAATTTTTTCTATCGCTGGAATATTTCGCCAGGCTAGCGTTGTATTAACAACTCTTAGCGCCATGGCGATGTATATTCCAGCGATAGCGCCCTTTTCCATGGAACATCGCTGGTTTTCCAGCGATGTTCCATGTAAACGTCGATATACTTGATGATACGACCCTGTGGTCGTATCACATGAATCCACCTCCCATGTTAAGTATGCCTTAGTCAGGAATTTAACAGACGTTAAATTCCTGCGTTAAGCATACTTAACGCGATTAAAATAATCGCTTCCCGCATTGTAAATATCGCGAAGCTGCCTTCGCGATATTTACCCATGTTGTTTCCACAGACACGCCTACTTTGCATCTCATTAGCGATGCGAAGTTAGGCGTGCTGGAAACGGGAGCAAAATCAGCAAAACACGCGATAGCGTGTCTTTGCTGATAAGGCGATATAATTATCGCCGCTTTTCGGCCGAAAACGGCCGCAAAAGCGGCGATAATTTTTTATCGTCGCATTGTTAATATGCCCCTAAGTAGTTAAACAAAGAATCCAAATCATCTTACTCACAAATATCACTGAGAGTAGAGGCATTGGTTTTTAAACCTGAGAGTTACCCAAGCAGGATGAAAAGCCAGCCCTAGTCTTGAACACGGCTAGGTACAACTACTCGGCTTCTACCTTACCAAGGTTGTAAGGCTAGTTAGAGCGTCCTAATCACACAAACACCTGAACCCTGGGCTTAGCACGCTGCTATGGGAGACCACTATAACAAAGTGATTATAAAAAGATACTCCTCTGTGTGCCTTTAATGTCATTCGCTCAAAAAATGTTTTATCTTCCCTCCCACATGTAAGATTTTATGTGACAAAACTAAGTGCGGCATGGAAGTATCAATCAGTGAGAAGACAAGTGAAGCATGTCAGACCGACAAATGGAAGAGATGTTATCATTGAAGAAGCATAAAGACAAGTCATAATGCCGCGTGTTTATTACTTGCTGTCAAACAACAAACGGTGATGTGCTCTCCTGATAGAGTTTCAAATTAATGGTTTTATGCAAATGTAAATTCCCGCTTTAAATGGCCCCCTTCCCACTCCTTGACACCGATATCTGCCCTGATTGACCCTGGACCCGGATATCACTGATAACAGAAACGCATACTGATATTCCAGCCCTTTGCTTCTCTCAATCCCTAAAAGACTGACATCCCTTTTACTGTCTTGGAATTTCAGACATTTGAGCTTTCTGTTCATTGTCACTATCCCTTGTAAGAGATCGTTTACCTGCCCCTTGCAAGTTTTCTTTACCTCCAAATTATAGATTACATGAATGCACAAATTAAGAAATTACGGAGAGAATGTGGCGTTACAGTCAAAGCTGCCGATTGTAGAAATGGGGAACCAGGTTTGAGTCTCGGCGTCGGCTCAACATACTATGATTCTGGGCAAAATATTCTCCACGCAAATGAGGAAATCCATTTGTTGATCGTCAGTTTTGCCAACTTGTTTGCTATCATACATGCCTGGACTGTCCTTTTTGGCACAATTTTTGCAAATAACGTATTTTTTAAATTGCATCAGGTACATTTCACGCCCTCTGTGACATCAACCTGCTTGCTATTGGCTTCTGCCTGTCTAGCTTAGATCTCAGAGTTGCTCAAATTTCCAAGGGAGAAGCAGCCGAAGATCTGGAGCAGGACAGAGGTGCATTTTTTGTAGTAGGTAAATCTCTGGCCCAAGTGAAAGGGAAACATGACACTGAGCAGGCTTGTAAAGACAAGCTGCATAAGTGTTTTGCAAGGTATGAGAGAATGCACGCATTTGAGCATGTGCAGGCACATAATGTGTGTGGTAATGTCAGAGAAATAAACAGTATAACCGGCCACCAGACCATTAAACAGGCTGACAAACATCCAAAAAACCAGCCCATCAACTGACCTGCCAGGCCAGCCCTTCGGCCACTACCAGATTGCCCTATAGACCACGATACTGAGAAACAAGTTGCCAGTTGTCCAGGGACAGCTCCCTGGCCCAAAAAGTCAATTTCTGCTTCTTACTTGGAAGTCCTGATTCACACTGCCCATTGTTAAATACATTTCTAAATATGTGCTCAGAGAATTACTTCCTTGCGTGGGTGAAGATTTTAAGCTTTTTTTCAGCTTCCAAAAGGTTTCCTAAGCAGTTCTGGAAAGGTTGTGTGAATTTCAAATTACACTTAAGCAAAGACCATCTTCATGGATATTTGTACAAAGGGATATGGAACTCCTTTCGCATTTGGTGCATTTTTTTCAGTGAAAACATTTTCCTTGTAGAGAAAACCTTTTCCCAGCTGGAAATGGATTTATCAGGGCGTACCAGTGGTAGGGATGGGTCATGGAGAACGTTATGAATACCCACAAACTCATATGTTTGTGGATCCGCAAAGTTATCCAGGGAATCCCTGTCCGAAACAACAACTCTCTGTGAAAGTATTTAAATGTGCGCTACACTAATATCATGCATAAGCAAATCAATTTACAAATGTAAATTCACTTTTTGTAAATTTCAGCAGTGAATTTCTGCATATAGATCAAGCCTCTTGCACATAAAAGCTGAAATTACATGTGCAAATAACCATCTCAAGTTGCACTTGCTGAAGGGGAAATTCCTCTTTACTAGGCAGATTTTTCCATCACAGAAGAACATGTAGAACAAGCATTGGCATAGCCAATAGGTCTCGCCTTTGGGACCTTATAAGTATTTAGTTATGCAGCACAATATCCTTACTGCAACAACATTAATTGTTGCATGGCTAAACACTTATAAGGTCTCAAAGGCGAGACCTATTGGCTTGATTGGTTACTCCACCATGCAAGCCCAGCTAAAGATCAGTATCTGCTCAGCTGCAGACCACTCACATACTAACTCCACACATACCTACATTCTGGACCAGGAAAGTGGGAGATTTTGGGAAAAAAATAGGGGTAATGCATTTTCCCCATTTGCTTCTATTGAAGCAAAGGCAATTTTTCAGGTGGGAGAGAGCTAAAATAAAGCCATTTTCGGCTTCAAAAATTGGGAGTCTCCCACCTGAATTGCGTCTGTTGGCATGTATGATACTCTACCAAAATATACTTGTTTTAGATTCCTACTTTGATATTCCCTTCTATAGTGCTTAGAAGCGACACCAAGCTGATGGAAGTGCTTCAAAACAAATACTATAGATAAATAAATTCCAAGCAAGAGTCAACCACGCTGCTTGTATAAGCACTTGTAAAAACAGTACCGACCAACAGACAGTAACCGTGCCATGCTGTGTACATCACTGGCAGGGACCGAGGGAAGCGTAAACAACAGCAGTCCGTGTCAGAACCCACGGTCTAAGAGTATGCCAATGAAAAGGACTAGAAGATGCAACAAACATCTGGGGGCGTGTCATGACGTAGACAGCTTTTCTCTACCTGGAACAATGTTTACCAAATGTGAAGTAAAAGGGAAATTATTAGCAAATGCGCATTCCACAATACTTACTCCTAAAGGATGGCAAGCGACTGAAAGCTCAAGCGTGAAGCCTGGCTCTGTTCGGCATCCTCTTAGATCTTTGAGCCCAAAACGAACCGAGCTTTCACGTCACTTATGCCTGCCGCCCATGCTGTCATCTCATGCACAAAAAATTTAAGATAAAAAAGTGACTTTTGATGTGTGAAGTGAGTGCAAAAGAGGGTGATCTAGAGGCTGAATTGCACAGCGTGAGACCAGAAGGCCTGGGATCAATCTTAGCTTCCCTGCTTTTCCAAATTGTGTGTTCCTGGGCACATATTTTATTTCATCGCGCCTCCTTTTTGTTGTTCATTATAATGTATGAGAGCAGCTTCAAATAATGGCGTAGAGATGGAGTGGGCGGCAATAAATACGGATGAGCTCCTCTGCGAGTGCTCCCCCCTCTAGAGTGATAAATTGGGTAACTGCTTAAGTCACTCACGCCCCCAGGAAGTTCACGGATCCTTCCTCCTTCCTTGCCAGCTTTCGCATCTAGCTTTACGGTGGAGACGCTGTAGCATGCTGTGATCCTGGGCAAATAACTTAATCTCCCTTGCCTGTAAAGGGAATATGTGTCTGTAATTCAACGGGTGCCCATGTAAAGCGCTCTCATACAAGTCGAGTTTGCGCTTTATATAACTGCTAAAAGCTATATAAAACTGCTAATAAAAAAATAATACGAACTTCCACTTACATAAGTTAACTGTAAGTTATATATTTCGAAATGCGTGTGTACTTCGGCATGGTGGGGTGGATAAGGTTGAGCAGCCAGTGATGTACACAGGGTCGGGGTGAGAGAAAAACAAGCGCGAGTGCTCCCCCCCCCCTCTAGAGTGATAAATTGGGTAACTGCTTAAGTCACTCACGCACCCGGGAAGTTCACGGATCCTTCCTCCTTCCTTGCCAGCTTTCGCATCTAGCTTTAAGGTGGAGACGCTGTAGCATGCTGTGATCCTGGGCAAATAACTTAATCTCCCCTTGCCTGTAAAGGGAATATGTGTCTGTAATTCAACGGGTGCCCATGTAAAGCGCTCTCAACAAGTCGAGTTTGCGCTATATATAACTGCTAAAAGCTATATAAAACTGCTAATAAAAAAAATACGAACTTCCACTTACATAAGTTAACTGTAAGTTATATATTTCGAAATGCGTGTGTACTTCGGCATGGTGGGGTGGATAAGGTTGAGCAGCCGGTGATGTACACAGGGTCGGGATGAGAGAAAAACAAGCGCGAGTGCTCCCCCTCTAGAGTGATAAATTGGGTAACTGCTTAAGTCACTCACGCCCCGGGAAGTTCACGGATCCTTCCTTGCCAGCTTTCGCATCTAGCTTTACGGTGGAGACGCTGTAGCATGCTGTGATCCTGGGCAAATACCTTAATCTCCCCTTGCCTGTAAAGGGAATATGTGTCTGTAATTCAACGGGTGCCCATGTAAAGCGCTCTCATACAAGTCGAGTTTGTGCTATATATAACTGCTAAAAGCTATATAAAACTGCTAATAAAAAAAAAATACGAACTTCCACTTACATAAGTTAATTGTAAGTTATATATTTCGAAATGCGTGTGTACTTCGGCATGGTGGGGTGGATAAGGTTGAGCAGCCGGTGATGTACACAGGGTCGGGGTGAGAGAAAAACAAGCGCGCGCGCCTCAGCTGTAAGTTAAAAACAAGCATTGGCCGTGCGGCCGTGAAAGTAACGCGGCCGCGCGGCCGTGAAAGCGAAAGTTATGGCAGGGACGCGCTCTGTGGTGGGGGAGGGGCAGAGCGAGACGCTTGGGAGAGCAGGGCTTAATGAGCCATGAAAGCCACATGGCGGCTGCGCGCGTACACGCGCTCGTGAATGCAAGCTTGAGGCCAGGAAAAGATTGTGGTAGCACTTTGAAAAGCCACTAGCTAAATGGCTCGTAGAGCAGCGCATGCGCTGGCTCAGCGAGACCTAAAAATAAGAGGTAAGTGGTGGAGCCGGAGTGGCTTAGACATGCAAATATTTTTTGCAGGTAGTTTCCAAGACAAGTAGAAGAGGGAGACTTACAGCAGTGTGTGCAGTTGTATGTGAAAGAAGCCACAGTCACAACGTATGTCAACGTGGTGCAGGGCAAGACACGTGTCCAAAAGAAAATAAACTGAAAATCACACATATGCACTGACACTAACCAGGTTCATTTTTGTATTCATATTTATTTATAAAGCGATTCATTCACCAATAAAAACAAAGAGTAAATAGCGAATAGAAAGACCACCATCTGGCATTGACAACAATATTTATCGGATCAAGAATATTCCATAAAAGACCATATGACACACTGCCCAATTCTGCCTCAAAGCGCACCTTTCAGTGGATACACCGATGCAGACTAGGACAGTGAGCACTAGTACAGCAAACCCACCCTCCACATTGCAGGCAATAACTCGTGACAATTTGGGGATAATTATTGCTGACGTCTGTCATTATTTCCTTAGTCACAGAGGGCACACGCTTGCAACAGCGGTGTTACCACATGACACAAATAGCGACATTTTATGATCTATATTGATTCTGCTTCATGGCCTTATTATCACTATGTAGCCGCTATTTGAGGCCTGAGCCCTTACGATTTGTGGACTCTTGCTCTGACGTTTCAGCCGGTTTAAATTGAGGGGTGTTGTGGAAGAAAAGAAATGCGATATTTGTGCAGCCTTTCAGGTTACTTTGCTTTCCTTCCAAATATAGTCCTTTTAATCATAATAGATGATAGAAAATATTGTTTGAGGGGTGCTGCGGGACAATCAAAGAAGCAAACACTGGAATTTAAGAGAGATGTTTCATATATTTTTTTTATGATGGGAGCCTGTGTCAAACTACATAATCACACTGTTATTACGGCTGCTTATAAATCACACGGGTGTTCTATCACATTTCTAGACATTTCTCAGTAGAGAAAGCAGCCAAACCATTACCAAAAGCGCACAAACTTTGCAGACCAAGCAATATTAGGATATTATGTGAGTGCTATCATATTTTAATCAGAAAATTGTACCTTCAAGTAGACTATTTAGCTACATTTCTCACCCTAGATCTGTCTGCAGGGAGGGTTGTCGGGTTTCTCTCACTTACTTGCTCTCTACAATTTGGGTAGGGTTTTTGATCACACTATTTTGGAAATTCATCAGCCATCACTAGGCTCTAAGGTGGATCACATTAAGTATTTGTCTAGATTTTTCTAAAGGAGGTCAGGATCTAAAACTATCCTACTAATGACGGCTAGCAAAGAAAGAATGGGAATGTCAGCAAAAACAACTATTTTGGCTATTGAAAGCCATTACACACACATGCCTTGGAGAGTTGTTACCCAATCCTTGCAGAAACAGTGCCGCCTAACCCTCTCTGAATGTCGTCTCAAAAAGAGAAGTCATTTTTATAGTCTGGCTTGACAGCGCAGCTGTCGCCAGACATTTATGTGAACATAAATTGAGAAGGGCTTCGACTCCGCCCACATGTTGGGAGCCAGGAGTACATGTTTCAATTGGGCAGACGTTTTTTTTTTGTTTTGTTTTTTTGCAGATTTATATAGCGCGAACTCGACCCGAAGGTATTGGAGCGCTTTACATGAGCACCAGTTACGTTACACAAGGACACATTCATTTTTTTGGTAGGCGTGGGGAGATTTGGTGATTTGCCCAGAATCACAGGATGTGGAGTCGACCCCGAGGCTCGAAACTTGGTTTCCCAGCTCCAAAGTCGGCAGTCTAGCCGTGAGGCCACATCCTCTCCCCGCACAAGAAAAGTGCTTGCCCTCCATGCAGCTGTGATCATTGTCTTTATTTATCCAGATTCGTAAGTTTGAACTTTCAGGGGCATACAACTGACTGCTATTAAAGTGTCTTAAATAACTAGATAATTCATGTTATTTTTCTCTGACAGCTGCACAGATGGGAGGAAGGCAGTCATTAATGTACATGTATTTTGAGGTCTGGCTTGACAGTGCAACTGTCACCTGACCTTTTAACCTACACCAATATTATTCTACAGTTCTTTGCTTCCACACAATACGAATATATTCCCATGCTATTTACTTGTAATGCCTCACATTGCTATACAACATTCCTTCAAAGCCAGACCTGTTTGCATTGGCAAAGCTTGTTTTCTAGCTGAAGTTGCTCTCTTTGGACTTACAGTAAATTAACTATTGTAACTGTACATGTTTTGTTATGTTTTAAGATGTGCAATTGTATGTATATTTTTTAGCTGTAAACATAACAGAACTAACGTGTTCTTTAATGCTCCATGCTTTTAACAGAAAAGCTGTATTTTTGTACTGAAAAGGCCATTCCCTTTTTAACTACATTCTCCCACCTTGGAGTGTGCTGTGGAGGCATGAGTGGGTTGCCACATGGGTGACTCACGAGCTGCAGATTTGCTGTCAAAATAGCTGACTATCCTCCACTCTTCCGACTATGGAAACAAAAGAGAACTAGAAAACTGGCAAGTGGTGCAACATGTGTCCCTTGCCCTATGCATCATGCCTCTTAGCGTCGTGTGAGCACATGCTTTACTCTATTGTGGTTGTCAACCTGAGATGGCACTTGGTGCTTTAACTGAAACAGGAGTGAAACCGATTAACTTTCTTAGATTAAACAGGGTAAATAACTGGAGTTGTGGTAGAAAATGGTAAAAGATCTTGGAAGGAGTGTGTACCCCTCCCCGCATCATTAAAGGATTGTATGTCGGAATGTCAAGTACAAAAATTTCAATATGCAAAAACTCTTGTGGCCAATTTTCAACAACCAGAATACTGTGAAGGTATATATATGTTGTTAAGTTGATTGTTACAGTCCTTAACTTCATATCTACGTAACTTGAAAGTATTTGTGTTGTCAATATTGTTATCTGTGGAGCTATGTATGGTAAACCTATACTTAGCTACACAAACTTACCTTCACAATACTCTATTAGTTCATAATTTGGCCACAATATTTTTACAAGTCAATATTTAACACTGAATATTGTGGTACTTCATTGTCAAATACCAAGCACCAATAAACCCCTTTTCAAAGTTGTGCCTCTCTCCCGATATTAGGTGGGCTTGCCCCTGTGGGATGAACCGAAAACCCTTACAAATCAAACACCAAAGTCACTGAGATAGGAGTCAGAGGCTGCAAAGTTTATTTAACTTACACAGAGAAAGAATACACACGTGCCTCCTTGTTTCCAGCAGAGCAGCAAAGTCTTGACCAAATTCCAATAGGAAAAAACATATTTTCTGCACAGCAGCTGCGCCAGTTAGCAACCACAGGTCTTTGCTAAACACATATAACAATAAACACATACCCTTAGAGAGCGAACAACTGACCACAGCTTCTCTTTTAGTGAAAATTCCTGGACCATCCCCTTGTCTGTTATATGGACTCATTGCTACCTGAAGTGCTCTGAAACCACCTTCACCACCCAGAGCTGTGGGCATTTTATCCACATTCAATCTCTGTTCCTCTGTACCACGGCCAGATCTTTGGTTAAGGAGTTCGAGTACTCTTAATCCTTAGATAGCACCTATCCACACTGCTGGGAAACTTGAACATCACTAAAACACCTTTGCTCAGGAAATAAGAAGTAACCATAGCCTTCTCCATGAAGACTTAACCAGTTTGGAACAATAAGCAATTGACCTGTGGGCTGTGCCATATTAAACCATAAATCCAATGTCCTTACTAGATTTTGCCGATTGCTTCAGAACAGGAGGGGGCATTCACATCTCCGATTATGCCAGGTCTTTTCCTTTTGCTCTCTCCTAGAGGCAAGCTCCCACTCCGCACCGACAGGCCTAGCTGAGCTGGTTTGTCTTTCGACAAGTTCCTTGGTAGAAGGCCGGATACTTCAGGCCTGAAGTTTCTGCCGGGGCAGAGCCTCCTCCATTGTCTCTGTCAGCTTCAATTGACATGCAGGAAATTCCCTCTGCAAAAACTCATGCTCCCCAGTGCCAAGTAAGATGGAAATATATTTGCCATATTACTCAGGCAATGCTCGCTTGATTTTTTTGCCTGTCCTACCTACTAGTCCATGATTGAAGGTGCCCATGAAATAAACATGGATAAGTTTGTATATTACACTATTCAATCTTTCAAACGGGTGCTACAAATCTATTACTAAGAGCAGAAGTTCTGAGACCTACCACTACTGCGACATACCATTAATCAGGCCATTACTCAGAGATCCCGTTAATAAGACATTTCATTACTGGCAGATAAAGTTGCAAAGAAAAAGTTATCTAAAAAAAAAATAAGTGAAAAAATGTTTAATGAATAAATAATGACTACAACTTTTTCGGCTAGACTTTCTGGTAGCTCCCGCTATGTTCTTCTCTGCAACAGCAAATCCTGTTCTGCGGCTCCTCGCAGCAGAGGTATACAGTGTTGTGGAGCCCTCGTCGGCTACAGCCTGCAGCTTCATCCTGCTGGAGATTTTCAACTTCCAGAAAAGAGACTAAGGGCCTGATTACAAGTTTGGCGGTGTGGGAGTGGGCCGCCACGACAGGCCAGTGCTCCGCTCCCACACTGCCAAACTCGCTCGCACACAGCCCGCCAGATTACAAGCACATTCACGGTCTGGGGGGCGGTGCTTTGGCAGTCCCAGGCTGTGAGCCTTAAAAAGGCACTGCAATGGGAATGCCAAAGTCCCATTCTGAGCTGCATGGACTGGTGCAGTCTATGCCGTGCAGGAACTGGGGTGTATGCGTACAAGGGGGAACAACATGTGCCCCTCTGCATGCACCCTATGGCCCTGAGGCAACAGGAGGCCCTGTAGGGACCCCTTTGTTTCCTCACCACCACAGTTTTCATAGCGGGCTCACCGCCATGAAAACTGTGGCCGTGAGGAAACTCAGAATATGCTTGGCGGTGCCAAATCGGCACCGCAAGCATATTGGTGGGCCAGACTTTTGCTCCACTGCTGAGGGATCACGGATCCCCGGCGGTTGCAGCGGTCCTGTGGCAGTTGGATGGCTGCATTCATAATGCGGCGGTCGGACCGCCTGTTGCCGCCACGCCACTGTGAGTTTGGCGGGCTGATGGACCACCAAACTCATTATTAGCCCCTAAATCTGCATGTAGAAGTCTTCCCCACGACTTCGTCCAGCGGCTCCCCGACGACGATGCCTCTTCCTCAGACACAGCCAGCTGCCTTGCCCCACTGAACTTTACCTTCTCAGACATTTTTCTTCAAAAATTCTTCTAAGTCCAAAGGTAAGCAGAGACTGGGCCCAATCCACCTCGTGTATCTGAACTGTTGTCAGCCATAACTTTTGACTCTTCTCCGGTCTCGCGTGACTGGATGTACGCAGTTGGCACTTTGATTTTTAGGAGCTTGTTTATACTATAAACTTTTGAAAAATGTTAACTCTGATTCTACTGATAGGATTTTTGCTGTTTTGGTGTCATATAATTTATTACATTTTACTTTAGTTTTCTAAATTAGTGTGGGATTTTTCTTGTGTTGTGTTTTTAGTTATTACTGTTTAAGTGCTGCATAAATACTTTAGACACTGCTTCTAAGTTAAGCCTGACTGCTTTGGTACCAAGCTACTAGACGGTTAAGCACAGGCTAATTTAGTGACTTTTTGTGGATCATCCTGACCGGGCTTACACATTCCCCTTCCTCAACCACAAACCCAATTTCTAACACTTCTCATTATAGAAATCCTACAACAGTGGCAGAAGGCTGGACATATGACTTCCATTTCCGGCATACGCCCCCTTCCTCCGAAGTACGAGACAATTTTTATCTGTGTCAGCTCTGAGGCATCCTTACTGTGTGCTCTTCATTCTTGCACCGTTCAGCAATCAATCACCGTGCTTTGAAGGATGTTGGATCAGTACACTGTCTACTACCTTAGAGCCCCGTTCACCTAACTTAAGTGGCTTCCCTTCTTATTACATAAAAATCGATCATGCATAGTCTGGAACTCAGTATTTTCTGAGTAAAAAGTGCCAAAGTTCCTTCTTTGACTCCAATTTTTCATCAACATGTGCGGATCCTCAATATATGGATAAATCGGTGTGAAATGCTCTGTGCACTGCTTCTGCTGCTCCACAATAGTTTTTATATTTAGTGTAAGGAAATACATCAATGTTAAGTGTTTGTAAGAAAAACATATGCAGAATACTAACTCCCGCCAGACTATTTATACATGAAGATTAAACTCGAAGCTAACATTGGCACGTGTGTAATATGAGCCATTGTTTTCTTGTAGACCCTCTATAGTGAGCCTAGTGCTGTGCCTGTGAAACCTGCTCACCATTCTGAGAGGGCACTCACTGGTAGAAGTATTTACGTAAACTGATGCTTCATGTACTGTTGCCTGAGGTTAGGAGTTAAGGTGTTCTATTGCATCACCCTCTTTGACACTTTAAACCTGATAGAAATTGTAGGTTTTAGAAACCTAGGTGTCCAGTTGCAGGAGTCTGCTCCTACTGGCCGAGGTCCTGCGCGATAGCCTTCACTGTCCTTCATTCCACTTACTGACACGAAGAGATAACATGCACAGAATTACAGCGTATAGAGAAAACACTTTCCAAAGGGAAGGTTGCCAGAGGGCTTCATCTTGTCGGATACACCTCATTGCAGTCTATTTTGTGTTCTTCATCTCTATTGCAGTCTAAAACTTTAATCTATTCGGTTAAAATCAGATGATCAAAGTTGTTAAATAAATAATCCACTCTGGTGCATAGTGCTCCTCATGAGATGGAGGTATACCTTACCTAAACACTACCGCTCACCAGAGGACCAGGGATATTAGCTTTCCGATGCTTATTGTTGTGTGGCAGTGCTATTTTTAGGGTTGACACGTTTACTTGAAAATAAATATGGAACTTAAACTCCACCTCCTTCCAAGAGACACAGTCCTTTGCAGCACTCTTTTTTTATGAACTAACCACTCAATGTGTGTTATTTAATATATTTCTTAATTAAACGTTATTGCAGTAATGTTAACAGCAGGCATCAGTCGCCATAAAAGAACGAAAGGCTGAGCTGGCCTGAAACAGTAATCACACAACACCTTCCTGTGACCATCAATTTACAGCAGCAAAATAATTAACCACTGAGCTATGCTATGAGTTATACCAGATGGTAAATATCACCTACTAGTAAAATAGCTTAGGGGGCTAACAAACTAGTTTCTGAGATTCTATGCATGTCCTAAAACTCTCAGGATATAATAATGCTCATGGGGTTAATGCCTGTGCAATAGAACTGTGTGGTATTATGTTGGAAATAGGTTGCAATTATCATCAGCTGAGCAGTTGCAGGGAGGCCTCTGGAGCTTGTTGTGTTCCTGTAGCACAGAACAGGTCAGCCAACTGACCCTTGGAGTCACTCAGGTTAGCCTAGGATGAAGTGAAAAGGTCCAGTCTTCCTTTTCAAATAGCAGGGCAGACCTCAAGCTGCAGGGCAGACCTCAAGCTGCAGGGCAGTCCTCGGGAGAACAAGGCAGGCCTCAAGCAGCAGGGCAATCCTCTGAAAGCAGCAGGCTAGTCCTCTGAAGAACAAGGCAGGCCTCAAGCAGCAGGGCAATCCTTCGGGGAACAGATGTCCTTCTTTGTAATCCACAGGTCTAGGGGTATACTGAAGAGGTGGTTCAGGAGATCCAATATTTATATCTGGTGCCAGCTTTTGAAGTGGGGTTGACATCCTGGTTACCCCCACATCTGGTCCTGGAAAGTTCTTACCTTCCTCTGTCAAGGCTCCAAGTAGTCAAGGGTGGCAAAAGACTGGTGTCAAGTCACTTTATGTGATTGCTGGAGGCAGCTCTTTGACATATAAGAGAGCCTGGGAACAGCTCTGCCCCACCCATCATGGCAGGATGGCCCCTTTGTCTCACGGTCTGGGAGGAATACAGAAAGGTCAAATGCCAAGCTATTCACAGTCATGTGACCCAGGACAACAGCTACAGGTATCAAATGCCTAGGACAAGATACTAACTTTCTAAATGTGGCAGTTTGAGAATTGTGACTAAAAATCTGTCTTTAACATTAAAGAGTGTTTTAGATTACAAATCATTTGAGTCCATACTTGACATATCTATATGTTCCCAATCAAAAGTTAGCACTTATTAAATGTAATAAGGTAACCCGATGTTATCCAATGGGAGAGACAGGCCCTGAAAAACAAATTTAGTAGTTTTCGCACAACCAGAACATGTAAAACTTAACAGCACATGTCCTACCTATTAAATACAATGCCTCCTTCCCTGTGGGTTGTGTAGGGCCTACCTTAGGGTTAACGTATATGTTTTAAAAAGGAAGGTTTAGGCTGGGCAAAAGTTTTATTTTGCCAGCCCGACTTGGCAGTTTTAAAACTGCACTACTGTCTGAATGGCAGGCCTAAGGCATGTTTTAAAGTGCTACTTAAGTGGGTGGCACAAAGAGTGCTGCAGGACCACTAGTAGCATTTACTATACAGGCCCTGAGTACATGTATTAACATATACGAGGGACTTACAGGTAAATTAAATATGATAATCCGGTGTAAGGCATGTGTACCATGTTTTAGGTAGACAGCACAAACATTTTAGCACTGATAAGCAGTGGTAAAGTGCAGAGTTCTAAAAACAACAAAAACAAATTAGGAAAACAGGAGGGGTGAAGGCAAAACGTTTAGGGGAAGACCACACCAAGGATAACAGGTCTAACACCCACCATGTGTGGTAGGATAGTTTTTTGTGTATTTTTCCAGTTACTGAGGATTGTTTTAATACCATTTGTCAGTATTAAGTCTAGGAGGGAGAGATCATAGTGAATACGTTTTGTGGAGGGGTCCATGTTTCTCGGGCCTGTTTAAGTAAATACAAAGAAGGATCCTGCTACAATTATACTGACTAGCAGTACATATGATCACAGACATTCATTACAAAAGAACTGCAATAAGTTTGATGCAGTTATACTGCACTGCCACCATGTATTACTGATGCAGCGGCTATCATTAAGTTTGCGAATCAGCATGTAGGAGGCTGGCTTAGCATATGGTGCACACTTATTTAAGTGAAGCACCTTGCACTAATCTAGGCAACCCTTATGGTGGTTTTAGTGGCATTAGACAACCATAGAAAGCTCTCTAAAATGGTAGCTGTGGAAAGCTTATCCAGAAGAAGTGTCAAGCAGCTTGTTTTACCAGTTCTAATCAAGTAGTGTATGTTAAACGAAAAAGAACCGCACAGTGTATATATAAAAATATGTCTATTTATTACACAAGTACCAAAAAAGAAGGGCGGGGGGAGTAAGAGGATACACTGGGTTTAACCTCCTATACACATAAGTAGTTCCAACAAAAAGAAACTCAGTACAGTTATGTGCACAATAACTCTTGACTAAAAGGAAAACAAAGGTTTTTCTTGTAAAACCCTCTCCCACCAGGGTTACCCCTTGGTGGCATGCTTCATCATCAGGTACATCCCGTTCCGCTGTGGATCAGGGCATGCTGCAACCTACGACCTACGTGGGAGAACTTATTGATGTTCTATACAATGATAAAGATGTTGTTCTAAAAAGGAAAGGGAGTGGGTGTTGATGGTATATGGTTAAAAATACCTGGCTAGGAGAGTTATTGTGCACACAACCTTACTGGGTTTCTTTTTATTGGAACTATTTATTACACAACACTCACTAACACATTGGTATATCTCCTACCTGGATATATAAACACAAATACACAACAATACTTAAATTGCAAAGTAAGAACAAAATACAGTGGTCTCCAGGGGGCTCAATAGAAGTCAGCGGAAAAGTCACAGTTGCAGTTTTGAAGAAGAAGAACCCTTCCTAGTGGACCCTGAAGAAACCCCGTGGAAGACAGAAGGTTGGAGAATCACCTCACCCGTGGATACCCCGGTAACCAGGATACCTCCACCAGGGAAGCCGGGTGCATAGGTACGAAGTGACGTCGGAAACAGCCGTAGACCACAATGGTGGACTTCTGGAAAGATGCCGCTGGCGAAGACTGTGTAAGAGTCCGGTGGAGTCCAAGGGTGGATGCCTGAAGAGGAGAACCTGTTAGCATAGGGGATAGAGTCTATGCCACTCGGAGGTGACCAGGAGGTATGGAAGAGCAATACCCACCGATGTCGGGAGGTTCAGGAGTGATGACGGTGATCTTGTCGGTGTAGCTGTGAGGACCAGGCGATGCTGAGGAAGACCAGGAGCCGTTTACAAGCTGTCCCACGTCGGATGTCAAGAACCAGGGGGTTGGTGTCCGGAGGGAGCATCTACAAACCTTGGCAGCTGCAACAGGCGGGGAAAGCGAAGAAGGAGCAATGTTGAGACCAGCAAGGTCCAAGGGACTCACCACAAGCAGGAGAGCCAGAGCAGGCCCGAGCATGCAGGGGAGCCCACTGGAGCACAAGACGACCCCCAAGAGGACCCATAGGCCGAAGGCTTAGGAGTCACAAGAAGACCTCAAGCAGCTCACAAAAGATGAAGGCCCACGATGCAGAGGATGTGGTGAGGATGCTGATCTTGGTAGGAAAAGATACTGGAGGCTGGCGCTTCTTGTAGCCCGAAGATCTCTAGAGTGCAGAGCCAATAAGCCTTGGCATGGCAAGTTGACGCGGTGCACAGGGGTTCAGTCCCAGTGGTTCAGACGAGAGATACTGGCCTCAAAATTGCAGAGAGGACAGGTCAGGCCTCGAAGGAGTTGCAGAACCACCATCTGTGTTGCTGGGCCTTTCGAAGTCTGTGGGACGTCAGGAGCAGCAGACCGGTGAGCTTCATTGTGTTGCCTGCAGATACAGGGGAGTGACTTCTTCACTCCAAGGGAGATTACTTCAGGTGTCCTTCATGCCCACTGGTCTGTTGAAGATCCTCGATGAAGCACAGACACAGACGATGAGGACTTGCAGAACAGCGAGACCAGGAGCAACAGGACTCTTCGGTGATGCAGTCTCGGTTCCATGCGAAGTCCAAGTGTTCAGATGGTCAACGAGTAATGTGGTTTCAGTCTGGAGTCTTGTCCCAGGACGAAACTGAGGACCCACCCACAGGTAAGTCCTTAAATACACCAGAAAGGGGGTTAGGAAGACACAGGGGTCCCTCCCAGAGGAGGGGCTGGAAAAAGGGGAGGATACTCCCATGTTCTTTGTCCAGTTTCGCACCAGAACGGCAGCCAAGGGCTCCCTGAACTGGCTTAAACCGGAGTATGCAAGGATGGCACCAAATGTGCCCTTCAAAGCAGTCTGGTGGCGCTGGCAATCACCCCCACCCCAGCACAATACACTAAGTACGGTCTGGGAGGTGGTCACACCTCCCTGTGACAGGAAACCTATTGTCCTACCTTCCCCTGCTCAAGCTCAGCTCAGCAGCAGGAGGGCAGAATCGTGTCTGTGGTCGGCAGCAGCACTAGCTTGCTTGCAGACCCTGACAGGCTGTTACCAGGAGTACTGGGGGCTTCCCGGAGAGGCCCCCCAGTGCACAAAACCATACCTCCAACACCAGTAACGGTGTTGGGGTACGATTCCAACATGTTTGATAACAAACATGCCCAGGTTCAGAACAGCCACTACATAGTTAGACATCGCGTAGTGATAGATGGCCACTATATGTATAAAAATGGCTGACCGCACTTACAAATCCTTGAAAATTGACTCCGGATTTTGTAGGGGTGTCCTGCTTATGCAGGGGCACCCTCACACTTATAACCCATCACCCTGCCTTCAGGACAGTAAGGCCTGCCTTAGGAGTGACTTATATGTTTTAAGTGCAGTGACCTCCGATATAAGAAAACTTATATCTGTGAAAGTGGTGGTAGCACCAACTTACACAGGCTGCAATAGCAATCCTGTAGTCACAGTTTGAGTGGTCTCTCATCGATTACACAATACATGCTTCAGCCCATGGGAGACCCCTGGTGTACCTATGCCCGAGTACCTCAGTACCATATAATAGGGACTTACAAGGGTACACCAGTAGCCAATTGGGGATGTGCAGAAGTGCTAACCATGACAATTTAGGGAGGAAGCACAGTGACTGGGGTCCTGATTAGGATCCTAGTCAGACTAGTCAAAAAAACATACTTACAACAGCGAAAAGTGGGGGAAAACATGAAAGCAAATCCTACTTTTCTACACAGCATTAATGGAGAATAGTGAATAACATGCAGAAAACTGTATTACCATGCTCATTTTTGCATGCAAGTTACGGTCCTTTATGCAGGCATAAATTCCATCAAGCTTGACCTGGTGGATTTGCCCCTGGTAATACTGCCATAGTACTATAAGGCTCATAACACCAATTTTTGTTGGAACTCCTATTTCTATCAATATCAATATTAAAAGCCCACTCATATTGTGGGTCTTCATTATAGATGAAAAGCTGCAGCACCGCTTTTAACGTTAACCCTTTCTGTGCTGAGGACGCAATGCTTATGTCCTCCACCACGGTGGCTGTGGGCAGAGGATGTAACCATTACGTCCTCTACACACGTCTAGGAAATCCCTTTGCGGTTAACAGCAGTGGGATTTCATTTTTTTATTTTATTTTTCAGCCTCGGGAGCAGGGCAAGAGCTTCCCCTGCCATTTGTATCAGGAGACCTGGGGGAATGCCAGGTGGAAGGAAGTTTGTGGCTCCCTGCAGATTCCAGAACTTTTCATCACAGAAATGTGAGGAAAATGTGTTTTTTATAGTCAAAGTTTGAGGTTTGCAAGGGATTCTGAATAATAAAACGTGGTGAGAGACACGCAAGTCAGCCTACCCTGGATAGCCCTAGGTTAGCCAGGTTTCCCTGGGTGTTGGCTGAGTTAGGGTCCAAAATCTAGGGGAACAGAAATGGTAGAACAAGTGTTATTATCATTTTTCTGTGCCAAGGGAGCCTTCACCTGCGAGGCCAGGTCCAGAAGCTAAGACCAAGCCCAAGGGCCCCGCCAGACCCCGGGGAGGGCCCTCCCGCCCGGGCTCCATCCTTCGGCCTGCTGCACCACAAAGGGACTGGGACCGGGGTCCATTGGGCAGGGGAAGCTTCCCCTGCTTGGCCTGGTTCGCTAGCTCTCTCCGTGGCCCGGCGAGCCCCAGGGTGGGGGCTCCCCCATTCTGGGCTCTGTCCTCCAGCCCACTGCATGGAGAAGCCCCTGGGATGGGCTACCGTGGGCCCACGGAGGCCTCCCTGGCACGGCCGGGCCAAGGAGCTCCCATCAGGCCCCAGGTCATACACCCCTGCCCTGGGCTCTGTCCTCTGGCCTGCCCCACGGTCAAGGTTCCAGGTCCGGGGACCACCGGGCCCGGGGAGGCCTCCTCCCACATCGCCTGTGTGTTAAGGTGCCTTAGGGCTCTGCGTCGGGGGCCCCATCGGACCTCCCTTACAGCCATGTGCGTGAGGCCCGAGTGGGGCTCCAAGCCCCCGGGCCACAGAGCCCCTGTCCCCTCCAAGGTCAAGTGGAAGCCATTGTTCATTAAGGCACAGTGCGAACAGATGGCTGTCCTTCGAGCCCGTCCATCTGGTTGCACGCAATGCTTTCCAATGGTGCTACTATATGGCCGAGCCGCCCTGGAAGTCCAGATGGGGGCTCATTTGCTTACTTGAGCCCAGCCAGGGCTCCAGGAGACCTGGTGCATTAGCGCCTTCGGTCCCCTCTTTCACTTGGTGCACATGTATTACAAGAAAGGGGGGTAAGCCTTCCTCCGGATTACTAGGGGCATGGTTATCCAGACCCCCTTGGGGTCTTGTGGTTCTCAGCCAGTGACCAGATGGCCCAGGACCGGCCCACCTCCATACTGGCCTCCCCTGCGTGTTTGGGTCCAGGAGCTCTAACAAGGCCCCAGGGCCATGCCAGGCTCTCACCCTAGGCTCCGTCCTCAGGCCTGCTGTACCACCAAGGGCCCAGGACAGGGTACCGTCGGGCCCAGGAAGGCTTCCCCCTTCTTGGAAGGGGCCAGGAGCTCTGACCGGGGCCCTTGTGGGCCTGGAGTCATTGTCCCCCATCCTGGGCTCCGTCCTCTGGCCCAATGCATGGCAAAGCGCCCGGGACGGAGTCCCGTGGGCCTGGGGAGGCCTTCCATGCGTGTACGGGCCCAGGATTTCTGACAGATCCCATGGGCCCCGGGGCGGGTGCTCCTACCCTGGGGTCCATCCTCCAGCCTGCTGCACCTCCAAGGGTTTGGAACGGGGGTCCATTTAGCCCAGGGAGTCTTCCCCTGCTTGACTGGGTTCAGGAGCTCTGACAGGGCCCCTGAGTGCCTTGGGGCAAGTAGGGCGGGCCCCTCCATATCCAGGACTCCATCCTCAGGCCTGCCGCATGGCAAAGCACCCGGGTCGGGGTCCCGCTTGCTGGGGGAGGCCTTCCCTGTGGCTCGGGTGCAGGGAACTCTGGGCGGACCCATGGGCACTGCCGGGCCCCGAGGCGGGTGCTCCCACCCTGAGCTCCATCCTCTGGCTTACTGCACTGCCAAGGGCCTAGGATGGGGGTCCATCGCGCATGGGGAGTCTTCCCTTGCTTGGCTGGGTTCAGGAGCTCTGACCAGGGTACCCGAGGGCCCTAGGGCGTGCCCCTCTCTATCATGTGCTCCGTCCTTTGGCCCGCCACGTGGCAAAGCACCCGAGACGGGGCCACGCCAGGTCCTAGATTGGGCACTCCCACCCTTGACTCCCTGAGTCTTCCCCCGCTTTGCCTGCATGTTAAAGTGCCTGTGGGCACCAGTTCGGAGGCCCGTCAAGCTCCCCCCCCCCTTGCAGCTCCCAGTCCGCAGAGCCCCTGATCCCTCCAAGGGCAAGCGGAAGCCCTTTCGTTAAGGCACAGGGCGACAAGATGGCCGTCCTGCCGAGCCCCTTGGCCATCTGGTCACACGGAATGCTTTCCAATGGCGCTAAGAGATGACCAGGTCATTCTGGAAGTCCGGATGAGGGCTCATTTGCCTCCCAAATCCCAGCCAGGGCTCCAGGAGTTCTGGTGCGTTCGCGCCTTGGGTACCCTCACTCACTCTGTGCGCATGGATTACAAGAAAGTGGGGTAGCCTTCATCTGGATTACTAGGGATAGGATACTCCGGACCCCCTGGGGATCTGGTGCTTCTCAGCCTCCTGGGCTTCGTCCTCGGGCCCGGCATGTGGCAAAGCCATCGTACTGGGTCCCGCTACTGAACTTTACCTTCTCAGACATTTTTCTTCAAAAATTCTTCTAAGCCCAAAGGTAAGCGGAGACTGGGCCCAATCCATCTCAAATATCCGAACTGTTGTCGGCCATAACTTTCGACTCGCGTGACTAGATGTATACAGTTGGCGCTTTGATTTTTAGGTGCTAGTTTTTAGTATTAACGTTTGAAAATTATAACACCAGTTCTACTCATTGGATTTTTGCTGTTTTGGTGTCATATAATTTATTAAATTTTACTTTAGTTTTCTAAATTAGTGTGGGATTTTTCTTGTGTTGAGTTTCTGCATAAATACTTTACGCACTGCCTCTAAGTTAAGCCGGACTGCTTTGGGCCAAGCTACCAGAGGGTTAAGCACAGGTTAATTTAGTGACTTCTTTTATGTGGTTCACCCTTGCAGGGTTACACATCCCCCCTCAACCACAAACCCAATTTCTAACACTTCTCATTATAGAAATCCTATAACAGTGGCAGAAGGCTGGACATTTGCCTTTTATTTCCGGTATACATCCCCTTCCTCCAGTTCCATAAGTACGAGACGATTTTTTCTGTGTGAGCTCTGACGCATCCTTGCTGTAATGTGTACTCTTCATTCTTACACTGTTCAGCAATCAATCACCGCTGCTTTGAAGTATGTTGGATCAAAACACTGTGTTCGCCTTCGCGCCCCGTTCACCTAACTTGTGTGTCAGAGTGGCTTCTCTTCTTATTACATAAAAGTCGGTCATGCATAGTCTGTGTTAGAAATGGGGGTCTCTAGCTGGCAGGTTTGTACCCTACCAAGTAGGGTCCCTTCCTTCTAGTCAGGATAAGGGAGTTGTCTTGCTAAAAAAAAAAAACCTGCTCATCCACTGAGTGGCTTGCCACGAGCAGTCAGGCTTGTCTCAGAGGCAATGTGTACTGCGTTTGCTCATAACCCACAGTAATACAGTGAAAACTCTACAAAATTACACCACACCAGCTCTATAAAAACTGCCAATATTTATATGTGTAAAACAAGACAAACAATATAAATCCAACATACAGTAATAAAGATTTGAATATTGCAAGAATCAACTTAAAATAAAGTTCCTTGAAATCGATAGCTCTATCCCAGTGCGTCATGAACAGACAAATCCAACAGTTCAGGCCGACTGTAAGGTAGTGGGCCAGCTACGGTGTCGGGAAGACCGCAAACAGTACCCTGCAAATGAAGGGTGTCGTGGACCTGACAATGAGCTCCAAAGAGGCAGTTCTGGAGGTTGGTGCAGGAGTCGTCGTGCCCATGAAGTCACGCGCATAGAGGATCGAACTCTGTGAGGTTAAAGTCAGGAGCGCTAGTGTCGATGGCATCGGGGGCACGATGCGAAGCCGGGCGATGTGACGGGTGGTGTCCACAGGTCATGGTGCAGGCAGCAGCTTCATCATTGCTGAAGTGCTGGCATTGGTAGACCCAAGGTTGCAATGTGAAGCAGGGCGATGCTTCGTGCGGTGCCCACATGTCATGGTGAAAGCCACGGCGTCAGTTGAGTCGATGGCGCTGAAGTTGGTGGACCAGGGCTGCAGTGAGGGATGGGGGGATGCTTTGTGTACCTCATGAGCGGTGTCCACAGGCCACGGTGCAGGCAGCGGCATCGATGTCGGCGGGCTGCATCGTCGTCGGTGAGACCAGGGCTAAAGTGAGGCGATGCTTGGTGTTCTCCACGAGTGGTGTCCACAGGTCACGGTGCAGGCAGTGGCATTGGTGACGAAGTTGCGTTGTCTTTGGTGATACATGGGCGGCTATGTGAAGCGAGGCGATGCGAGGTGTGATGTCCACAGGTCACGGTGCAAGCAGTGGCTCGATGATGGCGTCAGTTGGTGGCGTCGGTGAGACCGGTGCTTTCAGGTCACGGAGCCGGCAGCGGCGTCGTTGACAGCGTCATAGATATTTTTCTTCTGTTGCAGCACAAAACACAGTTCCCAGTGCTGTTGGCAGATGAACCTGAAGTCTTTGATGTTCCTGAGACTTCCAACAGAAGGCAAGCACAACTTCAAGCGCTTGGAGAACCCAGGAAATAAGTTGCAGAAAGTTCAGTTCAGTCCTTTCACAGCCCCAGAAAGAAGCAGCAAGCAGCAGGCCAACACAGCAAAGCACACAGCAAAGTGGAAGTCCCTCCTGACAGCTTCTCCAGCTCTTCTTCTTGGAAGGTTCCTTAGTCCAAAAGAGTTCCAAAGTTCTGGGGTCAGGGCTCAAATACTTATACCAGTTCTGATCTTTGAAGTTGGCAAACTTCAAACAAAAGTCCTTCTTGCTCACAAGATCCAGTTCTTTCCTCCTCTGTCCCAGACACTCTCCAGGAGGTGGAGACTTTTTTGTGCAGGACTGGTCTAGCCCTATTCAGGTGCAAGTGACAACTCCTCCCACTACTCTTAGCCCAGGAAGAGCCATCATCCTGGTGAAGAGTCATGAGGATATGCAGGGCACACCTAAGCTTCCCTTTGTGTGACTGTATAGAGTGTATGCAGGAGGCCCCAGCTGTCAGCTACACAGACGTGGATTCCACAGGCAGGCACAGAATGGTTAAGGAAGAAAATGCCCACTTTCTAAAAGTCCAACTCGAAGGGGGTAGGCCCAAAGACCAGTAGCTAGAAAGGGCCTTGTTAAAGTGCACAACAAGATATCTAGCTACCACTTTTTGTGCTGTTTTCTACATAAACAGACAAAGGACACATACCTTACTTCATTGGTCCTGGTTATTTATTAAACCACTTCTTTTCTTTTTTTAAAGTTTTTTCCAAATATCATATACATCTGAAATTGAGGAAACACCTTTTGTTTCAAACAAATACTTGACATAAATTAGGTACAAACTAAACGACAGTACATAAAACACATGATAAATAACAATACATGAACATCAAATTCAAAGTAATACACCAGTCAAACATTTTGTAAGTTTCATGTATGCAGCAATCCTATTGTGCATGATTCAAACAATCCTTTTTACTAGGATGCTGCCCATTGGGAATAAGTTCAAAAACCAGCTGGAGTTAATTATATGCGAGATATCACTCAAAGCTGCTAAAGTTCATGAATAAATATTCCTCAATGGAAAAAGAATGCAGATGCGTTTCGAATCCCAGTAGTATTCATGGGACTCTCTTCAGGGCTGTAACTTGGTGTGACCTAAAAAATAATAATAAACAATGTTGCTATTTTTCAACTAATCACCCTTTCTCATTATGAATTGTGTCGATTTTATGGGAAAGCACTACACAATACCTGGTAGGCGCGCGTTCTATTATGATTTGATGGGGAGGCTTCTTCGCTGAAAGAGTTTTGACCGCACATTCACGGACCGTTCTGGTGGGTAATGTAACAATAAAAGGGAGTATTCAGTCGCTGGAACCCAGACGAACTTAGATAGAAATAATCTTTTACAAACTTGTCTTACTTCAAAGCGCAACGACATCCCCGCAGATATATCTTTCTTATTTTGGATATGAAGTGCAGTTCTTCTTAATGCAACTGAGCTTCTTTCTACAATTGAAAGTGCACTGTTTAGTTCTTGTCGTTTTTAACTGCTTACCGCTTAGTTACACAATCAGAAAGGCAATGTTACTGCTTACTTCTGTATCCGAACCCCTAGGGCTCTCAGGAATCACTCCCTGTGTGCGCGTTGATTGGGACGTTTTCTTTCATTTTCTTGCCTCGCGGTTAATTTCTTTCTAGTTATAGAAAACGGGCATGCGGTCAGGGATTTATTCTTTTGAGTTAACCTTGCTACTTTGAAACCAAACCACCCTGGAAAAGCTTACTTTTTAGTTAATCCGGCAGCGGCGTTCTATCATCGTCCTTCTGAGTCGTGGCGTTAGTGGTTACTTCCTGCTTTGGCAGTATTTGAAAGCTTAAGCCAGTCCCTTCTGGGTGGATCACAGGTTGCTTTCCGGGTACTCAATTGTCTTGATTTCGTCGTTTTTGTGAACGTGAGGATAGTGGTGATCACTAAACACAATTTTTGGTGATGAAATTCTTTCAAGATTCTATTGTATTGCTTATTGCGTATTTGCTAAATACTAATAAAAAGAATAAAAAAATAATTCTTTCAAGATTCAGCTCTAAAGGTTGCAGTAGTCTGTATTGGTAGACCTATTGAGGATCTGATTATTGCATGCTGGGAGCTGAAGTCATTCAATTAAAATTCCTTATGTCCTGGTTAATTCTGACATTTCGTTCAAGCCATTAATAGTGCTTTTGAATTTCAGTATGAGGTATGCCTCCTTTTGTAATGAAGACGCTTCCATGTCACCGCCTCGAGGATTTTGTTTAATCGCAGCGAGTACTGTCCATTTAAGCTCTTTCTCCCTCTGTTTCTTTTCAGTGAAGTGACTGACCATGGGAGCGGACATCACCTTTGTTTTAATTCTGGAACGGTGCTGCACTATGCGCTGATTCACTTGTTGATTTGTTTTCCCAATGTATATTTTTGGACACAGGCAAACCACTGCAAAAATAACGTTCTTTGTTTTGCAGTTGGAGAATTCTTTATGGGACCACTTCTGAGTATTGTGTCTGAATTCAGTACTTTCGACTGTGGAGTCACAGATCAAACAATTTCCACACTTGTGGTGTCCTTCAATTGGTTTCAAGTTCATTGGGACCTAAGATCTTTCTTTTGACTAGGTGTGGCAATCTCAGCTCTGACGATATGTTGGCCAATACTGGCATTCTTTTTCATTGCGAATATGGGACGCTGGAATGGATATTCTAAATTTTGGAGGAGATGCCAATTCTTCAGAATAATTTGGTGGAATTTATTGATGTGAGGACCATAAGTTGACACACAAACCAATTTGTCCAAAGGCTGTTTTATTTTTTTCTCCAGAATATCTTCACATGGTGTATACCAGGCTCTGTTGATAGCGTGCTTCAGTAATTTCTTTGGGTACCCCCTGTGTTTCAGTTGGTCACAAAAGGCTGTGGCATGGATTTCAAAGTCTTCTTTGCGGGAGCAATTTCTCCGGATTCTCAAGAAATTACTAAAGCACGCTATCAAAAGAGCCTGGTATACACCACGTGAAGATCTTCTTGAGAAAAGAATAAAACAGCCCTTGGACAAATTGGTTTGTGTGTCAACTTATGGTCCCCACACCAATAAATTCCACCAAATTATTCTGAAAAATTGGCATCTCCTCCAAAATTTTGAATATCCATTCCAGCGTCCCTTATTCACAATGAAAAAGAATGCCAGTATTGGCCAACATATCGTCTGAGCTGAGGTTGTCACACCTATTCAAAAGAAAGATCTTAGGTCCCAATGGAACTTGAAACCAATTGAAGGACACCACAAGTGTGGAAATTGTTCGGTCTGTGACTCCACAGTCGAAGGTACTGAATTCAGACACAATACTCAGAAATGGTCCCATAAAGAATTCTCCAACTGCAAAACAAAGAACGTTATTTATGCAGTGGTTTGCCCATGTCCAAAAATATACATTGGGAAAACAAATCAACAAGTGAATCAGCGCATAGTGCAGCACCGTTCCAGAATTAAAACAAAGGTGATGTCAGCTCCCATGGTCAGTCACTTCACTGAAAAGAAACATAGTGAGAAAGAGCTTAAATGGACAGTACTCGCTGCGATTAAAGAAAATCCTCAAGGCGGTGACATGGAAGCGTCTTTATTACAAAAGGAGGCATACCTCATACTGAAATTCAACAGCCCGATTAATGGCTTGAACGAAATGTCAAAATTAACCAGGACATAATGATTTTTAATTGAAAGACTTCAACTCCCAGCATGCAATTTAATCAGATCCTCAATAGGTCTACCAATACAGACTACTGCAACCTTTAGAGCTGAATCTTGAAAGAATTTCATCATCAAAAACGGTGTTTAGTGGTCACCACTATCCTCACGTTCACAAAAACGAAGAAATCAAGACAATCGAGTACCCAGAAAGCAACCTGTGATCCACCCAGAAGGGGCTGGCTTTCGCTTAAAAAAACTGCCAAAGCAGGAAGTAACCGCTAACGCCACGACTCAGAAGGACGATGATAGAATGCCGCTGCCGGATTAACTAAAAAGTACGCTTTTCTAGCGTGGTTTGGTTTCAAAGGAGAAAGGTTAACTCAACTCAACTCAACTTTTCTTGCACTTTTCTGACTTATTCCACTTTTATTCCTCTCTTTTCCCTTTTTCCGCCTGTTTTCCCCACCGCTGCTGCCCCGCGGCCCCTCCCCCCAGCACGACCACCGCGACCGGCCCAATCCAGTTCCCCTACCGCCTCCCAGCTGTCCAGCCCTCCCCGACTCCTACTTAATGGCGGGCGCTGCGGGGACAGGCGAGCAAGACCACTGACTCATTGTCAGTGAAATTGCTCTCCCACCCTCGCAGCTCCACCATTAAGTGAGGCCTCCCCCGAGCCCCTGCACTCTCGAGTGTTGGTGTTCGAGGCCCTCCTCCACCCGCAGGTTTTACCTGCGCCTCATCCCTGGTGGTCCAGTGTACCTCTGTCTCCTTTCTCTCGCTCCGCTTTTCCTCCCCGTTTCACTCGTTTTTACCCTCATTTCAATCTCCCCCTTTCACTCTCTTTCTATCTCTTTCCTCCACTTTTCTTGCAATTTTCTGCCTTATTCCACTTTTACTCCTCTCTTTTCCCTTTTTCCGCCCGTTTTTCCCGCCGCTGCTGCCCCCGCGGCCCTTCCCCCCCAGCACGACCAGCGCGACCGGCCCAATCCAGTTCCCCTCCCCTCCCCGCTCCCGCCTCCCAGCTGTCCAGCCCTCCCCGACCCCTACTTAATGGCAGCCGCGCCAAAGGCGCGCCAAAGGCAAGCCCATCTGCGCCCCTCCGCGACCCAACAGCGACCAGCGCCAGGAACCCTGGACCTCCGCACCGCCAACACCACGACCCAGTGGCACTCCACGCACTCAACCCAGGCCACAACAACAACTGCAAGCTAGCATCACCAGCCGACACCCATGGACCCTTCAGCTGTCACCGCTGCCGGCACACCTACAGCACCGCCAGGAACACAGACCCAGCACAACCCGCCCGCAAGAAAACACCCAAACCGAAGACCCTACAATGCATCCTGCTCAACGTCAGATCACTCCACAAACACGCCACCGAAATCTGGGACCTCCTCGACAGCACCACCCCAGACGTAGCATTCTTCACAGAAACCTGGACCAACACCACCTCGGGACCGGACATCGCCATCGCCATTCCCCAAGGATACAAGATCTCCAGGAAGGACCGCCCCACCCGCCCGGGAGGAGGAATCGCCATCGTCCACAAATCCACCCTCCGCCTGAGCACACTTCCCGACGAGCCCACAGACCTGATGGAACACCTGCACTTCAAGATACTGGCCAGCCCTACCACCACCCTCCGGGGAACCCTCATCTACCGACCCCCGGGACCCCGCGGACCATTCGCCAACTCCATCACGGACATCATCTCCCCGCATGCCATTGCATCCACCAACTACACCCTGCTGGGAGACCTCAACTTCCACCTCAACAACCAACTAGACCCCAACACCACATCCCTCCTGGACAACCTCCACAACATTGGACTTCGCCAGATCGTGACCGAACCCATGCACTCAGCGGGACACACCCTCGACCCCCTCTTCACAACAGGAAACTCCATCACTTTCAGCCACACCACCGAACTCCAGTGGACAGACCATCGATGCATCCACTTCACCTTCAGAACACCCACCATCTACAGACACCAGCACCTGCTCCCACGAAGAAACTGGACCAAAATCACTGACGACCAACTCACCTCCTCACTCAGCAACTCCACCCTGACCACCGTGGAAGATGACGCCCCCAACTCCGCCGCCCGAACTCTACACAGATGGATCACCGACAGCGTCAACACCATAGCCCCCCTCAAGAAGAACAACAACGCACACGCCAAGAAGGCCAGATGGTTTACCCCCAAACTCCGAGAGTCCAGGCGCACCTGCCACCGCCTCGAAAAGACCAGGAGGAATTCCAAATCCACAGAAGCCCACAACAACTTCAAAGCCGCCACCACCGCCCACCCCCAGCTCATCAGAAACACAAGGAAAACTGCAATTGAATACAGAATCTCCACACACGCACACAACAGCAAAGAACTCTTCAACATCATCAAGGAGTTCGCCCAACCCACCAGCGAGTCAACTGACATTCCCCCCTCACAAGACCTCTGCAAAAAACTCAGCACCTTCTACACCGCAAAATCAAGAACATCTACGACAACTTCGATGAAGACAACCAACACATGGAACCCCCACCAGCCACCCCCGACACCCTGAAGCCAACGATTGACAGTTGGACAGCCCTCACCACCGAAGACACACTGAAGACGATGAAGTCAATCCACTCCGGGGCCCCCACGGACCCCTGCCCCCACCACATCTTCAACAGAGCCTCTGACACCATCGCACCCATGGTTCGCCATACCATCAACCGCTCCCTGGCGAACGCCTCCTTCCCCGATGACTGGAAACACGCCGAGATCAACCCCCTCCTGAAGAAGCCCTCGGCGGACCCCACCGACCTCAAAAACTACAGACCCATCTCCCTGCTCCCGTTCCCAGCGAAAGTCATCGAGAAAGCCATCAACAGCCAACTCGCCAGCTTCATCAAAGAGCACAACATCCTCGACCCGTCACAATCCGGCTTCAGAAGAAACCACAGCACAGAAACCGCCCTCCTCGCCGCAACAGACGACATCCGCTCCCTACTGGACAAAGGAGAAACAGTAGCCCTCATCCTCCTCGACCTCTCAGCGGCCTTCGACACGGTATCCCACTGCACCCTAATACGCAGACTCCACGACGCAGGTATCCGGGACAAGGCCCTCGACTGGATCTACTCTTTCCTCTCCGGCAGAACGCAGCGGGTCAGACTCCCCCCTTTCCTCTCGGACCCTACACCTACCACCTGTGGAGTCCCCCAGGGGTCCTCCCTCAGCCCAACGTTCTTCAACATCTACATGGGTCCTCTCGCCCCCATCATCAGAACCTACGGACTCAACATTGTTTCATATGCAGACGACACCCAACTCATCCTCACCCTATCCAACGAAGCCAACGCAGCCAAACACAACTTCCAAGAAGGCATGGAAGCTGTCGCCAAATGGATGAAAAGCAGCTGCCTACAACTCAACACCGACAAAACAGAAGTACTCATCATGGGCCCACACCCCGACGCCTGGAACGACACCTGGTGGCCCCCCGCCCTCGGTAGCCCACCCACCCCCACGGACCACTCACGCAACCTTGGAATCATCCTAGACTCCGAGCTCAAAATGGACCACCAGATCAACTCTGTCACATCCTCCTGCTTCCACATCCTCCGCTTCTTACGTAAGACCTTCAAATGGATCCCCCTCGAGCACAGAAAAACCGTCACCCACGCCCTCGTCACCAGCAGACTCGACTACGGCAACGCACTCTACGCCGGAATAAACAAAAACCTCACCCGCAAGCTACAAAACATCTAGAACGCCGCCGCAAGACTGGTCCTCAACCTACCACGACACTGCCACATCTCCCAACACCTGCGCACACTCCACTGGCTCCCCATCGAGGCGAGAATCACCTTCAAGATCCTCACCCACGCACACAAAGCCCTCCACAACACCGGACCAGCATACCTCAACAGCCGAATCAACTTCCACGCATCCCAAAGAACCCTGCGATCAGCCCAGCTCTCCTACGCAGTGGTTCCCCGCGCCAAAAAGACCAGATCAAGAGGCCGCTCCTTCTCCTTCCTCGCGGCCAGAGCATGGAACGCCCTTCCGCTCCACCTCAGGCAGACAACATCACTCCCATCTTCATGAGAAACCTCAAAACCTGGCTCTTCGACAGACCCCCTCCTTGATGGACTGGAACCTGCACCTCCCCAGCTCCTTGAGACCCTTACGGGAGAGTAGTCGCGCTTAACAAACCCGTGATTGATTGATTGAAAAGAATAAATCCCTGACCGCATGCCCGTTTTCTATAACTAGAAAGAAATTAACCGCGAGGCAAGAAAACGAAAGAAAACGTCCCAATCAACGTGCACACGGGGAGTGATTCCTGAGAGCCCTAGGGGTTCAGATACAGAAGTAAGCAGTAACATTGCCTTGCTGATCGCGTAACTAAGCGGTAAGCAGTTAAAAATGACAAGAACTAAACAGTGCACTTTCAATTTTAGAAAGAAGCTCAGTTGAATTAAGAAGAACTGCACTCCATATCCAAAATAAGAAAGATATATCTGCGGGGATGTCGTTGCGCTTTGAAGTAAGACAAGTTTGTAAAATATTATTTCTATCCAAGTTCATCTGGGTTCCAGCCACTGAATACTCCCTTTTAATATTACATTACCCACCAGAACGGTCCGTGAATGTGCGGTCAAAACTCTGTCAGCGAAGAAGCTTTCCCCATCAAATCATAATAGAACACGCACCTACCAGGTATTGTGTAGTGTTTTCCCATAAAATCAACACAATTCATAATGTGAAAGGGTGATTAGTTGAAAAATAGCAACATTGTTTATTATTATTTTTTAGGTCACACCAAGTCACAGCCCTGAAGAGAGTCCCATGAATTGTACTGGGATTCGAAACGCGTCGGCCTTCTTTTTCCATTGAGGAATTTTCATTCATTAACTTTAGCAGCTTTGAGGGATATCTAGCATATAATTAACCCCAGCTGGTTTTTGAACTTATTCCCAATGGGCAGCATCCTAGTAAAAAGGATTGTTTGACTCAAGCACAATAGGATTGCTGCATACATGAAACTTACAAAATGTTTGACTGGTGTATTACTTTGAATTTGATGTTCATGTATTGTTATTTATCATGTGTTTTATGTACTGTCGTTTAGTTTGTACCTAATTTATGTCAAGTATTTGTTTGAAACAAAAGGTGTTTCCTCAATTTCAGATGTATATGATATTTGGAAAAAACGTAAAAAAAAGAAAAGAAGTGGTTTAATAAATAACCAGGACCAATGAAGTAAGGTATGGGTCCTTTGTGTGTTTAACCCCTTGACCGCGATCGGAATTCCGCTCGTGTGCTGGACATTCCGATCGCGGGTGGGGTCGTGACAAGCTCAGCTCGTCATGCAGCATGACGAGCTCAGCTCGTCATGAGCACCGAAGGGGTTAAGTAGAAAACAGCACAACAAGTGGTAGCTAGATATCTTGTTGTGCACTTTCTAAAAGTGCCATTTTCAAACATTCAATTTAAAAACCACCTTCACTAAAAGGTGTATTTTTAAATGGTGAGTTCAGACATCCCAAACTCAAACTTTCTATCAACTTCCAATGGGAATCTGCACTGGGAAGGTGTTTCCAGTCAGACCCCACGTTAACCTATGGAAGAGATAGCCTTGCAATAGTGAAAAACGAAATGCACAGTATTTCACTATCAGGATATGAAAAAACACACCACTACATGTTCTACCTTTTAAGTACACAGCACCCTGCCCATGGGGCTGCCTTGGGCCTACCTTAGGGGTGACTTATATGTAATAAAAGGGAAGGGCGAGGCATGGCAAGTGGGTGCACCTGCCAAGTCGACATGGCAGTTTAAAACTGCGCACAGGCACTGAGTTACATTGGAAAGGCTACTTGTATGGGTGGCACAATCAGTGCTGCAGACCCACTAGTAGCATTTGATTTCCAGGCCCTGGGCACACCTGTGCACATTACTAGGGAATTACTAGTAAATCAAATATGCCGATCATGGAAATACCAATCAATAACACAATTTACAGAGGGAGCACTTGCACTTTAGCACTGATCAGCATTGGTAAAGTGTGCACAGACAACAACCCAGCACAAACGAATTCTAGCATACCATCAAAAACAGGAAGTTAAAAATCAAAAAGCTAGGGAAGACACACCAAAAGATGACATGTATAGCTGTGGAACACAGTAAATAGTATTTTCTGAGTAAAAAGTGCCAAAGGTCCTTCTTTGACTGCAATTTTTCATCAACGTGTACGGATGGGGATCCTCAATATATGGATAAATCGGTGTGAAATGCTCTGTGCACTGCTTCTGCTGCTCCACAATAGTTTTTATATTTAGTATAAGGAAATACATCAATGTTAAGGTGTTGTAAGAAAAACATATGCAGAATACTATCTCCCGCCAGACTATTTATACATGAAGATTAAACTCGAAGCTAACAATGGCACGTGTGTAATATGAGCCATTGTTTTCTTGTAGACCCTCTAGAGTGAGCCTAGTGCTGTGCCTGTGAAACCTGCTCACCATTCTGAGAGGGCAATCACTGGTAGAAGTATTTACATCAACTGATGCTTCATGTACTGTTGCCTGAGGTTAGGAGTTAAGGTGTTCTATTGCATCACCCTCTTTGACACTTTAAACCTGATAGAAAATGTAGGTTTCAGAAACCTAGGTGTCCAGTTGCAGGAGTCTGCTCCTACTGGCCGAGGTCCAGCGCGATAGCCTTCACTGTCCTTCATTCCACTTACTGACACGAAGAGATAACATGCACAGAATTACAGCGTATAGAGAAAACACTTTCCAAAGGGAAGGTTGCCAGAGGGCTTCATCTTGTCGGATACACCTCGTTGCAGTCTATTTTGTGTTCTTAACATCTATTACAGTCTCGAACTTTAACCTATGCGGTTAAATTCAGATGACCAGAGTTGTTAAATAAATAATCCATTCTGGTGCATAGTGCTCCTCATGAGATGGAAGTATTCCTCACCCAAACGCTACCACTCACTAGAGGACCAGGAAGATTAGCTTTTCGATGCTTACTGTTGTGTGGCAGTGCTATTTTTAGGGTTGACACGTTGGCTTGAAAATAAATATGGAACTTAAACCCCGCTTCCGTCCAAGAGACACAGTCCTTTGCAGCAATCATATTGTTATGAGAAATAACCACATTAAGGGTGTTTTTTAATGTATTTCTTAATTAAACATTATTGCAGTAATTACCCAGAGCAGGAGTACCACATGGAAACCCTCTCACATATTTTACCCAAAAGAAGCTCTCTGTTTGGACGGAGGCAGGAATACTTACTGTAGGAGAATGCTACCAACAGGGCGCATTGATCCCAATGGAAGACCTAATGGACTGTTACCAGCTGCCTCCAGGCCCGTTCCTCAGATATGAAGTACTGTCCTGAGCATTTCGAGAATTATGGGGAAGGGAAGGGGTAGAACCTGCAACGCACAGCCCTTTACAACTGGTGGTGACTATGGGGGCCACGAAACACTTGGTGACCTGGTTTTAGAAGTCTCTTGCTGACATGACCAGAGGTCCACTAAATATATTACGGGGCAGATGGGAGAAAGCTCTCCAACGAGAGCTATCAGATTCAGAATGGCGGAAAATACTAGCCTCGCCCAAAAAGATCTCTAGAAATACTAGACTAAAATATACTCAATATAACTACGTGAACATTACCTGCATGACACCACACAGATTGCAGGTTGCCTATGGTGGAGATCCTCGTCCCTGTCCAAGATGTGGGCACATGGACGTAGATTTTGTACATACGATATGGGATTGCATAAGTCTGCGACCATATTGATCAGGGATATTGTCCACCTTAGACCTTGCGCTAGGGCGAACTCCCCCACGCACACTTGAGGCATTCATCCTGGGGCTGTACCCGAGGCCAAACTCCAAGAAAGTAGGTACCAGATTTTTAGACTTGGCGTTAAGACTGGCCAAATGGCAAATAGCGATAGATTGGCAAAGAACAACAGGGCCTCTGGTTAAGACATGGAAGGCAGACGTAACACAATGGGCCAGAGCTGAGGAACGAGCATTGATAAGAGAAGAGACCAGGGGGGTTAGGCTCCGTCCAATTGCAGATCTGTGGTCAGAAGTACTAACAATGTGGGAACACCCAGAACAGAATGAAAGCATAAGGCACAAATAAACACAAATAAAACAGAAGACGAAGATAGCGAAGTACCACCAAGCCCAGCAGACGACACGCCAGTTAGTTAAAAGGACGGGAAAACTGCACGAGATTAGGAATGCCAGAAACCCGCCAAAAGAAAAACAAACTGGCAAATCGACTCCACCCAGCTAACTATACCACCCTGAACCCATGCAATCTAGCGGCCCAGACTCACGGAACTGCTAGAAACTCCCGACACCCCCTCCCCAATAGACTCTACAAAATACTCCATTCGAGGCTCCTCTCCTCCCACCTTTTTTTTCTTATTTCCTTTCAATTTGTTGTTTAATAAAGTTCTGAGGTGTATGTAGAGTGAAGAAACAATATTGAAATTTCATGTATGACATTACTGTACCCCTTAAACGACGAATGTACTCCTTGAACCTTTGAGATACGTTAAGTTACGTTTACATATACAGAGATGAAGCACCTTTTACCTGTAATAAATGATATGCATAGGACATGAAAACGTCTAAAAAGAATAACAACGAACCGCTAGAAAAAAAAGTGGATATTATAAAGGGGCAAAATGAAAACGAAATGTATCGAAATCTATACTGCAATATTCCCAGATAAACTAAAGTTATGCTATTGTACAAAATGTAAATGCTTGTTAAAGACACATAGAAAACACCAATAAATAGATGTTAAAAAACAAACAAACATTATTGCAGTAATGTTAACAGCAGGCATCATTCACCATAAAAGAACGAAAAGCTGAGTTGGCCTGAAACACTAATCAGACAACACCTTCCTGTGACCATCAGGTTACCACAGCAAAATAATTAACAACTGAGCTACGTTATGAGTTATATGATATCTGATGGTAAATTTCACCAACTGGTAAAATAGCTTAGGGGGCTAACAAACTTGTTCTGAGATTCTATGTATGTCCTAAAACTCTCAGGAAATAATAATGCTCATGGGGTTAATGCCCGTGCAATAGAACTGTGTGTGTAATTAGTTGGTAATAGGTTGGAATTATCATAACATATCTTACAGGGTTAATAGGCCTGCTGTAGAGCACTGTTGGATTCAGTTCTTTTTTGCTATGCTTTTTGCGGAATGAATTTGTGGGTTGCATGTCCCTATCCCAGTCAACAGTTCACTGGGTTATGCAACTTCTGCAAACATCTGCAGGTTTCTCTTTATAAGATACTGGGAAAGCAAACCTGCTCAACTGACTGTATTTCATTTAAAATGTTTCTTTAAAGAGCCTTTCCTGTAAAAATGCTAAAATGGCCTAAAATGGCGTGTAATTTGAGATGAAAGACAAACACGTACACATTTACACATTTGACCCTGAATCCTCTTGCAATCGTACAATGAAAATCAGGGGTCGAAACCTTCAAAGCTCACGTCATTGAACTAGGTTTGTACTGTTTCTTTTTTTTTTTTTTTAGCAAGTAACAGGAAACTTTTCTTGGTTGGGTTGAGCGTCTGGTAGGTGCTGGACATCAAGTTCTGGATGATGTACAAGCAGTGTTTGAAGGGGTGGATCTCTAAAGCAGATCAAACTTCAAAGTATAGTTGTGTATCATTCGCATTTTGGTGAATCTTGATGCTGTTATCTGTGAGTAGAGCACCAAGCAACTCTATGTAAATATTGAAGATGAAAGGAGACGGTATGGAACCCTGGGGGACTCTGCAGGTGTTTGAGCACTTTTGTGACCTGAACGTGCCAATATGAACAAATTGGTGTCAGTTGGAAAGGTAGGAAGACATTGCGGGTGTATTCAATTCGAGACTCCAGGGTGTGCATGAGGGTGGGTTGTCAACTGTGTCGAAAGTAGCTGAGAAGTCACTGATGACATTATTAAAGTGGCTCAATGCCCCTGCAATCCATTACTATAGCATGATAAATGCAGCTTAGAGATGTAAAGATATATAGAGGGAGTGGAAGGGCAATGGAGTACTTTGCTGAGGTTAATAGTGTTGAGGTCAGTAAGGCATGTGTTGAGTAAAATGGTGAATAAACTGTTTTAAAAAACATCTTGTTCAGGGTGGTTTTAATTTCTGCAGGTAGATGTCTACTTTGTTCCATAATCTGTTGGAGATGTTGGGATTAAATATTTTATTAACGATTATGCTGTTGGCGCTTCTTATAAAGCAAACCGAGGCCCACTGTAAGACACTGTGGTATTGGTCGAGGGGGTGGGAGCTCCACTCAGGCAACAACCACAATCCTTGTCAAAGTGAACCACAAAAGCCCCCAAATCAACTTATGCTTAGACCTCTGGAAGCTTGCCAAAAAAGCAGTCAGGCTTAACTAAGAGGCACTGTGTAAAGTATTCATCCACCAAGCAAACAGTAATAAAGTGAAAACACAACACAAGAATAATCCTATACAAATTTAGAAAAATAGAGTAGATTTAAATAAATAAAATGATATTAGAATGACAGTGTATATATAGCACCTAAAAGCACAAAGTGCCACTCGCACTCATCTGGTTGTGCTAGACTGGGGGAAAGTCACAAGTTCATGCCGACCGCAATGAAGTGCGGGTCAGATACAGGGACCAAGTTAGTCCCACCAAAAAAATAACCTTCTCAAAGTCCAGCACAAAGAGACCAGAACTTCACAATTTCCCCTATTCCTGTAGAGGAGTGCACTCTGATGGCAGTCAAGGGTTCAGGATCTGGGGAGGCACCTTTTGGGGCGATCAGGGACTGGCTCCCTTCTCAGACAGCAGGGCAGACCTCAAGCTGCAGGGCAGTCCTTGGGAAAACAAGGCAGGCCTCAAGCAGCAGGGTAATCCTCTGGGGAACAAGGAAGTTCTTCTGTGTAGTCCACAGTTCCAGGGGTGTACTGAAGAGGTGGTTCAGGAGGTCAAATATTTATACCTGGTGTCAGCCTTTGAAGTGGGGGTGACATCCTGGTTACCCCCACATCTTGTCCTGGGAAGTTCTTCTCTTCCCCTGTCATGGCTCCAAGTAGTCAATTGTGACAAAAGATTGGTGCCAGGCCCCTTTGTGTGAGTGCTGGAGGCAGCCCTTTGAAGTCTAAACGAGGCTGGGAACAGGCCGCTTAGTCTCACTGTCTGGGAGGAATACAGAAAGGCCAAATGGAAAGCTATTCACAGTCATGTGACCCAGGACAATGGCTGCAGGCATCAAATGACTAGGACAACAAAATGCTAACTTTCTAAAAGTGGCAGTTTCACAATTGTGCTTTAAAATCTGACTTTACCATTAAAGAGAGTTTTAGATTACAATTCATTTGAGTCCAAACTTGAGATATCTATATGTTTCCAATCAAAAGTTAGCACTTATTAAATGCAATAAGGTAACTCCAGGTTATCCAATGGGAGAGACAGGCCTTGAAAAACAAATTTAGTAGTTTTTCACTTCCAGGACATGTAAAACTTAAAAACACATCCTACCTTATAAATACAATGCACCCTTCCATGTGAGCCGTTTAGGGCCTACCTTAGGAGTGACTTGTATGTTTTAAAAAAGAAGATGTAGGCCTAGAAAAAGGTTTATTTTGCCAAGTCGACTTGGCAGTTTTAAAACTGCACTAAATGCTGCAATGGCAGGGCTGAGGCATGTTTTAAAGTCTACTTAAGTGGGTGGCACAATGAGTGCTGCAGGACCACTTGTAGTATTTACTATACAGGCCCTGGGTACATGTATTAACATATACCAGGGAATTACAGGTAAATTAAATATGCCAATCAGGTGTAAGGCATGTGTACCATGTTTTAGGAGAGAGCACAAGCATTTTAGAACTGTTAGCAGTGGTAAAGTACAGAGTTCTAAAGATAATAAAAACAAATTAGGAAAACAGGAGGGGTGAAGGCAAAACGTTTGGGGGAAGACCACATCAAGGATAACAGGTCTAACACCCACCATGTGGGGTAGGATAGTTTTTTGGTATTTTTCCAGTTATTGAGGATTGTTTTAATACCAATTGTTATTATTAAGTCTAGGAAGGAGAGATCATAGTGAATATGTTTCGGGGAGGGGTTCATGTTCCACGGGCCTTTTTAAGTAAATACAGAGAAGGATCCTGCTACAATTAGCAGTACATATGCTCATAGACTTTCAGGCACTGTCCACGTCCACTGAGCCTCCAGACCCAGTTCTCGCTCATCCAGTTTGCCACCTTTGACTTGCATGCAGTGAAATTGGTGCTGGTGGTGTTGTTCATGTTGGTAAGGGAGAGGATGAGTTGAGTGTCGTCGGTGTAGGAGACAATGTTGATGACATGGGCTTGTAAGGGCTAGACTGAGTGCGGTGCCCTTGGGTACTCCGCAGATGAGCTTCTTGTGTTCGGATGTGAAAGTAGAGCGCCTGACTCATTGGGTCCTGTTGGAGAAGGAGGCGATTCAACTCAGGGCGGGCCCTTGGATTCCTGAGTCCTGGAATCTGGCGATGAGGGTGCCATGGGAGACGATGCCGCAGATGATATTCTTGGGTTCCGAGGTTAAGGGGGGAAGGCAAATTCTCTGGGTTCTTCCGGTAAGGAAGGCGTCAATCCACTTGAGGGAGTCTCCTTCGATTCCAATGCAGTAAAGGGTTTTGATCAGGGTGTGGTGTGATACTCTGGTGAACGCTGCTGAGAGGTCGAGGAGGATCAGGGCTGACATTTTGTTTTTGATGTCGTCTGTGGCAGCAATCAGGGCGGTTTCGAGGCTGTGGTTGGCGTGGAATCCACATAGAGAAGTGTCCAGAAGATTGTTGTTCTTCAGGTGTTCTGTGAGTTGGCGGTTGATGGCTTTCTCAAGAACTCTGGGGGGAAAGGGCAGCAGAGTGATGGGGCAGTAGTTCTTGAGTTTGTTGGGTTCGGCGGATGGTTTCTTGAGTAGGGGCTTGACTTCTGCATGTTTCCATTCTTCAGGGAAGGTGGCCATGGTGATGGAAGTGTTGAAGATGGCGCTGAACTCGCTGCTGATCGTCTTATTCCCGAGGTTGAAAATGTGGTGGGGGCAGCGGTCTGTGATTGATACTGAGTGGTTGGAGTTCATGATGGCTGTGGTGTCTTGCGTGATGAGCTTGTCCCAGGTGGTGAGCAGGTGGTTGTGTTTCTTATTTATAGGGGCAAAATAGCGGAGGTTGTCGGTGGTTTGGGGTTCGAAGTTTCTATAGATGGTGGAGATCTTGTCCTAGAAAAAGTCCGCCAGGGTGTCGCAGAGTTCCTGGGACTGAGGGGCTGGAGAACTCTCTGATGATGTTGAAGAGTTCCTTTCTATGATTGGAGCCTGTAGGAAGGTGGAATCTGACTATATGGTTGCCCCCACTTTTTTATGGTGTTTTGCTGGTTTATGACTTAGTTGGACTGGGATCCTGCTATTCAGGGCCCCAGTCTATCTGCTTTCTCTGTAAAAGGTTTCCATGTGCCTTAGGCACATCTCTGATTGGAATCTGGAGTGCCCTTATAAGTCCCTAGTATATGGTATACTATGTACCAAGGGCATAGGTACCTCAGAGGCCTGCCAGGGGCTGCAGCATGTATTATGCCACCCCTGGAAGGCCATCAAACTGACACCACAGGTCTGCTACTGCAGCCTGGGTAAGGTGGTGCATGCACCCCTTACTGTGATATAGGTTACCTATATCACTAAATACATACACACATATAAACCTATAAGTCACTCCTAAGGCAGGCCTTATCAATCCTAAAGGCAGAGTGCATGGTTCCTATGTGAGAGGGTGCCCCTGCATGAGCAGGGCCCCTCTGCAGCGTTCGGAGACCATCTCTGATGCTGTTTGTAGTGCAGCCTGACCATATACTCTTAAGCGCATTATATCCTCGCGGTAAAATGCTAACTTTGGAATGGCTGCACCTAAACATGTCGTGTTTGGTGTCAAACATCTTGGAATACTACCCCCGCCAATCCTGGCGGCGGGGGTAGCATTCCACCCTTCTAGAGGAAAGACATGTTAACTCTGGCTTACCCGGTAACTTCTTTCTGAAGCCCTGGCATCACAAAATGGATGCTGCTGCCACAGACACAAGTCTGGCCTCCTGCTGCTGGACGAAACTCCGGCAGGGGAGGCCTGGACAATAGGTTTCCTGTTGCAGGGAGGTGTGACCACCTCCCAGACAAGATAATGTGTATTGGGGCTGGGTGGGTGCACTCTTAGAGTGCTTTGAAGTCCTGCACTGGGGAGCAAAAGGCTCCTCTGTGCATATGCCAGTTCAAACCAGCTCAGGGGCTACCTGCCCCTGCTCTGGCGTGAAACTGCACAAAGGGAAGTGGGTGTAGCCACCCCCTCCTTGACCCTCCCATAGGTGGGGTCATAGAGTTAGTCCCTCCCTGTTTTACTGGTTAAAATGGGGAACCCTTGCCACAGCAAGATTAGATTATACCTGGACGAAACTCTGAAACAGAATCCTGGACCTTCGACGCTCTACTCACGATTAGAGGACTGAAGAATCTCCCTTGGGGTCAAGGAGTGACTCCCCTGCTTGGCAGGCACCAAAGAAGCATCTGTCCGGTTCGCATCACTGAAGCTCCCGTCGGACGCCGAAGTCATCGCATCACCAGAGGTGGATTCTCAGACTTCCCCGAGGCTACCCTGAGTCCCCAGCAAAGCTGAGGCCCGTGGCTATCGTGGGTGACTTGAGACCGTGACCCCTGGACACCGAGCACATTTGCAAGTGCACCATCTTCTGGGTCTCCCAGAAGTCGTGCTTTGGGCTCCGAGTAGCCCTAGCCTCCAGCACCACCTGCACCGAAGATCACTGGCCCCCACTCCACGAGTGTCCTTTAAGCCAGCTCCACGTGCGGCGTCACGAGGCTCCTTCGCGGTCGCTAGCCCGTTGGCTAGTAGCCCTTAACGAAGGCCAATCTTTTCTTTACTTGGCAGTCTGGTTGCTCCAGGCCTGCCCTCACTTACCCTCGCTGGGTGAGTTCCCCAGACCTTGCTGGTCTGCATCATCGACGATCTACATCTTACTCGAGACTTGCCGTTGCCAAGGCTTGTTGGGTCCAATCGGGTCGCCGACACCTCTGCACTCGACAGACATCGAGCAACAGCCCGAATCCTGCTCTTGGTCACCGACAACGCCTCCCGGACCTCGTGGCTGAAGAGTCAAGACGACCGTCATCGAATCTGAAGCACTCGACATCGGTGGGCATCTGTCCATCGCCTCCCTGGTCACTGGCTAGTGACCCAGACTCTGTCCCCTCTGCTTTCAGGTTCTTCAGAACTCCGATCCACTCTTGGATCCACCCGGACACTTTTCTCCTGGTCGCCAGCAGCACTTTGCAGCAGATCGCCATAAGAACCGACGACGAAACCCGACCCGAAGGCACCTATGCACCCGGCTTCCCTGGGTGAGGTAACACGAGTACTCCGGTGCTCCCGTGGGTAGAGACTCTTCAAAGTCCTAGATCTCAAAGGGTTTTGTCCTAGTCCTCTTCTAAGTGTCCCTTTCCTCTATTTTCCCGATCCCGACTTTCTCCATAGAAGTTAACGGCGTATCGCGGTTGTGTATTTACACTGCACGCGTCTCCCGTGGGTCCCCTGTGTCACTACCTTGGGTGGTTCCTTGTGGTCCAAGCACTTCTAGAGGCTCTAGGCCTAGTGTCTAGTTCAGTCGTGGTTCGCATACCACTTTATTGGTATATGGTTTGGTACGCCCCTAGGGCCCAAACGTGTATTTGTGCTATTACTGTGATTTAAGATCTTATAACCTATGTACTTCGAACTCTAGCCTCATAAAGAGACTAGAGGGGTGTGTTTAGTAATAAATACATATATTTTGAATATATACCTGGTGTGGTGCTCTTTCATTTGGTCACTCAAGAGATTATAAACTGGTAAAACAAGCTGCTTTACATTCCTTCAAGACTTAGCCTGAAGGCTGCTCTCCATAGCTACCACTAGGATAGCTTTCAATAAGGTTGTCTTTAACCTACCTACCATAAGAGTCCATTTGGACTGGTGCAAGGTGCCCACTATAATTAGTGGACAGCATATGCCAGGCCAACTTCTCACAGAGCCTGCTTCGATGCAGTCAGCCAGGGCGCTTCTTTTTGTCCTTTTCAGGAGTTGATTTTATTGGTTGAGGGCTGTTTTGAATGTGGTTCGGTTCGTGGGCTCCATGCTGGTGTGCCATTTCCTTTTGATTTGTTGAAAAGGAGGGACAGGGAGCTGGGTTAGGAGGTCCTACCCCCTCTGACCACTCACTAACATGTCGATCTGCATCTTGAGTCTCCAAATAGGCATTCTTCACAGAACCTTGGTACCTCTTGCCTTTTCCAACATATTACAGATCTCAAGGGTCACCTCTTAGCGGAGCAGAGATCCTCCTCTGCCTGGTGTTTGTCCGTCCCCGCACCGCCCATGCTTTTCCCGTATCCCCTCCTCCCGTGACCCGCCCCCCCCCCCCGGTTTTAAAAGAGAACTCTTATTGGTTTCTAAGGAAGTTATCAGTACAGATGGCATTTTATCGACCTTATGGCCATCTACTTGTTACTCATTTGAGTACTTGGCAAAAAAAGACCAGCAATCTGGGTACTCTACACGTGATTACTGTATTCAATTCGTTTTAAACCCATCATATAAGGTGATTACTGTATTCAGTATCATTTGCCTTATTTTATACATCACATATGGTAATCCATCTCAGAGTAGAGACCCTTGGCCCACTATCTGTAATTCTGTTCGTCCTTTGACGAGGTTTGTCCCTTTTAAATAAAGTTTTCGTACTACACCCTTCCAAGATGGCCGCCATTCTTACACGCATTCTAGCCTATAAAGATCGGAAACCCGGAAATGATTACCCACGGGACCCGGAGTAAGGGTAGGACGAAGGCTAGTTGCTTGTCTACGCCTGTGAGTATGCACCTCCTTTCAGGAGTTCCTGCACTACCGGTAAGCCTTGTCACTTTGACCTACAACTGAACCCACCACTTGTCCTTTTTAGATTACCGGAGCAACGACGTGCTCTGGCTACTCCCGTCAACTCTAGACGTTGTGACTAGGGGTGAGTGCGTGCAAGCATTGATATGTTGTCGTGAGTGCGTCTGTGCTTGCATATGGTCTTTTGATATTGGCCAACAGTCACCCGAAGTGGGTTCCGTTAGTCCGACCACATCGTGGTTGTCCTACTCTCCCTCACCCCCCCTCTCCCCCTCTCCCCTCCTCTGTCACTTGCCATCACGGACGGTTTTACCGCGCACTTTAAATTTCACATCTTCATTGCCCATATTTTGGCCTTTTAACCTCTGGCACTCAGTTCCTCTTCCTTAACCTTTATGGTTTCTATGCCATTTATCCGTTATAGGTGAACTTCGGACGAAAATTTTCGTCCTAAGCGATACTTTTACATTGTCAATGACCTTTAACATCTGAAGGCTATTAATTGTTTCCATGTTGTTATGCACATCAATGTTCACAGTACTATAGCGGTATAGTCCCAACACGCACGTCCGGTTATTTTTGCAATCGGGACCTTATATGCCACGCAATACGAAATGCTCAAAAGTACAAATAACATTGCTGACAACATGATATGCTCACAAGTATGAATGCCCACATGAGATTGGTTGTTACTTGCCAGCTACACCAATGGTTATACTGGCGTTGCTTTTTTACACAATTCAACCACCATGTGACTCAGATTGTGTATGTGTTTTTAATGTTTTTTACGGTTTTACTGGTTTTTACTGGTTTAATCATTTTCACTGATCTACCGCACCTAACGATGCACTGGCTATGTCTACAAAATGATTCACTAAATATCTTTGTGAAAAGCTGTGATGTTAAATTGTGTTGGTAACATGGGCTAAACATGTCGCTTCCTTAGACTAATGTCTTTACGTTTTCTATATCTCACTTAATTTTGGTTGTTCCAACTCTCCCCCCCCTTTTTTGTCCCTCCTCTCTTACAGGTCTACAGTACTCTTCAGTACACGTCTTTAAGGACATTTCTACTGGTCTTGGTAATTTATGTTAATATACCGAATACCAGACGGTAGTGCACCTTATTATCTTTCTTTTGCTTATCGGTCCTGACGAAGTGCCAATTGACCTATTAGGGGCGAATCGGGCACGAAACATGTTGACCACTCGTACTTAGTTTGCCCTTGAGGAACACTATTTCCACCTGGGTACACACATAGTTTTTAATTAGGCTAGAGCTACCTAGTTTATTAAAATTTGATTTAATAGGACTGCTCCACACCTATTTTAATTATTTTATCACTTTGTGCACTACCTATCCTTCATACCCGCACGCACCCTACGGCTTCTTCTTTAAAAGATCCCCGGCAAAGAGCCCCGGTTTCGGGAGCCCGTCAGGCATTGCAGCGCCGGCCTGACGAGGGGCAAACGCCCGATGATGAAGCATGACACCTCCTGGGGTGTGTGAGGGCAACAAGAAGAAAGACCTGTCTTTCCCATTCGTCCAGATAGGAACTGCACACCCTCTTTAGACACCATTTCCTTTTGAGTCATTTGTAGGTGCATTTCATGGTTCTTAATTCCGTAGTGTACCAACTGGCTTGCTTGGAAGACCTCTTGGGCTTAGTATGTTTGCTGGGGGCGACTCTGTTGGCACAGTCTGTGATTCAGGTGAAGTTCTTGACTACCTGTTTTAGGTTGCTTGCGGTGTGACGGCAGGTGGTGTTGAGGGCGCCGGCCCATTGGCTCTCTGAGATCTTATCCCAACTGCGGTCTGTGCTGCTGGGTGGCTTGTGTGCGGTGACGGGAGATCCCGTGATGGTGAAGTGGATGATGGCGTGGTCTGTCCAGGTGAGCTCCGTGACATGGCTGTAATTGACTCTGCTGCTGGCCGTGAAGATGGTGTTGAGTATTTGTCCTGCAATGTGATTGGGGTCGGTTACCATTTGGGTGAGGCCGGTGTTGCTCATACTTTCAAGGAGGTTGGCGTGTTGGTATTGTTGAGGTCGAGGTGGAAATTGAGGTAATCGAGGAAGATGTAGTTTTTGGAGTCGATGGCGAGCGGAGAGATAAATTTGAGAATGGTGTTGCAGAAGCTGGGGCGAGGTCCCGGAGGTCAGTAGGTGAGGGTGCCTCTGATGGTAGTTTTGCTGTTGGTTGGGAGTTGGAAGTGAAGGTGTTCCATGATAGGGGTGATGTTGTCTTAGGTTGTGGTGCAGTGGTTGTTAGGAAAAATTGATTTACCTAAAATATCCCACACCAGTTTCATCCTCGCATTACAAATCCTCACAATTAACACCCGTGAAATGTAATTCTTCAAAACCATTGAAGAAGCAGAAATGTGGATCAATATCAATACATATTTGTAGAGCGTGGCTAATCACCCGTTAGGGTATCAAGGCGCTGGGTTGCTGGGCTCAGTCAAAAAGCCAGGTTTTGATTTTCTTCCTAAAAGTCTGAGAGAGAGGGGGATGATCGGAGGTGGAGGGGGGAGGCCGTTCCAGGACTTGGCGGCAAGGTAGGAGAATGAGCGGCCTCCACTGCGAGGTATCTGTGCAAGGGTGAGGGAGGCAGAGCGGAGGGCTCTGAAGGGTTGGTGGAAATTCAGGATGTGGTCGATGTATGCTGATCCTTGGTCATGTAGGGCTTTGTAGACGTGTGTCAGCCTCTTGAATTGCCATCTTTTCTGGATGGGGAGCCAGTGGAGTTTCCTTAGGTGGGGGATGATGTGGGTCCATTTTAACAGGTTAAGGATGAGTCTTGCTGTTGAGTTCTGTATCGTTTGGAGTCTCTTCATGAGTAGGGTGGTGGTTCCTGCATACAGTGTGCTGCTGAAGTCAAGCCGGCTGGTGACTAGGGTTAGTATGAGGGTTTTCCTTGTGTCAATGGGGAACCCTTTGGAGATTCTTTGGAGCATGCCTAGGGTGTGGAAGCAGGTGGAGGAGACCATGTTGATCTGTTGTTTCATGGTGAGTTTGCTGTCTAGGATGATGCAAAGGTTGTGGCGTGGTCTGTTGGTGTGGGAGTGGGTGCATGCTTGGCGGGTCACCTGAGGTTGTTCCATGTGGAGGCATTGTTCCCAAGGATCAGCACTTCGGTCTTGTCAGTGTTGAGCTTCAGACAGTTGGTCTTCATCCAGTCGGCAATGTTTGTCATGCAGTTGTGGAAATTGGTCCTTGTGGTGGAGGGGTCTGCTGAGAGCAAGAGGATGAGCTGGGTGTCGTTGGCATAGGAGATGGTGAAGTTGTAGGTTCTGATGATGTTGGCCAGGGGTGGTAAGTACGTGTTGAAGAAGGTGGGGCTGAGGGATGAGCCTTGAGGGACGCAGTAGATGGTGCTCTTTGGTTCCAAGGTGAACGGTGGTAGGCATACTTTGTGGGTTCGTCCTGAGAGGAAGGATGTGATACATCTGAGGGCATCTCCCTAGATTACCATGGTTGAGTCTCTTGAGGAGTGTGTGGAGAGATACGGTGTCGAATGCTGCAGAAAGGTCGAGGAGGATCAGGGCTGCCAATTCTCCTCTGTCGAGGAGGGCCCGGATGTCGATGACGGCGATCAGGGCTGTCTCGGTGCTGTGGTTGGGATGGAAACTGGATTGTAAGGCATTGAGCAGGTTCTTTCTCTCCAGGTGTTTGGTGAGCTGGCAGTTAATGGCTTGCTTGAGATGCATACATGAAATGCATATTGTTTCCTATCCAATACATAGAGTGAGCTTTCGGTCAGCAGATGCTTGATAGTGAATGGCCATGTTGTCGAGATAGTCAAATGCTCTAGATTTGATGAATTTGGGTGTGCCTCATGGTAGTGCTAACTATCTCCTTAACTCTATCTTTTAGGTGAAGCGGATCACCCTGCTGATGTGCTGCTGACAAAATAGAACATACTGTACACCTGACTCAATGAGGCATTTACTCATATCTCTAACCACAGCTTCTGAAATGCTTAAAATAATCTAATGGGTCCACTTGCCGGCTTTAATAAGGCATCTTATACACAAGATTAAAAAACATTGAAGGTTTCATTCACCCTACCCCCAACTGAACATGTTTCTTCATTTACCGGCCATCTGGTCATATGCTTTCTTCAGGACTTGGTCAATTCGGCACCACAAAACGTTTGATGAGTGTATTGAGACTGCTCTTCTCTACTACAACAATCAAACAATTTTTGCTATCAGTATCCTGTAACAACTTCTTGTAGTTAAGAGAGATTTGCAGCGCAGTCTGTGTACTCATGGAAAAAAACCAAAAGGGTTTATCGATGTGCATCAGACCCAAACATGTCTGGTAGAGTCTGCAGAGCCAAAGGTATATTGTAAATATGATGATTAAACCAGAAAGGGAGGGGGGGGGATATTTTCCTGCACAGAGCCACTGGAAGACAAGCCACGGATAAGACTCTACATCCAATGATTCAGACCTTAGCTCTAGTTGAAGTTCAAAAGATTTGGATTGTCACCAGGAAATTTGAAAAACTCCTTAATTTCGTCAGATTCTTACATAAGCTTTCCAATACCAAACATGGCTTAGAAGTAAATAGATTCACAGAACAGAGCATACACCTTCGGGACTGCTCTGGAAGCCAGAAAAGAATGATCAATAACGTTTAAAAAGTTAAGTCTTCTTGCCTAGAGCCTGTTTGGTATATGGGCATATGGTGATTAGAACCTGTACATACCAGCAAATGATGGTAAATAATTTTGAAAAATATGTTATCTGTTCGTTCCAAAAAAGCCAAACTCAAATCATCCCAGAATCACTACAATCATCACATCTTAAACACAGAATCAAGCCTCTCCCTTCAATGAATCGGGTAAGGCGTACTTGCATTAGAAAGAGCACCAAAACCAAGCCTCAATATAGTATGTAATGACTTTGTATTTTGCAGTAAAACTGATCTGATACCGCAGTTCTAAATGGTGTGAGGCCATCTATCACACGAATCACCATTGATCCTGGTCAGGTCACTACTTGGCTAGTAGGCTGGTAGGCAGCATCACTACAGTGCCTTTTGCCCAATGAGTGTTAAGTAATCCTTCATTGCCTCATTAGAGATAGTTGGCTCAGCGTCAGAAACTACCAACCTGCAAAATAATTTAGAGTCTTTGCCCATTATGTACCTAGCATTTTGGCGGTTGTAAAGTCAACGATGCACAAAACCAATGGCTTTTGCAAAAGCAAAAATGCAGGTTACAATTTACATAAGGCACATTGAGAGTCAGTAATGTCTTTTGGACTAGCAAGGCGCATTTTGTGACCCATGAAGAATGGCAAATGAAAGAGGCATGTACAGGGCATCCCCACTCTTTTGCGATTTGCTAGGCATTGTATCTCTGCTTTATTACCAAAACTGTAGATGCAAAACATTATCTGTTGCAGACTCTTGAAAGGAGCATTGGTAAGTCATTCACAAAGTGGACACTCTATTCGAGGGTGGGTGAGGGTTTTCATCTTCAGATATACCTGTCATAGATCATTCAAGATAGACACACTAACGATCCTCCAAATAGAGTCAATCATAGTATTAGACCAGGTGAATTTTGTGGTAGCACTGCATCCGAGTACTGCTTCCATTTTTTGACTAGCAACAGCCGGAATCGGAGGGAACAGGGCCGGAATCTCACTAGATAGACAGTTTTATCATAACCAATGATAAATATTCGACTACCTTCAATCTTTCCTTATATTAGGCTAGACTAATAAAACATAAATTTTTTTCTTCAGACTATTATATTTATAACTCAAAAAGCCAAGAATCTTTGTCTGTTCTTTCAACAAATTATACATTCAAAAATAATAACAGAGTTACAGACTGGTCATTATATAGTCAACAGCGCTTTTCACACTGGGTACCTTTCAGTCTATATGTTCTGAATAACATTTTTCATTACTTCACAGCTTTTCTTTCCTGTGAGAGACTTTCTCCTCGTATTTATAAAGTCTTTGTAAATGTGTTAAATATTTCTACTGAGCAACAGTTTACTCATTAACCAGTTTTTGCAACTCTTCTTACTTCTTCTAGTTCCAACGATCATATTTCTTCTTGCATCTTAACTCATGCTCAAACCGGAGGGCGAATGAAGCATTGTTCCTGTATTTTTTGTAAAGTGGTCGTACGCTATATGATTCAACTTTGTTATGGAAATCCCAAATATCTGATTCAGTCAAGGCCATACGTGGCTTTACTAGCGAAAGTGCTCCAATGCTGCATAGTTCAGGCTGCTTCACAAATTTAAGCAAGTAAGAAATACATTTGTGATTCTATTTTGTCTGATTTATGTCACAACCATTTATTTACCAGGTGTACCCCTATACAGAAAGTGAGAGATTTAGTATATCTCGCAGCTCGGTATTTCACATAAATAACCATTCTTTCAATTATCTCAAGCCAAATACCACCACGACACAGAAACCCAAGAACCAGTGTTACAACTTTCAAGAAGCAGAGGCTCTAGGAAGCCTGAAATCCTCAGGCACTTACTAAAGACTATCCCCATTTATGCCCCTATTCAAATTTGTTAACTATTCAGCCTCAAGTATTTCCAATAGCCTAGTACATTTATTATTTAATTTGGAAGGAAGAAAAAAGGATCTGATATAGACCGAGCCTCTGTCTCCCTACCAGACACATTATTAGTTCATCTACCTAAACCTTTACCTTTAGGATCACATTTTACTGATGTACAGCCTTCAATTAAAACATAAGTAACCCATGCCGAGCTCAGAAACCCATGCCAGGCTCTTTTGTGGCAACCTGCTCAGGCAAACAGATGTTGATCAACATTATTTTATTAAAATTTCTACAAGACATTGGTCTGACAGAGATCTTCAAAAGCATGATGGTATCGCAACCATACGGAGGCTACTACCCCGTTATTCTGCCAAAATAGAAAGGCAATATTGGCTGCACAGAGAGTTAGGAGTGGTCTATTACACATTGGAATCTTTGGTAACAGAGCCTCCTCCATCGATAATTCTTCCGAGGGGTTCTATCGTCTTACAATTTTGAAGGTGCTGGATCTTTCTTTACATCACCCATGTGACAGAGGTTGGCTGCACAACAGAGACAGATCCCTGTGGAGTGGTTGGGAGGGAGATATATACATATATGGTTGATTCTCCATCTCCATCCCTGGATTCTCTAAACTCCTTTAAGGTTGGCCAGGAGTTTTCACTCGTAGAAATCTAAGATAACAAATTGTGGCTGGGAGATATCGCTTTTCCTGAAGAAGGTGGCTGTCAAATGCTAGTACCCACCGAAACGCGTCGATGCTCTACAAAACAATTTTTTTTACACTAGATCTTTGGGACATTTGTTAGTCAAAGACAATTAAGTATATGAAATATTCCGACTTTTTAACAAATGATCTATTACAGACTGGTGTCCATTTAATGACATAAGTTAATTGTCTATTGTGTTCTCCCGCTGAGTTGTTTGTCTAATGAAGGTTCATTGATTGTTTAATCTATGTGATTTGTCTAATGTAATGTTTTTTTATGCCTTTTTTTAAATTGTATGCAACAAATTGTTGCTTTTAGGAACGACATTTTCTGTATTATGTTTATAAAGAATTTACAATAAATTGCTGATAACATTTTTGCCCACAATGAGCATATATATTATTCATTTTAATTTTAATTTAGGTTTTGGTGATATTGTTTGATCATTGGAATGTACGTATGAGAGTGAAGTGATTGATCTTGCCAAAGGGGATTTTGATTTCTTGACCTTTATAATTTTACAGTGGACCATTAATTCGGAATGGATTGCTTTTAACAACCAGTATTTATCTCACCTGGAGGAGGTTATACAAAGTTTCACCAATATTCTTCATATTGTTCATCAAATTTGTCCTTCAAATTTACTCCTGTTGTCACTCCCCAGAGTATGAATGAAGCTCATTGTCTTGCTTTACACTCCCAAATAAAAGAGATTCAGCACTCTGTAGCAGAGGCACTCCCAAATAAAGCAAGAAAACGCCTGGAAAGAGGTTGCAGCACTCACTAAATGAGGCACATCAAGTGACAGTTTTCAGAATAAAGCCTGGGGTTTTATTAATGCAACAATCTCTAACAGAAAGACTTTCCCAGATGTCAAGTGAAAATAACATGCAAATATATATCTGTATCACAAGTTCAAATGCATGACATAAAACAAAAGCAAATAATTATGGTAAAACACATGCAAATAAGGAGCACTTACAAGTCAAATAATAATAATGGAGCAAAACATAAGCAGATTATAATAATGGAATACTCATAAATCAAATGCAAAAGAGCAAATATAATAATAACGGACGTCCAATGCAAGCACTGTCAAATGCAAGTAATCAAATACAAGAAATAATACTATCAAATGAAAGACTCAAATATAAAGAGCATATATACATAGAATACATCTGATACTGCCAATGAACAAGAACCATTCAATAAAAATACTTCACAGGCTGGTCACTCAGCACACAGACAAAAACACATGTAGAAATAACTCTATATCTCTACATATATCTAAATACGAATGATCAGAAAAAATACCTCACCAGCTGCGATATCTTCATTTTAGCCCACACAAGACTGAAAGATTACAAATCACAGTCCTGGGATCAAGAGACTCCCCAAGCCGGGAAGTACAGCACTGAGCAGACGCATCCTTCTCTCAGAAGAAATCCGGCTTCCGAACCAAGAAACCCCAGTTTTATAATATTTTCCATACATGAGAAGACATCCTCTACAGCAAGGAAACTTATTGGTGATGGCCGAGCTCCACGCAAGCATTCCAAGGCAAAGGAGTTTTCACGTATTCTCCTAAGCTCCCACACACTCTAGTCCCTTATCTTAGTGATGCTTGCGAAAGTAGAAAACATCTCCAAAAGTACAGAAAACTATCTTGAACGTGAATAACCTAAACATGGGGGCCTGCTTGTGTGTGCAGGGATCAAGGTAGACAGAGTCAGAATTCAATATGGAGTTAGGGCACATTAAAGCCCATAGGTAAAACTCCATATCACAATGTACAACATAATGCACATTTAAGCACCACCCCACATTTCTCTCTCTCATGTTTTAAAACTCACATCACACACGTTCTGTTCCTGACAAGGCTAAAGCTGTCCTACTGTATGAAACACTCCCACTCTGAAGCTACAAGGAGGCACGAAATGAAATCACATGGTAAAATGCAGGTACAGAGTGAATTAAAACACAAAGTCAAATAAAAAATGGCAGTCAAAGGTCATCGCATGCTCCCAATACACAGGATCGTTTGCAGCAATACACTCATAGACCTCTGTTCCATTTACTAACACAATTTATTTTTTCTTGATTATCTCTTCATTTCCGCATTGTTATAATGGATCAATAATTGAACAAGTCCCAATGTATTTAACGCTACATGCACTTCATCAGGGGATAACAACTCCGTAAAGAAAAGAAATATATGCAACAAACTTAACCAAATACAGGATCAGATAGATAGTTTGATTTAAAAAGAATATACATTTTCATTATCATCTTTAACAATGTAAAAATGAAACTATACTACATGATTAACTTAAATCCATGATACCATTCATTATAATCAAAGCGCTGTAGTGATATCTTAAACATTCTCTTTGTGTCATGTCACTGTGAAAACTTTCTTGTTATAATGCCGTACGGATATGTGTCCTTAAATAGCATTGTGCTGCACTTATATGTGTATTGGGCGCCAACAATCAAATCCTCGCCTCAAACTGTTATGAGCTCAAAGTATAAAAAGCAACCATCTATATGGTCTACTTATGGGCTACTCCTTTGTTTAAATGCTGTAGTGTGTCCAAATCGAGTGATGTTAATTCACTTGCTCATGAAATGTTTAACACATCGCTTCTAAATAAAAAGTGATATGGTCTTACCAACCTCAGTGAAAACCATGATTGTGAATGCCTAAACCCAAATAAAATAAAGTAACCACGTTGATCATCTGAATGAATGTTGCACGCATTCTGCTCAGGGAACAACACTCACCGTTACGCACTAAATCAGTCGCGTGGAATTTCTTCTGCGGCATCTATGACGGATGCCATTTTTTCACCCTTAAATCTGCCATCTATGGTCGGCATGGAAAGAGGACTGCGTTCTGCACTTCTGAATGCAGTTTAATGTCCCACCCGGGGTAAAAATAAAATAAGATAAAAAATATAAAAAATAAAAAATCACCTAAATTGGAGTCTGTGACATCAATCTTGTGGATTACTACCATGTGTTGCAACCAACGAAAGAATTGTTAAAATTGAATGGCCCTCATGGTGGATATATTGGTATTCCTTCATGTTAGAATCAAACCGGGAAAGACTTATGTCCTCCAAAGGTGTATGTGCCATAAGTGAAAAATATATGTAATGAAAATGAAAAAAGGACAGCTGCCCTAACCTCGAGGGTTAAACCTAAGAGGCAAAAAAGAAAGTACACTGCATCATACAAATGTGCTAAATCAGAGCAAAGACAATTCATACATTAGAATTCCCTTAGTCACACTGCTCTGACTGCGCAAAGGTACACAAAGAAAATCAGGAATACTTCTAATAAACAGAGATATGACAGCTCTATGTGAGAATGGTCATATATTCATGAGTGGTACCATGGGATCACAAAAAGTGTTATCTGAAAACGATCATCACTTTTACAGAAAACAACCGAATTCCATGCGGTCATTTAAACCTTTGGGGGCTAAAGAATCCAGTCTCTTAATCCAATAAATTTCTTGTGTCAATAAGTTTTTAGTATTGTCAATCCCCTCTCTTAATGAAACTATATTCAACACAGTAAATCGAAGTTGGCTAATATTGTGGCTTGTGTGTGAAAATGTGTCATCACTGAAGATTTCTCATTTTTGGTGCATATTCTACTTTTATGCTCTGTTATCCTTGTTTTAATTTTGCATTCAGTCTTGTCCACATTGGCCAGCCCGCAAAGGCATTTCAATAAGTATACCACATTTTTAGAAACGCAGGTGGCTGCGGTGCGTAGTTTTATTTTGGTCCCTCTAGATGGATGGGTAATTTCTGTACCTTTGATAATGTTGTTACAATTGATGCATCTCAAATGGGCTGAATGCAGGCTTCTTCAGCTGTTGTGGCCCTGTGCTGCCACCAGGTAGTCAGCCAACTGACCCTTGAAGCCTCTTGCTTCGGCTGGGCTCCGGAGTTGGCATCTGCATGAGCAGGACCACAGCAGGCAAAGTCCCTTCTTCTTTGCTAGCCACCAGGTGCAGCTAGTTCAGTCCATGTCAGTGCAGCCTCTCTTCGGTGGGAGCATGATGCAGCAGGGCAGTCCTTCTTCGGTCCTCTTCTCCAGTTCATTGAGATCTGAGTTTTGGGTGTCAGGGACGCCCTTTTAATGGCCAGTAAATTACCTCAGGGTGGCTGCGATCATTAGCCAATGGACTACATGGTTCCCTCCCTCCTGATGACCACTTCCTAAAAAGTGTGGCATCTGACTATCCCAGAATTATCCATTCTGCCCGCTCTCCAGATGGCAGAACCCATCTCTCAGCATGTAGTGCTCCCTCGCCCAATCCAGAGGTGTTGCTACCAAGGGATTTACACGCACCTTGAAAACTGGTTTGGCAACTGGTTTCCCCTCTCCTTCCTGAGTGCCAGCCTGTCTACCTAAACAATAGAGCTGCCCCTCCCTCATGTGTTCACATTTTGCCCTTCCAATGAGGCTTCTCCTTTAAAGCTTGCCTTTTGAGCCAACAGCCTGGGACTTCCTGCCAGGGAGAGTAACACCCCGCAGGCTTTTATTGTTTCCTTTTTTGGGAATTGTTTGCACGTCTCCCCAGGGGGGCAGAACGCTGTCTCAGGAACAAACCCCTTGTGCAACCGTGGAAGGGCACAAAGGATTTAGGGCCACAAAGTGGCAACTTTGTAAAAGTTGCACATTGCAACAAGTTACATTAATTTCGACTTGGGCATCAAGTTGGGCTTATTGCAACGAGTTGTTTGATACCTTACAGTATCAACTTTAGTAGTCCCAGTCAGAAGTCAGTAAAGCTGAGGTGTCAGCTTGTAGATCTGCACTCGTCAAATGGGCTACTAGCCTCTTCCCCAGTAAAAACAACAACTGCAGGTTTTACTGTTGGTACATGTCAAAGCACATGTTCCAATGTCTAGTATACAGCACCCTGCCTGATGGCTCATTAGGCTTGCCTTAGAGGTCTGTGCATTTACTTTAAATAGCAAAGTTTAGTTAGCAGTTTACACCTGCCCTTCCAGTCTGCAGAGCAGACTGGGAGCCATGTTTTAACTTTGTCACACCCAGGGTGGCACAACCAGTGCTGCAGTCCCTGGGTGCCTGAGTACCACATACTAGGGACCTACAAGCTAGTTAGCTTATGCCAATTGGGTATAAGCCAGTCAATCATACAGTTTCAAGGTCAGGGCACAGGTGCTGAGGTTTAGTTAGCAGGCCTCAAAGCACTCTCAGAGTTGAAAAGCCAGCCGCATCAGTCCTAAACTTTGGGGTGACCACACAAAAAAGAGGATTTTCCTTACATGGGGGCATTGTGAGTGGTCCCTCTCCCAAATGTGTTCAGACACTGCTTTGTATTCTTTTTGCTGGGAGACTCTAAGGGAGCATGTAGATTTTGGTATAAAAATACAGATAACCACACAAACAGATGGATGGGCCATTCTCCCCACTGAGAGAGGCTGGACATGAAGGTGTTGCCGCTGTCTCAACTTTACCTACCCAGAATAGGACACCTGTGTCCCAGGAGCAACAGGGAAACAAAAACATAATGAATATTGTGAGAAACATTTAAAAAGAACCAAAAAAACGAAACTTAAGTTCCAAACATAGTTGCCACCAAAGGCGTTGGGTTTCTAATGTCCATGTAATTTTAGCATCTCTGAAAACGTATATCCAGTGTGTCTATCCGGGCCCAAGAGAAAGCAGCAGAATCTCCACATATCAATTGTTATCAGCAACAGGGGAAGGAGATGAAAGTGCATCTATAGGAAAGATGTTATTTCATCTCACAAAAATGTACATAGATTATCCAGATCAGAAATGGAAAAAGAGCACAACTCTCTTTGAAAATATACTCAAACCAGGCCTATCCCTCAATCACAATAGAAGGATTGGGAAGATCTATGTCCCCAAACATTGCCACAGTCTATACTCAATACCCAAATGGTTTGGTGTGTGCTGTCCATGTTTTTAGCATCATGCATAGGTTGTGTATCTTTCCCGAGCCAGTACAAGGCAGCTGTGCCTCCAGGAAGGGGTATCAATGGTTGTTAGTGGCAGGTGTAGGAGGTGAGAGCATTACTGAAAGTATTGACATGAGATAGTGACAGAGGCTCAAGGTAGGTTCTAAATTGTTACTAAGAGCTTCTGCTTCATCAGAGGTGGTTCACAAAAGCCCATCCACTGAAGGAAGCTAGGATGTATATTATCCTGGTCCGAAATGGTAAAAAAAGAACCATTTCCCTTGACAACAAAATTTAAAACAAGTCCTAGCCTGTGTATCAATTCAGAGGCAGGTGAAAGGATCTGTGTCTCCAATGAAGGGTCATCAAGTGTTGATAATTACTTGCATGAGGTGAGAGCACACTTGAACATCCAAGCGTGGACCATGACTAGGGCTAAGTAGATGAATAAAAATTTTAAATCAGTGCTTTCTCAAAAATGCCTTTCCACTGATGGACACTGGATTTTACATTATCATGGATGGAAAAGGTAAATAAATAAAACTTCCTCTCTTTTTAAAATGATTTTTCATGTTTTATTATATCAATTATACAATGAGTTACAGTTTCAGGCTGTATCATCTAAGATAAACATGAGAGCAACACGTCCCAGCTAGGGTGAAACGTAGCATTAACATTCATTTGATGAGAGTTACAGCCTCAATAGAAAACCTGTGAACTTTTGATTCAGGTCTGGCATTTAAGAGGGTGATCACATTAACTTCAATTGAGAACAAACACTTTTTTGGAGGGTGATATAGGTTTGAAAGGCGGGTAGCTTCGTTAAAGTCTAAGGAGTCATTTTGTTTGTTAGGAGAATGAATAGACGTGAAAAAAAGGTGGCACCTGCCAAATGCGTGTGAGAACAGGTATGCAATAGAGTTCATAAATTAGAGGGAAACTGTGACAAATACGGAAGGGAAGGGTGTGGTGAGAGAGAAGTAAAAGTAATCCAAGTAGGCAGATGTCTCACATGAACATGTGAATTAGTTTAAGGCTATTAAAGGGAGTATACACAACTGTGTGTGGCATTTTGATCACTCTGCTCGTTAAAATGGCAAATCTCAGATTGTGGCATCTAAGGTCCTCTATCTGAGGCATAGTAATGTTTGCACGAGAAGGGTGGGGAAAGCTGAGAGATAAGATGTAACCTCATCATCTATGAACCTGCATCAGGAAAAGTGCCAAGTTTGGCCCAAGTATACAATTAAATATAGTGTCTGATCATGCAGCCTGTAAATGATACATTCGTATGCTGCTATTCTGAGGAGCTCTGAAGCTCTCATTCTCTGAGATTCCAGGGCCTCAGGATGAACACTTTTGCAACTGTTTGAGGCACAACAGAGAGAAACCTTGTTTAAGCCACTGGTGTGCAACTATGGTCTGATTGATATAGGTTACAAACGTATTTCACAAATGTCTCCCTGATCTCAGCTAGGTGTGTAATAAGATTATGGGAGTTGTTGAAGAAAGCAACATTGCAGTTTGTGATTTTCTGTTTCAGAAGTGCTACTACATGAGCCTAACCTTCTCCCCATGGTCATATTAGCGATATTGCAAATGCATTAGAACATATTCTTCTCTTGTTTTGAACAATGTGTTAAGATCACATTTTTCCACTCCACCAGTCACAACTTTTCTGGTGTTGGGCGGCCATTATAAAAGTTTTTCTGGGCTGTGGCCAAGATGGCGACCGAGTGAGACATCCTTCCACGGCTCTCCGGCACCTCCACCGAATTTCATCACCATTCCTCGCACCACGACCCGGTTACCGCTTCCCCATAGTCACCGTGGACAGACGCACCAAGCCCTAGCCTTTGTCCTATGCTTGGACGGCCACGGTGGTGGACCTGTTAGTTGCAGCAGGGCGCAGGAGCTGAGAACCGGCAACGCGGGAGTGGCCCAGCCCTGCAGACATGATACGCTGCAGCCACGCTCACTCGGGACCCCAGGATCTACAATTGGTGGTGCGACTCCGAACCCGAGATGTGACACTGGCCTAACTCTGTGGCGGGGGGATCTGGGATGCCTGGAGGAGCTGCAAGTGCCAGCACGGAGGAGTTCCGGAATTAGAAAACTCTGATGCGGCCTCCTAATCCCGCCACCCTCGGACGCGGCCTCCAGGCCTCGGTGCACAGGACGGCCCTCTGATACAAATCTCCGAGGCAGAGCAGAGCAGTGGGCTTGCGGAGTGCCCCCCCGCGGGATCAGCAACAGTCAGTGGGGCCCCCGAGCCAGGGCCGAAGAAGACAGAACACGGCCCAATAAGTGAGGTGAGCCTGAATACATGAAAGGGAACGCTTCAGCACCGCCATGTGGGTTGGGAGCTCGGGCCCAGGCTATTGGAGGAATGGACTTTAAGCACTTGGGCCTGATTGTGCCGGGGCGCAGCCCTTGCATCCCCCATTCCTGAGGGATTAGCAGGCACCAGTGGGCTCCACTAACCGGGGCCCACAATTGAAGCACCCGAGGCCTACCAGTATAGAGTGGGGGAGGAGTGGAGATATCGGATACCCCACCCCCAGCAGCCAAGACGAAGGTTCCCCCAATGACGACGAGCACTGGCCCTACATCGGCCCTCCCACCTTGACAAGCCTGGGCCTACGTGGAAGACTCTGCTGAGAGGGGGGGTCTGAGACTCTAGCAGAGATTAGGAGTGGATTTGGTGCCACAGCCGGAGTTTCCGTCCCGGGCGCGCTCAGCCCCAAGTGCAGTATCACCCCCAGGGGAGACAGGAGACATCTGGGAAACAGACACCCTATCTCCCCCGCGAGGAATTGAACCGTTTGTGGCCCGGGACCTGCCCTCACCAGAGCTTCTAGAGAGTTCCACGTATCATGGCCTTGCGGGACTCTTACGTTGATCATCCAGGATGTCTACAGCCAGATCTAAAAAAGATTGCAACCTGAAAGAAATGGTTTCTAGGCCAACAGGGTGCCCTCTGGAGACCGGCCCCCAGCACTGGTCACACGGCACACGCAAGACGAAGAGGGATCGGAAGAGCCGGTGACCCACTTGTACCTTGAGTCCCTGTTCACAGCCCTCAGAGAAGATCTGCAAGAAGTCAAGAAAGACCTCTCCACCGACATCCGGGAACAGGAGAGATATGGATTCTCTGGGGAACCGAGTCGCTACGTTGGAGGACCAGGGCAACGGCCACTTGGAAGATGTTGAGGCGCTGCAGCAGTAAATACTACGGCTTCGTGATCAGCATTTAGACCTACAAGCCAACGCTGAGGTCCCGTCGAAACAATATCCAGATCAGTGAAGCACTATCCAAGGCAGAAGGCACAGATCTGAGGAGCTTCGTGCATGGACCTTTTCTGCTTCATTCTGGATGCCGCTCCAACTGTTGAGATAAAAATGCACCGTGCACATAGCGTAGGCCCCCAGCGGGCAGAGACTGCTCCACCGGCTGACATATTGGTCTGCCTTTATGACTTCCAGTCAAAAGAGGACATCCTACGCAAGGCCCGAGAGAAACACTATCACCTTCCGAGACCAAGCGCTCACTCTGTACCAGGTCCTGGCTGCATCCACCATGCAGAAGAGGCGCACCTTCAGACCGGTGACTTCCCACCTCTGGAACATGGGGGTGCCCTATTCCTGGGGGCATCTTTTCCGCTTGATCTTCTGCTTAGATGGGAAGCTTCTCCAACTCTGCTCCTTTGAAGAAACCTGCAAGGTGCTGGGCATAGATCCAGAAATAGGCAGGTCCACATCTCGAACATCCCCGCCACGCTCACCCAATGGTTGCCCTCGCTGGCGAACCCGGTAAAAGGATCGCCAGACTGGACCAAGACACCATTGCGAAAGGCCAGCAAGCAGCCTTGGAGTCACTCCTTGGAGCACTAGTGAAAACCGACCCCTCTTAATGCGAATGGGCAAGTAACTTTGCAAACTGCACAGCTGGCGGTTGGGTGGCAGGGTGGGGGGATGTGGAGGAATGGCCACGGAACATACTCCTGCATCTGATACCTAGAACCGTGGACTGTGAGTTCTTCTCACTTAAATATTCATGTTTCTACTCGCATTCTTGCTTGTTCAGTTGAAGGAGTTTCTGTTTAAGTCAGGGATTCACTCATGCTTACAGCACTCACAATACAACATGCCTGCAGCAGACACGAGTCCCTGGGACGACAGGTCAACCACGGGCCATACACTGATTCTCATACGGGGTAGTTTACAGCTCTCTCTAGGTACTCAATGATGGATCACCCCTTTAAGGTCATTACCCTTAACGCAAAGGGCCTTAATAGCCCAATCAAATGCAGGGCAGTCTTATCATACCTGGAGAGTACAGAAGCAGACATATGCTTACTTCAGGAGACACACCTCCTCCCACAAGACGACCGCAGGCTTCGCTCTCGCACTTTCCTGCATCAATTCTTCTCCTCTACATGCACTAAGACAGCAGGGGTGGCCCTCCTCTTCTCGCATACCTTTAAAGGGAACATAGGCGCTAAGGTTGCGGAGGTGAAGGACCGCCTCCTCGCGTTTCACCTCACCCTTGGCCACTGGTCACTGGTGGTGGCATCTATCTACGCCCCGAATGAGGGTCAGGAGGCATTCATACAATCCGCGCTCACAGAGGTTTTGTCCACCCAAGAATGAAGGGTTCGTTTTGGTGGGGATTTTAACTTGGTATTAGACAATGACCTCGATAGGTCAACATCCAAATATGGGCAGGCGGGAGCACTATCAAGGGAGGGACACCAGGGACTTAGAGATATGGGCCGCCAAGTTATTTGGAGAATACTTCACCCCAAGGCCCGCGAATATTCTTACCTTTCACACGCACATAAAACATACGCACAATTGGATCTCTTCTTGGGCATGAAGGACATTCTCAATCTCACCTCGGATTCCGAGATACTCCCGGCCGCATTGTCAGACCACTCAGCGGTCTCACTGACACTTATATCTCCACCCACACGCCGTCCTATGTCGACTTGGCAGTTGAGAAACACGTTACTGCAGCGCCCTGAAGTAGTGAAACAGGTTGGACAGGTCATCACCGATTACCTGGCGTTGAATGACACCCTCGAAATCTGTTGCTACACTCTGGGAGGCCTTAAAGGCACTCATTCACAGGCAGCTCATTGCTATTTCAGCAGCAGACAACAAGATTCATAAAGATAAGAGTGACCTTTTAACTAGGCGGGTGAAAGAGCTTCAGGGCATCCACCAGCGCACAGGATCTAGTGGCAATTGACAGCTGAACACGCACACTTAGCAAGCATCGACCTCGACAGAGCCCAATATGCAGCACCTCGGCTGTGTCATGCTTTCTACATAGGGGGAGATAAGAGAGGCCGTCTCTTGGTCAACAAACTGCACACTAGGCAGCAAAACCGGGGAGTACACTCACTTCGTGATGCAACTGGGACGAATATCACTGATGACGACTCAATCGCTGAACCATTCAGAGACTTTTATGCAGAACTACACACTAACCAGCAGCTGGATTCCGAATTCAGCGCATCCTACCTTGATGGGGCTTGCATATCACCCCTCATCCCAGACCAATCAGGTGCCCTGGAACAGGACATTAAGATAGAGGAGGTCATTGCAGCGCTCTCTCGACAAAAGCTTTTGAACCCAACGGGCGTCATCTCTCTTCTATAAAATGTTCTGTTCTAAGCTCACTCTGATTTTGACTCGACTGTTCAACTCCTTCTCGACCCCAGGGACTATTCCCCCTTTGATGCTGCCTGCCCTAGTGGCCATCATTCCTAACCCCGGCAAAGATAACCAGCAGTGCTGCTCATATCGCCCAATATCTCTTGTAAACGTGGACCTCAAGCCATTCACTGGTATCTTAGCGGCCAGGTAGGGCCCGCACATGCCATCTATTATAGACCCGGACCAAACCGGCTTTATCCCCCAGCGCCAAACGAGCGGCAACACAAAGCGCGTCCTGCACATTATAGAAAAGGCTTCGCGTACGTCAGGTGAGTTCATGCTCTTAGCTATCGATGCTGAGAAAGCCTTTGACAGGGTCCACTGACCCTTTTCAGAGCAGGTATTAGCCCACTTCAGGGTAGCTGAGAGATTTCGTACCTGGGTGTTTAATTGCTACCATCTTCCCTTGGCATCGGTTAGGGTGAGTGGTCAGGTGTCAACTCCCTTCCCCATTAGCAGAGGCACGCAACAGGGGTGCCCGTTGTCACCACTGCTGTTTGCTTTATATATGGAGCCCCTAGCCCACAGAGTCCGAGACAACCCTGAGATCACTGGCACCACTTTCGGAGAACAGCACACGATCAGCCTATACGCCGATGACGTGTTGGTGACCCTGGACAAACCGACCTCAGCCCTGCCAGCTTTTCTGTCCGAAATGGAGGCGTTCGGCCTCGCCTCAGGCTTTCGAGTTAATGTTGCTAAATCCCAGGCCTTGAATCTCTCCCTACCCCCTGAGGTTGAATCCCAACTTGCAGCACAATACCCTATACAATGGACGAAGGGCGCAGTCCCCTATCTGGGAATTCGATTAGCGTCCTCCCTACAGAAAACTGCCATCATCAATTATCGATCCCTGTACTGGCATGTCAAAATAGAACTGGCTCAGTGGGGCACTTACCGATTTCCTGGCTTGGAAGAGCCGCAGCCCTTATGATGACTATCTTATCCAAAATTCTCTACCTGTTTCGAACACTTCCCCTGACGCCTCCGAAAGGCTGTAAGCCGAACTCCATCACTTGGTGTGGGCCGGGAAGAAACCTCAAATGTGGAGAAAAGTTAGCCATCTCCCCAAGCTGCAGGGGGACTGGGTGTCCCTAACCTACAATTATACTTCCAGACTGCCAAGCTACGATGTCTGGTTGAATTGAACAAGGAGGAATCAGAGAGACATTGGCTCTTCCAGGACCGAGAAGAAGCGGGCACCTCTCTATGGAAGATCCCCTTCCTGAAGAAATCACATAGACCTCCGAGTTTATACCTCTTGCCAATCACCAAGGTGACTATGGATGCCTGGGATCGGTGCAGTACTCGCTGTGGGCTGTCGTCCTTTCCCTCCCCGCTGACACCTTTATTTGGCAATCCGGACTTCACACCTGGGAACAACACTGTGGCGTTCACTAACTGGTGCCAGACCAAATGCCACTCCATGGGACACATGATAGACAAGGAGGCGGTAATCTCATTTCCACAATTACGCGTGGACTTCGCTCTCCCCGAGACGGAACGTTTACAGTACATGCAACTCCGCCACTGGCTTCTTCACCCTGACAATAAGGCCACTACGCAGAGACGTCTCACGGTCTATGAAAAGTGGCTGATCACTAAAACTTCTGACAAAAGACTGATCTTCGACCTGTACGCTTTTTTGATCCAACCCACGAGACACACACATAAACTCAATCAAACACGATGGGAGAAGGAACAGGGGAGACAGTTGGCCGCCAAGGATTGGGAGAATATTTACTACAGGGCTCGCCACACTGCCCGCCACACGGCCCTCACAGAAACATTTACCAAAGTAGTGACATATTGGTACATTACCCCAGGGCGGCTACACAGGGTTGACCCAAACAAAAGGGGTTGTGGGGTGGTGGGCTCTCTCACACACATCTTGTGGGACTGTCCACAGATACAAGCATATTGGACACAAACACTTGATGATATTGATCACCACCTAGACATTCAACTTCCCAGATTCCCTTCTTATATTCTACTAGGCTTACCTAATCCTCTCGCCTATCCCCTAAAATCCCTATGGGGATGGCAAATTGGAATGGCTTTGGGGGCAGCTATACACAACATACTCGCACACTGGGGGTCGACAGATATACCTACCCACCTGGGTTGGCTTCACCACCTGTGGTATATCCATGAAATTGAAAAGATTACACTCTCCATTACGAACAACAGAGCATCTTATGGGGACCTTTGGAGGCCATACCTATCCCTTCTCTCCCAAGAATTTCGAGAACTGACATGCCCTAAATACCTCCGTGTACTGCGGCTGTCCGAACTAACCGTCAACTCTGGCTCAGGGATGGACTCATAAAACTAAGTGTTGTGAATAATATAGTCCCGAAGCAAGCTGAGTGTTTTGCAGTGGGGGGGGGGGGAATGGGGAGGTTTTAAATTGTTTTGTTATTATTCATAGAAGACGCATCTTGTAGATTTGATGAAAGCGTTGTATACTGGATGGCATTTACACTGCAAGTTGGCATAAATTAATAGAAAGATTTGAACCATAAAAGCTTTTCTACCCTTTAGACACCCTTTCTAGGGTGATTTGGCTCTCCCTCAAATTAGGTATGGCCAGGACAAAACCGTACATCGATATACTACATATGGTCACTTTTCCAGTTGCCCTTGGAGTTTACACCGAAGTTACAAAGTTCTTGGTACGTATGTAGACCTTCTCTTATGGAAGTCTTATCTACTTACTGTTTGTATTGGAAAACATTCATCCTCCACCTCTTGGACAATAGGAAGACGTAACAACTCAAGACTCAGATGTATTGCCGAGCGGTCTGAAGGACAACCCTCTCGGATGGAGCAGTGGGACAGCAGTGGTAAGACCATATGTCAAGTGAGGATGTAATCTATCCTAGAACAAGAGCTGTGCACACAAGATACAAAGTATGCATTAGCTTTCTGGGATATAGGAGACCATGGGTCTTTATAAAGTCATGTAAGAGGGCTATATCATTTGCATTATACATAGACGTAAAATACCGAAAAGCTTTTTGGGGGAGTCGGGGTGGCAAAGCACTGTGAGTAGGGATGCCAAATACTCTAGTTTACCATAATAATTTATAGTGCTTGTACTATGGAACCACATGTCAGAAATAGGGTCCACAGCAATTTTCGAATCCCTTCTTATTACCATCCATGTAGAATGAGACCCAGTGCCTGATTTAGATCTTAGCGGACAGATTACTCTGTCACAGCGGTGACAGATATCCCGTCCCCCGAAATATAAACCCCATAGGATATAATGGGATTTATATTTTGGCGGGCGGGATATCCGTCACCGTTGTGATGGATTAACCCATCAGCCAAGATCTAAATCAGGCCCTTGTGAGGACCACATAGAGTGACACTAGGAAACGAGACTTGGCAGTGCTGAGCATGTTTATGGAGCCCACAATGATCTTAGAACAAAAGGTGCACATTTTGGCAAACACATAGTTCCCCATTGGGTCCACATACAGTTTTCTGTGTACTGCAATGTCTTCTGAAATCGGATTGCCACTCTGCATCTTTTGGGAGTAAGATAGAGTTAGTTGGGAATCAGAAGGGTCTGTGGGTCTTGGTGGTCTGTTACTTCTAATAATTCTACTAACAAAATCTCTCTTTACATTTTCTGATTTAGTTAGTAAAAGTTTTGTCTCTTGTATCAGGACTATATCAGTAGATATTGTGGACAAACAGGACAATATTTCATTTTCTTGATTTTCATGGAGTAAAGCAAATTATTTACATTAAGTCGAAGTGCCCATCTTTAAAGTGTTATATTCTAGATTTTTAACATGGTCCATGCATTGCGTCTACACGTCACCCGTCAACCACCTTAAGTGCAGAAACTAACATTTTCTATAACATCTTAAAAGTTTAGAAAATGTTATTTTAAGCATCCAGCACTGGCAAATACATAAGTGGCATGTCTAGAACATTGGCAAAGCCAGAGCAATTGGCTTTGCCAATGTTGTTTTTTATTTTTAAAGCTGTTACCATGATGTATTTATGGTATCTATGATATAAATATTGAACCTTGTTTGTGGTCTGTTGAGAAACCAAATAAACATGATAATAAAACAAGAGTATATTGTAACTTTCACTTACCACTGTTGTTTGTTGTTCTAGAATATTTCACTGTATTGTTGCCTCATTTGTTATTACACTATACGGCCCACACCCCACAAAACTCTGAAGAGTGATCTCTGTGTTCGCCGAGCTAGAAAAGTTATTGAGAGTCTACCACCTAGGAAAAGCGTGGTACATTAATTTTATTGTTCTATATAAAATAATATACTTCAGTAAGAGCATTCATTTCTGAAAAGAGACCCGAAGAAATCTTTTGCAAAAGCATATTCAAACTTACAAATAAAATGCAAGGTAGACCGAACTCCTTGGGTGTGCTATTAGCTATGCTTCATGATAGGTCAAATTTTCTGAAGAAATGTAAACGCTGGCCGCTGCTCTCTCCTTAATTGCATAATAAAAAGATAATCGAATCGGAAATTTGAAACAGATACCTGATTAATTTGTGAGCAGGGTGCATATTTCGCCAGTAATAGTCAAGATACAAGGCCGGCCTCCAGGGTTGGCTGGTTTCTGCATGGCGGCTAGCACAACTAACAGGCAGAATGGCATGAGGATTGCTTGATGAGGAGAACTTCACGTAGTGGCTTTATTTTAATACGATTCAATTAAAATAATGACCTTCTCAAAGATGGCCGACGAGCAGCCTTCTACACAATAGATCATTGAATAGCGCTAATGACTCATCAAGGAAACACACAGTGATAATAATGAGCGTTTGCAAATACATCAAGGAAAATCTCTTTAACTCAGGCAAATAGTATTGCACCTGCCTCATTTCTGTGCATGTCAAAGGACGCAATGTCCTTAGAAGAAAACATTTCAGAAAGCAAATTAACATCTAATATAACTGACTATTTTTTGTGGCACTGTGTACATTTTTTGGTCTCGTCTATAGTTTATAAGCCATTACAGCAGTATATTGGCAAGGCCTATTGTTTCAATACATAGCATGTACTTCAATTGGGCTTTAGGCCAGCCCCTGCTAATTATTAGATAGCTTTGCTGCCTGTCTCACTTCCCTACTCCTGCTTCGCTGGTTTCCCTCCCTATTCTTGTGTTTGTTCAACTCAGGACCATGTCAGTCTCACAGTATTTTAACTGGATGATGTACCCTTCCACTGAAGATGTCAGACCTGCTTCTTTGCAGTGCAGTGGAGAAGTATTTCCTCTCCAACTCCCTGCTACCCCTTCGCCCTCATCTGCCTGCCTCTTCCTCCTTCATACTCGGCCCAGTGTCTACCTGTACCCCAACCCTCCTATCCATTCTTTTCTTTTTACTTTTTTTGTGGTGTGCCTGGCTTTCAGTGGGTAACAATTTAAAAATGTTTTTCTAACCATTTCAAGATGGCCGCTCATACATGCCCATTTGCACGTGTGAGGGCCAGATATCTATAAATGGATTTTGCTTTATTTTAACTAATGTCATAGAAAAACAGCCATCACTGATACGCGTTTGACGAGAACAGGGTCTGACAAATACACAGCTACTCTCTAACAAAGACTAGTCCATGTGCAGCTATGTTTATTTACTGTTAATTCCCTAGTGTTAATTGCTAATGTAGTGTTTTCTCATTTATTGACAATGTGAATTTAATTCTTGCCGTGTTTAAACCGGTACTACAAAATCTCTTTGTTCCTTCATATCTTTCAGTTTCTGAAAACGAAGTTGGTTCACAAATTCAACTAAAGTGATGCTTCAGGACAAGATACATTTTGACTGAAAGTTGTTGTCTGTAACTTATAGCGTGAAGTTTGTTTTAATAGCCAGGTTTGTGACTGCGAATGTTTATGCTGTTATTTTGCTCATCTCTGAAGCCTATTTGTACCTAGTAAAACTCCAGGGTGTCTGAAAGATACGAAGGATAAGTTAAATATGTTCAGTCACCCAGTTAACCCCATGTGCCTCCCATCTCTTGACTTTACAACTCCTCTGGTAAGTTTGGGAGTCAATTCAATCAAATACTTTATTCAAGCTTTGGATTTCGGAGAGGTCGGCAAGATCATTTTAACAATTTTTCATGACTAAAATACATTTTAGTAAAAATGTAAAAAACATTTTAAAAAATCAAAAAAAAGTTTTTAGAGAACATTTCATTATCTGGAGAAAATCTCAAACGATAGGTTTCATCTACAGTATGTACTTTAAATTTTAAAAACAATTACTTCAATAGTAAACGGCGCTGACAGTGCAAAGCAGTGCAAACAAATACATTATTTATACCATTCTTACAATGGTCACATAGTCTCTTTTAAATATTCATCCTTGACCAGTAAGCAGTCACATATTTCCGTGGGAGTATGTTCATACATAACAATATCAAAATGCGACAGATTCCATGTGCAAGGTTCCAAGTGAAATATTTTTGTGGTTTCATCAAAATACATGATTCAGTAATTACATCGAATTTTTCTTTTTTTATACAAAATGTTGAATCCAAACTTAGACGTAAGGTACCCGAAGACTGTTTAAAAAAAATGTTTGTGGGAGTCGGGGTGGAAAAGCATTGTTAGTAGGTATGCCAAATACTCTAGTTTACCATAATAATTTAAAGTGCTTGTACCTTGGTTTTGTGGAATTATGTTAGAATTCTAAAACAGCCCACCCTGATGGTCCAGTTCTGCAATAATATGGACCCCAAACTTCTATTTCAAGTATTTTCAGAAAACTCACCATTTGAGACTACATGTTGAGCTACTTGGATGCAGCGCCTTTTCTCCACATGCACTCTTATTCACACACTCATTCACATTTATAATTCATCCACGTATTCCCATCAATAGTGAACCAACCCCCAGCCACCTCAATCTCATTCACCCGCTATCCCTACAATCATAGTTCCCCAACAAACCCTAAACCTACCATCTCACATTTTCCACCTTCTCACTTTTATTGATTTGTTTATTTACTAAGAGGTTTTGCATTGTGTTGTGTGTTGACTTAGGGCCTGATTACGATTTTGGTGGCGCAGGAGAGGGACCGCCACCCTGCTCCCGCACCTCCAAACCCGTCTGCGCACCGCCCACCAGATTATGACTTTTTGTCACTGTCGGTCGGTTCTTTGGCGATCCCATGGCGGTGCATATGAATTAGGCACCACTATGGGAATGACAAAGGCAGTACCTGTATGGCATAGACTGGTGCAGTCCGTGCCGTGCAGGTACTGCTGGGCATGCACACAGGGGGGCACAACATGTGCCCTCCTGCATGCACCCCATGACCCTGAGGCAACAGGGGGCCGTGTTTCCTCTCCTTCACGGTTTTCATGAAGTAGGAACCGCCATGAAAACCGTTGTGGAGAGGAAACTCTTAATATGCTTTTTGGGACTGCAGCGGTCCCGCCAAGCCTATTACAGCCTCAAGACTGCTGCACCAGAGATCTCTAGAGGTTGCGGCAGTGCAATGGCAGTCCAACCGTCCTAGTTGTAATAGGGCGGTCGGACCACGGTCCATAATCAGCCCCTTAGTTTTTCAGGGCTTCCTAAATCCCATTGACTCACCCATTCATTCACCCACACATATTTACCTGCCCCACCACTTATCTATAAAAACGGATCCACATACATTCAGCATTCACGCACCTGCCCTACCCACCCTATCCACTAGGATAAACCAACTCACAACTAAGCATGCCCATCACGATTAGCCACCAACCCACATTCATTGAATCAAACACATTCACCAACCCGGTCACCAAACTTCACCCACCTACTTACCTTTACAAACCTACTCACAACTCCAGCAATCAGAGACTCACCCATACTCACAATAACACATTCACAAGCTCTCCCATCAATTAAGCACTTCACTAAAAGTTCCAGAGTGTTTAGCTTTGTCGGAGTGTGTTTAAAATTAGTACCCGTGTGAAAGTGGCTTTCAAGTCCCTCGCTACTCGGAATGTGTTATGTGAAAGCTGTCACTGTTGAGCACACTCTTAAGAGCTTACAAAATCATCCTAAATATAGCAACCACGTATTTCCACATACTGCTTGCTCGAATGACAACACCAGAACATTAGCACGTCTGTCTATCACCGACGGTGAAGTTCAACCGAGTGTCATTGAACGGGCGGGATGCTCTGCAGCTACAACCAAGCCCGGGAAGGCTTACATGCCCTGCTACTCGAGCATTTTGAGGGAAAATCCTGAACTTTTCGCATGGCCTAGTTACCCCTTCATCACATACATGGAAACTCTATGTTTTCCGTTAAATTCAGGAAGAAACCGGTTCTCAAAATCAAAATATTGCGAAGGTCTGGAGAAGTTATTCAATTAAAATGGGCCAAACAATGTCAAATCATTGCTTTCAGCGTCAGCTGACTTCCATAGACAAATTAGGCATAATCAAATCAATGCGGACATCGGCAGGCAGCAGCAGGGTGGGGAAAAGATCTGTGCATGGATGTGCCATGTGATTACAAGGATAACAACATGAGCTGGAGATGAAGTGCAATGACGTAGAAAGGTTAAACCATGTGTGGTCAGGCTGGGGGACAGACTGACTGACCTTGGGCTCGCTTTTGGAGGTTGCGAAAATATTGCTTGATGTTGTTGGCAGGATAAAGGTCACGCTTTTTATCGTTGGCCCTCTGCAGTACAGGGTAGGAAGGACCCGGTCATCAAAAAATTACATTGAATTAACTGCAATTCCGCCGCCCTTCAAACAAAGCAACCCATCCGTTCGGCTGTATCGCCTCTTCTCTACTCCCCTCTTCCATTTTTCACTCTTTTCGTCTTAATTTATCGTTTATTTTTTCTGGGCCTGCTGGTCTACCGTGCCAGGCCTACGTCACTTCACTTGTTTCCTGAGACACGCAAATTTTCACTGCTACTCTCGCTGCCTCACCCCTTTTCCTCTGCTCAGCCCCAAACCCCAAGAGCAGAGCACAATGTTATGTTATAGCAACTTATTAAGCGCACATCCACCCTGTGGTGGACACTGACTTCAACTGAGCATGAAAGGGAACCTAACTGTTAAAAAGCCAAGTTTGTAGCTCCTTCCTGAAGGAGATCAAGGTGGGCATAGCTCTGTTATGAGGGGGTAGGTTATTCCCAAGCGTAGTAGTTCCTGTAATAAAACTGCTGCCTCCCCCCCCCCTCAGTTCACTTTAGGAATCTGGGAACCATCACTAGTTTGGCCCCTGAGGAAAGCAGCTGTCTGCTGGGGATGGACCACTCAAAAGAATACTTCAAGAACTCAGGGCCAATATTTTGCAGAACTTTGTAGGCGGTGCAGAGGGCTTTAAACTTGATACAGATTCTCACTGGAAGACAATTAAATTGCCGAATATCCTTGGAAACAGATTTAAATTTAGGGATACCCGAGAGGAGCCTGGCAGCCGCATTCTGCACCATCTGCAACCTGTTAAGGAGCTTTTCCTGCATATTAACATAGAGGCCATTCCAGTAATTCACTTTTGATAAAACTAAAGCAGTAATCACTGTCTTTTTGGTATGTGCTGGGATGACGGGAACTATTTTCTTAATCATTCTAAGCAGATAAAAGCAAGAGGAGACAATAGTATTGACTTGATGTCCAAAGTTTAGCTTTTGGTCTATTATGATTCCTACACTTTTAGCCTTGGTCACTGGGATAGGGGGAGGGCTGATTTCTTCTGGCCACCAGGTAGGGTACCAAGCAGGTGAGAGATTACTGAACATAACAACCTCAGCTTTATTTTAATTAAGTTTAAGACAGTGTCTGTTCATCCAGGACCTGATTTCCAGCATGCACTCATGGAAATTCGCAGATACCTCAATACCGTCTTTGAAGACTGACAGAACAATTTGTGTATTGTCCGTGTAGGACAGTGATATCTTGACCTTTACATGCGGCCCACCTGGTTAACAGCAGCACAAGCCACTGTTTAATTAATGAATACTAATATTCTGAAAAAAACTGTTAAATAAACAGGCGAGTGTTTATTAACCTGCAGATACATGTTTGCCCGTTTATTTAACATTTTTTAGACCTCCTTACACAATACCTGACCGCCCCACACCACCTACTTCCACCCTGCTTGCACCAGTGCGGCCCTCGGACACACCACAGACTGTGTTTTGTGGCCCCAGGGCAAATGTTTGCGAGAACCCATGGTGTAGGAGGTCAAGGAAAGGCCAAAAGATTTAACTAATAAAGCAATTTCTGTAACATAAATATTAAACAGTGTACGACTGATTGACGATCCCTGCGGAACCCTGCACGGGAGAGAAAAAGAGAAGGAATCAAATTGACCCAATGATATTGATTGCAGTCTATCCGAGAGAAAAGAAGTGAGTAAGGCGCTGAAACAGTTGATCAACAACATGTGGACAACCGTGTCAAAACCTGCTGACAAATCAAGGAGAATAAGTGCTGCAGCTCCTCCTCTATCCAACGCGGCCCTAATCTCCTCTGTAGCTTTAATCAAATCTGACTCTGTACTATGCCCAGAACTTAAACCAAATTGAGTCTCATCCAACAATTGGTTCTCTTGCAGGTACTGGGCAAGCTGAGATTTCATAACGTTTTCTATTATTTTAACGGGAGGCGAGAGATGGGCCAATAGTTGTTGGGATAAACTGGGTTCAAGCTGGGTTTCTTTATGAGAGTGAGAATGTAGGCAGTTTTCCATTGAATGGAAAAAACTCAAGGGATAAAAACATGGAGTTAAAGATAGCTGCAAGATTTGCGGCTATCAAATCTGGAACAAGTTTCAGAACCGAGAGAGAACAAGAATCGAGAGGAGAGCCCGACTTGGCCTTGCTGATCATGGTGGTTATCTGTTTAGCAGTGACTAGGGAAAATTGCGAGAAAGAGGTTACTTTAATAGTGCCCTGAAAGATATCAATCATGGCATCAGAAGGATTAGCGGCCTCAAACTTAGAATAGATTTGATTAATTTTGTTCTTAAAACATTGTGCCAAAGTGTTGCAAAAAGCTTGCATATTGTTAATGGATTTACTGCCAGAAAGTACGTTGAGTTTAGATACCACTTGGAAAAGCTGTTTGGTAGAGTCTTTAGCTGTCTCAGTTTGCTGAGTGAAATAATTGCGCTTTTCCTTGATTAGGAGGTTTTTAAATTTAGACAAAGGTTGCTTGTATAGAGATTTCTCTAACAGATCGTATTGTGACAGCCAGCGTCGTTCCTGTCTCCTGCAGTTTTGCTTTTCCAGCCTAAGGGCCTCGGTGAACCAAGGGGCGGAGGGGATACTCCTATTCTTGGAGACTTTGGTGTAAGGAGCTAATTTAGAAAAGGCAGCCTAAAACCAATCTGTTTGGTGTCGATAGGCCTGGTTTACATCGAGAGGGAGATGAGATTGAGTTTTAGCCAGCTGTTGTTTTCTTCCAAGGCCGAAACTGAATTGAGTGGCCAGGCCTAACGCTCTTGGAATGTCCTAACATCATGTTTATCTTAAAGATAATAGCGGGATGATCAGACCATAATAGAGGTAAGACCTCCTTGATAGTAATCTGGGTATTATTAGTAAGAAGTCCGTCTAAAGTGTGTCTGGCCGAGTGAGTGGATGTGTTAATTCTTTGAGTAAGCCCTAGTGAGCCCAAGGTATCCAGAAGGACAACTGTGTCTTTGTTTAAGTAGGCATCTAAGTGAAAATGAAAGTCACCTAGTATGCTGATGTCCTTAACACAAGCGATGGCCTCGAAAAGGGAACTAATGTTATCCACAAAATTACCTCTAGGTCCGGGTGGGACGATACAAAAGCTTCCCTTTGTCTGAATACTTGTAATTCAACCTTATATTAAATATGAATGCTTCACAGTATGAGGATGGGACTGTCTTGAATGCCACTATAAAGTTATCACGATAGATCAAAGCAAGTCCTCTACCTGTTTTAATGTCTTTATTTCCTCAGCTGGGGTCCTTATTATGAAAGGCTTATAATTTCGCTCAAGACATTGTGCTCCTGCTCTGATGCTGGATCTGTCCTATCTGCAGCCACGGCCCGTGCATCTAAGAGCGGTGGGGCCCGGTGGGGGGGAGATTTCGGCAGACGATGGCGAGGGAAAATTAAATAAATAATTAATTTTCCCTCATCATCGTCTGTCGAAATCCCCCCCAACCGGGCCCCTCCGCTCTTACCCGCGCGGGCCGCGGCTGCCTATCTGGCTTGACGTCATTGCCAAAGCTTTATGGAAAACCATGCATTTGTTCTGTGTGAGTGAGTTGGAGAGGTGGAGACATAGAGGTGTAACCTACACAGGAATGTGTTTATGGGAGGGCCATAAATTAATGTCAGTGTAAGAAACTACGTTATTGGTTTATGAGGGTGGAAGCCCTACTCAAGCAACTACCACAGTCCTTGTCAGGGTGAACCACAAAAGTCACTAAATTAACCTATGCATACTTAAACCTCTGGTAGCTTGGCACAAAAGCAGTTAGGCTTAACTTCCAGTTCAGTGTAAAGTATTTATGCAGCACACAAACAGCAATAGTGAAAATACAGCACAATAAAAATCCCACACCAATTAGAAAAATAGGATACATTTTAACAAATAAAATGGCACAAAAACAAGTTAGATCCAATAAACAGAAGCTGAGCTATGAATTTTTAACGTTCTTAATGTAAAATAATGTCTAAAAGATCAAAGCACCAACCAATGGTAACTGGTCACGTGAGACCGAGCAAAGTCAAAAGTTAAGGCTGACCACGATAGAGCGCGGGTCAGATACAATGGGGTAATATGGCTTGATCTTTGCTTACCTTCGGACTTAAAATATTGTTGAAAAAAAGTCCAGGAGAAGGTAGAGTTCAGCAGCCAGCCAGCAAGCTGTGTTCGAGGAGTGGTCGTTGTTGCCAGGATCGCGGGACAAAGTCTTGGTGAAGCCTTCGACAATGTCAGGAAAAAGGTCAGAGTGGAAAAAAATGCTCTTTCAGACTGAGTAGGTCATTGTCATCGATGGGAAGCCTTTCGCCGTCGAACCTGGTTAAGATTTTTACCTTCTGACTTTTTTGGAAGTCGAAAACCTCCAGCAGGACACAGCTGCAAGCGGTAGCCGAAGAGGGCTCCACAATGCCAGATACCATCACTGAGAGGTCCAGTCAAACAGGATTTGCTGCTGCGGAGAAGAACATATCAGGAGCTACTGCGAAGGCAGGTCGACTGGCTATGTACCTTGGGTGGAATGGCTGGTAGGTAGGTCAGGGTCTTCTGCCGGTTCTTCAGTCAATTTTTGGTGAAAATTTTTCTAAGTACCACATTTTAGGGTTAGGTAGGAGCAGTACCCTAATACCACTTGCAGGGGTCCAGGTCCTGGGGGGGGCACCATTTCGGGGTGTTATGACTCACTCCAGCAGAGGCCAGGGGCAGAGTTCAAGATCTCTGGGGCTTGTTATGTCCATGTAGCTCACACAGGAGACTAGCCAACAAGTCCTTGGAGTCACTTCAGGTGGTCTTGGGTTCAAGGACATGGTACCATTTTCCTTCAAGCAGCATGGCAGGCCTTCAAGGAGGAGGGCACTCCTCTCTTAGCAGCAGGTCAGTCCTCTGGGGTACAAGGCATCCCTTCTGAAGTCTTCCCAGGTCCAGGAGTGCACTGAGGAGGTGTTCTGAGGGTTCAACATTTATAGCTGGTGCCAGTTTTGAAGTGGGGGAACACTCTGGTCTACCCCATCTCTGGTTTTCCCCCTGTCAAATCACCAAGAAGTCTGGGTGACAAAAGGCTGGTGTCAGGTTCCTTTGTGTGTGTGCTGGAGGCAGCACGTTGAAGTTTAAGTAGGGCAGGGAACAGCTCCACCGGATGGCCTATCCTGCCAACACATAGTCCCCTTTTGTCTCACTGTCTGTGAGGGATACACAAAGCCCAACAGCTAAGCCATTCCCAGACATGAGACACAGGATACTGGCAGCAGGCACAAGATGGTTAGGAGAACAAAATTACAACTTTTAAAAAGTGGCATTTTCAGAATTTTGACTTAAAATTCAACTTTATAATTAAAAAGGATTTTAGATGACAATTTATTTGAGTCCAAACTTGGTATCCCCATCTGCTCCCAATCAAAAGTTAGCACATATTAAATACAATAAGGCAACCCAATGGGAGAGATAGGCCTTACAACAGTGAACAATGAATCTAGGAGTTTTACACTACCAGAACATGTAAAACTTAGGCCCACATTTTCTATTTCTTAATACAATGCACCCTGCCATATGATCTTTTTAGAGCCTCCCTTAGGAGTGAGATATAGATATTAAAAAGGAAGGTTTATGCCTGGCAAAAAGTTTATTTTGCCAGGTTGAACTGGCAATTTAAAACTGCACTGCAGGCAGCAACGGCAGTTCTAAGACATACTGTAAGGTGCTACTTTAGTGGGTGGCACTATGAATGCCGCAGGACCACTAATACCAATTAATTTTCATGCCCCGGGTTCAAGACCTTAAAGTCAGGCAATAGACAGGGTCCCTATACTAGGGACCTTTAAGTAAAGTAAATGTGCCAATCAGGTGTAGGCCAATTTTACCATGTTTTAATGAAAGAGCACAAGCACTTTAGAACTGGTTAGCAGTCGTAAAGTGCAGAGTCCTAATACCAACAAAAACGAATTCAGAAAACAAAAGGGATGAAGGCAAAAGGATCGGGGGGAAGACTACACCAAGGATGTCAGGACTAACAGTCAGGAAAAACACCGGAAACCCAAGAAGTAATGCTGACTTAGAAGAATGGAGATTTTGAGATTCTTCCATAGGTCTTACTGTTTATTGCCCCCTAAGAAGGCCTTGACATGGACATGCCAGAGGCGACTGGGCAGCATTATGATTAAAAAAATTCCTTCATTGTGGAAAAATACAGATTACTTATTTAAGGAGTCCAGTACATCCACAGCGGCCCTCTTCAGACCATTTGTCCTCTGTCAACTTTAGCCACTTCAGGACCACTTCATAGTCAAACTAAATGTGGAAGCCAAATTGAGCACCTCAGTCTGAGGTGCCCAGAACTTGATGACCAGGTCCTTATGTGCAATATGTTCTGAACAAAGAGTCTTAAAACTATAGTTAGTTACTTCAAACCTCTCTCTCTGATCGGGGAGGAGGCTATAACATGTGGAAACTATCCAAATCTTTTTGTTTCACCATAGACAGTGCAGGTAGGACATATGCCAACCAAATTTTCATCAGTGTAGAAGAGGTCTCAAAGTCTGCCAACTGACCATTTTCCCCTGGCTATAATTCTGTCAGGTCTCTTCCTGTGACCTTGTGTAAGGGAGGCAAAGAGAAGAGTGAATGCCAATTAGCAACAGCAAAGTCAGAGTTGTTCTCAAACAGTATCTCTGGGCTAATGAACCTTCACATAGATTTTTCCAATGAGAGCCTACAAGGAGGAATTCCACAGAGGTTTTCAGAAAAGGCAATTGGATGTGGGTAAGACACATTGGTCCAACAAAATATTCAGTGATTGAAAAACTATTCTGGTTTGGAAAAGCCACCATCTGAGCTCAGCCTAGAAGAGGTCTGGAGGGCTTAGAAGGCGAGTGGAAATGCTCTGACTTCCAGACTAATGATGCACTACTATTTCCCATCAGCCAAGATGCCAATTTGCAGAGCAAAATCAAACGGAGACGATATTTCATTAAGCTATTAAAGGTTATAGCCTGGAACTATTGAGAAGGTTCAAACTCAGGAGCCAGCTGACCTGGCACTGTAGTATCAAGTACGCTGGGAGGTAAAGGCATCACAAATTAGAGGAGAAGGAGACCCCCTGAGCAGATATTCCTGGCAAAGATGTAATCCATTCTGTGTTGACCAGGGTGAAAAGTAAAGGTGCTCAGCCAAGTTAAACTAATGAGGCAGCGAAGAGGGATCCTGAATAGATTTATGGAAGGCAGCCAATAAAGGTACAACATGTAAAAAAAAACATTTTTTAAACAGGAATGGTTTTGTTTGGGGAAGGAAAGTGAATGATCTGAACATGTGGCCACTAAATAGAACCTTTCTACAATAAATATTGTTCATGTTTAACTAATTAAGTAGGGTGGACATTTTCTTTAATGATCTAATGCCTGGAGTAACAACATCGCAAATCTCTGAGGGAAGGGGCTTGATGCATCTGTATAAGAAACTATGTTTTCAAGGGGAATTTGTTTCTTTCCATTCAGCAATGATGTACCTGGGTGTGCTTTTTGAAATCAAAAGTGAAAAGCTTTTCCCTCTGCTTACATTTTAGGCAATCTTCTGGAACGGCAAAATGCAAATCAAGTCTTTATTAGCAAAATACTTAAAAATCAAAATACACAATTGGGTGGACAGTAACCGGAGTTGTTCGAGAATGATATTAATCCTGCACTTTAAATGAATAACTCAACCTATTCTACAATATCTAACAGTTGCTATTATTGGACATTTTGGCCATGTCACAAGGATCATTCACTTAGCTAGGGACATCCTGTAGGACGCTGGCGCTGCATATACTATACCAAAGTGAGGTATAGTGTGCATAGAATCCAGGGAGTCCCCAGAGGTATAGCAGAGGCTAAATTAGGTAAGTACTAACAGCTCTCTTTGTGGTAGTGTGGGCGAGCAGTTATGCTTATCCAGAGGGTGTGTTAAGCATTTATTGTATTCACACAGTCAAGGCTGATGGCACACACTCAGAGACTGAATACAGACCAATTAGGTAAGTATAAAAAAGGTATACTTATGTTTTATTTTTAGAACCAAGCAGGACTTGGCACAGGTAAGTAAAATATAAATGCAAGACTTTACAAGGAAATGCAGTTGTGGTTGAATTTGCAATAGTTACAGGTTGATATTGATTCAAAAACCAGTTTACATTACTGTGACCAAACGTGGGTTAAGCAACTACTCAGGATAGATATAACTTTACTTATGCTTTATTCAAACAGAATAGTTCATTTAGGGAAGAGAAAATACAGTCACATTCCAGTCCTTAATAGGGTCTACTTCTCTTTTCCAGGTCCTCTGGAGTTCCTCTCCGCCAGTACCCTCGACAGAAGTAAAGAAACTGGTAAGTATTTGTACTTATTAATCTTATCTTAATATGAATGGATTAGTAAGGTGATCCTTTTCTCTGCCTGTTGATGAGAGTGCTTGTTAGCAAAAGAAAGAATAAGGTTTAAGCTAAGAAGTTGATAACCCAAAAGAAATGTTGACTGCACCTGTGGTCAAACGATTTACTCTTTAGACTTCTCGGTTCCTGTAACTCCTCCTTATTGTGTTTCTTTTTTTTTTAAACTTTACTTTTCTTCCTCTTTTTTCCTTTATTTGAAATGGCTTTTTTTTCTCCCTCCCACCTTTTTTTCTGTTTTCTACACTTGCTTCCCCCTGTTCTCTCCCGGTTCTTTTATGTTCCTTTGGTTCCTAACTAGGAACCGGGCACGCACCTGGTGTAGCCACGTTCCTCCTGGAACGTGGTGGGGTTCCAGAGACATCTGGCGGGTAGGAGACTCCACTCCTGCCGGTGCCTTTCGCTCCTCGCCCGTGACGTTAGCTTCCTCAGGAACTGGCTCGTTGCTTTGTTCCGCTGCTCCCCTGGCTCCTCCGTTTTCTTCTCGCTCTTCTCCTCGGAGACGCGGTTTTTCCCCTTCTTGTAGGCATTCTCCGAGACGCTGTTCTTTCCCGTATTCTTCTTCCGGGTCGCGTGAAGAGACGTGACTCCTCCCCTCTGCCTGACTTCCGGGACAGGCAAGGAAGAATGAGTCGGCCTGGGTCTCCAGTGACTCATCAGGTTGGTGAAACATCCCCATCCCTGGATTTTCCTGATCGGGAAAAAGGGGAAAACTTGATAGGAAGTCTGGCCCTGTTAGGTCTTTACCTGATTTATGGGACACCTCAAATCGAAAGGGTTGTAATGAGAGGAACCATCTAAGAACCCTGGGATTGTTCCCTTTGTTTTTGCTTAACCAGGTTAAGGGTGCATGGTCTGTATATAGGACAAAAGGTTTACCCTCAAGGTAATAATGGAGTTTCTCAATTGCCCATTTAATGGCCAAGCATTCTTTTTCTATTGTGGAATAAGCAGCCTCATGGGGAAATAATTTTCTGCTAATATATAGGATAGGTTTTTCAACACCTTCATCGTCCTTCTGAGCGAGGACAGCTCCTATACCCACGTCAGAAGCATCTGTTTGTAGAACAAACACTTTTGTAAATTCTGGGGCGGTGAGAATTGGGGCGGAGGTGATACTCTCCTTTAGAGTCTGGAATGCTTTTATTGTTTCTTTGGTGGGATATTGGAAACTGACAGTGGGTGTTCCTTTTTTTAAAAGATCGGTCAGGGGTGCAGCTATAATGGAATATCCAGGAATGAATCTACGATAATACCCTACCATTCCCAAGAAAGACCGTAGTGCTTTTTTATTGGTTGGAAAAGGAATTTCCGTAATTGCTCTAACTTTTTCAGTTTGGGGTTCAATTAGTCCATTGCCGAACAAGTATCCCAGGTATTTGACTTTATTAAAGCGCACTTTTGATTTTTTGGCGTTTATGTGAAGGTTGGCTTTTGTCAAGTCATTCAGGATTGAGTGTAGATGTGTCAAATGGTCATCCCATGAACGACTAAATACAATGATATCATCGAAGTAGGCAGAGGAGTATTCCAAATGGTTTTTGAGAACAACATTCATTAATCTCTAAAAAGTAGCAGGGGCTCTGTGGAGCCCGAAAGGCAGTACTGTGAAATGAAAGAGGCCAAAAGGTGAGGAAAAAGCTGTTTTCTCCTTGTCTTCAGTTTTTAAGGGAACCTGCCAGTATCCCTTCGTGAGATCTATTGTGGTGATATATTTGGCATCTCTTATTCTCTCTATCAATTCGTCAACTCTGGGGAGAGGGTATGTGTCCAATTTGGAGATCTTATTAACTGCACGGAAGTCTATGCAGAATCTTATGCTCCCATCGGGTTTGGGAACCAGTTACTGTGTGAGGGTTCTATAACAAGGAAACAAACGAGAGAGCAAGGACCAGATAGTGGGACCGTCCCTGTCCCTGGGTACGTATTCTATAAACAACCTGGACGAGCCCAATATAGAGGACTCTTTAACGCTTATAGTGCCAGGCACCACATAGGTTTGTTAGAAGAACCCTCACCCACCAACCTAGTTGGTGGCATGCTTCATCATCGGGTTCCCAGCTGGGTAGCCGAATGCTACCCAGCTGTGCTGCGACGCCTGATTACAGCGATTTTTTTGAGTGGTGAAATTTTAAAAATATCTCTGGGATTTCATACAGACTAATCTTTTATTCCCAGCGGCCCAGGATATACTAAAAACAGAGATGAGGATAATTCGTGAAGATTAATAATTGGTCTTCATTATCCTGCTGGTCAACATGTTTCAGCCTCTATGAAAAATTTATGAGGCTTTCTTCAGGACCACAATAAAGTGAAATAGTGTGAAATAAAAAAGGGTGCAAGTGGCAAAAATGAGGCCACGTTTATATTTGCAGCACACACGCTAAGGTGTGCTGTACATGCTGTGGTTTTGACCGTACTTACGGGCCCACTGCTAGGATTTACATATACTACGGAATTCTCGTAGCTTGTCAGATCCCGGGAGGAGCGTACACCTTTAGTCAAACATTCATCAAGGTAGAGCGCCCGCTTCCACACCTACTCCGGTCTATATTGTGCTCGTCCAGGTTGTTTATAGAAAGTGTTCTATAACATTCATCTTCAGCATTTGTTCTATTTCTGCAAACACTGCTTGTCGTCTTGCTGCGGGTATTCATAGGGTTTTTGTTTTATCACACTACCTTCGGGAGTGGGAATAGAGTGTTGGGCTAAATGTGTTCTCCCTGGGGTGTCTGTAAAGATCGAAGCAAAGGGTTGTAATGTTCTGTTCAGCTCTTCATTTTGTTCCCCAGATAACTCCTCGTTAATATATAGCTGTTCCAGAGTGGTTGGAACATTATCTTCTGAACGTACTGTATGTATATCTGGGGGCAAGGGTCCTAACCATTTTTTTAAGAGGTTGATATGAAAGGTGTGTTCTCTATGTCTCCCTATTTTTAATGTATATGAAAGAGTACCAACCCTTGCTAGATTTAAAGGGGCCTCTCCATTCAGATTTCATCTTATGGGAAGAGTTTGGTAACAGTAGCAGAACCCAATCACCTGGTTGGTATACTCTGAGGGGCCGATTCCGATTCGGGCCGGAAATCTCTCCGACCGAGCCGGACCCGGAGAGATTTCCGACCGAATCGGACCCTTGCAGCCCGACCGAACGAGTACGATGCGTCCGTATGCTATCGTACTCGAGTCGGTCGGGCTCCCATTGAAGTCAATGGGAGCCGGTCGTACAATGCGTACGCGGGCTCCCATTGCCTCAATGGGTTCGAGGTGAACAAGGGCGCCCCCTACAGCGGGTACGCGGCGAAGCGACTCGCGCCATACACGCACAGGTAGGGGGGACCCATGGGTCACCCCTGTGTGCGACTCGCGCGGCTACGCGCGACAGGGGGTCCGACACGGACCCCCGAAGTACGGCTCCGACTGCTCTTTTGAGCCGGACGGCGCGTGTCGGTCGGACTGCTCGCGGCGCGCATCGTACTTACCCGGCCGGGGAACGTCTCCATTGCGCGGTGCGAGTCGTGTCCGAGCGAGTCGGTCGGTGCGGTTCGACCCGGGAACGAGTCGGTCGGAGCGGTTGGGACGCCCGAACGAGTCGGTCGGCGATTTCGCATCGTACTCGCTCGTCCGGACGCGCGTACGAATCGGTCGGGAAATAGGGCTCCGAATCGGATCCGGTTATGCCGAATCCGATTCGGAGCCCTACCGGCCGAGATCGGAATCGGCCCCTTAGTTTTTTTCCTTTGTCGTAGATCTGCTTTTGTTTCTTTTGGATTTTCTCTAAATTCATTATAGCTAATTCCCGGAGTTTTCCGATACGGGCCTTTAATTGTTGTGTGTACTCTAAGAGGTTTTCTACTTCGGGTTTTATATCTTTTTCCCATGCCTCTCGAGTTATTTCTAAGAAGGTTCGGGGTTTTCGTCCATAAAGTAATTCAAAGGAGGAACACCCCAAGCTACTCTGAACCTGAATCTCAATACGAAGAGAGCTAGTGGGAGCATTTGGTCCCAATGTCTTCATTCTCCAGATAACATTTTCTTTAGAAGGAGTTTGAGTGAACCATTATATCTCTCAACTAACCCGTCAGTCTGGGGATGATATACTGAAGTTTTTAGATGTTTGATATTCAACTGTTTACATATCTGTGTCATGAGTCGGGACACAAAGAGGGTGACCTGATCCATAATGATTTCCTTAGGAAATCCGACACGGGAAAATAATTCTATAAGATGTCCCGCGATGGACTTGGTGTCAGGGCTACGAAGAGAAAAGGCTTCCGGGTAGCATAATCGACCACAACAAGGGCATATTGACATCCTTTTGTGGTTTTCGGTAAAGGGCCTGTTAAATCCATCCCGATTGTCTCAAATGGGGTGCCAGTAATAGGTAAGGGTTGGAGTTTTTTTTTAGGAGGTACGTATGGATTCTTTTTCTGACACACCTCACATTCTAGAGAGTACTTTTTTATATGGGCAAAGATACCGGGCCAATGGAAATTTGCAAGGATTTCTTTAGTCGTTTTCTCAGGTCCCAAATGTCCGGCCAACAAATGTGAGTGGGCATAAAACATAATTTGGTCCTGAAAATCCTTTGGTACCAATAGTTGAGGGGGGTCAGTAGGCCCTGGTATTCTATATAGAAGTCCGTTTTTTATTTGGAAATGGGGAAAAAGTGGGTATTATTTTGTCAGGCCTTCTCCCAAATGGGTTGTAGGAGTACATAATTTATCTGAGTGAAAGGGAAACTACGGTCTATCATCTAGGGTTCCGGAGCTAGTAGAGCGTTCTTGGGGTTGGAGTCTTGGGCTTCCTTTATTCGGGTAAGCGTTGTATAAAACATCTCTAAAAAATGTGGATTATCAGTTCCCAGGATGATATCTTCAGGTAAATTAGGAAGTACCCCTACTTCAACGTCTGTTGTCCTATTGGACGTGGAGAGGACCAGTCTGGCAATGGGATACTTCTTAACATCCCCATGTACACATCTAATTAGTACAAATTTCTCGGGTACAACCTGGGAAGGTAAAACAAGTTCTGCTCGCACAACTGATTGTTTACACCTAGAGTCCAACAGGGCAGTTGTCCATTTTCTATTGATCTGTACACTTACAAGAAATATGGGTCCCATCTCTTGAGTGAAGTAAACGGAGCTTGGGGAGTAATTAACCTCCATTGGTTCATCTGTGACTTTCTTGTTTTTGCAGAGACGGGCTATATGACCCCATTCACCGCATTCAAAACACTGAGGACCAGAAGGGACCTGAAAATCTGGTTTTGTTTGAATGGATCTCCTGGTTTCACTGGACACTTTATTTTGTTTTTGTCCGGGATGAAGGTTAGCAGCTTTAGAGGAATTCTTGGTGTGTCTATCCGTTTCTTGAGAGGAAAACTGGGGTTGGACCCGTGAAAAAGTAGTGCCCATTTCAACAGCCTGCTCACTACTGCGTCCCGAATGTTGACGTAGCCATCGTTGGGTTTGGTGGGGAAGAGCCTCTATGAACTGTTCAAGACAAATCTTCTCTACTATCTCCTCCTTAGTAAGGTCATGGGGTCTCAACCATTTTTCAACCGCTGTTTTCAACTTAAAATATAGTACCTTCGGGGTGTTGCCTGGTTTCCCCCTTTCTTGTCTGAATCGTGGTCTGTAGGCTTCTTTGTCTAGGCCCGCCCTATCTAGTATCACTTTCTTTACTTCATCATAGGTGGCATTCCCTTGGGAATTGGCGGTTTGATATGCTGCTTGGGTGTCCCCGGACAGCAGTGGGGCTAAATAAAAGGGCCACTTCTCGAGGGGCCATGCACATACTCTTGCCATGCGTTAAAGATTTGTTAGAAAAGCATCAAGGTCATAACCGGGTAGTAGTTTTAGAAATGTCACCATAGGGGTATTAGATGGGATCGCTTTATAATTCGTTAAACCAGAGGTCAACTGTAGTTGTTCCTGGGCTAATTTGGTCAACTGTTCGGTCTGTGTTTTCAATGCATCGCGAAGCAGTTCTCGGTCAGCATTTGCGGAAGACATCTGGCGTTCTAATGCCCATTCGAGTTTTCATTGACTCTGGACAAGATGTTCTATTAGGGCATCCATTTGTATCAATGGAGGGGACTTGCCTGCATTCTCCACCGCTTGTGACCAAACGTGGGTTAAGCAACTACTCAGGATAGATATAACTTTACTTATGCTTTATTCAAACAGAATAGTATGTTTAGAGAAGAGAAAATACAGTCACATTCCAGTCCTTAATAGCATCTTCTTCTCTTTTCCAGGTCCTCCGGAGTTCCTCTCTGCCAGTACCCTCGACAGAAGTAAAGAAACTGGTAAGTATTTGTACTTATTAATCTTATCTTAATATGAATGGATTAGTAAGGTGATCCTTTTCTCTGCCTGTTGATGACAGTGCTTGTTAGCAAAAGAAAGAATAAGGTTTATGCTAAGAAGTTGATAACCCAAAAGAAATGTTGACTGCACCTGCGGTCAAACGATTAACTCTTTAGACTTCTCGGATCCTGTAACTTCTCCTTATTGTGTTTCTTTTTTTTTTAACTTTACTTTTCTTCCTCTTTTTTCCTTTATTTGTAATGGGGTTTTTTTCTCCCTCCCACCTCCTTTTCCGTTTTCTACACTGGTTTCCCCCTGTTCTCTCCCGGTTCTTTTATGTTCCTTTGGTCTCTAACTAGGAACCGGGCACGCACCTGGTGTAGCCACGTCCCTCCACGGATGCGGCAGGGTTCCAGAGACAGCTGGCGGGTAGGAGACTCCACTCCTGCCGGTGCCTTTCGCTCCTCGCACGTGACGTTAGCTTCCTCAGGAACTGGCTCGGTGCTTTGTTCCGATGCTCCGCTGGCTCCTCCGTTTTCTTCTCGCTCAGGTTGAGGGTGCAAGCGTCGTCTTGAAGCTTGAGGGAGGTCGGGGATTACCAGATCCCAGGTCAGGATCGCTGGGGAGACCTCCTCGTGGTGTTGGTCCACTCGAACTCGGGCCATGGGCGTCGGGTGCAGAGTGGTGCAGAATCGCGGAGTCGCCAGAATCCGGATTCTGGTCTTGGAGTCTTTGTTGAGCAAATCCGGTGCTCACAGGAGAGTGCAGGGCAGGTCCTCCAGGCTCTGGGGGGCTGCTGGCTATGCTGGTTTCTTAGATGTAGGCAGGTCGGAGTCGGGACAGGCCGGAAGGGCTGAGGCCAAAGCAGTAGGTGTCCTCTTCCTGGGTCAGCACAGCTCTTCAGTCCTTCTTTCTTCCTCGAATCTGAGGAGGCAAGGTACAGGGTTGCCCCTAAATACTAGATTTAGGGGTGTTTAAAGGGGTGTGCAGGTTGGGACCAAAGGGTCCCTTCCTTGGGGTGGGTACACCCATATTAAGCCACCCTCCAGTAATAGGGGGCATGAGCCTCTCCCTAATTGGTTGAGTCCCTTCAAGATGGAGGGGACTGAGATGTGTGCTTCACCTCGCCTCCCCCACCTGAAGGGTGGAGTTGGCAAAGGTGGGCACACCTCTCTTCCTAGCTTGGTTTTGCTGCCGATTCTCCTCCCCAAAGTGGGGGGCAAAACCGGTGGGAGCCAGTTGCTGGGGGCAGCAAAAGGCAGGGGCAGCTCCCAAAGACAGCAGGCCTTTGAAGCTTCCACTTTCCCAGCCCATCCTGTGGAAGGAGGCCAGACACCTCTGCCCACGATGGGCTTTGTTTCTGGACCCAGAGAGCGGAGGCTCTCTACCCAGGGGTCCAGAAACCTGTATGGTGGTGGTAAATGGCAAGCAGCCACGCAGAAACCACACCAGGGCTGGTTGTTTTTCAGGGGGCATCTCTAAGATGCCCTCTGAGTGCATTTTAAATTAAATCCCACACTGGCATCAGTGTGGGTTTAGTCTGCTGAGAAGTTTGCTACCATACTACCCAGTTTTTAGTAAAGCCATAATGGAGCTGTGGAGTTCGCAATGACCAACTCCCAGACCATATGCTCTTTATGGCTTTACTAAACCTACAATGTCTAAGGATGGACTTAGACACTGTAGGGGTACAGGGCTCATACCAATGTACCCTCACCTGAGGGCTAGTGCAACCTGCTAGAGGGGTGACTTACCTAGGCCTCAGGCAGTGGGTTGCAGGAATGGCACACAGGAATGTGTGCCTTGTCGACGCTTCACTTTTCTCTGCACCAAAACACGCAGCCTGCAATGGCAGTGTGTGGGTGTTAAGGTGCAGGGCCTCTCAAGGTGACATAATAGGTGCTGCAGCCCTTAGAGGCCTTCCTTGGTCACAGTTCCACTTGGTACCCAGAGTACCTTTTACAAGGGGCTTACCTGTGGCCAGGGATGTGCCAATTGTGGGTACAAAGGTACAGTTTTAGGGAAAGAACACAGGCCCTGGGAACCTGGTTGGCAAGGACCCAGTGCACATCAAGCCAGGTTGCATCAGATGTCAAGCAAAAAGTGCGGGGTAATTGTAGGACTTGGCCTTTTTGGTTAAAGTTCCCTAAACTTTTTGCTTTCCCCCTAGACCGTTTTCCTGACCTAGAGATTCCAATTTAGAGGCTTTGGGTACTTTGCCACTGCTGATTAGTGTCAGAGTACAGGAGTTCCCTATGTAAAATGTAATGGTGATTGGTTGACCATGATTGGTATGTTTGCCTTACTAGTAAAAGTCCCTAGTGATGTGCACTGTATGTGCAAGGGCTAGTAATGCAGGGGCGCGCAGAGAAGGGAACTCAGGCCTTCAGTGTAGGGCCTGCGCGCAGAATGCTAAGTTAGCATGTTGTCCTGACAAGTGCAACCACTTGTCAGGCCTGACCTTCCCTTTTACATACACATGGGCACCCCTGTGGTAGGTCCCAGGTAACCCCTGGGCAGGGTGCAGTGTAGGTAAAAGGAGAACATAAACTTTCTTTTTTCACTGCTGAAAGGCCATTCTGCCCATAGGACAGAATGGGGGAGGATGGGTGTTGTGTTTGTTAGCCTAGTTTCCTGTCAGTTTATAATGGAGAGGTGAAGTTTGGTATGTATGAACTCACCGTGTCATAATGCATCTTTCTGTGAAGGTGGTTTTGTCACTGTGTGTTTATAAGCCACTCTTTTAGAAAGTGGCTGAGTTTTGGGCTCTGAGCATTTCTGTGTGTCTATGAAATGTGGATTGTCTGTCTGGAACTGAAAGGTGAGAGGAGCTGGGAGAGGTCTTGACCCAGGGAGGGGTCGAGATGGCACCAGGCTGCCCTGCATCTGGAGAGTAGGGGGAGGAGAAGCCCGGGAGGTGAAAAGGCCTGGGCTGGTGCTATAAACCAATTGACCCATCTCCTGTTGAGTGATTAAGGATCCAGACCCCCAGTCTCAAATGGAGAGAGGGGACACTGGGAGGGAGACACCCAGAGTTGATTTAGGGAGGGTTCAGGGACCCCTGAGCACATACAAACTTCAAAGACATTAAGGGGTATAACTATGAGAGCTGAAGCCCCTGAACGTTGGAATGAAACAAATATGGATTGAGACTGAAAAGGCTTGGACCCATTCTGTGGTCAAGAGGAACCTCTGCTAAAGAAGGAACAACTGAAGAGACTGCTGTGGATAGATCAATCCTTGCTTCGTGATCTGGGGCTGGTCTGCAGTTTGCTGTTCTAACTAAGGAAGAGGCTGTTGGGACTGTGCTTGGAGGCGCTGGGTCCCCCTGTTTGAAGAAGACTGTGCTTTGTGCTGTGTCTTGTAACCCCAAGGGCCCGAGGTGAGCTGGCTCCCTGTTTGGAAACACAGGAACATAAAAGCTTCCGGAGAAGTCACAAGCAACGCGGTGTGCGCGTGCTTTTTGGCCGCTTGAGACCCTCAGAAGTTGTGCCTTGTGATCATGGGCACGCAGGAGTAAGCTAAGTCTCAGACGCGCTGAGTGCGTGTCGTGGTGCAGGCAAAGGCGTTGGTGAGGAGCGTCTGGTCGTGGTGTGCACGGGGAGACAAGGCGAAGCTCGGTCGTGCAAGGGTGCGTGTCGTGGTGCAGCCCGGGTGTTGGTGAGAAGCGCCTGGGCCTCGTGTGCACCAAAGGAAGAAGCGAGACTCAGACGCGCAGTGTGCGTGTCGTGGTGCAGCCAGGGCGTTGGTGATGAGCTCCTGGACATCGTGTGCACCAACGGAAGAAGTGAGTCTCGGACGCGCAAGGGTGCGTGTCGTGGTGCAGCCCGGGTGTTGGTGAAGAGCGCATGGGCCTCGTAGGCACCAAAAGAAGAAGTGAGTCTCCGACGTGCAAGAGTGCGTGTTGTGGTGCAGCCAGGGCAATAGGGAAGAGCGCCTGGACATCGTGTGCACCGGGAGAAGAGGTGAGACTCGGACGCGCAAGAGAGCATGTCGTGGTGCAGCCAGGGCATTGGTGAAGAGCGCCTGGACATCGTGTGCACCAGGAGAAGAGGCGAGGCTCGAACGCGGAGGGTGCGTGTTGAGGTGCAAGCGGAGCGTTGGTGAAGAGCGCCGGATCATCGTGAGTACCGGAGAAGAGGCAAGTCTCAGATGCGCGGTGTGCGTGTCGAAGTGCAACCGGATGTGCTGGAGAGGAGTGCCTGGTGAGGGTGTGCACCGAATTGAAGTGAAGTCTCCACAGTGCTGAGGGCGGGTCTCGGTGTGGACTGAGACCGCCGGAGTGAGGGCCAAGTCATTGGGGCCCTTGGAGTCAATCAGCAGCGGCCCGGACCGGCAGCCACAGAAGAGCTGAGCCGCCGGCCCGAGTCCGCCGCAACCCGTGATGGAGTTCTGGATCAAGGCCCAAGTCGCTGACGTCGGGGAGGAGAGTGGGATCGCGCCCCCCCAGGTAACGTGGATCAACACCTGGGGTGGGGTGCGGGTCCGGAGGGACACTCTCTCGGCCTCCCGCTTCCGTCAGCTGCGCGAGCCATTGCTTCGGCTCGGATCCTGGCCCGTGCTGACCCAAGACGGGGCAGTACTGGGGCCGGAGTGGGAAGCAGCACTTTTTGTGTCATCATTTGATCCATAACGGGGGCACTGTTAATGGAGCACGTAAAACTGTTGTATTACACTTTGCATTATTGCTGCTAACGAACTATCGAACTGTCGTATGACGCCTGACCTCATTTGTGCCTGACGAACTTTATGCTTGGTGTGCTACGCACTGCGTATTTCTCCCTTGCATATTACCTGATTGTAACGTGGCGCTTTGCATGATTTCTTCAGTGCACAGTATCTGAGTATAACGTGGCACAGTGTATTATTTCTTCATTGCACTGCACAGGATTGTAGCGTGACGCATTGCTTTGCTTCTTCCTGGTACAGGGCATGCTGGTGGTGATACGCATTGCATTATTCCTTCAATTGCAAAGTACATGATTGTGGCGCTACATATGGCATTGTTTCTCTGTTGCACAGTATAAGAGAATATCGTTACGCATTGCAGTATTGTTTCCTTTTGCAATGTGTGTTATTCTAGCAATACGACTTGCCTAACCTTTTGGGAAACAGTTAGAAAAGAGCTTAACTGTTGGTTAGAAGCGGTGGTTGGGATTAGAACCTACCAACCCACCGGAAAGAATACTACCCATTCTTATATATGTTGATTTTGTACTGTGTGGTCGTATCGTATCATTTCTTATATAAAGATTATACTCATTTTATCAATACTCGTGTGGAGTCTATTTGTGATGACATCATGGGGTTACTGTGAGCGTGGTTGCACATACTGAACACTCGTGCCTTGGAGATAAGCCTGGCTGCTCGTGCCAAGCTACTAAGGGGGTGAGCAGGGCTATCTCAGACAGTGTCCTTACTTAGCCTAATGTTGAAGAGAGGGGTCGGGGATGCACGCCTCCAGCATTTTGTGGCGGCGGTAAGCGATATGGACCTCCAGTTCCAACATTTGGCGGCAGAGCGGTGGGATTCGATCCTAATAGAAAGTAAACGCGTGTGTGCAAAATCACTCACAGTAATTGGTGTTCATCATAAATTGATTGTGGACCGCGACACAACAACATATTGTTTTTGATTTGGTGGTTCTAGTGTTGAGTAACCTTTAATCCACACATCATGTCTCAGGGGGAGAGCCAGATAGCCGGTGAGGCTGAGATTGCAGAATTGGAGTTTGACATTGAGGCACTGTTTACCTACAAGGGTAATCAGTTGAGGAAATTCTGCAGGGCTTTGGGATGTCCCATGAAGAGTAGCACCAAGAAGGAGGAGCTGCAGGTGGTCTTGAGGGCCTGGTGGGAAGCCAAAGAGGCTCAGGAGACAGGCGATGGTGAGGTGGATGAGGATGACCCAGGGAATGGATTTGGTCCACAGGATTTGCCAGTGGAGGAACCAGCCAGAGGGGCTGGTAGTAGCCATTCAGGGAGGAGTTTTTCACCAGAGGAGTTGGAGGAAAACCAAAGGGTCAGGCTACATGAGTTGGAGGTGTTAAAACCTAAAACTCAAGCAGAGGAGAGCAGGAACGCTCTCGTGTTGGAAGAGAAACGGCTTCTCTTCGCTCATGAGTTAAGCATGAGGGAACTGGACATTAAGGGTAGACAAGCAGAGTCCAGTGTGATTGGTGGCAGCGCACAGCCAGTGCCAAGTGTGGATGAGTACAAGAGTGCACTGGAAGATTGGGTAGTGGTCAGCATGGTAAATGATTTGGAGGGGTTATCAGATTTGGCCCCAGGGGAGCCTAGGCTCAGAAATTATTTTCCAGGATTGCGCCACTCCGGGTTAGAGTGTGGGCTCCTTGATTCCCGGGAGCCTGCACGAGAACCGGACCCCTGGTCATGGGTCCAAGGGCCTGAAGGGGCCCCAGAGAGGGAAGAAGGGCCAGGTGGTGCGAGGAGATCCCAGAGTAGGGAGGAGGGGTTGCTGGCTAGCCCCTTGTCTCCAAAGAAGGCGAGGCAGAGTGAACAGCACCCCCAGGGATCAGCAGCACCACCCAGGAAACTGGGGGGGGGCGCAGGAGAGCCCCTGGGTGGAGGCCTCGTGCCTGGTTGCCAGCAGTGTGGGGAAGAACACCTAGCGTCAGGAGGGCGTGGGGGGTCTGTAGCCAGGGCTCCTGCCGTTCTGAAGTTTGTGGGTGCCATTCCTAAGTGGCAGGCCCAGAAAACTAAATGGAAGATTAAGAAAGGGTTGTGTTCCCCGGTGGGGACACCAAGGGGATATGGTCCAGCCAGTAGGGCTGGGTCCCCTAGGAGTGACCAAGGTAGACCCACTCTTAATCTAGAGGACAGGATAATTGGAGGTAGTATCCTGACCGATGGGTCTCCCCAGGGTACCACTCCAGGGAGGGGTTGGCATGGGTCCAGCACCCCTGGAGGGGTCCCCCTAGCGGGGAGGGATCCATGGAACAGCATTGTTGGCTCAGGGGGTGGTGATCAAGAAGTCCCCCTGGGGGTAGGAAGGCAAGGAACAGGAGGGTGTCCCTGTGGTAGAGGGCCTGCGTCCTGGTTCTATCGCCAGAAGCCGGGAAGTCCATCAAAGTAATGATTGGTCTCCCCTGGCTTTTGGCTGGGAGGGGGTTGTGTAGGACTTGGCCTTTTTGGTTAAAGTTCCCTAAACGTTTTGCTTTCCCCCTAGACCGTTTTCCTGACCTAGAGATGCCAATTTAGATGCTTTGGGTACTTTGTCACTGCTGATCAGTGTCAAAGTACAGGAGTTCCCTATGTAAAATGTAATGGTGATTGGTTGGCCATGATTGGTATGTTTGCCTTACTAGTAAAAGTCCCTAGTGATGTGCAAGGGCTAGTAATGCAAGGGCGCGCAGAGAAGGGAACTCGGGACTTCAGTGTAGGGCCTGCGCGCAGAATGCTAAGTTAGCATGTTGTCCTGACAAGTGCAACCACTTGTCAGGCCTGACCTTCCCTTTTACATACACATGGGCACCCCTGTGGTAGGTCCCAGGTAACCCCTGGGCAGGGTGCAGTGTAGGTAAAAGGTAGAACATAAACTGAGGTGTGTGTTATGTTCTGGCAGTGAAAAACTCTCCATTTCGTTTTTCACTGCTGAAAGGCCATTCTGCCCATAGGACAGAATGGGGGAGGATGGGTGTTGTGTTTGTTAGCCTAGTTTCCTGTCAGTTTATAATGGAGAGGTGAAGTTTGGTATGTATGAACTCACCGTGTCATAATGCATCTTTCTGTGAAGGTGGTTTTGTCACTGTGTGTTTATAAGCCACTCTTTTAGAAAGTGGCTGAGTTTTGTGCTCTGAGCCTTTCTGTGTGTCTCTGAAATGTGGATTGTCTGTCGTGGAACTGAAAGGTGAGAGGAGCTGGGAGAGGTCTTGACCCAGGGAGGGGTTGAGATGGCACCAGGCTGCCCTGCATCTGGAGAGTAGGGGGAGGAGAAGCCCGGGAGGTGAAAAGGCCTGGGCTGGTGCTATAAACCAATTGACCCATCTCCTGCTGAGTGATTAATGATCCAGACCCCCAGTATCACAGGGAGAGAGGTGACACTGGGAGGGAGACACCCAGAGTTGATTTAGGGAGGGGTCAGGGACCCCTGAGCACATACAAACTTCAAAGACATTAAGGGGTATAACTATGAGAGCTGAAGCCCCTGAACGTTGGAATGAAACAGACATGTATTGAGACTGAAAAGGCTTGGACCCATTCTGTGGTCAAGAGGAACCTCTGCTAAAGAAGGAACAACTAAAGAGACTGCTGTGGATAGATCAATCCTTGCTTCGTTATCTGGGGCTGGTCTGCAGTTTGCTGTTCTGACTAAGGAAGAGGCTGTTGGGACTGTGCTTGGAGGCGCAGGGTCCCCCTGCTTGAAGAAGACTGTGCTTTGTGCTGTGTCTTGTAACCCCAAGGGCCCGAAGTGAGCTGGCTCCCTGTTTGGAAACACAGGAACATAAAAGTTTCCGGAGAAGTCCCAAGCAACGCGGTGTGCGCGTGCTTTTTGGATGCTTGAGACCCTCAGAAGTTGTGCCTTGTGATCGTGGGCACGCAGGAGTAAGCTAAGTCTCAGACGCGCAGAGTGCGTGTCGTGGTGCAGGCCAAGGCTTTGGTGAGGAGCGTCTGGTCGTGGTATGCACGGGGAGACGAGGCGAAGCTCGGACGCGCAAGGGTGCGTGTCGTGGTGCAGCCCGGGTGTTGGTGAGGAGCGCCTGGGCCTCGTGTGCACCAAAGGAAGAAGCGAGACTCAGACGCGCAGTGTGCGTGTCGTGGTGCAGCCAGGGAGTTGGTGAGGAGCACCTGGACATCGTGTGTGTGCACCAACGGAAGAAGTGAGTCTCGGATGCGCAAGGGTGCATGTCGTGGTGCAGCCCGGGCATTAGGGAAGAGTGCCTGGACATCGTGTGCACCGGGAGAAGAGGTGAGACTCGGACGCGCAAGAGTGCGTGTTGTGGTGCAGCCAGGGGGTTGGTGAAGAGTGCATGGACATCGTGTGCACCAGGAGAAGAGGCAAGGCTCGAACGCGCAGGGTGCGTGTTGAGGTGCAAGCGGAGCGTTGGTGAAGAGCGTCAGATCATCGTGAGCACCGGAGAAGAGGCAAGTCTCGGACGCGCGGTGTGCGTGTCGAAGTGCAACCGGAGGTGCTAGTGAGGAGTGCCTGGTGAGGGTGTGCACCAAATTGAAGTGAAGTCTCCACAGTGCTGAGGGCGGGTCTCGGTGTGGACTGAGACCGCCGGAGTGAGGGCAAAGTCATTGGGGCCCTCGGAGTCAATCAGCAGCGGCCCGGACCGGCAGCCACAGAAGAGCTGAGCCGCCGGCCCGACTCCGCCGCAACCCGTGACAGAGTTCTGGATCAAGGCCCAAGTCGCTGACGTCGGGGAGGAGAGTGGGATCGCGCCCCCCCAGGTAACGTGGATCAACACCTGGGGTGGGGTGCGGGCCCGGAGGGACACTCTCTCGGCCTCCCGCTTCCGTCAGCTGTGCGAGCCGTTACTTCGGCTTGGATCCCGGCCCGTGCTGACCCAAGACGGGGCAGTACTGGGGCCGGAGTGGGAAGCAGCACTTTTTGTGTCATCATTTGATCCATAACGGGGGCACTGTTAATGGAGCACGTAAAACTGTCGTATTACACTTTGCATTATTGCTGCTAACGAACTATCGAACTGTCGTATGACGCCTGATCTCATTTGTGCCTGACGAACTTTATGCTTGGTGCGCTACGTACTGCGTTATTTCTCCCTTGCATATTACCTGATTGTAACGTGGCGCATTGCATGATTTCTTCAGTGCACAGTATCGGAGTATAACGTGGCACAGTGTATTATTTCTTCATTGCACTGCACAGGATTGTAGCGTGACGTATTGCTTTGTTTCTTCCTGGTACAGGGCATGCTGGTGGTGATACGCATCGCATTATTCCTTCAATTGCAAAGTACATGATTGTGGCGCTACGTATGGCATTGTTTCTCTGTTGCACAGTATAAGAGAATATCGTTACGCATTGCAGTATTGTTTCCTTTTGCAACATGTGTTATTCTAGCAACACGACTTGCCTAACTTTTTGGGAAACGGTTAGAAAACAGCTTAACTGTTGGTTAGAAGCGGTGGTTGGGATTAGAACCTACCAACCCACCGGAAAGAATACTACCCATTCTTATGTATGTTGATTTTGTATTGTGTGGTCGTATCGTACTCTCTGTCTCACACACAAAAGCATGTACGGAAAAGGCCCGGGCTACTGGTCCAAAAAACTACGTTGGTACCAGCCTTGTAGATCGCTAAGATCGAGCAATGGATCCCTTCTTACTCCTCTCAAAATCCACACTGCGAGAAACGGAGGAAGGTCCTTCTCCTATCGCGCTCCTGTCTCCTGGAACAAACTTCCCTTGAATCTACGTACTATCCCAGATCACAATTGTTTTCGCAAAAAGATGAAATCATGGCTATTTGACAACTAAACGAGTACTCTATCAGAGCCGTCCGCAAGCGCCATGAGACTTCCGAGTGATATGTGCGCTGTACAAATGTCCCTGATTTGATTTGATTTGATTGATATAAGGATTATACTCATTTTATCAATACTCGTGTGAAGTCTATTTGTGATGACATCATGGGGTTACTGTGAGCGTGGTTGCACATACTGAACACTCGTGCCTTGGAGATAAGCTTGGCTGCTCGTGCCAAGCTACTAAGGGGGTGAGCAGGGCTATCTCAGACGGTGTCCTTACTTAGCCTAACGTTGAAGCGAGGGGTCGGGGACGCACGACTCCAGCATTTTGTGGCGGCGGTAAGCGATAAGGACCTCCACTTCCAACAGTGACCATGCAAAAAGGGGCACTTTCCTACACATCCACTCTCTGAAATCCTATTTCCTGGGACGTTCAAATATACATGATGCCACTGTCTGGCACAAAAACAAGTTACAACGAGCTACCTCACTTCTTGAGCAAGATACCTTTCCATCCTTTGTATAATTCAATAGTTATATAATTGATTCATTTAATTTTAAAATTCCTTAAAATGGACGGTAACACAATCTATCTTTGCTTTGCATGATGAAATGCCTCTTTACCATAAAAGGGTGTACGACCATTTGTTAGTTAAAAGTTCAAAAATGTAATTAAAAAAACAGCTTTTTGTCTTCGAATATTGTTCACAAAAGCCTCATTTCTTTTCTGTACCAGTATCTCAAATATTACCCATTACAGTGATAAATTGCCTATATTCCCATTCCCATTCCCATTTTTAAATCATAATAATAAAAAAGGCGTAAGTCACAGCATAATTCTGTCATAGCAAGTTAAGGCCCAGGAACCTTTTTAAAATTCATTCAGGTGCCCAAAAAACGTGCCCGTTATGGAACACATTTCGGCCATTAGTGATAACTGAAAACCCAGCTCCAAATATCTCTCTTAACTAGTAAAACGTCTGTATCTTTGATCTTGGTGAAACTCAATACATTGGAAAATCTTCCTGAAAATGTCTGTATCATGGATTCACTTCCGACCACTGCTTTCCAGTATTGCAGTGTTCTATATTCTCATACATAATGCAGCCAATGACCTATAATACTGAATTCTAATATATGATCTGAATTCTCACCAACCATTCCAAAACCTGGAGTGGTTGGTTTCCATCTTAAATAGCACTCTTTGATCATTGAGTTCTGGTGGACAGTGACTCCAAATTAATTAAAGTAAAAGTTTATCCATTAAAGCAGCTGTTACAAGCTTTATCAGGGTTTCAGATACCATAATGGGACACAAGTATTTAGTAGCCTTAGTCTCAATATAAGCAGTTAACACAATACTTATTGGATTGGGTCATTAGACAAAGTTCTTAGGCAGCTGTTTGGTTTCATATAGTTGATTCTTTTTTGACTAGATTGATAGGTGCCTTTGGAAATCTGCATTGTGGCTAACGGACTGTAATATCCTATGAAGCTTAGACTGAAGTTCTTCTTTAAATCAGCTTGGAGGGCTTTTCTTGCTGACTTTTAGTTCAAGATGAACTCCCCAACCCACATTTTAGAGTTAACATTGCATATTTTTATGGACTATGCACTGCTGTAAATCAGATGAAAGTCGAAGTAGGGATATATACGTATCTCCACTTTACGGACACATGTAAGATGATTGGAATACAATGGCTTGATCCACATGTACTGAAATGTAAGATGATTGGAATACAATGGCTTGATCCACATGTACTGAAATGTAAGAAAAGGGAGCACCAACCTTAACTAAACATTAAACGTGAGGCAAATTTAAGATGTTTTAAATGTTATTCAGACTCAGAGCTATGCTAATACTAAAAATAACAAGCTTTTTGTGTGGTCTTTCGAAGCAGGACAGACTATCAACTGTGTGGTTGCGACCATTAAAGTGTTATCAATATTGTTTTACTTTGTCTAGTGATAATCAAATGAAGAAGCTATTATCTCAAGCTAGCGCTTTACAAAAGAACTACATAATTAAATGGCCTACATCAACTATAAATAATTTAGTGGCAGAACTAAGTGGGGAGTAAGATATAATAGATCTCCTAAAGAATTTAGAAAACATGAATGATTGTTTTATATAAATACTGTAAATGTTTTAAGGATATTAACCAGCTGTAAACGGTAATTATCAATTTCAAATATTGACGCGATTAATGTTTTATATTTGGTATTGTAGATGTTGCATGTTTTTTCACCAGTAGTATTCAATAAATTAACAACATGACTTGTTTCAGAACTACCAAAATAAGTATTCTGGTGTCAATATTTTCATATAAAAATTAAGTGTTTCAAGCTAATTTTTTCAGAGGAAAAATCAAAAAAACTGACTTATGGTACTGAACGATGTTTATTAATGATCACATGAAATTACGTAAATATATATTCTCTAAATTTGTGCATGCTTACTTCATTTTTTCAATTAAATTGATAGTACTGTAGCTGAAATGTAATGCAGAGGTCTTTTCGGTCTCTTTTATTGACTGTTAAATTGGTAGCACATTGCCTTGTGTAGATCCAAGATTTTCTTGCATTGGTTTGGTGAACTATTGGTGAACTATTGATACGCTTGCATTAAAAACTTGTGTACACGAGGCAATTTCCATTTTTAAAAAAGGTTTAAACTTTTAACTTTCATTTTGAACCCAAGGGGCAGTACGTCATCTCCTTAAAAATGTTATTGTTCATTTATTTAAAATAAGAACTTTGATGCCAGGATGAAAAATATGGTTATAAGATGATGATAGATTTTGACCATTATCATGTTATAAATGGAAAGAGGATTAATACATTTAAATGGAATCGGAAACCTTCAAAAAAAGCCAGTCAGTGTTCAGGGACATGATTGTCCCCTGCATGGTGGTACAGCCGTGTTCCCCTGCACTGAATGCCCATCTGCGAGTACCTTGTATCTTAATTTTTTATGCCAGTTCATGCTAAGGCCTAGGTGATGATGATGAAGATACTTATAGAGAGGCGTCTTGGCGCTGAAAGTCCACAAGGAAATATGAACCCATTACTTTCTAAATAGACAACTTTTAACACACTTCCTAAATGCCAATACGTAAGACACAGATTTCAGCTCTAATGGAAGGCTATATCTTTTGACATCATACTGAAAGAACGCATAAAGCGTGCTTCAATTGGTTAGACACTGGACAACTGACCCTGTCATGGTTTAGTATTTTGTGAGGTAGTGGCAGCATACCATATTCTGTGAATCTGTAGTGGGGACCAGACCTTATTATCTGTGTCACAGGAGTCGAGACATACTGGCCCACTTATGTACAGCACTAATATCCCCATGCATGTTGGAGCATATGTCTGTGTCTGACCTGCCTGGTGCATACATCGTGTGTACGTGTTAACCAGAGTAATGAAGGCCGGTGGGTTACATTTTGGACGCCCCTGGCATGGGCATGTTCACAAAATGAAGGCTAGGTTGTTTTCCCAGACAGTGGAAGTGATGTGCTGAGATTCCTGAAGCAGAGACCAAGGCACTGAAGTGGGAAAAGAGGAAGCATGATTCCCTTTTGAAACTTGATTAGGTCTTTTTGCAGTAGGAGCTGCTTACAAGACTTCGTGAAAACTGCCATTTGGCAAAACGTAGGAGTGAAAGGTGGGATTGAAGTCTCGGCTGTTTAAGTGTTAAGGGTCCCTTAGGTGAGGCCAGCCCTTTGTCTCTCTTCATAATTACTCTTAAGTGTGGCAGTTGATAGTCAGGTCCAGAATGCTCACACCTCCTTGTGCTTCTATTGTGGGTGCTCCAACCTGGAGACAATCATGCTGTAAGGACAGAGTCGGACTGGCCTATGTGGCAATCAGGCAGTACCTGATGGAATGGTCTCACATATCAGTGTGGGCCGTTTTTTTTAACAGTTTGTGGGCCTGTTTTATGGTCTGCTGGGCCACTTTTTACTGTTGATTTCTCTGATATTACACAAACATTGCCAGAAGAAAACACAAAGGCATACAGTCTCCCATACCTAGCAAAATACTGATGCCCTGGAAAGGACACAAGAAAGGAGGACTGACCCAATCGGGTCTGGAGGTGCAGGCAGAGAATACACATACTCTGTCTACTTTATCATTATGAAAGTGGGGAGTTGCTGACCCACCCGTTGCTCCAGTTCCATATTCTCTTTGACCAAGGAAGGGGGTGCTCTGCAGAGAACTATTGTTCAGCCAGAGCTGGTGTCTTCCTGACATCCAGCTTCCCAGGGGTGACTGGACATCACCTAGAGTCTGACTCAGAAGGAAGAGCTGTTTCCCTGTGCTGAAGTGCATAAAAGCTGACCTGCCTGAGAAAAACAGGATGTTGTAAACCAACTCTACAGGACGTGCTCACTACCAGGGCTAGCACAAAGCAGCTGACCTCGGAGGTGCGGATCCATCTGCCCAGAAGAGACTTAAGAGAGAGTGACTGGTGAGCTGCTGTAATGTAGTGTTGTGTCTCTCGCTTGAGCAGTCATTGTCCTTAAATGGACTGTGCCACTGTGATTCTGAAGCTGCAAGAAGATGGCACTGCTGAAGTGTGCCCGAGCAACCTTGTGAGTCTGAATTTGGCTGATACCATGGCACTGTCCTGAAGTGTTCCTGAAGCAGACAGTACTGTGGTGATTCCAACTGGCAGAACCATGGCACTGCTGAAGTGTACCCGAGTGGGCTGTGTCGCTGTGCCCATGAACATTATTCCCTAGGATCATCATAGAGAGTGGAGTTGTAGCCACCCTGCTGCCTGAGATATTTCCAAGTGGTGCACAAACTGTAAAGAACATAGGGGTTGTACTGCACCTGTGCCTGAAACCTGCCACACTATCCTTATGTAGAGAGGAGGGAAAGGTGGGCGGAGAGGACAGACCTGAAATCCTGAGTACAGTGGCCCCATACCAGTTGAATAGTGTTGGTATATTGTAGTGTGTGGTATCTTGTGATTTTAAGTGAATACTATGGTATGCAGTGAGTTGGGACAATCAGTTATTGCACTGCTGGGTAATTGTTGGGTACGGAGGTTGATGCACCCCGACATAACACCCCTCAGGAGCATGTGACTGCTCAACATCACGACCACAGAGGGTCAAGTGCTCAAGGGGCTGTACTTGCCCAGTTTGCAGAGCCATAGTGGGATGGACGCCAGGATATCAGGGGCAAACAACCATAGCCTACATGCTAGGGTCCAGTAGCCCCTGCTTGCCCTGTGGCCCCCCAAAAAGGGGTATTACAGTCATAAAAGCTCAAGCGATTAATTAAAAGAGTCATAACTTAGAAATGGGTTTAGGTAGGCTTATCTTTTGTTTAATGCTATTTTCTGGGGACTTACATGACCTGCTAAAATGTAGGCAGAACTAAGGAATGTGGATACAGTGCTTTAAATTCTCCTACCACCTTGCAAAATGATTTTGCTTACAGCAAGAGTATGTGTTAAGAGAGTCTATTGTGGTCTTGCTATGACCCTGTTAGTGAATGCCACTTAGCTTAGGATCCCTGGGCCAGTAGTAAGTGTAAGAAAGTGGGTTATTAATTTGGGTGTGTAGGAGCTCACCACAAGAATGCTTCAACAAACTTATCAGGTTAATCACACAGTTTCAATAATTAAAATCTGGGCTACAGCCCTGGTAGTTAGGGTTCAGAAAGGCTTAACTTAGGAAAAGTGTGTAAAGTAAGTAGCAGAATCAAAACAATTTAAAAGTCAAAGCACAAGACAATAAAAATTCCCAACCTATCTCTAAAATCAAGAAACTTTTAATTAGAAAAATGACACAAAAATGATTCAAATCCAACCTGATTCCCCTGAGGAGACAAACTAGCGCTTTATCTGAACATCAATGATATGTCTTGCTCAACAAATGTAAACAATACAGAACCTCCAATGAAGATGGTTTGAGGAATAACGGCCAGCACTGAAAGAAGGTGAAAGGGGCTTCGAGAGACAGCACTAGCACCTTTTTGAGGGTCAGTTATTCACCTGTCCCTAAAACACTACACTTCTGAAAAGTGTAGGCCTCTTTCATGCACTGTGGAATTCCATTGTCCCAGAGTAGGTGCTTAGAATGCCTAGGTAAGGTGGTAGATATCTCAGTTGTGACTGAAGCTGTGTTCAAGCAGAGTTAACCTCCAGTGAGAGCACTCGGTCAAGGTAGCTCAGCCACATAAAAGAAGAACTATGGCTAGATGCTGCTTGGGGGGAGATTCTTTTGAATGCAGCAGCAGGTTTCAACTGGTTAGATCATATACCTTTCCTCTCCCATTGCTCATGCGGTAGCACAGCCAAAGAAAATTCTTAGAGACATAGTCTGTCTCAAAAGGGCACTAGAAGAAGAAGCATTGAGCCAAATTTAGAAAAGCCAATGGAACAGGCCAGTGTAATATGCAGCTTTGAGGCATCACAAACAGACTCCAGTCAGCAGATGTACTGATTTGGCTGTCACCAAGGCAGTACTGATGATTCCTTACATACATATTTCCAACAGATGAATGTTTCAGTAACTAGCAAGTTTTAGGGCATCAGAACTACATTTCATCCAGAAGCAGGTCTGCTGGATTCCTGATTGATTTATTGCTGAAAGTAACTTTGAACATAAGTAAGTTGTCAGAAGAGGTACTGCTTGGGACTATAGGACCATGGTCATTCATCCTAGAGATTTTGTTTTAAGATTTAAGTCTATAGAGTCCCTTACCACATTATTTCAAACAATATTCTATTTTGACTGCATTCCACCAATCACCTTTATTTACATCAAATCAAAAAAACATCAGTGCTAACACATATGTCTGGTTACAGATCATTTTGCTTTATAACCATATTGGACTGTTTTGTTATTCCAAATGACTCCCATTGCTGCCCAAGAGTAAAAACTCTTGTTTGCCGGCTACCATATCATGACTAGATGAATAACTAAAAAAAGGACACTTTTTGGTCATTTTGTTCATCAATGGTGTTTTATTAAATGCTGTGAGATCCAGAGATGTCTAGCACTGAAATAAACAATCTTAAAACCTCAAAAACCATCAACAAGAAACAATGAAAAATTGTCTTTCTTTAGCCTCTGTTTTCTGCTTGCTTTGCTGTCCCTTTAATGTATTCTCTCTCCTTCATATGCTATACTGACTATTTCACTTGACTTAATTACCTTTGCCTCTGAGATGTGTGTTTTAATGCCCCAGTGACGTTTTAAAAACACATTAATGGTGCCTCCACACTTGTCCCTGCAAACCATGTCACTTCTTGTGATACTGTGTGACCCACCAGCAAATGCCTCAATCTCACATGAAATGTCATATGCCCAACTCCAAATCACTTCTAATGTGCTTCAAAAACCTCACCAGGTTTTAACATGTCATTAATGACTCAGTAAGTGTGTGGGAACATGGACTTCATTAAAAAAAATGGAAAAGTCGGGTATATTCTATGCAAGAGAACTGCAGTCCAAATTCATATTCTGTAATATGGCGTTAGGCCTTCTGTTTGGCTCACTAAATGGGTGCTGACACCTTTAAAGGCTCAAATCACAAAGTTTCTTATTACCAGAAAATAATACTGTATCAGGTCTCATCTTAAGACCTATCAATGAAGCAATGAATCTGATAAATATGCCCTTGCCCACTATCAGCCAGGAAATTGCATTATGCTCAATGTAGGCGATGAGCTCAAAGCTTCAGACCCACCATAATTATGGCACCTAATAAGACTCTCTCATTGAGCAGCTTGTAATAGAAGTGTCATTCCAAGATGGAGATGAAATGTGAAAAGACAATATAATTAATTAATTAAATCACCTGGTAAAACAGGATTCATTCTGTTTTTAGGAAGACACTTACATTGATTCCAAATAAAGTAATCTGAGATGTACCATCCTTTGCCAACAGTGGGGTTTGCCAACGCAAAAAGACCAATCCCTTTGGTCCATTTCTGAGGCCATTAGGAGGCTACAATGACTTGCAAAGATTTAGAGTGCATGAAGACTTCTTATGCCCTTGAGACCGCGCTGTTTAATGCCGCAGTGCTAGAGAAAGCCGTCACCTTGCATGCCATAGAAGGGCGAACCGTGTTGGTTGTAACTAGAGTAGAACTGTTATACTTGGAAAACAATGTAATCAACCACACCTGTGACCATGTAATCCGATCCTGGAACACGCCAATAAGAATTAACTGGATTCTCAAATACCTAATATTTACTGCTCAGTTGTATTCTAGTCACTCATAATTATGTAACGACTGTACATATTCAATGTTTGATATCAGAAAACCGGTTATTTACAATCAACCGTGTTTGACTCAGAGTGGAGCTGGAGAACACCACTGCTCCATCCACCATTCTGGGACTCAGCCTTTAAGTGGTACTAGAACTCAATGTGCATGAGCTAAAGCACGTGTAGATGATACTGAGGCTAAAGAAGGACAGAGTTAACTGTTTCCAATGTCACCGTGGGAGTAGACAGTAGCAGCTGGTGGTGCTTGTCAAGCCTTTCTATGCCAGTCTCCTGCAGCTTTCCGGTCACCAATGGTGGTTTAAGGATATTAGGTATCGATAGAAGAGTGGAAAATACTCCCAGATTAAATATGGCAGTGATACCTAAATTGGTGGAACTTCAGACACATAGGCTCATTGCTCATCCTCTGCTGCCACTTCTCTGTTGCCGCAATCGCAATGACAACTTCAGACAGCACACCCATCTAAAATATCTGCGACTCCCAATGTCAGAACCTCTTTCAGAGGGCCACAGGGCACGCAGGGATTACTGGGCCCAACCGTTACGGGGTTGAGGCCTTTTACTCCTGATGTCCTGGGGGCCAACCTACTATGGATCAGGAGCAACTGGGCCAAGTACCTCTTCTGCACTGGACTCTCAGTAGTAACAAGTTTGAGCAGTCCAAGGCTCTCTCGGGGGGAGGTGGATACGGGGAAGTGAACAGGTGTTCACAACTCAAAATGCATGCAGCAGCAATAAACCATTGTCCATCCAAATACCCAATTTTATAAAACAAAATTCTACTTTTACCAACACAAAGGAAAAATACGACATTCGCAAACAACTACACAGTCCCCACGAGGTCTGCAGGTCTCTAGTATTTCTTTCGGCAGTCCCCCTGGTCCCACTTCCTCCTTGCTCCCAGCGATAATGGTTATTCTCTATAGGCAACATCCAGGATAAGCCCTACTAGTAGTGAGAGTTTAAAGACTTCACTTTGACTCTTCTGTAAAGTCAACAGTGTTCTAGGAATGCAGCACTAACTAGCAAGCATGTTTCCCGGGGCGGACTGCCCCATAATCAGTCTGATCCAGAGATCCTGAACATCCCTGTCCGAGGGTGTTTGGAGCGGCAGCAGCTGAACCAGGTGAGTTTGCCGCATGTGGCCTAGGTAGACTGCACTCAGCAGGTGCAGAGGCCCTCACACATGGTTGTGCAACCGAAGCAATTGAAGGTTATTTGCAGCACCTCCTAGCAGGGTAACTGGCCTTTCTGTTCCCCGGTGGGAGTGTTGATCAGGTAGCATGTCTTGTTGTTCCTGGTGACCCCCTCTGGCATATGGGGCACTGTATACTTCCTGTACACAGGCTATGTTTGGCACAGCTAAGCCCTCAGTGGTGGCCCCTCCTGGCATACGGGGTCGCAGCCCACCACTGCGCAAGGGCCACAGCCCACACAGTACTGCAATCTTCTTTAGGCAGCACCTCCTGGCATACGGGGGTCGTGGCTCACCAGGGCTCAAGGGTTATGGTCCTCACAGCACAGAAATCTTCTCGCTGCAGCCCCTCCTGGCATACGGGGTTGCTGGCTCCTCACTATGCACAGGACCCGACACAATCGGAGGAGCGAGGCACATGGCTTAATTCATGGTGCTCCTCCTCTGGCATACGAGGGTCGTCGAATTCGTCCTGCACAAGGGCCACTGTTTCCTCACACCTCACACAGGGAGTCCACTCAACAGGGTTCCCAACTAGACACCACTCCTCCAATGCTCTCTTCTTCCTCACAGGGTACACTGGTCTTATCCCGAGCAGGCAGGTGATGGTGCTCCAGGCTCCAGGGCAGGTGATCTTGGATGTGCCCTCACCCAGCAGGGAGACTAGAAGCCTTGACCCCAGGCAGAAGTCTTGCTGAGCTTCTCCTCCTCACACAGCCTATCTGGCTGCTAGCAGATGACAATTTTTGGGGTCTCAACTTCCCCTTCTTATAGTCAATTTCAAGACACCAAATGTGATTTAGAGTCGGAGACTTCGAAGTTTATTTTGGAGGTCTGCTTCTTTTGAAATGCCCACTCCTCTGCCCTCTCTGCCTCTTGAAAGCAGTCTGTCACAGCAGGAATTACTCCAAAGCTGATAGCACCACAACACAGGCCATGGGAGTGACTACAGTTCAAACCTAGATGTTAGCCACAGTGATATGCATATCAAAAGGTTAGCTTGGGGGCCCTACTCTTAATGATTCTCTTATCAGTCCCTTCTCCTTCCTGAAATGACCTCTCACTGAATCAAAGAGCACCTTCTGAAGTGCATGGGGCAAGCTGGTCTCTCACCTCTCCAGTGTGTATCCAACCCAGCTTACAGGAATGCAGCAATACACAAATCTGTCTACAGGAATTCCTCTACCTCCTCTCCTTATGCTTCACCATGCAGGCCTAGGTCTCCCAAAATGAAACCCAGGGTCCTCCACATAGAATACAATTCAGAGGCAGACATAAACCTAGTGCATGTACACACTGAACTGGACACAGCACTGTATCATTCCTGCTCTCATAGGCACACATACACCCAACACATGCATTTAACATCCACGCACTGCACAGCACTATATCCTTCATGTACTGCACCACTCATAGGCACACATACACCCAACACATGCACTTAACTTGCATGCAATACACAGCACTACGTCCTTCATGTATTGTACACCTCACAGGTAGACAAACACCCAGCACACGTATTCAACATTCAAGCACTGCACAGTGCTGCATTATCCCTGTATTGTACCCTTCCCAGGCACACATACACTCACCACAGGTGCACTATTTATGCGCTGTGTGTGGTATTGGCTTGTGGTGCGTGTCGCGTGAGGGTCGCGTGAGGTATGCAGAATGTGTATGGTAGAATGTGGAGCGTGGAGCCGGGGGGAATTCGGGGGGACAGTTGGAGTTGGAGGGAAGCGGAGGAAGCTGTCTCCGGTGTCGCTGTTATCCTTTTACTATTAAAGAACTATTACCCACAACTCACTGTCTGGATACCTCCTTCTTCACAATGGCGACGAGTTGGGAGTATAGCGGCACCGGGGACTCCTTGTAAATCGCCATTATCTTCAATTGGTGATTTTGATGAATGCCGCGCTGAAGGTTGGATTGGCTGACTTTATTCCGGCAATCCTTGCGCTACTGGATTTCTCTTCATTCTTATGGGTTTCCTCTGTTTCGTGGAGATCGCGGAGAGTATCGTGACGTCAGCAAAGGACTGACGCCGTTGTTGAAGCGTTATTGTTGCCATAGCAACTTAAGGGATCAGCGTTGTCATTTCTTGGCATCACTTTGGCAACCATCTCGCAGCGTTCCTAGCAACTGAAGGTTATCCTCGATGTCTGTGCAGTGTTCGTCATCACGTGCATGACGTTGGCAGCCATTTTGAATTATTTTCCTCGCCATCGGGAGCTACACTATCAGTCGAGCATCTCTGAAGTTGGCCTGCAGGGAGGTTCTTTTCTATCGCTTCTTAACGGAGCTTGCTTTTCATGCAGGGAAGTTCCTTTCTACCGCTTCTCAACGGAGGCTGTTCTTCATCAAGTATTTTGAACCTTCAGGTAACTGTTGTTGCTGTTGTATTCGGGACAGTTACACCTGGGTCCTTGGCTGTTCTTCCAGTAATACTAAATGTGTTTGTCGATTTCGGTGACAGGCACACCTGACTATTTTCGTTAGTACAATTGACCTTGATGAACTTCCGTTTTTAACAATATTTCATGTGCTTGTTGATTTCAGTGATAAGTGCACTTTTTCTATTTTGTTGTACAACTGACTTTGGCGAACTTTTTCTGCAAGCATTGAGACTTCTTCTTATTCTCTCAAACCACCAGTTTTTGCATTATGGCAACTATTCGACCACCGCCGTTTTTTTTAGCTGACTTGGGTGAACCTCCGATTGCTTGGGATCTGTGGATTGATCTGTTTGAAGCTTATGTGGAAGTTCTTGAGAAGGATGAGTGCTCAGAAGGAAGGAAATTGTCACTTCTTAAACACAGACTAGGTGCTGTGGGGCTGAGAGAATTTAAGAATTTACCGTTGATAGAGAATGCTGGTGACATTGGGGTTTATCAATATGCAGTTAAACAAATGCATGAGAGGTTTGGCAGGAAAATCAACGTAGTTATGGAGAGATTTAAGTTTTATTCGAGAGCGCAGAAAGAGGAGGAATCTATTGATCAATTTGTCTCTGCTTTGAGAGGTTTAGCGGTCACGTGTGAATTTGATCGCATGACCTATGATCAGGTTCTACGTGACCAAGTTTTGATGAAGACAAAGTCTAAGAAGATTCAAGAGAAGTTATGGTCATGTGGTAGTATTTCCTTGAAAGCTGCTGTCGATGTTGCCAGGGGTGTTGAGGTTTCAGATCAATGCATTCGTGAGGTGAGGAATGAAAAGAGTGTGTTGGGGAGTGAAAAAAGTTCTAACCAAGTTAGTGCTGTGAATAAAGATTGCAAGACTAAAAGTAAAGGTGACAGTAAAACTTTGGAGAGTATTCCTAACAGGAAATTTAATGAATCACGGGGGTTTTTGTGTTACAGGTGTGGTTCCAGTAACCATTTAGCTCATTTTAAATGGTGCCCTGCGTTAACTAAAGTGTGTACTACGTGCAAAAAGAAGGGACATTTTAGTAGAGTATGCAACAATTTGGGGAGGAAGGTTAATTTCATTCAAGACGATGTGTATGATGATGATTTGAATGTAGTTGGAGAAGTGTCTAGTGTTCATGATAAATCAGTTGTTGAGGTGGACAAAGCTAAAAAATTGTCCACATGCACTGTGCGCATTGATGGTGTGGAAGTGTGTGTTATGGTGGACTCTTGTGCATGGTATACTATTATGGGCAAGGAGTTATTTAGGAAATGATGGCCTGGTAGACCTTTGTTGGAGCCTGATGTGAGTCCTGGAAGTTATTCAGGTCATAAAATTCCCTTGGAAGGTTTTGTATGGGCGGATGTGTGTTTTGGACATAAGTCATGTCGGGGCAAAGTGTATGTTGCTAATAAGGGTGCAACTATTTTAGGTTGGCCACATGTTATGGACTTGGGTCTTAAGATTGATGCGAGTTTGGAGTGCCCTGTATTTGCTGTACAGTGTGAGAATGAATGCGAGAAAATACACACTTATGCTGATTATTCTGAGCTTAAGAAAATGTACCTTGATGTTTTTACTGATGGTATAGGCAAAATGGCATATTTTAAACATAAAATTATATTACGAGAGAGTGTGTGCCCTATAAGACAAAAGCTCAGGAATGTTCCTATTAATTATCGTGAAAAGTTGGGGGACATCCTTAAAAAATTGTGTAAGGATGGAATTATTGAGCCAGTGGAGAGTTCTGATTGGGTTTCTCCAGTTGTGATTTCCCTTAAGTCCAACGGCGATTTACGTTTATGCATGGACTTGAGGTGTTTGAATGAGGCTATTTGGGTTGATACGTTTCCCCTTCCTAACTTACAAGAATTAACATCTTCTGTTGGGGGTTCTTCCTGGTTTTCTAAAATAGATTTGGCAAGTGCGTATCACCAAATTGAATTGGACGAGAACTCAAAGCACTGCACAGCCTTTATTACTCCTGAAGGCATGTTTAGGTATCGACGTATGCCTTTTGGATTAGCGAGTGCTTCAGCTGTGTTCCAGAGGGAAATGTCAAGAATTTTGCATGGGATTAGTGGAGCAAAGGTTTTCCAAGATGACATTCTGATCTTCGGGAAGAATAAGGAATCCCATGACAAGTATTTGCATGCGGTTTTGGAAGCTCTTAGGGAACATGGTTTAACTGTTAGGAATGAGAAGTGTGTTTTTGGTAAATGTGAGGTGGAATATCTTGGCCATGTTATATCCAAGGATGGTATTCGACCTAAAATCAGTCATGTGGAAGCAATTTTGTCAGCTCCAGAACCAAAGAGCAAGGAACAATTAATGTCCTTTTTGGGCCTTACTGAATTTTATTCTCGTTTTATTGAAAACTATGCATCCAAAGTGGAACCGTTGAGGGCTCTACTAAAGAAAAATGTATCATTTGTATGGGAGCAACAACAGAAAAAATGTTTTGAAAATGTTAAGAAGGAGATTTCTGTAACTCCATGTTTGAAACCCTTCATGCCTTCAGCTGATTGTATGTTATCTGTGGATGCTTCCGGTTATGGAATTGGTGCTGTGTTTTCACAACATACTAAGAATGAGAAATGGGTGGTGGCATATGCTTCTCGTACGGTAACACCATCTGAACGGAATTACTCAGTGATTGAGAAAGAATTGCTTGCTGCTGCGTGGGCTGCTGAAAGATTTCGTATGTATGTGTGGGGGAGGAAGTTCAAGATTTGTACGGATCATAAGCCTTTAGTGAACATTTTGAGACCTGAAGGAGGGAGGAATTTGACTCCGAGGTTGGCCCGTCTGGCTTCTAAATTGCAAATGTTTAGTTATGAAATTGAATACATTCCTGGGAAGGAAAACCTGGTTGCTGATGGACTTTCACGGTTGCCTAGCTTGATTCCTACCGATGGGGTGGATGTAAATGAGTCTGAAGTTGCTTTTACCTTCAAGGATATTTTGTCTATTGAAGATGAGGGAGTGGTAGTGTGTAATATACTGTCTGAAGATTCGTGGTTGCATGAAATGGACAAGGATGTTGTTTTGAAAGAGGTTGAGAAGTATATTATGGATGGTTGGCCGAGGGAATCTGCTCTATGAGGAGAGTGTTCTGCATTTTGGAAAATTAAGGAAGAGTTGTGTTTGTCAAATGGTATCATTTTGCGGGGGGACAAGATTGTGCCTCCGTTGGGCATGCGCAATGGTATTATTGAGAGGAGTCACAGGGGTCATGGTGGTATGTCAAGTACCAAAAGAAGAATTAAAGAATGTTTTTGGTGGCCTGGTGTTGATTCTATGGTGGATCGTTGGGTTAGGGATTGCAAGATCTGTGGTGCTAGTGATAAGGTCGCTAAACCTTTGTGTATACCTTTGACTATGGTGGAGTTGCCTGAGGGACCATGGCAAAAAATTGCTATTGATTTTATGGGTCCATTTTCAGCCGTGTCAGCGAAGGATTGTTATGCTATCGTTCTGATTGATTACTACTCCAAGTGGCCGGAGGTAAGGATGGTCAGTAATGTGACTACGGATGTGGTCATTGAATTTTTGGAAGATGTGTTTTCAAGGGAAGGTGTACCTGAGATTTTGGGTTCGGATAATGGTTCCCAATTGGTATCGGACAAGATGCGAGAATTTTTTATGGAGATGGGTATCAAACATATTCGGTCATCATTATATCATCCCGAAGGGAATGGACAGGTGGAACGCTTCAATAGGGTGGTCAAAGAAGCGATTCAGTTGGCCCTAAGTGCAGGGTTGCAATCAAACAAACAAAAATCCCCTACCTATTTTTTTAAACAAAATGCTAAACGTCATATAATATAAAAGTCTAAACAGTGCTGGAGAATAGAAGAGACAAAAGTATCACAAAATATATTTATTTTTGCTTTTTTCAATAAAGATACACAATACTCAAAAGTGATACAAAAATATTATTGAATAAATAAATAAACATATATATGGTCCCACCTCTCATTCAAATAACTCGCAACATCAAACATACTCTCATACCTCTTTCATACAAGCAACCAACATACATACTATGCATAAGACAAAACAGAATAATAGATACTATTGTATTCAATACATCTCATAAATGTAATAACTCCACATTACAAACAATCGTAGAAATATCACAAGCGCCAACGCGCGTTTCGGTGTACAAGCCAGGTATGGCTAATCACCTTCATCAGGGCGTGATTACCAACATCAGTGAGGTGGTGGGAAAGTTTCGGTAGCCAAATGATGTCATGCAGGGAAGCTCAATAAGGTGATCCAGGTGAGGTAAGGCATACGCTAGCACCTGCATAAAAATAGCAATAAGAATCAGGTAGTTGATAAAGTTCTACATGAAGGTACGACCGCCAGGGTACTGAGTGACTGCGTGTCCTGGGATATTCCAAGAATGTGAAAATGAAATCTGTAATCCGAGGTTATATAGGCAGCGATGACGCACTGAAAACAGGAAGAGATTCGTCTGACCAAACATAAAAGGAGCCCGATAATAACCGGAGGGTTCGAGAGTTCACCACTCGGGCAAAGGACGTGCCGAAAATGAAATAACAGGCTTTCATCGAAGTCCCTAAATCTGGATACCGGAGGGATCTATAGTCATAAAAACACAAGTAGGTTAGATAACGCGGATATGGGCGGCAACATGGTAGTCGTTGCTTCGTGGCTGACGAAAGAGGGCTCAAGTGCGTCATCGCTGCCTATATAACCTCGGATTACAGATTTCATTTTCACATTCTTGGAATAACCATTCTTATTGCTATTTTTATGCAGGTGCTAGCGTATGCCTTACCTCACCTGGATCACCTTATTGAGCTTCCCTGCATGACATCATTTGGCTTGCTCTATTGTGCAGTTTTTCGATCTACCGAAACTTTCCCACCACCTCACTGATGTTGGTAATCACGCCCTGATGAAGGTGATTAGCCATACCTGGCTTGTACACCGAAACGCGCGTTGGCGCTTGTGATATTTCTACGATTGTTTGTAATGTGGAGTTATTACATTTATGAGATGTATTGAATACAATAGTATCTATTATTCTGTTTTGTCTTATGCATAGTATGTATGTTGGTTGCTTGTATGAAAGAGGTATGAGAGTATGTTTGATGTTGCGAGTTATTTGAATGAGAGGTGGGACCATATATATGTTTATTTATTTATTCAATAATATTTTTGTATCACTTTTGAGTATTGTGTATCTTTATTGAAAAAAGCAAAAATAAATATATTTTGTGATACTTTTGTCTCTTCTATTCTCCAGCACTGTTTAGACTTTTATATTATATGACGTTTAGCATTTTGTTTAAAAAAATAGGTAGGGATTTTTGTTTGTTTGATTGCTCCTTTGATCCCCCTATGATCCCTCTACCTTCATCTGCTTAGATAGGGGCCCCCGTTGTTTGATTGCCTAAGTGCAGGGTTACCTTGGAGGAAGGCTTTGCAAGAGAGACTTATGGCATATCGTGTTACCCCTCATTCGGTGACTGGTAAAACGCCTTTTGAGGTGTTGAGGGGGAGGAAACCTTCGACTGTTTTGGTTCCTTGGTGGTTGAGGAAAAGGAATAATAGAATGAGGTCTAAGGGTAGTGTGCTTGATAAAGAATTTAAATCTAAAGTTAAGGAGTTCCAGGAGCGCACTGTTCGTTCTCGTGGTGGTAATTACCGTTGGCCTGTTGTTCATGTTGGTCAGATGGTTCGTGTGAAAAATCCAAGAAGGGTCTTGAAAGGTGAAGCTGTTTGGTCAGGGCCTTTGGAAGTGCGGAAGGTGTTGGGTAGTGCAGTTGAATTGGAAGATGGTAGGAGATGGAATTTTCGTCAGTTGAGTTTTTGTAATGGTCGGAATAGTGTTCCGTGTGGTAGGGTACCAAGTGAGGAAGGGTGCAGTGGTTACATGTTGGGGAAGGATTGTGGTGTAGAGTTACGTAGTAGTGGTGTGGAGTTATGCGGTAGGAATGATGGTTTGGTAGAGGCTGCCAGTCACAAATCCAATCTTGATGCTGATGTTTTGCGTTGTGGTAGCAGGTTGAGGAGGGTTCCTGCTCGTTTTGCTGATTACAAGTTGGGATAAGTAGTTTGGTTGAGAATAATTCTGGTTTATTCTGATTTCTTCTGTGATCTTGTTTTTGTTGTCTTGTCCTTGGTTTGGTTGTGTATCCTTGTGCGGTGTATGTTGTCTGTTGTTTTGTGTTTTGTTTTGAAGGGGGAAGGTGTGTGGTATTGGCTTGTGGTGCGTGTCGCATGAGGGTCGCGTGAGGTATGCAGAATGTGTATGGTAGAATGTGGAGCGTGGAGCCGGGGGGAATTCGGGGGGATAGTTGGAGTTGGAGGGAAGCGGAGGAAGCTGTCTCCGGTGTCACTGTTATCCTTTTACTATTAAAGAACTATTACCCACAACTCACTGTCTGGATACCTCCTTCTTCACACTGTGCAGCACTACATACCAGACAGATGTATGGTGATGGAGCAGAGAAAATAATTTTTTTTAACCCCTAACAAATTTTATAAATAATTAATCAATATGTTCGTTTAAATGTATTAATCAACAATGTACGTGAGGGAAGGGTAACACGCAAGTATATGGGCCGAATAATCTATTTACAAATGTCTGTGTGTCTAATTATAACATAAAATAATTGCGTACTAAATAAATAATAAATGCATGATTTGTGCTTCATAGAATATAAACGTGACGTTGCAAAAACAATAGTGATGGTAAGTAAGGTACAGCTTAAATGTTGCTTTCTGCTAGGTAATAACTAATTGGGGTACGTAGATGACGGGAGGGAAACGAAAAGGCTATGTTTCTCTATTTTAATTATGTTTTGTTTATTTCTAAATAGTGCTTCTAAGTCTAATCGAGTGGCGATATAAAATGGCTGCCGTTTATTAGAGTACGCATGCGCTGAGAAAACGCATGACAAGGGAGAAAAAGTTGGAGAAAGACTGACCACGTGATGGTGCTGAAAGGCTAGGATGCAAGAATGGTCAAGGCTGATGTGACCTAATTGAACTGATAGTGTGCCGTGGTGATCAGCAGAGAATCGTGGGAAACAGTTTTAAGAGAAAGGACAATGCCTGCAGAGTTCTCGAATGTATCGAAAGAAGTTACAAATGTACTGATCGAAGCGGATGGAAACATGTCTTGAACTGTGAGAAAGGAAATGAACATATGCATTCCAAAAGAACAAGCTGGATCCGGGAGAACTTGATTAGAAAAAATGAATAAATGAAATGAGTGGACCAATGAAAGAAAAGCGCGTTATTAATGTTGCAACAATTTAGTTAGCAAAGTTAGAATTAGGGTATAAGAAGGCCTACTCTTAGTGGGAGGGGGAGTTGGTGTTGGAGTTGGTGGCTTCCAGTGCTTGGTGTTCCAGATCGATCCATTTTACTGAGCGGGAGATGCTGAAAGACTGTTAGATGAGACGGGTGGCGGTAGCTGATGCTGACGAGCTGAAGTTTCTGTTGCTGTCTTATTTTTCCAGTTGAGTATGAGAATCAGGTTATTTTTAAATCTTAAACTTAGGTTAGAAATCATTAGGCTAAATTAGGAAGATAGGCAGGTAATTAGGGTTTTTCTTCATGACAAAATTTCCTTTCTGCAATAAAATTGATTTTGCTTAATAAATATTTGAATTAATAATGAATGAATAATTGAATAAAAAGTCTAAATTCGTTTCCATGCCTTTAAAATTATATAAAAATTGAGATTCTTAAATCAAACGACTCAGTGATTATTTACTAAATGATTGTGAAATTAGTAATTGGTTATTGTGATTTAGCTGGTCTTGATCACTATGAACTGATTTTTTACTAGATGATCCATCGACAAAACAATGAGCAGGAATATCTTAAGAAATAACTAAGAAAGCGATAGGTTAAGGTAATAAGGTATCCCGGCTCCTTCCAGCGGTACATCATGATGATTTTTCATTTAGTTTTTTCTTTTCTCCTAGGAGTATAGATTTCGTAAAGGTGTAGTGTGTGTTTGATAGGCGATGTTATGGGCCCCATCGTCATGTGGATGTGAGAAAATATAAGTCGCCCCTGGATGACCGATAAGTGACCTAGGAGGAAAAATAGTTTTCATTGTATCCGCTGCATCAGATTTCTTGGTAGCAGAGTTATGGTTTCTATAGATTAGTTTGGTGATTATTGATTATTGATTATTTTGATGACTAATACTATATGTTGAGTCGCGTTATGTTATATGTGAGTTTTCACGCTTCTGGGATGTAGGAAGTGGAACACGTGTGGCAAGAGAAGTCACATGGAATTTGGTACATGGTCTGAATTCAATTTTTGGTAATAACACAGGTTGTGTTATGTTAGGGATTTCTGTACGAAAGGTGTGTAACTGAGATAGCAAATCACGTCTTCTTGTGAAACTCTGGCCTTAATTCTCAGGAGCATAGTCTCCACATGTGTCTTATCCCCAGAGAAACGGGTTTACTGTTTGCTTGAAAGAAGGGTAAGGTAGAGGGAAGTGCTACTTTATCGGCGAAAGTTAATAATTCTGTGGTAGGGTAGAGGTAAGCGCTGCCTACTGGAAATACAGGATTCTTGTGTAAAAGGACAAAGCTGTCACTTTTGTTTAGCGAAGACTATGGAATTGTTTTAATTGTTGTAACTAACGAAGAAACATTGAAAAGAAAAATTGCCGATAATTTTTGTAAAGGAGGGGTAAAAAGAGCAAGAGTGACATAGACAATGCCGCGCTAGGATTGGATAGTGCGCTAGTCATGTGAACACAGAGACAAGAGTGACGTAGAAAAGTGCCGCGCTATGATTGGTTGGTCCGCGGACGAAGGGAATCGTTCTGATTGGCGTGTTGGTCTGAGTCGCGCTGTGATTGGTTGACGTTACGTACACGGAACAGTGCTGGTTTGAAGAGAAAAACCAATCGAAAACATGCCGTATTATGAGTATGAAAGGGAGAGAACGTCATGGACAACAAAAATTAAGAATTTCTTTAAGAAAGACAAAAAGGTTGTGACTAGAGAGGGACAAGTAATTCCTCCGCCGAAATCAGCAGCTTCACATATGATGCTGAAATATGGATATCATACATGCATATGGTTAGAAAATTGGGCAAAGTATACGAAGAATGATGGTGCATTAGCTTTCCCTGAGAATGGTTCATTTAGTGTAGCGGTTTTGCGAAATTTGAGAGAAAAGATGACAAATTTAGAACCTAGACCGACACAATTTGAAGCGTTGACGGAATGGGAAGATGAGATGTATGAGCGAGAGAGATTCAGAGGTTTAAGGGATCATGAGTTCATGCCTGGAAGAATGTGGGGAATAAATCATGAGGATAGAATAAAACGATGGAGATGTGCTAACATGACAGGAGGTTTGTTTCCGGCTTTTACAGTTGAGGAAGAGACTAAGAGAAAACGTACTGAGAAAAAGAAACATATGGAGAGGGAAAAATATATGCATGAGAGTGAAACGGATGATGAATTGCTGGAAGATATTCTAAATAGAAATCCCCCTCCGTATCAGCAGAGTTCTACAGTGGTGACACCTAATGCGCCGCAAATAGAGACTGTGCGAAATAAAAGTCCGGTAAAAAGAATTGAAATAAATAGGTCACAAGATCAAATAAGAACTTCACAAAATGAAGGAGTAGAAAGTGACAATGCAACTGAATTAGCAAGAACAACAAAAGAACTGACTGAGAAAATTAGGGAATTAACGAAAAACATGGAAGCTGTGACTGTACCCGTAACAATAGGTCCAGTAATACCAGTTTTTGAGAATCAGAAAATTGATGAACGGTCTTTAGTGATTCCTATGAGTTCACAATTTCAGAGAGAAAAAGAAAGGATGGAACCAAGTGCAAGTACAAGTAATTTGGCTAGTACCTACAGACCAAGTCCACCTACAAATTTGACTGTGAATGAGTGTAATGGTAGAAAAATGCATATGGTAACAGAATCTGCAACAGTGACCCCTGAAAAGAGTGGTAATTGGATAGAACTAAATAATACACCCATAGATCCGACTCCCGATGAGTTAAATGAATGGATGAAGGCATTTAAAATAAAAGAACCAGAAGAAAAACCATTAGATGTAATTAGGTTAAAGATTGACATGGAAGAATTCATTTTAGGGACGATTGGTACAGAAAAGCTAAAAAATTACCAGGATGATGAAATCATGTTTCTGTGCAAAAGTATTACATGGAGAGCTAAAAATTTACATGACAAACTAGAAGAGATAGCAAGTGAAATTGGAGTAGATTTTGCGAAAGTGAAAACATTGCAGAAACCGTACAGAGTAGACTTTTGTGAGAAAGATATTGAAAACTTGAACACAGCAGGAAGGCTGACACAGATAAAAGAGTTAATTGTTTTACTGAGAAAATGGGGTGATGTGGACAGATGGAAAGTTAGATGGACGAAAAAGTATGAGAAAACTGCAGACAAAGCTTCTTTGGCTTTTATGATAACTGAAAAAGAACCTGTTGCAAGAGAATACCCTATGAGAGAAACTCCAGGTGGTAGTTATGTGCATGTTCCCTGGACTAGACAGGATATACTGTCATTTACAAATGAATTCCCGAAGCTGAGAGAGAAACCAGTTGAATGGTACCGACAAGTGGAGAGGTTTGTGAAGGTTTCAAAAGTATTGTGGATAGATTTAGATGGATTGTTTGACATAGTGGTGCCAACTGATTTGTGGTCTGAGTGTAAAATTACAGTTGACTGGCCAACTACAGAATATCCAAGAGATCCTAAGACAGGAGCTCCAGGTCCTGAGGTGATGAGGAAGTACGATAAGGTGATTACCTTTTTGAAAAATAAGATTCCTCCTAAAGAAACAGATTGGGTAAAAATCGATAGAACTACACAGGAAAGTAAGGAGTCTGTACATGCCTATTATGAGAGGTTGTTGTTGGTTTTCAAGCAGTATAGTGGATATGAGGAGTTGAGTGAAAAAGATATGAGTCATTTCGTATATAGATTTGTGTTTGGACTGAAACCAGAGATTAGTGAAATGATTAAACAACATATGATTAACTGGCAAAATGGCACTGTAGATGAGGTACTAAGGTATGCTAAGTATTGTAGTGATGATATTGAGAGTAGACAGCGTAAATTGAAAGAGAAGGCAATGTGGGCACAGGTGAAAGTGGCAGAAAAGCAAGAAGCTCAATTGGATAATAATAGTGGGAATGAAACAGGACAGAATAAATCCCGACCTAACATAGGTAAAGGGAAAGGTCAAATGAGTCTAGAGGAGGCAAAGAAAAAATGGCCATGTCATAATTGCGGAAAATTAGGGCATTGGAGAAACGAGTGTAAGTTCCCACCTAAACCTAATACGGAAAATCAATCATTAACTCCACAGGTGCAGAATGAGGTAGTTGTTCAACAAGGTCAGGTGCCACAACCACCACTTCCCAACACTGTTAACCAGCAAAGATACAGTACAGAAACAGGATTCTACGGAGGAGAGCAGGTAACACAGTTGCCGCGAGCAGCTAACATTTCTCAGTATTGGTTGCGACAGAGTGAGGATGAGTCGGATGAAAGTTTCTGACGGTGCCTAGGAGAGGGAAAAGAGTGCGTACTTGGCGCAACTCTAGAGGTAGATCAGTCTGGTCCCTTTGTGGATGGAGAAGTGAATGGTGCAAATGTAACATTCCTTGTCGATACTGGAGCTACCCGTTCTACTGTTAGATCAGTGGAAATTCCAAACCTTCCTCTCTCAGGTGAATACATCCAAGTAGTTGGAGTAGCGAATCAGCAGATTAAAACACCACTTACTGAATTAGTGGAAGTAAAAATTGGTTCTTTTAGCAAAATGCATAGATTCGTAGTGTGCGATTGTAGTCCCGTAAATCTCTTAGGTCGTGACCTTTTGTGCAAAATGAATTGCACAATTTATTGTACGCCAGATGGAATTGGATTTCAGACCCCAGATGAAGATGTATTGTATAAAGTAACATTGATGAATCAGGAACCTGAAATGAATGGTTTGTTTCCTGCATTTGATGCAGAAAAACTTCCAAAAGAACTGAAAAATGCAGTGAAAGAAAATGTGTGGGATTTTACAGGAGAAGATATTGGATTGATGAAAGAAGTAGATCCCGTAAAAGTAACAGTAAAAGAAGGAACAACTTACCCAAATACGCCACAGTATAAATTGACTCCAGAAATAATTGAAGGAATAACTCCTGTAATAAATAAAATGATCGAACAGGGAATTCTAAAAGAAATAATGAGCAGTCCATGTAATTCACCTATAATGGGACTGAAAAAGCCAAATGGAACATATAGAATAGTACAGGATTTGAGAAAGGTCAACAAAATAGTTGTGCCTTGTTGTCCAATAGTGCCAAACCCTGCAGTAATTCTATACCAAATTCCACATGAAGCTGAGTGGTACACAGTGATAGATTTGTGTCACGCATTTTTCTCTATTCCTTTACATCCAGATAGCCAGCCATTATTTGCGTTCCGGTTCGGAGAGCGTATTTTGGCATGGTGCCGAATTCCTCAGGGGTATACAGAAAGCCCCTCAATCTTTAATCAGATTTTAAAGAAGTCCCTGGAAGATTTGAAAATGCCAGAAAAGTCAGTGATGGTGCAGTATATCGATGACCTATTGGTGGCATCGAAAACCAAAGAAGCATGTGTAAGCGATACAATTGCTTTACTGAACCATCTAGAGAAAAGAGGACATAAAGTGTCCCCTTCGAAATTGCAGTTTTGTCAAAAAGAAGTCCAATATTTAGGGCATAAAATTGAGAAAGGAGTGCGAAAGATAACGACAGAAAGAATAAAAATGATTCAAGGAATGAGAGCACCAATGACGCAAAGAGAGGTAAGAATGTTTCTGGGAATGGTTGGATATTGCCGACAATGGATAAGTGGTTTTTCCTTGATTGCTAAACCATTACAAAAACTGACCAAGAAGGATGTAAAAGACCCTTTTGAATTGAATGACGAAGAAATGAAATCTTTCAAAGAGTTGAAAAAGAAATTGTGTGAGGCCCCTGCTTTAGGAATGCCTGACTATGAAAAGGATTTTGAATTGTACTGCAGTGAAAGAGATGGATGTGCATTTTCAGTACTGGTACAAAAACATGGAACAATGAAGAGACCAATTGCTTATTTTTCAGCTGTTTTAGATCCTATAGCAAAAGCGTTGCCCGGATGTCTGAAAGCTGTTGCTGCTACTTGTGTAAGTCTGGAACAAAGTGAAGGTATAGTGATGGGGTATCCACTGAGAGTATATGTTCCCCATTCAGTAGAGATTCTTTTGACAAGAACAAAAACACAGTACATGACACATAGTCGGCTGACTAAGTACGAAAAAGTAATCTTGAGTGCAGAAAATGTGACCATAGATAGATGTATGAATGTGAATCCTTCGACATCATTGCCAGATGAAGAGAGTATAATTGAACAAGATGAAGTAGATCATGATTGTCTGAATGTGCTGGAATATTGCACAAAACCAAGAGCTGACATAAAGGATGAGCCTTTAAAAGAATCAGATTATGTCATGTTTGTGGATGGCTCATGCTTGAGAACGAAAGAAGGAGTTCTAAGCGCAGCTTACGCAGTGTGCACAGTGGCAACTGTGATGGAAGCGTCTTGTCTGAAAGGAATAAGGTCTGCCCAAGTTGCAGAACTGATTGCTTTGATTCAAGCATGTAAGTTGGGAAGAAATGTACGAGTTACGATTGTGACCGATAGCCAGTACGGTTTCGGTATAGTGCATGATTTTGGTCAGATTTGGTCACAAAGAGGTTTCTTGACGTCTGCAGGAACACCTATCAGAAATGGAGATTTTGTTAAGAAACTGCTTGAGGCGATACAGCTGCCTAGGCAGATAGCTGTAGTGAAATGCAAAGCACATAAGAAAAATGAAGATTACATAGCTGTTGGAAATAATTACGCGGACGAGATAGCCAAATATTGTGCAGAGAACATGGTATCCCTGAATAAGAATCGCGAAAGGGAGCATATCTCTTCTCCTTTGCTTTTTACTAACACTGTCGAGACATGGGATGAGGTGAGACAGTTACAGGAAGTTGCAAATGATGAGGAAAAAGATTACTGGATAAAAGCAGGGTGTAGAAGACAAGAAAACAATGGTGTGTGGGTTTACAGAGATGAAAGACCAGTTATGCCTGATAGCATGATTGCAGACATGGCACGGATGTACCATGGACAAGCTCATATTGGGAGAGATGCAATGATCAGACTTTTTAGACAAACATGGTATAACCCAAAATTCAGAGCCATAGCTGAAAGTCTTTGTCAAAGATGTCTTATTTGTCAGCAGTTTAATCCAGGAAGAAAGACAATAGTGAGTCTAGGAACAATAGGACGAGAAGGAGGTCCGTTCACTAGAATGCAATTAGACTTCATCGAAATGCCCCCTTGTAACAGACTAAAATATGTTCTAGTGGTCGTCTGTTTGTTTTCTCGTTGGGTGGAGGCATACCCCACTAGAAGGAATGATGGAATAACGGTAGCAAAACTTATGCTGCGAGAGTTCATTCCAAGGTATGGTTTTCCAGTCACGGTTGAGACAGATAGAGGAACACATTTTCAAAATGAGTTGATTCAATTAATTTGTGAAGCATTAAGTATTAAACAAAAACTGCATTGTGCATACAGACCAGAGGCTTCTGGGGTAGTAGAGCAAATAAATGGAACAATTAAGAACAGGTTAGGAAAAATGTGTCAAGCTACAGGACTCAAATGGCCCGATGCACTGCCCCTTGTCCTGATGACCATCAGAAGCATTCCTGAAAAGAAAACTGGACTTAGTCCTCATGAAGTGATCATGGGACGAGCAATGAGACAAGCACAAGTACCTGTCAACAAGTTATTGACTATAACTGATGATCTAGTACTGGATTATTGCAAAGGACTGGCTGATGTGGTGCGTTCTGTGTTTCATCAGGTTGGACCGGATGCGACCACTCTTGAAAGAAAACCAGCCCACGACTTGAATCCAGGAGACTGGGTCCGCATAAAAATCCACAGGAGAAGAAACTGTCTAGTTCCTCGCTGGGACGAGCCACGACAGGTAATCCTAGTGACAACAACTGCAGTCAAGTGTGCAGGAGTGAAAAACTGGGTCCATGCCAGCCACACAATCAGAGTTCCAGAACCTGCAGATCGACATGTGAGTCGACGTCTGGAAGTGTGGGATAAGAGTTCAGCGACTGAGACAGAAAGAATAAGAGAAAGGGTGCCAGAACTTGAAGATCGACCTGAAAGTCGACATCTGGAAACCCCAACTGCAAGCACCTCTAAAGAGGAAGAGGAAGAGGAAGAAGAAGAAGGAAAAATTACAGAAATTCCAGAACTTGAAGATCGACCTGTAAGTCGACATCTGGAAATATCTGACACGAGTTCAGGATCTGATGATTCAGTTGAAAACTGTGAAGAATTTCGAAGGAGAACTTGGGGATTTAAACCAATTAGAGAAGAGAATGAACAAGAAAATGATCTAAATGAGCAACCAAGTACAAGTTATGGTGGAAATCCTTCAAAAGTAATATTAATAGACAAAGAAGGGAAAGAGACAAATAAAAAGTTAGAAAATCGAGAAGAACCCCGAGGAGCAATAGGGACAGATAGTGAAACAAAAGAACAGGGAAAATTAGAAGCAGAGAGTGAGATAAATACCAATTCGGAAGAACATCGAGGAGGGACAGTAATAAGGGAACACAAGAAGGAGAAAACAGATCCACCAGTAAAAGAAGATGAGATCATAAGTTTCAAAATAAGAGACAATTGTGAAAAAATTGAAACAGAATCTGAAGAAAGCGGAGAAGAAGAGAAAACAAGAACTGAATCAAGAAAAAGAAACTGGAAATCAGAAAGAGGAGAAAAAGAAGGTGAAGCCAAAAGGCCAAGAAAAGGAGACAATTGGCCCAGCAACTATATAAGAAAATTGAGATACAGAATAATCAGAACAGGAGAAAAAAGTGCTGAACAGGTGAATGAAATAACAAGTCAAAAGGAACAAGAAAAGCCAAGTGGAAAACGATTGCAAAAGTCTAAAAGAACAAAGAAAGTGAATTCGAAATACAAGTCACCTGAGTGGTTGTACATCGCTCTAACTGATTACAAAGAAGAAGGAAACACTCACGAGAACCCGAGACTAAGAAACCGAATGGGTAAAGGTGAGATGCAACAAACCTGAAGTGAAGACTTAAAGTGCTTCTGCCGGATGTGACAATTTTACTGGATATGACAAATCACCGGATGTGACAACGAAAGAATTCTGAAAAGAATTAAAAGAAAGTACCAAGCAAAGACTTTTGAAAGCAGAGTGGCATCTAAGTCATTTCTGAGGTGTAGTGACACAATTTTCTGAGATTTAACAAAAGATAAAAACAAAATGGAGAATACTAGAGATAGAAGAGATAAATGTGAGTTTGTAAAAAGATGGTGTAAAATGTGCTGCTTTTGTACAGGATTATTAATGACAGTATGGATAGTTTTAGCAATCACAATTCCTATTAGTATAGCTGTAATAGAAGCAAAGAATGATACTAAACCAGAAAAAGAAACTAATATTAAAGAACCAGTTATTTTAAGAAGTAGTGCAGAATTACATAAGGATAAGTCGGTAACAGACTTTTCAAAAAATGTTTTTACAAAATTGTTGTACGAATATGTAGAGACAATGGATGTGAGAGATTGTTATGTTTGTATGCAGTTGCCTGCATCAGTGTCAGAAGGTGTGACTTATCATCACCTACCTCTAACTTATGGAATAACATGTAGTGTTATAGCAAGTTTATTTTATAAAACAGGTAGATTAGAGTTTTATTACACTGATATAGATAAGATTTTTGCAAATGTTCCTGTAGTTCCAGAACTTAACAAAGTAAAACAAGCAAAAGTTTTAGGAGAATTCTTTTTAGAAAATAGAATCTTAACATTAGAAGAAATAGCTAAAAACAACCTTACCTGTGAGTTAAAGAAAGAAGAAAAGGTATTTTTAGAAATGGTTGAAGAAAGGAGAATGAAATTTCAAAGAGAAGCAATAAAAGAGAAAAGAACACATCTATGGACATTTGAGGAAGAAAATCATGAAGGGAAAAAGATAAATGCAGCAATGACATTAGATTGGCCGCAAACAGGAAAGTTGTGTATTAGGAGAAATAAGACAGTCTATGACAATTATTTTGTAGGTTCCAGTATCTGCCATGACAATTATCAAATTTTGGGAGGTTGGGGATTCAAAGGTGGAAAAGATCCAATATTTCCAGGTATCTATTATATTTGTGGGAATAGAGCTTATTACAGGTTACCGGACCATTGGTATGGAACTTGTTATGTAGGCCTGGTCTTTCCAAAAATCTTTCATATGGACAGAGAAGAAAAAGGAACATACAAGATGATTAATAGCTTTACACGTAGAAAGAGGGAGAGTTTTTCAGAAATTGTAGGTGATATTTTTGGAGCATTAATACCAGCAGTGGGAATATCTTTGAATGCATTTAAAATTCGGAAGTTATCCACAGTAGTAGATCGTTTGTCTACAGATACTGCAGGAGGGTTCTTGATGGTAAATACCGAAATGGTTGCCATGAGAGCTATGGTGATGCAAAATCGGCTTGCCCTTGATATTCTTTTGGCAAAAGAGGGTGGAGTTTGTGGAATGCTGAAAGTCCAACATTGTTGCACTTACATTCCTGATAAAAGTGAAAATATACAAAAGTATATTACAAATATTACAAATTTGCACAAAGAACTAGTTCCACTGGAGGTTGAAAGTGTCCTGGGAAAACTTGGTAGAGGGTTTTCTTCAGTAGCAAATTGGTTAACAAGAATGAGTAGACTAATGATAGGGAAAGTTATAATAATAGCAACTGTAGCAATATTGTTAGCCATGGTGTTGAAAATTGTAATAACGTGTATAAAAAGAAAAATAAGACAAAATAAGATAAAAAGAAATAACAGAATAATGAAAGAGAGAGAGAGAGAAATGGGTGAAATTGAGTTAGAGAAAATGAAAGAAAGCATGTATAAAGAGACAAGAAGACAAGATGAAATGGAAACAGATGTATAACTAACAAAAAGCAAAAGGATGAAAGACATATGCTGCCTGAAAAAGAAGTATAACTTGGGTTTTATGTGGTGATTTAAAAATCACCAAAGGGGGAGTTGATGGAGCAGAGAAAATAATTTTTTTAACCCTTAACAAATTTTATAAATAATTAATCAATATGTTCGTTTAAATGTATTAATCAACAATGTACGTGAGGGAAGGGTAACACGCAAGTATATGGGCCGAATAATCTATTTACAAATGTCTGTGTGTCTAATTATAACATAAAATAATTGCGTACTAAATAAATAATAAATGCATGATTTGTGCTTCATAGAATATAAACGTGACGTTGCAAAAACAATAGTGATGGTAAGTAAGGAACAGCTTAAATGTTGCTTTCTGCTAGGTAATAACTAATTGGGGTACGTAGATGACGGGAGGGAAACGAAAAGGCTATGTTTCTCTATTTTAATTATGTTTTGTTTATTTCTAAATTGTGCTTCTAAGTCTAATCGAGTGGCGATATAAAATGGCTGCCGTTTATTAGAGTACGCATGCGCTGAGAAAACGCATGACAAGGGAGAAAAAGTTGGAGAAAGACTGACCACGTGATGGTGCTGAAAGGCTAGGATGCAAGAATGGTCAAGGCTGATGTGACCTAATTGAACTGATAGTGTGCCGTGGTGATCAGCAGAGAATCGTGGGAAACAGTTTTAAGAGAAAGGACAATGCCTGCAGAGTTCTCGAATGTATCGAAAGAAGTTACAAATGTACTGATCGAAGCGGATGGAAACATGTCTTGAACTGTGAGAAAGGAAATGAACATATGCATTCCAAAAGAACAAGCTGGATCCGGGAGAACTTGATTAGAAAAATGAATAAATGAAATGAGTGGACCAATGAAAGAAAAGCGCGTTATTAATGTTGCAACAATTTAGTTAGCAAAGTTAGAATTAGGGTATAAGAAGGCCTACTCTTAGTGGGAGGGGTAGTTGGTGTTGGAGTTGGTGGCTTCCAGTGCTTGGTGTTCCAGATCGATCCATTTTACTGAGCGGGAGATGCTGAAAGACTGTTAGATGAGACGGGTGGCGGTAGCTGATGCTGACGAGCTGAAGTTTCTGTTGCTGTCTTATTTTTCCAGTTGAGTATGAGAATCAGGTTATTTTTAAATCTTAAACTTAGGTTAGAAATCATTAGGCTAAATTAGGAAGATAGGCAGGTAATTAGGGTTTTTCTTCATGACAAAATTTCCTTTCTGCAATAAAATTGATTTTGCTTAATAAATATTTGAATTAATAATGAATGAATAATTGAATAAAAAGTCTAAATTCTTTTCCATGCCATTAAAATTATATAAAAATTGAGATTCTTAAATCAAACGACTCAGTGATTATTTACTAAATGATTGTGAAATTAGTAATTGGTTATTGTGATTTAGCTGGTCTTGATCACTATGAACTGATTTTTTACTAGATGATCCATTGACAAAACAATGAGCAGGAATATCTTAAGAAATAACTAAGAAAGCGATAGGTTAAGGTAATAAGGTATCCCGGCTCCTTCCAGCGGTACATCATGATGATTTTTCATTTAGTTTTTTCTTTTCTCCTAGGAGTATAGATTTTGTAAAGGTGTAGAGGAAATCCAGGTGTGTGTGTGTTTGATAGGCGATGTTATGGGCCCCATCGTCATGTGGATGTGAGAAAATATAAGTCGCCCCTGGATGACCGATAAGTGACCTAGGAGGAAAAATAGTTTTCATTGTATCCGCTGCATCAATGGCAAGGGTGAGTTAAGCACACAGCAGCAGAACTTTAACTGATTGAGCCTGTAGGCCTCGCTCCAATGACATAGGTTAAAAGTCCCTGTTAACTCCTACTGATCACTACACTGTATGCTGCCACCACTGCCCTTGTGTTGCTTAACTCCTGCTGAAGGCAGTAGCCTTCCACCTCTATGAGGGTAGCTCTTTGGGTGCCCCTCCCAGGCCAACAAGACAACAATACTTGACACAGACCTGTGTTATGGCGCACATGAAGGATCCGTATTTGCCTATGACAACAGAAATCAGCATTAGGATCCAGACATCAGTGCAGCTGGGCACTCAGGGTGGGGGTGCACGTTCATTACCATGAGGAGGACATTTCCGTCCCAACACGCCACATCAAGCCACGGTTTTTAACCATCACCTTGTTCACCAGCATGCTCCTGAACCCGAACTTCACTAAGTACACGATAAGGACATAAACATAACCATAAAATATAATCACGTTATGGGATATTTCTTCAGAAAGAAGCATAATGGGTAACTGTTTGCACCACAGGCACCTTCCCATTGTGAGCGTAAACCATCTCTTCTATTTACAGCTTAGCAAAACCTGCAAAACAACTAATAGGAAAGCACCTACACAAAGAAACAATCATAATTATTCAATCCAAACACCTATATAGAAATAACACAAGCTGAAGGACTACTGGATAGCCACCAACGCCACCAAGAGTCACACAAGTTTGCAAGAGAAACTCATAACCAATAATCAGGTTAAGCTCAACAGTGGGGAAGAATGAAATATAGTTGTGTGTGCAGGGGTTTGTAGGTCCTTGTTTTTGCAAGCAAATCATATTTTACATACATGGATATGGGATCCATAGAACACCTTGAATGCATTAATATCACAGAAGCAGATTATATAATTCATGTTGCTAGTTGAAACACTGGAAGAGCTATATTATACTTTCTTCATAATCATTTAGTATAAGATATAAAAGAGGACAAACTTACTCTGAAATAATCACTGCATGCTGCCAAGACTGCCTTATGTGCATGGAATTTCTGCTCCTCAGCAACTAGGGTGACGTCACAAAGTATTCCATCATTTCTTTGTTGATTTAGAGCAGCCAGGACATCATCTTTATGAGACTTTGACTGGCAGAGTCTCTGACCAGTTAGCATTTCTTGAACACTGCCAAAACAAAAGAGGTAACAGCATCTGTTTAATAACTGGAAAGTACTTCTATGCAGTAAAGAGTAGTCAGTGTATACTTCATGTCTCCACTTCAGTTTCACAACAGTGAGGCTGAGGAAGACTGGCCAGCAGTGCTATTTATATTTTAGGGTGCATCAATCTCTGAATGCCATCTTGGTGCTAAATGAGTAGTAATTAAAAGAACACAGTTAAACGTATAACATAGCCAAAGGCAGGACCAAAGAGCACAAAACAATGTTGTAAGAGTCCATCAGACTGATAATGATTTTTAGTATTTCAGTGGTTGCCTGTTTTACACTTTCAGTGGCTCACACAATGCCTATTAGGTGTAGCCATGGGTATCAGCTGCTACCGCTGGCTTGCCCTGTATTGCCCGAGGTACTGCCCTTGAATCCTCTGTTCAATCCATGAAGACAGAGACCAGACAGAAAGTAAACTGTTGCAGTGGAAGCTTTATTCACTTTTGGTTCTTCGCTATTGCGCCCATGCAATTTTTTTATTTAATTTTAGTCACTTCATTCAGTTGCTATACTTTTACCCACAGAGGCATTGGTCTTCAGATGGACCTTTCCTCATCGTGGTGAGGGGTGAGAAATCAAGGTGTCCAAATGTCAGCCGCCCAATGATGCCCAATAATTAGTAGCCAACTTACAAATTGGAAATCCGATTCAAATAAACTACTCTCAGAACCATGCTATAGAAATAGAATATTACAGTTGAATGTTCCCAACCATTTAAAGAAATTTTAATCTAACAAGAATTATACAAACTAGGAGTTCGGCTGTGGCTACACAGAACAAGAGCAAAATAACCTGATGTTCTGAAAATAATACAGGACTCGCTCTATCATGCATTTAGAAATCAGATAGTTGCAAGCAGTTTCTGAGGAAAGAACATTATGACACAATAAAAGACTCCGACAAATTCAAATAATTTGGTTATTGTATTAAAGATCCAAAATCAACGCATATAAGTAACATATTAAGAAGCTCTGTCGTGAGTCTAACAGCTCGCAGTATAAAACCACACATTTAGTCAAAGTAAATCTATTTCTAAATAAAAGAATCCATAAGAGGATGTTTTAGAGTTAGAAGTAGCGTTAGAGTTAGAGATAGGCTATCACCAACAAAAGCAGGAGGATAGTTCACAGGAGTTCTGCTAGCATGGGCAAAATGTTCAAGTTAGAGTCCACTAAGGAAAAAAGTCCATGGGCATGGACAAGGGGAGTGGAGCATTAATCAGGAAAGTTAGACTAGAGGCAAGGAAGTTAAGGGGGCCCAAAATGCAAGATGGCTTGGCTCCTTCCTCCTTGGAATGTCACTTTTTATACTCCATATTATCCATTTGTGACACCAGTGTCACCATACAATGGTCTGCCCGTCCTGTGACCATTCTTCCGTTCACCAGGTACAAAATTGATACTCCAATATGTATTCCCATGTTGCTCATGAGAAACGACTGTCCTGTCCATTCCATTGTCACAGGTTAGTTGACGAAGAGCTTATTGCTTTGTTTCTCTTCACGGATTTAGTCGAAAGATTAGGTTACCACCAATTCATACACAAAAAAAATACTAAAAAATGTCTTGTTGATTAAAGAATGTTGCATAAACAGAACAGATAAAGCAACATTTGAGGAAGCGTAGCAAAAGTCAATTACACCAGAATATGAAATAATGCAGCCTAAGGAAAAAGGCAATTCAATGCATTTTAAAGTTAGCATTTCTTATTTAGTAAAAATAAACTCATAATTAAGTTCTAGCATTAATGAACTAAGGTTGTCAGTGATCATTACACAAAACTGTTCAACTCTAATTGCGGCCTACTACCAAAATTTCAAAAAGAACCTACATCCAAACTATTCCTAAAACTCATTCAAATAAAAGCATTTCTAAAAATATAAGATCTTAATAATGTTAGGCATTTTTACTGAAAGTTTCAGTCATATAGCATATTGCCTACATAAATTGCACCACTGTTTATATTGCTATGGTGCTTTACAATGAAGTCAATAGAAATGCTAAGTTTCATCTTTAAATTTTCATAACGAATTTGTTAAAATATAAGGTAATCAGTTGATAAACATGTTAAATTAATTATGTGATTAATCCTGCTATCATTACATATCCAAGCACACTTTTACAGTGCTGGTAGTTCAACTTTTCTCAGTTTCAATGTTGTTTTTCTAAACGTGTGCAAGTGTACGTTAGAATTTTTGCTGTCAAAATCAGTTTGTGTGTAGTGTGAAGAGTGATAATCTTTTACCCTGTCTCAAAACTAAGCTTACTTTCTTTTTTCCACTCCCACTTCTTGCCCATCCTCTAATTCCTCAGTGGCTGGTATGTGGTTAAGAGTGGGACATGGGGCCAACTCTTTGATTCCTCTGGAAGTCAAAGGGTGAATGTTGTCACTTCTGCTACCTAAGGCATATTGATGAATTGATGTCCATGCTTCTTCTCAATCAATCAATCAATCAATCAATCAAGGGGTTTATAGAGTGCACTACTCACCCGTAAGGGTCTCAAGGTGCTGGGGGTGTGGGGGTCGGGCAGCTCTGAGGTCATCCGAAGAGCCAGGTCTTGAGGTCTTTTCTGAACACATGCAGTGTAGGGCTTCGTCTGATGCTGAAGGGGAGTTAGTCGAAGGTCTTAGCCGCGATGTTGGAGAAGGATCTGCCCCCCGTTCCGGCTCTGTTGATGCGGGGGATTTCGGCAAGGGCTAGGTCGGCGGAGCGGAGGTTTCTCTTGGGGGCGTGGAAGGATATTCTTTCGTTGAGGTATTGGGGTCCGGCGCTGTGGAGGGCTTTGTAGGCGTGTATGAGCAGCTTGAAGGTAATTCTCTTTTCAACTGGGAGCCAGTGGAGGTCTCGGAGGTGCTGGGTGATGTGGTCGTGTCGTGGGATGCTGAGGACAGGTCTGGCTGCGGCGTTCTTGACGGTCTGGAGTTTGTGAAGGAGACATTTGTTGGTTCCGGCATAGAGAGCGTTTCCGTAGTCCAGCCTGCTGGTGATGAGTGCGTGGGTGACGGTCTTCCTGGATTTGGGGGGATCTATTTGAAGGACTTGCGAAGTATGCGGTGGGTGTTGAAGCATGTGGAGGACACGGCGTTGATCTGTCGGTTCATGGTGAGTCGAGTTTGATGCCGAGGTTGCAGGCATGGTCCGTGGGGGTGGGAGGGCGTCCGAGGGCGGGGGGGCACCAGGTGTTGTCCCACGAGCGGGGGTGGATCCGAGGGTGAGAACTTCCGTTTTCTCTGAGTTGAGCTTCAGGCAGCTGCTGCTCATCCAGGATGTGAGGTCCTTCATTCCTTCGTGGAAACTGAGCCTGGTGATGTCGGGTTCCTTTGTGAGGGAGAGGATAAGCTGGGGGTCCAAACACACGACAGGATTGCCCCGCACCTTGGACCAGATCGGTATCTTAAAAAAGGACCCATCGAAGCCCTTATTTGCCACGTTCAACAAGCACCTCTTGCATATTAGTCCTTGCACTAAATGAGGGTCCACGGTATATAATATTTGAGAATAACCCACAGACAGGTTGGGAATTCGAACGGGGCAAACTCTTCTAACTTTTCGTGCCAGGTCCACTCATGATGGATCTGTGAACAGTCACTTTCTTCATACTACGTCACCCGCAAGGGGAAAATACGACACACGAGATTCAGAATTGATTTTATAAAATCAAAGATTGCGCTAAGGATAACACGGAAATCTTTCCTCGTTACAACAGCCCTAACAATAATAAGAGAGCAAGCCTTGAAAAAGTTACGCATATGTAACGAAACACGTGTCGGCTGTCATCGGCTGTTCGTCAGCCACCACTACTTGGAAGGCCCTAGGACTAGGACCTCCAATTTGGCTTGATAATATTGCTCTTGCCTGTAGTGCTCAATCAAACTGTTATGAAGAAATATTTGATTCAATAATATTAAATTGCACAAGAATAATATTCATTTGTTGATGTTCTCTTTTGTTCTCGTTTTGATCTATTTTGAAATGTTTTTCTATCTTTGATATATTATATCGATTAAGCAATTGTTTTTAGGATTTTTAGCACTGCCCATTTAGCTAAACCTGATGACCAAACTGCAAATTGTTTTAGTCAAATATCAGAGTGCCGAGATACAATTGTTTGTTAAGATTTGAAACGACAGGTAGTATATACCTGTCAAACTGGCATCCTTGGTAGTGGGATGCTCCTGGCATCTTGAAGGGCACCGTAATTTCTGCACATTGACATACTGGAAACAGATTAACAACGTTAAAGCTATCTTGAGAATTTGATGTGCTACTTTTAAACCATCACTACCGTCTTATGATATTATAAGCTGGGGGTCATCGGCGTAAGATACTATGCAGAGTCCATGTTTTCTGATGATGGTTGCAAGGGGGGCCATGTAGATATTGAAGAGCATGGGGCTGAGGGAAGATCCTTGGGGTACTCCACATCTGATATCTGTGGGTGCGGAGAGGAAGGGTGGGAGTCTTATTCTTTGTGTTCTGCCGGAGAGGAAAGAGCACATCCAGTCTAAGGCGGTTCCCTGTATGCCGGCGTTGTGGAGTCTGGCGGCTAGTGTGCGGTGGGAGACAGTGTCGAAGGCTGCTGAAAGGTCTAGTGGGATGTCTTCCGTGGCGGCTAGGAGGGCGGTCTCGGTGCTGTGGTTGCTGCGGAATCCAAAATGAGATGAGTCGAGGATGTTGTTGGTTTCTATGAAGTGCGTTAGCTGGGTTTAGACAATTTTCTCATTGACTTTGGCTTCTTGAGGAGGGGTTAGACTTTGGCGCGTTTCCATTCATCCGGGAACATGCCTGTTTCGAGGGCGCAGTTGATTGTCCGTCATAGTTCTGGTGCGATGGCGGAGGCGGCCATGTGCAAGATGTGCAGCAGGCAGGAGTCAGTGGGTGCTCCGGAGTGGATGCTCTTCATAGTCTTTTTGGTGTCTTCTGTGGTGACAAGGGTCCAGGTGAGGAGGGTCGGTTGGGTGGCGTTGCTTGTGAAAGATGTAGGGTCGGTGCCTTGGTCGTCGAAGTTGTCGTATAGTGTCCTGAACTTGGTGGTGGAAGAAGGAGCGGAGTTTGTTGCAGAGGTCCTAGGAGGGAGGGACGCCAGAGGTTTCACTGTGGGGTATGGTGAATTCTTGTATGATGGTGAAGAGTTCCTTGGAGTTGTGGGATTTGGAGAGGATTCTGTCCTGAATGAAGTTTCTCTTTGTAGCTTTGATGAGTTGTGGTGTGTCTTGGTGGCGGCCCTGTAGGCGGTGTGTGCTTCCAGGGTTTTGCTGCTTCTCCATGCTTTCTCCAGTCATTGGCACGAGCGCTTGGATTCTCGGAGGTCTGTGGTGAACCAGGTGGCTTTCGTGTTGTGTCTTGGGTCGGAGTTCTGGAGGGAGGGCGAGCGTGTTAGCGCAGTTGGCGATCCATTAGTGGAAGTTGTTGGCTGCATTGTTAGAGTTTGTCGTGGTGGGGGGAGGAGAGCGGCTGAGGGTGGAGGTGATGTGCTCTTCGGTGATCTTGTTCCAGTTTCTGCTTGGGAGGCATGGCGTAGGCTTGTGTGCAGTGGGTTTCGAGAAGGAGAAGTGGACGCAGTGGTGGTTCGTCCAGAGAGGTTGTGTGGTGTGACTGAAGCGAAGGTTGTTTCCTCCGGCTAAGATGGGGTAGAGAGTGTGTCCCGCCGTGTGGGTGATGAGTTGCTTCAGTACGATGTTGGCGAAGTTCTCTAGGAGGGCAGTGGAGTTGGGGTCGCTGAGGTTGTCAAGATGGAAATTTAGGTCTCACAGCAGTACGTAGTCCGTGGAGGCAAGGGCGTGGGGCGCAATGTAGTCTGTGATGGTGTTGGTGAATGGGGAGCGTGGTCTGGGAGGTCTGTAGGCGAGAGTTCAGCGTAGTGTCATTCTGGGGTTGGGCTGGATCTGGATGTGTTCCATGGGGGGAGAGGCGTCATTCGAGATGGAGGTTGTCAGTCGGAGGGAGCTTTTGCAGACGATGGCGAGACCACCTCCAGGGTGGTTGGGACGGTCTTTCCTCGGGATCTTGTACTCATCAGGTATGGTGGTTGCGATGTCAGGAGTGGAGCTGGCATTGGTCCAGGTCTCTGTGAGGAAGGCGAAGTTGGGCAAGAGGATGTTGAGGAGGTCCCAAATTTCTACTGCCTGTCTGTGCAGGGAGCGTACGTTGAGGAGGGTACAGCTCAGGGGTTTGGGTGTGCTGGGTTGGCGGTAGCTGTCTGGGTCCAGAGGTGCGTGAAGGAGCGGCAGCAGTGTCGGCAATAGAACGGGCCTTGGGAGTTGCTCAGCATCAAGAGCTGGCAGTAGTTGTTGCGTCCAGGGTTGAGAGCGTGCAGCATGCTGGAGTCGTAGCGGCGGGATTTCGGGGGACCAGGGTCCCTGACACTGGTCGTGGTTGGGTTGCGGACGGGCACAGACGGGGCAAAAGGCGTGTCAGCCGCGCGGCCGCACAGCAGCCCCCATTAAGTAGGGGTCGGGGGAGGGAGAGCAGCTGGGAGGCGGGAGCGGGAACATCCGGGGGGAGGGGCCACGGGGGCAGCAGTGGAGGGAGAAAAGGCAAAACAGAAAAATAGGCAAAAAGAAAAAAATAGTCAAAAAAAGCAAAGACAGAAAAACAAGAACAGAAAGAGACAGAACATCAGCAGACAGAAAGAGACAGAAAAGGCAGACAGAGCAGACCAGACCAGCAGAAGAGCAGGCTCTTCCACTGGACCACCAGGGATGAGGCACAGGCAGGAGCCTGCGGGTGGAGGAGGGCCTTGAACACCACCTACCTGAGTCACCAGAAGGCGCTGGAGGCAGTGCCTTAAGGACGGAGCTGCACAAGGGGAGAGTAGTTACCTTGACCAGGAGGTCAGAGGTCTTTCTCCTTATATTTAAAATTGGCAACTACCTTTGGGATATTACCTCAGATCTGAGGGACTGCTTTGGTTGACATTTGGCCAATTTAACTCTCAGAAAAAGCACTGACTCTTCCACCTTTTACGGGTCTATGATTAATAAACATTTTCTAAAACCAATTTAGCTAACTGTAACAATCTGTAATGCAAGATTTTCACTAACTTTTGTAATGCATACCTTTTGACACTCATGGGAACAGCCTTCATCCATGTCCCACATCCAATACCCCAGCACCCATGTGACTTGACTTTGGCTTTGCCACTACTAGGTGCACAATGTGGCTCTTTAGATTGTCCTGAATCCAATTCCCAACTCTAATATCTGTTAGGTACAGCCTTAGACAGGGCCAAGGAGATAATAGGTGCAGTGCAAGTCTTTCAGCCATGCCCTGTGCATTATCTCCTACCACCAATGACTACTGTGTACAACCTTTGGCCTTCAGACAGCATTATTTTTTTAATGCAATAAAGAGTGGAAATATGACTTATCTGTACAACTGTCTGAAGTAGGCCGGCAAACCAGCCCTTAGTGACCGCTGGGCACATCTTTCAGGCATGCCTAGCGGCCTGTGAGTGACTAGTGCAACCTTCTGCTGCAGCAGTATGCTGCCCCTAGTCTTCCTGTACCGAGTCTCTGTAGTGAAATGGGATCCACAGTTCAGATTTGAGCCAAGCCCTACATCCACTGCTCAGATGCCACAGCACATGTTGCCCATACTTTGGCCATAACCAACTGGCTCTAGGTGCAGAGAATTAGTATTTGACAAAGTCCTATTCATAGGTCGCCATCACCAAGTGCCCACTGGGCTTGCTAGGCATCAGACAGAATGACACAGCTACTTCAAATGCAGCCGCCATGGCGGTATTATTACTAGAAGAAAGGCCTTGAATGCTTGTAACCTTGCCTATAGTGCTCAGTGGACAGAACCTTCCTTCATGCCCAGAGGAATCTGGGTGCATGGTGTGAACATCAGCCATTCCCTGCCTCTAGTCCACATGCACACATACCCAAAGTATTAGCATCCAGAGGGCATGACCTCAGTATTTTGTTGCATGCTCTGGAAATAGGGTGCAGCCTATAGACAAACAATGCATTCAGTTCTTCTGATGCGACCACAGAAGGTGCAGTTTCTATTCATGCCCAGCTGGCTCTGAGATGAGGGCACGGCCTTTGGCCACTCCCTGTGCCCAGTTTACATGTCCAAATTGGCCCTATTGGTATTTGACCCAGCTTCCAACTTTAAATGATGTTTTAGGTTTGGAGTGATGCTGCCACAACAGAGAATATATATAGATGTCATGGACTGTGCCAAGTGCGTTAGCCCCTAGGCCAATAGGTGGCTACTAAATAACTGGATTAATGTTAAGGTCCCCCCACTCATGCCCTACGGTTTCCTTTTAAGTATGTTGCACTGTATAAACCAGCATCATAATACTCTGCGCTTATAATACTCGTGTTTTTGTGTAATGTTTTTTGACACCATCTCACGATACGGACTCTCACCCCACCTGTAGAATCTATTTGCCTTGTAGTGATAGGTCACATAATTGAGGGTATGTCACTCAGGGTGCTGTTTGCACTAAGTCACATGTCGCCAAGCATCGGCACATATTATGTAATGTGCTGCAGTGTCTGATACTATGCTATTGTACATCCTTTAGCCCTGAAGAAGTCGTGGGTTTTCCACCCTGACGAAACACGTGTTGGCTGGGCAATCGATCTTCATTAAACACAGAGAACACGTGATACTTGCAGTGTTCCCATATATTATCTGTTCTACTGTTCTTGTTGTGTTTTTCCCATTATTTCAAGTTGTATGGTGCTGGAGTCAATATGTTATCTGACCCAGGAGCCAAAATCACATTGGTATCTAAAGAATGCTAGTACAACAACTTAACAAAAGCACTAAATTTCTCAAACCAGATAGCAAGACTTTAGCTTATGGAAGGGAGCCAATAAAACATTAAGGATACTTTTATGGTGAACTTGAGTACAGTGGGAGGTATGCTGCTGAGAAAATGTGTGTCAACTAAAGGTGATAGCATTATAAGTTGAGCATGTGAAAAAGACATGGGTCTGATTTTAGATCCGAATAGAGATCCTCCCACTAAACTAAAAGATGCAGTTATGTTAATAGAGTGACTAGTGATAATGGAGTGGGTACAAATATGCTTACTGAGTTTCCTAGGGTTTTTCCAAGGTCAGTAAGGCTGTTCAGAGGGACTTGCACATGAAATAGTTTTGAGAGGCAATGTACATCCCATAGCATGCAAAGTTAGAGGAGTGCCACCAGCAGTAAAGGAGGCCTTATCACAGGCACTGGAAAAACTGAAGAATCAATCAAGAATTAATCAATAAATCAGGATTTTTAAAGCGTGGCTAATTTGAACAGCCAGGTCTTGAGTGCCATTCAGAATTCCAGAAGTGAGGTGATGGTCTGGAGGTGTGTGGCGAGGCAGAGCGCAGTCTTTGATGGTTGGTGGAAGTTCAGACGGTGGTTAATGTAGGCAGGTCCTTGGTTGTATAGAGCCTTGTGAGCGTGGGTCAGCAGTCTGAATTGGCATCTCTTCTGTACGGGGAGCGAGTGGAGTTTCCTAAGGTGGGGTGTGATGTGGGTTCGTCGGGGAAGGCGGAGGATGAGTCTGGCTGCGGCATTCTATATGGTCCGAGGTCTCTGTGGGAGGTGTGTGGCGATTCCTACATAGAGGGCATTGCCGTAGTCCAGTCGGCTGGTGATGAGCATTTGTGTCACAGTATGTTTTGCGTGTAGGGGCAGCCACCTGATGATTTTAGATAGCATGCGCAGAGTGAGTAAGCAGATGGAGGAGACATCGCTGATCTGTGATTTCATGGTGAGCTTGCGGTCAATCATGATTCCAAGGTTTCTGGCATGGTTGGAGGGAGTGGGTCCTAGATCTGATGGCCACCAGGGTCATTCCATGTGTTGCTGCTGCTGTTGCCAAAGATCAGTACTTCCATCTTGTCTGTGTCAGTAGCAGGCAGTTGTTCTTCATCCAGTTGGTGATGTTTGTCATGCATCTGTGGAAGTTTGTTCTGGTGGCGGTGGGGTCGTCGGTGAGTGAGAGGATGAGTTGGGTGGCGTCTGTGTAGGAAATTATGTTGAGACAGTGGGATCTGATGATGTTGGCCAGCAGGGTCCTATATGCTTTGAAGAGCCATGTGGGACACCGCAAGTGATCTCCTTGGGTTTAGAGATGAAAGGTGGGAGGTGGATCCTCTGGGTTCTTCCGGTGTGGAAGGAGGTGATCCATCTGAGTGGGTCCCTTTCGATGCTGATGTGATGGAGTCTTCTGATCAGTGTGTGGTGGGATACGGTGTTGAAGGCTGTTGAGAGGTCGAGAAGAATCAAAGCTGCCATTTCTCTTCAGTCGAGGAGGGTTCATATATCGTTGGTGGCTGCGAATAGGGAGGTTTTGGTGCTGTGATTGCTGCGGAAGCCAGATTGGGAGGTGTTGAGTAGCTGGTTCTGCTCCAGGTGTGTCATGAGTTGATTGTTGATGATCTTTTCCAGTACCTTCGCTGGGAATGGCTGCAAGGAGATTGGCCAGTAGTTTTTGAGTTTGCTGGGGTCAGCGGAGTGTTTTTGAGTAGTGGTCTGACTTCGGCATGTTTCCAGGCATCAGGAAATGTTGCAGTGGTGATACAGGTGTTGAGTAGGGTGGTGAGTTCCTGGCTGATCCTTTGGTTTCCGAGGTTGAAAATGTGATGCAAGCATGGGTCTGTGGAAGCTCCCGAGTGGATGGATTTCATGGTGGAGGTGGTGTCCTGGGTGGAGAGGATATTCTAGGTGGTCAGTGTGTGGTTCGTGTCGGTTATGTCAGTGGCGTATATGTAGAGTAAGTCCGTAGGCATGGGTTTGAAGTTTCTGTATATGGTTGCGATCTTGTCGTGAAAAAAATGGGCGAGTGTCACACAGCTCCTCGTTTTTGCTGGCAGCAGGGTTGGAGAATTCCTTAACGATGTTTAAAAGTTCCTTGGTGTTGGCACTGCTTTTGATGCGTGCGGCAAGGGCTGTCTTCTTTGTTGCCCTCAGCAGGCATTGGTAGAGGTTGAGGGAGGTCTTGAAGGCTGCCCTGTTGGATGTGTCCTTGCTGGTGCGCTATCTCCTCTCCAACTGTTTGCTGTCTCGTTTGGCTGTTCTGAGTTCTTGGGTGTACCAGCTGGCCATTTTGGAGGATTTTCTCTGGATGTTGGCTGTTCCTCCTCCTGGCTTGTTAGTGCGGTCCTGGTGAGTGATTTTATATTCATCGGGATTTGCTGTGGCAATGTCTGGGGCGGATGTGGGGTTGAGCCAGGTCTCAGTGAAGAAGACAATGTATGGTGCGAGGGTGTCAATGAGGTCCCATAATTCAGTGGAATGCTTGCATTGTGAGCGTGTGTTGAGAAGGGCACATGCAAGTTAGTTTTTTTGTTCAGATGGTGTCTGTGGTGTGTTCAGGGTGGGGCTGGTCGGTGGGCTGGTGTGTGCAGCAGCAGGTGAAGTGGCAGTGGGTGCAGGTGAAAGGTCCTATCGTGGGTCGGCCCGGTGGCAGTGTTTGCTGCGGCGTCTGGGGTCGAGGGTGTAGAGCTCAGCGATGGTGTATCTTCGGGGAAGGAGGGCCAGGGGTCGTGTCGCTGGGTGTGGTCCAGGTGCAGATGGGCTTGCTTTGGTGTGCCGCTGCGCCGCCACGCTGCCGCGTTGCCGCCTGCATTAAGTAGGTCCTACGGTGGGCAGGGCTTCTGTTGGCAGGAAGAATGGTGAGTGGGAAAACCCGGCCGGGAGAACCCCAGCAGGAAAGCACAGGCAGCTGCTGTGTCACTGGATCAGTCTAGTCTAAAGGGCCTCTCTTCCACAAGGGACGCACCCAAAACAAAAGTCCCAAAGGTCAGACACCCCATAATTGCACCTTGTGTCCCCTTGCACTGAAGGTACCTTTAACAGTCTGCACACCAACCATATAATTACTTATTAAAAGTTTGTCCTACTAGCATGGTCTGGGTGTCACCACAATAACTAAAGGCAACATAGGGAGTAAACATAGTGCACAAAAATGATAAAATGCTTCAGAATTGTACCACCTTTCACATTAGAAGCAGTGATTTACTGTCAACAATGTACATGTCAAAGATGTCAGTGTTCACCATAATGCAACAGAGTCTTTCTTCTACTTTTCACACAGCTTCAAAGTCCAGTAAGAAAGGTTCATATCCCCAATAACCCTTTGACAAAAGTCCAAGCTCAGGGGTTGCATGAAAATATAATGCAACTCTCCCCAGGTCGTGTTTCTTTTACCCGTGAGAGGTAAGGTATGTTTTGAGAAATGGGTATTAAACTCCTGTTGGAGCATGGGGGTGTCCTTCACTGCTTGTGGGGTGTCCCCAACCCAACAGCAAGGCTGTTGTAGTGCCCCTGCCCTCTTGGGACACTGCGAACCAACTAAACAAACTTCCAACAGCAGCCGCTGGCCTTACGAGGCGATCCTCTTAGCTGTTCCAGCCCAAAGTGCTGCTTTGGTGCAGCTGCAGGGCACGTTTTACTTTTATTTTGTTTTTCCTTAATGGCAGGTCACTGGCATAGGCAGCAGGAGGGGTGCAAGTGCCCCGGTGCTCTCTTGGCCCGGGGCAGCCCCTCTGCATGGGCCTATAGACAAGCAGAAGAGTTCACCCATATCACCCCACTAAACCTAGGCTACATATACATACAAAGCAAAATGAGGTTAAAAGTAGCAACAGGTCAAAAAACAATGTTAGTTCAACCCAATATCGATACAATTTCGTATTGGAGTTGCAACTAAATCGCAGGCTATTGTTGTACCAGATTTAATACTGCCAACCATATCTATCTATGTTCTTTTACTTTTCTGCATTTTTTTTTAATAAAGTGTGAGAAAAATTGTTCATGACAAATGTGTATATATATTAATTACATATATGACAGACATACAATGTACACAAATTAACAAAAAGATTCGTCCATTCCATGGTTATACATCAAAGGTGCAAACATTACATAAAATATGTATAAATAAACAAGACAATTCATATATTCCTTGTCCCTCTGTGATTCGTTATGTTTCATAGGTGGTACTATAATAATTCTAGTCCTGACGGTAGTCATAAAGGTTAGGACTGACCGAGAGAACAGCCTGCTTAATGGTTCATGACTTTCCCACAGTCCACAATTAATCCACAAAATTATTCCTATCAGAAGGCTCCTCCACTGCAAAGGGTTGACGAGTTTCAGCCATCTTAACTTGCAGCCTCTTCAGGACCAAAGAAAGACAAGAAATCTCAAATCTACAAATCAAAATAAACATACGTCTGGTAGAGTAGTAGTCTTCGATTTAGTCACAATTCCAATATGAAATTGTATCGATATTGGGTTCAACTAACATTTTTTAGGTCGAACATTCGAGACCTCTTGTATATACTTTAGTATATACTTATATGTGTATGTACTTTGTGGGCTCTGGAGATCAGCCCTAGGACTTGTCTGCTTCCACTTAGGAACTTTTTTTTTGTTCAACTGCCTCTATTTAACTGTCTTGATAGAAAACGACCAGTAGAGGTCAGTAAAATACCAGAATTGCTATCTGCTTGTTCAACTGCCTCTATTTAACTGTTTTGATAGAAAACAACCAGTAGAGGTCAGTAAAATACCAGAATTGCTTTCTGCTGAGGGACTTTCTTTTTTTTATTTTTCTGGCAACTGCCTCTATTTAACTTTCTTGATAGAAAACAACCAGCAGAGGTCAGTAAAATATCAGAATCACTTTAGAATTCTCTAGATTCCAGTCCATAGAAATTGTCTTCCACAAGCACCCGTAGACAATAATATTTTTTTCAAATCTGGTATTTTCAGTGATATGACCACCGAAGGCCCTGATTTTATATTAAAAACAGAGCTTTGGACTATACCATTTACCCCTGAAAGGCAATATTTCTCTCCATGTGTTCCCATACCTGGCGTGTCACGTAGTTTGGTGCTTACTTTCCCTCCATGTTAAAAAACAGTAGATGTTTCAGCAAACAGGCTAATGTGCTGCATAGCTAAATACATATAAGGTCCCAAAGGCGAGACCGATTGCATTGCAAATACTTGTTTTAATCTATCACCACTTTTAACCTCATTTCGCTTTGCATGTAACCTCTGCATGGGCCAAGCAGCCGGCCGGGGATCCATGGGCTGACCTATGGCAGTCATAAGGCTGGAGCCCAACAGAAGTTCTGTATTCCTTTCCCTGTGTCACGAGCCCTTCCCAGGGGCAATAAATGGTTGGGAGGCTGGAAGCCATATGCACTCAATTGGCAAAACAAGTCCTGCAGTCCTGGCACTCCCTGGGGAAGTCAATTATGAAACCTCTGATGGAAGATTTTCTCAGTCCGGTGCACTCAAAACTTACCACACTTTAAACTTTACTCGCCTTGGCATGAGTGATGGTCCTTTTCATCCCTCTGGTGGCAAAGTGCAGTTTGATGGAGCACCCAGTAGACTATAACTGTTCTCCTTGACATCTATAAAGCAACCTCAGATTTAGGCATACTAACGTGAGATGTGCAGATGATATATACCACCAGTACTTTTCTGAAATTTACAATTCGAAGGCCAGCAAAGAGATTTGAATTATAATTCTGACAGACCTAATATCTGGGGGACTATTCGAGATCCCTGCTGGCCAGTAGAATAATTAATTTGGGCCAGCAGGGTAGTTAAAACGCTGCAGCTCATTAAAGGCCGACTAAGGACTATACATTAACACCGACATATATAAAGGTGTGTAAATATGGCCAAATTAAAATTCTATTTGCACTTAAGACTCTTAAACCCAGAAAAAGAGACTTTAATATTTTCTCTTAGTTGAGCAAAGAGGAAGATAGTATTTTGGTGCAACTTTCAACTGCAGAGCGAATACAGTAAACAACTCCAGACTTGCAGTGATGTACTGCAAACTCACAGTGAAGCAATACAGTCTCACTCTATAGCCAAAAAGAAATGGGGATATGTTTTTGGATGCCTAATTAAATTATGAACCCTGCATCTGACAAAATCAACTTAGTAAAGGTTCCAGCCTTAAACCGGCTACCTGTGCGCAAATACCGGCATAGGTTAGACATTAGTGCCACTCACTCAGGCCGCGCATGTGTACATGTGTAAACAGAGCAGAGCCTGTTACCCCAGCACTGCAGCAGTAAACCTCATTCTGAAAGGAAGGCACTGGCTATTAGACCTCAGCCATTTTACAGAAGGTTACGAGGAGTGAAATTCGTGTTAATGAGACTCACTTAAGGCGATCAGAACCCACATCTTCACAATAAGGATGACAGGAGAGTCCACATGGGTTTGTACCAAGTTCTTAATTTGAAAAGAAATATTGCATGAGCCTGACAGTTTTTCTCAGAGACCTTCCAAATATCTGTGTTGTCAAATATTAATGCTCCTAGTCTTGATACCACCTCAGCCCTCTTTCCTACACTACCTTCAAGTTCCTGTGTCTTTACGTCACTCTTGAGGTTTTGTCATCCCTGCTTTCTCCTTTTAGCGCTGTTTTCTTTTCTTTGGCCTCTTCCTCCTTCTTTCTCTCTTTGCAGTCTTTTTCTTTTTCTCTCTGTCAATGTATGATGAGGGTTGATGCCCATCATCAGCAACCACCAGCACAAATAAAGCACTTTGTCAAAGGGAAGCCTGCGCACTCTACGCAAACAGGAGTGACATATATCCTTTGAGGTAAGTGGATGCTTCCATTGCTTTGGTGCATGAGTGGACCCTTAGCTTGACCTGAACAAAGAAGATATGACAAAAAGTAGTTCTACCTCAGTATTATGCTGCAACCCCACCCATCTGCTGCTACAACTTTGCCCACAGACACCACAATCAAGACACAGTCTACACCATCCACACCAATGGAAAAGAGCTTAAGGGTGTCAGTCAACATATTTACTAAGCTTTCGGAGTGGCTATTAGTCCTTTTTCTGTTGTGACAGGAGTTTTTCAGTGCTTAAAGCCATCATTCTGTGTGTTTTTTCCAAGGCTAACATAATATCAGATAAGAAAATAACTCAGAAGATTTTGGTCTACTAGAGATGATTTCTGTATGGTAGACCACGCATCATGTTTTTCTCCACATTCGATCTCCGACACAAAAACAACACCTCCCTGTCCTGACTGCCATTCCGAATTTCCACTGTCCTTCTCTCAGGATACTCCCAGAGGACTAGTAAGCACCTCTGTTTTGCTCAAACTCTGATTAACATTCACAGGACCAAAAGCAGAGGAGTTGACCATAATCGACCGGTGAATTTCTGCTTTAGTGGCTTCGCAGTAACGGAAACCTTTGGCCTACTGTCCTGCAACACATTGGCATCTTCTCCTCCATTTTCATCCACTATCTCTAGTTTATCTGTAATTGCTATAGTCTTCCTTGTTAAGGCTAAGAGGCATCTAATAAAGGATCTCGCGAAATAAAGGCTTTGACCCCTATGCTTAAAAGCTCAAAACTAGTTCTAGTAGTGGTCATTTTAGTGGAGTGTATGAGTCACTTGCCCTTTGACAGAAAATAATCCTTAATAAATTGTGCTTTGGAATCTTTTCCAATATGTGTAATCTTTCCCTTTCTTGGCTTTTTACCTCTCAGAAAAACTCTCACAAAGACAAGGTCTAAAGTAGAAGAATAACCTTGCTGTGCTCCTGTGGTATGCTGCAAGGGCGATAAATCTTTTGCCCCCAATGACATTCCTTTTTTATTAGAGGAGGGTTCTGCTTAGACTTAACACCATAAGTGTTTAATTGTTTCCTTCTCTTTCGTGCCACCACCATAAGCTGCACCCAGAATTTAATACCATATTCCTCTCTAGCAGCTATTTCCAAATCCTGCTCTAGGATGTCGCCTCTGGCCAAACAAAGACTTGACATACTGCGAAATACACGTGAAGTTCTAATTAAATAAGACCCAGCATGTAAAGCACACTTAAATTAAGCTTCTTCACAACTCTGGCTACAGGGTGCATGCTGTGCTGTCAACAACTTATTTCTGGTGTTTTACCATGACTTCCCTTGCAGGCTTCCTGCCCGGGGACTAATCATTGGGCAGGGTCTCACCATCACAGCTCCCATGTATGTTCGGAGTGTCTCTTACCTCTCCACTGGGTGTTGCTCTGGACCCTTCTCCAAAAAGGACCACATCAGTGAGGACCTCCACGGGACCTCTGTGCTCGACGCCCACACTGTAAAACCCCACCTCTGAGATGCTTCCAGCACCTGCCCTCTAATACGGCAGCCACCAAAAATTCAGCTGTTGCAATCCCCTGTAGTTTTGCCTCGTCAGGCGATTTGCTTCCAAGTGTAGATATTTTACCTCAAAGGGGTGGGAGTTACTGCTCTCCTTGAGTTTTCTTTGTATGCACACTTCCTCCTTGAGCTAGAAACCTCTTATCTCATAGTGCCAATATTTTCATCCTGAGAGGCATGTACCGGGCTGCGTCAGCCTGCTGCCATTTTGCCCCGCCTCAGACGTTCAGATACAAGAAATGCATAACATGCTAACTACAGAAGATTTTAAGATTTCAGGAAGCTGTTAATGGAAGTAATTCAGAATTTACGGGAGTGGAGCATAAAATAACTAAGAACTCAGAAAATATTAACAAGCTCAGTGGGAAACACAAGGTACAAGAGATGGCTCTAGAATATATGGAAAATCATTCTAGGAGAAATAATGTAAGAATAGATGGATTATCAGAGTCTGCTGAATTAGACAAAGATTTTAAAAGATAGATGATATCAATACTTGCTGCCGATAGTACCCTTAAAGATATTGACTTTTCAAAGGATATACAAAGGGTCCCTAGAGAACACGTCAACTAGGCAACCTTCAAAGGTTCAAGTAAAATTTCTTATGCCCTCCCATGTGGAGAAGATTTTCTATGACTTTAACGAACCCATGTCTTGGCAGAATAATCGTATATTGATTTATTTTATTTATTAGGAAGTTTTATATAGCGCTAGCCAGACCCGAAGGTATCAGAGCGCTTTACAACACTTTGTAAAGAGAAAAACAACATAATTATAACAGAAGTGAACAGGAAGCCTCAGGATGCGGTGGAGGACTTTGCGCGTTGTATAGCGATAGAGGGAAAGTTACAATAGTCACGTAAAAGTGAGCATCAAAGTTCAAGCCACGAATCCTTCCGATCCAGGAGGAAAGTGGGGATAAGTCGAGCTAGGTATGAGGTAGAGGTCTTGGATTTGAAGTGTCGGAGTGTCGTAGTGTGCACGCTTGTGAGTTTTTATTGCAATCTATCCATTTGGAGAGGTACGATTGAGGTATAGGTCTTTAAGTTGACTCTTAAATTTTAGGAAGGAGGGGATGGTCCTGATATGGACTGGGATGGAGTTCCATATTTTGGGCGCGTTTCCAGAGAAGGATCGGGCTGCAGTTTTTTGTTTGCGGGTTTTAGGGGGGATGAGGAGTAGAGTATTGGAGCTTCTGAGGCTCCTTGTCTGACCGGCCTTCGTGAGTTTGGAGGCCAGGTAGGCGGGTTTCCCTGTGTGGAGGGCTTTGTGCGTGAGGCAGGCAGTTCTGAAACTAGCTCGCAGTTCAACTGGGAGCCATTTTAACTCTCTGAGTGCGGGCGAGATATGGTCATATTTTTTTACTCCGGTGACCATTCTTGCAGCTGCATTGAGAATTGAACGGAGGGGAGCTAGGTGTGATTTAGCTGTGCCTGTGAGGGTAGCATTCCCGTAGTCTAATCTGGAAAGTACCAAGGATTGAGTCGCTTGTTTGAGGTCGTTGGTCGGGATGAAGGGTTTTATCTTGTTAAGTAGTTTAAGGTTGAGGAAAGCGCTCTTTGCGCTGTTCTGGATGTGTTTGTCCATGCTTAGTTTGGGGTCCAGGGTGATTCCCAGCGATTTGACTGAGTCGGCCCGGGATAGATTGTTGTTGAGAGCGTCAATTGCTTTTAGCCATTCTGCGACTTGGGGGTTCTCCGTTTTGTTGAAGATGAGGAGGATTTCCGTTTTGTCTTGATTCAATTTCAGGTGGTTTAGAGAGAGCCAATGTTGGACTTCTCTAAGAGTGTCATTGAGTCTCTGGATGTCTTCGATGGAGGAGGTTTCGAGATAAATCTGGGTGTCGTCCGCATAAAGGTGCAAGGGAATGTTGGATCTCTTGAGTATAGTGGTGAGGGGTTCCATGTATATATTGAACAGTTGTGGGCAGAGGACTGATCCTTGGGGGACGCCTCTGCTGACAGGGTGTAGGTCCGACGAGAAGTTTTTGATTTTGACTCTTTGAGAGCGATTTTGGAGAAAGGAGCCGAACCAGCGTAAGACCACCTCTTCAGCCCCTAGCCTTTCCTGGAGTCCCTTAGTGAGTAGTTGATGGTCCACCGTATCGAAGGCTGCCGAAGTGTCTAGAAGGATGAGTAAGGAGCATTGGTCAGAATCGAGGGACTTATATAAATCGTCTATGATATTAAGGATCGCTGTCTCTGTGCTGCACCCTTTTCTGAAACCCGATTGGTGGGGGTCCAGGAGGTCGATGTTGTCCATGTGTTGAGTCAGTTGGAGGAGGACGCATTTTTCCAAAATTTTGGCCAGGAGAGGGAGATTGGAGACGGGTCTGTAGTTGTTCAGATCCTTGGTGTCCAGGCCTGGTTTTTTAGTAGAGGAGTGACCTGGCCAACTTTGAGGCAATCCGGAATGACTCCAGAGCTCAGGGAGCTGTTTATGATCCTGGTCCAGAGCGGTGCTAGGGAGAATTTTAGCTTCTTGGCCAGTTGGGCAGGAATAGGGTCCAAGGCGTGTGTGGAGGGTTTCGAGGTGGAGATCAGTTTGACTAGCTCTCTTTCCGATACGGGATTGAATGATTTCCACTGATTAGGGGGGTGATTGGCTGTGTTGCCCTCTGCACTTGGGGCCGGGCTCCTATGGACGAGGTTAAGGTTGGAGACCAAGGAGAGCTCAATCTTGGAGATTTTATCGTTGAAGAAATTGGCAAAGTTCTCGCACAGGGCATCAGAGGCCTGAGTTGAGGATACGGGGGGCTTGGAGGTTTGTTGCCTGATGAGGGTGAAACGCTCTTTGGGTCTGTTTGTAGCGTTTTCAAGGGCGTTGCGAAAGAAGGAAGTTTTTTCGCGATTGATGTGGATTTTGTAATTCTTGCGTTTTGCTTTAAGTTGGTCCCGGAGGATTGGGGACGGATTGTTCTGCCAGAGTCTTTCAGCTGCTCTGAGTTGTCTCCTTTCGGCGTTTATGTCTGTGTTAAACCAGGATCTGGAGGGAGTGGCCCTGGCTCTTTTTCGTTTTAAGGGGGCTAGTTGGTCCAGGATGTTGATCATAGTGGAGTTGTAGTGGGAGGTGAGATCTGTGGTGGATAGGTCGCCGGAGGCAGTGGGGAGGAGAGAGCATATCTTTTCTTCCAAAACGTCCATGGGGATTTGTTTTAGATTTCTTGCCCAGTGGGGATGTTCCTGATTGGGAGGTAGGCGTAGGATCGATTGATTGATGTGGAATAGGATGATGTGATGATCAGACCAGTCGACGGGCATGGTGCGGTCGATCGCGACTGCGTCAGGGTGAGCAATGATGGCATCCAGGATTGATCCTTTGTTGTGCGTTTCCTCTAAGCAATGTTGTGTGAGGTTGTTGTTATGTAGGAGTTCGTTCAGGTTGTGAATTAGCCGGTTGTTTTCCTCGTTCCAATGGAGGTTGAGGTCTCCTAGAATTAGGTTACTGGAGTCCTGAAGTGCGCAGATAGTTATCAGATCGGATAGATGTTCTCCAAAAGAAGAGTTGTTGCCTGGCGAGTGATAGAGGAGATGACAAGATAGGGTTTTGTTTTTCCTCGTCTTGATATTGGCGGTAAGACATTCAAAAGTGTCATACTTGAGGGCTTCGGTTTCTGTCACGGAGATGGTGATCTTGTGAATGATTGCTATGTCCCCTCCGCGGTGAATTTTTCTGTCTTTGTTGATGATTGCATAGCCAGGGGGCACAAGCATGTCCATGATTGGAGAGGAGAACTCGTTTAGCCAGGTTTCGGTGATGAACGCGATGTCTATGTCGTGGGTCAGAATGGTTTCAGCCAGCTCTGTGGCGTGTTTGATGGCTGATCTGCAGTTAATAAGCATGCAGTTGGTGTTGGTCTCTCCGATTTTGAGTTTCTTCATTGTGTCGGCCCTCGGAATGGTGGTGAGGCATGTTGGGGGTCTTGGAGATCTGGGTGGAGAGCGATCACTTCTAAATCCAGTGATGACCTGGATCCGTGGGTTGGAGGGGACAGTCGGGACAGTATCGTAGGAGGAGGCGAGGTCAAGAGCTTCACACATGGACATTGCAGCAATTGATCTTTTGGGTCTTTGTTCCGGGTCAAGGAGTGGGGTTGTGTTCCAGCAGGGCCATGTAGCCCTCGAGTGCCTAAGGCGTTTATTGTTGGTGGAGGAGGGGGTCGGGAGCGGGTGTTGTAAGGTCCTACGGAGTGAGGTGATTTCTTTGAGACCTAGTAGTGCCTTCTTTAGCTGACTTTCTAGTAGGGCAAGACGAAGACTCATCTTCTCGGTAGAGGAGCTGAAGGTGTTTAGGGGAGAGGCGTCTCGAGACGGCGGGACCTTGTCATTGGCAAAGTGGAATTTGGTGTTCGTGTCGTCGTTGTTGACTCTCAGGGTAGTCCTGGGATTGGGGTGGGAGGGTTTATGTTTAAGAATCGGAGGCCTCAGCTTGCGTGAGGGAAGGGAAGAGGAAGTGGGCGACATAGGTTGCGGGTTGGCGTCGCTGATGCATTGTTGAGGGGGGCATGGTGGGACAGGAGGGGGAAGGAAACGGGCCTCAAGGGGTTGAATAGCCTCACTTATGCAGTACCTTTTACTGAAGATTGAGGAGGGGTCAGGAGGGAGCGTGATTGGTGCGTGGGGGACGGAGAGGAGGTCACGGTCTTGGGGGGAGGGGTAGGTGCTGTGGGCATCCGGTGTGGGATTGGATTTAGGTAGCATCAAGCTAGTCGGACCGTCCGTGGGTAGGTAGTTATTCGGACTGGGGAGCTGTGTGCGCGAGGGGGCGTTGCATAGCGAGGGGAAGAGTGAGTCAAATGCATCGAGATTGTCGTTGGTGGCTTGAATCAAGACTGTGCCATTGGAGTATAGGGTCACCGAGGTGAGGCCACTCCGCATGAGGCGGTTGGGGATGGTGGTCGACAGTTGACAGCTGTGTGGAGTGTTAGTTGTCTTGGTTACGAGGAGATGTGTTCTAAGGATGGTGATCCAGATTTCCAGTCTTTCCGTATGGAAAATTAGGTCCATTTTCCGCTGCCCTTTGGTGGAGCAGTGGTAAATGTCTGCGAATAGAATTTCTGGGTGTTGTCTAATCAGTCTATGTTTGAAGATCTTTTTTGTTTTAGGTGAGAGGTTAGGGGGGAAAGTGATGGAGAAGGAGTTCGGGCCGTGTGGTTTTAGGTGGTTGAGTGTGTCGGGGTGAGGTGAGGTTGGAGTGACGGGTAGCATATTGACTGAGTAGGAAAGGGGGGTGGCTGTTCGAAGCTTCTGCGTATAGTGTCTCCTAGAGGACCGGCATCCGGGGCATACCAGCTGTGCCAGTAGGGCTGTGGGTGGCGCTAGGTGAGTGGGTTGTTGGTCTAAGGGAGTTAGGGAATCGGACTAAGGAACAATGTCTTGTCTTAAGTAGAAGAGAGCGGGGGGTAGCCGGCTAGTGGACAGGCTTCAAGTCGGAGTCAGGGACCTAGAGTTGGATTCCGTCGTCTGTGTAGAAAAGACAGCTGGAGGTTCAATTGGCTGGGGAACGGTAATATTCTAGTGGTCGGGGTGGTGTGAGGGCTGAAACAGTCTTCTATGAACCAGGCAGTGCGTTAAAGACTGGCCGCTGTGAGGTTGACGGGGCTGTGGAACAGTCACGGGAGCTTGTGTGGGATATGTCGGAGAGGGAGTAGAGTTTCCGAGGGGGAGGGTCTGCTGTATGATTCGCTAGTTCTCCGGAGAATTGGATTCATGAAGGCATGAAGGGGCTGGAGGGGGGCGGTAAAATTGTGGGACCGCTTTAATTTTTTATTTTTCATTTTTTCCTCCGTGGGAGTTGTCTTTAGGAATCCTGATGCTGTGCACAGTGAAGTCGTGGCCTGAGTTTGTTTGAAGAGTGGTTGCCGGTTAGAGTGAGTTTTGCGGGAGTGGGAGGCGCCATTTTGAGGTCAGGCAGCGCGTTGCCCGCATCCCGTTCTCCAGAGTTGGCCGTGGAGTTGTCTGTTGTGGGGTAGCGGTCCTCAACCACGCTTGAGGAGTTATCAGCTATGATTGAATTTAACCAGGAGTGGGATGCAGAGTTGAGCGAGTGCAAAAAGGGAGCTTAGCAGCGCCGCTGGCGCCATTTTGAGGTCAGGCAGTCCGGTGACGCGCCCCAATGCCTCCCAGAGGCCTCCCAGATACAACCAGACATATCCAAGAGAACAAATCAAAAGAGATGGGAGCTTAAATATTTAATTGACAAATTCAAAGCCAAAAGAGTTGTTGCCTACCTGCAATACCCTTCAAGGCTTAAGATTGTATTGGAGAATACTCCAAAGTAAGTATTTTCAGGTGTAGAAGCAGAGAATTTATCTCAGATTTAAAGGGAACATGGTGACGGGTGTATAGGGGAACATGGGTGGCAGCATATCATTTTTTTGCCCTTCTTTAAATGGTATAGAGAAATAGCACCAGCTTCTCCCTGAGATGTAAGAGTCCTTTTGCCTATGGTTACAGAGGAAGGTGAAGGGGCAATAAGAGAGCTGAGGTTAGTAGGTGGCTTAGGATACAGGGGTAATCACAAGAGGGATAAGAGGGGTTACTGGGAGGATAAGGGGATGGGTGATAGGAACTCAAGGGTGTGCAGAGGAGAAATGGAAGGAAAAAAAATCAAAAAGGAAAAATGGGATCCAATTTATGCCTTTTGGTTGTCTGGGGTGGGGGGGTGCAGTAAGTTTAAGGATCTCAGAAGAAAGCAAGGTTATTTAGTCCATGGGCTCAAATGATTTAAAAAATTGTACATGGAATGTTAATGGTCTACTAAATAGTGAAAAGTGGAGTGGTGATATTTAATTTTCTTGTGGGCTCAGAAGCAGATAATACACTGTAAAAGGTGTAGTGTCCATCATGCAGCAATCCTTCCCTTGGGGCTGTGCTTAACTCCACCCCACAACCATCCAATACAAGAGTCATCAGTCAGGTGACCCTGCTAATAAAAGGAGCCAGGTGCAGATGCTCATGGCCAGTTATACACCTCTCACATTTGGTGTTTGTGTCCATCATTTCATTTGTATATGGGCCTAGGGTCCATTACATTACAATGGCAATGAGGCAGACTTATCCAGCCTGCTGCAGCATTCTGGCCAAGATGGGGTTAATCACATTGTGTGAGGTGAAAGTGAGAAGCTCCGTCCGGGCAAGGAGGAGTAGAGACTGGCTGCCTTCCTCATCGATCCACCGCCAAAAAAGTTTGGCAATTGCTTTCCTTCTCTTTCTTTTATGTATTTACTTTGATGTTTAGTTTTAAATGCACACTCCAGGTACCAGTGCCAAGAGTGAAGATTATTACGCCACCAATGAGTGAAATAAATCATGTACTTTAAAATCACCTATATGCCAATGACTAATTGAAGTATTCAATGAGGTACTAATTTATGTATGATCTTTTCCCACGATATATCATATTTATGTTCAACTTGCTTCAGGCCCAGGTATAGTGGGGTCATTAGTGCACACCCCTAGATGTTGATACATATTCTTTGCACCTGGTTAGGTGTGTGGGAATATAAGCAAAAATATATTTAAGAAGAATATATTGAAAAAGAAAAAAGTGAACAATTGAGTAATAATCCAACCTCTCTCATAAACTTAGCCACTGGATATGTCAGAGCCACACATAGTAAATTACACAGATGCTCAAATTAACAGATTATTGGAACCCCCATCTTTATTAAGTGGAGACGAGGCAGCTCCAACAATACCCAACCTAGACAAAATAGAATGACAAACAACTGAAGAAGAAAAATATAACTACACAACTACGCACGCAAGCATTGCTAGAATATCTTAAAAATAACACAATACTACTAGGCCTACAGGTCCAAAAGGTGCCAGTGATTTTCATACTTGATAAAGCATACCTACTACAGTTCAGGGGCGTAGACATAAAGTGCTCCCGAAACAGGCTGGGGCGATTAATAGAAACAACTTTACGCATAAGTGAAGCTGAACTAAAGGAGATTGAAGTGTTGGAGGGAGAATTAGCCAGTGATCCGATCATTCGAGAAGCCAAACAGTTGCTGGAAAATGAAGAAAAGCCCATGGCTGTTTTTCAAAACCTACACAGCCAACCAAAAAATCACTAAAGACGTAAAAAACGTCAAACTTGAAAACATCTAGCCCTTTCTAAAATAAGACCTCTATAAAAATAACCCAAGCAACCTCAATATACAATTCCAAGGGAGATCACAGAGAAAGTTCCTTACCTTTTCCGACACCTCATCAGACTCAGGGCAAGAGACTCCAGGACCTTCCACCTCCAACTTCCAGTACCCAGGGACCCAACCTTTTTATGGCAGAAGCGGCCGCAGGGGTAGAGGTGGAGGATGGAGAGGACAATCCCTAGAACAGAGCCAGGACCAGGAGGAGGGTATACAGGCGATAACCAAGCCCTCTATTAAGACTAATGAACCCATCCCCATATACAATCTGTCCACTTACCAACTGACAGAAACAGAGAATCAAGTTTTAAACAAAGGGCTCTCTTTGTACCCTTGAATGTACAAGACCCAGAAGAAACAAAAACAGAAGTTCTGCAATTTCTGCGTGAGATCAGGCTTAAGACATTCTTTTCTGGTAACACTCATACAGGAGAGACTAATGTAAGTGGACTCAAGAACAATTCATCCTTTTGTCCATGGAGGAATAGCATGACCCCCAGATACTTACATTTGAAGACAGAGTCATACGAGAAATAGACCAACTCAACAACAAAAATATGTTGTTTAAATAAAACTGTAATAAAACAGAGACTAAGGCCATCCAAAACTTAGCCAACAAAAAGTCCATTGTCATAAAACCCGCTGACAAAGTGGGAGGCAGAGTAGTATGGGACAGCTCCAAATAAGAGCAGGAGATAATGCGGCAATTAAACAACCAGGCCCCTTATCGTCTCACAAAAGAGAATCCCACCAGAGAGTTAGCTAGTTAAATCAACAAGCTCACCACAGAAGCAGTAAAAGAAGGCTGGATCTGCAAAAAAGAATTCAAATTTCTAAATAGAAAAGATTGAAGAGCGCCAGTCATATACGTTCTCCTCAAAATCCATAAAGATCCAGTCAATCCTCCTGAAAGACCCATTATCTCTGCATATAAGTCCCTCCTAGAACAATTGGCACAATAGGTAGATGTTTTCTTAAAACCTTTTGTGACTAAATTTAAATTCTTAGATTTATATAGTGCAGCTTATCACCCGTGAAGGTATCCAGACGCTGTCCATGGGCACGGGGAGCTTAAGTGATTTGCCCAGAATCACAGGTTGTTGAGCAGGGGCTGAGACTCGAACCCAGATCGCCAGCTTCTGAGTCAGAAGCTACGCCACATCCTCTCCCTAGTAACACATAGGCCTACAACAGGGACTCAATGGATGTCATCAATAAAGTGAAAGGTCTTCCCTTTGTTGAAAGTAAGGAGTATTTAGTGACTTTGACATTGAGGCACTATACACGAGTATCCATTAGGATGAAGCAATACAGGTGATAAGAGCTAGCTTAGAAACTAGACTCACACCTCACAATATCCCAACTGTATTTCTGGTGTCCCTTACCACATTATGCTTGAAAAAGAATATTTTCGCATTTAAAGAAGATCTATACCTACAGACAAAATGGACATCGATGGGGTGTAGCTTTGCACCAGATGTAGCAAACCTGTGCATGGCCGGCTTTGAAAAGAAATGGATTTACAACAACGAAAACCCATACAGAGCTAACATTAGACACTGGTTTCGATACATCGATGATGTACTTATGATGTGGGAATGAGATAAACAAACACTTTTTGTATTCTATGAGTGGCTGAACCAAAGGACAGCTGACCTCAAGTTCACTATGTCAAGTGACACTAAGAAAGTTAACATTTTAGACCTGATAGAGCACGATGGTGCTCTTCCATTTGTAGGGGTGCATTATAATTATGAGTAGTTTGCACCTACATTTATTCTTTTGTCGTGTTAACATGGAAAAGTAGAAACGTGCTGTAATAAAAATGAAATGTGATGTGCTAGGTATATTTTTCATCTAAATATGAAGAAACTAACGTTGCAGTATATTTGTGTTTAACTGAAAACATTAACGTGCAAAATTGTATTAGATGCTTGCTCCTATTCACGTATTTGATGTGCCCATGTAACATGTTGATTTAGAAATGCTCAGTAAAGGAGTTCATTCATAAGTAAACTAATGAGGCCTATGGGCTATTCTCTTATGTTGACCGATTTTTGTAGGCTTAAAATGTCTTCTCCCTGACTGCTCTCATCTGTTAGACTTAATGGTCGAATTTCATGTGTAAGTCGGATTTGTTCTTTTCTCACGTTTCTGTTGCAGGTGGAGAAACCCGTCTTTGCTAGTTAGAATAACGCTTTTGTTTTAGGAGTTAGGCTCAGGGAGGAGCGGACACAAATGTACCAGGATTGCTGATAATGTGAGACTGTGTTCTTTCTCACTGGAGAAGGCCTGGGAATCAAGGTCATCGAGCCAGGAGCTGGGCGCATCGAAACGGAGTGGAAAATCACCTATGAGGGGCACCCAGGGGGATGAGGAGATCAGAGGAAGAGCCATGGGCGTGTCTTACGATGTTGGTGTTGGAATTAGGGACAGTGCCCCGGGGGTTGAGTCAGGAGAAGAGAGGAGATCGGTGGTGAGGAAAGGAGTATCTTTTGATGAGCTCTGTAGCCTTTGGCTACTTGACCCATACAACGCAAGTATACTTCTTAGGAAGTCTTCACACGCTGACACCTTTTCCTGACTTGCCTGGGGAATGCTAAGTAGGGATCTCATGTTAGTGGTAGTGTAGGGACAGACTAATGCTTTTCACTTAAGAACCCCCAATGAAGTCTGATCTTGACATGGGGGCACTTATTGCCTGTGTTCTTGTGTTGGAATTTGTTATTCTCTACATGCTCCAATGCTTCAACTTTCCTCGTAGGTTTGGCTTTGTATTAGTTCCGATGTAGTTCTACAACCTCATCTTGAGGTGCCTGTATGTCCAATTATTTTTGGCTTTGTAATAAACCCCTAAACTTAGAACCAGGAGTCTATGATTCTTCGGAGTCCTGAATTATTGTGCCCCTGAACCTGATGGGAAAAGTTATTTCTCCCCTCTACACTTCCAGGCAGACACCAACGGTCCATCAGCTGAGGGTTCTAGAGTAAATAAGAAGAGAGAACCCGGCTCCTTCAGTTGGTAGCAGAGGATGGTTGTCTCTTGGAGTGAGGGGCGAACTGAGAAAAGTAGGGAAAGTCTAGCCATAGAGCCCCAAAGGATGAGAGCCCAAAAGTTTGAGAACGGAGAGCGACAGGACCAAGCGGAGGCCCACGGAGAAGGACGGTGCAGCAGGAACAGCGGTTCACAGTGGAGTGAGTATAAATAGGGATGTGTGTGTTAGATTGCGGTGATGATTTGATTGTGTGATGTCTGGTGGAGTTAGGATGAGAGTTGAGTGAATGTGGTGTCGAGCCGAACGCGCGCGGTCCATGTGATATGATTCGATGATATTGATGTCAGGCTCAAGGAGTCGCCTAAGATCCCAGGATAGATTTGAGCAGTGATTGTGGGAGTCGTGAAGCGCTATCGACAACCCGTTTGGAGAACGGGAACTTGTGTGAGAGAGCTTGTTAGACACGTGTGGAAAGATAGTGCACAAGGGCGGACCACAGCGATTCGAGTGGCCAATGCAGGTCGTGGGTCACGGTGTGAATAGTCTTCAGAGATTGGATCCTATCGATTTTATTTATATGACTGTCCGGTCGTTCGTGGACAGACAGTCTGATGTGAAGCTGCCTGGTCATTTCGTAGACCGGTAGTTACTAGAGATGAGGCAGACAATTACTCGAGACTATCTGGTCATTTCGTGGACAGACAGTCGGATATGTAACTGTCCGGTCGTTTCGTGAACAGTTACTAGATTCTATGAGTGAAGTGCGTGAGTGGGTAAAGAGAAGTTCTAAAAGGAGGGTGAACCATTGTGTGAGGAGGAAGAGTGACGTCAGAGTGTGCCGCGCTGCGATAGGTCGGTTGGTGTAAAGCTGCACTGGGATTGGTGGATTGTCATCAGGAAGTTGAAACGAAAACATCTTGTGGGTAAAAGAATTTGATTCAATCATGCGATGTTCCAGGGTATTACGAGATCTTTGTAGGAGAGATACTGGAGTAGTGACTCGAGTGGGTGAGGAAGCACCACCCGAGGACACCCCAGCACATTATATTACCACGAATGTAGGACTCCATACCATAGTTTGGCTTCAAAACTGGCATAAAATGACTGAAAAAGAGGGAGATTTGGCTTTTCCACGCTATGGTTCATTTAGACTAGAGGTGCTATATCAGTTGAGGGGAGTGATGGCCTCATTGCGACCTCCGCCTAGACCAACACAGTTTGAGGCATTAGATGCATGGATGAGAGCAGCCTCGGCAAAGAGTAGGGACCGAAACCAAGGAAGGATGAAAAGGGCGATGAAGGCATATCTGGATGCGCGATGGGACGCACAGTTGAAGAAATGGAGAGTAGACACCACTGAGGGAGAGTGGCTGTTTCCACTATTAGTGAAAGTAGTAGAGACTCGGAAGAGGACGATAGTGATATGGATGATAACTTGCTAGATAGGTTGCTAGCAGAACGTCCTTCTCCATACAACCCAGACTCAGATGAGGGGAAACGGGCACTCACAGAAAAGACAGGAGAGTCACAGACGAGCCCTAGCGCAAGAGTAGTGGCAAAGATATCAACAGGAACGGAAGGAATGGGGACGACAGCACTGAAAGGCACAGGGATACAGGGAGTTAACACCGCTACGCGGTTGCTGGAAGCCCTTACGGCACCGGTCACCATTGGACCCATAGTGTCAGGATACGACCCAAAGGAAGGGGAAACCAGTAGCCAGTCGCAGTCAGGAGGAGGAGGGAGAATTGACCCTGGAGGAAATGGTACTGTGAACGGGAATGACCCATTTTTGGTGCCTATAGAAGCTAGTACTCCATTGCCAGCTACTTCAGACTCTTCTAGAGGGCGTATTGGGTAGAGCACAATAAGGTCAGTGTCACTGGTGGACTCGCATTCTGACCTGAGGATGTGGGAGCCTCCAATTAGAGGACCCACTGGGAGGATGCCAGAGACGGGAAATGATCAGGGAACTTTTGGGAGTCAGAACGTTCCACGGAACATAGCAGAAGGAAATCCTCGTAGGAATCAGAGTAGCGAAAGTGAAGAAGCGAAAAGTGCATCAAGTCTTTGAACAATCAAGGAGGCAATAAAGCCAAGGTGTTAGATGTGGTAAGGTTAAAGGTAGAAATAGATGAGATAATAAGCAGAAATTTGCCCCTGGAAAGGATGGAATTCTATGAACAAGATGAGCTCTTATTTGTGGCGAAGGATGTCACCCGTAAGGCAAGGAAGGCGCATGAGAAGCTGGCAGAATTGGCACAAAGGTATAATGTGGATCTGTCCAAGACCAAAATGTTACAGGGAGGGCATAGGTTAAATTACAGTGATCAAGAATTGGAAGTGAAAAGAGTAATAGAATTGAAAACCCACATTCGAGAACTGCTTGAAGGGATACGTGCATGGAGCATGCTTGATAAATGGGAGGAAAAGTGGTCAAAGAAAAAGAATGTCAAGAAGGGGATAGGAGATACGCCGCCTCCAGGAGGGGGGACAGCAGAAATAGAGGCTTACCAATTGTGAGAGGTACCGAGTGGAGGGTATGTGCATGTGCCGTGGAGCAGGGGTGATTTGGCAGCTTTTACAAATGATTTTCCTTGGCTGAGGGAAAAACCTGTTGAGTGGTACAAGCAGGTTGATCGTTTTTTCAAGATTTCAAAAGTACTGTGGATTGATTTGAATACCTTGTTTGATATTGTTGTCCAGAGTGATTTGTGGTCTGCTTGTAAAATTGCGGTCGAAAGGCCAACGTCTGAACCCGACCGAGACCCCGTAACGCATGGTCCTTCACCTGTAGTTATATAAAAAAATTTGAGCAGGTAATCACGTGGTTGCAGTCCAGAATTTCACCGCAGGATATTGATTGGGTTAAAATAGATCAGACAACCCAAGAGCCCAAGGAATCGGTACATACCTACTATGAACGGCTTCTGCAAGCCTTTAAGCAGTACAGGGGGGCTGGACACTTTAGATTCAAAGGACATGGGAACAGTTTGTCTCCAAATTTGTTTTAGGATTGAGACCTGAGATTAGTTTCATGATTCAGCAGCATCTGATCTGTTGGCAAAACAAATCCGTGGATGAGATTCTACGGTATGCCAGATATTGTAGTGATGGAGTGGACTCAAAGCATAGGAAACTAAAGGATAAGCTGATGCTAGTCCAGATGAGAAATGCAGATAGGGTAGACCAAGTGCAGTCGAGTGGAGGAACACTGGGACGGAAGCAGGGAAACAACCACAGAGGAGCCCAGAATGCATCGGATCACAGGGGTCAGGGAAGAGAGAAAGCCATAGATCCCAAGACAGGGATAGACATTGGTACCCTAAAGAAAACTGCTGCATGTAATTTTTGTCACAAGGTGGGGCATTGGAAGTGCGAGTGTTGATTAAATCTAGCGAATCAGATTCAGGATGAAGAGATAGTGCAGGTGCCTGAGGTCGTAAACACCGTGACAAGGCCCAGATCCGTGCAAAGAGGGGGTTTGAGTTCACAAGTACAAGTTCCCCAGCCTCTGAGAATTCCCCAAGGGAATCGAGTGTACCAGCAGATGCCCTTTATCGAAACTCTAGATGAGTATGATCTAGATCGGTTACAATGACTGTGCCTGAGGGGGAGGAAGACTGTACCCTTGGAGCAGTCTTAGAGGTAGACCAGAGAGGACTGTATGTGGAGGCAGATGTAGACGGTCATCCCATCACATTCTTGATTGATACTGGTGCTACCCGTTCTACTCTGAGATCTGCAGTAGCCCCAAACCTACCCCTCTCGGGACAATCGATCCAAGTTGTAGGAGGTGCCAACAAGAGAATGACTAATCCGTTTACAGATGAAGTGCCTGTGAGAATTGGGAACTTTTCAGGATCGTCACCAGTTTGTGGTGTGCGATTCAAGCCCAGTCTGCTTGTTGGATCTTGACCTTTTGTGTAAATTAAATTGTACTATTTATTACACACCCAAGGGAGTGGAGTTGCAGACTAATGATGATGACGTTGCATTCAAATGGGCGAATCAGAATTTCTGTATAGAGATATTCCCCGAGTTGACAATTGAAGATTTGTCATACGATTTGAGGGACTCGGTCTCTCTGATAGTATGGGATTTCATAGGAGAAGAGATAGGACTGATCAGAGGGGTTGATCCAGTCAAGATACAGATCAAGCCGAATGCTGAATACCCAAGAACTCCCCAGTACAACCTGACACCAGGAACTATGGCGGGAATCAAGCCAGTGATTGAGTCCATGATCGAGCAGGGCATTCTGAAAGAGATAATGGGGAGCCCATGCAATTCCCCTATCATGGTATTGCAGAAGCCAAGTGGGAAATTCAGAATCGTGCAGGACCTGTGAAAAGTCAACACGATTGTAGTTCCATGTTGTCCCATGGAACCGAATCCATCAGTGATGTTGTTTCAGATTCCTTGTGCAGCCGAATGGTTTACTGTGATTGACCTATGTTAAGCATTCTTTTCAATACCCTTACATGAGGAAAGCCAATTTGTTTTTGCTTTCCATCTCGAAAATCATGTGTTAAAGTGGTGTCGTATCCCGCAAGGGTATACTGAGAGTCCATAGATTTTCAATCAGATTTTGAAAAAGAATCTTGAGAGTCTGATACTGCTGCAGAGTTCAGTTCTTGTGCAGTACATTGATGACCTCCTGATCGCATCAGAAACGGAGGATGCTTGCAGGATTGATAGTGTTGCACTGTTAAACCACCTGGCAGAGAATGGACACAAGGTGTCCCCGAGCAAACTACAGTACTGTTTGCCTGAAGTCCAGGATTTGGGTCATCGCATTGAGAAAGGCAAGAGGAAGGTGTCACCAGACCGCCTTGAGGCGATCATGAAAATGAATGCGCTTACCACACAAAAGGAAGTCAGGATGTTTTTGGGAATGGTTGGGTACTGTCGTCAGTGGATTCCCAACTTCTCATTGAAAGCAAAGCCTTTGCAGAGGTTGACACACAAAGATGTGAGCGATCTGGTACCATGGGATAACGACTGTTTGGTTGCCTTTCTGGAGTTGAGAGAGAGCTTGTGTCGCGCTCTGGCTCTAGGAATGCCTGATTACAACAAAGCCTTCTCGCTATTTTGTTGCGAGAGAGATGGTTGCGCACTGTCAGTACTCACACAGATGCATGGAGGTGTCCGAAGACCAGTTGCCTACTTCTCAGCTACCTTGGACCCGGTAGTTTCAGCATTGCCTGGAAGTCTCAAATCCGTTGCTGCAACAGGTGTCAGCATCGAAAGATGTGAGAGTATTGTGATGGGTCATCCTCTTACTGTATATGTTCCACACTCAGTTGTGCTTCTGATGATGAGAACCAAAACAAAGCATTTGACAAATAACAGACTCACACGCTAAGAGCAAGTCATCCTTGCCTCAGAGAATGTGACTCTGAAAAGATGTTCTGTACTGAATCCTGCTACATTGATGCCTATTCCAAATGTTGATGACGAAGATTGTGAAGACCATGACTGTCTCGATGTGACTGAACTTTGCACCAAACCGAGACCCGACATTGCTGATGAACCTCTGCCCGAATCAGATGAAATCCTTTTTATGGAAGGTTCATGCTTAAGAGACAAGAGGGTTATCTACATTTCTGGAGTTGTGGAAGCTGCTTGTTTACAGGGAGGACACTCCGCACAAGTAGCTGAAATCATCGCCTTGACACATGCATGCCTGGTCTCTGATCAGATCCGAGTCACCATCTACACCGATAGTCAATATGGGTTCGGTGTGGTTCATGACTTCGGAGAGCTATGGTCTCAGAGGGGGTTCTTAACGTCATCAGGGTTTCCCATCAAAAACGGGGAATATGTGAGACAATTTTTGGAAGCTTTGCAACGCCCGAAAGAAATAGCTGTGGTAAAGTATGGCGCTCATGGGAGGGGAAACTATTTTGTGACTCTCGGCAATAGGTATGCCGATGAAGTTGCACATTTCTGTGCTGAACAAGGGTGCATTTTTGTTGGAGAATATACTGGAGAGAGCGCAGAGAGAACCAAGCTCAGCATGATGCTAGCCATAGCGGACACTTGGGATGGGATCAAGCGTCTGCAGGGAGAAGTGTCAGAACAGGAAGAAGCTGGTTGGATCAAAGCAGGTTGTAACGTGTTGATTTAGAAATGCTCAGTAAAGGAGTTCATTCATATGTAAATTCATGAGGCCTATGTGCTATTCTCTTATGTTGACCGATTTCTGTAGGCCTAAAATGTCTTATCCCCGACTGCTCTCGTATGTTAGACTTAATGGTCGAATTTCATGTGTAAGTCGGATTTGTTCTTTTCTCATGTTTCTGTTGCAGGTGGAGAAACCCGTCTTTGTTAGTTAGAATAACGCTTTTGTTTTAGGAGAATGCTAAACAAATCAAACATTCCCCCCAGTCAAGAGATCTGGGTTAAATCCATCATCCTTTTTCTCACCATGCCACCCCAGTTTGGACCAAGCCATATGCAAATCAGTCTTGACCCTTCTTCTCATGGGAACAGTCCAACCCAACTGCCAAGCCTAGTCCTCCCTAGACCGGAAACAAGCATCCTCTGACCTGTTTCAGGGTATTACCGCTCATCAGCCAGGCTAGCTTGAATCCAGTGGCACAGCGAGCAAGGGACCCACACCTGATTTGCATATGGCTGAGACCAAACTGGAATGGCATGGTGAGCATAGAAACACTGTATTTACCCAGATCTGTGACTTGGGGTGAACGTTTGATTTATTCAGCATTCCGTCCATCATCTGTTCTTTTTGCATATGTCTAAATAACAACACACTGCAAGTGGCATGGCAGTTATGGTAAGAAACTGTTCTAACTTACAGATGCTAGATTCTGATACTTTCACCACGGGTCCTTGGGCTTTGTTGGTAATACAAGCTGGGAATAGAACATTTACAGTCTTACTAAATGTTGTCCCTATTCAGAAGATCCGGCAACTATGCACAACCGTGAAAAGAGGGGAATAAGTAGGGCCCTGTAGTCCTTAGGAATAACTTGAAGGCTCCGGTAGTCATTGGGGAACCAAATTAACCCCACGATCTCTCTCTGTGTATGAAGGTGAATGGGTTTTTTATACACCTGTATTAGATGGTGGCCCAGGAGATTGATGGGCCTTCATTAGCGGATGCAACCTCTTCTTGGCATCATTGATTAAACTGCCCCTATAGAGGCACGAATAGTACAACAGAACCTAGGCGGGGAAGGAGTTTGACAATTTGGGGAATAATTTGCCTAAAACTGGGATCCAGTTTCTACGGCCACCATTGGAAGTTGTCCGAAAGCATTTTGTCACCAAATACATTAATGTGTGCTCATTTTACTTAAAAAACATCTATTTGCCTCCCTTCTTACTGTGAGTTTCCCTTTAAGGGCCTGATTTCAGTGTCGGGTGGAATTCCTTCCGCCCGACACTGACTCGGTCCTGGGACCGACTGACACCTGGTCGGCGGTCCCGACCCCCTCATTAGGATGCGACCGAACACTGTTCGGTTGGAAAGTAAAACGAGGATACGATGCAGCTTGAAAGGCTCCAAACATCAGTCGGAGCCTTCCAAGCCACATCGTAATCGGCTCCTATGTGTGACAACAACAATACTATAACTACTAGACCAAAACAGTAACCTAGAGGTACAGAAATACAGACATGTATTTTTGAATAGATTTCTTGCGCCGTCTTTCACGACTATGTCACAGAGGGTGATTTCTTTAGTGGTGACAAGTTACAGTATATTTCGGTCCGACTGGAAGTCAGTTTCTAAAAAGAGAAGCACGTGTGTTGAAAGACTATAAAGGAAGAGGTATATGTCAATGCAAAGGTTTTATTAAGTTATAAACTAATAGATCATACCGCAGTTTTATTTGAAAAGCATATTGCCAGAAGTTGACTTTAAATTTTAAAAAATCACTCTACACCCACTTACAATTTAAAATGTTTTAAAAACAGTAACAATCATCAGATAACCTCCTCTAGTATGGCACAGCACAAAACCACAACCTACTGAATACAATTATATACATACTCATTTTAATTAAATGTAACATGTGTAACAGTGAGGCTATTACTATAAATGGGGAAAAGGACATTACCTAAGGCACATCTCAGATGGCATTGTCCAAGTCTGCTTGCTGCGTGCTCACAATTGGTGTCTTCCTGGCAGAGAAGCAAGCATCCTAGCTGCAAGTGAGAGGGAAAAAAGTACAAGTTACAATACAAATACACCAATTATGTGGGTAGATTCATTGACTTAAATGTTTCGGATGCAATAGTTGTGATTTCATGCAACTGGGTGGCTAAGCTGTGTGAAAAAATATATTTTTATGTTTTTTTAGAAATGTGTTTTTTATTAAGTTATTGCAAATGTGATTGGAGCAATCAGGGGAATAGAACCCTTTATAATAAAGAACTATCCAAAGCAATGGCCGTCATCAGTGCCTTGTGCATCCTCAATTATGCATTTAGGTTGCCTAGAACTGGGGAGTGTGAGATCATCGTATACATTGCTAACGCAGCTTGTGAACTCACATGCCCTAACTACAGAAATCTCACTGAAATTAACTTTAAACTCATCAATTGTAACCGTTTATGATTTTGCATTTCTTGAAGCAGTTCCTTGGTTTCATCAACTAAAATGCACACAATCTGAAATACCTGGCGAACAGAAAATAAAAATAATGCGTCCATTACTTACTGATAATGGCATTACTCCTAGTCCTACTCCCTTGCCTTCCTTCTTAACATGTGAGGCCCTCCGCCTCCCCCCAGACCGACTCTCAGCCTATAAAAAACACTGCCCACCCCCACCACCTCCTGTACGTAAACAAGCCGAGCCTAGAACTCAGTTGGACTGCACCGGGAGGGCAGGAGGGTCCTAGAAGGAAGGCGAGGGAGTAGGCCTAGGAGTAATGCTATTATCAGTAAGTAATGGATGCATTACCTTTCGTCCCTCCCTCGCCTTCCTTCTTAACATGTGAGGAAATAGCAAGCAGAAACAGAGATGGACAACAGAGTGAAAAAGAACACCATTTTAGTAATTTGCCCAAATCACAATACAAAAACTCCCTATTCCTTCATAGAGGACAAGACTCTGTGGCCCAGGACATTATACAAACGTTCCAGACCAGCAATCCGATAGTGGCAGACAAAAGTGGAAGGGGAAGACCAGGTCGCTGCCCTACACATTTCCACCACTGATGTACCATGCAATTCAGCTACAGTAGCCCCCATACTGTGTGCAGAACGTCCCTGCACACCTACAGGAGGATCCACCCCTTTCACCTCGTAAGCCAAAAGGACCATAGACCGAATCCAATGACTCAAAGTAGCCTTGGACGGTTTCTCACCTTTCTTAGCAGGACCAAAGTTCACAAACAAAGCGTCCCTCTTCCGGAAGGACTCCACCACATGTAATTACCATAACAAAGCCTGCTGCACATCCAAACAGTGTAAACGACAGTCCTCAGCCGAGGAAGGATCAGGACACAACTCAGGCAAAATCACCTCCTGACGAAAAGCCGAATTAACCTTAGGTACAAAGGACGGCACCAGCACCACCCGGTCCGAAAAGATCTTGCAGAAGGGATGATTACAGGACAAAGCCACAACTCACCCAACCTCCTAGCCGAAGTGATGGCGACCAGGAAACAAGCCTTGAAAGTCAAGAGATTCAACTCCAGCCCCTCGAGGTGCTCAAAAGGAGGGCCCGAAAGGCCATCCAAGACAATCTGCAAATTCCAACAGGGAAAGGAACGAACAGGCCGAGGAACAAGGTTCAAAAGACCCTGAAAAAAATCGGGGCATCAGGCCCCCATCATCCTGCAAATTACACCAGGAGCCCCTAAAAGCCTGAATGGCCGCCCACTGCACCCGCAGTGAAGCCACCGACAAACGCAACTGGGCCCCATCCTGCAGTAACTGCATAACCAAAAAGAGGTCAGCCACAGTAGGATCAACCTCCTTACGAGCACACCAGGCTGAAAAAGCTCTCCAATGCCTAGCATAAGAGAGAAGCGTAGAGGACCTTCCGAGAAGCCTGCAACGTCACAGCCAAATGGTCAGGGACCCTCAACCCAGCTAAGCCCCGCCGTTCAACCGCCAGGCCATCAAGTGTAACTTCCGTAAGGTGCTCAGGGGAAGAGCCGGAAAAACCAACGGAGACGGGGCCACAGGAAGGACACACTCCAGGTCGCAGCTCAAAAGGCCTAGGAGAGGAAACCAATTTGCACCAGGACACCTGGGAGCAATCAATACCGACTGTGCCCGTTCCCTCCGCACCCGAACCAGAAAGGCCCGGACCAGCTGAAATGGAGGGAAAGTATAAAGAAGGCCCCGACGCCAAGGACATGTCAAGCCGTCGACTCCCCAAGCCAGGGGACACCGACCCAGAGAGCAAAACAGCTCCACTTTGGCATTCCCCAGGAGCGCAAACAGGTCCACCACAGGGAGGCCCCAACAGATTCTGGGCCCCCGGAAACCATCCCGCCAGAATCCAGTTGGCCAGACAAAGGTGAAACCGGGCCAAGGGCACAAGAAACACTACAGAAGCCAAATGCCCGTGCACCCTCAACCACTCCACCGCCTGGGGAGCCTCCTGGGACAACAAGGCCAAAACCTGCGCCTGTAAAGAGACCATGCGTCTTTTGGACAGAGTACCATAGCCCTCCAGAGTCTGAAAACGAGCCCCGATTAAGACCATGTCCCGAGAGGGGGCCAAAGAAGATTTGTCCCAGTTCACCAAAAACCTGTATCCCTGAAGAACCTCCAAGACCCTCTCGACCTGAGCAAGCAACAGAGACTCCTCCGCTGCATGAAGTAAAAGATTGTCCAACTAGAGATGAACAAGCACCCCTTCAGATGAAGGATAGCCATGAGTGGCGCTAGGACCTTCGTGAAGACCCATGGAGAGGACTTGAGGCTGAAGGGAAAAACACAAAACTGACAATGGGCGTCTCTGATCGCGAACCTCCGTAATCGCTGTGAAGAGGCTGCTACAGGGACGTGAAGATAAGCATCCTCGAGATCCAAAGAGGCCAAAAATTCGCCCGGTCGGACCAGAGGAATAATCACTTGAATGGTCAACATACAGATGCAAACAGCTCAAACCCAGGAGTTGACTCACTTTAGATCCAGAACGAGCCGAAAACCTCCTGAGACCTTTGGTACTAAGAACAAGATGGAGTAGGCCCCTGTGCCGATTTCCGACACTGGCACCCTGCAAGTGGCCCTTTTGACAAGCAAATTTCTAACCCCTTCCAGCAGAGCCAACCTTCGCAGACAGGCGGTTGGAACAGGAGTCAGCCTAACACCCATATCCAGGGGAACCTGCCAAAAATCGATCTCGTAACCATGTTCCACAGTGTTCAGAACCCAGCGATCCGAAACTTCCAGACGCCAAACCGGAAGGAAATGCCTGAGCCTGCCACCGACAGGTATAAATCCCTCCTGACTGGGATTGTCAGGGTCCCTTCTATGCGGACCCCTTAGGAGTATGGGCAGCGTGCTTGGGAGAAAATCGCGGGTGGAATCCTTTCCTGCGGAAAAGACTGACGGGACTCATGCTTAAGGGATGACCTGGAAGACCTATTCCAAGGTTTACCAGTAGACGAAGTACCACCTTTATAATGCAAGGCATGCTTCTGCTCCTTGAAAGCCTTAGAAATCATGGCCAGTAACTGATACCCAAAGAGAGCCTGTCCCTCAAAGGGCAATTTCAGCAATGACACCTTCTCCCCAGGATCCGCTTTCCACTGCCTGAGCCACAAGGAACGACGGGTGGCCACCAAGGCCCCAGTGGACATAGCCGAAGCTCGAATAATATCAGAAGAAATGTCTGCCAACAGCTTAGCCTACTGTTCCATGGTGGCCAGGAGCTCAGAACACTCCGAACCCTCCTACACTGCCATGGCCAACTTGTCAAAATCCTGCACCAAGTAGTAAAAAGGCTCGCCCTCAGAGCCAAGTTCTCAGCAGCAAAGGCCTTTTTAAGGCCAGAGTCCACTTTCTTATCCGTAGAATCGGTAGGGGAACAATCCTCTGGCTGAATGGCAGTCCTACCCATTAGAGTAGCCAAAATCGAGTCCAACAGCACAGTGTGGGGCAAGGGATCATCCCCCTCCAATAAGTAAGGTTTCTAGAGGAAACGAGGGAGCGGAACTTTGTCCACCTCTCGCCATTCCTTCATCACCATCTCCCGAACCAGGCCCTGAAAAGGCATGCCCAACCAGGGGGGCTTCACATACTGTGGAAAAAGGGCCCCTCCGTCCTCTCCCTGCTGGACAGGAGGAAACCCTAAATTGTCCCGTGCATGAGCCAAAACGTCCCACATCTTATCCCTGGAGACATATTTTCCACCAAAGGAGGTAGAAGGCCCCTCCCCATCCGAAGGGGATAACTCAGCTCTGGGATCCACTGTCCGAGGCCGGGAAGGTCCAACAGGCAAAGGACAAGCCTGCAGGGCTTTGGACACAGCCGCCTCAATCATGCCCTGAACCTCCTCCCTGGACATGAGAGGCACGTCACCTCCATCATGGCCTTGCACCCTAGGCCTCTTTATGGGAACCGTAGACCCATCCGAGGAGGAAGAGGAGGAGGACACCACGTTGTTCCTCTTAAACATCCTCTTGCGACCCATGGCAGCAGAATAATCCCCACCAACATAGTAGCCCATATATAGCTACAGGGAAAACCAGCCCGAAACCAAAGAGACACGCCAGAAATTCCTCCAGCAATCATTAAAAACAACCAAATTCAGGGAAAAAACATTAAAAAACGGGTTCCAACCCGCCCTACCAGGTCTAAAGGACGCTGCTGCTCCAGGCGAGCCAGCCGCACCGCGACAGTGACCCGGAAACAACAGCCCCAGCCGCACATGGACTGCCGGACTACATCACGGCGTCCACGAGACAGTGCTCCACCCCTCCGGAACGAGGAGACTCCGGAGGCCACAGCACTGCTGGATGATCGCCACCTGCAGCACAGCAGAGGCAGAGATCCAGGAACCGAAGACTCCCTGGCACCGCCACAGAGAGGAAGACCGAAGGTAAGTCTCACCCTACAGAGACAAAAAAAAACAGGAGGTGGTGGGGGTGGGAAGTGTTTTTTATAGGCTGGGGGTAGGTCTGGGGGAGGCGGAGGGCCTCACATGTTAAGAAGGAAGGCGAGGGAGGGACGGGGTAATCTAAAATAGCCATCCTCTGGGATGCTATGCTCCATGTCTCCTCAACATGATGAGCGCACACATCACAGTCCTTCGCATGCCTAATCAGTGAAGTTAATCTAGATCCTAAGCCCTGTAAGAAAGTAATGCATGCGCCCCTTGCACTCTGTTGCGGTCAGTGGAGTCTCTAAATATGTTTTTGAGGGGTTCACATAGGGGCCACACACACAGGATGATCATGAAGATTGGGCACATGTGTGTTTTACACACACACACTCTCTCTCATTTAAATTTTATGGTCTGTGGGTGGGGCAAGGTCTTTGGAGTGTCATAATCGCTCACGTTCTCCTCCTCACGCCACTCTCTTCCTAGCTAGTTATGCTTTTTTTCCTCCTCATATCTTTCTGAAACACTCAATCTGCATATCTCATCTCTTTCTTCTTCAGCACCATCTTTTCACGCTCTCCTGCACAAACTTCCTTACATCTCTTTCACTTCACCAATCCCACCCCGCACACACAATGCACCCAGTCACCTGTACACCCTTAATTTTCTTTAACTTTAGCCCAGTCAATATTTTGAAAGCTGTGTATACTGGTCACACACTTTTTGATATAAATCTACAAGTGCAATTGCCACACCTGACCATTACTCTGTGTGCTCTGCAGAGAGGTCAAGAATTGGATGAGCATGCATTCTGAACCCCTTTAATGCGCATTGACAGGCACTGTGAGAATTTTGCACAGCATTCAGCCTGAATTTCACAGGTCTCGATTGTGGCCCACCCACAATCTAGTGGATTGCAAGCTCCACTACTTAAACAGCATGCTGCGCCGGGCGCGCAGCAGGCGCGCCAAAGGCAAGCCTGTCTGTGCCCGTCCGCGCCTGGATCGCGCCCAGCGCCAGAGACGCGTCATCTTAGCCATCTGACTGACCGCCTATCCTATACAAGCAGAGATCTGCGGATTTTAAACCATTCTACGACCACCATTACTGGGAAATGCACATGCCTCAGCTTGGACAAACTGTCCATAAAAAGGCCCTTGAAATGTGCCAACTGCGGCTTTCTGTTGAATCATAGCCTAACTCCACGCAAACATCATTTTAACAACAGGCCTCGCATGAAAATCACCACTAAGCCCAAGCTAATACCTAGAGGAGCACTCATTAATGCACGATCTCTGCCCAAACATAAAGCGGACATTGCTGAGTTAATGTATGCCCAGGGCCTAGACTTGCTCTTCATCACTGAAACCTGGGCCGATCAGGCATCAGGACCTGATTTCTGTATTGCTGTGCGCCTCCGGGCAATACAGAAATCAGGCAGGTATTTAGACAAGATAGGAAGCACAAAAAAGGGGGTGGTCTTGCTATAATTTATCAAGACACGTATTCAGCCTCCTTTGAGACCATTTCCTCTCTAGACTGCGACGCCTTATCCTTTAGTTTTAAAATAGCCAACCGTCTCTCACTCAAGGAACTGCTACTTTACCGACCCCCTGGGACTAAAAATACGTTCCTCACTTTCCTTAATACACTCCTGGAAACCTGTGCCCTGGAGAACAACTTTGTCATATTAGGTGATTTCATTTTCATCTTGATGCTGTCCGGGACTCAAACACTATCTCCTTACTTGACACCATGACTTTGGCAGGTCTAAGCCAGATGGTCAAGGGCCCTACCCATCAGGCCGGCCACATTTTGGACGGAAATTTTACCAACTATGATTCATTCGAGATTAAGGAGATTCTACCACTGATCTGGACGGATCATAGTGCCATTATCTTTGAGTTTGATAGCTTATTTAAGGGCCAACCAAGCCTATCCAATCCGTCAGCGAAAACATACCGCAATTGGAAACAGGTAGACAATAACCAGCTCAATCTCCAGCTCTCACGCTTACAAACAAAATTACCTCAAAACGCAGAACATGCCTCTATTCATTTCAATCAATGACTCACATCGACTGCAAATAAGATAGCTCCCCTCAAAAAATCCTCGAGCAATAGGACAACTCCATCAGCCCCCTGGTTTTTGGACACCCTTAGATTGAAAAAACAGGAGTGTCGAAGACAGGAGAGATGTTGGAGAAGAAATTATGAGGAACATGAACTTGTAAAGTACAAAATCCTATTAGCCGATTATAAAAACTGATCGTGTCTGAAAAGGGCTCCTACTTAATCAAATTAAGGAGGCAGAAAACTCCTCCAAGGAGGTCTTTCGGGTGGTGACTAAATTGTCTGCACCACCCGAAAGAAAGGGGAATGATCATTCTCAGGAATTCTGTAATTCACTAGCACAGCACTTCCAAAGTAAGGTGGAGTTAATCTTCACCACTTTTGATAATAGGGCAAAATTGGATACTTTTAATACCATAAGTCCACAACACCCGAGTGCAACACCCGAGTGCCCCCACCTTCTTAGAATTCAGAGCAGTAACCGTGGATGAGATAAGTACCCATATTCTAAAAACAAAATCGGGCTCTCCCCATGATCCTTTCCTCCTATGATATTTAAACAAGCCCCTGAGACCCTAGGCTCAAGTTTAACCTCCATTTTTAATTCAATGTTCTCAGAAGGTGTTTTTCCCTCTATCTGGAAGAGGGCCTCGATTTTGCCTCTTCTGAAAAAATCCAGCCTTGATGCACTTGACCCAGGCAACTATAGGCCTATCTCACGTCTCCCATTTCCAGCTAAGTTGGTAGAAAAAGTTATGAATAACCAGCTCACATCATATTTACATGAACATAACTTGCTAGATGAGTCCCAATGTGGATTCAGGGCAGAACATAGCACTGAAATGGCCCTAATAAAAGCCACCGATGAAATCAGAACAGTACTGGACGCAGGGGGTGCTGCAGCTCTGGTCCTGCTTGATCTGTCCGCGGCATTTGACACGGTAGACCATAAGATGCTGCTTAGCCGTCTGAACTCTCTAGGTATTTCTGAAAAGACATTGGCACTGGTCTCCTCTTTTTTAGCTGATAGGATACAATCAGTTGCCCTGGGCGACTACACCTCTCCCTCCTTCACGCTCCCATGCGGAGTTCCACAGGGTTCCTCTTTGAGTCCCACGCTTTTTAATATTTATTTATTTGAAAAGTTTTATAAAGCGCGAACAAGACCCACAGGGGTATCAGAGCGCTGTACAAAGTTGGCGGAAGCAAGGGTACAAGCATAATGGGGTAAGTGAAGTTACAGCCTGTGGAAAACATTCAAGTAAAAGAGTAGTGGGGTATCAACAGTGCCATAGAACACGCAGTGTAAAACATCATACAGTAGAAAGAACCAAGAAGTGCACTATGACTCAGGAAATTTGAAACAAAAAAAAACAAAAAAAAAAGGAAAAAGCCAAGAGCGAGATCAACAGTTAATGCAGCTAAGGAGCCATCTAGGAATGGATCAAAGAGAGGTAAACATTTACAATAAGGCATCAGTGTAATACTACAAGATTTAGGTTATTACAAAACACATATGTATCTGAACTGGCGGTATTAATAAGATCCTTTGGGATGGCACTGACATCCTACACGGATGACACCCAAATCGTCGTATCCATCTGTAAAAACACCCAACCGCCAGTAAAAAGATTTAGGCACTGCATGATAGCATTCAATTCATGGATGAGCTCACACTGCCTGAAGTTGAACTCGGGGAAGACTGAGGTTATACTGTTCGGGAATTACTCCCCCTCCTGGTCCCAGATCTGGTGGCCAGATTACCTGGGAACAGCTCCGATCCCGGTCCCCAAAGCCAAAAATCTGGGTATAATGATAGATGAGAAACTGGACTTCGAAGCACATGTCAAGGCAGTTTCATCATGCAGTTTCTTTATACTCAAAGTGATCAAGAAAATCTTACCTTTGATTCCAACAGAAAGCAGGAAAACTGTAGTTACATCCTTAGTCCTTTCCAAACTGGATTATTGCAATGGGCTATATCTCGGTATACCCATGAAGCAACTTCATAGGCTTCAGATGATCCAAAATGCGGCGGCTAGGATCCTCCTAGGGATTCCCAAATTTCAGTCAGTGGGAAAACACCTACAGATTCTGCATTGGCTGCCAGTCAAAAGTTGTATCAAGTTCAAGACCCTGTGCATTACATATGAGGCACTACACGGTACCAGTCCTCAGTTCTTGAAGAGGTCACTGCACTGGTACTCTCCAAATAGATGCCTTTGATCACAAGGGGCAAAACTGATACTCTCTCAGAGATTCTTCAAATCAAAATGGGGCGGTAGAAGTTTTGTGGTGGGGGCTACAAAGCTCTGGAATACCCTCCCTATTACCATCCGAAACCTTCCCTCCTTGACATCCTTCAGGAAAGCCATTAAGACCTGGTTGTTTGTTGAATAGTGCTCCTGCTCGCTTCTTCACTGCTTAGCGCCAAGACACCGTTGGTATTCGTGCGCTCTATACATTTATAACATAACATCTGAACTCACACAGCTACATAGGAGCAACTCTTTCAGCACTACGCACTAAACATGAGTAATACGTGGCATGCAAAAACTACAGAAACACACCATTGTGAAAAAAAGCAAATACTCTTAGGGAAAGCAAAGGTAAGTAACACGTGAAATGTAAACAGGAACAACATCGCTGTTCACAGGCTGAGAGTACAGTGTCTGTTTTTGCTGGCTGTGGCTGTTACTGCTGGAGGGCACAGGGAGGGGCGAAAGGTGGGGGGCAAGGACAGTTACAGATGGGGCACCAGCACCATCAGGCACCTACCAACACCACTAGTAGCGACCAGATCATCTACAGCATGCAGATGCTGCAATGTGTGGTGCTCTTTAGTGTGTTAAAGAAGGGACTATAAGCGGCTTCAGATGATGTCATACTGTTGAGACTAAAAGAGACATCCTTTGCTTTACAGTGGACAGGTTATAGCAAGTCTGTAGCAGACTAATTCATAAGTGCGGGGGGGATTATAAATGATTGCCTCAAACAGGAGCGGGAGAGCATAGTGAGCAAACATGACTTCATTTAGTTGGGGGGTTCTCCCTTCAATATTTAAAAATAAAATGACCTAACGGTTGACTTTAAAAGCACAATTCCCATATAATTTTTGAATGGTTATGAAGGTGCACTAATGAAACATTCCAAACACTTTCGTAGTCTGCCAGGCAAACTTAATGAAAGAAAACTTTGGCTATAAATTAGCTGAGGTGGCTTGTGTATTACAGGCACTTAACCAATATCTGATTACACAATGTCACATGGCCCATCACTTTTATCAAATGTATATAGCATCTTTCTTCTCTTAATTCTTCCATCCTGTCCCTTCCACATAGATTTTCAGTCATATGTTACAACAGAGAATATAATTGCAATGGGGAGAGTAGAGAAATCCAAAGTTATACAAATCGTACAATCACAGGCCTACTGCCCTACAGTCCCATACAGGAATGTTACTTCTTAGTACATACAGATCACATATTCAAACAGCAGACAGCCTATATCAACCTTGCATGTTTAGGTCTCAAACAGCACTATTGCTAATATTATAGAAAGCTGTATCAATACACATTATTTGTTTTATAATACATGGGATTCTGTAATCCCTTTAAAAATGCATGTTTCTAATTTATTTATAATCGGCGAACAGTGACATACTCAGTTGCAGATTATAAAGAAAGGATGCTCGAACTCAACTAATGTAAGTTATTACAGCCGAGTTCTGACATCACAATACCTGATACCAGAGCCAGCAGCCGAGGTGAAAGGCAGGTTAGGTCACGGAGCGTAATTGAAGCAGCTGTTTAAAGCAACAAAAACTGAATGTTGCTTTTCTTTCTTCTGTTCTATTTTAATAGCTTACTATGACAAGCAGGGAGAATATGTCAATTTTTTGTATTTCCTAGATAGAAAAAAGCTAGAATCTTTCTACATGTTTCTACACATTCGAGCTACTGCAGCTTTTTGGTTTTAAAAAACTGACTTGTATTGAACTGTTTCTAATGTCTGTTTTCCACAAATATCTAACAGGTTTTTGATGTGTTTAATTTTGCACTAGAGGTTTTATTTTTAGTCTTCATGTTTGCAAATATGCTCTCTCTTTCATATGAAAGAGTTACTCACCTAAGTTTTAAGTGGTTTGTGGGAAAGGTGAAGGTGTGACCATGTATTAAATGGGATAAAGTACCCCTTGGCGTACATGAGAAAGATATTGCAAATTACCTCAGAGTTTCATAAACTTATAATGGAACTTGCTCCTCTATATAGTTATGAAATTCCTCAGTGACTTGCAATATCCTTATAATGTACGGCAGTGGGTACCTGATCCCTTATTTAAATTCAATGCTGCAGCAATAATTTCCTTTTTGAGTTCGTTGATGGCTCAATGACTCCTGTTACTAGTTCAGTGATGGAGCAAGGACTCCTGTTACTAGCTCAATGATAATACAATGACTCCATTATGACATTCATCGATCAGTTACCAGCTCCATTTATAAGTTAATCAAGGGGCTCTGTCTCGCATTATAAGTTCAATGGCATTGCGCCAACTCCCATTATAAGTTCAATGGTGAAGTATTGACTCCTGCGACACAGTCAATTTCGGGGTACCAACCCTCCTTCGAGATTTACTGAGTGTGCTACCACATGCGGATATAAATCCATACTGGTTTGCAGACTTTTCAACATAGACACCAGGGTCTATACTACAGAAAGGGTGCAAAGTCCCTGTTTGCGTCACAGCGCATGTTAAACAGGAGCGCAAGCCGCAAACAGGGACAGTTGCCCTATTATGATGTGTGCTGCCTTCAGGGCAGCCATGAAGTTGCGCTGGGGGCCAGCATTCAGTGAAATACTGAGCTTCAAATCTGCTCTGTGTTTCTACGTGCAGATGGCAACCCGCCTCCAATTTAGAGAGGAGAGACATCCGCCTGCAAGCAGGTGAAGCAAGTGAGTGACAGCACCCACCTGCAGCAGGATGTCTTAGCGGGGTCCATGGGACCCCTTTCCTATCCTTCAGAGGGCTGCCCTCTGAGGGCCCACTAAGAGTGTGCCACTTTTTTGCGGCGTGCTCGTTAGGGCATGTTTACCTCTGTGCCCACATCCATAATATGGCGCCAGTTCCTTCTTTTGGATGGGGCCATGCCCCCATGCAAATGTGGGCACACCCTCTCACGATACCAGTGGCACTACATGTGCGCTAACGCTATCAGTATTACAGAAGGGATCTCACAAGCATCTGTGGCCCCCTTGTGTAATACCAAAGTGCACCAGGGACACACAAAGTTAGAACACACTCCCGGTACGCCCCCAGGGCACTTTCCGTAATAAGGCCTTCAGAATTCCAGGGTTTCTAGAGCCAATTATCCATTTCTGAGTGTGCTCATGATCTGCTGGAGATTAGGACATGTCTCATGGTATACACCTTTTCACGCAGTAAACGTACCGAGGCAGATTAACTCTGATGAGGATTTTATTAGAAGACACACTGAGCTCGTTTGTTGTTTGTGGTGGCACAAAGCAACCGATGGCATGTTCCCCGGGCACGGGGATTCCGATTTTAAGATTTTATGGCACTTTATGTTGGGGTCAAAACATCTGGAACTCGTCAGTATTGCTCGAGAGGGTCAAGAGCTTGGCACTGTGGCCAGTTTGCGACTTCTTGCCAGCTGCGGAATCTGCCTGGCACAAGCAGGGCTATTTGTATTCATAGCGAGTATCTGAAACCGGCAAACTGACTGCATTGCAGTGATGAGGGAGACGTATGTGGTTGCTTTTCGGTAATATTGCTGAGTACAAGGCGAACAATCTTCCTGTGTAGTCTTCCTCGTATGTTTTGTTGCCATTAGTTTTGATTGCACTTGTTGTTAGATTACCTCTTTAAATCATTGTGCTGCCCTTGGCACTGCAATGATGCTTTATGTGCCTCGAACCTCTTCGAAAGCGCTGCTCTGTTCTCCAAGGCAGTCCTGTTCGGCTGTCCATCTCAATCACCACACAATCGAACGTCTTCAGAGAGCAGCATTTTTTCGAACGCATTGTGCTTGCAACATCTGCACATTGCTGAATGAATAGTTGTGCTTTAGGAAACGCAGGCTATCTCTGTAGAGATATTGGCTTCTGAGAGGTGACAATAATATTACCGGTTCTATAATTTCATAAGGAGAGGATGTGGCCTGACGGCCAGAACTGCCTACTTTGGAGCTGGGGAACCAGGTTCGAGTCTGGGCGTCGGCTCAACACCCTGTGATTCTGGGCAAATCAAATCACTTAATCTACCCGTGCGTACCAATTCTTTTTTTTTAATGACTGCATCCTTGAGTAATGTAACTGTGCTCATGTAAAGCGCTCCAATACCTTCGGTTCGAGTTCGCGCTATATAAAAACTGCAAAAATAAAAAAAATGAGTGTGTCTAAATAGGGCAGTCGCTGGTGGATTGATTGCTGGCTTATGCCTAATGCCCCGTCTGTGACATCTTCCATTGGTACAGTTAAAAATGCCCTACTCGTTTGCTCAGAGAAAGACCACACCATGGAGCCGGGAAAATTAATGCAAATAGCAAACAAGGATTCCATAGCCCAACATACACAAAAGGAAATATGCTTTAACTTAACGCAGACTAAAATAAAGTGATGTCTACCTTTTTTTCTTTCTTTTTTTACAGAGTTTTATATAAGCGCGAACTTGACCCGAAGGTATCGGGTATCAGAGCGCTTACATAGCACCAGTTGCGTTACATGAGGACACATTAATTTTTGTTAGGCACCGGGAGATTAAGTGATTTGCCCAGAATCACAGGATATTCAGCGTCATTACCGAGACTCGAACCACATTAGCCGTTAGGCCAACTCCTGCTGTCATGTGGTTTGTGGCCTCATGGTCTGCCTTGCTAAGTTGGCCTAGGCCTGTCTGCCATGGTGCCTTTTTTGCGCACGTTACTTCGTGCCCTTGTTTTTCCAGCCTCTGCTTCTGCCCGGCTATTTTAGAACTGTCTGCATTTCTGCCTTTCACCTTTTCTCCTGTTCCCTTTGGGTTACATCTGCACAACATGTACAAGGTCGAAAAAAAAACAACGTCCCTTGTTCTTGCTGATCTGGCCAGTCCCTCGCACTTAGACATAACACTAGGTACAGCTGCACTGGAGAAATTCGTGGGCTTTTAATATTGTGATTTCACTGTTAGAGGCACTTGGAGAAAAACCTTTCAAGAGAGAAGAGCTGTGCTTGTCTGATGATGTAAACCTTGCATCTAGATATTGAGGGATGAGGGTCCGCCTGACAATGCTCAATACACAATAGTAACAGATGTTACTTTAAGGGGTCAAGAGGAAAATTTAGAGAGAGTACATCCTCCATGTTAGAACACTCGATTCACATTAAGTACTCCCCTATTGCCTTATACATACAGTCTTAGATGGAACCTGATCGAATGACCATTGACCCTCGCTGAAGACAACAGATTACACCACCGGGTGGTGGGCAAGGAAGCAAGTCCTTCTTGTTTTATATACCCTCACACACCCTAGTGGTGTCATGCTTCATCATCGGGTCACCCTGACGCCTAAAAGTCAGGGTGGGCTCAACCAATCTTTCAGGGAGCTCTTAATGATATGTTTTTGGCCAGGGGGAATAAAGATTTAAAAATCTCAGAAAGATCCCAGTGTCCCTTTATTCTTGGATCTCGCTGAAATATTAAAAATAAAGCTAAAATTAGGGTCTTCGGGATATTATGGTCCTAGGACCCTAATGCCAACATGTTTCAATCCTATATGGCCCCATACGGGTGCTGGACTTTCATCAGGGCGATAATCTAGCACCCCCTGGAAAAGAATAAAAAGAGACGACAAGAGTAAGACAATGCCCAGAGGTCTTCTGTTTTAAACTAGTTACTAGCACAGGGAGGGTGGTATGGTCATTTAGCCATATATCCACTGCTTTATGAAATGCTTTCCCCGTTTGTATTCTATGGAATTGTGACAATGCTTATTATTTTATTCTTATGCATTATGCTGATAGTACTGGCACGTGTACTGTATCTTAGAGCACGATAGTTGAAATAAACATTTTAAACTATACTGTGTCTCTTATTACGCACGTTGTGGACAGAGTATGCATGAGTTATGAAAGGGTGTTCTTGCTCCTGCGAGTCCTGAGAGAGAGAGAGATACCGTGTTCTGGGTTGTCTAATCATTGGTAGCATTGTTGCCAATGAGACGCTAAAGCTAGTCGGATTAGGGTTTTAGGTACTGAGGTGTATGGTTGGCTCACCACTATACTCCGAGGTCCTATTATCCTGTGCATAGCTCTGTGTATGTGCAGAATCCCTACAACACTGCCTTGTTAACTGAAGTGGTGCACATGTGTAAAGGTGAAGAATGCAGCATTGCCAGTTGTAGTGGGAAGTGCAGAAATGCACACTGATGGTCACTGTTGACTAGCCGAATCTGCATGAACAAAGTGCTGTGCACATGCACAACAGAAAACTGCGCATAAGAACACATCAACTGAGCACCAGCTCAAGTGAAAAAGACTGATAAAGATTGTTACGGGCTGCCTGCAGTGCCAGAGAGATGAAAAGCATGCGGTATGTGTCGCATATTCCGCATACTTAATTAGTTAGCACATCATTTTACACTGACTCTTTAAAATGATACGGTAATCAACCTTCAGAATAACGTTTTTGACAATCTGAAGAAAGTGTTCATTGTACACTTTTTCAATTGATTGGATTCAATTCAATTACACTGTACTATTATAGGGCCTCTCCCCAATAGTGTTTTACCTCACACAGGTATTTCTCTGTCTTAAATTGATGTTCATTTAAATATATCAAATACTGCCCCAGTGCTCCTTTGCATGTAAGGATACACCAATTCACAGATGCGGTTGCACATCTAAATTGAATCTATGCGCTTAAAAACAGCAATTTAAGGCAGCAAATTCCACAACCTATTTCAGTGAACTACGACTGAACAAATTTTACATTAAAAAAATGTAAATGCAGAAATAGAAACCTTGGGACAGAATTACCACATTAACAAGTTTGGGTTTGGGTTTACGGACAGAAGGAATACTGTTGATTATGGGGATGTTATGGAGATTTGTAGAGCGCATGATCACCTGGGAGGGTATCCTGGCACTGAGCAGGTGTGTCTCTAGCCACACTGAGGGCATAGTGGAACTACTCGAAAAGCCAAGTTTGCAGCTTCTTGCAGAATTCAAGAAGTGAGGAGGAGTCTCTTATGTGTAGCGGGCAGGTCATTCCACACATTAGGAGTGATGTAGGAGAAGGCTTGACACCTGGATCTGTTTTTTTCCATAAGCATGGGAGTTGAGCTAGTTGGAGTCCAGACGAGTATAGTTCCCAAACTTGGAAACAAAGGTCTAGTGGGAAGTAGAATTGGATTGGAGGGTTTAGGCATCATCAGTACTTAATTTATAAAAATGTAAATGCAAGGGCCCTTCTCAGGAGGTCATTGCAGCTTGCACCACCTATTGCCCCTGCTAACTCTGCCAATGACAGTACCAACACAACTACTAACCATCACACTCCTACAAGTGACAATTCAGACTATTCCAGACCACCCAAAATTATATTAATGAAGTAGGAGGCAGGTATTATTCAAATGTAATGTATATTGATTTATTAAGCCTCCTGTTGTTGTGCCCATATCAAAATTAGACAAACAGCGCCACTGTGTGGTAGACTGTGATAAGGGCTGGTGTTCAGAATTAAGTGAAGGTGCCGAGCACGGGAAACCACTGGCTCAAATTGAGCCCTCAGTATCATACACTTATTTGAAAGAGTTGGAGGGGAAAGAGTTTTGTCATGGGAAACGTTAAAAGAATTACATTTGCTAATGCTCAGTGGTATCACTGAAACAGTCTTCCATCCAAGCAACAGCTCTTTTTTTTCCATCACATGATAGGATCAGAGGCAATTGCAGAAGCATTTCTCTCAGTGACAAAGATGTATTATATGTAAAAAGAAATTTTCAAAGACAGAGACAACTTAGATATTCTTTTCTGGTGCAGCAGATACTTAATTTGATAACTACTCTAAGGCCTCCGTTTCCAGGAAATTGGTGTACTGCAGCTATCATATGCACATGACGATAATGTAAGCAATAAGAGAAAATGAAAATGTGTAGTTGGTGATTAACAAAGTAGCATTTTTGAAAATTATTAGACATTGAATTAGATAAGTGACAATCGTCAGTTTGATGTGGCAATCTGTAAAGTATATTGATGCAACAGAAACATTCAGGGCTCACATTATGGAATCAAAAGAAATTGTTTAGGTCACTAAAATATCAATTTTTAGCACACAACTTACAGCAAACACCGATTCAGAAACAGAATTTCGAATTGGTGCCATTACAAGGATACACATGCCTCAAATATTCAAGGACTACACATTATGACATAGGTGGACCCATCACACGAACTCACATGCATCACAAGCTGCAGCTGTGGTCTCCCATATCTCGGCAATCTCGATGAGACAGTCAGAAACTGCTCCCTCCCACCAATCCTCTGATGTTTCTCCTCTTTCAGCAATGCTCTAAAAAAATTCAAATGTTCTACTAAAATCTGTGTAGGCACCAAGAAAAGATTGCTTTCCTATTCTAATATGTTTCAACGCTTCACCCTAATATGCAGCATTGACCTTGGGAGAGATGACCCTACTTGGCTACTCTTTTTCTACCCTCTCCTCTATTAGTCAGAATATAAAATGTGCAGATTAAGTTATCTGCGATTAGCTAGAGCCTCACGTTTTCAATATTTGAGCAAAAGATGCAATATTCCATCCCCCACATCCTTCTAATTTTCTGAGCCATATATATAGTTAAAAAGGTAGAGTGCAAAAACACTCATACTTAGGGTCGCTCTGGCAGTGCTTGATGGGCTGGTCTCACAGGTCACTGTGTGTGTCGTTTTTTTTTCTATGTGTGGGTCAGTTTTTTGTACTGCTTGGCAGGTTTTTACCATTGATTTCTCGATTAAAATAAACACTGCCTGCAGCAAGCTGAATTCCACGCAGTATAAAATACCTTAGAAACACTAGTACAGCGTGTCTTTAGAAGTTCAAAACTGCCCCAAATTGCAAACATAAGCCACTTTGTTTTCTATCTGATTCACTAATGAGGCCCACTTTTTAGCTATGTGAGTTGCTAATGGGGGCCACTTTTATTTTGCCTATTTTCTGTCCCAGTCTGACCCAGCCCATACTCTACCCTAATATCTAGGTATCCAAAAATCTGAAATTCCATCTAATCAGCGGGATCTCTCTTTATTTAGCTCTCTCAGCAAATACGTTAGCAAATTCAGCTGTTCTTCCTCTTGATCTCCGGCTTAGAATGTTCCAGAAAGCACAGCTCAGGGATTTGGCTTAAATTTGCATATAGCTACCTTTTTGCGGGTTTATCCTCAAACGTTTTGCCCGTTGTCTCCTATTTTTCTGACCCTGTTTTTGTTGGCCATAGGACTCTGGGCACTTTAACACTGCTGATCAGTGCTAAAGTGCATGGCATATTTAATTTACTGGTAAATCCCTAGTAAAGTGCATTGAATGGGTCAGGGCCTGTAAATCAAATGCTACTAGTGGGCAGTTTTAACCTGCCATGTTGACCTGGAAAGTGCACCCACTGGCCAGTCCGTAACCTTCCCTTTTCTTACATGTAAGTCACCTGTGGGCAGGGTGCAGTGTGTGTGAAAAGGTAGGACATGTACTGGTGTGTTTTACATGTTCTGATAGTGAAATACTGTGCATTTCGCTTTTCACTATTGAAAGGCTGTCTGTTCCATAGGTTAACATGGGAGCTGCCTTGTAACATCTTACAAGTGTAACTTTCCATTGGGACAATATAGAGAAATGGAATTTAGGCTCTCTGAACTCAGAATTTAATAACACACCTTTTAGTAAAGGTGGTTTTTAAATTGTGTGTTTGAAAATGGCACTTTTAAAAAGTAGGCATTTTCTTGCTTTACCATTCTGTGTGCCTTTGCCTGCGTGTGTATTTGCCATCTGGCTTTGGAGTGACAGGAGCTGGGGTTGTGCATTCACACTAGACAGTCACAAAGGGGTTGAGGTGTGTCCTGCCTTTCCTGAGTGACTCACAGCCAGGCTGAATAGACCTTTCTGCATTTAGAGTGGTGGGAGGAGTTTTCACTAGCACCTGAATAGGCTCTTGGAACAAAGACTACAAAGAGAAATTGGGGTATAAGTATTAGACCTAAAACCCCAGAATTTTAGATTACTTCTGGATCAAGAAGACCCTCTGCCAAGGAGAAGGGCTGAAGAGCTGTGAGGAGGAGAACTGCCCTTTGCTGTGTGTTGCTTTGCTGGGTTGGCCTGCAGTTGCCTGCTTCTACCTGAAAGAGGACAAAGACTGAACTTTGCTGTGAATCCTGCTTGAGAAGATCTCTAAGAGCTTGAAGTTGAGCTTGCCTCCTTTTCTGAAGTCTCAGCGACACAAAGACTTCACTTGCAGTATCCCTCAACTCCACTGCTGGGTGTTCGGACCTGCCTAGTGGTGCCACCAGGGTTGGATTGGTAAGGCGGGCACTCAGGCAATGACTGAGGGGCTGGTATCCGAGTTCCAGCTGTGGGCCGCTTTTTTGGGCAGCCTGGGGGATGATTTGGGTGGTATCTGTGCTGTTCGGATGCCACCAGCGGCCCAGTGGGTGCCTGAGTGGCCTTTCTGGAGGCAGATGGGCCTCTAATACCTCCCTTTTACCAATGGGGCTGATGTGCCACTCCCTTTCTCTCGCTGGGCCGGCCCATTAGTGTATGCAGATTGAACGGGGTAGGGGACCTGAGCTGAAGCGGCCTCACTTGTATTCAGGTGTTGTTCACCAGTGTGAACAAATCTGTGCCTTTTTTTTTTATCTAAGTGAATTTATCAAAACATGCCTCTGTCAGAGACCTTCTCCCTTCTTTTCATTAAATTTCCCTGAAGCAGTGTTTTACGGAAAGGCAATCCACAAATGTGGGCCACTTTTTTTAACGTGCCCGGGCCTATTTTTGATCCCAATCCAATCTTGGTTGCCACTCCTAGTTTTGGACCACTGGAGGCGTTTGCTTGGCTGCAAACCCCAAGAAGAAGATTCCCGACGTGGCCTCAAACGCCGCTGCTGCACCAAAGCCATGGTCCCTGCTTGCTGGGTGACCGCAACACCGACCGCCATGACACTGCAGCCCAGGTGCCTGCCGACGCCATCCCTGCATCAACTCTGACACTGTCATCGAGGTTGCTGCCTGCACCTGGGCCAATGGCACCGCTCATGGAGAGCACGAACCACCGCCCGACGCCGACTGATGCCAGTGCCTGCCGCACACCATCAGTGAGTCAATAACCGATGTGAGCAAATGCCCGTTGCTGTACCATCATAAGGAACCAATGCACCGCCACCGCTGCAGCGTCACCTCCCCCTGCACAGTAAAGAACTGATGCCTCACCTCCCCTGCAACAGTAAGGAACCAACGCCTCACCTCCCCTGCATAGTAGTAAGGAACGGATGCCTCCCCTGTGGTAGTAAGAAACCGATGCCTCACACCCCCATGACAGTAAGGAACTGACGCCGCCTGGCACAAGCACCGCATCACCTCCCCGATGCCGTGCAATGCCATTGTTTGGATCATCACAAAAGGTACTGTTTCTCTGGGGGTCCGGGTGACTCCGTGGCCGGTCAGTGCACGTTGCGGTTGGCGCCGTACTTTGGTGAGCACAGGCAAACGTAGGCATGTACTTTACTCATCCTGACTAGAAGGAAGGGTCCCTACTTGGACAAGGTGCATACCGCTGCCAACTACATTTCTAACTGCTACTTTACTCTGCAAAGGTGAATCAACTGCAACCATATTCATTTTTTGCCTTTTTTTAAATAAATTTTGTTTTACAGCAACGTATTTTATTTTAGTTTTTGCCTGCCGACTCTGCTTCATTTTATCTTCTACATCAACAATTTTCTCAATCTAGCACAAGTCTGTCAACATCTCCTTTGCTTTTATACACGTCCCATTATTTAATTGTGTGCTTGTTTTGCTCTACAACCAAAGGCTCTCTGGGGCACCGGTTACTTCATTTTTCTTTACTTTGGTAACCTATCGAGTTTAGGAAGTCCACAATAATAACTGCGGCATTTTGAAATTCTACAATAACCCTTTTGTCCCCATTTTTATTTCATTTAATATTTTTAACTGCCAATCTGATAGCCAAATGTAATATTAATATTTTAGGATTATCCAATGTCAGGTTTTTGTTGTTAATATTTTATATTGATAAAAGTAGCCCATATTCAGAGCAGTGAGCGATGCTTTTTTTCTTGCAGGATTTGGCTTTATATGACGGTAATTTTGGGCATTTATTAGAGCAACATTCCTCAATATTCTTCTGCCACAAATTAGATCTAGGGCCAGCAGCTTTACGAGTCGTGCCCATTAAATCACAGCACGAATCCAATACACATTTGGAATCACTATCAAGTTGCATTGCAATTGCAGCATTTGTAAGATAATTTTTGCATTGGGTTTAGGTTTCACTAGATCATGGTCATCGTTTACTAAGGGTGCACCCATTAGTTTGTTTTTCTGTGCATTTATTTCTTCATCCGTCATTCTTCTCTATTTACAGATTAAACTACTAAATTGAATTCAGCTATCGGCCGTCTTTTAAGGAGCCTCTAATTTTTGATAGTTTTTTCCTTTTGTATTATATGTAGTAGCCACACACTAGGAAAAAATGAGCTGGGCAAAGTGGCACTCTTCTAGTGGCTAGCCCTGCTGCACAACTGCACTGCCTATTTGGTAATATAGTACACAGTAGATATTACTGCAATATTCCAACATTTACCATAAAGAATAGGGAATCCGGGGTTCTGCCCTAATTCCTATGTTTTACTCACATTATACGTCAATATTCATTAGGTTTTTCCAGGAAAATGTCCTGAGAAAAAAGTGTTCAAATGTGGCCAGTACTGCACATCACAGACGAAATTAGGATTATCGCCAGACTGAGAACGAGCGTGTTAGTGAACAATGTGCTATTTACTCAAATGATTCTTTGTGTTTTAATGAAGCACTGCAGCCAATCAGGAGCCTGCTCACTGGAAGGCCCTCCACGCTAACACTCTCCCTTCTGGTCACTGCGCAGCGAGATTGGAAATTTTATTCTGGTGATTTCTTTACTTTGAAGTTTTTGGCACTGCCGGTCCTTAATTATCTGGCGAACTGCCTGCCGCATGTGCCATAGTTACCAGGGATTGATCTGAGACTGTATTGAGACCAGAGTGTATTTATTAGTTTGGAAAGTGTCTCCTTTCCTTAATGAATAACCCACTTTTTGACAAAAATTATTTAGTATTAAGACAAAGGAAGGGTGGGAGTTAAAAAAAAAAAAAATCTAGCAGCACTACTTATGGGAGACGTGCACATAGGCATGACTAAGAAAAACATCCATAAACTGAAAATAAAATTACCAATGTGGCTGACAGAGCCATCTTCAGACAAATTTTAACTTTGTCCATTTAAAATTCGCCAGCTACATTGCCCCCCATGAGATGAGAATCAAGTTCAAAAGAGAATGTTTGGATTCAAGATCTTTCATGAAACAGGACGCAAATTTCCCATGAAAATAATTCGTTAATAGTCCCTGAATCCTCCCCGAGATCTCAAAATCAATGCCTTTTTGCTGTCCCAAAGATAAAGTACAAGAGATGGGGATAGAAGTTTTACAAGTTCTAGAGGCCAAAACCAATGACAACCTCCATTCTTAGAACAACCTGCTGAGGTTCTGTAAGAATCTTAAAGCCTGGCTACCTAATCAATGTCTTTGGCCTGCCCTCAATTAAGTGAGCTGAATTACCCATCAGCGCCAAGAAACTCATGTGAAGTACTCAAAACTAAGACTCAAAGAAGCATGCCTACACCCAACACCACAACAGAACTGTTCGCCACACCAAAGATGAATCACATTAAGTGAACAAGATTCACACAACCTCCAAACGCATGCGCAAATTCCACATACATTGTGTAGCAAAGTGGGTTTTTATATGGTGGGGTACACCTTATAACAACATTACTCCAGCATTGACTGGTCTAGTAAGGTTGGTCTCGGTAGCCCTGCTCACTCCTGGGTGGCTGTGGCACCCGACTTACATAGAAGAACATGGGTAAAGCATTTACCAACACCACAACAACTTGGCAAAAAAAAGGAGACAACACAATAAAAGGATGACACACTAGAAAAAAATATAATAGATTTATATGCATTTTTACATATCTTTAACTTTAAAAATGACGAGATGGTTTCAGAGTTTCAGATTTTAGAACATGTAAAAATATGTTTAAATAAAGATAAAGATGCTAGTTATCTTGTCACAGACTCTCGCGGCCCCTGGACAAAAGTGGTACCCTGCACAGTGTGGCCACCACGTGCCCTTTTGGGCCTTGAAAGAGGCGTCCCTCGCCAAAAGGAGATGGCAAAACCGCTTTCACAGTTTGCAGACCTCACTAGCCCCCCAAGACGTGTGGATAGCCAAGGCCTACACGCCCCTTGGGAAAACAGTGCTATACGGTTTTTCAAGCTTCCCTAAAGATGCCAGGCTGTCTGGGGCTACAAAGGCAGGGGTGTGAGAAATATTTTCTCACTGGAGGCTTCTTTGAAGGCTACACTCCGTTGTTTCCCTCATCAAAGGGCACCCTGCCTGGTAGGAAAGGCGACCTCCGCCTTGGGAAAATAATTGTTCTCCCTCCAGCAGGGTCATTCGGTCCGAAAATGGCACAGAGACAGCAGATGTGTACTGGCCAGGCTACTGGCTAGATAGGGCAACTAAAAGGCCACTTTCTAAGATAGACTCCTGACAGAGTGTATGTACAAGAAGGCCATTTTATTGACTTACCGTAAAATCATCAATAATCAGTCGGATCCCACGAAACTCCTTCACGACAGATGGCAGACTGAGGTGGGGGATCTAGATGAGACAGACTGGCAGGAGGCACTCATGTCCCCGCGAGAAGTGGCGAAATCCTCAAAATTAAGATTGGTACAGTTGAAGATACTTCACCGTATCTACTACACAAGAGTAACCTTGCATAAGATGGGGAGGGCCGATGACCCACTTTGTTTGAGACAGTGCGGGGCAACCGATACCTTCTATCATACTCTGTGGGAATGCCCAGTGATAACGACCTACTGGGAAACAATAATGCAGGCAATTACACAAGTTGGCGGAGTAATTATCACACCAGAGCCCAAGAGATGTCTCCTAAATATATGGGAGCCAACAGATTTCAAACACGCGGCTCAAGATTGGGCAACGTTGGGTATGATGTTGGCCAAACGCAACATAGCCAAACACTGGGGGGTACAAACCTCACTGACGTACCGAGAGTGGTGTGGAGATATGGTCGGAGCTATGGTGGCAGAAAGGGCGGTATTTATACACAGAGGGTGCCCTAAAAAATAGGAACGGATATGGGGCAAATGGAACATCTATAGAGGGAACATCTGTACCCCACCTATGAGTGAGCCAGAATCGGACTCCAGCTGAATCAAAGGGTGTGGAACCATGTTACTTAAATTAACATACTATAACGGAAGTAACTATGTACCTTTAAAGGGAAAATCAAGTGTAATGTGAAGCGTATTTTTACAACAGTATACTACTCTAACCGTATGATTGAAGTTTTAGCCTGTAATCAATAAAAAGAATTATAAAAAAAAAAAGGGCCACTTTCTAAAAGTGTCACTGGTACTAATTGTACATTAAATATGACTTTAGGATGAAGTCAGGTTTAATGGACAATTTCTCTGATACCAAACAGTACCACTTTTGGTGATCCCATTGCAGAGTTAGCCCAGTGGGGCAACTCCCATGTCAGTCAATGGGGCTACCAGCCTTGCTCCACAAAAACTGGTTTTGGGGGGGTGGGGAGTTGCTGCTGGGAAACTACAAATATATATCCCTGTTTACAATACCTTGCACTCTGCCTGTTGAGCATCCCAGGCCTTCCTTAGTGGTGGCTTACAACAAATGTACGGTAAGGTTAGGTCATTGCCATTGTTTTAAAAAGCAAAGTCGAGTTGACAGTCTGACCTGCCCTTTCAGGCTGCACTGGCAGTCGTGGTTGTCCATGTCAGCATCGTGGTTGCACAATCAGTGTTGCAGTCCAAGGGTGATACTTAACTTACAGGCCCTAGATACATAGAGTACCATATACTAGGGACATACAAGTAAGTTAAGTCATGCCAAGCAAGTGTAACCAATTTACATGCACAGTTTTAGGGGTCAAACACACTAGCCCTGAGTCTGGTTAGCAGAGCCAAGGGCACTTTCAGAGTTGGAAACCATCAGTATCAGACAAAAATTGGGGGTGGTCATGCAAAAAGAAGGCAATTCCTCACATGTTGCACACAACAAAACTAACAGTATAATTCTCCCTAGATTTGGTGGAAATACACTTTCATTGACAGACCACTTCCACATGATAGAACACCTTTAGAGAGCGCAAATTCTATGGGGTAATAAAAATTCCAGTGAACTCACAGGGTAAAATGCCACAACACTCCAATTTTTGTATACAAATGGCAACATAAGACAATAAGCATTTATGAAAGAGATGGCTCCAAAATGTAGCACAACATAGACATAAAAATTATCTCTAAGAAAGGGTAAGCATTGAAAATGTGACGAGAAAAAGGAGGCAGGTGGAAAATGCAAGGCACAAACACATACATGAACATGGCCACAGAATGAATGCAATTCAAAACATACAGAGACCAAGAGATGAGCAGGGTAGGAGAGTATCATAGATAGAGTTCAAGGGTCAATGTGTTCAGTATGCTATGAAAGCAGATCACACATCACACGAAAATTCTCAGCAAAGGACAACATCACAGCAATGCCCTGCAGGAGAAACTAGAATTGCCATATCTAAGTAAAAAGAGAACTAACCATGCTGACATCAGAATATCCTCTAGCAGCTACATGAGAAGAAACAGACTTATCACTAGCAGTTTGTAGCATGGTGCTTTATAAAGAGTTGGATGAAGTTAAGAAATTCACCAGGACTTACATACAGCGGAAAAACAAAGGAAGAGCTGCATTGTATAAGAGGCATGCCCAGCATTGTTGGGATATCACATTGAACATACATTCTCATCTAAGCATAAGTCCCTGACCCTTATTTCTCTTCATGAATCACAGAATCCAACATGCAATAAACACCAAAGTGATATGTGGTGTTAATTACATCAGCAGGCATACGGACAGGATGCCCACATCCAGATAGGTCAACCGTGTTATCAAGTTCTCGGTCACTTACTGTAGGGTGGGGAATAAAACATTTGGATCCACATGGTTTCCAGAGAGGCAAGAAAGTATAAGGTGTCATACCCAGTAAAATAAACATCTCCTTAAATTGTCCATAAATGAGAGAGTGAATATGGGTAGAGATTATTCATTGTGACAGTTGTGACAAATCCAGAATAGGAACAGAGAGTGACTAAAGGCAGAACCTGAACTCGAGATTTAGTGTTCTACAGGAACCGGAAATGCCCGTGTAACATGGGTCATGCTTCTGGCTAAGAACTCATACTTGGATGCTGTACTCAGCAGGAAGTAGTATTGCAGAGTGGAACTGTGTATTATTGGGAAATGTTGTATATTAACCAAACAAGACTTATGCAGCTGGCGTGGAAACATGGCTGAGAACCCAGATCACCACGGAACCAATGTGCTTGAGTGAGTTTGTGAATGAGTGAGTGTAAGCCCCATATTTAGCCTTTGATATGGAGTTTCATAATATGTTTCAGGGACACGCAAAGCAGAACTCCAAACGTGATATAAGCGCGTTGTATGCTTATAATTCTATGAAACAATTATAAAGATGGAATGCCTCGTGGAACAAAATACGTTTCACAAGTTTCCTGATTTGCTTACTTTCAGCACTGAATGTTGTTTACCTGATGTCGGGTGATGGAAGAGAAATTCGTAGAGGTATTAAAATGGCATCTGAAAATACATTATTTTGATGACTAAATATTCTTATTCTATAAGAATGCTGGGAGTGAATGAACGAATAAGATATTTGGAAGCGCAAATTTACCAGAGGGCATCCTGGTGCTATGATGCAAGAAACGAATGCGGCTCACAAGAGTACAATACTAACTGAAAATGTGAGTCTTTAAAGCTGTAAAGATCAGACTATGGTTTGAGATGGCTTGGAGACGAAGTGGAAAGCGATTCCATAATTCCGGCACTTGGACATTGAATGCCCTGCCTTCCAGACGGGGTCACCTGAAGTATTGGAAGGCCATAGAAAGAGAAACTGACCAGCGGTGGTGAGAAGGAAGATGTGTTGAGCTGTGGGCCTGAATAGCAGCAGCAGCACCAGTGCCATAAATGGCCCTATGAACCAGTCACGCGGACATAAAGCATAATTGTTTTTTCAACTGATAACCAGTGTAATTTACTCCAGAATTCTGTTACATGATCAAACTTACCTAATCCAAGAACCATTCTCACTAACATGTTCTGGACACATTGTAATCTAGCACCCTACTCGGTAAGGAGCCCTAGGTAGCAAGCATTGGCATAGCCCAGGTTGAGAAAAGAAGTAGCAGCTTCCACCACTGGAACTCTCAATTCATGGGGGATGACCAGAAAGATTTTTCTCAAGAGGCGAAATTGATGAAAGCGCGCTGAGACAACCCCATTCACTTGCCCTTCGAACTGCAGGTCTTCATCCAGGAGGGAAGCCAAAGTTCTTGGCCCGGCTGACAGGGCACGGGTGGCCTTCCAGCCGACTGGGCCAGAAGCTGTCATTCCATAGATGGTCAGGGCCACATAAAAGCACCTTAATTTTGTCAGCGTTAAGCTTCAGTATAATCATGCTCATCCAGATTTGAATGGCCAGGAGGCAAGTCTGAGGCATTTGCTGAATGTCACCTAGTATGTGGCGAAGTCTGAAAATGAGCACTGTGTTATCTGCATAGGAAATGCAGGTTGGTGCAAGAACACAGTACATGTATATTGAACTATTGCCCATTGCCAGATTAGTGCAATATGGAGTAAATAAAAAGGAATGGGCAAAACGATTCCAGTATGAGCAAAATTTAGCTTCTTGATCCCACTGGCTTGTGGAGAGTACACTGCTGCAACTCTCTGTGTTAGAGCGGATGCTAGCATGGTCAGCCACAGTTATGCTCCAGAACTAACTGTGCCACAAGTGCAATACTGCGCATTACCAGACTGGATGCGCTCATATTACTATAGCCTTATAGCCCGCTGCCGAGGGCTATACCAGTTGTTAAAAGCCCTGATCCCGAGTTATAGGCCCGAGCCGCAGGCGAGGGCCTATAACGAGGGAGAGGCCTTTAACAACTGGTATAGCCTGAGGCAGAAGGGCTATAAGGCTAGTAGAACATTCCACCCACTAAGGGTAGAATGTTCTAAATTAAAAATGGAGAAACAAAAGACAAACATTGGAATGTTGGAGTGCTGGGCTTAAACCAGCCATTATAAGCCCAGAGCAACTCCATTGTCTTCAATGGAGCTCCCAACATTCCAATGTTCTAATCTTAGGTAAGGACCTGCCTAGCACATCTTTCCCACACCAAAGAGCCAACACAGCAATCAAACTCTGCCTTTGTCTGCATTAAACATGCACATTGGTTGGTGATGCAGATGCAGGGGCAAGATTACCAGTATGCACAGCTCTGGGCACAGCTGAAGCCAGACTATGGGGTGCAGAGATTGCATCCCTTCAGATGTTTGTATGGCCATCTTCTCGGAGGCATGTACCTACATGGTGTCTAACAGCCCCTGAAAAACAAGAAGATCTAATTAAATAGTCAGATGAGCACAAATGGGACAAGTTATTGGTGTTGGATGCTCAGAAGAGATCGTGAAGATAAACAGAAACAGTGTGGTTAAAAGTCTCCCCTCTAGAAGGATTATACCCCTCTTCAGCCTGTGGCCAGTGGTGTAGCTTGCGGCAGCAGGCGGTTCTTTTCCCCCCAAAGAACTTTAGAGTACTGTTCAATATTTGGTGAAGAGCCAAGCATAGCCTACACCAGCCTCTATCTGGGCAAAACTTTATTGTATTGCTACTTAGTGCTCATCCCCATACCTGCACACTACTCTGAGCTTTACTGTGGTCTGGTTTGTAAGTAAAACTCTTTGGGATAGAAAGATCCAGTTTGTTGTCTTCAGGTAGGAGATTTTCCATCTCTCTTCACTATAGCAAGGAAGAGCAGTCCCTGCAGGAGCTTTTCTCTACTACCAATTTTCTACCACTCTACCAATGAGGCTCAATTGATTAGACAATGGTTACTGATCTGGGCATTCAATAGAGAAAGGGAGATGGTTGTAACTAGATTGATTTATATGAACTAAATGTTTGTTGTTTTTCTCATATATATCTTAGAGTAATTTCTTGGATCTGGTCAGCTACAGAATAGTTTGGATAAAGTTTTCCAAAAGATTTTGTTTTTGATATTGGACACACATATAACTGCAGAGAAACACTCGAGAAATATGTAATCTATGCGATAAGTAACATGTACAGAATTATCTGTAGCACTGAAAGACAAGGCCCCTTTAAGCACAAGAGGTTCTGTACTGAAAATAAAAAGAACACCAAGTTAAAGTACATTGTGGCAGGTCCTTCACAGAGAGAGAAATCATCACACAGCATCCGTGAAAAATCGCATATTTACAGCTGAAAATAGGACAATCTAATTAAGGTTATTCTTATTTCACCATTTGTTAAGAAGGAAAGAGCACAGATAGATTTGCGTTTATGCTATCCGTTTGGATATTTCCAGGGTTTGCACTGCCAGCAAGCAGCCCCTCTACGGTTGGCATCTGTGCAGTGGCATCCAAGCCAGGAATCCTGGAGGGGAGGGTCTTGCTGCCTCCATTGAGTTCAATGATATGTTAGCAGGTTGTGGTGCTGTGACAATTGTTCAGTATATCTCATTACTGGTGAGATTTCTGCCTTGTCCTCAAACAAAATGCCAGAGACGAGGCACAATGTAAGTTGTAACACTATGTCAAACCCTGTTTGGGCAGTGCCAAAGGCAATAAGGGTCTACTGGGCCTCAACAGTGGGGTTTGCGGTTATTTGCATCTAAAGTCTTGGGCTCAATCCTACTATTCTCTACATACTGGGTGAAGTACAACCCGAATGGTACTTGACTCTCGGTGGTAGTGATGGTGAGCAGTCAAGGCTCCTCAGGGAGTTAGTGTGGGGGTGCTCAAGCTCCAAGATAAACAAACAACCAACAAACCAATAAGCAAATGTCCATCCCATTGCTTATCTTTTCAAGAAAGAAACTACTTTATAACACGAGAAAGAATGCAATACTACACAATTCTGTCCGAAAAAAATGAGTCACTGGGCGATATCCGGGTCAGGGCTACATCTCTCTCGCTCCCTCTCTGTTTTCTCTTTGTCCAAGTTCTCACTCTTCCGGTTCTGAGTAATCACCCCCTCTATTTGGGGACAGGAGTAGTAGCATGATTATACCTCAGAAGCACATAAAATCACCCCAAAATATGGTATGTGCACAGTCTCAATAGGCCTCTAATGAGTTGCTGGTGGAATTGGTGCTCTCAGGTGTGCTTCGACTATCTGGGCACTCCGGCAATCCTGCACACTCCAGTTGAGTGGCAGCCTGATGGTAGTTCACGTCTCCCAACTCAGGCATGGATACTGTTGGAACTGGCACTTTCTGGTTGGCTGAGGCAATATCCCAGCCAGGCAGAACCTACCACTCCAGGCAAAGGTAGGTGATTACACACACTGTATAACGTGCGCTCACCCTTGGGTAGCTTGGAACTGAGCAGTCAGGCTTACCACAGAGGCAATGTGTAAAGCATTGGCATAGCACTCAATCACAATAAATACCTTGAGCGTCACAAAAGAGACTTCACACATGATGTATGTAAATAGCATTTGTATTCAACACACATAATAATCAACACAATATGAACTTCATGCATTTCTGGGCATAAATCACATTTGGCATTATTACTAGCAATACTAGGCCCAACCGTGTTCAAATGACATCAGCAATATGCACACTTGGGAAAGATCCGATTCAACACCTCCCCAGCACCCTTATGTGGTGCAACACGTTGTCCACCCAAGGCCCCCATAGCAATTCTTAAAATTCCATACCACACAGTTAGAGGGTGCACCCCGGGTGACAATAATAACAGAAATATGTACATACACAGAATTATACCACTTTTTAGCAGCACCGCAGGCTGAGGCCATGCAGGGAAAAACCAATGCCAAATGTAATGCTCTTTTGGAAAGAAATCAACGTATCAAGCAAACCACAGTCCAGTGTCATGAATCACGGGTGTTTCCCCACTGTTACTCCCACACACACACACACAGACTTCACACCCCTAAGCGGTGCAACGGATATCAGGCAAGTACGTATGGAAGCGCTTGCACGCATACACACTCAGCACCCTAATGCGGTGCAACTGATACCCAACAGGTCAGTGAATTACACACGGCAGACCCCGTGGCCCCAAGCCTCCCTCCGCCCTACAACTCATCCCGACTATCTTACACCCACAGATTTGAGAAACCCAGTCCTCCCCCCGGGCACTAGGCTGTAAGTGGCTAAAGTCACTCTTCATAAGGGACTCAGGAAAGCAGGTGGGGGTAAGCAGCAAGGTCAATTAGGAGGCAGTCGGCAAAAGGGGTTTGGCAGCCACTCGAGAAGTTCACCCATAGGATGCGGAGCAGAAACGGGTTGAGGGAAATAGAGGTCACACCAAATGGGTCTCGAAGGGCCTTCTGGCACCAGCTCAGTTCGGCGAAGCACAGGGGGGTCACGCAGTGTCTTGACATGCTTCCGATCATTTTAGGGAAGCGTTCCTCTAGCCCAGTCAGTCACTCTCACCACCCAGGCCCGAGCCAGGCAATACTACCTGGCAACACAGTATCTTTGGGGAAGAACGGGTGAAGAGAGGGCAGTTGGTCCGCTGCGCTGAGGGCCAAGTAAGGGAACAGTTGATGAATGGAAAATGAAGCAGGTGGGTGGCCTCTCGGAAGGAGGAGGCATTCCATCAGGTAGACGTTGATCAGAGTCGCACCCAGGTAATCCGGGCACAACATCGAGTGTGCGATGACATGGGTGCACCAGACCATCCGGGCACACACAACGAAGAGTTGCAAATTCCGTACCTCCCTGGAAGTGAGGGACAACGTCCAGTGCACATCGATATTGGTCGTACTAGACAATTCCGGTCACACACACTACTATGGTTATGCCCTACCTCCAAGGGTCACAACCTGTGAATCGGACACCGCATGCAATGAGCATGCAGTCCGCATGTCGCACGAGAGAGATGTTGCACGATCGACGAAGCGGGCCACTCTGGGTCCCGCAACCAATGAATCCACTCACCACCAACAAGACTCTTATGTGTGCTAAGGTCCACACGATGCGGGGGCCACACGCCTTACATGCGGACCAGCCTTTGGGGCCCCTCACTAGGCAATCTGGTCTCCAGGCACAGTTCTTAGTTCCACGCCAGGCCGAGCTACCAGTTGGAACAAAGTGGACAATGTGGGCACTTGAGAGGACACCGTTCTTCAGGTGTTACAGGTAGATGGTGTGGGTCCCTCTTAGGGGATCTCTGATGTCCCTGAGACCTCTGAAAGAACAGGGGGCAAGCTCAACAAGCCCTTGGAGAGCACAAGGGTGCCACACAGCAGCAGGTAGTCAGCCCAAGCCAGCCACTATTCAGGAAGGGCATGCGGTCCCTTTCAATGGCAGTAATCCTCCTTGTGCACAACAGAGTCCTCTGGCAATGTGACCACGTAGTTCCAGGTTCTCTGGTCCCATTTCTCACAAGCGTGTCTCACCCATGCTGAAGTATGGCACCAGTAGTTATACTGCAGTGTGCCTTTGAAGTTGGGGGTGGTTTTTAGGTTCTCCCTTTGAACCACAGATGTCTTCCCAAATTTTCAGTCCTGTCTGCCATGGGGTGCTGGAATGCGGATCTTTATCTTCAGTGGGGCCATGATCTGGCTTCAGAGGCCACATCTTTCTCCAATCTCTCCAACCAGCCCGCAAATGGCAGAGGTCTGTTGTTCCAGTTGCATGCCCAGTGTTTTATAGCAGTCGCTGTGGAATGCCCAGATGTGCTCTCCCAACCTCCAGTGTGGACTGGAGCCAAGAACCAAGGCACACAAAGAGTTTAGAGCAAAGAAATGCCCACTTTCTAGCAGTGGCATTTCTATGTGAATTATGTAAAAAGCCACCTTTACCACTGGAAAGGAGTTGTCGCTGCGAATCCAATGATAGTTCATCATAAGGCTGCTCCACTGCATTCCACTTTTGCAGCCTGAAGTGATTTCAACAATTTCCCCATGTTAGCCTATGGGAAGAGCAAACCTCACAGTTAGTGAAAACACACATGGGTATTCCTCATTACCTGGGCAGGGGACACACATGTGTACCTGCCCTGCCTTTCACATACCACTCGCTTCACCCCGTAAGATATGCCCTCGGGGTACTCGGGTGTAAGTGAAAGGTCCTCTCAGGATGGCTAGTGACTTAAACAGGCCAGTCTGAGTAAACGCGCAAATGCGCATATCAGCCTGCAATGGCAGGCTGGGCACGTATTTAAGAGCACCATCGGTGCAAATTACACACCAGCCTGCAATGGCAGGACAGACATATATTTAGGAGCACCATCTGTGCAAAGCGCATGCCAGTCTGCAATGGCAGGCCAGACATGTATTTAGGAGCACCATCGGTGCAAAGCGTACACCAGCCTGCAATGGCTGGCCGAATATGTATTTAGGAGCACCATCAGTGCGGCTCGCACATCGGCCTGCAATGACAGGCTGGACACATGCTTAGCATACCTTCGGTGCCGAGCACACACCAGCCTGCAATGGCAGGCTTGACCACGGTCTTAAAACATCATAGGTGTGAGTGCGCACCCACCAGCCGGCCATGGATGACCTGACCGACGGTTTAGAAACCTCAGGTGAGCACCACTTCCTAACATGCGCAGGAAGGGTATGCACACTTTCACTCTGCGCTTTCAGTGGGAAAATGCTGCAGGCCCTAATGCCCTAACAAGAGAATGGGCCACACCCTGAAAGTGTCCTATAGGTAGAGCCAACCCCTAAGTAGGAAAAACCCACATGGAGGTTCATCCCTACCTGGGCAGTGCACACGCAGATGTACCTACCCGGCCACTCACCTACCCCGGTTTTGTGGTAGTGAACACCCCCCTCAGGGTTGCCTATGGAGTGAGACTGGCCAACTTGAGTATGAAACATTTTTGACAGGCTATTCAGGTGGGTGGCACAATCAGTGTGGCGTCTCTCATTATCCAGTGTCGCACCCGCCCTGTGTATGTGGTGTACCTTCTTACAGGGCACTCACAGGTACAACATCTAAACCAATCAAGTAAGCACCCTATACTGACATGTGCACTTTCCCGCTGCAGTACAGTGGGAAAGCTTCCAGAGTCCTAAGGTCAAGGAAAGAGAGTTGGCAAAAACCACAAGGACAAAAAGCTAAAGGTTTTAGTGAAATCCCCCTAAGAAGGACCATGTCCAACAGATACCATGTACAGTGATGCTCCTGCTGAGGCCACAAAATCGCAGTTCCTTCCAGGCACCGGCACAAAAAGTCTGCAGGCCTGCAGTCACTCCTTTCCAACAGATTGCACTCCAATAGTCCTCCATTCTGAGCACCCCATTGACCCTGGATATGTGCTACACCTCACTCCTTCCTAGACAGATTATCCGGCTGCAGGGCTAGCAAGCTCCTACTCACTCTAAGCAGGGAGGAAGGCTTCTATGTGCTTCAGGTCAGGTATACAGCTTCTTCAGTAAGAGATCAGGACCTCATTTGAGGTCTCCTCACCTCTGGGAGACTGGCTGTCAAGTAGACACCAGCCCTTGTTACACAGTAGTCCTCTGAGTACTCTGCAAAGCACTCCCTTTCTTGCCCATAGAGGACTTGTAACTGGAGCAAATGGGATAGCGGAATTCTGCTTTTATACAGAACAGGCAGACAGATGATTATCCACTGTCAAACTAAACTGAATACTCAGTTTAGGATAGTTCTTCTTTCAAGTGCCCTTTCCAGGCTATTCTCCAGGCACAGCCTTTGTGTAGAGTGATGATTCATGCAGCAGAGTAGTCTTCGACCTGCAGCACCCTCCAACAGCGGCACAAATAGAAGTGATGTTTCTGCACCTGGCTGCCATGAGCCAAAAAGGAATAAGTAATCAGGGAATGACAAAAGGCAAAGCCTCACCTAAAGGTTTCCTTATATTGTAAAAACAGAGTTTACAGCCCCAACCTTGCTCCTACCATCCACCAAATGGCAGTGTACAGAAATGCTAGTCAGCAGCTCCTTTCTAATCAAAAGGCCTAATTGAATATCTAAAGCAGACATGTCACTGCTCCTCTCATTTCAGCATCTTTGTCTTCGATCGTTGGCTTCATGAATGTGAACAATACACTTCCTCTCTCTGGGAACACAACCCTCAAATAAATCTTGTACAAAACTAGGCCTGGGGTATCCAAAATGAAATTCACTGGCCTTTATCACTCTGGCTCACTCACACACCATGCATGTCCCATGCTAGCTATACATATCCACAAGTATTCAGGATGTTAGCACAATTAACTGAGTAAACACATAGAGATGGAACTTCACACATGTGGACCAGTAGGTCTCCACTCCAGTGACTCAGAAAAAAAGATGTGATCACACTATGGTTTCTCAAAATATGCTATGCTGCCCTCTCCACTCTATGTGGGAAGAGGTGTGGCGCAGCGGCCAGGGCGACTGACTCCGGAACCCGGGGACTCACGGTTCGATTCCCGGTGCTGGCGGCAGATCAGCCCAGCACCATGTGACTCTGGGCAATAGCTTGCTTAATCTTCCCGACGGCCCCCAGCGCCTTGACACCTTTGGGTAATTGTTTGTGCTTTACAAATACTGGACATTTACATTTACATGTGTTAAACCTGTGACAGGGACAGCAGTCCACCGTCAATAAATTAAGGCATGCTTAAAGCACCCCTCTAGGTTACAGACCAAGTCTAGGACCTATTCATGTCAGGTGTTGTCCTAGGTACAGGGCACACACTAGATTAGCATTAATAACGTGGAAAACATGGATTTAAATTCACGGTTTACCAGCATAAGTGCTAACCCCTGCTGCTCACTTCTAGCACGATGGATCTTTTGGCGTTGGTTTAGAGAAGAAGAGGATTAAGCAGTTCATCAAATAATCATAATAACTATTCTAATTCTTAATCAATAAAGAGAGTTAGTAGTAGTTTAAAGGGTTTTATTAATCCCATATTTTAGTAGATCACCTTTATTACAACTCACAAGGTAAATAAAGATGAATTTCAATAGTCAATATATAAATGACAAGTATAAAATCAATATTGGTTAATCAAGTCGTGTAATAAATGCATTAAAGCACGTTTCATAAAGGACAGAATCCCTATTCTAAGATTCGGGTGAAAAATGGAGTTAGTCATCACCCATAAAGAGTTCTAGTCCAAGCGAGTGAGAAAAGCATGACGCTTTAGCATTCAAATCAAATCAACTCAAAAAGATCAAAATATCAAAGCAGAACTTCCCATAAAGAGAGGTTCGAGAAACTCAGTAGAGTCTCAAAGCAATGGGACATGAGGCCCGGGTCTGGTAGTAAATGGTCTGAGATAGCAAGATAGAGGGGCAAAAAGGAATGAGAAACTAATCTCAACACGCACTATTATAGACATCACATTTTACAAAGTCTTTTGCAACATGTTGCTCTACTCATCTCCAGTCAGCCAATTAGCATCCAATGCTCTCCTGGAAACAGGATCACTCCTCATCTTCTCACAGAAATACAATAGTCCACAGACAGCAATGTTACATTTGCAACTAAATTATAACACCTATGTGCTCACATGAAGTTTGCCTCATTCAGGCTTACTTTCCCACATACACACTACATCTTTAACCTTCTATTATCATGTTTCTAAACAATAGTCTATGGAGAAGTTGAAACATCTGTATTAATGAAGAAGAAAACATTTTGCAGAATCACCACTGATTGGGAAAAATAAATGAGTTAGCTCGAAATAGGTTAGCTCAAAACTGGACACATTAAATCAGCTCTTATGGATAGAAATGGAGACCCAAGGAGTGTCTCTAGCACCCAAGGCATACCTGGATTAGCCAAACGCAAATCTGCTGTATGGAACAAAGCAACCACATTCCTGACTGTTAGAAATGGGGGTCTCTAGTTGGCAAGGGTTTGCACCTTTGTCCAAGTAGGGACCCTTCCTTCTAGTCAGGATAAGGGAGTTACACTCCTAAAATAACCCCTGCTCACCCCCTTGGTAGCTTGGCACGAGCAGTCAGGCTTATCTTAGAGGTAGTGTGTAAAGCATTTGCACATAACCAACAGTAACACAGTAAAAGCACTACAAAAGGACACCACACCAGTTTAGAACATTTTTATATACTCAAAACAAGACCAAAAATGATAAAGAATCCACAATACAGTACTTGAAAAATAGATACTCTGCAAGATGTCTTCTAAACTGCAGAAATACCTCAAAAACGCAGTTCGTACGAGTCGGGAGCTCCATCCGGGGCTACCGCGATGCTGAAAACAACAGAGTCTAACAGTGCCAGCTGACCGCGTCGATACGGGCCAGCAAAAGCGTGAACAGACTCAGTAACAGTACCTTTCTCGTTGCGTCTTACATGGAGGTGCGAGTCGGTCATGGCAACCGTCGCGGTTGCGTTGCAAAATGGAAGCGGTGCAGGGCGTGGTGTCCTCTCGATGCGGTGCAGGCAGTGGCTCGGTGACGATCGTCCAGATGGCGTCGGTGAGACCAAGGCTTACGGTGCAGGGCGAGACTGTGCTCGATGCAGTGCTGGCAGGTTGCGGTGCAGGCGACAGAGCCGGTTTGCAGGAGCTGGCGTCAGTCCGCCCAGACGGCTGTGTGGGATGAGGCGGTGCGTCGTGAAACTTTACGAGCGGTGCCCCCAACCACGATGCGGTCATGGGTGTCGAGTCAGCAGCAGCGACAGCGTCGGTGAGACTAGGATGGCGAAGTGAAGCGAGGCAGTGCGGACTGCGGTGCCCACAGGTCAAGGTGCAACCAGCGGCTCGGTGGCGGCGGCGGTTGGTCATCGTCGTCGGTGAGACCAGGGTTGTGGGGTGATATGCGGACGGTGCGGTCTGCGTTGCCGTCAGGACACAGAGCCAGCGACGGAGTCGGTGACGGAGTCGGTTGCGGTTCCCTTCTCTGTGGCAACTGAAACAGCAGCTCCAGAAGCGGTACCCTGAGGTTGGTGGAGTCTTTGCAGTCCCTAAGACTTCAGAACCGGAGGCCAGCTCGATTTAAGGCCCTTGGAAATACTCAGCACAAGTAAAGAAAGTTCAGTCCAGTCCTTTCACTGCCCAAGGCAGAAGCAGCAACTGCAGGCCAACCCAACAGAGCAACAACACAGCAAAGGGGCAGCACTCCTCCTGGCAGCTCTTCCAGCTCTTCTTTTTGGCAGGTTCCTTGATTCCAGCGAGTTCTAAAGGTTAGGGGTTTGGGCCTCACTTTTTATAGACCAAAATCCTTTGTCCTCTCAGGCAGAGAGTGTCTGTGCCCAGCCAGAACCAGTTCTGTCCTCTCTGGTGCAGCTTCCTGGCAGGGGGTGGAGACAGCATTGTCCAAGGCAGACAGGGCCTATTCAGGTGCAAGGGAAATCTCCTCCCACCACTCTAAATGCAGACCGGGCCTATTCAGGTGCTAGTGACAACTCCTCCAACTACTCTGAATGCAGCCCAGGTCTATTCAGCCCAGCCCTCACCCATCTAGACTCTCTGGAGCCACTGCTCCTCCCCAGCCCCTGTCATCCCAAAGTCAGACAGTCAATCCACAAAACCAGCAGAGGCACACTGGATGGCTGAGCAAGAAAATACCTACTTTCTAAAAGTGGTATTTTCAAACACAGAATGTAAAAATCATCTTTACTAAAAGATGCATCTTTAGATACTGAGTTCAGGCATACTAAACTTTATTTTCCTATCTGGTCCCAATGGGAAGTTATATTTATAAGATGTTATAAATTAACTCCCATGCTTTCCTATGGGCCAGATAGCCTTTCAATAGTGAAAAACGAATTTCCCTGTAATTCACTACCAGAAAATGTCTCACACACCAGTACATGTCCTACCTTTAACATACACAGCACCCTGCCCACAGGGGTACCTTAGGCCTACCTTAGGGGTGACTAATATGTAAGAAAAGGGAAGGTTAGGGCCTGGCAAGTGGGTGCACTTACAGAGTCGACATGGCAGTTACAAACTGCGCGCAGACTCTGCAGTGGCAGGTCTGAGTTACCTTTTCAGGGCTACTCATGTGGGTGACACAATCAGTGCTGCAGGCCCACTATTAGCATTTGATTTACAGGCCCTGGCACACTCAGTGCACTTTACTAGGGGCCGACTAGTAAATCAAATATGCCAATCATGGAAACACCAATCCATAACACAATTTACACAGAGAGCATATGCACTTTAGCCCTGAATAGCAGTGGTAAAGTGCTCAGACTCCTAAAACCAACAACAGCAGGTCAGGAAAAAATAGGAGGAAGAAGCAAAATGTTTGGGGATAACCCTGAAAAAAGGGCCATCTCCAACACAACCCCCTTCCAGCCTACAGCCAGGGTAGACCAATCCATACCTCAATGGGCTTCCCTGCTTGAGGTGATAGAACATGGAACCTGGCCCGCAACAGCAGGGGTTTAGTCCCGTTCTACGCCTTCCTGAACCTATTTGGATCCCTCCATCCATACTCTCAGGGCCTACTAAGCTGACCCATGGGGAACCCTTCTCCTCACCTGTGGACCCCATCTGTGCAGCGCCTAAACTTGCTTTGCTCACAGATGTGTCCCAACAGGCAGACAGTACCCCATGGCCAACACAGTGGTGTGGCCCAGTCCACCCCCGGGGTGTGACTCCTGTCCCCCTCTCAGGGGCAACTCTGTCCACCAGGACAGCAAGCCACAGTGGCCACTGACAGCTGTCAGTGATGAGAGCCAGGCCTTATGCCTTTCAGGCCTCTTAAACCTCTGTGGCGTCAGACAGTGGGGGTGGTAGCCCCAGGTGCCTGGCACCCTTTCTCCACTCTCCCTCCCGCTAAGTTAGGTATGGCATCCTGACACTGGACCACCAGCCCTGGGTCTGTACGCTGCGGCCGTACAGGAGACTGGGGTGGGCTCTCCCACATCGCGTCCCCCTCCCCGGGGCTCTGCATCCCCCCACCGGGAGCAGTCCCCCTTGACTCCAGAATGGTCAGGGCACCTGTGGCAGGTGTTCTGCACAATTCTCCCACCAGTTCAGGGGTGTTATCCTGCAACTGGTCCACCAGCCCAGGGTCTGTACCCTGAGGCTGAACAAGGGACTGGGGTGGGCTCTTCCACAGCCGGTCCTCCTCCGTGGGGCTCTGTACCCTCCCACCTGGAGCGGCACACCCAGAAGACAAACTGGTAGGGGCACTGTTAGCAGTCGCCCCTTCCTCCAGGTCAGGGGTGACACCCTGAACCTGGCCCTCCAACCCAGGGTCTGTGCCTATAGGCTAGACCTGTGCCTGGCAACCCAGGACTTTTGAGGGAGCACACCAACCCCCCCCCCAAGGGAAACACACTCCTCATGAGTTGTGCAAGAGTCTGCCTGGCACAGGTCTCCAGCCTCCTGTCCACCTGACAGAGCATGAAGACCCCCAGGCCAGAAGTGGCCTCACCAGGGTCAGTCCTGGGGTGCTCTGTCCTCAGAGCAGGCAACTCCTGACCCACTGGTCCTTCCACTGGGGACGGCGTCCCCCCTCACCCTTTTCTCTGGACTCATGCACCCTCCCAACTGGAGCGGTGCTGCCAGACACCAGAACCGGTGGGATGCTTGTTACAGCAGTCCCCCCAGTTCCCCAGAAACTAGGGGATCCCCCTCAATGGGTAGCCTTCCAGTACAGCCTAGGCTCCCCACCTGGTGTTCCCTCATGAAACCCCCCAGGCTCTGGGACCGGGTTTCGGGCACCTTGGGCCACAGCCAATTCCCACTCCTTCTCCGCAGAGACAGGACGTGAGCCCCTACACCCCTCCCACGACACCGGGACCTATCTGGGCTAGCACTAACCTTTCCCACCTCCCTCGGTTGGGAAATACCTGAGCCACTTCCTGCAGGATCACCCCCAGATGCTTCTCCATACCCTCTGGTATCCACCAAAAGGTCTGCTTCCAGTGCAAGCTCCCTGGGGTCAGAGAACTCACACTCCACCGGGTGTTGGCATAGCTCTGAAAAACAGGGACTTAAAATATGCTCTCCAACAATTGAATCACACAGCCCCCCACAGGTGTTAACCAAACCACCCTTCACCCAACCATACAGTGCCTCAGAAAAGTACCCCACATCATTCTCACAAGACTGGTGAGACAGTGTCTGACTGTTGCTGTCCCTCGACCCATGCTCTTCTGGATGGTCTCCATACTCACTTACTAGGGCTTCTATCACGGGGAACCCCTCTCCCTGCACCTCTCATCTAGAGTCAGTAGAGTGTCCCTCCCACTACCAGGAATATTATCCCCTGTGTCAGGTCCCCAATGCACCTCAGGGACACTGCGCACCACTGGAGTAACCTTACAATCCTGAACCCCCTGTTGTATGTCAACCAAGTCTGTATGTGTGTGTACCTCATCCTCAGTACTGGATCTAATACTTTTGCTACCACCATCTGGGCTGGGCCTAGCCCTACTGGCTTCCCAGTCCAGCTCTCTCATTTTAAACTCATGGTCTAACATCATCCTTTTCTCCTCCATGGCTAATTTAAGCTTCTCCAGTTCCACAGCAACTCTCCTTGCTTCCTGCCTGTCCTCCAGCTCCTCTGGGGACAATCCACTGCTGCCTGGTTTAGAGGGTGCCCCCCCTCACAAAAGCTCATCCACCCTTGGAATAGGCTCCTCTACCTCCATGCCAAGATCCCCAGACAGCTCACTAGCATGTCTGGCTGCTACCCAGGCCCTCAGCGTCTTTTGTAGCTCGTCTTTTCTGGTGAGGCCCCTGATTTGGACTTTGAGGTTTTTGCAGATCGCCTTCAATTCCTTAACATTGTAGGTTTCTAACCTCTCCTCCTCAAAGGCCACTTCCAAGGATGCAGCAGATGATGCAATTGATTCAGGCATGTTGTACTGGAAAGTTCAAGTTCGAGACCAATGGAATGGCAAAAATGGACCCAAACAAGCATTTGCAATGCAATCGGTCTCGCCTTTGGGAACGTATATGTATTTAGCTATGCAGCACATTAACCTGGGTGCTGAAACATCTACTGTTCTTTAACATGGAGGGAAAGTAAGCACCAAACTGCGTGACACGCCAGGTATGGGAACACATGGAGAGAAATATTGCCTTACAGCGGGAAATGGTTTAGTCCAAAGCTCTGTTTTCAATATAAAATCAGGGCCTTCGGTGGTCATACCAATTAAAATTCAAGATTTGAAAAAAATATTATTGTCTACGGGTGCTCGTGGAAGACAATTGCTATGGACTGGAATCTAGAGAATGCTAAAGTGATTCTGGTATTTTACTGACCTCTGCTGGTCGTTTTCTATCAAGAAAGTTAAATAGAGGCAGTTGGCAGAAAAATTAAAAAAAAGAAAGTCCCTCAGCAGAAAGCAATTCTGCTATTTTAATCAATCAATCAATCATGTCACTTATAAAGCGCACTACATACCCTCGAGGGTCTCAAGGCGCTGGGGGAAGAGGGGGGTGGTGTAGGGACCCTTCCTTCTAGTCAGAATAAGGGAGTTACACTCCTAAAATAACCCGTGCTCACCCCCTTGGTAGCTTGGCACGAGCAGTCAGGCTTATCTTAGAGGTAGTGTGTAAAGCATTTGCACATAACCAACATTAACACAGTGAAAGCACTATAAAAGGACACCAAACCAGTTTAGAAAAATATCCAATATTTTTATATACTAAAAACAAATCCAAAAACGATAAAGAATCCACAATACAGTACTTGAAAAATAGATATTTTGCAAGATGTCTTCTAAACTGCAGAAATACCTCAAAAACGCAGTTCGTACAAGTTGGTAGCTCCGTCCGGGGCTACCGCGATGCTGAAAACAACAGAGTCTAACAGTTCCAGCCGACCGCGTCGATTCGGGCCAGCAAAAGCGTGAACAGACTCTGTAACAGTACCTTTCTTGTTGCGGCTTACATGGAGGTGCGAGCCGGTCGTGGCAACCGTCGCGGTTGCGTTGCAAAATGGAAGCGGTGCAGGGCGCGGTGTCCTCTCGATGCGGTGCAGGCAATGGCTCGGTAACAATCGTCCAGACGGCGTCGGTGAGACCAAGGCTTACGGTGCAGGGCGAGACGGTGCTCGATGCAATGCTGGCAGGTTGCGGTGCAGGCGACAGAGCCGGTTTGCAAGAGCTGGCGTCGGTCGGCCCAGACGGCTGTGTGGGACGAGGTGGTGCATCGTGAAACTTTACGAGCGGTGCCCCCAACCACGATGCGGTCACGGGTGTCGAGTCAGCAGCTGCAACAGCGTTGGTGAGACCAGGATGGCGAAGTGAAGCGAGGCCGTGCGGACTGCGGCGCCCACAGGTCACGGTGCAAGCAGTGGTTCGGTGGCGTCAGTCGTCCCCATCGGTGAGACCAGGGTTGCGGTGCGAGATGCGGACGGTGCGGTCTGCAGTGCCGTCAGGACACAGAGCCAGCGATGGAGTTGGTGACGGAGTCGGTTGCGGTTCCCTTCTCTGTGGCAACTGAAACAGCGGCTCCAGAAGCGGTACCCAGAGGTTGGTGAAGTCTTTGCAGTCCCTGAGACTTCAGAACAGGAGGCCAGCTCGATTTGAGGCCCTTGGAGATACTCAGCACAAGTAAAGAAAGTTCAGTCCAGTCCTTTCACTGCCCAAGGCAGAAGCAACAACTGCAGGCCAACCCAACAAAGCAATAACACAGCGAAGGGGCAGTACTCCTCCTTCTAATATAGCACAGTGAGCTATGAAGGACATTGTAACCCTCACTGTCTTATGTAGCATCCTACACATTGATTTACACACATATGATTTATTGTCAATGTATAATGAGTGCTGTAAAGCGCTCCGACACCCTGCATTGGGATGAGTAACGCTATAGCACCATAAAAGAAATAAAACAAAATAAGGGTATTTAAATTGTTATTTATGTAAATACAGGGACAGACCAACACATCTAACATTCCTGCAGTGCATGCATATCTCTTTGATCCAGGGCCTGAACAAAGTCAAAAGCATGCCTCTCTTAAGTACCTGTGAAGTGATAAGCTGTGTGCATTTATTTTCCCTTAATTGCTTTTAGCGGTGCATCTCTCCCCGCCCCCGGGCCACCTCATAGCTCCCAGCCAGGATACTTAAACAAAAGGAGGCCTGATGGTCCCTTATCGTCAACTCAGCCTCTCCCAGCCGGCACTCAAACAAGCTCATCTTCTCCTCGCAGACAGCAGCAAAGGTATACATATTTATTGCCATTTTTCTGTTTCTATTTATAATTATAGACAGAGGAAAAATATTTTTCCATCTGTATTTATATGTTAAAATCTGTTTAAACAGAAAACCGGGAGCCTTAAGTATATTATATGCAATTTTGTTTGATTTGATGAGCTAAAATATATAGACTATTAAAATCAGATGCTAATTCACAGATTATACAGTTCCTGTCCAACATCAGAGAGCTTTGGCATCACATGTCACATTCAGCACAGCAGAGGAAATAGCTGCATGTAACTGGGGAGGTAAGAAAAGAGTGATGTTTTAGGACAGGAGCCAGCCCTTTCCACAACAATCAGGATCGAGATGTAAGGGCTTAGAATTTCAACCCTCCAAGTGATTAAATAAACTTAAGGAAGGCACCCATTTCCGCACAAGACTCTTTCCACTGAACTGGTATGCTGACCTGGATTTTCAGCGGTACAAACACGATGTTTTTGCCAAGCGAGGTCACGCCTTGGGTGGATTGACTTGGGTCCCCCAGAGATCTAGAAGTCCAAAGTTTTTCTAAGTCCACATTTGTCAGATATTTCAGTATAACTCCTTCTGGACAACACCAAGGCTCCCAAGACCTCAGGGACAGCACTTAGGGGCAAGGATTCACTCCAGCAGAGGCCACCAGCAGGGTCCAGTTCTCTTCCTGTTGCAAATGATCACTCCAGGAAAAAGGCCTCCTAAAGCTTGTGATTTTCCTGTAGCAACTGAGGTGGTCAGCCAACTGACCCTTGGAGGCACTCTGTCCTGGGCACAAGTGGGAACAAGTACAGCCTTCAGGTCTCCTCAGAGGTGTCATACAGCAGATGCAGTCCTTCTGTTCTTCCACAGGTCCAGAAAGTGTTATGAGGAGGTGGTGGGGAGATGAACTTTTGTATAATTCAGTAGCTATTGGGTGGGGGCAAATCGAAGACACTCCCTAACCAATGGGGAAAAGGTTCCTGGGGACAATCCTAACCACTACTACAGCACACCTTACTGCAAACTATCCCAAAGTGCACTATTCTATGGGAAATCTAAGATGGCACAGACCTTCTGTAATTAGAGGGATCCTGTGTGCCAGTCAATGGTGTGTTTAAGGAAATGAGTAGTCTCCTCATCCTCCGCTATACCAAACACATTTTGGTACCAGCCCCCCACCAGTGGACTGGTGCCCAATCGGCTAGCCTGAGTATTTAGAACAAGCCTTCGCCTTTCTCAGGTCTCCCCTTATACTAAACTGTGAATGGGAAGGCTTTGTCTCTGTTTCTTTCAAATTAATGAAGTTCCTGGAATCTCATCTAGCTGCCCTTCCTGAGCCGATAGGCATCACACTCTCCACACCCAGCCCATTCCATCATGAGGCCTACGCCATTGTCCTGCTCTCGGAACAGTTGTCACACCTCATTAAAGGTCAAGCACTGATAGGGCAGCTGCTGGCAGGCTAATGCAAATTGGCCTCCAGGAGCTTCAGGTACGGAAAAGGTAACTTTCTTAAAGTTACTTTTCCTAAATGTTTATTACAAATTTAACTTCACCACTGAATTTAATTTCTAATAAATATTAAAAATAGTGGATGAAACATCTCTCTAACTTGTTCCAACCCCAAGAAAGCAGAATTAATATTTTAATATGAACTCTAATTTTGCTCATAAGACAGCCAGATCCTTCAACAGTAAAAATAGCTTTTGGGCACTTGTCACAGCAGAGACAATGTAACAATACATTTCTACATATATCACTTGTAAATAACATGCACCCTACCTTGCTGGCTACAAATCCTACATAGGATTGGCTTATTAATATTTAAAAGGAAGGCTTTTTCTCTGTCAAAGGGTTATTTTGACAGGTCAGGCTGCAGATTTAAACTGCAGCAGTCAAGACTACAATGCTAGGCCTTAGGTTATGTTTTCCTTGTCCCACTAGCGGATGGCATAATAAGTTCTGCAGTCTACAGGTGACGCATACTTTTCCATGCCATGGTGTAGTTTCTACACCATATACTATGTGACAGAAACGTTAACAGGATAATCATGGGATAGCCAGTTTCTACACATTTTAGGGGGTCAGAGTGCACACACTGGTCACTGGATGGCAGTGCCTCAGTGTGCAGAGTCTAAAACCAGCTATACAATTCAGCAACATATGGGGGCAACCACACAAAAAGATGGATTTCCTCACTGTTGTTAAAGAATATTTTATATGATTGCTAGTATTCCTCATGTTTTTTTCAGGGCTTTTTCTGGAGAAAATTCCATATCAGGAAAGGACAGCCTTGTGACAGGTGTGGAATGCATTTTCTTCAGTCAGATTTCGGTAATGAACCGAAGATGCAAATTTGATTCAGCGATCAAGTTTTAAATATATAGGCAGGTTTTCATAGATTTTGAGTTCGTTTGAAGAGCAGCTCAACCAGGGTTGGATATGAAAGAAGAGTCCGAGTGTAGGTTGGGGTCGTTAAAGGAGCCAGGTAGAGCTGTGGGAGGAGAACAGGAGATGGTTGGAGGTGCATGGGGCGGGGAAGCAAGAGATAAAGTGGAATGTGATAGGCTAATAAAAAAAGAGACAAGAAGGTTTACAGGTGAGGAAGAATAGTTTAAGAAAAGAGGATAGAAGGGGAGAAGAAAGGGAGGATGAGGTGAGAGGAGTTGAAAGAGCATGGTGGGGGGAACACAGAGTTTGTAGTAGGGATCGGTGTATTGGTGGGACATATCTGAGAACATTGCACACAAAAGGCTCCCCTCTCGCTGCACGATCAGCAGGCCTCCCTGACTCTGACGACCATGTCTCTTTGCTGCCTGCTGTGTTTCCCCGCGATGACGCTCCCGCTTTTGCTGCACTTTGATTGTGTCGCCTAGTTTTAGGCTTAGCCTCATTCATTGTCTTTTTCTTTACTGGTTCTTTACCGTCTAGCGCCATTCCAGTTAACAATAATAGCATCATTGTTTGTATGCAATATTGTTGTAATATTTGTAACATTGTTGCTCGTAACACTGATGTGTATTTCTGCTTTAACTTTTTCTGTTAACCCGTATAGCTGCACTTGATTGTTCTCGCCCGAGCTGGGCTGCCTCGCCGCTCACTTTTTTTCTGGCACCCAGCACCACGCCTCCTCCCAGGACCTATCTAATGGAGGACACAGTGTGGCCGCGCCAAAGCAGCGCAAAAGGCAAGCCCATCTGCACCCGTCCATGCCTGGACTGCGCCCCGCACAAGGAACCTTGGCCTTCCCACCTCTTGCAGATACACCGCTGAAGAGCTTCGTGCCCTGGACCTCAGACTTCGCAACAAGAACTACTGCTGCACCTCCCCTCGATCCACAGTAGGACCTTTTTCATGCCAACACTGTCTCGTCTCCTGCAACACCAGAGCTCCCGCATCCATAACGTCAACCACCACCACGCCAACCTCGACCTCTTCTGGACAACTCCATTGCCTCCTGTTCAATGTGCAGTCACTCTGCAAACACGCCACAGAGATGTGGGACACCATCTCCTCCCTCACCCGATGTCATGTTCCTCACAGAAACCTGGCTCAACCCTGCGTTCATGCCTGACATCGCCTCAGCCACGCCAAATGGCTACAAAATAGCACACCGGGACTGCATCAACAAATATGTAGGTGGAATCGCCATCATTCACAAAGAAACCATCCACTTCGCTATCACCACTAATGACACCACACCAATCATGGAACACCTCAACTTCCAACTCCATACCGACGGCAAAACCACCATCAGAGACACCCTCGTCTAAAGACCCCCAGGACCCCACATCAGCTTCCTCAATGCTATTTCTGAATTCATCGACCCGTTCGCCATTGACTCCAAACACTAAATTTTCCTCAGCAACCTCAATTTTCACCTTGACGACCTCAACAACACCAACACCGCCAACGTCATCGAAAACATGAACATCGGCCTCACCCAACCAGTCACCAACCCCACTCACATCGGAGGTCACACACTCTACCCCATCTTCACATCCAGCGCGAGTCAAGTACAGCCATATCACAGAGCTTACCTGGACACACCACACCATTGTCCACTTCACCATCGCAGGACCACCCTGCATCGCCACTAAGCCACCCAGCACCTCACACTACAGCTGGAACAAAATATCAGAGAGCCAGTGGACCGATGCCCTCAACCCTTCTTGCCCTGACATCTCAACCAACTTAGAACAGGCTGTCAAGAACACCTCCGCATGGATCACCGATTGTGCTGACCAACTAAATCCAAGAGATTCTCCAAGCAACCCAGTTGGCACACCACAGAACTGAAAACCACTAAACACAACTACAAGCAACTTGAAAGGAAATTATGTACCAGCCAGGAACCCACAGACAGCCACCTTCATGGTCTCCCTCAACCAATACCTCCAACTGCTGAGAGAAACAAAAAGGATCGCCCGTGCCAACCGCACTGAAGCCAGTTCAAACGACAGCAAAGAACTCTTCAATGTCAGCCACCGAAAACACCATCACCTCATCCCAGGAACTCTGCAACACCCTGGCCAACTTCTTCCTTGGTAAGATCTCCACCATCTACAAAAACTTCAAACCCCAACCCACCGCAGGGGACACCCTCAGCCTCCTCGCTCCCACAGATGCAATCCCCAACTAACTGCTCACCATCTGGGACCAACTCATCACTCAAAACAGCTCATGAACTCCATCCACTCAGGAGCACCCATGGACCCTGTCCCCACCACATCTTCAACCTCGGGAGCAAGATGATCAGTAACAAGCTCACCCCCATCTTCAAAACATCCATCACCACCCTGACCTTTGCCGAAGACTGGAAACACGCAGAAGCCAAACCCCTTCTCAAGAAACCCTCCGCTGACCACAGCAAACTCAAGAACTACCGTCCCATCTCCCTGCTCCCTTTCATCATCAAAATGCTCAAAAAGGCCATCTCAAAAAGGCTAATTCACTGAACACCTGGAGATAAACAATCTTCTAGACACCTCCCAATCGGGATTCCACAACAACCACAGTGCCGAAACTGCCCTGATTGCCAGCACCTACGACATCAGAACCCCTCTGGACCATGGAGATATGGCGGCCCTGATCCTCCTTGACCTGTCAGCAGCGTTCAACACAGTCTTCCACCACACACTTATCAAGGGGCTTCACCACATTGGAATCCAAGGAGACGCCCTCAAATGGATTGCCTCCTTCCTTACCAGCAGAATCCAGAGAATCCACCTGCCTCCTTTCTCCTCAGAACCCAAGAACATCATCTGCAGCGTCGCTTAAGGATCGCCCTCAGCCCTACTCTGTTCAACACCTACATGACCCCCTTGGCCGGCATTGTCAGAATCCATGGATTTCTCCTCAGAACCTAAGAACATCATCTGCAGCGTCGCTCAAGGATCACCCTCAGCCCTACTCTGTTCAACACCTACATGACCCCCTTGGCCGGCATTGTCAGAATCCATGGATTAAACATCATATCCTATGCAGACGACACCCAGTTCATCCTCTCACTATAAGAAAAACCCCTCCACCACGATGGCCAACATCCACAAGTGCGTGATGAGCATTGCCAACTGGATGAAAGACAACTGCCTAAAACTCAACACAGACAAAACTGAAGTGCTGATCTTCAGGAACAAACACTGTGGCCTTCCGAACTAGGACCCTCACCCACAACAACAGACTACGCCCGCAACGTTAGATTCCACCTTCCTACAAGGATGATGCTGACTATATGGTTGCCCCCACTTTTTTCCTGGTGTTCTCCTGGTTTTTGACTTAGTTGGACTGGGGCCCTGCTATTCAGGGCCCTAGTTTATCTGCTTTCTCTTTAAAATGGATTCCATGTACCTTAAGTACATCTTTGATTGGATTCTGGAGTGCCCTTATAAGTCCCTAGTATATGGTATACTATGTACCCAGGGCATAGGTACCCCAGAGGCCTACCAGGGGCTGAAGCATGTATTATGCCACCCCTGGGAAGCACTCCAAAATGGCACCACAGGTCTGCTACTGCAGCCTGGGTAAGGTGGTGCATGCACCCCTTACTGTGGTATAGGCTACCTATATCACTACTATTGCACACACATATAAACCTATAAGTCACTCCTATGGCAGGCCTTACCAATCCTGAAGGCAGAGTGCTTGGTTTTTATGTGAGAGGGTGCCCCTACATGAGCAGAGCCCCTCTGCAGCGTTCGTAGTCAATCCTCTGATGCTGTTTGTGGTGCAGCCTGACCATATACTCTTACGTGCATTATAACCTCGCGTTAAATGCTAACTTTGGGATGGCTGCACGGAAACATGTCGTGTTTGGTGTCAAACATCTTGGAATACTACCCCCGCCAGTTCTGGCGGCGGGGCAGCATTCCACCCTTCTAGAGGGAGAGACATGTACACACCGGCCTACCCGGTATTAACTTTACAGAGCCCTGGCATCACAAAATGGATGCCGCTGCCACAGACACGGGTCTGGCCTCCTGCTGCTGACCGAAACTCCGGCAGGGGAGGCCTGGACAATAGGTTTCCTGTCGAAGGGAGGTGTAACCACCTCCCCAGACAGGATAGCGTGTGTTGGGGCTGGGCGGGAGCACTCTCTGGTGCTTTGAAGTCCTGCACTGGGGGCACATTTGGTGTCCCTGTGCATAGCCCAGTTCAAACCGGTTGCAGGGGCTACCTGCCCCTGCTCTGGTGCGAAACTGGACAAAGGGAATGGGTGTAACCACCCCTCTTCCCTGACCCTCCCATAGGTGGGTCCCCAGAGTATGTCCAACCCCCTAACTTAGTATAAGTATGGGACCCCAGTCCTTAGGACTTTAGATTACCCTGGACGAAACTCTGAAACCGAATCCTGGACCTTCGACGCTCTACTTCAAAACTAGAGGACTGAAGAATCTCCCTTGGGGTCAAGGAGTGACTCCCCTGCTTGGCAGGCACCTAAGAAGCAATTGTCCGGTCTGCATCGCTGAAGCTCCCGCCGGACGCCGAAGTCTTTGCAACACCAGAGGTGGATTTCCAGACTTCCCCGAGGCTGCCCTGAGACCCAGCGAAGCTGAGGCACGTAGCTGTCGTGGGTAATGTGGAACCGTGACCCCTGGAAATCAAGAACTTTTGTAAGTGCATCCTCTTCCTGTTCTCCCACGAAGTTGTGCTTTGGGCTCCGAATAGCCCCCACCTCCAGCACCGACTGCACCGAAGATCACTGGCCTCCACTCCACGAGTGTCCTGTGAGCCAGCTCCAAGTGCGTCAACTTGAGGCTCCTTTGCGGTCGCTAGTCCGTTGGCTAGTGGGCCCTCCCGAAGGCAACTCTTCTTCTGCTTGGGCTTCCCTGGTTGCTCTAGACGTGCCCTGACTTACCCTCACTGGGTGAGTCCCCCAGACCTTGCTGGTCTGCATCAACGTCCTTTCTTTGTTTCCTCGTGACTTGCCGTTGCCAAGGCTTGTTGGGTCCAATCCGGTCACCGACACTGCAGCAATCAACAGACATCGTGGAACAGCTCGAATCCAGCTCCTGGTCGTCGTCGACGCCTCCTGGACCTCGTGGCTGAAGAGTCAAAATGACCATCAACCTACCTGAAGCACCCAACATCGGTGGGCATCTGCTCATCGCCTTCCTGGTCACTGGCTAGTGACCCAGACTCTGTCCCCTCTGCTTTCAGGTCCTTCAGATCTTCGATCCACTCTTGGATCCACCCGGACACTTTCGACTTGGTCGCCAGCAGCCTGCTGCAGCAGATCGCCATTGAAAACGACGACGAAACCCGACGCCAAAAGCCACCTATGCACCCGGCTTCCTGGGTGAGGTAACTCGAGTACTCCGGTGCTCCCGTGGGTATTGACTCTAGAACTGCCTAGTTCTAAAGGGGTTTGCTCCAAGTCCTCCTCTAAGTGTCCTTTCCTTTTAAAAATCCAACCGCGACTTTCCCCATAGAAGTCAACAGTGGCTCGCGGCTGTGTTCTCACACTGCACGCGTCCCCGTGGGTCCCCTGTGTCACTACCTTGGGTGGTTCCTTGGGGTCCAAGCACTTCTACAGGCTCTAGGCCTTGTGTCTAGCTCAGTCGTGGTTCTTATACCACTTTATTGGTATATGGTTTGGTACGCCCCTAGGGCTCAAACGTGTATTTGTGCTATTACTGTTGATATTTGACTTGTAAACTATGTACTTCGAACTCTAGCCTCATAAAGAGACTAGAGGGGTGTGTTTAAGACTAAATACATATATTTTATATATATACCTGGTGCAGTCCTCTTTCATTTGGTCACTCAAGAGATTATAGACCGGTAAAACAAGCTGCTTTACATTCCTTCAAGACTTAGCCTGAAGGCTGCTCTCCATAGCTACCACTAGGATAGCTTTCAATAAAGGTTGTCTTTAACCTATCTCCATAAGGGGTTGTTTGGACTGGTGCAAGGTGCCCACTAGAACTAGTGGACAGCATATGCCAGGCCAACTTCTCACATTGGTGTGCAGCGTGTGGGATTCCAGCTTGCTATTGTTTTACCAGATAATCTCAATTGAATTGATCAACTGAAAACCACTAAGGGTACCTTAGGTACATATAAAAACAAGCTTAGTATACAGTAAGTTCTACTGAACTTAGAGTTGTGTGTTAAGGGCCTAGCACACCCTTTCTACAACTCAAGAGAGTTTAGTAGGCCACACTAGAGTAGGTAGTGCATACACCACACTCTCACTAGTAATGTCTTCACTACCAGGAACCAGTGGGCTCCTGCCATCCAAATATGACAACCTCCCATTCTTGGAATTGAGAGAGTTGTGCAAGATTAGGAAGCTGAAGACAGGCAAAAGTGCCAACACCCAATGTCTCATGGAGATGCTCCTGCTAGATGATCTCAGAAGACCTATAGGGTCTGCAACGGTAGGCAGAGAGGGTGGGGCAGAAGATGAGGAAGGTGCCAGGGGTGAAAACCCCCAGGATCTGACCTCTGAAACTGGCCAGGAAGGTGACAATGACCTTGCCCTGGAAAATGCAGCTCCTCCTGCAGATGAGGAGGAGGATCAGAATGACCTCCCCTTTGTCCCACCAGGAAGAATTGTGAGTGTGCCCAGAAGGTCCAGATCTCCTTCTCAGGAGTCTAACCATTCTGACACCTCAGTAGGGACCTCTGTTTCCTCTCATAGGAGGGAAACCTCTCATGAGAGGAAGGACAGACTGCTCAGGTATGAGGAAGCTCAGTTGAGAATCAGAAAAGAGCAGTTGGCTATAGATAGGGAGTCCCTAGAGCTTCATAGACAAAGAAGAAAGTTGGGACTAGAGTCCCATGGTGGCAGCAACTTCCCTAGTGGTAGGGAAAGGTCTTATGACCATAGAAACCTGAGCAAGATTGTCCCTCCCTACCAGAGTGGGGATGACATCCACAAATGGATTACTGCACTGGAGAGGGCCTGTAAAGTTCAGAGGGTCCCCCAGGAGCAGTGGGCAGCAATCTTGTGGCTCTCCTTTGCAGACAAAGGTAGAGACAAGCTCCTCACTGTTAGAGAAGAGGAAGCTGACAATTACAAAGTCTTGAAGAGTGCTCTGATTGATGGGTTTGGCCTAACCACTGAACAGTATAGTTTGAAGTTCAGAGATACCCAAAAGACTCAGACTCAAGACTGGGTTGACTTTGCAGATTGTGCTACTAAGGCTCTGGAAGGTTGGATACATGGCAGCAAAGTGCATGACTTTATAGGATTGTACAATTTGATTATGAGGGAGCAGATCCTTAATAATTGTCAAAACCAGCTTTTACACCAGTACCTGGTGGACTCTGATCTGACCTCTCCCCAAGAATTGGGAAAGAAGGCAGACAAATGGGTCAGAACCAGGGTAAGGCCTAAGAATCAGGGTGGTGACCAGAAGAAAGATTCTACCAAGTCCCAAGAGAAAGGTGGGGATAAATCTAAGGATAAATCCACTACAGGGCCCCAAAAGTCCTCTTCTGGGGGTGGGTCCCAAACACCTTCCTCTCCTGAAAAGAAACCCTATTGCCATGTCTGTAAAAAGCCTTGACACTGGAAAACAGATCCCAGTTGCCCCAGGATTGGCAATAAAGAAAATGTTCCTCCAACAAATACTACCACCCCTCCTGGTACTACCAGTAGTAATCCCCCAGTTGGGAGTGGTGCACCCAAAAAGTTAGGTGCTTTTGCAAGGGGAACAGAGGTGGGCCCTAGTTTAGACAGGACCCCCTCAGCAGACTCCTCTGACTCTGATGGTGGTATAGGATTTGCCACCTTTACCATGGGTCCCACAGCATTGGGCAGGTACAGACTGGAGCCACTGATTAATGGTCAGAAAGCTGTGGCATTCAGGGACACAGGGGCTAGTGTCACCATGGTGGCAGGGAAACTAGTCCCCCCTCACCAGCTTTTACCTGAGTTTAAATACCAGGTGACCAACATTGATGGTGTCAGAACAGATCACCCCATGGCCATAGTCGATCTCAGCTGGGAAGGGGTCACAGGCCCAAAAAGAGTGGCAGTGTCCCCAACCTTGCCTGTAGATTGCCTGATGGGCAATGATCTAGAAATTTCAGCCTGGGCTGAAGTTGAACACCAAGCCCATCTGAGAATGCTGGGCATTCCTGAGAGAGTTAGGGGGGCTGTGATGGCCACAGCCCGACTCCCAGGAAAATTTTGGAGTGATGGAGCCTGAAAGAATGGCCCACTCTCCTCCACAAGAGAGCACAAGGGTTGAAGAAAAGTCTTCTTCCCCCCAGACTATAGGTAAGGGTCAGCCTCCTCAGGGAACTGATCCTACCCCTAGTGAAGGAACTGCCCCAGAGGGAGTAAGGCCTGGCTTGGCAACCCCTCTGAGGGCAGGGGACCTTTCCAAGGTGGTACCTAGTCTGGAGCAGGTAACCTGCCCCTCTCTACCCTGCCTCAGTCAGCCCAGGGCTGCAGAGGTCAGGGAGGTCAATGGATCCCACAGGGCCCCCTGCCCAGAGGAACCCCCCCATCAGCAGATTAGGGGCACCCAGTCTAGTAGCCCTAGCCAGGTGAAAATTCCTCAATACACTGAGGGATCCCCCATACCTTTGTGTAGCGACCTCCCCCAGAAGGACTCTGTTAGGCAAGGGCAAACCTGGGACCAAAAGGTTCCAAACCTGCCATGCCCCTCCAGTGTTCCATCCAAAGGGACCCAACCCCCAGCTGTAGGCAGCCAAAGGTTGACCCTTAGAGCAAAGTGCAACTCAGTCATGGAAGGACAGGCATACATGGTGACCAGTGATCTGAGGAAGCTGAGACCAACTTTCCTAGGGCCTCACTTCCCTACTCAGACACCTCCTCAGCCTTTTACTTTACCAAAGCACACCACAGGTAGTGATTCCCCATGGTGGAGACCCTCTCATACCCTTAGGGTGAGGGATAGCTTAGTGGACCATAAGATAGGGGGTAACCATGCTAGTGCAGGTACTTCCTTATATGGCCACTTAGTCAATAAAGGCTCAACTGGCCAAGGTTAGCCTTATCTCCTTTCGTTTGGGGGGGGGGTTATGTAGGAAGGTGGAATCTGACTATATGGTTGCCCCCACTTTTTTCCTGGTGTTCTGCTGGTTTTTTACTTAGTTGGACTGGGGCCCTGATATTCAGGGCCCTAGTTTATCTGCTTTCTCTTTAAAATGGATTCCATGTACCTTAAGTACATCTTTGATTGGATTCTGGAGTGCCCTTATAAGTCCCTAGTATATGGTATACTATGTACCCAGGGCATAGGTACCCCAGAGGCCTACCAGGGGCTGAAGCATGTATTATGCCACCCCTGGGAAGCCCTCCAAAATGACACCACAGGTCTGCTACTGCAGCCTGGGTAAGGTGGTGCATGCACCCCTTACTGTGGTATAGGCTACCTATATCACTACCATTGCACACACATATAAACCTATAAGTCACTCCTATGGCAGGCCTTACCAATCCTGAAGGCAGAGTGCTTGTTTTTGATGTGAGAGGGTGCCCCTGCATGAGCAGAGCCCCTCTGCAGCGTTCGGAGTCAATCCTCTGGTGCTGTTTGTGGTGCAGCCTGACCATATACTCTTAAGTGCATTATAACCTCGCGTTAAATGCTAACTTTGGGATGGCTGCATGGAAACATGTCGTGTTTGGTGTCAAACATCTTGGAATACTACCCCCCGCCAGTTCTGGCGGCGGGGGTAGCATTCCACCCTTCTAGAGGGAGAGACATGTACACACCGGCCTACCCGGTATTAACTTTACAGAGCCCTGGCATCACAAAATGGATGCCGCTGCCACAGACACCGGTCTGGCCTCCTGCTGCTGACCGAAACTCCGGCAGGGGAGGCCTGGACAATAGGTTTCCTGTCGAAGGGAGGTGTAACCACCTCCCCAGACAGGATAGTGTGTATTGGGGCTGGGCGGGAGCACTCTCTGGTGCTTTGAAGTCCTGCACTGGGGGCACATTTGGTGTCCCTGTGCATAGGCCAGTTCAAACCGGTTTCAGGGGCTACCTGCCCCTGCTCTGGCGTGAAACTGGACAAAGGGAATGGGTGTAACCACCCCTCTTCCCTGACCCTCCCATAGGTGGGTCCCCAGAGTATGTCCAACCCCCTAACTTAGTATAAGTATGGGACCCCAGTCCTTAGGACTTTAGATTACCCTGGACGAAACTCTGAAGCCGAATCCTGGACCTTCGACGCTCTACTTCAAAACTAGAGGACTGAAGAATCTCCCTTGGGGTCAAGGAGTGACTCCCCTGCTTGGCAGGCACCTAAGAAGCAATTGTCCGGTCTGCATCGCTGAAGCTCCCGCCGGACGCCGAAGTCTTTGCAACACCAGAGGTGGATTTCCAGACTTCCCCGAGGCTGCCCTGAGACCCCAGCGAAGCTGAGGCACGTAGCTGTCGTGGGTAACGTGGAACCGTGATCCCTGGATACCGAGAACTTTTGTAAGTGCATCCTCTTCCTGGTCTCCCACGAAGTTGTGCTTTGGGCTCCGAATAGCCCCCGCCTCCAGTACCGACTGCACCGAAGATCACTGGCCTCCACTCCACGAGTGTCCTGTGAGCCAGCTCCAAGTGCGTCCACTCGAGGCTCCTTCGCGGTCGCTAGTCCGTTGGCTAGTGGGCCCTCCCGAAGGCAACTCTTCTTCTGCTTGGGCTTCCCTGGTTGCTCCAGACGTGCCCCGACTTACCCTCACTGGGTGAGTCCCCCAGACCTTGCTGGTCTGCATCAACATCCTTTCTTTGTTTCCTCGTGACTTGCCGTTGCCAAGGCTTGTTGGGTCCAATCCGGTCGCCGACACCGCAGCAATCGACAGACATCGTGGGACAGCTCGAATCCAGCTCCTGGTTGTCGTCGATGCCTCCTGGACCTCGTGGCTGAAGAGTCAAGACAACCGTCAACCTACCTGAAGCACCCGACATCGGTGGGCATCTGCTCATCGCCTTCCTGGTCACTGGCTAGTGACCCAGACTCTGTCCCCTCTGCTTTCAGGTCCTTCAGATCTTGGATCCACTCTTGGATCCACCCGGACACTTTCGACTTGGTCGCCAGCAGCCTGCTGCAGCAGATCGCCATTGAAAACGACGACGAAACCCGACGCCAAAAGACACCTATGCACCCGGCTTCCTGGGTGAGGTAACTCGAGTACTCCGGTGCTCCCGTGGGTATTGACTCTAGAACTGCCTAGTTCTAAAGGGGTTTGCTCCAAGTCCTCCTCTAAGTGTCCTTTCCTTTTAAAAATCCAACCGCGACTTTCCCCATAGAAGTCAACGGTGGCTCGCGGCTGTGTTCTCACACTGCACGCGTCCCCCGTGGGTCCCCTGTGTCACTACCTTGGGTGGTTCCTTGGGGTCCAAGCACTTCTACAGGCTCTAGGCCTTGTGTCTAGCTCAGTCGTGGTTCTTATACCACTTTATTGGTATATGGTTTGGTACGCCCCTAGGGCTCAAACGTGTATTTGTGCTATTACTGTTGATATTTGACTTGTAAACTATGTACTTCGAACTCTAGCCTCATAAAGAGACTAGAGGGGTGTGTTTAAGACTAAATACATATATTTTATATATATACCTGGTGTGGTCCTCTTTCATTTGGTCACTCAAGAGATTATAGACTGGTAAAACAAGCTGCTTTACATTCCTTCAAGACTTAGCCTGAAGGCTGCTCTCCATAGCTACCACTAGGATAGCTTTCAATAAAGGTTGTCTTTAACCTATCTCCATAAGGGGTTGTTTGGACTGGTGCAAGGTGCCCACTAGAACTAGTGGACAGCATATGCCAGGCCAACTTCTCACAATCCTGGATAGCAAACTCACCATGAAAGTCCAGATCATAGCAGTCTCCTCCGCATGCTTCTTCACACTTCGCATGATCCGCAAGATTTTCAAATGGCTACCCATCAACACCAGACAAATTGTCACTCTAGCCCTAATCACCAGCCGGCTGGACTACAGCTACACACACTATGTAGGAATCACCTCTCACCTTCTGAAGAGAATGCAGACCATACAGAATTCAGCTCCCATACTCATACTCGACCTCCCTAAGCGTACCCACATTGCCCCTGCACCTCAAGAAGCTCCACTGGCTCCCCATCCAGAAGAGATGGAAATTCAAGATGCTGATCCACACCTACAAAGCCCAACACAACCAAGGACCAGCTTACATCACCCACAGCGTGAACTTCCACCTACCCTCTAGACACCTGTGCTCCACCTCCTTTTTCCTCTCTCACACCCCCTGCAGCCACCGAAGCAACAGTGGAGGATGCACTATCTCCTACCTTGCTACAAAAGCCTGGAACAATCTCCCCATTCACCTCCAGACATCTTCCTCGCTGCTTGAATTCAGGAAAGGACTCAAGACCTGTCTATTCAACAGCCTCCCCTACTGCCCCCCCTCCGCAGCAGGGCTCAGAGCGCCTGGATACCCTCTCGGGTGACAAGCCGCGCTCTATAAATCCTTTTCGATTGATTGATTGAAAAATTACAAAAATATTGTGTCCTAAATATCAATTACAAAAATATTGTCCCAATGGGTGTAGATTTTCCATTATTGACTCAAATTGTTACTTAAATGGTTGATATTTAGGAAGCAATATTTTGGTCAGACAATATTTTGCCCTTGATATTCAGGTAATAGGCAGTTAGTGTGAACAGGTGGGGCTGCTGGGTGTGGAGGGCTTTAAAGAAAGCAAAAGAGGTGATGTATGAGGTTTGTGCTGGGATGGTCTGATGTTATTGAATGGCATATTTATTATGAGGTAGGGGAACAGATCTGTGTAAGTTTGAGGCAACAAGGTTACAGGTAAAGAGAAAAAACGTGGTTAAGAAAAAGGAGTGGGTAAGTGAGGGGTAATGGTAAGGATGTTTAGTGAAGGGAGATGGTGAGGCGGAGGAGGTAGGTGGAGGAGAGAAATGTTATAAAGAGATGGAAGGAGGGAGGAATACAGAGAAACAGTCCTTAATGGGAGTTAGAACGTTTTGAGGAGCGATGGTTGGCAAGGTAAGTAGAGGGGAGGAAAGGAATAGGAAGCAGTCAGGAAAGTATGTGAGAGACCATGGGAATGATCTATCTGTGAAACAAGAGCTCATGCTGGAACAGTTGAGGTGAGATGGAGATTTTTCTGGTGACATTAGACCTTTTTGGACAGAGACACATGCTGATGCTCTAAGCTATTATAATAAACCAACAGTTAATTAAGGTTCTTTAAGTTCATTTTGGAGCTGCATCCCTGCAGACCAGTGATTATTATTATTATTATTATTATCATTACTTATAGAGCGCAACTGACACCCTACGGGTAACCTGGCGCTGATACACAGCTTGTCAAACTGCAGTCCTATTGGCAACCCTGGGACATCAACAGTATATTCAATTATTACACAGGATCATGTTCAGTAACTCGGGACTGCCCCACAGGAACAAGAAACAGATCCCATAAGAGTAAACAGGATATGACAGCAGCACAAGGACACCTCAACAGCAAGGACACAAAAAAATAACTATTAAGATGGAAGGTAGGCAAAAGTCATGTAACTTGCAATACTACCACCAAAAAAAAAGTGCTGCAAATTAAAATACTGTCAATAACTCGAACACAAACAGCAAAACTTGATCTACAATAAAAATAATTTTAAATGAAGGTTTTTAGCTGCATTTTTTAAAAACATTTGTGTTCTTTTTTTTTTTAACATTACCACATTCAATCAATTCCATACCCCTATTCTCTCTCTCTGTGCTCCATAGGCCTTTTGAGCTAGAGAGCAGGCTATTACGGCCAGCCCTGCCAAGCACCACGCTTACGTGGTTAGACTAACGCATTTTAGTGATGGTATTTGCATCACCGCACTAAAATGCACTAGTCAAGCATTTACGGTGCCCCTGGTGCCACCCAAAAAGAGGCACACTAGAAAGCTGAGCTGCATAATTAATAATCAAGGCCTTATAGGCAGTGTACTAACATTCAATGCTCTGCAGGCTGCTGCTTCTGACAAATTATTGGTCTACTGTGACTAGATACAAATCAACAAAGTGCTGGTGGTGGTGTGTAGTCACGGCATACCGCCCTGGGTAAGCTGGAGTTCAACCTCTGTATGTGTACTTGGACCATGTGGTCTCTGCTCATTGCAAAGCTGCATGAAACATAAACAAACTGCTGCGCAAGATACGCTGCTGCACACGTGGATCTGGACAGCACCTTGCCCTGTTTTCTAGTGACTAGCACAACCTGTGACCACACGCAGGAGGCTGATTTGCACAGGTAGCCTCCTCAAATACTGGTGTGTCGCAATGAAGCAGCATTCATTCATTAACGGGTCAGCAAGGACAGCATAGGCCTAGAACTGAATATCAGGCTAAAACACACAGCTACAGGAGAACGCCTGAAGCAAGATGGTGTGTGCTGTGATAAAAGTTATTGTCAGGGCCCTTTTTAGGTCAAGCCTAGGCAGCGCATGCGCTGTTTCTTTGAGACATGCTGTATTCTTTCTGTGGGCTTACAGTCCGCCCATTGCCTTTTTATTCGTCCCTTTGATTGTCATTCAAAAATGCTTGCTTGCTAGTGGTTAATCCTTCCTCTTTGTCCCTCCTTTTTGTGTTTGGTTTCCTCCCACAGAGCACTGCCCAATTACTGTTAACGGTACGCTTCTGTTTTGATTTGGGGGGACTATTTTTTTCTTTGATTCCTGCTTGTGTCACTGTTTGCCCATCTTTTGTGGTTCAGCTTTGGCGCCCGTTACTTAATCTCCCCGTCCCGTTCAAATACCGAGATGAAATGTCAGATGCTTCAGATACTGTTTTCTAAATCGCCTCTTTAATTTTCTCTAACTTCAAATTGCGACGATTTCCCTGAAACCTCTCCCGCTTCCCTCCTTCTTGCTTTAGCGAGCTTTGGTCACCAGACCTTCAGCAGACTAAACTGGTAGCAGAGTTAAGGGCAAGGCTTGGGCAACTCCCGTCGCATCTTCTCCAACGCTTGTTCATATAATGTGAACTCAAGCGACCCGAAGGAGTTGGAGCACTTTACATGAGCGTTAGTTACATTACACAATGTCAGATTAATTTTTGGGGGCATTTTTATAGAGCGCAAACTCGAGGTATTGAAGTGCTTTACAAAAGCTCCAGTTACATTACACAAGGTCAGGTTAATTCTTTTGTTTTTAGGTGTGTGGAAATTAAGTAATACTGCCGCCATCCCTATTTATTCATTATTTCCCCTCTACCTGACAAATGAGAGAATTTTGTTGTTGTTGCTATGTCCAGGGCTCCTATACCTAGGTGACACAGAGGCCGGGCCGGGGGCTTGCTGTTAAACAGATGGTGCAAACAGTGTTTTCAATGGATGCTCTGGAGAAGGGTGCCTGGTGAATAGAGGCCTGGGGGAGGAGAGATGCCATTGGAGAATACTTCACTACTTTTTTTCATAGGCTGTTCAATACTCTAGTGATGCAGAATGTTGTAGTGCTGTTGACTTGTATTGAGGCACTTGTCTTTCTGTCTATGCACTAAAAAGCCTTGGAATGTATCCATAAATGTTTCCTGAGGCAAGCATGCATTCCTGAAACACACTGCATGGCCCAGTGTGTAGTAATTGTATAGCTCTTCAAACCCTGGTTTATTGATTGTTAAAGCTTGCTACATTTCTCCTGTTGGGGACTAGCGTTACAAAGGCGCAAGAGCTGAGGAAAACAACAGGAAACATTAGCAAAGGACTTCCAGAGAGAGGCTACAATAAAGCAGATTTCCTGAGACTCCTGCACTGCACCGCAATTAAGCCGAGCTGTGCATTCAGCCGGAATGTGTGTGCGCAGGTGGTACCAATGGTGGCCTAAGCTCATCGGCCATCCTCCCACATGCCTGCCCCGCAGCCTCTTCCTGTCGTCGTCCTCCTCTCAGAGCTCTAATTTCAAAGCACCTTCACAGTAGCTCACCAGGGACTGTGAGACATTTTTTATTATATAATGTGAACTTGAGCGACTCGAAAGTGTTGGAGTGCTTTACAAGAGCGCTAGTTACATTACAGAAGGCCAGATTAAATTTTGGGGACATTTTTATAAAGCGCAAACTTGACTGATTCAAAGGTATTGGTGCGCTTTACAAAAGCGCCAATTACATTACACAAGATCAGGTTATAGCAAAGGCGACTTGAGCTCATCGGTCATTTACAGATCACACACTACAAAATTTACTGTTTCTTTGTACTTAAATACTATCTGTTATTGTCACCCAATACTCATTTTATCAGCCTTATGAAGCTGATAGACAAGGTGTCTTTGTCCATATTTTAACCTATGGTCTGTACATGGGGAGTTGAACTCCCTAGATGATCCTACAGTCTGACTTTTCAATCTCCTTTGAACTCTGCCACAAAGAAGGTGCAGTAACACTACAAGTCTACCTCATATACACATAGCTCCCACACAACTCTGTATGGAAGGGACAAAAGGGATCGCTGTAAATCTGCAACCGGCCTATAGCAGGCCTATGCAGAACTATGCATCTTTGGTTAGCGTACTGCATTTAAGTGCTAGTGTCCACATCACTGCAGTAAAATGCTATATCACACTGCTAGCTTGGATATGCGCAACGTAGTGCAGTGCAGCAGCTCAAAGCAGTGGTTGCAAGTTTTAGTCAGCAGCCTGCCAGTCGTCGGAGTGTGTGAGCCAAGCCCAAGTCTAGAGGTGACTGGTTTGCTATGGTGATCTCAGCCTGGCTAAGCTGTTTACTTTATTTTGCTACAATTCGGTAACCTAAAACTCCCTCTGGGCGCAGGTCAGACCTCATCTCCTCACAAAGTGCCTCAGGAAATGGTCCTGATAACTTCAGTCCCCTTGCGGATAGCCGCCTGTGTTGATTGGGCCATGAAAGTAGGCCCACTAGATTCTATTTGCTGGCCATGTTGCATACACAGGTCTTGCTGCAGAAGTATGCACCAGGCAGCAGTTGCAGTGGCACCCAGAATGTGTTCAACTTCTGAGGCCAGTGGGGTCAGAGGTGCAGGTGGGAACCGACAGTTGCAAATACTGCAGCATCATGGTGACGCGGATGGACTGGAAATTCTCAAGGGCTGGAGACAATAGTGTATGGACCAACAGCTTGCTGAATCATGGTAAACTGGCATGAAGCCCCTGGCTTGCAAAAAACACTGAGCTCAGCTGAAGATAGCAGCATGTGCACACTGAGGGTGGCTCTGATCTGCACTAACTTTGCACAGACAGGTCATTCTATCCCTGGCACCATAGGAGAAAAAGTTAGCACTGGAAATAGGGTTGGTGAAATTCCATTTCGTGGGTTTTGAAGCAGTTTCAATGCCTTTTTATTAGAGCTGCTCATTGCTCATAAAATGGTAATTTCTGATGTTTTTTTCTTTACATGGGCTTCATTTTCAGGGTTTAGTCACAACAAAGTGGCACTCGAAGTGCCACGCATTTACCAGTAAAATGTCACTTATGCTTACACTGAAACCATGCAAATGTTACCAGGGCACAAGTCGAGGGTATACATGGGTAGACGGAATCTACCCACTATTTTCACAACTGGGGTGGCATGGTGAGCAAAAGAATGATGGATTTAAAACAGATCTCTTGACTGGGGTGAATGTTTTGATTTGTTCTGCATTCCGTCAATCAATTGTGTGTCTTTTGCTTCCTCGCCCTAAGTGCGCCGAGTATGCCCAGATGTGGGTCCCGGGCTCACTGTGCCACTGGATTCAAGCTATCCCGGCTGATAAGGGGTGAAACCCCGAAACCGGTCATAGGATGCTTGTTTCCGGTCCAGGGAGGACCTGGCTTGGCAGTTTGGGCTGGACTGTTCCCATGAGGGACAGGGTCAAGACTGATTTGCATATGGCCAGGTCTAAATTGGGGTGGCAAGGTGAGCAAAAGAATGATGGATTTAACCCAGATCTCTTAACTGGGGGTGAATGTTTTGATTTGTTCTGCATTCCGTCCATCAATTGTGTGTCTTTTGCTTCCTCGCCCTGAGTGTGCCCGGTATGCCCAGACGTGGGTCCCGGGCTCACTGTGCCACTGGATTCAAGCTATCCTGGCTGATAAGGGGTGAAACCCCGAAACCGGTCATAGGATGCTTGTTTCCGGTCCAGGGAGGACCTGGCTTGGCAGTTTGGGCTGGACTGTTCCCATGAGGGTCAGGGTCAAGACTGATTTGCATATGGCCAGGTCTAAATTGGGGTGGCATGGTGAGCAAAAGAATGATGGATTTAACCCAGATCTCTTGACTGGGGGTGAATGTTTTGATTTGTTCTGCATTCCGTCCATCAATTGTGCGTCTTTCACTATTTTCACAGGGTAGATGCCATATACCCTTCGATGAGGTTGGGCCCCACAGAAATATGCTAAACCTTGTCCTGGTGTCATTTTCAGGCACCGGCATGCATTCAGCAGCGCCTGCACGTTGTCTGCGTTCATTTGGAGCAGCAACGTGCAGCTGGGGAGGGGGCTTATCAGATTCCAACTGGGCCCATAGTATTGGCCGAAGTTAAGGGGTCATCAGGCCGCCTTTTGTTTGAGTATCCTGGCTGGGAGCTATCAGGAGGTTCACACCTACAGTGGCTTAACTGTGGGGGGGGGAGTTTTTGGGGGCGGCGGGAGTCGTGCCTGTCTACTACCACCATTCCCTCAGCAAGTCGCCTGTCAGCCGGCACCCCATCTGCTCTTACCTGCACCCAGGCAGCAGACTTAGGGGCCGCCCCGGGTGGCAGTACGTCTAGCTACACCACTGCACACGTTAATGTAATGGAGGGGAAATAAAGGCACACGGCTTATCACTTCCCAAGTGCTTAAGAGAAGCTTGCTTTTGACTTTGTGCAATCCCTGAACATAAGATATATGCATGCATTGTAAGAATGTCAGATGTGTTGGTTTTGCCCAGTAATTACACAATTAATTTAAATGCCACTATTTTTTTTTAAACTTCTTTTATAGCGCTACTCATCCCAATGCAGGGTGTCAGAGCGCTTTACATTACACATAAACATTTTATACTGACAATAAACAATATGTGTGTAAATCAATGTGCAGGATGTGTTACATAAGGCAGTAAGTGTTACAAAGTGTAGCAGTCACATCTCCTTCATAGCTCACTGTGCAATATTAGAAGGATTACAATTTATAAACTGCAAGTAACGAAAGGATCTATCTATGTGTTAAAAGCAGTAACCCACTTACTGATCTACATAAAATAGAAATGTGCCATTCGCATGTTACATGATGCACTTTGCAGGAGACACATTGACCCTCTATGCTACTTTGATTCAAATCTGGGACTAGACAAAACACAGATCTCTCCAGCAAGTGCATTAATCTCCAGAGTTATCTTACCATTATTATTATTCCCTGAGATTTAGTTGGCATACAAAGATGTCCACAGCAGCTGCACTAACCCCTAAAGAAATTTTAAGACTTTGCAAACAATTAAGCAGAACAGATTTACTGCCACATTTCTCATTGTTGCCAATTTCTTTGCAGCAGGGTTTTAAAAAATAAATGTATAAATTGAGGCCCAAATTTTGAGTGGGTGTTGCATCACGTTTTTGACACAATCCCAAAACGAAATCTAATTTGTTAAGTATTGTAATGCACTCAAATGTCCTGTTATTAGACCTGTTAAACATATGTGTGAGGTCTTAAGATCTGATATCACTTACTTTGAGGTCATGGGTTGTGATTTCACGTGCGATATCACGCGCCGTGATGTCACGCAAGGTAATGTCACGAACCATGATGTCACTTGCATACTGCACTTGGTTCACCCACTTAATTTTTTTTAGGACTTGTTCCCTAAATGTTAGGCAAAATCACTCTAAAACTTGCAGCCATGCATGGCCTTCCAAAATTGTGAAGTGATTCATCGAGCGGCGCAGCTTCGTGGCGTGAGCAGCCTTGGATGAAAAAAAACACACAATATTTGAAAGAGCATGGAAGAATATAAACGAAAGCGTTAAATAAGCAGTGGCTTGAACGAATAAAGAATAGTTACGTGACCTTGGAGAAAATGTGCCTGAACGGGTATACAATAGACTCGCAATTTTAAGTGGCTGCGAACATTATGACATTACATATTTCTTTACAGCAATGAAAAGAAATTGCAGAGGCATCACGGTTAGGTGCCAGGAAAACCTTTAGCTACGCACACAATTAGCGAGTGGGAAGGCCTGCCCTGGGGGGTGAGTAGGAAGGAAATCTACCGCCTCCCCGGGGCTTCATAGAACAACCTATATAGGGCAGCGCTGTTTACAGCGCGCAGATCAATGCGGATCACTGCGGGGGCTGGGCACGTGCATGACAAAGTGTCTTGCCACGCGGCCTCGCGAGGCCCCATAACAGGCGCGCCTATCAAAGCAGGTCAAATACAGCCTTATCAACTTACACCCGTTTATGCAATATTAATAATCTTTCTAGAAATACACACGAGGAGGCTGGTTCTTCGTGCTATACAAGGTACTAGAAGTGAGAGACGCTAGCCTCACTAGCCTTCGAAGGATGAAGGGATAGGTTCGGCAAAGACGGGTCACGTAAACCGGGTGAGTTTCGAGTCGGTAAGAGCAGCATTTTTATGGCTGCAGTGCTGATGTATTTAGAAAAGATCTAATCACGCACAAGAGACTCGAGGAATGACAAGTGGCAACAATCGTGTTACTGCTGATTTGCGTGACTGATTGATTGTCCTGTAAGTTTTAGTTCGTTTGCTGTGCATCACTAAAAATAACTTTATTTAATGTAAGTAATAATGCTGATTAAAGTGTCGTAATGTCTTAAGTATATAGTTCAACTAAAGTTTCAGCAAGACTGCTGGTAGCTAGTGAACCTTGAAAATAATTGGTACGTTTTGTCATTTTTGTGGTTATTTCTCAGGAGCCGACTTTTTGTCCAAGGGAAAATAATTGTTATAGAAACGAGGCTTCTAAGGCACAGCAAAGTAAGGGGTTCGAAAAGGTGGGTCTCAGTAAAACATTGATAGTAACGGGGCCGATAATGGCGCGCCTGTGTTGAGCACCATCGGGGGAGCGTAGGCAAAACGTTTGGGGGAAAACCACACCAAGGATGTCAAGTCTAACAAATGGCATAACAATTCTGCTATACTTTAATATCAGAGAGAGGACAGGGTGAGCTTCTCCTCGGGTGACAATAAATCAGTGTCACCAGAAGATGGCCACTTCCCAGCCACAGGAGGATGCTTCATTTTACAACATTATGCCGCCACCAAGGACTCAGCAGGTTTTCGCTCATTCTCAGATATCAGAAGGATGTTAGCTGCCTCCCTCGTGTTTGCGGTAGAGAACTACGGTCATACTACAGCAAAGAACAAAGATATTTAGAATGCGAATTACACAATGTGTTAGGCTCTACCAACCAGAGTCAGTATCTGGGAGGTATGAATAGGCTATTGAAGGGGGCACTTATCTGCTCGAGAGACCCACGTGTCTTAAGCAAACTACAGCGTGTTCTTCCCTTAAGTATCGCCAACAGTACATGTTGAAGCATTGGACATTATGTTCTATTTTGTGAGGGTCTGACAGAACATTGAATATGTTTCAGGAAGGAGGACTTGAAACCATTAATGCGTGCTGAAAAGTTCTCCAAAAAAACTACCACTGAAAGTAAAAGTAATTAGCAGCACTGAGCATTACCTGACAAAAAACGAGCATTGTACTTCAACCCCAAATGTGTCGTATTTTCGGCCTAGCGAAGCGTTTCAGCTCTTAGACAGTCAGTCATGAAATGGAACTCAAGTGAGATGCACGTGCGGGAACCACTGAGATGCACATATGATACATAAGGTCTCCACACAAACTTCCAAGGGTTATTAAGATAACTAATCGGTTCCTACCTCATGGTACAATGAAGTTGCCATTCAAATGTTGTTGAACATTATAGGTTGAGTGTAAGATAACATTTACTGCTGTTCATGTTAGTTCTAGCTGTGACCTAATTCTTACATGTTACGCCAAATTACAATATGACATTTGCTTAAGCCCTTCACTAAAAGAGAAGCAAAAGGGTTGGAAGGAAACTAATCGCTAAAAACAAGAAGGCCTCTATCCTAAAATGTTTTGAATGCGAATTTAAAGGCTTGAAGTGTTGTAATAGCACATAAGTGGGAATGTAAACGTAGCAAGGTGGTAACACCATTCCCTCTGCAAAGCAAGTGACCACCAAGCTTCCACCTGCATTTTACACAGCAATCACTGACCACCCCAAATAGACACTTGGACAAAATCATGTAAGAGAGACATGTATCCCTTGCACAGGAATTTATTGTATTTTAAGAGAGAATGGCTGTATACAAAGAGGAAGGTCCAGAACACAAAGGACTTAGAGAAAATAGCACACAAACCCGTAACATTGTGCTTCAGCAGAAAAACATACACATTCTTCTTCAGATGCCCTCTCCAATCCCATAAAGTGAAAACAACAAACAAATCATCAACTGCATGAAGAAAATATTCTGGAAACCTCACACCTGTCCAGCGGCTACCAATCAATTCTACAGAACCAATAGAACACATCGTCTTTTTCCAATGCCGAATAGGAAGGGGATGTCAGCACAGCACTCCACACTGAACTCTGCCATACTCAAGAGAACAACTTCAATATCGTACAGCACACTTTTTCAGGATTAACACGTTTTAGGATAACAAACGTCTTAGTAACAATTCTTGCCCAATGATATTATTAGCCTATATTAAGAACAAAGGCACTAGTCGCAAACTCTTTTATACTGAAGATAAGATTCATTCTAGCTCATAGGCCTTTATTGTATCCCATTATGATGTGGTCATTGCAGTACACTACTTCACAGCAAGACACATTTCTAAAATGCATAGAAAAAAGATGAAAGTCAGTAAATTATGGCTTGTATGACCAATAAAGATGAAACTCAATTTACTACTATACCAGTATGTTACATTTTGCAATTAATACATAATTTTCCAGGAATTGTAATGTGCATATATTTTAAAAATCACCATTCTAAAAATAACCATTCTGAGGGTTAGCTTGTTATAGAACAAGATACTATTCGGGAGCTCCATTACCCCCCTCCCCTCCCCCCATTGCCTCATGATGAAAGCCCTGCTGGATTTATGTCCTAAGAGCTGAAACATTGACCGCGTGGATGACATTTGATATATTGTTTAACTTTTTTTTCAGATTTGTTTTGTGATCATCCATTAATTGTATTTCAACATTCTGCCTTTTTCAATTTTTTGCACCACGTTCTCTACTCAATTTCTCATTTAAGTGGCACTTATTTACACTGGGCCATGACACTTTTTTCTTTTTTTTTCTATTTCTATTTAATGATATTTGCATAACTAACAGTAGTAACAACCACGGTACAGTCCTGTGCAAAATTACTTTCAGGTTTAGATAGCTGTATAGAGTAATCTATTTCATATTAAAGGTTTCTTGGCGCTTTCTGCAGACTGGAATCAATCCTGGTTGGTGAATTATTTGTTGAATAAATCCCTTTTTAGGGACTTTCTGAAGAGGGGTATGAAGGATTGTTTACGCGGAGTAAATAGAAGCACTTTCCAAGGTCTAGCATCTGTTACGTAGATGGTGGTATCCCCAAAAGTTGTAGAATGTACTTTGGGAAATCGTAAGCGAGAAAGTAGTTCTGATCATAAACCTTCGTTAGTTCTATGCCAGAGGAATTTCTTGGCCATGAATTTTCAGGTAATTAGAGTAAATGGACCTGTAGGCTGTGGTCAAAGCCCTAAACAAGCTTCTGCTGTTAACTGGTAGCCCATGAAGATTACTTTGGGCCTGAGTGACTGAATCATGCTTGAGGTCACAATGCAAACGAATGGCAATGTTTTGTAGCAACTGGTAATGAGCAATGTGTTTTTTGGGAGCGACTAGAAATATAGAATTTTCATAGTCAATCCTAGACTGAATCAAGGCATTGATTACAGGGACTAGGAGATCCTTCTCTGATATGTTAAAACACTTTCAGGTGAAAGAAACAAGTGTAAGGGGTAATGCCTCGATGGACTAAATGTCAATGCCTAAGTTATGTATGGACTTTTAAGGAACAGGAGGGAAACTCAACCAATTGGCCAGCTAAAATCTTTCATCCCAATTTTCAAAGATGTGATTAGCACTTTATTATTATCCGGGATAAGCTTTAGATCCACCATCTCATTACAGCAAGGCTTTCAACCAGGGTGGAACGAGTTTCACTGTTAGCATTCGTCTGCGGTGACAGACCCAAAAATTGAGATGCTTCCTGTTAGATATGATATTAGCAAGGATACAGCCTTACCCTTGATTTAAAAAAATAAATATATTTTTATTGGGTTTTTACGTTATAAACAGCCCATGTGACAAGGCAGATGGTCTAGAGCTACACTGTGAAATAAGCCACCAAAGGGGCACATGTTAACATAGCAAAGAAACATACATATAACAGTACATACGTGTTTCATCAATTACTAGGTATAGGAGAATCATGTGAGATTTGACGGTGTTAACCTGTGAGTACGGCTTGTGCCTTGCCTAAGTGGTGTAAGAACTGGAGAAGGAAGGAGGAATATGGGAGAAATGGCAGCAACAGGTCGTTATTATCAGGATAATGATGGATTGTAACAGGTCTGGATAGAATCTGCAGGTTGGATTGACCCGATGGGGGAGGGGGTGGAGATGGGGGAGTGGGGTCTACCAGGGAGTCCTGATCATCACGCAAATTAGGGAGAGTAAAAAGAAGTGTTGTGAGCTAATCTTTCAGATGGGGCTCCGTCATCCTGCAGGCGGAATAGGTAATAATCACTGGGTTCGTTGGTATAGCTCATTGGGGGAATTCCTAGTTTACCACTGTCTTCAGGAATTGTGCGAGAAGGGCAGCGCATTGAGGGTAGATAGGTCATTGGTGGAGATGGCGGACTACCTCCTCATGGAAGAGTTTGTCCTCCTCTGAGCCCCCCCACTTGCGCACAGCAAAATGCCAGCCCCTTACCCATGGGGTCGTTGGCAACTGCCCCTGGAGTGTAAGTGTGTGTTTGGCAAGAAGAAGCACCAACGATGCGAAATGTGTGCGTACTTTATATTGCATCTTGCATTTAAAAAGGCTTAAGGCACATGCTTCCCACCTGTGGGGATCGGCAGTTCCAGGACTTCCGCAGGGTGTCATGTATTGATTGCCAGCAGCTTTGTAGGGCCAGACAGGACCATAGCATATGTGTGAGGCCTGCGTCAGGTGTTGACCATCAAAGGGCAGCTGATTTGTGCATTTAGAAAGTAGCTGTTCAGTTGGGCAGGAGAGAGTTACGCCATGTGTAATACAAATAATTGAATATGTTTGACCCAGGAGTTCTGGGAAACCTCTTGGGGGAACTCGAGTGCTTTTGTCCATTCCTTCTCATGGAATACCCTCCCAAAATTATCTTTCCAGTTATGTCGTAATGTTGTAAGTGAAATATCTGAGTGTTCACCATGTGATCAGGTGGTGGCACTCACCCATTGCTAGTAAGGCCTGCAACACTGGATGCATGGCGGGTTTTGCTTCAGACATACCCCAGAAGATTCGTAAGGTGATGTGGAGTTGTCAGTGGGTAAGGAATTGTCCTTGCAGGAGATTATGGCCTGTTGTCAGTTGTTCAAAGGTGAGAGACTGACTGTCTGAGAAAAGGCCTCCCACTGAGAGCTGCGATTGGTTAGTCCAGTATCTCATATCCGTGGGCGAATAATAACCTGAGAAATGGGGATGGCCGATTAGGGGCATCGCCGGTGCATATGCAGAAATCCTGCTTATGAGACGGTGTACTCGGATCATGCATGAGCGTTTCACCGCCACTTGTAATGGCAAAGATATCTAATATTTTGGGAAGTGCTTCGGCCCAGAACAAATCCGTTCTGGTCTTCGGAAGGAGAAAGCCCAGGCTCATGGCTACTGGTATGATTCTTTTGCTCATCACTTGCTTCTTCCATATAACACCCTGCAGTCCAGCACGACAGCCACTGTAGCTACGCCACCAGAAGTTAAGTCTCAAATGAGGGGGTGCCCAGCCCTCCTTTGTCTACCAGGAGCTGTAGCTTTCTGCAGGCGACTTGCCGATGCCCGTTTCCCCAGACGAGTGAGCTCAAAAGGGAATCAATTTCATTGAAGAATGACTTTGGTGGGACAACGGACAAATTCATGAAATAATAGAAAAGGAAAGGCAAGATTACCATTTTAGCTAGCGCAATCTTCCTGACTGGGGTTAGGGGCAAGGGATGCCAAAAATGCACAAGCGACCTGATGCCAGCTAGGGCTCTGTGAAGGTTTCCTTCATAGAGATAAGATGGGTTATGATAAAGGTGGTCTCCAAGATAGCCAATTGCTTTGTTACACCAGCAAAGTTGTGCCTCGCTGAGGCGTAAAATTTGTGGCAGATGGTCAGGACAAAGAGCATAGATTGCTGATTTTGCCCAGTTTACTCGGAGTCCCGTGGCCTCAGCAAAGGTGGTTAGGGTGTCATGGAGTAGGGTTAGATCAGATGTCACATTAAGAAGGTATAATAGTAGGTCATCTACATATAAAGATACAGCGTGCTTCCTGTGTTCTAGGGGATTCCCCCACTCCTGCCACTCTCTGTGCAATCGTATGTCAAGGGGTGCCATCACGAAGAGTACTGGGAATATCAGGCACCACTGCTTAGTACATTGGCCCACTGTGAAGGGGGCAGAGCTGAGGTCACCTAGGCAGATCTGAGAGGTTGGGCCTGTATATAGTAGTTTGGTGTAGGCAAGTAGTCTCAGTCAAACGCCCATACAGGCCAGTACCAAGAACAGATAGTCCCATGTCAGCATGTCAAATGCCTTCTCTAGGTCTAATATGAGGCAGGTGGCTCGTGAAAATGTACCTAGACCCGGTCCTGTATGTGAAAAAGATATCTAATATTTTGGGAAGTGCTTCGGCCCAGGACAAATCCGTTCTGGTCCGTATCTATGAGCTCTGGGAGGGTCTGGGTGTACCTGGTTTTGTATGGTTTCTATTTTCTCAGTAGGAACTGTGCATTTGTTGGACAATATAACTGCTGGGATGGTGCCAGACTGATTCTATGCACCCCTTCAGGATATGTTGGTCTATAGTCCTGCTAGCTCACAGTGCCATCACTAGTACCCCTAGACCTGACAAGGGTAACAAATGGATTGGGCAACCTCAGAACATGATAACCCTGACTCCCCAAGGACTCGTGGTAAAAGATCTAGAACCTTTTTGCTCAGTCACTTGCGCATACCCAGAGAGATACACAAGAAATACACAAAGAGCCGTTTTAATATTTATTGAACCATTGTGATTCTGGTTAAAATATATGCTCTGCAATGATTAATAGACAGAAGCAGATGAGAGTGATTAGCATAATATGAGAATAGTGAAAAAGATAAACAATTCCACCATTGTGCTAAAGCAATGTGTGTGTATATATATATATATATATGTATATATATATATATATATTCACTGAAAAAACCATAGGTTTCAGGCACGTTATAGTTAGAAATTTGCATTTAAAAAACCTTAGAAATTCACTGAAAAAACCATAAGGTTTTAGGGACAGTTATAGTTAGTTGGACATTGCACTCGTACAAAACCCGTGAAATTCCCCCGTTATAGTTAGTTCAGGTAACTATAACTCGCGCCCCGCAATGCACTGCTGATGACGTCACATATTACATCACTCATGACATGGTCAGTGACATCACTGATGACATCACTGATGACATCTCAACATCACTGATGACATCACTGATGACATCTCAAATGACATCACTGATGACATCACTGATGACATCATCCAGTGACTGTGTGTTTGTGTAAAGTTTAAATATGTTTAATATATATAGGGAAAGGCGTATTGAAGAATGAGTGGGTGTATAAGTGTCTGAATGGATGATTTAGTAGGTGCGTGACTGAGTCTATAAGTGAGTGATTAAACGTATCTTACTGGATGCATGGGTGAGTGACTAAACTGTGTGAATGTCTGTATCCGTCTGTCTGTTGTTGTGTAAGCAGCTTCATGGGTTTCTGACTAGCTAAATGAGTGTCTATATGGGTTATGGATTGGTTCTCTGAGTATCTGTATGGGTGCCTCAGTGTTTGTGTGGGTGGGGTGAGTGTGACTCTGTGCATAGATGTGTGAGTGGGTGATTCACTGGGTGCATGGTTTCAAGAGTGCGTCTGTGATGGACTGTATGGGTGGGTGAGTGTGTGTATGGGTGTGTTAGTGATTGAATGTATATCTCAGTGGTACATGTGTGAGTAACTACATATGTGAAAGGCAGTATATATGTGTGTTGGAGTATATAAATGGCTATAAGTGAGAGTGTGTGATTGTGAGAGTGGCTATATGGATGAGTGTGTGCTTGCATCAGTGATTGCATAGGAGCGTAAGAATGTGCTAGTATTTTTATGAGTAAGTGAGCTGGTGTGTATAACTGTATAGGTGAGTAAATTGGAGTGTGATTAATTATTTGCATGACTGACTAGGTGTGTGAGTACCTCTATGGATGAGTTGCGTTGTGTGAGTGTTTATATAGGTGTATGAGTGCATATGATAGTCCTGTACTGAGTGACTGTAAGTATGAGTGACTGTACGGGTGAGTGAGTAGATGTGTGTGTGTAGACCTAAGAATCAGTGAGTGGGTATGTACTTATTGGTATTGGAGTGTGTATGGTTTTGAGAATGGCAGTCTGTAATTTAGAGTGGGTGTTTCAAAACTTATATTAGGGTGTGAGAAGATGCATTAAATTCTCACATGGATGATGTCATCAGTGATGTCATCAGTGATGTCATTTGAGATGTCATCAGTGATGTCATCAGTGATGTCACTGACCGTCATGAGTGATGTAATATGTGACGTCATCAGCAGTGCATTGCGGGGGCGCGAGTTATAGTTACCTGAACTAACTCTAACGGGGGAATTTCACGGGTTTTGTACGAGTGCAATGTCCAACTAACTATAACTGTCCCTAAAACCTTATGGTTTTTTCAGTGAATTTCTAAGGTTTTTTAAATGCAAATTTCTAACTATAACGTGCCTGAAACCTATGGTTTTTTCAGTGAATTTCAAAGGTTTTTTAAATGCTAATTTCTAACTATAACGTGTCTGAAACCTATGGTTTTTTTCAGTGAATTTCAAAGGTTTTTTAAATGCTAATTCCTAACTATAACATGTCTGAAACCTACGGTTTTTTCAGTGAATTTCAAAGGTTTTGTAAATGACAATTTTTAAATGTATTAATTGTTATATTTATTTTTTTCATACTGATTTACTACATTTTTAGAAACATTTTTTTTTTACATATTTTATTTTTTAAATTACATTGTAATTACATTATACATTACAAAAATACTTTCTCAGAATGAATTACTTTAGTTTAAATACTTTGCACATAGGCAATAGACTTTTAAGTACAGTAGTTACAGTTGTTGCAATGGGCAACACATTTTCAAACACAATGCAACATTCAGCTCAATGTGAATTTCTAGTTAAATGCAATTAGTTACTTTATGGATTACTTTTCTAACCACAGGACTGGATCCTAGATTCAGTCCTGGGACATCTCCTGAAAACAGTTGAGTAAAAGCGTTTTGGTTACAGTAGTGATTTTTAAGGAATATTATTGTATTTTAAAAGTTGACACTTAGAAACTTTTTCTCATAGAATCACCAATGTTATCCTATGGAAGGAAATTCACTTAGCAGGTAAAAACTGTTATCGTTACTTTTTCTTACTCAGTGTTGGATCCTGGATCCAGCACTGGTGCATCTCCTGTAAACAGTTGAAAGAATGCGTTTAAGTCATACAGGCGATTTTTAAGGAATATTTGTAGTTTGTGAAAATCGACACAAACTTTTCAGCTGAAAACCAGACAATGGATTCCTATGGAAGAAAATATAAGTTACTGGTAAGTACGGTTAAAATTACTTTTCAGGGTCAGGGCTGGGCTAAAAGATGCAGCACTGAGGTCTCTCCTGATAAAAGGTGAGTAAATCGGAATTCGTATTTCGGCTGATTTTAGAGGAATATTTTAAAGTTCCAAAACTCCACACTTAGAAGAATTTCCAAGTGAAACCAGTCAATGTTAGCCTATGGAAGGAAATTCAAGTTACTGGTAAGTACGGTTAAAATTACTTTTCAGGACCAGTATTGGGCTGAAAGATACAGCACTGAGGTCTCTCCTGATAACAGGTGAGTAAATCGGAATTTGTATTTCGGCTGATTTTAGAGGAATATTTGTATGTTTCAAAAATCAACACTTAGAAACTTTTTCAGCAAAAAGCAGACAATGATATCCTATGGAAGGAAATTCAAGTTACTGGTAAGTACGGTTAAAATTACTTTTGAGGATCAGTACTGGGCTGAAAGATGCAGCACTGAGGTCTCTCCTGATAACAGGTGAGTAAATCGGAATTCGTATTTCGGCTGATTTTAGAGGAATATTTTAAAGTTCCAAAACTCCACACTTAGAAACTTTTTCAGCAAAAAGCAGGCAATGATATCCTATGGAAGGAAATTCAAGTTACTGGTAAGTACGGTTAAAATTACTTTTCAGGATTAGTACTGGGCTGAAAGATGCAGCACTGAGGTCTCTCCTGATAACAGGTGAGTAAATCCGAATTCGTAGTTCGGCAGATTTTAGAGGAATATTTGCACAATGGTGAAGGTAGGGGCGGGGCCTGAGGTGACATCTGTGCAAACGCGCCCCATGGCGCGTTTTAAGTTGGGGGATTAAGTCCCCTTGAATCATGAGGGTCCCTAGGGGCCAACTAGCCCACCAGGAACCTCCAGTATGCGCCAGGGGCTGCGTTGCAGAGACGTGTAGAGAGGCCACGCCCCTTTTACACCTCTCTGCAACGCAGCTCTGTGGCGCTTTCTGGATGTACCTGTTGGGCTAGTTGGCCCCAGGGACCCTCAGGATTGAAGGGGATTTAATTCCCCATCTTAAAACGCGCCACGGGGCCTGTTTGCACACATGTCACCTGAAGCCCCGCCCTCCCTTCACCACTGTGCAAACGCGCCCGTGGCGCGTTTTAAGTTGGGGATTAAGTCCCCTTGAATCCTGAGGGTTCCTGGGGCCAACTAGCCCACCATGTACCTCCAAAAGCGCCACAGAGCTGCGTTGCAGAGAGGTGTATAAAGGGGCGTGGCCTCTGTACACCTCTCTGCAACGCAGCCCCTGGCGCATACTGGAGGTTCCTGGTGGGCTAGTTGGCCCCAGGACCCCAGTATTCAAGGGGAATTACTTCCCCATCTGCAAACGCGCCAGGGGCGCGTTTGCAGAATGGTGAAGGAAGGGGCGGGGCCTGCGGGCCGATCGTTTTTTTTTTTTTCCTTGAAGGGGGCTGTGTGGCCCCCTCCCTTTTCTTATTTTTGGGCCCTGGGGACCCCATCCCCCAGGGCCTTACCCCTTTTTTTTTAATTAAAATTAAACTGGAAGGGGGCCGCGTGGCCCCCTCCCCTGGCCGAAAACTGCCCCGGGGACCCCATCCCCCGGGGCATGGCCACACTTTAACATTCCTTTAAGGAGGGGGCTGCGTGGCCCCCTCCTCAGGCCTCCCTTTTGCCCCGGGGACCCCATCCCCCGGGGCAGGCCTTTTAAAAAATTTTTAATAATTTCTGGGGAGGGGGCCGCGTGGCCCCCCTCCCGAGCCACTTATGGCCCCGGGGACCCCATCCCCCGGGGCCTGGCCTCTGGTTGGGGACTGTGGGGGTCCCCAAACCCCCACAGTCTTGCCGGCTCCCCGTGTCCTAAGGGAGCCGGCATTGCTTTCCACACGGGGAGCAGCTAACATGCTGCTCCCCGTGTGGAAAAGCAATTGTCTTGGATATTAGGCGAGAGCAGGTTTCCTGCTCTCTCTTCCAATATCCAAAGCAGTTTGCAATGACAGGACGGGAGCCGCGAGGCTCCGTCCTGTCATTGCAAACAGCAGTGTCCCGGGGGTAGGCACCCCGGGACACTGCAGGAGCCGGCCCTGGGGGGTGGCGGTCCCCAGGGCCACCACAGGCTCCAGGAGGGGGCCGCGCGGCCCCCTCCCCACATCAGCAAAGCCCCGGGGAGGTGGTGGTCCCCGGGGCTTCGAGGGTCCAAAACGGACCCCCATTTTAATTTGTTAGTGCCCCGGGGAGGTGGCGGTCCCGGGGCGTGTGGGGGCTAGAGCCCCCCACACAGGAAAAAGTAAAAAAAGAAGCCCCGGGAGGTGGTGGTCCCCGGGGCTGCGGGAGGGCTCAGAGCTCTCCTGCACCATTTTAAAAAGAATGCCCCGGGGGTGGCAGTCCCGGGGCTTGGGGGCCCTTGAGGCCCCCATACATAAATTTAACCCCTCACCATGCCCCCGGGACTTGGGCCAACCGGGGCAAAATACAATCGAAGCGCGGAGACCGCCCTTCGATTTTTCTCGGCAGGATTCGCGCTCCTGAGCGCATCCTGCCGATTTAAAAAAAAAATGCTTTTTTTTGCCCAGGGGGTCCTTGTGGGACCCCCTGAGCAGACCTAGGGGGTCAGGGTGTTTCTACCCTGCCCCCTTTGTGCGTTTGCGCACTTTTTTTACTGCTTTCTTGTTCCTCGGTTCTACCGAGGAACAAGATGGCTGCCAACACTTCCTGGTTTGGAGTGTTGACAGCCAATTAGCAGACAGCTCGTGATCGGGAGGGTGCGCGAATCCGACGCGGCCATAGATATATATGTACTTTTACTTTTGATTTTCTCAGCAACTACTGAACGGATTTACACCATTTAACAAAAGGGTTCTTTCTGAACCAAGAACTACCTCTTTGCCAAATTTGGTGTAATTCCGTTCAGCAGTTCGGGCTGTAGCCGTGTCTAAAGTTTCCTATGGGAAAATGAATGGGGAAAACACGTTTTGGGACCCCCCTTTTTTCTCGGCCCCCGCTTGAAGAATCACCCTGAGACTTTCAGGGTAGGAGCGGACCGGAGCGGGCCATAAAGTTTGAAAATTTCGCGAAGATTCGTCAACCGACGCAAGAGTTATTTCAAATAGAATGTCGCGGATTTCCTATGGAAAATAGGTCCTAACTATAACTATCTACTGGCGACCGCCAGTAGATAATATATACATATATATATATATATATTTTTTTTTTTCTTTGCCATACAAGTATAGTGTGTAGTGTACTATACGTTCCCTAGCCTACCCTAGTTGCCTAGGATGGGTGAACTGCCAAATCCTTTACTGGGTAATCTAACTCCCCATTACCTGTGGGTGAATGTGGTCAGGTCTTCCTCTTGGTCACAAACTGGACATCCCTCCTCGCTGAGGGAAAGCAAAAATCAGCTGGGTTGATACTCTCAAAAACAGCGACCTCGCAGGGACAGCAGAGTGCTCCTCCGATTTGAATACTGAAATGCATGTGTATATGCATGTGTATATATAACAACTGCACCCATGCTTCCGTGCCGAGGCCAGGCTGCCATTGTTTATCCTCCTGTAATAGCTATGTCGCCTATGGTCGAATAACAAACAACAACATTTACACAATGTATATTTAGGCCTTGTACTCAATGTTCAAGGTGCCGTGATAGTGTGCCTACAAAGTCGAAATGTAAGCAATGTGGTTTCAGAGAAACTAATCCTGCACTGTCATGCAAGCAAATGTGTGTCAAAAGTCATTGTGTAGAAAAGAAGCCAACTTAAGAAACGTGTGCATGTAAAATTGCTGTGTTTCATCCCAGCCTAACTCAGCCACATGACACTGGTGGTGAGGATCTTTACAAACATTTTATAGTCTGCCCTAAGGATGGCGATAGGGCGATGGGACCCTAGATGTGCGGTGTCTCTATCGGGTTTTGGGAATTGAGACTAAGAGGGACTCTTGGAGTGACTGCGGGAGCTTACCAAGTTGAAGGGCTGCCTCAAACACCTTTGTGAGTCGGGGCAAGAGTCGAGGAAAAGGTAGCATAGTATTCTAGGGCTAACCCATTGAGACCAGGGGTTTTGTGTGGGCTAGGTCCTTGATTGCTTGCATGACCTAGGACATCTTAATTTTAGTGTCCAGGTTATGTCTGTTGGCACCGACAATACGCGGAAGGGGAATGCCTGTCAAAAATGAGAGCGATGCAACCGCCAAGATGATTGGTGGTGCTTGGTAAATAGAGGAGTAATAGGTATAGAATGCTTGCTGGATCTTGCTGTGTGATTGTTAACTTGACGTATTAACACCTTGAGGCCAGTACCGGAGCAGGGGGGTTGCAGGCATTTGTGTGGGTGAGGTAGAGTGCCTCAGAGATAAGCACCCACCGGCGATATGGGGCTGCTCGTTGTTGGCCCTTCGGGAGTTGCCTGGGGACCAACCCTATGGAGCTGCTCAGCTAGATCATGCAGCCCTGGCAATATTAAGTGTGTCCTGCAAAAGCGTTGGGGGCATGGGGCTGAATCAACGTTTGTGAGGAGAGCAGGGTGGATCCTGACAGCAGATAGCTGGCAGCGTTTACTGATGGTGGAAGACTTCTGGGTCCGGGGTCTCTGTTGGGATGTCGCATGTGGTGCACCACCACCTGTAACCTGATCTGAGGGCAGACTCTGGGGGGCATCGAGTGTGGGGGTAACACTGCACCGGTGGCCCAAGTTGAAGGTGTTGGGCATCCTATTGGGCCAGCCCCTCTATAACAGGAGAGAAAATGCCTTGGGTCCTACCCAATGTCAATTATGGGCTCCCGGGCCTCCAACAGACGGCTTGCGGTGTCACTCACCGTTGGGTCCAGTGGGGTTGAGAGGGATGCAGGCTTGTCAGAAGGGGCCCAGATCCAGCTTGGGCCCAATAAAGGGATATCGGAGCTTTGAGCTACTCAGTTGATGGTGCAGGACTGGCTCCGGAGGCGGGCCCCCTCGCATCTCAAACCAGATGACAATGCAGGGGGAGTGAGCAGGAGCTTAGTGCACTGTAAGGCCGTCAGGTAGGCCCCGTAAAGTTTCCCTTGGAGCCGCTAGCAGTTGTACGGCCATCCAGTACAGGCCTCTCCGGCTGTATGGAGAGCCGCAACGTGGAAATGCTGGATGGGACTCTTCCTGAGGATCAGTAGGGGGTAGGCGCACTTCCGACCTGGGCAGCGAGGGAGGTTGGGCCGGAAGGCTAGTGCGTTCAACTCAGACAGGGGCTGATGTCAGCACCAAAGTTGTTGAGGCTTGTTGGGGCAAAGCACAGTGGCCACCGAGCACCCTGGGTAGTCCTGATGATGGACTTATTTTGCCCAATCAGCATATTGTGGTGTATGACGTCAAATGCTATCAAAAGGTAAAAGTAAACAAGAAATTGTTTTACTTTGGCATCCATCATTATGCTTAAAGCATCCACGACTGATACAACAATCAATTCTATACTACACCTGGGCCTAAAGACTGCTTGGTGGGAATCAAATAATTAACTTCCACATACTACTGTAATTGAAGAAATACTAATTTTTCAAGCAGTTTAGATAAATAAGGGTGGAAAAATATGGCCAGAAATTACTGGAATCTGATGGGTCTAAGATGGCCTTCTTTAGCAGTGGTTTAATCATTGTTTTCTTCCACAGGTCAGGAAGCTATCCTGTTTTAAGATATGTGAGATGGATAAAATGTCTTTGTCCAAGACTACTGCTAGTTGTTGGAAATATGTTGCGGAACAGATGTCTAGAGGGGATTGTGAAATGCTGCTTTGTAATGTTAATTCTATTAAGTTAGCTTCCAAAATTAGGTCAAACTTGTCAAGAGACAGCTTAGATGTTTAAGTCCGAGGGAAGGAATTAATACAAGGAGGTGCTATATTCAATGTCTAATTTTACCTTTTGAAGGAAGAAGATTGAGATCGGTTATCACGATTCAGTGGAATAAGTTATTTCAAATTGGAAGGCTGTGGATTCGTGTAATTCCTTAACTATATTAAAAATCTCTTTAGACATCAGGTACCTATAAGAGCATCAATGATCACACACGACTTACCATTCTAATATATTAACAGGTCTAGTTTCAAGACTGCCAAATGTGTGTGTCAAATATGTGGAGAGCAGAGTGGGACATCAAGGGGTCCTTATATCCTGGTATGTTTGCAGGAACTACTTCTCACTAGGTATTCTGATCACTCCTGCACAGCACATTGGCCATCCCTGTGAGGTGTTCTTTTACTGTTGGAGTCATGGTGGATGTAAAATATCCAGCTATTAGTTGTGAGATTGAGTCCACAGTAGTCTTCTTACTGGGAACCAAGTACCCCATTGCAGCATTTGACTCTCTCACGGTAGCGAAGCACAGTGGTCAAAGGCCTAATCAGGGAAGTGGGTATAGCCTAGTAACCCCAGTTCACTGTACGCACCTACAGCACTGAATAAATCAGTGCTTTTTGTTTTAAAAAGTAAAAGTATTTTTATTCAAACACACACTGCATTCAATTACAAATATGTATTGTCCTGGGAAATATATGGCGGTGTTCACATATTAAATCCTTTCAGAAGTTCCAGTTGGAATATTCACTGCACAATTCTCAATTCTACAAGTACCTACAGATTAGGCATGCACTTTCTGACCATAGCACAACCCAGGTTAATGTACCAGATTTTAACCCCTTGTAGGTGAAACTCCTCATGGCCCCTGTTGGAGAAAGGGATTTCGCAGGTCTACAAATCACTGGTTATACACACCGCCTCTTCCCTGGATTGCTTTCGGAACCCGTGGGGAGACCTGGGTGATCTTGATTGGAGGAATGTGTGCATGTCACCCAGAACTTTGCTTATTCTGGCCAGGCTGACATTGACATAGTTTCAGTTTCTGCATATTACGTACCTCACACCAGCTAGATTGTGGCGGACAAGCAGATTGGTGGCCCCCTAATATATATGTTGTCCAGCTGAGGAGGCACATTTCTTTCACGTAGTCTGGGAATGCCTGCGGATCCAAAATTACTGGGGAATTATGTTTTCAATCCTTGCTCTTGTGTTGGCTAGCCCGATGGTTGTGTCTCCCAGAATTGCGATGCTGGGAATTTTTGATGATTTGGGAGGCTTCTGGGGGATTGCACTCTATTGGGCGAAGGAACGGTCCTGGCTAAGAGGTAACTGGCAAAGCACTGGAACTCCCAATTGGCTCCTCCTCCTCTATCAAACTGGTGGCCAACCATGGAATGGTGTACCAAACTGGAACAGACAATATATCGATCTAGGGGATGCCCTCAGAAGCATACCAAGGTGTGGGGGAAATGGTGGGAGTATTATTTCTTTGAGATGTTCAAAGACAATACTGCCTCGTGTTTTGGCTTGGTCTTGTGTGTGCACTCAGAAAACCAATAAAATCTGTTTAATAAAAAATTACATATATGTCGATGGTAATACCTTCAGTGGCACCCTCATATCATATTACAACAATAGTGAGCCCTGAAACCTATAACCACAGTACCCCCACCTATACCAGATACAATATCACAATTTCAAGGGATGTAATTTGGAATAAGCCAGGCCTACTGGCTTTGACTGTGTGTCCCTACCTTAGTAAAAGCAGCCACATGTAAGGATTCAACATCCCGCCAATTCACCAATAAAAATCAAAGGTTACAGTACCATGTTCAAAGGCATTTATTATAATAATAACATTGCATTATCAACATAAACGTTTGACTATAAAGTATTATAATTCAAAACATGTGCCTGTGAGTCCTTTTCTTTTATTTTCCTTAGACTGCAGCAGTCATAGCACCAACCATTCTAGGCGCTAGATGTGCTTTAAACAAAGGTAAGCCTTCCCTGGGGTCATAATTTCAATACCCCAAGGACTTAGGGTGACATTTTAATAAAACATTCTGGGAGCTTCTGCATTACATACACCCCGCCGCCCCAAAAATAATCACTATGCTCTGAAATGTTAACAAACATCATAGCAATGCAAGCTACACTGACATTGCAAAATCAAAGCTACATCAGCGTTGTGTATTTGCACTAAAAATGTCTAAGGGACAGGTAAGAGCAGAGAATATGTACATTATCACAATCTGTTTGACCACATCTCCAACAGTGTTATGTGATGCAGAGGCCCTCCTCACTTAGTCAAGTAGAGGGCCAGCAATGAAACAATTTAAAACAGCTAGACGTTTGCTAATCCATTTTGGGCTTATATTTTTGTGTAAGAGAACTTCAGATTATTCATCTTCTGAGTAATGTATATTTAAACAGTCCCCCTCATTGGAGAAGTAGAGTGTTTTCAGTGGGTTGATCAAACAGGTTTCAGATGCTGGTGGGATAGAAGCCAGAAACAATAATTTAAAGGACTCTGTACCCCTGGAACCAATCTATTCCTGGCTGATGAGCTCTAATAAGTTCGAAACCCGTCCTGGGTTGTTCAATGGTTCAGAGAGGACCTGGCCTAGCAGTTTGAGCTAGACTGTTACTATTGGAGCAGGTTCAAGACTGTTTTCACCGGAGTAAAGAAATATGAACACATCTTGCCTGTACTCAAAGAGCTAAAATGGCTCCCAATCAAAATGCGTGCCAACTTCAGAACTGCCTGCCTCACTCACAAAGCTCTACACACAGGGAAACCCGCCTACCTGGCCTCCAAACTCAAGAAGGCCGGTCAGACAAGGAGCCTCAGGAATACCAACACTCTTTTCCTCATCCCTCCGAAAACTCGCAAACAAAAAACTACATCTCGATCCTTCTCAGGAAACGCGCCCAAAATCTGGAACTCCATCCCAGTACACATCAGGACGACCCCCTCCTTTTTAAAATTCAAAAGGCAGCTCAAAGACCTCTTTCTCAACCGATCCCCCCCAAATGGATAGCTACCGCCCAACCGCAGAAGCTTGCCCACAGCAGCTCACAGACACGTTGACTTTAAGACTTTTACCTCACCCTCTTCCTGACTCCCTCCTCTATTCCCCCCTTCTTGAACTAGTCTCGCCACGAGGCTATGTGCTCATTACGGTGATATTATGTGATGCGTCTTGAATCATTGTGTATACCACTGTTATAATGTGTGATTTCCTCGATACTAATGCTGTAAAGCGCTCCGATACCTTCGGGTCTGGCCAGCGCTATATAAAACTCTTAAATAAATAAATACTGTTTTGCATATGGCTGGGTTCAAACAGAGATGGCATGGTGTGCAAATAACGATGGACTGGGATGCTGCCTGAGTAATTACCAGTAATTCAAGAATTCCATCTATCACTTTTTTGTTTACTCTAGAAACCCATCTTCTCCTGGAGATGTCCCCGCCTTCAAGTATTTAATTCCTTTGGATATTTATTCCACTTCCTGATGTTGTGCTCATTTCAGGTGTCACTCTTGGTACCTCAGTGTTTCAAGAATTTATTTTCTATTTGCATTGCATCTTGATGAGAGTAGTTCAAAGTCTCTTAAAATCGGACATATTCTTTGCTGACCTTGATAGGGTGTTTAATAAGGTTGTCACCTAAATCAAGAATCATCTGTATTGTTAGTTGTGAGTCTCTGCCTCATCTGTGCCATCAATAATGTATACTATTTCTCTCCATGCTTATTATGGGTCTCCTTAAACAAAGTTAAGGCATATCCAGCATCTAATTTGAAAAGGGTATCAATATCATATTTGTCTCTTTCTAGATCGCTTATCAATGCTGCACTTAGATATTGCATGTTTTTCTCGAGAATCTGACAATTTCTTGCAAGCATAATTGTTTCTCTTTTGCCCTCTTAAATAATGTGTTTAGTTTCTCATCACAGATTCTCTCATCAAATCTTATCCTACAACCCAAAATGACTGGTTTGAGTCAATTGAGCTCTCATAGCCATCAAAGTAAAAAATTTTGTTAGTTTGCAGAAGTTTCTTCTCCACTGGGTCTGTACCACAAAGTATTCAAACGCCATCTCTTTACTGGTGGTGTGGCATGCCCAAGATGCAGAGTCAATTGTACAGTGGCATCCTCAGATACTTACCTAGCAAAGATATTGCACAAAGAGAGGTTAGGGGGTAAGCAACCTGAGGTGAGGAAGTAGTCAATTTGCATGCATGTGGCATGCACATGAGACAAAGTTGCAATCATGTTCTCTAGGTTGTGCCAGTATCATTGGTTTAACTAAAGCATGATCCTGCATCACCAGCCCTAATATAGTCTGGTCTCTATTGAAAGCTAGGTTTGTATACCAAACCTGTGCAGTGTGGTATTGATCGTCATGTTCCAGTCATCCCCTAATACCATCTGCATTAGGCGGCATTTAATAAGTATTCTTGAAAGACAGCCCAAGATTTCGTCTTGGCACCGTTATGTGCATATATTGAACATATAATTAGTGAAGTATTTTGTGTCCAAATAGTTGCCAGTACTGCCAGATCTGTCCATGTGTTTGACCCTTGAACTAATAGGGATTTCCGGAATCCACCGACCCTTCTGATATACTGATGGGAAGATTAGCCCAGTGGCATCAGAGATGTAGGGAACGTTGCAAGCATGTATGACCTTCTCCATCTAGTCTTCTTTTAGTTTGCCGCTTCCTGCCAGGGAGAGGCGTGATTCCTGTAAGAGCGCTACATCCGAGGATGTCATGGACAAGTTTGAGAGCATCTAGTTACGCTATCTATAATGTAAGAGACCAGTGAAGTTAAGCATTAAAAATGATAGAGACTTAGGTATAATATGAGGTGGTGCATTATGAGTCTAGGGAGTCTTCCGGGTACCATAAAACATAGTTTATGTCTAAATGTTGGTGTTGACAGGCAGAATGAGTACAGTCTGTGTACATCTAGGTCTGTGTTAGTATATTCTAACACAGCCCTCTGGCATGAACTCGATTAAGTGTGTTCATGAGAATTAAGATGGATATAAGGGGAGAGGATCACTAGGTATAGGGATAGTTAGTATTGGTTTCACACAATTTGTGGTAACAATCATGGAAGGCCTCTCCCAGTCGCAAAAAATGTGGAGTATGTCTATCTTTGCAAGGGGTGGGAGGAAATAAAATTCAGATGACTCTCCCTAGAATTTCAACTAATGTTTACTTTCAACCAGTTTGTACTGCACCCAGCAATCCTCAGATTTTACGACAAACAATTGATATACATCAAAGCATGTGTGTCCAGCGTGGATTTCAATTAGGGATTGCCAATGGTCTCAGTTACGACACCTAGCTTGCCCCTTGCTACCCTGGCACTGCCTTTGCGACCCCTGACCATAGGAGAGTCTCGCATTATCAGAGTCAGGCTCTAACCTTGTTTTCTGCTCATTTTTATAACATTAATAGTGAATAATAATTTATTATTCACTATTAGTGTAATAAAAAGTGGAGCAGCAAGATCTGGACCTTCACTAGCATCTTAGATAAGAAAAATAAAATGGTTTTAATGTATGTTGTGTGCGAGCATGTGGGTGAGAGTGAGTTTGGGTGAGAGAGCATTTATGTGTGAGCATTTAGGTTTGTATATGGGATTGTGGATGTGTGTGTCAAAATGAGTGAATAAGTATGATTGAGTAAGAGTAACAGTGAGTGAGAGTGCAAATTAGTGATTCAGGGTGAGAGGTGACCCAAAGGGAAGTCTGTATTTGATATTATAAACAATAGGCCTTCAACAATAGACAGCTAAAATGTCTGTAGGTGAGACCTGAAAACGACAAGCATTTACTAGCCTCGCGTGGGGGTCCTGGCAAGCCTACTATTTTTAGGGGAAAAAGAACAATAAAACTGTCTCTACCTAAATAACGAGGGTTCCATTTGTCAAATTCTTGGAGGAATACCAAACAGGTTTCCACTCTCCACATGGTGGGAAAAGCACTAATGAAATACAAGATACGCTACTGAAATTCCCTACTGATGAATCTCCTTGCAGCAACAGTCACAGCTCTAAATAGGCTGCAGCCTGTCTGCTCTCCAGAGGAGAAGCCACAAATGTATCACCATAAAGTTTGTGTCAATACATTAACTTCCCATGGAAGCATGGCCCATGGTCGAGATACTAACTGTGCTCCATCACATCTCTCTGACAAAACCGTCACCATATTTAGTAGCTTGGGCACTGTGCAGCAAAAGCATGCTACACCTAAAACCACTGAACTTCAGAGAGCAAGAAACCAGTGGCGGCTGGTGACATCTGAAAGTAGTGGGACGTAAAATTAGTGGTGGAGCACACCACGGCGAGCGAGCGTAGCGAGCGAGCACGAACGGCCTAAGGAGGGTTCGGGGGGGTTCTCCCCCCGAGAAAATTTTGAAAAATGAGTGGGCAAATGGTGCATTTTCAAGATTCTCGGAAGCCACTGTGCTAAACAGAAAGAGGCCACTGCCTCCCCTCAAACTATTGTCAGTTCCAAGGCCTCATGAATGAACCATTCCAAATTGCAATAAATCACAATTAATTTTAATAATGTTGCATAAATAGGTTGGATCTGTCTACTGAGCCAGTGCCTACGTGAGATAAAGTGGCATGCAAGATGGCCCAACAGAGTCAAATGTCTACTTTTTCCACATAGAATATCACACCACATCTCTTTTCCACTGGAAAACAGTCCCACAATTTGCACAATTCATGGGAACACAGCAGTACAATAGGCAAAACTGATATACTACTATGAGAAAATCACAGTGCGCATCACAGGACGTTACCACAGGAAAATAACACAAGAATGTGCACACCTCAAAGGGAAGCAACAGGATATTATTCCTGTGAGGTGCACAGTACACAGCTTCACACAAAGAAAGCAGGACTACAGTGTACACAACTCAGAGGAAAGACAGAGGTAGACATTGCTTTAAGGTGCCAACAGGCGACTTCCCACAAGAAAACGGCACTATAATGAGTACAAGTTAAAGAGAATAGTTTAGGAACATAAGCCAACTGTCTACACACTCTGTGGTATAATAAACACAAGATTGTAATGCTATAATAAGGGCCAGTGGAATTGCAAGATTCTTCAGCAGCAGCATGGTCACATACTCATTGACTTGCTGCACGTGCCACATAATTCCTCCTCTGCTGCATAGTTGGCTTTTTTCATGCCACATAAATTAGTCAACCCTTCCACATAATTTGGTTCTTCTCGGCTGCATTATTCCAATTTCCAGAGGCCCTGGAGCTGTAATATATGCGGTCTAGAGACTGACCACATGAACATGGTACTATAATGTGTGCACTCCAATTATTAAGCAGAGGACCACGCCACTCCAATAAACACTGCCACGTGTCCAATATAACATGGGATCCAACACCATAATGTGGCAATTCTGAGAATAACAGCCTGAGGACAATATGGGTAAAACTCGCAAAGCAGAGTTTGACAAGCGCAGGAAAACAGCACAAAATGCGGAAACCAGGGAATAAACACAGTCAACGAGAGGTATGTGAACACAGTACTATAATACCCACAAACCACAGAATAAGAATCAGTGAAACTAACACTGCTATAGATATAGTACACTCGTGATATCATATTACAGTATGTAGAATGCGCCAATTAGCATATGAGCACAATACGTGTGTGTTCCAAATTCCCCAACTAATCATTACATTGGAGTGCTTTAAATCCGGCACACCACACAGTAGTGCACTAAGCCCCGATCTTCTATTACAACAGAGCTCACTCAGGCAGGCTGAAGCAGGGCTAAGCACTGCCACAGCACTTGTGTGACAAACCCACTGCATGCTGAGCGGGCAAGTGCACGGCCTCACGAGGCCTAGTAAAACATGGCGCCTACCGGAAGGCACCCAGTGATATTGGCACCCACTAGCTTTAGGAGTAGGAATAAATGTGTCATTGTAACTACCCTCAAACTTTTCAAACATTTCACTCGGCGCTCTTATATGTATGCCTGTGCTGCGAAGCAGCCATAAAGTAAAGGGCAGCGCATGAAAACTCCTGAAACAAATAAAAATATTAGATGTTTCTATTGCCGAACTCAATAGACCTCGTTATGTCAACCTCATTAAATAAAGGCGTGATTCAGAACCTTCACGGGAGTCTTATGTGTGACTTTGAACTCAAACCCAGATGAGTGCAGCAGTCCACTCACAAAAACGTACCCACCCTGGCGAGACTCGAGTCTGCTTCCCCACCGCCGCTCTACCAAAACTACGTCTTTATTAAATTATAAATTTCGTAACAAAACACAACTCATAAAGGAGACACCACAAATAAAATGGCAAGGATCAAGAATTCAAAAGCCTTTGAGAAATTCCAGATCATGAACAGAGTTTATAAAGATCAGCAGCATCAAAACAGGAAGCCTTTTCCATTTCAACGTTTAGCTTTCTCTGCTGCAAACGAAAACTGAAGAATGGTTACAGTTTACCCATGAAACACTCCGTTACTCAAACACAAAACTATGGTGCACATTAATTTTATCACTTACCCATGACCTACTTTCTGCATGGTTCCATTTTGTTTTTAGTGTTTGTAGACTTACTTAATAAACACGCAGTCAGATAATGAGGGTGTTCCAAGACGCATGCTGGGATACACTGACAAAATGTAATAAGATAAGATGCGAGATGGGTGAAAATATTAATAAAATGAAGACTCCTTGAATAAGCTACCTACAGATTCCTACATTAAGACAGCTTCCTAGCTGAAAAGGGGGAACAACTTAAGGCACAGAGCAAATTTCCATCCAAACACAGATAGTTACATGTGCGATGCTAATGACTGTAAGCATTTCACAAGACAGTCTTCTGTAGGCAGGGCAATTAGGCATCAGTCACTGTTCACTCTCCATCTGGCCTTCTAGAGGCCATGTTAGCCCTTGGATGCCCACTGTCAGTGCCACTTCTATCTTGCACATTGTGGCCTGCATTTAAATTTAACAGTCTCTGTTGCACTGATGACAAGTGAATCTGGGGGCCAGCAGATCTATCCTCACTATCACTGCTAGTATCAGATTCAATTTCTTCCACAGAAACATCTGGGGACGCCACCCTGCCAGAAGGCTCAATTCTGTCCTCTTCACCTTCTAGCCTATGATTCCAGTCGATAGGCCCCTCTGCATTTATTTGCAAGAGGGCAAAAGAGGTCTCTATGGAAGTGCTAGTATCTACAGATTGCATCAACGGGCTTGTAGGCTGATCACTGAGGGAGGTAAGGGGTCCAGTGGTGAATGCAGGATTTGGTGGTTGAACTGATCCAGCTCCCTGTGCAACATTAATATCTGCTCCATCAGCCGAACTTCCTCTAGATAAGCTGAGAGATGTAGGCGCACAATCTAACCGGAGACCAGCAATGCCCTTTTTTGGAATGTCCGTGATGTCCCTCTTGATTTTGCGCCGCCTTCCCTGCTCATCGCGCCGGAACTGTACCATGCTTTCTAGATCTGCTATGTACAAAAACCCAGCAATCAACATTTCTGTGTTCTTTTTGCCTTTAGTAAAGGCATCTTCTAGCTCTCGGCTTGTGCGCTCGTCATACTGCGACCATCCATTCCTGCCCTCATAATACCATGCTTGCTCTCCATTCCCTCTACTTGCTGCTTTCAATTCCTCTTGAGACAATAAGGTTGGTTTGTCAAGGAAGTCCTCAGGAATCTCTTGGCGGCACAGGGCGCATCGCTTTCCAAGCCAGGAAGCTCCCTTCACACACAGGTAGCAAAAAACATGTTTACATGGCAAACTGACTGGGTGCACACACGTCTGTAGGCAAATGGCACATTCAGGAACAGTCAGAGAAGCAGCTGCATTAGAACATGGCTCAACAAGTTTCTTGCTGGTAGGAAGCATATTATCTGAATGATCAATGTCTCCACAGCCAGCCATCCTTCAATCTCTCGAATATTACAAAATCCCACCCCGATGCCTGCCTTTGCTGCCATCCAGCCATTGCAATGCTGTCTCACTCTCTCAACGGCGCTCTACCATAAACTTTAAAAAATGCCCTCCTGGGCCTTACCTGGGCTGCTGGTGACTCCTGAGTTCACTTTAGTCCCTTGCAGTCGAGTCAGTGCTGCTGTGGTGGCACCGGCAAGCAACAACAGTGCACTGCAGCAATGGACTGTCTCGGGGGACTGCAGTCCGTGTCCGTGACGCAGTGGCTTCTTTCCTGAAAGTTCCACCACGCGCGGGAAGCAGTCTGAGGTCGAGTCTGCGCAGACTCGAATCCTCGGCTTCCCACCTGCCACACCCCTTTCCCAACTCGTCACAGGGTGGGTTCCACCACGCCCTGTAATGAGTTGGGAAAGGGCTCCACTCTCTGATTGACGTGGAGGGTTAGCGATACCGGGCTTGGACTTAAAACGCCCGGGCTAACTTTACCTCCACGCCATCAGGGGTGGAGACTGGGCCCTGAAGCTAGTTCTTTGCCGAGCTGATGACATCACAGCCTTCAGGGCAGTGAGGTTATCAGCCCGGCAAACACTTAGGCTTCTTTGGGCCCGCACGGGGAGCATGCAAGGAGACCGTCACGTGACATGCCTCCAGCCGGCCGCCACAACGAACGGCCACTGTCACGGTAATAATAATTATTAACGGATATTTTTTTATAAAATAAAATATGAGCCTATGAGTAATATTTTTTTTTAAAAATAAAATATGAGCGTATGAGTAACGGGGGCGGAGCCCCGACGCCCTCGGGGAGAAACCGCCACTGCAAGAAACACTTAAACCAACATCCAGATATGTCCCTAGCATGGGGAATGGCCTTTTTCGCCCTGTGCTTAGCCTTAAATCAATGTGCGGTTGTTAATCCATATTGCACTATTTGTTGACTTGTGCTGATGAAAATTGCAATTGTGACAAGACGTCTGAACTGTTTTGGGTCATAATCGACAAAAAAAAAAAACTGAAATACATTAACAATTCCTGTACTGTTGACAGCAACTACAGAAGTTGGCAACATAGTTAGAAATGTGAAAAATTCCATTTTTGAAGGCTTGAGTGGAATCTGTGCAATCTAGTTGTTCAACAAAATGAGTTAGATATTTATTAAACAGCCTATTTCTTGCTTCTGTTTACCCACGCTCTCAAAGTTCAAGTCACATTTTAGAGTTTAAAAAGCACAATGTAGCTTGGTGTAATTTACACACAGCACTCTTCAAAATCTCTCCATTGTGTGCATTTTAATTTGTTTTTTTAACGTTTAGGTAACAGGTGAAAGTCATTATCAAGTTATATTTTAGTGGATGCTTTGATAAAAGTCTACGAAATTAGTTAGGTAGATTTTAGGTCTTCGCAGACATTGATCATTTCCTTTAAAACAGAGCTGTTTGTCCAATAGGCAGTTACAAAGGTTTTTTATGCCTGGCTTGCAAGCGCAGCTGTGTGCATGACATATTATTACTCTTTTTTTAAAGATGCGTAGAGTGGACTCTCTCACCTCGTACTATTGGCTGTTAGGAGTATCATTCTTCCTTTGGGGGTGCTTAATTTGCTATACACAATGGACTGGTTTACATTTAAAAAATGCACTTAGTTATCTCACATTCAGATTTGTATCTCATTACATGCACTGTATTTGAAAATCAATCTTTTGTGCGGGTTCTTTACTGCAGAAGACTTATTTTTTTTAATTCAAAATATTTATTGGGGTTCACAGAAAAGTCAATAATGTACCAGTGATACATAGTAGATGTTGTGCGAATCAACAGAAGATATACAGAGAAAATACAAAAGGCAGGTGTAACATAAAAGGGGAAACAAATAGTGACCATATCTCGCATCAGACCATGAAAATGTGACAATAACATCAGACTGAAACAAGAGAATTGTATATATGTGATATGGAGATACTAGTTAAAGAGAAATGTTGATACAATCTGTGTTATACAACAAACAGGCCAGACGAGCAAGCTAACGGTAGTTTAGAAGTAGAAAAACTCAGCAGAAGAAAGTGCAGAAACAGAGCACCATTACCGGTTATGAGAAGTGACACCCAGAAGTGTCTGATGAAGATTTTCTCTAAAGATTCATTAATGAATAAGGGATAGGGGCACTTCATGGAGGTTTGGTGTTGACAAACTAGTTGCCCAATTTACCCCACATGGGTCTGTGTTGCGGACACCATGGTGAATGCGAAGTGTAATATTGTCTGCCCCTCTTAAGGCTATAATCCAATTTAGCCATGCTTTGAAGGAAGTGTCACAGGTGTCTTTCCAGTTGCTATGTACCGATTTGCAGGCTGCAGTTGAAAGAATATCTAGTAGTAATCTATCATTGTCCGAGTCTATCAATGGATCTAAAAAGCCTTTGATGAGAAAACAATTTTTTTTTTAAGTTGACAACTGAATATAGTTGAGATAAGATCAAAAACGTTATCCCAAAAAGAGGAAAATTATTGGCAATAGAATAGAAGGTGTGGTAAGTCACCAATTTTCTCCATGCAATTCCAGCACGTCGGGTCTTCTATAAGGGATAGTTTGTGGAGCCATGCGGGAGTCCAATATGTCCTGTGAACGAACCAGTATTTAGTTTGTGACAGTGTAGGGGTGATTTTATGGCAGATGAATAATTTCCATTTCAGGCTCGAGTCTTCAGCTGAAATGTGATTGGACCCTTCCCATTGTTCTTGTAATGCAAGATTTAGGCACGTAGATGTAGGCTGTAACATTTTATATAGTTTAGAGACCTTGTGACTGGTTTTACTGAGTGAATTTAGGAGTGTAAGTAGGGAGGGGTTCTTGTAGGCGAGTTTGGATCTGGTTATACACTTCTATAGCTTAAGAAATCGTAAAAATCTATATTTTCTAGATTATATTGGTTTTGGAGCTCTTTGAAAGAAAAAGGAGATTTTAGTGTGCCAAGTCGTGGAACAACCTTTCCAGTATTGAGGCGTTCCATTCAGTTTGAGGTTTGGATTCTTTCAAAGTGAGCTTAGGTTAGAATATTTTATCGGGAAATCTAGTAGATTATCTATCTTTAGTAAAGCCATTTTCGTATCTTTAAATATGTACTTGGAGGGTTGTGAGTGATTGATTGTGGTAGGTAAAAGCCTAACAGGATTTATATCCTCTCTGAGGTAATTTTTTTAAACGAGCTCTTAGGATGCTTGTTTTGCCATATGAAGTTTCCTAAGAGTTTGTCTGCTTTTTGATGAAAGTCATCTGACAGAGTCAATGGCAGAATACTAATGAGGTCATTAACTATAGGAGTTACTACTAAATGACCCAGAGGTCAACCTCGCGCAACTACTCAGAGAACTCACAAAATTTGGCGGCCTCTCAGGCATATTTATAAATTGGTCCAAGTCTACCTTGTTTCCTCTCACAATGGCAACTGAATCTTTTGACCAGGAATACCCGCTGAAATGGGCGGATGGCCCGGTCAAGTATTTAGGAATCTGGTTGAGCCAGGATGTGCAAGAGATATGGAGCTTGAATTTCGGCCGTGCTATCTCCTGGCTAGAAGGGAAAATAAAGGTGTGGGCTAAACTGCCGATCTCTCTCGCCGGCAGAATAGCCATCGCGAAAATGGTCGTGTTGCCCAAATTCTTATATTTATTTATCAATATACCACTTCCACTAACCCAAGCATTTTTTAACACCCTTCGCTCTCTCATGATTTCCCTGGTCTGGGCGGAGAAGCAGGCATGCGTTACCTGGGAGACACTAACTCTTCCACTTACGCAGGGTGGGCTAGGAGCTCCGGACATGCCACTATATGCATATTGTGCACAAGCGCAGTTTTTGCATTTCTGGTTGCACCCCGTTCCATTTCAGCCACATGTGGCTGTTGAGGCGGACATAGCAGCCCCTGTTCCCCTTCAGGTGGCCTTCTACAAAAAATACAGTAGGCCCAGGGACGGGATAGATACAGTTGAAACCCTACGGTGGGCCTGGGACAGGTTACGCACCAGAGCTGGCCTGGAGATACTATACGCCCCATCTGCCCCTTTACCTCACAATCCACAGCTCCCAGCCATGGCTGATGATGGAAATGTGGCACTGGCTAAATCAATGGGACTCGAAACATTCGCGGACCTGTACCCCGAAAACACGTTCTGTACTCCACCGGAATCTTTTGCCGAGGGCTCGAAGAAATTTTCGGCGCTATTTCTCTATTTTAAAATTAGAGCTACTTGAAGGCAAATACATGCCCCACCTTTCCAAAACCCCCTGAACAATTACCAGTACTCGAGCAGTTGATAAGCATGTCAGGTTCCCGTAGGCTAATAACAAGGATGTACTGCTCTATGCAACCACAGCACCCTTGGTCATACCTAAAGCCCAGCAGGACTGGAATGAAGAGCTTGATGGTCAGGTGACAGATGACAAATGGGTCTTCTGCTGCGGCCAACTCCAGCTGCTTTCACCCAATTATAAATTGAGATTAATACACTTTAAATACCTGCACTAGTTCTATAGAACCCCTCACCAGCTATACCGCATGGGGTTGAGACCAGATGCGAGATGCTGGAGATGTGGATAAGCCCCTGCCACCTTTTTACATATGTCCTGGCACTGCCCACTCATTGCCTCCTTCTGGACTGCCATTTTTAGCAAGATTCATGAAATATTGGGAGCGCCCAGTGAACCACAACCGATCATTGGGCTTCTAGGTTATGTAAAAGACACTAAGGCCGAGCACCGTAAATTACATGCGCTGCTACTATTGATGGCTAAATGCAGAGTGTCCATACACTTGGGGGACAAAAGAGCACCTGCGGTAAAGGCTTGGATTCATGACATCACTTTCAGTCATACTCAACTGTCGATTTTCTGGGAGTTGATGCCTGCAGCCTCCAGGCCAAAAGATATATGGGGGCCATTCTTAGACTGGCTAAAAACACTGCATGAAGATGATCCAACCCCTTCTGTCCAAGCTACAGCTGGCGCTTCACAGTCACTAGAAGCACATGTAGAGGAGAACTCAGATTAGATCAACTCTCTTAGATGGCTCATGAAACTTGGCACATGCAGGCTGAACATGGTAGGTTCAGGGGGAGTGGCAGTTGGGAATCTTGATGTGCTATGTCCTCCGTGAAGTCCGGCCTACTGTCTATTGTACCCAACGTTGTGATATGTGATATGCATTAAGCCTCCTGTCCGTTTTAAACAGTGTTCTCTTTGTTTTTGTTACGTTTTTTGGTTGCTCGCTCACACATTTGGAACAATGCTACATTTTCGATTTTCAGATTTGATAAAGCAAGCTGAATGTGTATTGTTGAAAAATGTCAATTAATAAATAAAAAAAAACAAAAAAACCTATAGGAGTTACTATCATCTTGACTGTTTCTATGCGACCCCACCAGGTTATGAATTTAGGGTTCCATCTGTCCAGTAAACTCTCCATCTTTTGCAGCATCTTTTTTTCATAGTGTTGTATGATGTCTATTAAGTCTGAGCCGAATTCCACTCCTAAATATTTCAAGTGCTGTGTTGGCCAGTACAGACCTGAGTTCTCCAACACATCTCTAGCACTCAGGTTATTTACGCATTTTACTTCGGATTTATCTCTGTTGAGTTTATAGCCTGAGACTAACGCATAACTGCCAATTGTATATATGACTGCTTTAATAGATGTTCGGGCATTCTCTGTCATGATCAGAATGTCATCCATGTATGATGGCACTTTCACAGTAGTTCTGTTGAAGGAAATACCAGATATCAAATTATTATTTTTGATATTATGTGGTAAAGGTTCCAGGGCCAGGATACATAAGGAAGGTGAGAGCAGATACCCTTGCTTCGTTCCTTTCTCCAAGTGGAAGGGGTTGGTTATGAGCCCTCCTGCTCTCACTCTAGCGCTAGGTTAGTCATAGAGTGCCATGATCATTTTAATGAAGCCTTCTCCGAGGTTACATTTTACCAGCGTTTCTTTGATGAAGGCCCGTTAGACCTTATCGAAAGCCTTTTCGGCATATTGGGTTATTGCTCCAGTTTCAGACGTAGTATGTTTCGCTCTTTCTAGAACGTGACATAATAGTCATGTGTTATGATTAGACAAGCGATTTTTCATGAATCCTACCTGAGCGCGACCTACTAGTCTTGACAAGTGTGGTTCCAGTCTCCTGGCCAAGACTTTAGCATAGATTTTACTATCAAGGTTAATCAGCAAAATTGGTCTATCATTTTTTGCAAGTGTTGGGTCTTTGCCTTCCTTTGGCAGGACAACTATTATAGCTTCGCTAACAGTGCCTGCAGAAGACTTTAACATGTTTTTGTCAAGTTTCGAATTTCAGCCATTAATGCCACCATTACCACCTCATCACCAGCACTACCTACCACAAAATATGTGCACACATACATCTGCATACCATACCACATGAAAGCAGAACTATTGCCTTTGCAATGCTTGTTATAACATGTTCTTTGTTCCTTGCTCTTCTTCTTGACTTGTATCTGTCAAATATCTATGTCCTTGGTAATGGCATATTCATCTCCGCTGAAGAAGCACTAGAAATTCTCAGCATATATTGAGACAAGTCCCTAAGCTCATGAGACGGTTAGTGCACAATCATTTGTAGCAGAGGTAAGTTAGAGTTTATCGCAAACAGCACTTGTAAGAGCATCCAACATTAAGGAAAATAACAGTCCCAGAGGGTTGACCATCACTAGATTTCCCTGTTCAGGACCGCCATGCGAGGAAGGGTGGTTCAGGCGAGGGCGATCAATGAATGTCCCTGAAACACAGGGAGAAACCACCTGCGCAACAGAGGCATCATTTTTGTTTTCAGCAACTACCCCCCACTTCAGATATGTGTTTCTGGAAAACAATTCCCCCCCCTCCCGAGAACGTACAACAAACCTGGTACCAATCAGCACAGTGCACAGCACGCAGTGCATCCACCGCACTGACGGGTGCAATGAGGACTTAAGTGATCCCCGCCCAGCAAGCGGGGATCTCTTTCTGTGTTGGGCTGAGCACAAAATGCTATATGATCCCCCTAGGCTTTTCCCAGGCATTCTACATACATTAGACTTCCCACCTGGTGCTTACATAGTTTCTTCACATAAAGTAGATCAACTTGCATCAAATCTTTTAGATCAAAATTATGTAGCAGCTGTGGTTGTTAAGTATGCTCTGGATATTCTATTATCATCGGTATCAGAGGAATAACTAGCATTAGTGCAGTAGGTGCAGTGGCACCTCTGCCCACGGTTGTGAGGTGGGCTCTTGAACTTCAAGTATAGCTGTCTTTAAAAAACCAATACGGGATGAGGGGGAGTATTTTTCTTTGCAGGAATTGTGGGCATGCACCTTTGCTACAAGATACTGTGCAACCATTCTTCCTTAACAGTATCAAGTGACCGAACATCAGATTCCATTCACTCAACAGTTGCCTACAGAGTCTTAAAGGGTTTATACCTATTCATACGGTGGACCATTGAGCCAGTGAATATGCTGCATTATGGAAGCTCATTGGTCGTCTGTGACACCAAAATCTGCAGTAGATGGTGCTACTTTAGGTCTGCGCAGCTTACAGTGATTTATAATTAAGGAACGCTGAAGAAGTTTGCATCCGGAGATGTTCAACATAGACTATGCTATACAAATGTCATCAGCATCAACGACTCCGAAGAAAATAAAAGGTGTACATATTAATCCCAGTAACTCTAATATGGTGTATGATGCTTGAGGTACGGTTCTCCCTGAATAGTGCTAGTCTATTTTTTATATATTTTTTATTGTTTTATATCACACTAAAAGACGGAGCTATTCACCATTCATAATTACAGTCAATTTATGTTACAGGCACACTGCAATCCACTGCATCTCAAACATGACTTCAGCAAGGTAAGAAGTTATAGCTTGTTACAAAAACTTATAATAAACTTAATTTAGAAAGTAATTTACCACCTTACGAAACAAGTAATCTGTTAATAAAGAAATAATCTGTGGTTCCAAACGAAGGGCCTGATTTAGAGTTTGGAAAGTGGCGTAACAAGAGGGGGGCGGGGGCGGCACGAGTTTTGGGGGCGGCTCCCTCCCCCCCGCTCTTGCATGCAGAATTTATCGCCAGCACCCTCCCCCCCACTCTTCAGGGCGGCAGCGGGCGGCAAAGGCAGGGACAGCCACGGGCGGCAGAAAGCCTAGCTACGTCACTTAGTTTGGCTGATGGTCCCATCCATCATATTACAAGTGCTGTAGGATATAATTAGGGCTCCCTGTTTTCCGTTTTTACAGATTTTTACAGATAAATACAGACAGAAAACCATTTATTTTCCTGTCTGTATTTATTTTAAAATGCAGATAAAAACGGAAATTGGGTTGCTTTTGAGTTATTCTGAATGCTGTCAATCATGACTGCCAGGCCAAAAGTTGTGCGATTGACAGGTAAGGGATTAAAAAATAAAGGAACTTTAGTAAAGAGCCTTAAACAGCAGTAGATTTGAACAACCTTGACACTAAAATATGCAAGTTTTCCTATATGTGCGTATTTTAACATCTGAGTGTGTGTATATCATTGAAACCTGTCAGGCGTTCAGGCACGAGTGTACATTAACTGGGTAAATAAATACAGAAATATACACATTTTAGCTCCATTTTTTCACACAACCTAAAATAAATATGGATGATAACAGGTAAAATTATCAAAAAATAAATATGGATAAATACAGACGGAAATGACAAAAATATAAATACCATAAAACCAGGAGCCCTAGATATAATGGACTTGTAAAACGGTGCATGAAATATCTGGCATGTTTGTGACAGAGTAACTAGTCCGCCAAACTCTAAATCACACCCAAAGCATGGTGCAAAAGTATGCCAACATTAGCAAGTTTGTGCACCTGTTTTTTATAAAGATCTTTCATTTATTGGTGTTCTTTTTAGACACTTTGTTAACCATTGTCTAATATACTTTCTTTGAACAGATGGTCAAAGATGTTGCAGCAGATCCAATTTTCTATGTGCGAACAGGGCCACCCTTTTGTACCTTAGCGTCTGGCAGAAGAAAAATTGGTGCCCCTTGAGAATAAAATCCATCCTCCTTCATAAGCTGTACCTCTCCTAAGCCCCTTCTCTTTGTGTTTGGCAAATAACAAATACCTTTTTAAGCCACTGAAAGTCTGGAGATTAAGGTAATGGTTACCAGCAGAATAAATTGCTTTAAATCTAGATTTTATCATTGAGCTCTTTTCCAGTGAGCAATATTTCCTATTTTATTTTAAATGCAGTGGTTTCTTTGAAGCGATAAATGTTATAAATGCTTTGGCTGTGCAGGGCCAATCCATAAAAGCATTGACAAAGCTTGTAGAACTGTTTTTTCTCAATGAAAACTTTGGTTGGATGAAAATGAAGATGTCTTTTGTGCCACATTTTGTAAGGTTGTTCATCTGAAAATGGCACTTTACCTTGTCGATAGTCCAAACTGCGTGGGGAGGGTATAGAATAAACAAGCATTTGCAATGCAATAGGTCTCGCAGTTACGCGAGTTTAAGCTATTGGCATTGTAAATAACAATGCCTTTTATTTATGTTTTTAAAAAGAAAACAAAAATAAAAGGCATTGTTATTTGCAATGTCAATAGTTCAAACTCGCGTCAATGCGAGACCTATTGCATTGCAAATGCTTGTTTCTCTGCTTGGACCAGGGCCCCTGGCGGCATCCACAGCATCCATGTTACGCTATTGCATCTGGAGCACTGCAGGATTTTAAGATACATTCATAGTGGAGATAAACATAGGACATCAGTAGGACAGAAACCCCTGACTGAGTCCCAAAGGTCAGAGCTGGACAGCCCTTGAAAGAGAAACCAAAGCCACCTTACCTTCTAAGATCTGCACATACTGAGCCCCCCTTGAGGCGTGTTGACTCTTCCTCCGTGTCCTTCTGGACTCGGGTAACTGTGTTTTCAGCCCCTCCGGATATCTCATCGGGTCCAGGGCCTCTAGCGTCGGATCCTTGTCACGCCCCACGCCCTCCCGGTGAAGAGCTCCCAGCCAGCGGGGCCGGGCCCTAATGTACCCTCCCGAGTCCCGGGGGGCCGAGTAATTACTACTCCGGAAAACACCACAAAACGGGTTAATGAACAATCGAGGGACTTCTCCACCTATGGAGCAAACACATCCCACCTTTCGCAAGACCCGTTTCCCTTCATTATCAAGTTTTTTTCTTGTTTTGCAAGAATGTAAAAAAACAAACCAGGACTGGCAGCGCTCTTCCGTGCACCCTTCCCCCCACAACAGCAACACGTTCATGTACCCCAACTCAAACCCCTAAATATTGGGGTTCACGCTGAAAACAGGGCTTCATTTTCTGAAGACATCCATTCAGGGTGGACCAGGGCACGTGCCGTGTCGCGGACTGTATCATTTCAGTGCTATGGTAATTGTTTACCATCATTTATGTTATTCTTTTCAGCATGAGCTGTAACCACGGCAATCCTAAAAGGCAAGGCTGGCACCGGCCTGGGGCTCCTCCGGTCTTCGGGACACTAGGTTCCTGGTGAAGCTGCACGGAGAAGGAGCGGGGCAGCCTCATGTTTTGCGGCTGGCGAGGACGGAAGGGGGACAGGAGATGTGCACATCGCGTGTCTGTACGTGCGTGTTCACGTTCATGGGCGCGTTCACAATTGCAGTCCGTCCTGCGCGTGCACATCTCCTGTCTCCCTTCCGAAGCAAGTCGGTAACAATACATTTCGCTAGCGACAGCGCTTCGCGCTGCGTCGCTAGGCGAGACCTAAAAAATGAGTGTCTCAACTCCATTTAACTGTCCTAAGCCTGGAATGTGAACACTAGTAAGAAGTGTAAGAAGCTACCTTTCATTTCAGGAAGGCTGCTACACATTTAGTTAGACCTTTGCAATATTAATCAGCAAGGGTGCCATACCCTTGACTTCTCAGCATTGCTGCTATAACTTAAATCTGTCTGTACCCGCAGTTCTTACTAAGAATACCATACTACTAAAGAGCAGTGTTGACCCTCGACGGCAAAACTGTGATACTTCCAATCCGATAGAACTGGCATTCCTCAGCAGAGTTGTTAGAGGTATAATGGTGAACTGGATGTACCCAGTGCTTAATTTGTAAAAGTGTAAGTGCAAGGGCCAACGTTTTGCTCAGAAACTCCTAGCTGGGCTACCAAATGTTGAGGTGCTGAATACCAAGGCTATGTCATCTTGATTTCACTCCATACCTCTTTAATCCAACACCAGACACTCCCTACCCTTTTTTCTCACCCTCGCAGGTTCTTTTTCATCACTGCTTGTCGCAGTTTTTTTAGTTTTTCCCTTTCTACCACTTGTCTTTTTCTCTCTTGCTCTGGGTCAAAGTCTGATGAGTAAAAATAAGTGCCAGTCCCCAAACATGAGTGCCAGTGGGCCCCACCTGCAACCACCAGTTCAAATTAAGCAGTGGTTGTACCTGTTAGCAGCGGTGCCACAATTTAATTTTAACAGTATATTCAATTTTTTTGCAGGGATATTTTATTTGAAGTGGGATTTGTATGGGCACTTCTCTACATGGCTTCTACGACATTAACGAGGCCTCGTTGCTATAGACTATCAGTCATTACCACAGATGTCTGTACATTGTGGTAATTTAGAACATGGTCTCTACCACGCATAACTGTAACTTCACCACACATTATAATAGTAATCTGCTGTTTTGCCCTATATCACACGTCATTACAACGCAATATTGTTTTCCCAGACAATTATTTTTTTAAATATTTTAACAGATATAACTACAATACTGAGTATAAAAGTAATTTCATAGTAATAAGATGATTTTATATGTATAGGAAAGAAAGGACGTCAATGCGGATTTCAAACATAGCAGGTACAGTATACTCAGCAGCAGAATGAAGTACTTGATCACATCCTGTTCATTTCTTTGCTGTGCGTTCTCATTCCAGTTTTACTTAGGCTCGAATAACCGCGAACTGCAGGTACCAGAAAGCACAGTCAGAACAATAATTGTATAGATGAGACGTTTGGCTTACATGGGGCATCTGAGATCTGTGTAGCCTTTGCAAACCATAAAGCAGACAACAGTTGAACATAATCTAGTGGGCCAAAATGCAATACATGGAGAGACCTTGTTCCTCCATTTCAGAGATGACGTCTTCATCCTGTCTTATATTGCTGCCTTGAGCTTTTTTACCTTATGTTGCACCGTGAGGGCAGAAAAGGATAGGAGGATGTTAAAACTACAAATGTACAATTGTAAGTCTAGTGATAGAGTATCTGGGGAAAGTTCAACTGGAATATTTTGAGTAAAGTTAAACATTCCCCAAATACTTTAAAACCGTTAAAATTCAGTTTTTTAGCATTTCATTGCGAAAGCTGTGGGTTCTGCTTGAGATCAACACCAAAAGCAGAAATCTCGGAATTTCTTTTGTTTCTTTGTGTTCTAGCACTTGTGATTGTATTTGTTCATTATAAACACAGGAGTACAAGTAGCCAAATGGAAAAACAGAAAGCAATGCAAACACGTTGGCGTGACTCAACATGCTAGTTTGTCAAAAAGCCTGTTTGACTACAGTAATCCTTTCAGATATTTGAGTCTCAGTTGAGTTGGCAGGTTTGTAAAATGTGAAAAAGAAAAACAATAGTGTCACTTGGCAGATATATGGTTTCTTTTGTATCCTTGGGGCAGATACATTTTGACCAGTCAACAGAAGGAAGTTAAGCTTTTGGCTTTATATGTATATTGATCACATTTCAGTGTTATTGACATAAACATTAAACTAGGTGACTGCTGGTGCTACAGCTCTCCTTTTCCAAACACTGCTGACACATGCACTACTTAAAAACAATGAGGCATATTGCCTGAGAAGCACACCAAGTCTGTTCCACCTACCTCCACCTTGCGACATCCTGACTGTCAGAGCTTAAAGGATGCGAAGGAAGGTTGTGGAGAGATTTAGGAACTGCAATGAGGATTAAGACGAGAGCATGTGTCCATATGGGAAGTCAAAGGAAAAGAAAAGCACTTCGTTTTAGCATCGCAAGACCTTGAGGCAACCCACTGTACGCTTAGGTGGTCGCCGAGCCGGTCATGCATAAGGCTGATCTTGTGGTTGAAAACATCTTGCAGGCAATGTTACTGAATTCTACAGGGGATTATGTGAATCCACTACATACTTGCATTATGGGTGTTAAGCCAGAAAGTTTCATAGGACTGTTCAAAGAGTGGCAGTAAGGTAACTGTGCACGTCCGCCTTTAGAACCCAGCTATCCGACAATCCCTCGTTAACTGCATCTTTACCTTTGTTCTTGTACAGAGCACCACTGTCTTTTGTCTACATTCTCACACTATACTAAGACCATAAACATGCATGCATACCGACAATATTTAAACATATGGAAGCCTCGGAGCCAGGAAAGGGATGGGACACCCTGGGGCATCCCTACACATGGCGAACACGTGCTGTGTAGAAGTTACACTAGTGGTGGTGAAGAGGGAGCTAGAGCACAATGCTAATCAAGAGGAATGTGATCATAGGCAGTGGGATGGCTCTAAACCAACAGGAGACCTGGACCTCAAACTGCACTGTTATAGCCTGTCCTAGTGGGCAATCTGACCCTGCTTGAGGAATATCAAATAATTAGAGTACAGGAGTAAGAGAAAATTAAGGGGTTTCATAGATGAATGTTCCTAAAACAATTCAGTGTCTTTGGTGAGAATGTCAATATAAAACATCATATTCCTGGAGCTCTAATATCATAAGGCCTATCCTATTTAAAGGAGCAATTTTGCATGCACCTCTACTAGGAATGCTATCCGTTGTCTTACTGATTTGCTGCACACTTTGGACTTAGCATTTTTCTCTGATTTTGTCACTTTTCGGTACCGATGGCCTTTACGGAAATTGATTTCTATGTATTCCAGCAGTTTCTGCATTTAATTATCCTGTATTGTAACTTTTACATTTTTGTAATAAATCTTCATAAATTGTTACCTCCACCTTTGAGCTCACTTTGTCCTTTGTTATTTTTTACTGTATTTTTGATATGCTGATTTTATACCTTATCTTGGGACGCATTGCCCATGAAATTGAGGTTAACACCATCCCTGATCCACCCAACTGTGAGTGCCTTCGAGGTGACTTTAAGATGGAGTTTAGGATACAGCATGACCACATTTTTTTATTTACCAATCTAATATGGCTTGAGGCCATGTTTTAACAGTAAATTAAAATAAAAAATAAAAAAAAAGTTTAAAAAAAGTTCTACAAAGCACAAAAATCAAGCAACTGGTCCATCAGCACTTTCCAGCTCCGAAGCCCCACAAACATTATAAATACATTAAAATAAAATAAAAAAATAAAAAGATATATATCTTTTTCTTTATTTCAATGCGGTATGCGGAGCAGTACGGGCAGAATCGGCGATTGTGGGAGGGGGACATGAAAGTGCAAGCAACCCAGCAGTACTTTGCAGCTGCCAGGGCCTCATAAAATGACATAAAAAAGATTAAACTAAAAATATATGTGGAGTAGGACGAGGAGGCAAGCAAGAGCACGTGGTTAGGAGGAAAAGTGGGAGAGAGAAAGGAAACATGTACTACTATGGGGTGCTTAAAGCAAAATATAAAAAAAGTCCCCTCTGGAATTCAGTGGAAGGATACAACTTATCCAGTTAGATCACTGTGAGACCTCACGCTCCTGGGGGGAGGGTGAGACAAACACAAGAACACGGAGGAATGCCATTAAAACAGGATCAGGTAAGCCTGATACACAACAAAGCTATCCAATCATGACAAAGGAGCTGACCTAAAACCCACTTGAAGCATCTGTAATATGTTGGAGACAATGGGTCTTGCCAACAGTCAGCCAAGGCATTCATGGGTCTTGCCAACAGTCAGCTAAGGCATTCAATAGCAAAAACCCCAAAACAATTGTTTTCTTTTCTAGGTATTGATTGAGAAATGTTTTTGTCAGCGCTTGACCCCAGTGCTGCTGTACAAAAAGCACTGGAAAAGCCAATTGGTTAGGAGTTTGTACATCTTAGCTACGCCCAATCTATGTGCCTTACAAGCGTAAAATCTATTGTCTGTGCCAACTATTGTTTTTCATTAAATAAAAGGGTGCTTCTTTACACAGAAAGGAGTGCACAAAAATGGACCAAGAGAGCCTTGGGACATTTTAGATGGAATACAACATTCATTCATTGGCAGCATAAACTATGATTTACTTACTAAGCTCAAGTTTGTGGGTTGAGAAATGCAGTACAGAATGCTTGTATAAAGTAAGTACACCGGAAGGAGTAGGGAGCATTAAAATATTTGTGTCTCGTGATGGCACGTGCTATGTGTCCTGTTCGAAGAAGACTGGCATTATCAAACACCACGAGCCTTCATCTTGAACCTAGCTGAGATAGCCCTAACAAAGAATTACTTTGAGTTTGAGGGGACCCTATACCTACAGACCCACGGGACCTCTATGGGCAGTACCTTTGCCCCGAGCCTGGACGGTCTGTACGTGGGAGCGTTTGAAAAAACAGAGATCTATGACCCACGGTGCCCTTGGACTGAAAATATAAGGCTGTGGCGTCGTTACATTCACGACGTCCTGTTGATATGGAAGGGTGATGAACAATCGGTCATTCAATTTCTTGATTGGTTAAACCACAGGAACCCCCTACTTCACTTCACATCGACTGTAACCAAGACAGGGTTACCTTTCTTGGATCTAATGATTGAACCTAAGGAAGGAAGACTCATGACTAGAATCTATCATAAACCCACAGACAAGAATGCCCTGCTTGCTTATGATAGCTTCCACCCGAAATCCCTTAGAGAAAACTTGCCGGTAGGCCAATTCTTCCGGTTAAGACGTAACTGTACGGAGAAATCGATTTTTAAAGAGGAAGCGACCCTCCTCTCGAAGAAACTCACGCAGAGGGGGTACCAGGAGCGTACCATCAAAAAAGCAAGGAAAAGAGCTACTAACGCCAATAGGGATAACCTTCTAGAAAAAACCAGCCGACCGGACACGGATAAACCAGTGTGTGTTACCACATTTAATACAGCTTCGCACCAAATTAGACAGGTGGTACTGAAACACTGGAGCATACTAAACTCAAATGGCATGAATATTGAAAAGCCCTTGTTCTCCTTTAAAAGGAGCGCGAACCTTACAGATTTGCTAGTACACACCAGACCCGTTGCTTCCCAGCAAAGGAGATTAGCGGCACCGGGTCATCTACCTCCAGTACAAGGTCACTCACGTTGCGGTTCATGCAACGTATGCCACCTGACCAACAACACGAAATCCATTGATGTGGGACTCACTTACCCGTGGGAACAAAGGTCGCAGACGAATTGTAATTCTGATGGTGTCATCTACCTAATTACATGTCCATGCCGCAAGCAGTACGTGGGCATGACCAGTCGAAAGGTTAAGACACGCATCATGGAACACCGCAGCACGATAAGGTGTCTGAAGTCCAATACTAAACTCACTGCACATTACCTTGAGAAACGCCACACCATTGAGGATTTGACATGGACAGTCATTGAAAAACTCATTATGAATCCCTCGGTTGGTGACAAAACAAGAGCCCTTCTACGGAGAGAACAAAAATGGGTATACCGCCTCAAAAGTCATCAGGTGGGCCTTAATGACGATATCCTGTGGCATTCTCTCAACAGATAAAATATACCCATCTGACCACAGAATCATAGAGTCATCTCTTAGGAAGACATATCTTTCTTTTAAACAAAATGTAATCCCCGTATACTTATAATATGACATAAGGTGGCACTCTTTACGCCTCTCTAACAAGCACATAACTAACCAACATAACCGGCAATCAACCATATACATCCATTTATGGGTTTGGGGGTAGGAATTCAGGCCCCCTCATTTGACCATAGGACCACAGAGACATATTGTGGGAAGATATATTCTTTGTAACAACGTGTGGTCCCCCTATATTCATTATGTGTCATTATGTGGCACTCTAAACATTCTCATTAATAGCTAACTAAACCAGCAACTACCATATATCTCCTATCATGGGTCTGGGGGGAGGTATTTAGGCACCCTGCAAACGGGTATAATGGCTCGTGGGACCAGGACCATTGAGGGCTTTCTGTTCCTCTTAAAAAACGAGATTGCCTCTATGTACCACAATAAGGCAGGCCAACCATCTATGCGTACTGGTTTACTCAACGCATTATTTATCTTGTGTTAACCAACACTGATTACTCCCACGCTCTTCCACAACAGAGTCAAGGTGGGTAACCATGCCAACAGGACGCGGTGATCACGTGTTCCAGGACACAGGCGACTACCGCGTCGTCTTGCGTTCCTTCACACGTCACCACGCGCCCCACGTGACCGGAACTTTTCCAGATTCCAAACGTGGATATAACAAACAGCACCTGGCAGCCCTGCCACTGACCTACACGGCAGCAGAAGGCGAGCACTTGAAAGAGGAGCACCATCCTTGGAGTAGTAAGGAGATAGGGGGGAGCGTTGGGGGCACCAGGATTTAACTAATAACGCCATGCTAAATCGCCGATATTGATTTGCCAGCACGGGCAGACCACTATGACCGGCACTACCTAGCGGGGCTAACTTAACTCTACTCCCAGGACCGCGCTAGCGACCGGAACGATACGTGCGGCGCCCAATCCTATGTTTATACAAAGTAATGCTTTATACGTGGCCTATCTAGATTACAGATCCTTCCGGATCGGCCCCGATCATAGGAAATAAAAGGGCTGTTGCTGCATACAGTGCTTCTTACACCTGCGTGCAACATATGTTTAATGAAGAGTAACCGATGGCCTGCACGTGAGGGGGTTATACACCTTGACTCCCGCATCCGATTTTGAAACTGCACCCAATCATGTTATCTTATAATCATTAAGATGACTATCTTTCTCTTTTGTGATTTCCTTTTCCCCTGAAAAAGAGTGTGACTAAAGGGGGTCTCTCCTTGCCCACCGCCATTTCAAACATGAAATAGGGTGAAACTTGGTGAGTAATTACACACCGGACCCCTACTTTAGAGTGGATGGACTGTGGAATAAAGAGCATGAGGTATGCAACGCTGGTTTTTATGACTATATGAAGGGCAACAGGCATAGTAGACCTATTGAATTTCCATTTATTCGTACCTGATGAGTGTGAATTTACCCAGGGCGATGCACCCATGGTTGTTTGGGGCAATGAACGATACAACAGAATGAAATCATGTGCAGATAGACATTCATATACTGAGCTTGAGAAACACGCGGGAGAAGATTACTCCTAACTTCTTTTCTCTCTTTTTTCTCTCCCTTTCATTGTTGATCTTCTTTTCTTCCTGTTCCTTCTAGTAATTCCACTATTATCCTGAGGAAATCCCTCGAAAATGGAAAAAAGGCTTTTAGACACCCTCTTATCTCAATCTGAGGTGAGAGTATTATTTCACTGGGACCGGTGGAGTCCCGAGGAAGGCCGGCTTGACCCCAATCGAGGGGCACACACACACGGCTGAAACATGTCAACCACCTGGCAGTAAGGAGGGGTGTTAGGAGCACATTGCATCTCCCAATCACCACCATCCTTCACGTTTTTAACCCTGGCCGGAGGGTCCAGGAATAAAGTCTTAGGCACAGCGACACTTCTGTGCTAGTTTTAACCCACATCACACTGCACTTTCACCACAGTCGTTCCCAGCCACTGTGGAAATAAATTGTTTGTTTCTGTGTTGTATTGTCTTCCCCCACCCTATTGCTCCACCCCGTGCGTGGCTATGCCGGGGTGTATTGTAAGCAGCCCTATGATGAAGCATGTCACACAATTGTGTGAGTGAGGGCAGTATTAGGATACATAGCACGTGCCATCACGAGACACAAATATTTTAATGCTCCCTACTCCTTCTGGTGTACTTAGTATTGACAGGGGGTTCGGGGTAGGTGAGTCCGTACCCTCACCCCTTCTTTTTGTGTGTACTACAGAATGCTTGTATGCCATAGTTTTTCTCAATATCTTGTGACTTTCCATGCACTGTGAGTTAAATGCTCAACCAGGAGTGAGCACAACAACTGAAAAGAAGTGCTGGGCGAACAACTGAAAGCTATAGACAGGCTTGAGTCAGAGGCCTGAATAGCTATATGTCCTCTTGGAGCGCTAAGCACAAAACAAGCCACGCTTGGTGTTGTATATAGGTTGTGAGTTTATAGGAGCTTATGCCTTTAATGGAGAATACTCTAGCTCCAATGTTCTAGAGTTATGTTGTATGATGACATAGGTGCGTTCCTCTTGGAGTCAGTTGTCTGCTGGCTAGAGAGGGATCACCAAGGCTGTGTTTTCTGTGCACTTAATAAACCTGCTGTTCCTTTATTTATGGCAAAGTCTTTAATTGGATTACAACAAGTGGCGACGATCATCCAGCAGCGCACAGACTAGACACTATACCAGCTTTGGTGAAGGAGAACCCGTGTGTGGCATCATATACAGTAAGATGTGTATTTTAACTGAGCGCTGTCAGTGCCACAGAGCATGCAAACTTTAGTGAGACCTGCAAGCGTGTACATGTGGAGTATGTATATTAGGAGTACAACGGAGTGACATTTTATTTAAGAGAAAAGTGAAAGTTACTGTTGGGAGAGTGGTCGTTGATGTTGCGTGAGCACTAAGTCGATAGAAGATTGAGGACAGAGCGAGCCGGAGCGCGAGGAGCCACTGTGTGTTTGTAGCCGGCTAAATCTCGAGGACGGAGCGAGCTAGAGCGTGGAGAATTCTGCTTGCGTCATAACCAGGGAGGCGTAGCGACGCACAACGTTGCAACGGTTCAAGCCCTATCGCCACTTAAACAAGCGCACGCTACGTCCGACGTCTGGCGGCCATCTTAAGCCATTGGGATGAACCACATTTAATTCTTTTGAAGACGAGTAGTTTTACTTACAGTGAATAATTTCCAAAGCGTTTTTTTTTTATACAGGTGTCACCAAAGCGCCGAAAGTAGAGTGCGTATTCCAACAAGTTATTAAGTACGGGTAGAAGAAAAGATCCATTCTAAGGTAACTTTGCTGAGTATCCTTTATATGACTATTCAAATACACCTGCCCGCACCACAAAGATCATATGTTTACTGGTGATAGGAACACCAAAGACCAGAGTGAAAAGTGCCTATTCATAAAATATCACATATTTATCGGTGATAGGCACGCCAAAAGATCTTATATCTACCGGTGATAGGCACACCAGAGACATTAGTGTAAAAGTGCCTATTCATATCTCCATCGGTGATAGGCACACCAGAGACAATAGTGATAAGTGTCTATTTGTATATCTAACGGTGATAGGCACACCAGAAAAACAATGGAAGCGGCAATAATTCCACCACCCATGTTCCTTCAACAGCCTGGGGAACCATCTATGGAGTGGGATGAATGGGTAGAAGTATTTGAAAATTACTTAGAGGCTTTAGATGGAAGAGAATTTAGTGTAGCTAGGAAGAAGGCATTACTTTTAAGTGCCCTAGGTAAAGAGGGGCAACATGTGTTTAAGTATTTGCCTATAGCTACAGATAGTGAGGGAAGAGCAATAGCGAATGTCTTCTTTGAAGCAAAGGTAAGGTTATGGAAACACTTCACGAAAGAAGTGAATATAGTTATGTGTAGACATCAGTTTTATACCCAACCACAGAGAAGTGATGAAAAAATTGATCAGTTTGTTGCACGCTTGCGTGAATTGTCTATAAAATGTCAATTTGGAGCAATGAGGGACGAAATGATCAGAGACCAACTAATACTTCAATGTCGTAATAAAAAAATGCAGGAGAGGTTGTGGGCCGCAAAGAATCCTACGTTAAGTAATGCTATTGATATAGCGAAAGTTGTGGAACAATCAGACTCTTCTATGAGAGAGATGGAAAAGAAGGAGAATACAACAAGTGTTTTGTGTGTTCAACATGGAGATGTGGGAGCAGTTGGTACGGATAAAGGAAGTAACAATGGACGAAAAAAAGGAGTGTTTAATAGGAAGTACATTAGTAACAATCCTAAAGGATTTGACAGTAACAAACATGTGGAGAGAATGTGTACCAGGTGTGGGAGCAGCTATCACACATCTGATTAAAAAAACTGTTATGCAATTGGTAAAGAATGTAGGCAGTGTGGGCGTAAAGGTAATTTCTTTAAGATGTGCAGAGTCAACAACAAGTTTAAAGTTGCGGTAGTACAGGGAGAAGTAGAAAATATAGAGAATGTAGACAAGATCTTGTGTGTAGATGAGCAGGATACACTTGGAGGAAAAGCAAGACCTAAAGCGGTGTTTACAATACAAGGTAAAGATGTAGAATTGATGGTAGATTCTGGTTTGTTTAACACGATCATTCCCAATGAAATGTTTATACGACAGTGGCCCATTGTTGGTTTACTTCCTAAGGATATCAATCCAGGGGGGTATCAAGGTGAGAAAATAGATATAATTGGGTATATGTCAACAGAAATAGGTTTCCAAGATAGATGTGTGAAAGAGAAAGTCTATGTGGCACATAGAGGACAACCAATCCTAGGATGGGCACACCAATATGATTTACATATCGTCATAAATCCTAGAGCACCAAACCAAGTCACCATAGTAGAAGAGGTTACTGTTGAGGATATTGTAGAGGGTGTGAGTAGTCTGTTCTCTGAAAGTGTAGGAGAACTGAAAGGTTATGTACATAGAATTATGCTCAAATCAGATGCATTGCCCATGAAACATAAGGTGCGGAAGGTTCCCATAATCGCAAGACATGAAGTAAAACGTATTTTAGATGAAATGGTTGAACAAGGCATTATTGAGACGTCAAGTTGGATTTCACCAGTCGTGATCACGGGCAAACCCAATGACAGTTATAGGTTCTGTGTGGACTTACGCACTTTGAATCAAAACATAGTGGTGGATAATTATCCACTTCCAAATATAAACAAACTTGTACTGTTCTTAAAAGGTGGAAGGTTCTTTTCTAAATTAGATTTACGTAGTGCTTACCACCAGATTAAATTGCACAAAGACTCCAAAGCTCTCACTGCATTTATTACCACTGAAGGTGTGTTTCAATTCACTAGGATGCCATTTGGCCTGGTGTCAGCAGCCAGTGTATTCCAGAGTATGATGGGTACTATTTTGAAGGGATTAGAGAATGTGGTTCATTTTCAAGTTGATGTACTTGTATTCGGAGACTCCAAGGAACAACACAACATGGTCTTGAAAGAAGTATTAGGCAAAATGGCGAATGCAGGCTTGACGCTTAAGAAAGAAAAGTGTAAGTTTTGTGTGGAAGAGGTGGAGTATCTAGGATATACTCTATCAGCAGCGGGTGTCAAACCTAAGAGGGATCTTTTGGAGGCCATAAGGAAAGCTCCTACACCTATAGATAAAGATCAACTGAGATCTTTCCTTGGACTTATAGAGTATTACTCTAAGTTTGTTAAAAACTTCGCAGACAAAACGGAACAGATTAAAAGACTGTTCAGGAAAGGGTGTAAATATGTATGGGCTGATGTTAGAAATGGGATCCCTGGCTGGCTAAGGCTTGCGCCAAAGCCAGGCAGAGACCACCACTCTAGTCAGGGCAAGAGAGTTACATGCTGAAGATAACCCCTGCTCACCCCCTTGGTAGCTTGGCACAAGCAGTCAGGCCTATCCTGGAGGCAATGTGTAAAGCGTTTGCGCAACACACCCACAGCAACAACATACTAGGCACACCACAAAAGGAACTCCACCCAAGGTTATATATAAAAATAGCCTTTGTATTGTCATAAACACATTAGAATAGTAATCACACAATATACACTGTGCCATCTGGCACTGGGCAATATCTACAGGGGATTATATACACATGACAGGGCCAATTGGGCCACTGTCAGAACCAACACAAAGTGAACTTAATAAATGTAGAACATATCATAAACGTAGAACACAACCAGTAATTAATGGCAAACACTGTACTCAGCATTATCCTGCAACATAAATCATATTATGCACAGTATCACATTAGGCGTGAAATATATTCTGCGCCAACCTCCTAAGTATAACTCACATTAGGGGCATAACCTCACAAGCATAAACCACAATATGCAAAACCTCATAACATAAACACAGTAGAGGCTTAAATCACGGTGCATAACTCACAGGACATGAATCACATTTCCTAGCACCACATAACTCACCTTAGGGCCTGGCGCCCTACAAACCTAACAGTCCCCCCGGCCAACTGGCCTTCTCAGAGGGCTCAAATGCCCTATGTCCAAAAAGTCAGGGCAGCTGCCAATGCAGCAGGATTCGCAAGTGCGCAATTGCGCTGGGGCAGGAGTGTATCTCACTGCTATCTCATACCAAACTGCCCCCAAAGAAATGTCAACCTAAACGTAGCAGCTGACGCTAATTGCCGTGCAGCTGTGAATAATTGTAGTCCTGGGCGCTCACTGTGCCCTCCTGTCCCACTCAGGAACTCTCCAACAAAAATGCGGCCAAAGTTGCAGCTGCCGTCTACGGCGGTGCAGCTGTAAATAACCAAAGAGGCATGGGCACTTTGGTGCCCTCAGGACCCCCACGGGGGCGCTATAAAACAAATATGGCCATAGTTGCAGCTGTCCGCTACGGCGGTGCAGCTGTGAGGAACATGTAAACAGGCACGGGCACCTTGGTGCCCTCGGGACCCCCACGGGGCCCTAAAAACAACGTGGCCCACGTTGGAGCGGCCCGCTGCCAGACGGGGCCGCTCAGAACATCCCCCAAGCACCGGCAATGTGCCTCGAAAGGCACCAACACATGGAGCCCCCACTAACCGGGACTCTGGGCGTCTCCTCCGGTCTCCTCTCTGGGCCGGTACACTGCTCTCCTCCCTCGCTGGGGAGGCTTCGTTGGCTCTCTTCGCTTCACCCGGGCCCCCTCCTGGGACCCGGGACTTCGATGTGGAGCCCGCGAGGCTCCGGACTTCCGGCTCTTGGTCGCGCTGCGATTGGCAGTCGCGGCCACTTCCCTCAGTGGCCTCGCCCAGAGTCAGGCCGCCTGGCTTCCTGGTCGGGCCGGCCGCCGCTTCTCCTCTTCGCGGCAAGGCGGGGTGGGCACCCGCTCGCCATTAAATGAACAATGCGGGGTGGGCACCCGCAAAAGGCACCATCATGCGGGGTGGGCACCCGCCATTTTAAATAATTATAAAGCGGGGTAGGCTCCCGCTAGGCAGGCACACTGCGGGGTGGGCTCCCGCCGAAAAGACACCAGATGTGGGGGAATCCCCACGTTGGGATTCCCTCTAACTGCATCTCCGCGCTGCGGCGCCCACGCTCTTCCCTTCTGGGGAAATAAAAATAAAGCATAGCGCTCACGAGGCGCTAGATGCAGCAAAGATCCTGCAGTAGAAAGAATAAGTCCAGCAAAAGTTCCTCCAGGTCCAGGGGCACAGCTGGGCCCAGGGAGGCCAGCACACAGGGCCCTCCAGCAGGGAGGTAAGCCCCCATGGCGGTTCCTCCTGGGCCCCAGCAGCAGCACGCCCCCTAGTCGGGAACAGCACCAAAGTACAGACCTGAACAATTTCATGGGGTCACAGCCCCTATATTTATACCACACAATCTCTTTGTCTGCAGTGCAGGGCATGGGGGAACCAGATGCAACTGGTTCAGGGGGGAATTGGAGCACTTTGTTTTCCAAGCTCCTCTTCCCCTTTGTCAGGTGGGGGCTAGGTGATCAGACACACCACAGGGGGCGGAGCCAGCATTGTACAGGCTGGGCACAGTCCTATTCAGGGTCAGGGGATTACTCCTCCCACTATTCCTACTGCAGATGTCCCATTCAGCCTAGCGCTGACTCACCCTGCCCCTCCTGGAGCCACACACACCTCCCAGCCCCTGTCACTCACAAGCCAGACATGCAATTCACATCAGGCAGGCAGACACACAGCACACAGAAATGCCAACTTCTAAAAGTGGCATTTCTCCAACAGTCATAATAAATCTGCGCACACCATTGCGCAGCATTTATTCTCACAATTTCATACATACTAAACTTGACCACGCTGCTCCTCCCATACCAGGAATTACCACTGACACACTTAATCAGGGAATCCCCCATGCATTCCTATGGGAGGACAGGCCAACCTTACCAAATGTACACAGAGAGCGCACGCACTTTCCACTTTCCACTGGACCACAGTGCGAAAGTGCCCAGAAGCCTAAAACCACCAACACCAGGTCACAGAAAAGGCAAAAAGTTTAGGGGTGAACCTGCCAAAAAGGGCCATGTCCAACAGCTGAGGATCAAGAAAAGGCTTTTCAGAACATCAAAAATGAAATATATGAAGCAAAGGTATTAACTCCATTTGATACAAAATTGATGTCTTCTCTTACCGTAGATGCCAGAGCGGTAGGTGTGGGTGCAGTTCTGGCTCAACTCCATAAGTCGGGCGAGAAGACAGTAGCCTTTGCTTCGCGATCTCTGACTGATTCAGAAAGGAATTATTCAGTCATAGAGAGGGAAGCTTTGGCTGCTGCATGGGCAGCAGAATATTTCAGGATGTATCTGTGGGGTTTTCCTTTTGTTTTATGAACAGATCATAAACCTTTGATCAAAATACTGTCTCTGAGTGGAGCAGGGAAAGGATCTGCGAGGCTAGCAAGGTTGGCAGCCCATTTACAGGAGTACCTGTATAAGATTGACTACATTGCTGGGTGGAAAAATGTTCAGGCTGATGGATTGTCAAGGTTGCCGCTAGCTTGGCAAGAGGTAAACAAGCGGTGGAAACTTTTGAAAGTGAAGGAGCTGTGGCGTGTGTTGATGAGTTGGTTGAAGTGAGCAATGGAGCGATTAGTAAACGACAACGGCAAGAATATATGTCCAAGGATAATGTTTTACAACAGGTTATGGAATTGATTGTGAAAGGAGGTAGACATGAGAGTACGGTTCCTGTTGCTGTGAGACCTTTTGTTAAAATTTTGGACGAATTATCCATGTGTGGAGAGAAAGTAATTATGAAAGGTGATAAATTTATCCCTCCACCAGAATTGAGGTTTGAGTTGTTTAAATTGGCTCATGAAGGTCACTTAGGACAATCACTACTAAGAAGAGGATACGTGAACCTTTTTGGTGGCCTGGGATTGATCAACAGGTTACAGAGTGGGTGGAGAGGTGTGTAGATTGCAGAGAAGGTGAAAAAAGATTAAGAGTGGAAGTCAATCAGAAATGGGTGTAATAGAGGATCCTGGTTTGCCGTGGCATACTGTATGCATGGATTTTATCGGACCTTTGGGGAGTGTAGCCACTGAATTGAGGTTTGCGATGGTTACGGTTGATATTTTCTCTAAACTGCTCATAGTGAGGTTTATGCGTGAAATTAACACAGAAACTACCATTAAGGTGTTAGATGAAGTTTTTAAGGAAGAAGGTTATCCAGTTAAATTGATTACTGATAACGGCACTCAACTTACATCAGCTGAAATGACCAAATATTCAAAGTGTTGTGGGATTGTCTACTCACGGACCTCGTTTTACAATCCACAAGGTAATGGCATCGTTGAGAGGGCCAACCGCATGGTAAAAGGTGTGATTCAGATGGCAATTGAAAATAGGAAGAACATCAAAGATACAGTTGAAGATTTAGTTTGGGTGTATCGCACCACGGATAATGGATTCACGAAAAAAGTACCTTTTTGTGTGATGAGGGGGCGTAAGGCCAGTACCAAGATGGTGCCAGCGTGGATGAAGGGGTTCTTGGGTTTGGCAAACTTAGAAGGTAGCAAAGTAAACCAGCAAGAAGAGGTAACAAAACAAAAGAATAGAATAGAAGAAAATGATTGGATAAAAGTTAAACCAGGACGCATAGGAAGTGGTCTTACGAAGTTTCGTGGTCCGTACAAAGTGAGGAGTGTGAATGATGGGTATGTGGTTTTACATAATGGTGAAAAGTGGAACATGAGAAGAGTGGCGCTTTATAAGAAAAAGGGGTCTGAAGGTGAAGGGTCTGGAGAAGTAAGGAGTGGTTGTAGCACATTTAGGTTGATGAGTGATGAAGATGTGTTGGGTGGTATGTCTGGAAGTGTGATAGTTAATAGTAGCAATGGAAATGGTAATAGAATGACTGAAGGGGTGAGCAGAAGGATGGTTTCTCAAAGACATAGGCTTCCATCCAGATATCTTCAAGATTATGTGTGTGGTGAGAGGCCGTAATGCTTTACAGCGTCTGTCATTTTCTGTGACTTTGTATTCATAGGTGTTCCTGAGTATGGTATCTTGTGTTTAGCTAAGTTTACAACACAACACGTTTTACGTTATGCAATATGTTTTTTTATTTAATTAAAGGGGAGAAGATGTGTTGTATATAGGTTGTGAGTTTGTAGGACCTTATACCTTTAATGGAGAATACTCTATCTCCAATGTTTTAGAGTTATGTTGAATGATGACATAGGTGCGTTCCTCTTGGAGTCAGTTGTCTGCTAGCTGGAGAGGGATCACCAAGGCTGTGTTTTCTGTGCACTTAATAAACCTGCTGTTCCTTTATTCATGGCAATGTCTTTAATTGGATTACAACCCTTTCACTGAAAGAGATGAGGCCTAGTGGCTCCAGTAGCCAACTATATAACACGGGAAGCCAGGTTCGAATCTTGGCCTTGGTTCAGCATCCTGTAAATCCCAGCAAATCTCCATGTGCTGAACAAAAGATGTGTAACAGTCTGTGACTGTTGGGAAGTGCTCTTATATCCTTAGGCAAGGTTTGTGCTATGTAAAATGGGCAAAATTAGCATATGGATTCTACCGGTCACTCACGCTGCAATCGAATCCTCCAGTAATTAAGGACAAAGCATTAACCTTTGATGTCAGAACGAGATACCCATCTAGAGGATGAACTGCACAGTATAAAACTAGAAAATGTAAGATCAATCCCGGCTTTCCTGCTTAACCAAATAGTGTATTCCTAGATAAATACTTTATTTTGTCAAGCCTCCTTTTTATTCATTAACACATCAGAGCATTTTCAAATAGGTGCATTCAGGATGTCTGCTGTACAAAAACCTTGTGTTTGGTTGATTTACCTATAATGTTGCTTCATCTATAATATGAATCTAGGCCACATATAAGATACAGGGAAACAGCATTGTCATCAGTGCGGGGGCAGGAATGTTTCTCAGTTCATGTTTAAAAAGTGTGACTTTCAACAAATATTCTCATGGCGGTGATATAATCGGATGTGCTAAGGCGAAACGCTTCTGCATGCAGAAATGCACTTTTTTGAATTTTAAATATCAGGCAATATGATCTTTTTTGCCTCGATTAAATGCCAAATATTTTCAAGGCTTTGCTCGTGCACATGCTCTTTGAGCCAGAGTCGACCCTTGGCTCAACTCTGGCCAGCGTCGGATTGGCATATTGGGCAACTGTGTGTTTTTTTCATCCCGTTAGCCAAATTCTACCTGTACCCATCCTGCTCTGCTACAGCACCTCTCAAAGACGACACATCACAAAGTTTCTACCAGCCATGATTTGCCAACGAGGACCACTTTTTTTTTTTAGTATGTAGCCACGTTTGTGTGCCCAGGGCCTCTTTTATGTCCCAGTTCAGTGCTGGCTCTAGCTGGGGCGGCTCCTCCTCAGGAGCAGAGGAGTGTTGCCCCACCTGCTGCGAGCGCAGCAGGCAAACTTAAATAAATAAAATGGCATGTCAATACCATTATATTTATTTGCCACTGCACCGACTCGCACTATGTACAGAGCGAGGGTGGGGTAGGGCTGAATCCTGCATATGCAGGATTACAGTACTGGTGTACAGTGCGCATGACGGATTGGACAGCCGTCTTGTGACTGCCAGCCCAACATGTGCACTGTAGACGGATGTATGACGATACCACGCATGCATTACATCGCATGCCATTAGATCGCGGTTTTAACAACGCAAGTCGTTACAACGACTTGCGTTGGAGGGCGCTGGACTTAGGAGTAGTGTAATTTACTATTCCAACTCCAGCCTACGTACAGTAGGGAAGGTGTTGGATAGTAATTTAAACTACTCCTTGTCCTATAGCGCCCTCCAGTGCAAGTCGTTGTAACGACTTTCGTTGTAAAAACCGCAATCTAATGGCATGCGATGTAATGCATGCGTTCTAAAGGTTGTTTCCCCTGTAGACCCAGCAATCCAAAGGCTGTGATACAGCCTGGAGATTGCTGGCACAGGACCCGAGCCTCAAAATAAGCACTGGGTGAGCCTGTTTCCACGAATCCTGGAGCTGCTTTCACAGCATAAGAGCAGCTCCAGGATTGATTGGAGTTGCATTCCACGAGCAGGAAGGAAGTCCTTCCTTTTCCTGTTAGTGGACAGCAAACAGAAGTGCTGCACTGGTGGAGCTCCCGAAGTTGTGCGCCTTCGTGCCCCACCATTTTTTATTAAACTAGCCACCACTGGCCCCGGCTCTCCCCGTTAATTTGTAGGCTCGCCCACCTCTAAAGAAAAGTTTCATTGCCCCCCTCCTGATGGAGCAGAGAAAATAATTTTTTTTAACCCCTAACAAATTTTATTAATAATTAATAAAATGTTCGTTTAAATGTATTAATCAACACTGTATGTGTGGGAAAGGTAATATGCCAATGTTTGTGCTAAATAATCTATTAATGGATGTCAGTGTGTCTAATTACAACGTAAAAATAAATGCGTACTAATTAAAAAATAAATGCATGTTTGTGCTTCATAGAAATAAAACGTGTCGTTGCAAAAACAATAGTGATGGTAAGTAAGGAACAGCTTAAATGTTGCTTTCTGCTAGGTAATAACTAATTGGGGTACGTAGATGACGGGAGGGAAACGAAAGGGCTATTTTTCTCTATTTTAATTATGTTTTGTTTGCCTCAAATTAGTGCTTCTAAAGTATAACCGAGTGGCGATATAAAATGGCCGCCAGTGGGAAGATGTGCGCAGGCGCAAGGGGACATGTGACACGGGATGAAATCGGAGAAAAAACTAAACCTCGTGATGTTACTGAGAGGCTAGGATGCGAGAAATGGTCAAGGCTGATGTGACCTAATTGAACTGATAGTGTGCCGTGATGATCAGCAGAAGACCCGTGGGAAACCAGTTTAAGAGAAAGGACAATGACTGCGGAGTTCTCGAATGTATCGAAAGAAGTTACAAATGTACTGATCGAAACGGATGGAAACATGTTTTGAGCGTATGGGAAAGGAAATGATCCAAGGACCATTGGATCCAAGAGAACTTGATTAAAAGAATGAATAAGATGACATGCATGGACCAATGAAAGAAAAGCGTGTTATTAATGTTGCAACAGTTAGTTAGCAAAGTTAGAATTAGGGTATAAGAGGGCCTACTCTTAGTGGGAGGGGCAGTCGGAGTCGCAGTTGCAGTCACAGTCAGGAGCGGAGTTGGAGAGTCGTGTTGGTGTTGGTGGCTTCCAGTGCTGGGTGGTCCTGATCGATCCCTTACTGAGCGGGAGATGCTGAAAGACTGTTAGATGAGACGGGTTGCAGGTAGCTGATGCTGACGAGCTGAAGTTGCTGTTGCTGTCTTAATTTTCCAGTTGAGTATGAGAATCAGGTTATTTCTAATTTTTAAACTTAGGTTAGAAATCATTAGGCTAAATTAGAAAGGTAGGCAGGTAATTAGGGTTTTGGCTTCATGACAAAAATTTCCTTTCTGCAATAAATTGATTATGCTTAATAAATATTTGAATTTAAGAATGAAAAATTGAATAAAGTTAAATTCTTTCTCATGCTTTTAAAAATTATATAAAATTTAAGATTCTTTAAACCAAAATGACTCAGTGGTTATTTTCCTAAATGATTGTGACATCAGTAATTGGTTATTGTGATTCAGCTGGTCTTAATCACTATGAACTAATTTTTTACATGAATGATTCATCGACAAAACAATGAGCAGGAATATCTTAAGAAATAACTAAAAGAAAGCGACAAGTTAAGGTAATAAGATATCCCGGCTCCTTCCAGCGGTACATAAATGGTGTTCTCCATTTAGTTCTCATGCTTCTCCTAGGAGTACAGAATTTCATAAAGGTGTAAAGGAAATCCAGGTGTGTGCGTGTGTGTTAGGCGATGTTTATGGGCCCCATCGTCATGTGGATATGAGAAAATATAGTTTGCCCCTGGATGACCTATAAGTGACCTGGGAGGAGGATAGTTTTTATTGTACGCGCTGCATCAGATTTCTTGGTAGCAGAGTTATGGTTTTCTATAGATTAGTTTAGTGATTATTGTTTATTGATTATTGATTATTTTGATGACTAACACTATATGTTGAGTCGCGTTATGTTATATGTGAGTTTTCACGCTTCTGGGATGTAGGAAGTGGAACACGTGTGGCAAGAGAAGTCACATGGAATTTGGTACATGGTCTGAATTCATTTTGGTAATAACGCAGGTTGTGTTATGTTAGGGATTTTCTGTACGAAAAGTGTGTAATTGAAATAGCAAATCACGTTTACTTGTGAAACTTTGGCCTTAATTCTCAGGAGCCTAGTCTCCACATGTGTCTTATCCCCAGAGAAACGAGTAAATTGTTTGTTTGAAAGAAGGGTAAGGTAGAGGGAAGTGCTACTTTATCGGCGAGAGTAAATAATTCTGTGGTAGGGTAGAGGTAAGCGCTGCCTACTGGAAATACAGGATTCTTGTGTAAAAGGACAAAGCTGTCACTTTTGTTTAGCGAATCAGACTATGGAATTGTTTTAATTGTTGTAACTAACGAAGAAAACAGCGAAAAGAAAAATTGCCGATAAATTTTGTAAAGGAGGGGTAAAGAGTAGAAGTGACGTGGAACAGTGCCGCGCTAGGATTGGATAGTGCGCTAGTCACGTGAACACAGAGCAGGAGTGACGTAGAAAAGTGCCGCGCTAGGATTGGTTGGTTCGCGGACGGTGGGAATTGTTCTGATTGGTACGTTAGTGTGAGTCGCGCTGTAATTGGTCGAAGTTCCGTACACAGAACAGCGTTAGCGTAAAGAGAAAACAAATAGAAAACATGCCGTATTACGAGTATGAAAGGGAGAGAACGTCATGGACGACGAAATTGAAGAATTTCTTTAAGAAAGACAAAAAGGTTGTGACTAGAGAGGGACAAGTAATTCCTCCGCCGAAATCAGCAGCTTCACATATGATGCTGAAATATGGATATCATACGTGCATATGGTTGGAAAATTGGGCAAAATATACGAAGAATGATGGTGCTTTAGCTTTCCCTGAGAATGGTTCATTTAGTGTAGCGGTTTTGCGAAATTTGCGAGAAAAAATGTGTAAATTGGAACCTAGACCTAGACCAACACAGTTTGAAGCTTTGACGGAATGGGAAGATGAGATGTATGAACGAGAGAGATTCAGAGGAATGAGAGATCATGAGTTTATGCCTGGAAGATTGTGGGGAGTAAATCATGAGGACAGAATAAAACGATGGAGATGTGCTAACATGACAGGAGGTTTGTTTCCAGCCTTTACAGTTGAGGAAGGGACTAAGAAAAAGCGGACTGAGAAAAAGAAGCATATAGAGAGAGAAAAGTATATGCATGAGAGCGAAACGGATGACGAGTTGCTGGAAGATATTTTAAATAGAAATCCACCTCCGTATCAGCAGAGTTCTACAGTGGTGACACCAAATGCGCCGCTAATAGAGACTATGCGAAATAAAAGCCCGGAAAAGAGAATTGAAGTAAATAGGTCACAAGAACAAATGAGAACTTCTCAAAATGAAGGAATAGAAAGCGACAATGCAAGCGAATTAGCAAGGACAACAAAAGAACTAACTGAGAAGATTAGAGAGTTAACGAAAAATATGGAAGCAGTTACTGTGCCCGTAACAATAGGTCCAGTAATACCCGTTTTTGAGAATCAGAAAATTGATGAACGATCTTTGGTAATTCCCATGAGTTCACAATTTCAGAGAGAAAAAGAAAGGATGGAACAAAGTGCAAGTACAAGTAATTTGGCTAGTACTTACAGACCAAGTCCACCTACAAATTTGACGGTAAATGAGTGCAATGGTAGGAAAATGCATATGGTAACAGAATCTGCAACAGAAACCCCTGAAAAGAGTGGTAATTGGATAGAACTAAATAATACACCCATAGGTCCGACTCCTGATGAGTTAAATGAGTGGATGAAGGCATTTAAAATAAAAGAACCAGAAGAAAAACCATTAGATGTAATTAGGTTAAAAATCGATATGGAAGAATTAATTCTAGGAACAATTGGTACCGAAAAGATAAAAAATTACCAGGATGATGAAATAATGTTTCTGTACAAAAGTATTACATGGAGGGCAAATAATTTACATGACAAGCTAGAAGAAGTGGCCAGTGAGATTGGAATAGACTTTACAAAAGTGAAAACGTTGCAGAAACCATACAGAGTAGACTTTTGTGAAAAGGATATTGAAAATTTGAACACGGCAGGAAGGCTGACACAGATAAAGGAGTTAATTGTGTTGTTGAGAAAATGGGGTGATGTGGACAGATGGAAGGTTAGATGGACAAAGAAGAATGAGAAAACTACAGACAAAGGTTCATTGGCCTTTATGATAACTGAAAAAGAATCTGTTGCCAAAGAATACCCCATGAGAGAAACTCCAGGTGGTAGTTACGTGCATGTTCCCTGGACTAGGCAGGACATACTGTCATTTACCAATGACTTTCCAAAGTTAAGAGAGAAGCCAGTTGAGTGGTACCGACAAGTAGAGAGGTTTGTAAAAGTCTCAAAAGTGTTGTGGATAGATTTAGATGGATTGTTTGACATAGTGGTACCAACAGATTTGTGGTCAGAATGTAAGATTACAGTTGACTGGCCAACTACAGAATATCCAAGAGATCCTAAGACAGGAGCCCCAGGTCCTGATGTGATGAAGAAGTACGATAAGGTGATTACCTTTTTGAAGAATAAGATTCCTCCTAAAGAGACAGATTGGGTAAAAATCGATAGAACTACACAGGAAAGTAAGGAGTCTGTACATGCATATTATGAGCGATTGTTATTGGTTTTCAAGCAGTATAGTGGTTATGAGGAATTGAGTGAAAAAGACATGAGTCATTTTGTATACCGATTTGTGTTTGGCCTGAAACAAGAAATAAGTGATATGATTAAGCAACACATGATAAACTGGCAGAATGGAAGTGTAGATGAGGTGCTGAGGTATGCTAAGTATTGTAGTGATGAAATAGAGAGTAAACAGCGTAAGTTGAAAGAGAAGGCAATGTGGGCACAGGTGAAGGTGGCAGAAAAACAAGAAGCTCAATTGGACAATAATAATGGAAATGAAGCAGGACAGAATAAAATGCGACCAAACATAGGTAAAGGAAAGGGTCAAGTGAGTCTAGAAGAGGCAAAGAAGAAATGGCCATGTCATAATTGCGGAAAATTAGGGCATTGGAGAAACGAGTGTAAGTTCCCACCTAAACCTAATCCGGAACATCAATCATTAACTCCACAGGTGCAGAATGAGGTAGTTGTTCAACAAAGTCAGGTGCCGCAACCACCACTTCCCAACACTGTTAACCAGCAAAGATACAGTACAGAAACAGGATTCTACGGAGGAGAGCAGGTAACACAGTTGCCGCGAGCAGCTAACATTTCTCAGTATTGGTTGCGTCAGAGTGAGGATGACCCGGATGAAAGATTCTGACGGTGCGCAGGAGAGGGGAAAGAGTGCGTGCTTGGCGCAACTCTAGAGGTAGATCAGTCTGGTCCCTTTGTGGATGGAGAAGTGAATGGTGCAAATGTAACATTCCTTGTCGATACTGGAGCTACCCGTTCTACTGTTAGATCAGTGGAAATTCCAAACCTTCCTCTCTCAGGTGAATACATCCAAGTAGTAGGAGTAGCCAATCAGCAGATTAAAACCCCACTTACTGAATTGGTGGAAGTAAAAATTGGTTCTTTTAGCAAAATGCATAAATTCGTAGTGTGCGATTGTAGTCCTGTAAATCTTTTGGGTCGTGACCTTTTGTGTAAAATGAATTGCACAATTTATTGTACGCCAGATGGAATCGGATTTCAGACTTCAGATGAAGATGTTTTGTATAAAGTAACTTTGATGAATCAAGAGCCTGAAACAAATGGTTTGTTTCCTGCATTTGATGCAGAAAAACTTCCAGAAGAACTAAAAAGTGCAGTAAAAGAAAGTGTGTGGGATTTTACAGGAGAAGACATTGGATTAATGAAAGAAGTTGATCCCGTAAAAGTGACAGTAAAAGAAGGGACAACTTACCCGAATACGCCACAGTACAAATTAACTCCAGAAATAATTGAAGGAATAACTCCTGTGATAAATAAGATGATTGAACAGGGAATTCTAAAAGAAATCATGAGCAGTCCATGTAATTCACCTATTATGGGACTGAAAAAGCCAAATGGAACATATAGAATAGTACAGGATTTGAGAAAGATCAACAAAATAGTTGTGCCCTGTTGTCCAATAGTGCCAAACCCTGCAGTAATTCTATATCAAATTCCACATGAAGCTGAGTGGTACACTGTGATAGATTTGTGTCACGCGTTTTTCTCTATTCCTTTGCATCCAGACAGCCAGCCATTATTTGCGTTCCGGTTTGGAGAGCGTATTTTGGCATGGTGCCGAATTCCTCAGGGGTATACAGAAAGCCCCTCAATCTTTAATCAGATTCTAAAGAAATCTCTGGAAGATTTGAAAATGCCAGAAAAATCAGTGATGGTACAGTATATCGATGACCTATTGGTGGCATCGAAAACCAAAGAAGCATGTGTAAGTGATACAATTGCTTTACTGAACCATTTAGAGAAAAGAGGACATAAAGTGTCTCCTTCAAAATTACAGTTTTGTCAGAAAGAAGTCCAGTATTTAGGGCATAAAATTGAGAAAGGAGTGCGAAAGATAGCGACAGAAAGAGTAAGAATGATTCAAGGAATGAGAGCACCAATGACTCAGAGAGAGGTAAGAATGTTTTTGGGAATGGTTGGATATTGTCGACAGTGGATAAGTGGTTTCTCTTTGATTGCAAAACCATTACAAAAATTGACCAAGAAAGATGTAAAAGACCCTTTTGAGTTAAACAAAGAAGAAATGAAATCTTTCAAAGAATTGAAAAAGAAACTGTGTGAGGCACCTGCATTAGGCATGCCTGATTATGAGAAGGATTTTGAGTTGTACTGCAGTGAAAGAGATGGATGTGCATTTTCAGTACTGGTACAAAAACATGGAACAATGAAAAGACCAATAGCTTATTTTTCAGCTGTTTTAGATCCTATAGCAAAAGCATTGCCTGGATGTCTGAAAGCAGTTGCTGCTACTTGTGTAAGTCTGGAACAAAGTGAAGGTATAGTGATGGGGTATCCACTGAGAGTATATGTTCCCCATTCAGTAGAAATTCTTTTGACAAGAACAAAAACACAGTACATGACACATAGTCGGCTGACTAAGTACGAAAAAGTCATCTTGAGTGCTGAAAATGTGACCATAGATAGATGCATGAATGTAAATCCTTCTACATCATTGCCAGATGAGGAAAATATAATTGAACAGGACGAAGTAGATCATGATTGTCTGAACGTGCTGGAATATTGCACGAAACCAAGAGCTGACATAAAAGATGAACCGTTAAAGGAATCTGATTATGTCATGTTTGTGGATGGCTCATGCTTGAGAACAAAAGAAGGAGTTTTAAGCGCAGCTTACGCAGTGTGCACAGTGGCAACTGTGATGGAAGCGTCTTGTCTGAAAGGAATAAGGTCTGCACAAGTTGCGGAACTGATTGCTTTGATTCAAGCATGTAAATTAGGAAGAAATGTACGAGTCACGATTGTGACCGATAGCCAATATGGTTTCGGCATCGTACATGACTTCGGTCAGATTTGGTCACAAAGAGGATTTTTGACATCTGCAGGAACACCTATCAGAAATGGAGATTTTGTTAAAAAGCTGCTTGAGGCGATACAGTTGCCTAAACAAATAGCTGTAGTGAAGTGCAAAGCGCATAAGAAAAACGAAGATTACATAGCCGTCGGCAATAATTATGCTGATGAGATTGCTAAATATTGTGCAGAGAACATGGTGTCCATGAACAAAAATAGAGAAAGGGAGCATGTCTCTTGTCCTTTGCTTTTTACTAATACTGTCGAGACATGGGATGAAGTAAGGCAGTTACAAGAAACTGCAAGAGATGAGGAAAAAGATTACTGGATAAAAGCAGGATGTAGAAGACAGGAAAATAATGGTGTGTGGGTATACAGAGATGAAAGACCAGTTATGCCTGATAGCATGATTGCAGACATGGCACGGATGTACCATGGACAAGCTCATATTGGGAGAGATGCAATGATCAGACTTTTTAGACAAACCTGGTATAACCCAAAATTCAGAGCCATTGCTGAAAGTCTTTGTCAAAGATGTCTTATTTGTCAGCAGTTTAACCCAGGAAGAAAAACAGTAGTGAGTCTAGGAACAATAGGACGAGAAGGAGGTCCATTCACTAGAATGCAGTTAGACTTTATCGAGATGCCCCCTAGTAACAGACTAAGATATGTCCTAGTGGTCGTCTGTTTGTTCTCTCGTTGGGTGGAGGCATACCCCACAAGAAGGAATGATGGAACAACAGTGGCAAAACTTATGCTGCGAGAGTTCATTCCAAGGTATGGTTTTCCAGTCACGGTTGAGACAGATAGAGGAACACATTTTCAAAATGAGTTGATCCAATTGATTTGTGAAGCATTGAGTATTAAACAAAAACTACATTGTGCTTACAGACCAGAGGCTTCTGGGGTAGTAGAGCAGATTAATGGAACAATTAAAAACAGATTGGGAAAAATGTGTCAAGCTACAGGACTCAAATGGCCGGATGCACTGCCTCTTGTTCTGATGACCATCAGAAGCATCCCTGAAAAGAAAACTGGACTCAGTCCTCATGAGATGATCATGGGACGAGCAATGAGACAAGCACACGTACCTGTCAACAAGTTATTAACTATAACTGATGATCTAGTACTGGATTATTGCAAGGGACTGGCTGATGTGGTGCGTTCTGTGTTTCATCAGGTTGGACCGGATGCGACCACTCTTGAAAGAAAACCAGCCCACGACTTGAATCCAGGAGACTGGGTCCGTATAAAAATCCACAGGAGAAGAAACTGTCTAGTTCCTCGCTGGGACGAACCACGACAGGTAATCCTAGTAACAACGACTGCAGTCAAGTGTGCAGGAGTGAAGAACTGGGTCCATGCCAGCCACACAATCAGAGTTCAAGAACCTACTGATCGACATGTGGATCGACATCTAGAAGTGTGGGATAAAAGTTTAACGGCTGGGACAACAAGGATAAGAGAAAGGGTGCCAGAACTTGAACATCGACCTGAAAGTCGACATCTGGAAACCCCAACGGCAAACACCTCTAGAGAAGAAGAAGAAGAAGAAGAAGAAGAAGAAGAAGAAAGAAATTCAGAAATTCCAGAACTTGAAGATCGACCTGTAAGTCGACATCTGGAAATATCTGACACAACTTCAGAATCTGATGATTCAGTTGAAAACCGTGAAGAATTCCTAAGGAAAACTTGGGGTTATAAACCAATTAGAGAAGAAACTGAGCAAGAAATTGAGTTAGATGAACAACCAAGTACAAGTTATGGTGGAAATCCTTCAGAAATAATATTAATAGATGAAGTAGGGAAAGAAGTACACAAAAAGTTAGAAAATCGAGAAGAACCCCGAGGAGCAATAGGGACAGATAGAGAAACAGAAGAACAGGGAAATTTAGAAGCAGAAAGGGAGGAAAACACCAAATCGGAAGAACACCGAGGAGGGACAGTAATAAGGGAAAACAAGAAGGAGAAGACAGATCCACCAGTAGGAGATGACGAGATCATAAGTTTCAAAATAAGAGACAATAGTGAAACAGTTGAAACGGAAACTGAAGAAAGTGGAGAAGAGGAAAAGGCAAAAACTGAATCAAGAAAAAGAAATTGGAAATCAGAAAGAGAAGAAAGAGAAGGTGAAGCCAAAAGGCCAAGAAAAGGAGATAATTGGCCCAACAGCTATATAAGAAAATTGAGATATAGAATAATAAGAGCGGGAGACGAAAGTGCTGAACAAGTGAATGAAGTAACAAGTCAAAAGGGACAAGAAAAACCAAGTGGAAAAAGATTACAAAAGTCCAAAAGGACAAAGAAAGTGAATGCAAAGTATAAGTCACCTGAGTGGCTGTATATTGCACTGACAGATTACAAAGAAGAAGAAAACACTCACGAGAACCAGAGACTGAGAAGTCGGATGGGAAAAGGTGAGATGCAACAAACTTGAAGTGAAAACTTATAGTGCTTCTGCCGGACATGACAATTTTACTGGATGTGACAAATCACCGGATGTGACAACGAAAGAATTCTGGAGAGAATTAAAGAAAGTACCAAGCAAAGACTTTTGAGAGCAGAGTGGCATCTAAGTCATTTCTGAGGTGTAGTGACACAATTTTCTGAAATTTAACAAATAGAAAAAAGAAAAATGGAAAATAATAGGGATAGAAGAGATAAATGTGAGTTTATAAAAAGATGGTGCAAAATGTGCTGCTTTTGTACAGGGTTATTAATGACCATATGGATAGTTTTAGCAATCACAATTCCTATTAGTTTAGCTGTGATAGAAGCAAAGAATGATACTAAACCAGAAAAAGAAACTAATATTAAAGAACCAGTTGTTTTAAGAAGTAGTGCAGAGTTACATAAGGATAAGTCAGTAACAGACTTTTCAAAAAATGTTTTTACAAAATTGTTGTATGAATATGTAGAGACAATGGATGTGAGAGATTGTTATGTTTGTATGCAGTTGCCTGCATCAGTGTCAGAAGGTGTGACTTATCATCACCTACCTCTAACTTATGGAATAACATGTAGTGTAATTGCAAGTTTATTTTATAAAACAGGTAGATTAGAATCTTATTATACTGACATAGATAAGATTTTTGCAAACATTCCAGTAGTACCAGAACTTAACAAAGTAAAACCAGCAAAAGTTTTAGGAGAATTTTTTTTAGAACATAGAAAATTAACCTTAGAAGAAATAGTTAGTAACAACCTTACCTGTGAGTTAAAGAAAGAAGAAAAGGTATTTTTAGAAATGGTTGAAGAAAGAAGAATGAAATTTCAAAAAGAAGCAATAAAAGAGGAAGGAAAACATCTATGGACGTTTGAGGAAGAAAATAATGAAGGGAAAAGATAAATGCAGCAATGACATTAGATTGGCCGCAAACAGGAAAGTTGTGTATTAGGAGAAATAAGACAGTCTATGACAATTACTTTGTAGGTTCCAGTATCTGCCATGACAATTATCAAATTCTGGGAGGTTGGGGATTCAAAGGTGGAAAAGATCCAATATTTCCAGGTATCTATTATATTTGTGGGAATAGAGCTTATTACAGGTTACCGGACCATTGGTATGGAACTTGCTATGTAGGCCTGGTCTTTCCAAAAATCTTTCACATGGACAGAGAAGAAAAGGGAACATACAAGATGATTAATAGCTTTACACGTAGAAAGAGGGAAAGTTTTTCAGAAATTGTAGGTGATATTTTTGGAGCATTGATACCAGCAGTGGGAATATCTTTGAATGCATTTAAAATTCGGAAGTTATCCACAGTAGTAGATCGTTTGTCTACAGATACTGCGGGAGGGTTCTTAATGGTAAATACCGAAATGGTTGCCATGAGAGCTATGGTGATGCAAAATCGGCTTGCCCTTGATATTCTTTTGGCAAAAGAGGGTGGAGTCTGTGGAATGTTGAAAGTCCAACATTGTTGTACTTACATTCCTGATAAAAGTGAAAATATACAGAAGTATATTACAAATATTACAAATTTGCACAAAGAACTAGTTCCACTGGAGGTTGAAAGTGTTTTGGGAAAACTTGGTAGAGGGTTTTCTTCGGTAGCAAATTGGTTGACCAGAATGAGTAGACTAATGATAGGGAAAGTTATAATAATAGCAACTGTAGTAATACTGTTAGCCATGGTATTGAAAATAGTAATAACATGTATAAAAAGAAAAGTAAGACAAAATAAGATAAAAAGAAATAACAGAATAATGAAAGAGAGAGAGAGAGAAATGGGTGAAATTGAGTTGGAGAAAATGAAAGAAAGCATGTATAAGGAGACTAAACGGCAAGATGAAGAAGAAACAGATGTGTAAATAACAGAAAGCAAAGGATGAAAGACATGCTGCTTGAAAAGAAGTATAACTTTGGTTTTATGTGGTGATTTAAAAATCACCAAAGGGGGGAGTTGATGGAGCAGAGAAAATAAAAAAATTTTAACCCCTAACAAATTTTATTAATAATTAATAAAATGTTCGTTTAAATGTATTAATCAACACTGTATGTGTGGGAAAGGTAATATGCCAATGTGTGTGCTAAATAATCTATTAATGGATGTCCGTGTGTCTAATTATAACGTAAAAATAAATGCGTACTAATTAAAAATAAATGCATGTTTGTGCTTCATAGAAATAAAACGTGTCGTTGCAAAAACAATAGTGATGGTAAGTAAGGAACAGCTTAAATGTTGCTTTCTGCTAGGTAATAACTAATTGGGGTACGTAGATGACGGGAGGGAAACGAAAGGGCTATTTTTCTCTATTTTAATTATGTTTTGTTTGCCTCAAATTAGTGCTTCTAAAGTATAACCGAGTGGCGATATAAAATGGCCGCCAGTGGGAAGATGTGCGCAGGCGCAAGGGGACATGTGACACGGGATGAAATCGGAGAAAAAACTAAACCTCGTGATGTTACTGAGAGGCTAGGATGCGAGAAATGGTCAAGGCTGATGTGACCTAATTGAACTGATAGTGTGCCGTGATGATCAGCAGAAGACCCGTGGGAAACCAGTTTAAGAGAAAGGACAATGACTGCGGAGTTCTCGAATGTATCGAAAGAAGTTACAAATGTACTGATCGAAACGGATGGAAACATGTTTTGAGCGTATGGGAAAGGAAATGATCCAAGGACCATTGGATCCAAGAGAACTTGATTAAAAGAATGAATAAGATGACATGCATGGACCAATGAAAGAAAAGCGTGTTATTAATGTTGCAACAGTTAGTTAGCAAAGTTAGAATTAGGGTATGAGGGCCTACTCTTAGTGGGAGGGGGTCAGTCGCAGTTGCAGTCACAGTCAGGAGCGGAGTTGGAGAGTCGTGTTGGTGTTGGTGGCTTCCAGTGCTGGGTGGTCCTGATCGATCCCTTACTGAGCGGGAGATGCTGAAAGACTGTTAGATGAGACGGGTTGCAGGTAGCTGATGCTGACGAGCTGAAGTTGCTGTTGCTGTCTTAATTTTCCAGTTGAGTATGAGAATCAGGTTATTTCAAATTTTTAAACTTAGGTTAGAAATCATTAGGCTAAATTAGAAAGGTAGGCAGGTAATTAGGGTTTTGGCTTCATGACAAAAAATTTCCTTTCTGCAATAAATTGATTATGCTTAATAAATATTTGAATTTAAGAATGAAAAATTGAATAAAGTTAAATTCTTTCTCATGCTTTTAAAAATTATATAAAATTTAAGATTCTTTAAACCAAAATGACTCAGTGGTTATTTTCCTAAATGATTGTGAGATCAGTAATTGGTTATTGTGATTCAGCTGGTCTTAATCACTATGAACTAATTTTTTACATGAATGATTCATCGACAAAACAATGAGCAGGAATATCTTAAGAAATAACTAAAAGAAAGCGACAAGTTAAGGTAATAAGATATCCCGGCTCCTTCCAGCGGTACATAAATGGTGTTCTCCATTTAGTTCTCATGCTTCTCCTAGGAGTACAGAATTTCATAAAGGTGTAAAGGAAATCCAGGTGTGTGCGTGTGTGTTAGGCGATGTTTATGGGCCCCATCGTCATGTGGATATGAGAAAATATAGTTTGCCCCTGGATGACCTATAAGTGACCTGGGAGGAGGATAGTTTTTATTGTACGCGCTGCATCACTCCCTTTCTCCCTAGCAGCGTGACTCTGAGTCTAAGATCTACCGAGACTACTCCAATTCTTTCTGTCATTGTTGTGACAGAACAGTCAACCACAGTCGACAAACCCACTTCAGTCAACTCCAAACCGTATCAACAACATGTTTTGCAGTGTGTTTGTGGCATGTGCACCTCCAGCGTCCTATATAAAGGGGAAGGAGGCAGAAGGCCCCGATTTGCAGCATTTAAACTCTGCTATCAAGGTGAGAGGTGCGCAAACAAAACAATTAATGGTGAGCCCTGGAAAATGGTTGGTTGCCAGTCGCCACATATAGACTAGCAAATCCCACGGGACTGACAGGGGGCTGGACACAGAGCAGGTCTGGCTCCAGGACTCGAGGAAGACACGCAAGTGTGTTTAATTAAAAATACACGTCTGTTTGTTGCTCGGTGTCCCAGAGCCAACTCACTCACATCTGTCTAAATGTTCAGCTCTCGAGTACTCATTCAGACTCGAGCAGGCTCAGCAGATCTTCAGACTGGGCCCTCCCCTGAGTACATACGGGCATTGCATCAGCACGCGGCATCTTGGGCCCACAATTAAGCAACAACACCTGGCGACACGTCAGGTGAGGGGGAGCCGCAGAACGCAGGAAGCTAGAGATTGGCCTGCGTGGCACAAGAAAACAGGTGCGGGATCGCCATGGGTCCCTCCCGCTGCGGGGGATTACATCTCTTCTCTCATTTTCTCGCACATACAGGCTTTTAAAGCAGCTCATTAATCTAAACACAATTCCAAGTGGCAGGTGCAGAAGGTACAAGCCCTCTGGAACCAGAGTGCGCCTATTGACAGAACGTGTGTGTGATTTCCAGGCCGACACATATGCTGCCCTATAAATCAAGTTATTATTGTCTACTTACACTTCCGCAAATGAAAGGGAGGTCTTTTTGTTTTACAGCCCTTTAACAAACTGCAAGTAAAAGCAAGCTGCAGTGAGCACGTGAGACCAGTGCGGATACCCTTCAGCGCCTACAAGGGTTTCAAGCTTTTTCCCCCAATTGAACGTATTACCAGTGAGTTTCATGGTTATAAAAGACTTTAAACGTATACATTTATTTCCAACCTTTCTAAAATGCACCTTCCCACATTAAGGTAAAGCGCGGTACATTAAACTGCAGTTTAACCCAAAAGAGAAATATCAACAGTATAGAATAAAGCACAGAATACAACAAAAAAATAAATGACAAAATAGGAACAAAAAAGGGAAATACATAATTTAACAAATGTTTCAAGGTGGTCCAAGACATCCTAGCTCATTCCCTAGCATTCATGTAATAACTTAATACATTCTGTGAGTTGCAATCTTGGTTCAACTCAATTGCACTAGTTAGAAGAGATCATTAAAACTGATTCTATGAGGAAAAACTGGACAAGAATGCGGTACACCTGGTGACGTGACCTCACCTGGTGACCTTAGAAGTAAATGACAACTTGAGAACCAGAAATGAGAACACCATCTTTAATATATGCGTGGTTATCGCATTTTAAACAGCTTTAAATTCAACCTAAAACGCATCTTGGAACGGAAGATGTTGCAGAGAAGAGGTCAGCTGCTGAAAACGTCTGAGGGGATGCTTGTCTTGTCTAAACATAGGGATATCAAGGGGGCTGAGATCTTTCTTATAGGTACATCTGAAAAATCTGAAGCCTGGACACTCTTGTTGGAGAAACCCATGTGGGGGAGAAAAAGGGTACCGCAGTGTCGTAGAGTAAACTATGATTGTCTAAAGTAAAAGCAATTAGTTGAAGGACGTAAGTAGTGACTCATATTCCTAGTGTGATGATCTTCTCGAAGTAGGAGCCCCCGTGCCTAGATCTCATAGCTCTCGCCATCATTCTTTTAGTCGTGGATCAACAGAAATTTATCATCTCTCCCACATATTCATTTTCCTTTCCACTTTTCTCCACTGGCGCTCCAAGGTAGCATTCATGCAGTATATAAAGAGGGTTACAAAAAATAGATAAATAAAAACGCTCAAAGACAGATACAAATAGAGAAAAAGGGAAAAGTAAGAAGAAAAAGACCAAGACACAAACATCACAATGACAGAATAAATCAATCAAAAGATCTTCCATTTTAAACATGGGCTCAAAAGTCCTATATTTTAACACTACTGGTTGACTAATGAAGACTGGCTGATAGTCGAAGCTCTGACCTGGGACTTGTTGATCACTATTTAGGAGAGAGTTGTAAGGGGTCTAACGCTACTGGATGATGCTCTGTCTCTAGCCAAGTTGCCTTTCTTCTATTTTTTTGTGACATGGTCTCAGTATAGAATGCGTATCATTATCGTGGAGAGGTGTGGCCAGGGCAGCTGACTTTGGAGCACAGGGCTCACGATTCGATCCCCGGCTCGGCGGCAGCTCAGCTCAGCACCATGTGACTCTGGGCAATAGCTCACTTAATTTCCACGACGGCCCCCAGCGCCTTGAGACCCGTAAGGGTGAGTAGTTTGCGCTTTACAAATACGGATTTACATTATCTGGCACCCAGACCATATGTGATATGGTAGGTGAACTCTTTACTGGTCTGGTCCCCCTGTGTGTCCATTGATATAGTTTGAAGAATCGTCTCCCCTGGAGTTCGTGCAATTACATGCCTGGAGGTGTACGCTTGTGTCCCTGCAAGTGCCCATTTTGAATCTTCTGGTGCATTAGTACATTTTAGCATATTTGTAGCACAGTCCTCCTATGGGTGGTTGGTGCTCCTGTTCTCAAAGTATGGGTAGCAGTGATGGTCTTTAGGCATTGACTTCATCATTACCCATAGCTATACTCTTATTCCCAATCTCCTGTACATCTTGAACCATGGTTCTTCTCAGGTACTACAGAAAGGACTTCCAGGTGAAGGTTCAGGTTTTTACGGCTTTGTGTCAAAGGGACTAATATTTTTGTGAAATTAAAAGGGCTAGCATGGTTGGCAGCTTTCCCAACTTAGCTCACCCTGATAACGTAAGGCTGTAATAATAAAGTGTACAACTCTACGTAATGAAGATTAAGGTTAAGTAATTAGTGAATTTACCAAGGTGTGATTGAAAAACAAAAAATGAATTAGGTGTAACACCTACAAAATGGATGGACAAAAAAAAGAATAAGAGCAAGCGAAAAGGATGGACAGCTTGACTTCCAAATTTGTAATGCTGTACAATACATAACAACTGTTGTTATTACGTCTTATTTTCCTCTTCATTTTCATCATTCTCAAAAGATGAAAAGCCGAGTGTAGGAAAATAAAAGAACCCCTGCAAGACTCTGGAGAATGTGCACCCCTTCTCTAAGCTCTCTATAGTGAAAATGTGGGTAATTTTCAATTTTTGCCTCAGAGTACATGACTATTGTGTGCGAGTGGATGGCCAGTTGTGACATAGAATGTGACTCAGAGAAAGACTCTGTGGTCTCGAGGAACACATCTTTTGCACCCTCTTTTACTGAGCATGACTACCATCAGCTCGCCGGGCTGTACAGGAGTGACAGAGGTGGCAGCAACCGATTGTGTATGCAGGACAGACCGTTTTACCCATTGTATGTACAGGGAGAATTGTCGACTGAGATCTCCTCCGTAAATTTGTCTGTCACTCCCAGGCAACAGATTACTTTGTCCAATCTACTTGGGACATGGATGGCACAATATGTTTAACCTCTATATGTGTAGTAGGATAAGCATAGAGTGTCTTTGCTGTGGTGTGCTTGACTGTCGCAGCCGCAGAATCACAAAGATTGTGGCTTGAATAGTCTAGGAGGAATAAACAAAAGTCTGGAACTGCCTGAAACAGGTTCCAGTGCTGGAACTGTGGAACAAACAATCTCTCTCTGCAAACCTGCAATAAGTACGAGGGTGGTAAGCTTTGAAGCAGGTCCGTGAGTCTTACCTTGTAGGAATGGGTACACTGACTGATCAGGAAAGGGGCTGGAGATACTCTTGCAAGAAGAAAAATCTGTCTAAAAAAATAGGGCTGTGAGGAGCTATGCAGGAAGAACCAATGTTGGCTTGCTTCGGCCGAGGGACGGATCTGCACTACCAGATCACATAGCGAGGCTTTGTCTGAGCAAGATTCTTTTCTCTTCTAAACTGTGCTTGTCTCTGGTTCACACGAGCTCTTCATTTCAGTCTGTGGAGCCTGCAGAAAGCAAAAGAAGGTGGTGCATGTGCCACCCGAAAGACAGATATTCGAAAGAATTGCTGTAATGACTTGGTGCTACAAAAGTCGGCGGTTTCTGTACAACCAGAAGAATCAGCATTTGTAAAAACTTGGTACTACAATGATTCAAAACTACAATCTGAAGTTCACTACATCAGCAAGATCACTGCTGCCACCAGGGTGGGCTCAACATGTTTTTGGTGGTGGGCTTAAGCTTTGTTACCAGTTACCAGTGACTACACCGCCTCTGCTTATTTGACCTAAGGCACAACCACACTGCCAGAGGGCGCCACCCTGCTAATACACTGGAAAATGTGTGTGGGAGTGCATACAGTCAAGAGCTGCACTCCAGCTGACAACATACTGTGGAAGTGCTCACGCACTGGATTAACACAGGTACTATGTGCAATCAGGAATGTGGCGTAAAGGAAGAACTGTTACAAATACTTGGGCAGTTCTAATAGAAACTAGGAGCAAATGAATAACTAATGAATAAATGAGTAACTAATGAATAGCTGCTGCCTGTGGGAAGCAGAGAAGAAGATGCAGACTCCAGAGCTTTAGGGGCATCATGAACGTGTCTTTACACCGTGATCCCTGTGAATATCATCAGACCAGTGTTACGTTCCCAGAAATCACCATGAACATTATTTTTTCATGCTGCATTTCATGTGTACTTATGAATGGCATGCCTGATTAAAGTACTCTTAAAGACTGGACACTGAGAAGATCTGTTGAGTCTCCTTGACTGCTTGAGAAAAGCACTCCTCCTCTCAGTAGCCACGGTGCCGCCCTGCCCTTAAAAATAAAACACGTAAAAGGTGTCAATTGTCTCCTTAAGAAGGTCCCAGTTAGGAGAAAAAAAGCACAAAGGGAAAACACCTCCTTGATAATCTTCTAGCTCTCGATTGAAAATGAAGATTTAGTCATAGGTTAACATCAAGACAACAAGCGCCTACTGACATCACGGCAGAGGGAAGTGTCAAGCAAAGACATACTAGGTCCAGGAGAGGTTTCAACTGCAAGAAGCAAAAATCAGGGACAAAGATAGTAGCAAGGGGGCAAAGAATGCAATGAAAAATAAAGTACCAAATGTGCTGCAGCGCATCCATCATTTGTAAGTGTCATGACATCAAAGGTAAAGAGTACGTCATCGTGGATTAGGTACTGCAGATAAAATTATTTGCACAGAGCGTCATCTTGGAAGGGGCAGTTTGTAAAGATTGACCACTCCCCTTTCCTGAAATGTATACCATTGGTTTGGCACTCAAAGGAAAAGCCCAAGTGTGACAGCCTTTGCCCAGCACTGAACTCTAAAGTCCCACTAGTGCCCTTCTTCCCTGCCACTCCATGCGGCTTACTGAACACCCCTCCAGCTGACCACGAGTGCAGAAACGCCAGTGTGGTCTAGGTGGCGAGGATACTGAACCATGACCTGAGCATGGATCCAGGAGCATGGTGCCCGACTGCACAAGTAGTGCACCATCTTCTCCTGAACACTTGCAATCTCTAGTAAGCTTTCTGTACAAAAGTAAAAGGTCTGGTTAGACCATGATTCTTGGACCATTGCATGCCTTATTGGGATCTGAGTTTCTGATGGGCTTGGTGCTCATGTCTGTTTTTTCCAATAGTAACGTAAAGCCCAAAGGCACAAGCGGTAAAGGTTCCTATTGTTACAGTAGAGTTGACTAACTTCTGATTGCACTGGGACACGCGAAAAAAGTCACCACATCAAGTCAATCTGCTGGGATTCAAACCTCTGACTTTTCTCGTTGCATGATTGACTCTTCACAAATTTCTGAACATAAATATATAAAGTATACAGGAAACCACCATATTAAGTTAGAGATTGATGGTGTCTCAGTTCTAATTTTGCTTTACCTATCAGCATCCTTCAAAGCTTTGTGCATATTTTAAAGGCACGTTCTTGGACTGATTCAGATCCTTTTTCACCAGCCATTCAAAGGTGGTTCCTCTGTTTCCAAACCTTTTTATGGTGCAAAGGTTAAAAAGGGAGCCGCCCTCTGGCACAATTCTCTTGCCTTTTTTGTTATATGTTTAAGCGATCTTTAGCTGGTTTGCTGGATAATAAGGGGGACAATTTTACATTCATGCAGATGACACCCAGCTCGTATTCAGTCTTGCAATCGGGCCTTCAGACGTTGCCAGTGGTAAGGAACAGGATGCTGCACATCTCCCCAGTGGTCCATCGACCATGAGGGAATGGATGTCAGCTAACTTTCTAAAGCAGAACCCAGCAAAAAAGAGAGGTACACCCGACTTATATAGACTTGCCACATAGAACTCTATGGCCCACGTCAGTTACTCCATGCCATATACCCTCTGTATCGGTAAAACTATATATCTTATTATTCATGAAAATATGACCCTAGACAAATAAGCAGTAATGTTTCTAGTATCTGTGTTTACCATCTAAAATGACTGCACATTGATCTTTATCTGCACGAAACAGTTGTAAATGCCCTAAAATATAATCCTGTTCGATTACAGGAATATATTTAGGGTCCCAGAAAGAATGTTATTTCCACTGCAGCGAGTCCACAATGCTGTGTCAGGCTCCTGGCTGGGGTATACAAACAAGGTAATCTCTCCTGAACCTGGAGTACAGAACATGATTACATCTAAATCAATAACAAGAGTTTATAAAGCAATCTCTGAAAATTCTCCTAGCTTTTGGTCTGCTATGCTCAAGGAGGATTGCCCCCTTCCATGCCTTGTGATTGTCAGCTTGACTTGCTGGTGGTAATTGCAGGACAGACCAGCAAGAGCAGGAGGTGTGGCTTTCTCAGTAGCACCAGCCAAGCTCTGGAAAACTCTGCCTTCACACATGGGTGAACCTAATTTACTCTACTTTACTCTATTGAGAAAACTGAAAACCTAAGTGTTCAATCTGTAATGGCTAAACGTGGTGCTTAATTTGTAAGTGCAATGGCTCTCGTCAGGAAGCCACTGCAACGTGCACCATGCATTGCCCCTGCCATGCTGCCAATGATAGTAACAAAACAACTACTAACCATCACACTCCTACAAGTGTGACACTCAGACTATTTCAGGCCCCTACAGCTACAAGAATAGCTTGGGCAGCAGGTAATAGTCATTTTTAATGGATATAGAATTGAAATGAACTGTTGTTGTGGGCATCTCAAACTTCCCAGACAGCGCCACCTTTTGGCAGACTGTAACAGGCCCCGGTGCTGATAATTAAGTGCCAGTGCCGAGCACCGGAAACCACCGGCTCAAATTAAGCACTGGCTAAACTATACCCTCCAGAGTGTGATCAAATTAAGCACTGGCTAAACTATATCCTCCACAGTGTGATCAGGTATTCTCCAGAGCCAAGAAGCTTTGGTGTACGTGCGCTCTGAAAATAATTTCATAACATGCTCAATGAATCCACTGTCACTTTGTTGTTTTCCAGTAACTTGGAGCGCACTCCCAGAAAGTTATTTCACTACATTTGACATGTTTAGAGAGGGAAAAATTGGAAGCAACATTGATGAAATTTTGTATCAACTTATTGCCATGCTTCTGGAAAATTTCAATACTTATCAATGACACGCGGGAAGATCAAGCACTGCTGTAAAAACCGGCAAACTCAAATACGATAAAATGTCTTGTTTGAGTCCCCGATAAATTTCCAAGCAATACTTATTGCTTTTTTTGTTTTAAGCAGTCTGACCTGCGAGTATACTTCTAGATTGCTGTTTGGTGAATGGACATGTTTCCAGGTCTGTGTTTTCATTTTACAAAATCGGTGGATTATGGGCGCGGTAGTCTTCATTTGCTTTAAGAGTACAAATTGTGCCACTGCAGCCCTGCCAAGTACCACGCATCAGGCGTGGTATTAACGCATTTTGGTGCGGTGGTGCGCATCACCGCACCAAAATGCGAAGTCACGCATTTATAGGGCCTCCTGAAGTTGCTGACAAATGGAAAGGGAGCATGGCTATTAGGGCTCATTGAACAAAGCTCAGACCGCGCAATGCTCTGGCAGCCCACAGTTAGTCAACAAACAAAATAGACCTGATTGTAAAGGGCATAATCCAATTCTTATTGTAGAACTGGTGGTGGGGGGCTACTGCCTCAACCCAACCGCTGGTTTCAAACAATTTACCAGTCTCTATCCAGTCTCAAATGTCCGAAAAATTATTTTTATGAACACATTTATCAGTCAACCCCATATAAATATACCCCTTAATGAAAAGTGTATACAAAAAAAAATAATTGTGTGAAGGTGAGAAAGTCCCTCACGTGCGCATCACCAGAGGAGCTCCTGGTAGGTTCTCACCAGTTTGCCCACGTTTCTCATCATCGGTGACATTCTCACCCATGAAAAAGAGAAGAAGAAAAGTGTTCAGTAAAAAAGATAGAGGTGAAAACAATAATATATGTATGTCAAAGAAGACCCCGTAGTGTATGAAAGAATAAAGTGTTTCTCCAAATAAAATTGAGTTAAGACTCATGTGTAAGATTCCAATTTTATTCAAAGTTGTGAGCTTACTCAAAGTTTAAAAACACACTGCATGTTACAGACCATTTTAGGGTGAGCCAACATGTTTCATTGCCTGTCTTCAGTTGCGGCAATTTCGTCAGGGCTCGAGGTCAAAGTTCACCTCACTGGACATCAACTTTTATATGTAGAGTGACAGGTGGTAGCCCACGGCAATCATACCAGCTTCCCACCGTGTCAGGGGGTGTGTTTCTTCAACCGTGACTCCCCCAACGGCAACGTCCGTTACTGTTAATATACCGTGTGTACCCGGCTACTGTGCTCTGTCTCGTCCCAGTGTGTGACAGACTGCGCAAAGGAACTGCACTGCTCTGCTCCGGTGCTAAATTATTTGTTTAAAATACATCTCCTCTGCCAGGAGGTGGTTCCGGTTGCTCCGGCCTGGTCGGCTGAGATGTGCTCTCATTGACTGCAACACCGGGCCCATTTGCCGCCCAAGACAGAATGTAATTCATTAAGTGGGAGGCGCGGGCGGACGGAAGTTATGTTTGCAAGTTTAGTTTTGAAGCCGCCACTGCTCGCACTGCGCCTGTGCCCGCACCGCTGCCTGTGCCTCTGCCCTGCTGCGACCGGACCAGGCTCAGTTTGAGGTCATCAGTCTTAGCCACCTTTGGATTTTTCCCTAGTGCTCTGCACACAGAACTAAATGGTAACCGCCTTTAATTAACTTACAACTGCCTAGAATAAATGAAAAAAGATGCATTGTGATTCTCAGGTTCACTCTAGCCACAATCAACCAATGCTTCTTCCTCCTGCATTCTGCCGTCCTTCTTGGCTATAAAGAGATGCAGCCTCCCAGGAATGTTGATGCAGCATAGCTCCTAGCATTGGCCTTCCAGCTGCAGTGTATCTCGGAGGAAGTGGGGAGGAGGGGGGGGGATGTGACAGGCAAAACTTCCATATCAAGATGGGCGCCGGCAAAATCAGCTCTAAAACAGCACAGTCCAGTCAGCAAGCCTGTTCTAACACACTGCACACATATTCACGTAAATCTGCAAACCCCTGCTCGAACACATTGCACATGTAAATCTACAAACCTCCGCTTCTCAAATAGATGTAATTTCTCATATTTATGTGTTTCCCTCATCTTCACTGCTTGATTTTGCTCACAAGAAAGTATCACCTGTAGTCGTTGAACTGCCACTCATTATTATACTAAAGTTATGAAAATGTCACACATGGCAATCTGAAACCTTGGCAGCTATGCCAATGCACCTGGTAACAATAATAATTTGTAAATATGGAAGACAAGAAGCATGAACTCCTACCCACCTGGCAAATGGTGCTGTTTGAAATAACCATCTTTTGAGTGGTGTAACTCCAGGATTTTGCCTTGACTGTTTTTGGTGGCTGTAAGACTCTGTGCACTTTACCCATGCTAACCAGTGGTAAAGTGCCTCTGTCCCCTCTACTTCATAATGATTAAATTGGCATACCCCTAATTGGCATATTTAACTTGCCTCAAAGCCCCTAGGATATGGTACAAGAGTGTACCGAGGGCTTGTAAGCTAAATGTCACCAGTGGGCAGCTGCACTCATTGTGCCAACCACTGCACTGACAGTCCAAACATGATTGCAGGCCTACCACTGTAGCCTAGCTGTGCAGTTTTAAAAACCACAAAGTCAAAATACCCCTTTTGACAGGCCCAAACCATCCTTTCAAAAATTAACATGTCACCCCTAAGTAGGCCTTACTGCCCAGAAGGCAGAGTGCATGGTATTTGAAAGTAGGACATGTAAAGTTTAATGTTAATCATGTCCTTACCATGAATAGGGTCTAAAAGCTATTTTCACCATAGCAGGGTTGGCTGTTCCATAGGAAAGCACTGGGATTCAATATTAAAATAATAACGTTACCTCTTGCTACGAAACTACTACACATTTAATTCTTGGACTTTTTAAAATATTTATTACAATCTCAATTCACTGGTGAAATAGGGTTTGTAATAAATATTTTGAAAAAGAGTACTTTTAGAAAATCAGCTTTTCCCTGCCTAAAGCCTCTGGGGGTCTTTTGCATGAGCTCCAACTGTTACACACGAGCTGAATAGCCTCCTTGATGTGGTGTGACAATGATCTTGTGTGTGGAGAGGTGTTCCTTTGGCAGGTTGGCCATCTGGGTTGTTCCCAGCAACTTGATTAACTTCAAAGAGACCAAAGGCACTTCTTTGTTCCCCCAGCCAGGTGGGCATCAATCCCAGTAGGAGAAGAGCTGCCTCCAGAATTGATTTAAAGTGACCACAGGGGAGTGGTTGCTGATTTTCCTGGCAACACCTCTGGGGTGAGCACACGGGGAGAAGGGTTTCACCATCTTGGATTTAGGCAGAGGGGATACTGTGGGATTGATTGCAGTTGGGCACACAGGAAATGCTGCAAAAGTGGTTAGAGTTAACCCTGGAGGTTCCCCACCCAAAGGCTGCTGCCAGACATAAATGTGGCATCCACAGTACCCTCCTCAAAACAATTTCTGGACCAGTGGAGGAATAGAACAGAAGAGCACTGGCCCTGCTGTATGTGACCTATGAAGAGACTCAAAGACTTGGCCTGCTAGCCCTCTGGTACCAAGGGTCATAAGGCTGACCTACTGTTAAAACTGAAGGGAAACAGCAAGAAACAAGAGGCCTTTCCTACAATTGCCCAGCTGACCAGTTCCAACTGGACCTGCCTGGGACCCTGCTGCTGGCCTCTGCTGGAGTGAGTCTTGACCCCCCAAGTGCTGTCCCCAGGGTCCTGGACCCTTGGCTATTGTCAAGGCGTATTCCTCCCCACCTATCCTGAAACCTGGGATTTAGAAACATTTTGGCTCCAACAACCTCTGGAGGACCAATCCACCAAACCGATCCGACAAAGGTGCATTGCCGCTGGACAATGATCCAGGTTGCTCCCACTTGGTGCTTTTCCGCCGCAGAAAATCAGATTCAACAGGACCTCACAGAGAAGGTATCCAGCCTTACGGAGCCCTCTTCGACTAGAGCCTGCTGACTAGCCATGCTGAAAGAACCCAAGCTTCTAAAAATTGACCAAGTCCAAAAGGTAGAACTATTCAGCAGGCGAAGGCGTCAAAAGTATCTGACCAGCGAAGGATCTTCCTTGGGTGTGAAATTCAAATTTCTACCGCTGAGAGCTTTTCAGCCAAAAGTCAACAGCTTCAACTGGACCTCGACCACCAGCTATTCAACCGTGTGGAGCCCTCTTTGGCCACAGCCTGCTGCCTTGCCATGCTGAGGATTTTTGACTTTCATTTCAGAGACTATGTCCGAAGGTAAAACTTCTAACAAGGATGTATCCGACCCACACTCCATCGCGGTTGTCCTTAACTTGCACATAGGTCTCGGTCAAGCGCAACTAGATGATCGTGGTTGTTGCTAAATGCTTTTGATGCGTTTTTCACATTTTAACATTAAAAAATCATAACTCAGGTTTCCCCTATTGGATTTTTGTTGTTTTAGTGTCATTTTATTAAAATGTACTCTATTTTTATAAATTGCTTTGGGATTTTCTTGTGTTGTGCTTTGATTGTATTAATGTTTTGATATTTATAGATACTTCACATATTGCACTAGGTTAAGCCGGCCTGTTCTGTGCTATAGCTAGCATGGGGTTGAGCTCAGGTTAAGTTAGTGGCTTTAGTGGTTCACCCTGACAAGGGTAGTGGTTACTACTTGGGGTGCGTTCTCACCCTCCTCAACTAATATCCCAATTTCCTACAGGTATTAGGTCCCAAAACCAGTTTAAACCCATTGTAAACTATTTCCAATGACCAGGCATTCCTTATCCAAATGGGCTCATCTAAAATTGCATAAACACATTCTGCAGAAAAACTGACATAGAATTAGGTATGCTAATATTGTGCATAACAAAATGAACCAACCTTTAATTTCAACATTCATTATAGAACAAAAAGTATCGAGACATAGCAGTCGGGGGGCACAACTGTTAATTGGCTCTTTAGCACCATTGCTTACAGTCACTGCAACAACACTACTCACTGCCAGTGCAGCATCATCACTCCTTCTCGCTGGAGCTCTTCTGCTCACTATCACAGCAGCACCACTGTTGTCACTGCAGCAGTTTTGCTCATTATCATGTCACTTAGCATTATCACCGCAGCACTGCTTGCTTTTATTAAAGCACCACTGCTTGCTGCCACTGCAGCCCCACTGTGTGACATTCTAGCAACATAACTAGTCACTTTTGCTGCAGGACCTTAACTCGCCATCATTGAGCACAACTACTTACAATTACTGTGGTACTGATGCTCTCTCTCAGTGCCGCTAAAATGTTGCTACTGCAGTGCCAATGCTCAAGACAACTACAACATGGCACCACTGCTTAGAATCACTGCTGTTCCACTTCTTACCTTCAATGGTCACCATCCCAACTACACCACTAACTGCTCACTAATGTATCGCTACTCGTTGTCACTATTGTACCACTTCTGTCAGAATGCGCTGTCACTACATCACTGATATTCGCAACACCAATACTCACATAGCAAGAATCAGTTACAGTGCAAATCCTTTATCCTCAAAGTTTGTAAGAGGTGGTAACCAACACCAAAATCCTTCCCTACAAAGATGTTAATATAGAGAAATACCAATCCGCCCTTAAATGCCTATAGACTTTAGCATCTGAATTTCACAAGCAAAATGACAGGCCCGCTGCGTTTATCTTAACTTTTTATAAAAAACAGATCAGACCTATGGCATCAGAAATATATTTCCTTGTTAACTAATCAGGCCTCTAGTTGTCATCATTGGCTTGTCACCATAACCAATTGAGGCCTCCTGTACGGACCTTATCCTTTCCTACAAGGTAACCATCAGACATACAGTCATAATATTACATTGTACACAAAATTACAGTTTGCAAATCAAAATACTATCTTTCCAAAGAGCGCCTGACAAGGATTCGAACCGTGCAAATCTTCAACACCCATGGATTGTAAGAGAGGGTAACTAGCCCCAAAACGCTTACCTACTACAGTAATCTGTAAGATTCTATTAACATGCTACTTATTTGTAGGCTTTAATGTAGAATAATAACAATCTAGCCTTAAATGCCCATTGACTTTAAATTAAGCTTTTCACAATCAATATGCCAGGCCTACTCTCTTTATTGTAATGTTTCATTATAAACAACCAGGCCTATACTACCTCCCCTTAGAGAACCTAACAAGGATTATTGTAGTGCATATCTTTTATCCGCCCTGTTTGTTCAGGTGGATCAACAAAGCCCTTGCCTACTACAGAAATCTGGGAAATTATATGTAACAAGATTCCCGCCTACCGGTTTTACCAGCAATCAATCCCTAAAACCTATTGTGTTTAACATGATTTTCGCAATTAACCAGTTGCGTGCGCCCGTCGCGAGCACTACCTCTGTAGTGCTGCGAACGTCCGTTGGCCGACGCGGCCCCGCCCACTCCGCTAAACCGCCGCACTGCGGCGGAATTGCCGCCGCGGTTAAGCGGTTAACAAGTCAGACCTACTGGCTTTGTCATAACATTTCATGATAAACAGAGCAAACCCCTGAAATCTGGTAAGACTTTTCCCAATGAACCGATAAAAGCTATACCCTTTACACCTTTCCAACTCCGCCCTATTCAAGTGCGCATAAACTAACAGCCTTCATGCACACAGATATAAAAGTACAAATATGTAGAAAAATACAGCTTTCAAAACAATACACAACCCCTCTCAACAGGGCTTAACAAGAATAATCACACTAAAAACACCAAGGGTTTGTCAGAGTAGGTGGCCAATGCCAATACCCTTGCCTACTACAGTAATCTAGGAGAGTATATGTAATACAATGTGATAACCAACGGTTCAAGGCTTACTGGCTTTAACAAGTGTCTTTAACCATAAATAAACAGGACCAACGGCCTCTGTCATAACATTTCATAATAGGCAGGCTAGACCTATGGCATCAGACATAACATTTCCCAGGGCACCAATGAGGCCCAAAATCAAATCCGGCCTACAGTATTGAGCCTAAACTTACACAACTTACACAAGGTAACCACCAGGCACTCAATCATAAAATAGAATGCCACACAAAATTACATTTGGCTGTGCATATTACTATCTCGCCTAACAAGGATTCTCATAGAGCAAACCCTCGATATCCACGGTTTGTCGAATGGAGTAACCAACTCCAAAATCCTTGACCACTACAGTAATGAGTGAGATCCATGTAAAAAAAAAAAACTATCTGTAGACTTTATTATGGAGAAATAACAAGCCACACTTAAATGACTATTAACTTTAAAATATACTTTTCACAATAAATATGTCAAACCTAGTGCTTTTATCATAGCATTTCATAATAAACAGATTAAGCCAATATCATTGATCTGCCACCATAACCAGCTCAGTCCTGCTGTATCAAGTTTAAGCTTTGCACAAGCCAAAAAGAGCAATGCAAGCAGGCTTTTTATTGGAAACACTCAAATTCGGCCCAATCAAATTGTGTTCTGAGGGAAATTATTGTGTTGGCAGACCCTAAACTCCTCTCTCAGTAGTACCCTGAAAGCTCTTGTTTATGGTTCCCATAAGGTCAAGCACCAACTATACTGCCAAGACAACAACTAAATATCCAAGTAGATTAGTGTTGCTTTGGGCATCCCAAAATGCACTAAAACACAAAACTAAAGGGAGGTGCTTAGACTGTGATACATTCCATATGACTGCCCTCCTCCTATCTGTGCTGCTGCCACAGAAAACAAACACTGTAAATGATCTAGTTATCTAAGACACTTTAACTGTATTACAAATCCATGCGTGTGCCCCTGAAAGTTCAAGCTCAGGTAGCCATACTGCTACTGGCTCAGGCAGGGGGGTACATAAAGTAATCAGAGCAGTGTGGAGGGGAAGCACTTTTTTCTGTGGAAGCACACAACTTTTGCCCACTGAAAATAATCAAAACACTGAGCGGAGGGGCTGTTAACATCACCAGAGATCTTTATAATAATTTAAGTATAATCTGCCCAAAAGTCCTAAGCTGAAAAATGTGAGTCAGAGAAATGATTTAAAAACTGAAAAGAAGAGGACACAGTGCTGACCCCACCCCCCCACCGGGACATCACACGATGACGTTCTGACTGATAAAGTGAAAGGGCCAACCAACAGTTGGTGTGTTCTGCCTGCAAAGAAGTTAGAAAACTAACCACTACCAAGATAAAGCTAAATCTTACCACCTTGGTTTGCCAACCACCAAAATTTGATGGCTCACTGTGTCAAATAGCGCAGAGAGATTCAATCCAATGAGAGGTACTAGAAGACTGTTAATCGCAAAGTGACAAGTCATATAGAGCTGCCACCAGTACCAACTCAATACTGTATCTGGGGAGGAAACCCATTTGTGCTGGGTGTTAAGCATTGATTAGCTGCTACCAACTAATATAACAAAAGAAAGACTGCTGTCTCCCATAATTTAGCCATGTAAGGGAGTTGAGTAATAGGGGGTATTTGGTATTGTCAGCGTCTACATCAACCATTAGCTCACCGAATACATGGAACAAAACCACCTACTCGACGCCTCACAATCAGGATTCTCTGCATTCTGTCCATCAATTGTTCTTTTTGCATCCGTGCCATCCACAGCACTGAGACTGTGCTGATTGCTGCCACAGATGACATCAGAACTCTCCTCGACCGTGGAGAAGCCATGGCCCTGATCCTCCTTGACCTCTCTGCTGTGTTTGACACCATCTCCCACCCAACCCTCATCGACAGACCCTACAATATCGACATACAGCAAAATGGTCTCGGGTGGATCGCCTCTTTCCTTACAGGATGCTCACAGAGCATCCGACTGCCTCCCTTCACCTCCGCAACCAAGGACATTATATGTGGTGTACCCCAAGGATCATCCCTTAGCCTGTTCAACATCAACATGACCCCCCTTGCAGACGTTGTCAGATCCCACTGACAAAGCATAATATCCTACGCAGATGACACTCAACTAATTCTCTCACTCACAGAGGACCCCTCCAAAACCAACTTCTGAAACGCCATGACCAACGTAGCCAAATGGATGAGAGACAACTGCCTCAAACAACTCCAACAAAACAGAAGTATTGATCTTCGTAAAGAACACCTCCATATGAGACCACAGCTGGTGGCCATCAGAACTCGATCCAAAACCCACACCGACAGAGCATGCACACAACCTTGGCATCTTCCATGACAGCCAACTGACCATGAAACGACAAGTCAACGCAGTTACCTCCTCCTGCTTCCACGCCCTCCGCATGCTCAGCAGAATTTTCAGATGGACCCCAATCAACACCAGAAAGACCATGAAACAGGCCCTCGTCACCGGCCATCTCGACTACGGCAACGCTCTCTATCCTGGAATTTCCATCCTGCTCCTCAAAAGACCCCAGACCATACAGAACACCGCAGACAGACTCATCCTGGACCTCCCCAAATGGACTCTCATCACCCCCACCTCAGTAACCTCTCCTTGCTCCCCATCCAGAAGAGATGCCAGTTAAAGTTCCTCAAGCATGCATATATAGCTCTACACGATCAAGGACCATCCTACATCAACCATCGACTTAACTTCCACCTACCTGCAAGACACCAGCTCTCTGCCTCACTCTCCCTCGCACACACCCCTACATCCGTCGCAGCAGGGGATGCTCCTTCTCCAACATCGCTGCCAAGACCTGGCCCCTCCACCTCCGAACAGCACCCTCCCTGGCGGACTTCAGTAAGAAACTCATGACCTGGCTTTTCAACAGAGACAAGGCTCTCTCAGCGCCCAGATAACCCTAGGAGTGACAGTGCTGTGCTTTACAAATGCCGATTGATTGATGTAGCAAGGGACTTTTTGATAAGGAGGTGACAAGGGCAAACTTTAAACTTTTGGGAACCAGCCCCATAGACACAGAAGCATTTAAAAGAGCCCTCAGTTCAAAATGTTCTAAGAGTGAAAGGTCCGTTTCCACATATATAACAGTTTAGCCCCACTTCACCACTTATTAGAACATTGGAATGTTGAGCGCTCCATTGAAAACAATGAAGTGCTCAGGGCTTCTAATGGCTGGTAGAAGCGTGGAGCATCAACATTCCAATGTTTTGTTCACAGCTGTTGCTGTGAACAAAGGCCTCACGGAGCCCGAGGGGATTTCAACCCCCTCGGGCTCCATGAGGCCTTTGTTTTACAAATTAGAACATTCTGCCCTCTAGTGGTGGAATGTTCTAATAGCCTTAGACCCCTCCCTAGTGGCTCTACTGGCCATTAAAGGCCTGCTCCCTTGTTAAAGGCCCTCGCCTTCGGTTCAGGCCTTTAACGCTGGAGTGGGCCTTTCATGGCCGGTAGAGTCCGCTAAGGTGGGCTCTAAGTCTATATGAGCAACCCCTCCTTACTTGTGCAAAAAGTATTAGAGTCTACAGATGAAGCAAAAAAATGCCTTATTTGAAAGAGGGAAGACACGTCCAATCTGTGGTTGGGAATAAATTGCTCACGTCAGTAAAGGGGCCGATGTGAGAATGTTCTGTTCTGAGGAGCTCTGGTGGTGTTGCAGACAATCAGGGCCGTTTCTACCACTAGGCAGGGGTAGGCGGCCGCCTAGGGCGGCAAAAGGTGGAGGGCGGCCGGTGGCAAAAAAATTAAACCTCAACAGGAAGCACTTACAGATATAAATAAAGCAGGTGCCCGAGTTGAAGCTCAAATTCCGTAACGCATTAATTCAGCCCAAAAAATTCAGCTGGGGAGGTGTGCTTTCTCCCCATAGCTACCATCAAAAATTAGCTGCGATCCTTGATGGAGGTCCTTGCATCCATGACTTTTTCGAGCGCAATCCCCGTGAGGCGAGGTAGCGTAGCGCCTTCAATTCCACCGTCGACGTGACGTCATGTTAGACGTCACGTTCGGCGCCACGGGCGGAGGCTGTGCGCGCGCGGCCGGCAAGAGGCAGAGAGAGAGAGAGTTCCCGCTGCGGCCTGCAGGCCTATCAGGTACCGGCGGAGGCCAGGGTGGGATCCGGGTCGGCTGCGGCAGGCAGGTAGATGTAAAAATATAGGGGGCTAAAGGCCTGGTCAGTTAGTTATAACCTGGCCCAGGCTAAGTATTAGGTAAAGTAAGCAAGCAGTAAGTTGAGCGGTCGTGTCTGGAGCCAAGGGGTTTGAAGTGCCTGCAGGGCCGGCTCATTCCAGGCACTAAAACCATAGCTGCCAAGGTTTCAGAATGCTATGTGACATTTGCATAATTTCAGTGTAATTATGAGTGACATTTGATTTCATGTACTATGAGTGACACTTTCTGGCAAGCAACATAAAGATGAGGAAAGCACATAAATATCAGAAAATGCACTAATTTCAGCAACGAGAAATACACAGAAGATTTTAAACGTACTGCACAGTACCAGAAATTGAAGGGCACTAATCTAGCACTCTTACAGATACTCGGGTGGGGGTGGCAAAACTAACTTTACTTAACTCTGTTCTTGGTGATCCGATCTTCGTCCAGGCAGCTGTAGTGTTGTGTGTCTGGCCTCGGCCATTGGCCAGAAGCCTGCATTCCCTGGACAACATTGCTGTCGAGATCACAGGCAGCATTTCAGCTTTAGGCTGAGGTTGTCTCCACACCTGGAGGTGAAGGATCTAGAGAGTGTATTGTAGTGCAAACCAGGGCAGGGTCTGAGAATATATTGTTATGGTGCCCGCTGCCTCTAGTCCAGACATTGAGGCCCCTGGGGTCACTCTTGTATTGGACTCAGGGTCATTGTCAGAGCTACAGGTGGAAGTTCAAACAAGCACAGGAAGAGTGTCCTACTCCACAGGGCCTATGCATGGTGGTCAAAGAACAAGTTGCCACTGGGGTGGTTAGCAGTCAAAGCTTGCTCTGGGAGGAAGGTCTATCGTACAGCAAACCTATAGAACCAGAACAGGTGCAAGTACCTGTTCTGATAGCTCTAGAGGCACACAGAAACGTTATCTTGCTTCTGGCTCATAAGTTACTTTCAGCCAAACAGACAAAGGACAGGTTAGATCTATTGTTCTACTAGCCAGGTATGACCACCATACCCAACATCTAAAGTGAGTGGCAAGACTAGAGGCCATTCCAAGGCTCCTTCAGTGCCTCTACCAATGATTGGTGTCCCATGTGAGATGATGGACACAGGCCATAAGTGTGTCTAAGGTGTGGTGGACCATGCCAATATGTACTCCAGGTGGTGCCTCTGAGATAATGGCGAGGGCCCTCTTGCACTCATCTTCATGGTTGGATTTCCAAAGAATGTGGTATCCCGCCAAGTAACAGATTTTACCTTTTCACCTTTGAGGGAATGTGAGAGCAAGCTAGAGTAATTTACCACGTCGCTGTGTGCCAACCAACACCAATATGTTAGTGCAATGCTTCAAAAAGACCCAAAAGAGCGTAATAGAAACTCTATCAAAGCAGGAAATGATTGAGGCTTCTAGCCTGGATGACAGGGGGAGAGAGTGATGTTAGTAAAAGGGAGGGGGCGGCATTTTTCCATTCTCGCCTAGGGCGGCAAAACACCTAGAAACGGCCCTGCAGACACTCTGTATATCATCAACATTTCAGCACATACTATAGGCAATAACCAGTCATGTTGTGCCAGAGGGATTGTGCACGCCTGCAAAAAAGACCTGTCTACGCCATCAGAAAAATCTAATATTAAATAAACTACGAGTAATTTCTTCTATTGAGCAAGCCAACCATCTTCAATTTAGGTCTGTGCTCCTTTGCTAGAGAGTTGATGTTCTGCCCCCTGTATCTCGATCAATTTAATCTTATCGAGTTGGTGAGTATGCTTAGTAGAGCCCATGTTAACAAAGGAAAAGTCAAACAGGTGTGAAAATATACAATTTACTTGCGAATGTGATTCTTTTTCCAGAGCGGGAGAGGGGCAAGAGCAAACCTATTGACCAAGTAGGAAGGTAAGAAAATTAATGTTGCCGAGGAACCACGGAGTTTACAACGCACCATTTCATTGTTTCGGCGTCTTCCCCTGGTTCACCCTCAGACCAGAGCGCAGGCCCAAACTGTAAAGCCAGTGTATGAGTAATAATCAGGTTAATTCCTCCAGGCCTAACCTTGACAGGGATGTGTGCTATGCGCGCTCACCTCTCACGCACACGTAGGTAGTCATGACACTGCCTAGCACACCACACATCCACAACTAGTTGGGACTCCTTTTACTGACGGGAACTTTTGACAACAGTTTCCTTAAATTGAGGCCAAACAGGATTCCCTCTAAAGCCCCCCCCCCCACCCTATATGTGGCGGAAGTGTTATATGTGCAGTCTCTGTTTAGAGGATGTATTTTCTGCAGCACTGCAGCTGTCTCTATGAAGGCACTGGTCGCTGTCACGTTGAGCACTGTTTACTGTCACTGCAAAGCCACACCACTGCATGCTTACTGCAGCACCTCTCGCTCATCTTCATTGCAGCAACACTCAGACCTTTACTACTGCTCACGATTACTGCAACACGCTTTTCAGTGTACTGCAGCATTAGTACTACTTACTACCAATGCAGCTCGCTGTAATACTGTTGCACCACCAATGTTGTCACTACAGCACAACTGCTCACTGATTCGCCAAACGCTATTCCTGTCTGACAACCAGAACCACTGCGATCGTTGCAGTAACAACACTCTTTTTAACTGCAGCGCAGCTGCAAAGCGTCAGTATTGAAACGCTGCACATTTCTGCTGGAGCACTACTGCCTAGGTGTTGCCACTGCTTTATCACTGTAACTACATTCTCGGTGCAAATTCGAATGACAAAACTAATCCTCAATGGCATCTAGTGATTTCAGTGCTGCAAAACTGCCGTTTCAGCAACTAATCGGTGTCACTGCCACACCACTCGATTTTCACTTAAACACTACTGCTACTTTAGTGCAACTGCCCTCTCCCCCGCTCTACAGCACTGTAACGCCACATAACAGGGCCGGCTTAAGGCAGTGCGACTGGTGCAGCCGCACTGGGCGCTGACCTGTGAAGGGGGCGCTGACCTGTGAAGGGGGGCGCTGACCTCAGGTGGAACACTGTGTTTAGCAGTAACTTATGATTGGAGAGATGATGGACACTTTTGTCTGGTGGTAGTGAGAGAATCCAAGGAGGCGGTCATAAGTTTTGGGGCGCCAAAAATGATTGTGGCACCGGGCGCCAACAGCGCTAAAGCCGGCCCTGCCACATAACCAATGCCTGCAGTCACTGCCTCAACTACTACAACTTCACCACTAACCAGCATCTCCTACCACTGCTGTCAGTGCAGAGCCGTGACTTGCTGTTAATGTGTCATCACTGCTCCACCACTGCTTACTGCCACTATAGTACTGTTGTTTACTATCACTGCAAGCTCCACTGTCGCGCCGAAACCAGTGTCTACTGTCGCTGTAACACCAATGCTTATGTAGCACTAGAGGACCGCTAATGCCATGCCAGCACCACTATTCACTTTCAGTGCACAACCACCGTCTTCTCTGGCTGTCGCACTGCAGCTCATTGTTACTGCAATGCAAGTGCCCGATAGCACAGTAGTGCAATATCTTACGTTCACTGTCACTGCAGCGCTACTGCTTACTATCACTGGCCACCGCGCGCCATGAAGGCATCATCACTTGTCACTGTCCTCACTCACCACAGCCCAGCTCTTGCAGTGCTCAGTGTCATTGTTTTCTGTCACTGCTCCGTTCGCTGCTCGCTGTCACTGCGTGTGATACTTGTCACTGCTGCTCCCTGTTAGCATCCTCCCACCCCCGCCGCTCCGGGTGCAGCCCCACAGCGGATGCCTGGACCGGCGGCTCCGTTTACTGAACATGCCGTGATGCGCTCACCTCAGAGGCTTCGGCAGCAGGTGTCGGGAAGATAGCTGGGATGTCGCGGCGGAGGCAGAGGCCGGGCTGCGCGCGCCTGTGGTCCCAGGCGGTCTGCTCTGTACCGCGCGGGGGTGCCGGGGCTGCGGGTGTCCGCCGGGCCGCAACCTGCGCTCCTCGGGGACGGCAGCAGTCGGTGCCGCGCGTCTGCTCGCGCCTGTGGCCAGCATTGCCTAGGAGGAGGGGGAGCTGCTCCTCCCTCCACTCCTATCTCTGGTACCTCCCTTCATTCTCTCTGCTCCACCCTCTGCTCGGGGAACCGGGGGCCAGGTGCGGTTACATGCACGGGGGCTGGTTCGTCTCCAGGGGTGGGCCAGCTGTTACCAGCCCCTGCCACCCGTCCGCGTAAAACTCCTCACCTGCCCGGGTGCTAGGCGCCCGTGCAGCCAGAACACCTGAGACAATCACTCGCATCGACTCAGAAAAATGATAGTTTATGTTGTGTTTTCTCTTTTACATCTCGTTTCTATTCTAAAATACCCCCCCACCCCCCATACATGTTATTGGTAAAACGAGTTATGCTTCGTGCAAGAAACAATCATACCTTTCATTTTTCCCCTCAAACCGTGAAGCATCCACTGGAATAAAAATGTTTCTTTTTCTGTAGCAGCTTCTGCTGTCTCCAAGCAACAGCGGTTATTTTGTGTAACGTTTTTTTCAAAAATGTAATTTTTGGGGAAAGCTGCTGGGCCCTCATTACTGTAAAATAAAAACATTGGCTGAAAGCAAAAATATGTTTTTCGGTCTCCAAAAGCACACATCGCTATAGCTGTCCCTGCCACTATAAGTTTCTACTTTGTGTGTGGATATGCTCTTTGGGAAATGGGAGGATGCTGTCACTCACAGTGAAGTTATCCAATGGCTGAAGTGGGCTGACCAAGAGCCCCATGCTGTATTCAGTAGTGGCAGAAGAAAAATATGAATGTCACAACAGGTCAATGGATGAAGAAGGCTGGCTGAAAAGCTCTCTAAGTGAATATATTTCAGCAGTCCACTGACCTTTCTAGTGGACTTCTCCTTTCGCTGCACAGCTCTGCCTGGTAGCTGCTGCTGACCCTCTGGTCAGGAGTTCGAGGCTCCCACCTGCACAGGGGCGGCTCCTCCATGTGGGCGGAGGAGCGTCGCCCCACTGCTTTCTTGCAGTGCGAGAAGCAGAAACATAAAATGGTATTATAAATACCATTTTATGTTTCTGCTTCTCACACTGCGAGAAAGCAGAAGGGTTTCGTTGGGGGCGGATGGGTGGGCGGTCCTGCTCCAGGACAGGGAAGGAGCGGCTTCCCCACTGTTGTGGGCGCTGACTGTTTGGTCGGCCCAAGGCCGACCAAACCAGTCATACGCACTCTCCCTTTTCTCCATGTAGGACTCGGAGCAGAGACGACGCGACGCGGGACCGGACCGGGCTGGCGAAGGTAAGTTTTTATTTAAAATTACCCCCCGTGTGACCCCTCCCCGTTCACCCCCTCCCCCCCGCAACACCCCATCCGCGAGTCATGCCGTCCGCGACTGCGCCTGCACCTCATCCCTGGTGGTCTAGTGGTAGAGCGTCACTGGACTGCCCTTCTGTCTCTATTATTTCTGCATTTCTCTGCCTCTTTTGCCTTTCTACTGCTTCTGCCCTTTTCTGCTTTTTTCTTTTTTTCTTGTTTTTTGCACATTTTCACTTTTTGCACTCTTCGCCACATTTGCCGCTGTGATCCCCTGCAGCTCCGTACCCCTCCAGTGACCCTTCCCGCTCCCCGTGTTTCCCACCTCCCAGCTGTCCAGCCCCCTGCACCCTACTTAATGGTGGCCGCTGCACGGTGAAAGTGCAGTCCACTGACCTTTCTAGTGGACTGCTCCTTTTGCTGCACAGCCCCACCTGGTAGCTGCTGCTGCCTCCATTGCTGGTGCTGACCCTCTGGTCAGGAGTTCGAGGCCCTTCTCCACCCACAGGCTCCCGCCTGGCCTCATCCCAGGTGGTCTAGTGGTGGAGCTTCACTGGACCCTTCTGTCTCTATTTTTTCAGCTTTTCTCTGCCTCTTTTGCCTTTCTACTGCTTCTGCCTTTTTCTGCTTTTTACTTTTTTTCTTTCTTTTTGCACGTTTTCACTTTTTGCTCTCTTCGCCGCCCTTGCCGCTGCAATACCCTGACCGCCCTCCTCCAGTAACCCTTCCCGCTCCCTGCATTTCCCACCTCCCAGCTGTCCAGCCCCCACACACTACTTAATGGTGGCTGAAGGCGCGCCAAAGACAAGCCCGTCTGCGCCCATCGGCACCTGGACTGCGCCCAGTGCCACAGACCCTGGTTGTCGGACCTTCCACCGATACGACGCCAGCACCCTCCTTGCCCTCAACACAGGACGCCACACAGCCTGCCACGTCGCCTCACAGAAGGACACCCAAGGTATCAGGACTCACCCGAAGTTTCCACAGGAACGAGAGGCAAGAGACTGAAGAGTAGATCTCCACTTCCCGCTATCACCTAATCCGCCCAACAAAGTCAAAGCGAACCAGTGTACAGGGGGAAGAGGGTACACAACGGAAGGAACAAAAAGAAGAGTCTTCGGGATGACCTGGATCGCCAAATTTCATCACTGGACAGGTACGTGACCCTGTAAACAAGGCATTAGAGTAACACTCTATTTCAGATAGGGAGATACAAGTTTGTAAAAACAATGTTTAATAAATATATCAGTATTCTATACCTGCTGCTTTCCCCTCTTCCACTAGTATCCAAAATAAATGTTTCAGGAATCAATGAGTAATTCTGCATTGAAACAACCAACAGAAAATATCACACTGTGTACCTCATCTCTGGTGTGCAATGTAAAGATATTTATGCCATAGGCTTACCATAAATAAGAACATCAAAAAGAAAGTTTAGCCCAAAATTCATCACCCCAGTGAGGTTTTGAGTAAGCAAAACAAATTAAAAAAAAAATGCAAAAAATGCAGGCTAATGTATTTCTCAATATCCTTAATTCTTCAGAAATCTTAATGTACTGACTGCCATGCTTCAGTGCAGACAACAGCAACAAAACAATGGTAAATGCAGATGTCCATTACAATCATGGATATCCAATCAGATAAGTATTTGAAATACAATCTGTAACTGACTTTATAGCAGCTGAGCACGAGCGCGTTACCGCCTTGTCTACACAATGCTTTGTGAATTCTTTTCTTTTCTTTCCGCAGGAGGGATTCCTGCAGAGCCACCAAGTAGCAGAAGAAACGCCACCCCTGAACCTGACGTCAGGAATCAGGAATCAATGGTGCCGCAGGACCCAGAAGCGGGTGAGTGACACCGGACGTGAAGGAGACGCTCGCAAGAACTAGAATGCGAAGCGTTCCTTCCGTCCCGACGCGTCATTTTGTGGGTACGCGGCTCCACTCCTGCTGCAACTAGAGGCCCGTGCGGACCATTCATGACAGTACACCCCCGAACAGTGCCCCCAACCGGTTTGGGCTTCCATGGATATCGTCTATAAAAAAGATGTACCAAATGTGGGGCATGGACATGTCCCACACGTTCCCAGGTGCGATCCTAAGGTCCATGACCCTTCCAATGTACCAAATACTACAGTCTACCTCGTACTTGTCTAGAATCTACAAGAGATCCCACTTCAAATTCCTGTTCATCGTCCACATTGACAGGAGCGGGATGGACTGGCAACACAGTTCCCTGTGCAATAGGTTTCAGTAGTGACACATGAAAGATGGGGTGTATCTTAAGAGTTGTAGGGAGTTCAACTTTCATAGCTACAGGGTTTATGATCTTTATGATTTTATAGGGACCTATAAAACAAGGTTTGAATTTCCTAGTCCCTTTTATTGCGATGTGGTAAGTAGACAACCAAACCATATCCCCAATGACATATTCAGGACTAGGGCGGCGATGAAGATCGGCATTCTTCTTGTACTTAGCCTTGGCTTTGTCTAGGTTGACCATGGTGGCCTTTTGTATCTCATGTATCTGTTTAACAAACTCTAGTGCAGCAGGAGCCGCTCTGGAGACAGTAGGAAGTGGTAACAGAAAACGTGGATGAAAACTGTATGAACAGAAAAAGGGAGAAGAGTCCGTAGAGGAGTGTATACTGTTGTTAATAGAAAACTCAGCCGCCCATAGATATGTGCCCCAATCAGAGGTGGATTGTAATAACTGACACCTTATATACTGCTCTAGGCATTGATTGATCCTTTCTGTCTGTCCATCAGTTTGTGGATGATGTCCTGAGGAAAGGCGCACATCGATTTGCAAAAGAGTGCCCAACCCCTTACAAAACTTAGAAATGAACTGAGGACTGCGATCTGAAACCATTACAGAAGGAAGCCCATGTAACCTAACAATGTGTTGTACAAAAAACAAGGCTAACTCCTGAGATGTAGGGAGGGATTTTAAGGATATAAAGTGGGACATTTTCGTTAACATGTCCACCACCACCCATACAACAGTGTTCCCTTGTGTGGTTTTGGGTAATTCCACTATAAAATCCATTGAGATGGAATGCCAGGGACTAGGAGGAGTAGGCATGGGAACCAATAGCCCAGCAGGTACTTGATGTGAACTCTTGCTTTGTGCGCATATGTAGCATTTCTGTATGTAGTTCTTAGTATCAGTTGCCAGAGAAGGCCACCAAAAATGCTGTCTCGCTAGTTCTACAGTTTTCTTATATCCGGGATGGCCTGGGAGTAAATGAGCATGACTCCATTCTAAAGCCTGCCTTTGTATTTCTGCTGTGGGAACCACTAAACCCCCTTGTATGTATAGGAGGTTATTAGTTCTTGTCCCTTGATGTGTATTCTCCCATGCTTTCACCTCCTCCGTGTCTTGTGCTGCAGACACCTTCTGAATGAAATCCTCTTCAGAACACACCACCCCAAGGATACGTTCAGTGGCAATGATGGGAGGGGGTTCCCATTCCTGATCTCCAATCTCATAACCCAATCTAGATAAGGCATCCGCCTTTCTCGGTTGAAATTGAATGACAAAATCAAATTTGCTAAAGAATAAGGTCCACCTTAATTGTCTCATAGACAGGGCTCTTGCAGATTTCAGGAACAACAGATTTCTATGATCCGTGAGGATAGTGACCTTATGTAAGGCTCCCAGCAAGTATTGGCGCCATTCCTCAAAAGCTCTTTTTATGGCTAACAATTCCTTGTCCCCCACGGAATAGTTTTGTTCTGCAGTATTTAGTTTGTGGGAATAGAAAGCCACCGGATGTAAGAATACAGTGGTTGTATCTCTCTTAGACAGAACACCCCCTATAGCCAGCTGGGAGGCATCAACTTCTACTGTAAACAGTTGAGAAGGGTTCGGGTGTTTTAGTACAGGAGCTTGAGTAAAAACTTCCTTGAGTTTGTTGAAGGCTGTTTCTGCTTCAGGAGACTAAAAGAATGTTACCCCTTTCTTAAGGATTTTAGTTATAGGGGAGGCTAGTGCTGAAAATTTTCTATGAATCGTCTATAGAAGTTGCGAACCCTATAAAACTCTGCACCTCCTTCACTGATCTAGGGGATTGCCATTGTGTAATTGCTGGAACTTTGTGGGGATCCATACCTACTCCGTCCAGAGATAGGATAAACCCTAAAAAGGCCACTTGCTGTGTGTGAAATTCAAATTTTTCTAGTTTTACAATGTAAAGATATTTATGCCATAGGCTTACCATAAATAAGAACATGAAAAAGAAAGTTTAGCCCAAAATTCATCACCCCCAGTGAGGTTTTGAGTAAGCAACACAAATAAAAAAATGCAAAAAATGCAGGCTAATGTATTACTCAATATCCTTAATTCTTCAGGAATCTTAATGTACTGACTACCATGCTTCAGCGCAGACAACTGCAAAAGAAACAATTGATGGACGGAATGCTGGACAATGCAAACATTCACCCCCAGTCACAAGGATCTGGGTTAAATCCATCATTCTTTTGCTCACCACACCACCCCAGTTTGGACCCAGCCATATGCAAATCAGTCTTGACCCTGTTCCTTGTGGGAACAGTCCAGCCCGAACTGCCAAGCCAGGTCCTCCCTGGACCGGAAACAAGCATCCTGCGACCGGTTTCAGGGCATCACCCTTCATCAGCCAGGCTAGCTTGAATCCAGTGGTGTAGTGAGCACGGGACCCACGTCTGGGTATACCCTTCCCACTTAGGGCGACAAATGCAAAGAAACAATTGATGGACGGAATGCTGGACAATGCAAACATTCACCCCCAGTCACAAGGATCTGGGTTAAATCCATCATTCTTTTGCTCACCACACCACCCCAGTTTGGACCCAGCCATATGCAAATCAGTCTTGACCCTGTTCCTTGTGGGAACAGTCCATCCCGAACTGCCAAGCCAGGTCCTCCCTGGACCGGAAACAAGCATCCTGGGACCGGTTTCAGAGCATCACCCTTCATCAGCCAGGCTACCTTGAATCCAGTGGTGTAGTGAGCACGGGACCCACGTCTGGGCATACTCTTCCCACTTAGGGCGACAAATGCAAAAGAAACAATTGATGGACGGAATGCTGGACAATGCAAACATTCACCCCCAGTCACAAGGATCTGGGTTAAATCCATCATTCTTTTGCTCACCACACCACCCCAGTTTGGACCCAGCCATATGCAAATCAGTCTTGACCCTGTTCCTTGTGGGAACAGTCCAGCCCGAACTGCCAAGCTAGGTCCTCCCTGGACCGGAAACAAGCATCCTGGGACCGGTTTGGCTGGGTCCAAACTGGGGTGGCGTAGTGAGCAAAAGAACAATGGATTTAACCCAGATCTTTTGACTGGGGGAGAATGTTTGCATTGTCAGCATTCCGTCCATCATTTGTTTGCTGTAACACTTTTCGCCCTAAGTGGGATGGGTATGCCCAGACGTGGGTCCCTTGCTCACTGTGCCACTGGATTCAAGCTAGCCTGCCTGAAGAAGGGTGACGTACCCTGAAACCGGTCCCAGGATGCTCGTTTCCGGTCCAGGGAGGACCTGGCCTGGCAGTTCGGTCTGGACTGTTCCCATGGGGCACAGGGTCAAGACTGATTTGCATATGGCTGGGTCCAAACTGGGGTGGCATAGTGAGGAAAAGAACGATGGATTTAACCCAGATCTTTTGACTGGGGGAGAATGTTTGCATTGTCAGCATTCCGTCCATCATTTGTTTGCTGTAACACTCAGCGCAGACAACAGCAACAAAACAATGAGGAATGCAGATGTCCATTACAATCATGGATATCCAATCAGATAAGTATTTTAAATACACTCTGTAACTGACTTTATAGCAGCTGAGCACAAGCGCGTTACCACCTTGTCTACACGATGCTTTGTGAATTCTTTTCTTTTCTTTCCGCAGGAGGGATTCCCGCAGAGCCGCTGAGGAGAAGAAGAAATGCCGCCCGCGAACCCGACGTCAGGAAACAGGAATCAATGGTGCAGCAGGACCCGGAAGCAGGTGAGTGACACCGGACGCGAAGGAGACGCTCGCAAGAACTAGAACGGGGAGCGCTCCTTCCGTACAGACGCGTCCTTTTGTGTTTCCGTTGCTCTGCCCCTGCTGAAACTAGTGGCCCGGGCGTAGCATTCACGACACAAGGACTCTTCTCCTGCTGGAACTGCAGCCACACCATTGCCCACACCAACACCCCAGCTCCCCTCGCCGACCAACTGCATCCTCCTCAACAGGCGCTCCCTCCACAAACACGCCACAGAAATCTGGAACCTCCTCAACGCCGCCTCTCCCGACATTGCCTTCTTCACGGAAGCCTGGACCAACCCCATCTCTGGTCCAGACATCACCACTGCGATCCCAGACGGCTACAAAATCACCCGCATGGACCACGCTGACCGACCAGGAGGAGGGATCACCATCGTCCACAAGAACATACTCCGCCTGACCACTCACTCGTACAACCCACCGACAACCATGGAACACCTCCTTCCCCCGTTTTATTTGCTTTTTTTATTGAGCCTTTAGCTATCGCTATTCGAAAGAATGCAGAGATTCACCCCCCTTTACCTACTATGGGGAAACTAAAATTATATGAGGACGATATCATGCTCATAATCGAAGGTGATAGGGGGGGTCCAAGCGAAAGTTTTTGAGGTTTTCAAGCGATATGAATTGCTTGGGGGGTATAAAATTAACAAAAAGAAAATGGAAATAATCCAGAGCGGATGCAAAGCCGAGGTGTTACACCCTGATATTTTGTCCTATCTAAATTCTAAACCAAAAAGATATCTTGGGATTTTCTTCTCGTCTCGAATCATTGACTTGTATGATTTGAACTTTGTCCCGCTTGTGTCGAAAGTACAGGAGTTATTGCTTCGGTGGGACTCGCTCCCGCTGACTATTATTGGCAAGGTTTCACGGATTATGTCTGTTCTCCCGCTATTTAATTTTTTATTCTCGGCAATTCCATGTGTTTTAACAGCATCTTTTTTTGCCAAATTAGAGTCCATGTTTACATCCTTTCTTTGGGGAAAGAAAACTCCCCGAATTGCACTAAGCACTTTATATGAGGAGGTGGAGAATGGCGGGTTAGCCCTCCCGAATCTCAGGGATTATTATTCGGCATATTTTGCACAATATTAGTCTAGATTTAAGTCAGTTTTGAATTCAGGTTTATTTGTAAATTATTTTATGAATTTAATCTGTAAAGAACAACAGATACACTGTCCATTAAAAATTGCGAAATCGCCTACATCAGTGCGTTATAAGTGCATGCAGTGGTTCTTTTATAAACGTCAAGATTTTTATAGGCGATATACAATTCCAGTTATTAATTCTTCAACTCCACTATCCGAACTCACCTCAGTATTTGGAGCTGGAGAATCAACGGAAATTAGTAAAAAATGGGCGAAGGCCGGTTTTCGGAAAATCTCAGATTTTATTAGGTTCGATAGGTGGGTGAATATTTTCGAAATACACAAGCTTATTCCGAAGGATTTCCTTCTTGCTGGGTCATTTAATATTCTGATCAGGTTTCTTAACAATCTGGATCTGATACAGATTAATGAACGTAAAAAGCTGTCATATGTTCTTTTTGAAGAAATCACAGTTAGGAAACCTGGTGAGTGGAAAAGAATCTTAGCCCCTATCAGGGGGTCTGATCTCTCTGAGAAAGCATTAACAAAATGGGAAAAACATGAAGGTTTGGAGGTTACTGCGAGTATGTGGTCTGAATTAAATAAACTTAACTTTACAACACTAAGGAGAGCAAATTGGTGCTGGATGCTATTTTTCAATAAATGGCTTCTATATAGAACGCCACATTTTTTATCCAAGTTTTACCCCAGCCAATCCGGTCAGTGTTTTCGCTGCTTAAATCATCCGATAGCCAATTGGACGCATATCATATCACAGTGCCCTTTTATTCAGGGGTTCTGGAATGAGATTTTTCGCCATCTGGAGGCTGAATGTTTTATCATACTAAACTCCAATAATCGGCTGAAAGGCCTTGGCTATGACCCTTTGTTACATCTTTCTGATAGTTTAGTTAAGTTTCTTTATATTGCAATGGCGGTCGCCAGGTCACTCTTGCTTCAGAGATGGCGTTCAGACCTGGTTCCAACAAAATGTGATTGGGTTCGGAAAATGAAACAGGTTAGGAACAGTGAGCGCTTGTATGCATTGCGAATTGGAGGGATTAAGAAGTTTGAAAAAATCTGGGCGGCCCATTTCGACTGAAAAATTTCGTAATTTAAATTAGAGCTTAAAATTTGTCCTAATATACAGAAAGGTTCATGAATGCCGTATGTGTTGCCATATTTGTATACGTGCTTGCACTTTGATTGCACTTTCGACACTTACCTTACAGCACTTTATTGCACTATTGCACTATTGACACCTTGCTTCCTTTTTCTTTTCTTTTTTTTTTTTTTTAAGAAAGGAAGGAAGGGTAGGAAAGAAGGGAAAAGAAAAGAAAAATGGTTTAAGCAAAATATTAATTATGATTTATATGTTAATATTTTCGTATAATTTATTGGACCTAATGCACTATTAACACTTTAGCTCGTTTTAGATCTGGCAGGCGACGCTGCATTTAATCTTTAGTACGTCAAAACATCATTGGCTGCCTTAATTTTGACAATACTTTCAGTTTTACCTGTATTTATATTTTACTGCTTTACGGGCAACTTGGTGACAACCTAGTTATTGGTGTAAGATTACTCTATCTGATCTCTAATTTCTTGTTTAAATCAAGGTTATGTAACCTATTTTTTATCCGACTTCATATGATCAATAGGGCTTTCGTGAATGGTTTTAATATTGGATATTTGTATTGTGTTATTTGGATGAATTTGTAAATTTGTGATGAATCTCAATAAAAAAATTAAAAAAACAAAACATGGAACACCTCCATTTCCAGATCCAGACCAACCCCAACATCACCCTCTGTGGCACCCTCATCTACAGGCCTCCCGGCCCCCGTCCGCCCTTCACCGATACCTTCGTAGACTTCATCGCACCCCAGGCTCTTGCATCCACCGATTACATCCTACTCGGCAACCTAAACTTCCACCTGTACAATCTCAGTGACCAGAACACTGCATCCCTTTTGGAGAACCTCGCCAACATCGGACTCAAGCAGCTAGCCACCGCCCGACCCACACATCCAGACACTTGCTCGACCCCGTCTTCGCCGCCAGCAGGAACATCACCTACAGTCACACTACCGATCTCCTCTGGACAGACCACCACTGGGTGCACTTTGCCTTTGCCACTCCCACCATTCACCACCGCCCGCGTTGTAGCTGGAACAAGGTCACTGAAGAAGATCTCTTCGCCTTCCTCAGCACCACCACACTGCTGACATCAACAGACGCCAACACCTCAGCATGCAACCTTCACCAATGGATCTCCAACTGAGCATACACTCTGGCACCCATCAAGAAGATACCAGGCAAGCAACACTCCAAGAAAGCTAGCTGGTTGACTCCTGCCCTCCATGAGTCCAGACGCACCTGCAGACGACTCGAGAAGAGATGGAGGAACAACAAAACCCTGGAAGCCCACGTAACCTTCAAAACTGCCGTCAATGCACACCACCTCCTCCTCAAAACCACAAAGAAAACGGCCCATGAAGACACAATCAACCCCAACGCACAGAACAGCAAAGAGCTCTTCGCCATCGACAAGGAGTTCACAAGGCCCAACAGCGAGACCACAGACATCCCACCGTCCCAAGACCTCTTCAACAAACTTGTTACCATCTTCAACCACAAGATCAGGCAAATCTACGACAGCTTTAACACTCAAGACCCTGCCACAGCACCAGTAACCACCGCATGCAACATCGCCAGACCCCAACAGACCCTGCTCAACTGGACTCGCTTACCACAGACGACACATCAAGACCCTGACAGCATCCACTTTGGAGCCCTATCGGACCCATGCCTGTATCACATCTTCCATCTAGCAGCCACCTCCCCAGAGCTTCACCGCACCATCAACCGCTCCATTGAAACCGCCACCTTCCCCGACGACTAGAAACACGCCGAGATCAGCCCCTTGCTGAAGAAGCCATCTGCCGACCTGACAGACCTCAAGAACTTCAGACCCATCTCCCTCCTCCCCTTCCCAGCCAAGGTTATCGAGAAGGCTATCAACGCGCAACTCTCCAAGTTCATCGAAGAGAACCACATCCTGGACATCTCTAAATCCGGCTTTCGAATTGACCACTGCAGTGAGACTGCACTCCTCACTGCCACTGAAGACATTCGCTCCCTCCTCGACCAGGGCGACACCTCAGCGCTCATCCTACTGGACCTCTTGGCTGCCTTTGGTACTGTTTCCCACCGCACCCTAATCACAAGACTCCACGACGCTGGCATCCATGACAAGGCCCTGGACTGGATCCACTCCTTCCTTACCGGCTGAACACAGCGATTCAGGCTACCTCCATTCCTCTCTGAACCTACAGTGATCAGCTGCAGAGTGCCCCAGGGCTCCTCCCTGAGCTCCACCCTCTTCAACATCTACATGGCCCCTCTCATGGCCATCCTCAGGAACCACAGACTCAACATCGTATCCTACACCAACGACACCTAGCTGATTCTCTCCCTCATCAACGAACCCACAGCCGCCAGAATCAACTTTCACAGCGGGATGAACGCAGTTGCCACCTGGATAAAAGATAGTTGCCTCAAGCTCAACTCAGACAGGACCAAAGTACTCATCCTGGGACCTGCCCCCTCGGCCTGGCACCACTCCTAGTGGCTTGCCGCACTGGGAAGCCCTCCACCCCCACAGACCATGCACGCAACCTAGGCATCATACTGGACTCCTAGCTCACAATGAACCACCAGATCAATGCCGTATCCTCATCCTGAATCCACATGCTCTGCCTGCTTCAAAAGACATTCAGATGGATCCCCACAGAATCCAAAAAGACGGTCACCCACGCACTCATCACCAGCAGACTCACTACGGCAAATCACTCTATGCTGGCATCACCCAAAAACAGCTCAGGAAACTACAGAACATTCAAAACGCCGCAACCAGACTGGTCCTCGACATCCCCCTCCGCAGCCACATAACTCAACACCTCCAACAACTCAACTGGCTCCCAGTCAACAAGAGAATCACCTTCAAGCTCCTCACCCATGCCTACAAAGCTCTCCATGGCGTAAGAGCAGCATATCTCAACCACCGCCTCTCATTCCACGTACCTGCCAGACAACTCCGCTCCACCCAACTTGCCCTGGCCACCATCCCATGGATTCACAAGACCAGAACTGGCGGAAGATCCTTTTCTTACATCACCACCAAGACCTGGAAAACTGCCCCTCCACCTAAGGCAACCCCGCCACTGACCCAATTTAGGAAGGATCTCAAGACCTGGCTCTTTGACTCAACCTCCACTCCCAGAGGGATCCGCAGAACCCCCCCTCAGCACCTTGAGACCCTCACGAGTAAGTAGCCATGCTTTACAAGCTCCTGATTGATTGAGTGATTGATTGATATAATTTTAGCGAAATCAAAAGGTCTTGGCCAACGCCTCAACTAATAAGGTGGTGATGAGACATTTTGTTCCAAACAAGAGACCCATGATAAAAAAAGAATCCTTCAAAAGTTGATAGTTGCACATCCCGGATTAGCTTCTCTTATTTTCATAAATTTTTTTATGTCCTAAATATTTTAAACAATTCTGACTGATATAATTTACATTCGTCCAAGGTCAGATTCATGCGAGAAGGAGATTAAATATGTGCATAAAGTAGGATATTCTTTTTCTGCAAACAACAAGTTTGCCTCTTCAAGGATGACAGATTTTCCAGTCCACAAAATTTTCATAAAAGTGGTGGGCATTATACCGCATCAGGATTACGGTCCCTTTTGACATGCTGTCTCTCAGACAGTGCAGTTTATTAAAATGCACTGAATGACTGAATACGTTGTCTTGGGCCCTCATCTCTGATAATCCGTGACATTACCTACCCACACTGTCTTCCCCTTCTGCGAAAAAGTATGAGATGTAATAAACAGGACACTCAATACTGGCTTGAGATGGATTGCGCTGCAATTTACATATTTTCTAGTACAGCTCTCTAATCAGCCCTAACAATGTACCTCAATGATTGGCTTTTTTGTTTTCACGGTGTGCACATACTGTACATAGAAGTTTCCTATCATGCCTAGCACACTGATGTAGAGAGCCACCCGGTCTCTACCCCAAGTTCACACCAGCCTGTTTCACTCCCTGGGTTGGACATGGCCCGAGGAGATTAATAAAGGGGTGTGAGGTCGCTCGTGGCCTTCGCTGACACATTGTCACTGTGTGAGCCTCTACTTTATGAGGGGCCCTGCTGCGATAATATAGGCCCCGCGCCTAATGCACCTGGCCCGCTACACTGGTGATGAGGGGTGTTCGTCCCTACGCACCCCGTCACTGTCAGTGGCACATTGGAGCGGCACCTCCTGTCCGCGGCCACTGTCCCAGCTGTTGACATGACCTGCGCGGCTACGCCAGTTGCTGCCCGCAGCTGCTGGCCAATGCGGCTGCTGCAACATCTCTGCCTCATCGCCCGGCAGTCCCCTATACACCCCCTCACCTGCCAGCCAGGCTGGTGTGTGACTGACTGCCCGATACCGCTGCTGGTTGCCCCTGGAGGTCTTGTGGATGGCGGCCTCCCATCCACGCTGCCGGCTGCATCGGCTGGGCCTCCTTCGCTCTGTGTGGGGCAGAGGTATTCGGCCTGCGACGCACGCAGCTGCCCTGGCGGGCGGGGCCTACGCTGGTGCACGCGACTGAGACCCCGAAGTCGCAATCTGGGCCTGACGAGCCGTTGGCTCCTTTCCCACGGGCCCTGGAGCCATGCACATGGCTTGCTGAAAGACTCTGTTCCTGCTGCTCAAGTAAGTTTCCAGATTTCTGGGATTCAAGGACATTTCACTGCATCGTGGGGCTGTGGCTCACCTTAGGAAAAGAAAGAAGTAAATCAGAGATGCTAGAAGTCAGCCATTAACAGGACGAATTGTACCACCCTTCTGATAAGCATGCATCTGACAATTTTGTATGGGTATAAGCTGGACACACCTGCGTAAAACACAAGCATCTGGCACCCTCTGTTTGAGTGGCTTGCAACACTACATTAAGAACTGCGGGGCAGGGAGGAGTGACCGCCTGTCATCATGAACGTCAAAGAACAGCGCCAAGACCCAGTGCCTAACATGCAAATCAATGCTCCCATGCCTCGGTAACGCCTCTTCTGCCAATCAGCGAGCTGGCCGATCCTTCAACCGCTGATACTAAGTGACGCTCATGGCTGATACGTCTAAAGCACTACTTTTGGGGCAACAAGGAAACTGAAGGGGCAGTCAAGAGGTCTCTGCTCATGCATTTTGGGGGCGCTGAACTGTGCGAACTTCTCGAAACCCTACCAGATCCAGGGGATAATGATGCCACTGTCAGGGTGCTAAACAAGCACTTCGACCCTCAAATAAACCCAGACTTTGAACGGTTCGAACTGCGGCAAGCTATGCAATCAAACTCCGAATCTGTAGACATGTTCTACGCCCTTTTGAGAAAGCTGGCAAGCAGTGCACCTTCCATGATCAAAGTGAGGAAGTCAGGCCGCAAATCATTTAGGGGTGTCGGTCTACAGTGCTCAGACATCTGATACTACAACAGCCAGAAATTGCTCTTGATGACATCCTGGTGCTGGCCCACCCTCATGAACTCTCAAACTTACAGGCAGAAGAAATGGAAGTAGCGCTAAGAAATCTGCCTGTGACAACCACCCCTTCAAGGCCCCCACTGTCAAGGTGGAAAGGGTTGAGGCCATCCAATGATGACCAGGACTCCAACGTCAATCAAATCCTGCATGACCAGGCAGGAACTGCGGCAATTGTGGCCATGAGCACAAGACTCCTGTAGTATGCCCTGCAAAAGGAAGGACCAGTTCAAAATGTGGAAAAGTTTACCACTATGCAATAGTATGCCGTAGCGAAATACCGCGTGTATACAACAGTCGACCAAGAAAGCCGGCAGCAACACTTCACCAACTGTCGCTGTCGGCAAAGATGAATGGCCTGGCCATTATGGGCAAGACACTATTGTTGAGGAGGAAGATGAAGAAATCTTTGTTGTGTCGTTTGCAGGATGAGCAGATCGCAAAAGAAGACCACTGCCTGTGTGTACAGTGCAGATCGTCAACAATACAGTGAGAGCACTCATTGACACAGGGTCTTCCGTAAACATTATGGACTCTGACCAATATGAGAACCTATCACCGCGACCCCAACTTTTCCCTACCGAGGTGAAAATCTGTACATATTGGGTGTGATTGAAGTGGACTGAAGTGGATTGAAGTGGACGTCACCCATGAAGGGTGCTCCACACAAACCAAATTCCACGTTACCAAGGAGAAGAAGGGCACGCTACTGAGCTGTCACACAGGTGAGGACTTAGAACTGGTGTTCTTTGCCAACAAAGTGCACATCTCCCATGCTGACTCCATACTGCAGGAGTTTTCACAATTATTCCAGGGCCTTGGGAAGCTCAAGGACAAGCAGGTAAAGCTACATATTGATGGGTCAGTAAAGCCCACTGCGCTGAGGCTTTGAAGGGTCCCATTCTATCTTAGGCCCCAAGTAGAACAAGAACTACAGGTACTGGAAGACCTTGGTGTCATCGAAAAGGTAAGCAGGCAGACACCGTGGGTGTCGCCGCTGGTGATTGCACAGAAGTCAAAGCAACCGGGTGCCATATGACTATGTGTGGAAATGAGGCTCCCCAACCGTGTCATGCTACGAGAGTGCACGTAACTCCAACAATGGACAACATAATAGCCGACCATAATGGAGCCAAGTGGTTCTCGAAATTGGACCTGAGCACTGAATACCACCAGTTAGAGCTCGCCCCTGAGAATCTTTATATAAGAACATTTTCCACACATATCGGGCTTCATCACTACAAAAGGTTACGTTTTGGTGTTTCATTGGCAGAGGACGTTTTCCAGAATGCGATTAGAGAGACACTATCGGGGCTACTCAGAGTTATTAACTTGAGTGATGACATTTTGATATATTCAAACACCTTGGAAGAACATCACATCCGCCTGCAGAACACCCTCAGATGCCTGGCCAACAGTGGACTCACTCTGCATAGGAGTAAATGCTCGTTTTACCGTGACTCAATAGAGTTCTTTGGATATATTTTCTCCAGGGAGGGCCTACACGCTGATCCATGGAAAGCTGTTGCCATCCGGAATGCACCGATACCACGGAATCCAACGGAAGTTCGCAGCTTCGTCAGCATGGCGACATATTGTGGGAGGTTCATACCAAGGTTAGCCACCCTGTTGGAACCTCTATGTTTCCTCACCAGATCGGGAACAACGCGAGACTAGACTCGAGATGCCGACAAGATGTTCAAGGCGATCCAAGATGCCCTCTTGGACAAAGTCACAATGGCGTACTTCCTTCAACAAAGAAAGACTGAACTGATTGCTGACGCCAGCCCAATGGGGCTGGGTGCTGTACTCAGGCAGAAATGCACCGACCAGGAGTGGGTATCCGTAGCATATGCCAGCAAGGCCCTCTCAGAAACGGAAACCCGCTGTGCGCAGATAGAGAGAGAAGCCCTGGCCATTAGGTGGGCCTGCCAACATTTCCACTTGTACCTTTGCGGCCAGGAGTTCAAAATAGTCACAGACCACAAACCCCTTATGCCACTCTGCTCCGGAGCAACTCGCCTGGCTCCCCCCAAGATTAAAAGATGAGCCATACAGCTACAGGCATATACTTTTGTACTGGTTTACCGTCCAGGAAGTAATAACCCAACTGACTACCTTTCACGTCATCTATTTTCCCCTGAACATCCATCGGATATTGAGGAGGAGGGGAAGACAGAAGAGTTAATCCGCATGATAGTACGTAACGCGTGGCCACGGGTGTTGACCCTGGGTGAGATCAGCGAGACCACCAAACATGACGAGAATCTAGAGCGAGCCAAAGAAGCATTAGTCCAGAGGCAGTGGCAGCATTTCCTGGATGGCGCCCCGCCGCTAACGTCCGAATATCAGAGAGCAAGAGAGCAACTGTGGAGGGTCAGAAACGAGCTCAGTGAAAGCCAGGACAGCCTGCTGCTGAGAGGCTAACTGATTGTGGTACCAAAAGGCCTATGGAACAGAGTGATTGACATGGTGCACCAAGGCCATCAAGGCACAGCAAAGACGAAAGCCTGACTGCGCAGCAAAGTGTGGTTCCCTGGAATGGAATCCCCTCATTGATGAAGCGGTGCGAATATACCACTCCTGCGCCACTACGAGTGGTGAGCCACTTCCCGCACAGGTGCAGACAGAAGACCGGAGCCGGGAACCGTGGTCCAAAATCAGCATTGATTTTGGGAGCTTCCCAGATGGCCCGGTCACTGTGGTCATGATAGATTCCCACATGAAGTTTCCGATAGTTGAAGTGGTGCCTTCAACAGCATTCCTGCATTTGAGAGCAGTGCTGGAGAAGACGTTTGCAACCTTTGGGTTGCCTGATGAAGTGAAGTCAGACAATGGGCCACCCTTTTAAGGGCATGAGTTCTGAGAATACCTCGCCTCCCTTGCCATCAGGCACCAAAAGATCAATCCGCAGTGGCCGCAGGCTAACGGGGAGGTGGAGAGATTCATGAGAGCATTGAACCACGCCCTTCGTATTGGTGTAGATCAAGGTGAAGACGCGGAAACATGCTTACACCAATTCCTAAACGGCTATAGACCAACTTCACACAGCACTACTAACTGTGCTCCAGCTCATCTCCTGTTCCGGAAACCCACCCGAGATGGCATTCCAGCCGACCCTGAATGGCATCCAGCAGATATTGACATAGAGGCCACTCATGCATGGTGAGTGGTCACCAGCCAAAAGCTAGCATTCATTGGAAGGCACAAAATCCCTCACTGAAAGTGGGGTCAACAGTCATTCTCAAGGACAGATACCCAGGTTGGAAATTCAGAACACCGTATGAACCTGAGGTCTGGACAGTAGTCTGTAGGGATGGTACCTTGGTAACTGTGCAGAGAGACCTCCGCACCGTCACAAGAAACATCATGGTTCAAGGAGGTGGTAAATACCCCCAAACGATGGAGAAACAGAAGACAATGATCCCATTAGAAGTCATGACGTCTCTATGCCAACCTGTCCATCCGCAGAAAGTGAGAGACCTGTGGCGGTGCCTGAAGCAAGGTACAGCCCAGGAACTGGACCAAGGACCTCGGAAACCATGTTTAATGACACCCAGGTGGATGGTCTGGGGGAGAATGGGCCCAGAAACATCTCCTGGAGCCAGAAGTATAATCTCTGGCCAAATCCTACTCCCAGCCAAAGGTTACGAGACTTTTTGTGCCTGATACAGCCTCGCTGAGTTTGTTCATTTTGGAACTTTATGAAGAATGGGAGGGAAGTAGAGAGCCACCCGTTCTCTCCCAAGTTCACACCTACCTGTTTCACTCCCTGGGCCGGGCATGGTCCGAGTAGATAAATAAAGGGGCACACAGTGTCTCACGTCACTCGTGGCCTTCGCCGACAATGTGTGCGTGTCTACTTTATGTGGCCCCCTGCTGGGATAATCTAGGCCCGCGCCTAATGCACCTGGCCCGCTACACCAGCTAGCATATTTGTTAACCACAAATATCCAGGTGCAACAAGTAAGTCTTTCTTGAATGGATGTAAGTCATTACATCATGTTCTAAAATATGCTCTAGTGTCTCTCAAGGCGTCAGAAAAAATCGGATTCTTTAATGATGTTATTTCTGTTAGCCATAAGGTTAAAAAAAATTGGTAGAATCAATGTGTACTCTTAGGATCTATGTATATGAACTTCAGTTTAATGTTTTAAAATATACTTTTTATGCATTGAATTCAAAGATATGTATTTTATTGGGAGATGGGGAATTTAATTATATATAACCTGCAAATCTTTCTATCACATGCCTGCTACTGGTCCTCGAAAGGTGGTGCATATTATGGGTGCTGTGTGCTTGTTGCAACATGCCTATCTCTTTTCTTTAGCGTACATGGAAAATTTCAAATGTGCACTTCAGATCTGCAGGTGCAATAATGGTTTGTTTATTTATGACTTGCTGTATTGCGACATCTCATCAAAATGCTTCTATGTCTGCCTTGCTCACGATAAGACCGTCTCAACTTATTGTTCGATATAAATTGTTAGTAAAAATAAAAGATATACTACTCCTCCTGAGGAGCCGCCATCTTTAAACACTACAGTTCAAATGAGTGCAAATTCTTACATTATCAGGCATGTAAATAAATAGATTGGTCTCAGTTATCACACTTCATTATCCTTACGTATAAGTCCATTGACATACATCCTCCCTTTGAATAATATCTTCAAACAATGTAGGTGATATATTTTTATCTAAAATGAGCCCACACTGCCTAAAGATTAATGCCATGTCTCTATGTCCAAACCACAGTTAATTTTACAATACATATGCTCATAGGTCATGCCCAAATGGGGTTATAATTTCATAATATAAAACAAACGTTTGAAAAGCAGGTTCATTCTATGTCTAACATCTATCCACATATCAAATGGTCATAACATTTCTGTAAATCATCATTGTGATTAATGTGGATGTATCATCAATTCAATATATCATGCATTTATATACGGTTACATTGTGTAGATGTAGCAAAATGTGATCCACATACTTTAAGTCCAAAAGATATGTTGATCCCCTCTTGTTAAATTTAAAAAGTACATTTCTACTTGTATCCTCCCCGAGCAGGCATAATCACAAATACATTTTGCAGGAACCTTGTTTACTCAATATTTGATTGAATCCTTATACATATCATGTAACAACATTTCTTTGATCTCTGTCTGCTGACAAGTCCATACATTAATTGTCTCTTGTCAATCAAATACCAGTCTACTTGTGTTCAAAGTGAAATAATACTCTATTTACATGCAACTTGCCATACTTAAAATCATATCGGTTTTCACTTGAGGTCCTCCCTGTAGAGTGTATGAAAAGATTATGTACATATAATGACACCTATTTATGAAACTTTAAAACGTGCTGTTTCATTTTTAACCTGAAAAGGTGGAAACATACAAATGCCCTCCCTTTTAATCTAAATGCACTTTCATCTCCTCTTCCATGTTCAATCCACTTGGATTCTTAGTTTCTAATCCTATAATGTAAAATGATTCTAAAAGTCTCATCTGGAGACAGGGAACTCCAGTTGAACTGTCTTGAGTCACGTTGCACGTAAAATTGTCGTAAGTAGGTTTTAACATATGTGTATATTCTTTTCAGACAGTTTACGATAAGCCTGCTATAAAATTAATATACATACTGTTAGTAATTCGTCCCTAGGTGACAGCAAAGTACACTTATACTGCTTTATGAAGCAACAGCAGAGGTAGTAAAGAAACTTCATGGCCTGCAGCACGCTTTGGATCCTTTGCCTATGCAGTTCATATTATGAATGACGTTTATTTCATATTGGAATACACAAGGGGGGTAACTGTTCCTAAGGAAGATGTGGTTGCTTGGATAAAAGTGGGAGTGAGGGAGTCTTCCTTATTGGAAGCTAGTGCCCTCACACACCGGTATGGGTGTCATGCTTCATCATCAGGCTTAGCTCCTCGTGGGCCCAGTGCTGCAATGCCACATGGGTCTGCAAAAAGGGCTTTTTGGCGGAGATCTTTTGTATATAGCCGTGATCATGAGTGCGGGTGTGTGGGGAGAGTGAGGTGCTGAAATAAAGTGAATTAAAACTACCTAAGGGGTACAGAAAGATATTTTTAATCAGGGTTCCCCTTGGTAGGGTTCATAATTGTGTGGACTGTCAACGATGGTTATGAAGACTGACAATCTCTCAATATGTGTTCAAGAATGTCGACATGTTTCACGCCTTAGAGGTCCAGGAGGGATCTGTGGCATTTCTTCAGGACCAAAAACAGGTATCCCTACCCTTAGGGCTGGGTGCATGGATCTAGGAATATCAATGGATTCCAAAAAGGACTAATAGGGACGTAAGTAAAAAAGTACCTACAATGAAAAAACCTATTCAGGTCTACCGATCCAACCTAAAAGATAAAGAAAAACATGATGGTATCATATATATGTTAAGGATTGTACGTTTTCTTGAAGTCCATAGGAAGTACATAATGGCATTGGTGTATCAATGAAAAAACCATGGCATGCTTGGAGCGTATTGCAAAGCTCCTACATGTATCCCACAAATCCCACATTTCAGGTGAGTGACACTTAGATTCTTGCTTTTACAGTATGTAAAAAAATGAGATACAGACACACAAACACATAGCACACACATATAAGGGCACATGCATCAAACTAATTACCGGTCGCAAACGGGGCCGATTCACAGAATCGGCCCCTTTGCGACCGGTAATTAGCCTTTTGGGATGCATCAAGCCCAAAGCCTTTTGTAAAATAGGTAATCGCAAAATTTGCAATTACCTATTTTGCGAATGCACTTAGGGAATCGCAATTTGCGATTTCCTAAATTCAATGCAACAAGCATTCTCAGAATGTGACTTTGCATTAAGGAATCGCAAATTACCATCAACTTCAAGTTTATGGTGATTTGGAATTCCTTAGGAAAAATGCACAAAATTGCATTTTTCTAAGTGCCATGTGGCGCACACATGTGTGCGCCACATGTGCACACATGCCAATTTTAGGGGTGCATCAGGGTGGCCTTTTGGTCCCCTAGCACCCTTGAAATTGCTTGCGCAATTTGCGATTACCTTTTTGGTAATCGAAAATTGCGAATGGTTTCCGATTCATTCCTATGGGCCTCTAGGCCCATAGGATTGAGTAAGAAGGCATTCCCTATTAGCGAATCGCTATTTGCGATTCGCTAATAGGGAATGTGTAGGAATCGCAATTTATTTAGCGATTCCTATATGCATAAGGAATTGCGATTCCAAAATAGTGATTCCTTAATATTCGCTATTAAGGAATCGCAATTCCTTATGTTGATGCATGTGCCCCATAGTGACCCAGGATAAGGGTAGGGACACATTCTTACTCTAAAGGCAAGGAGCTAACGGTCCTTGGTTAGAACCAGAGGCCCGCATAAAGACTGCAGTGGAAATTCTGGAATGTAGGTACGAGATGAGAAATTAGAAAATGAGGCAAGCATACCTGTGAGTTTGCAGTTCTCCGTCTAGAGAGAGAGAGAGAGTACCTACATAATTCAACACGGTGAATAGCATGTCACCTACTCTGCGCTCTGCCTACCCAGAGATAACTGGTGCACAGGAGGAGGGGCAGTTAAATACACTGGGAAGAACCCAAGTGAAATGAATATCATCACTTAGTTCCCAAACGGCAGTCACATGATGAAGGTTACTTGACCGGGTGCCGAAGAGAAGGCAGCCCTGAAATTGGAAAAATGTACTATTTGTCGCCTCTAGCAGTAGAAAAATCGAACTCGCTAAGTGCGTACAATTAATTACTAGTGAACCTGAGGGAAATTAGTATCATTTAGCTCAAAGAGGGCTTTACTGAACACCAAGTCGCAGCACAGCTATTTCTTTATTATCTATTTTTATGGTGTAGTTTTCAATAGTCAAAATCTTTTCACAAATAATAACTTAAAAAACACCATCATATATATAATCACCATTAACACAACACAGGAAAGACATCACATTAGCATAAAAACTAGGTGAACACACGTTGCTCCGATGGTGGATTATCTACCCTTATTACATCAGTTACAATAGGAGCATTCCGCCATCAGGTATCAACGTCTAATCGATTCATGACCATCTAATATATGGCTCAAAGAGTTCCCTCAAATAATGTCTCTATGGTCACAAAACTCAATGAAATACATAACTGTTTCCTGAACGATTGCCATTGATCCTGGAAAATAGAGGTCTGTATGAGCCTCAACTGACCCATGTGATCTCACTATGTCGAGTACCTTGCCGCATGCCAGTATTTAGACCCCCTCCAGCTTACATCTAACGTTCAATAGCACTGTCTATGCAGTGCACCTTATTCAAGATGGCTGCCACACTGGGGCATCTGGCTGGTAGGCTGTACGAAACCCCACACACCGCAGCCTAGCCATATGGTCGCATGTCAGAGGTTTCAGTAACATCAGCCTGCCACTGTTGTTCCAACCACGAGGACCAACTTGGGGCTGTCTGACCCCTGAGTGTATTACATTCCCAGCAGGCTATAACAGGCTAAGATGGCTGACACCTTTTTGTGATTTCAGCGCTGCCTTCTCTTTGGCACCTGTTCATGTGAGATTCATCATGTGACTGCCGTCAGGGAACTAAGTGACGATATTCATTTCACCTGGGTTCTTCCCAGTGTATTTAACTGCGCCTCCACCTGTGCACCAGTTATCTACAGGCACGCAGAGCGCAGGGTAGGTGACACGTTTTTCACCGTGTTGAATTATTTAATACACTCTCACTGAGGTGGAGGGCTCCAATTTACAGGTCCGCTTGCCTCATTTTAAAATTTCTCTTCTCGTACCTACATTCCAGAATTTCCACTCTAGTCTTTACGAGTCCTCTGCTTCTGACCCAAGGCGCGTCAGCTCCTTGCCTTTAGGGTAGGGATGTATCCCTATACTTTTCCTGGGTCAATATATGTGTGTGCTGTGTGTTTGTTTGTCTGTACCTCATTTTTACATACTGTAAAAGCGATAACCTAAGTGTCACTCACCTGAAATGTGGGATTTGTGGCACTATGATATACACGTAGGAGCTTTGCATTACGCTCCAAGCATGCCATGTTTTTTTTATTGATACACCAATGCCATTATGTACTTCGTATGGACCTCAAGGAAATGTACAATCGTTAACATGTATATGATACCATCATGTTTTTCTTTATATTTTAGGTTGGATTGGGAGATCTGAATAGGTTTTTTTCATTGTAGATAATTTTTGACTTACATCCCTATTAGTCTTTTTTGGAATCTATTGATATTCCTACATCTATGCACCCAGCCCTGACTAAGGACGCGGACGCGCTAGAGGCAATTAGGAGCCGTATCAGATCGCTTTGTTCCACTGCACTAAGAGGAGCGCCTGGCAAAGGGCTCCCCGTGATTTTAAAATTGTTTAAAATCGTTTTCTGCACGTTTGCTTTTAAATACATGTAATCAATTTTAATAATTTTCTTGACTTACTTGTAACAAACGCATATTTTCACACCATATAAAGTGGATGCCTGCCTCGACGCGCAGCGGGTGTGCCGCTGTGCCTAAGGCAAGCCCGTCTGCGCCCGTCCGTGCCCGACCGGCCCAGGGGCCAGAAACTCTGCCCCTCTCACCCCAGTTTTAAGCTCTTTGCCCCCAGACAAACATATGGCACTACAGTATCAAGGCCAGTCATTAAAACACTGACAACAGGGCAGCATCCAGAGGAGCCCGATTAAAGGAGATAAACCCCAGGAAATTGTTGTCAGAGCGGAACACAGTCGCCAGGGCACCAGCAAGAGGACTCCGTCTGTAGAACTCAAACCGCAGAAAACAGCTATCACACCATCACAACTCGACGCTAGAGTTGAAAACTGGCCCATCGAAAAGCACAAGGCACAGCAGGAATCTGGGGTAGAACTAAGGAGAGAGGAAGAGGATCAAATTAGGGAATTTAATTTTAGCCCCGCGACTAGCATGTCGATCAGAAGCTACAGTACGCCGATCAAGACGACAGATCAAATGAATAAAACATCGTTACCAACTCCAGATCCTTATGATCATGCCCAAGGTAATGTGCCTATCGAACTTGGAGGACCATGTGTAGGGTCACAGGACCCAGGGCAGAAAGAAGAAGGTAGGGCAATTGTGTCCTATCTAAACACACTAGAATGGGAAGATATGCTCGCAACTTACAACTCAGATCAGAGAGCGCACCCTCACCAAGTCACTCCACAGGAGTCCCCCCGGGACATCAACCAGGCAGAACATAACATCAACCAGGCAGAACATAACATCAATAAAAGCACGAACGAGAATGAGCTCAGAAAAGAACAAAATACTGGCACTTGGACTTCTCTTTTAAACACAATTCAACTAGCCGTCGAAGCATTGCAATACCAATCAGAAAAGATGGAGATACAACTAACACTTCTGAACACACTGGCAGTTTTTACTGCAGGTATTGACGAAAAACTGGGAAACCTGAACGGCTTGATAACATGAGCACAAACAAACACCTATCTTAGTTGTAATTGCAACCAGGTTGTCGACAAATTATCTACACTGCCCTCAATGCTAACTGGCCTCATAAGCGATATCAAATACTTAACAGCAGAAAACGCAACAAAAGATCTGGGCTCCGCCGAAAGCGTAGAGGGAACAACCAACAGTAAAAAACTCGGCAATGTGTTAAAAGACAATCCTGAGGCGCAAACTGAGGAGACGGCATGGTCTGGAGATGGAAAACTCCAAAAACTCAACGCTAAACAACGTCGTCAACAAAAAAGGAAAGGGCGTAATCAAAAGTTACAAACAAACTCAATAAAATATTTTTCTATTTTCTCAGGCGCTCAGAATAAACATGAAACCGACGACAGAGATGCAGGGCTAATACATCAGGTACAATTGCCCTCACCCATTTCCGACCAACAGCAAATAGCAAAAAGGTCAAGTATGGAACCTGGAGAAATAAAGGGACAAGGATCGCCATTAAAGGACAAAATAGCACAAAAAGAAGAACAAAAACAAGAAAAAAGAAAGATGTGTCCGTTGTTAAAAACTGACAGAGGCAAGATCAAACAGTGGAAAAATAGTCAAGATCTAAGGGGAGAATTAAGTCTCTCATCCAACGATCCTGCACTTGCAGGTCAAGCATGCGGACAGAGGTGCAACTCAGAGGCAATAAGCTTGCTCGAAAGCAATCAAAAAATCTCCAGTCCAAGCTCCAACAAAGGGGCCAGAAGAAAAATGTATGGATCAACAACTAGGCCAAATCAAGAATTACCACCTAGAGAGACAGAAACGACGATTACATTAACTACAATCAGCCCTAGTTGGAAGCCATTGGAAAAAAGGGTACAGGACAGGGGGCAAGAATTAAAGCAAATTCCTCTAAAGCATATAACACCAAAACTAAATACAAAGAACTCCATGGTAGTAGGAGCAAGCAAGCAATTGGAAATACAGCTGGAAAAACCAAACAATGAATCAACGGTTACAATACATCTACAACCAATGTTACAACAAATACCAGAAAGTAGACAGCAGGAAACAGAGGTTTTGGTCTTCTATCCTCAATATACTTCAAAGGGACAACAGGACTTGCTAAATCGAGGAAATATCCTCAGATTAACGAAATCTATCCCAAAGCTGGATGGTATAAGCTCAAAGGATCTACTTTCTGTAGAATTCCTACCCGCTGCTAATCCCCAAAGCTCAGAGGCAACAAAGACAACTTGGTCCTCAAGCAAAATTGTAGACTCGATTTTAGCTGAGCTGGAGTTATTTAAAAACTGGGGCATCAATATGGCCCCCTTTCAAAAACCAGTCTACCCTCTCCCATTTCTGAGTATGACAAGCTCAGTTTTAAAAAAACACCTGGCACACTCAAATAGTCTACTTAGAGGTGCACGGGGAAGATCGCCAAAAAGGAGCACCAGCAGCCAACGGGAAAGACCAGATTTATGGACGAGGGCAGTCACTCATCCAAATCAAGGCCCAACAAGGGAAGTATTGTCTCGTACGATCACCATACGCTCCGAGGAGGATTGACGCTACTTACAAGATGGAGTTCACAGTAGGGGAAAGGAACCAACCCTAGGCCTATGCTCATGGAACGTTAACGGTTTAACCACAAAAATAGAAGACCCAGAGTTTCTGCATTACGTCTTCCTCTTTGACATAATAATGCTGCAAGAAACTTGGCTCAAGAACCCACAGCACATTGAGGGTTACACATGTTTCGCCACACCAGCTACAAGGACCAGCAGATTTGGCCATCACTCAGGAGGATTGGCTACCTATGTCTCCTCAACAACAATAGCGTCAGCAACCCTTATGGATTCAATGACAAGTGCAACATTAGCAGTCAAAATCAGCATTGTCCTTGATGGAAAAGAAATGGAGCTCTGCATAATCAATTCGTATGTACATCCAAAAAGCAAAGCGAAAGACTCGACCAAAATTACCAACCAATTGGCCGAGTACGCTATTGAGATGGAAAATCCATTATTCATCCTGACAGGGGACTTGAATCATGATCTCATTGGCTCGGCAGAAGGGGAGGAGGTACTGGCTTTAACTAGAATTTATAACATACCTTCACAAAGTGTCCCACTAGACAGGATAAAAAAATGCCGCAACAGTCGCTTCTCGATGACTTAGAACATCATAACCTCCGTGCACTGAACGGTAGATTTCCGGCAGACTCTCCTCCAGTTAATTCTTTTATTCCACAACAACAAGCTCCATACTGGATTACACCTTCGCAAGCCTTGCGCTGTTCCCATACATTCTTGGGTTCAGAATGGGCGATATGGGTGACAGCGATCATCGCCCCCAGGAATTTCATATAACAGCAACTATGCCGAGCTTAATCAGGCCAGATACATCTATGGGGCCGATCCATTCCTTGAACCAAAAAAGGATCAAATGCACGATAGCTAATATTAACCTCCAGGCCGAAGCTGCAATACAACTTTTCAATATGCAAGCATCGACCACAGAAGGCTGTATCACTTATTGGGGTCATTTCATCGCCATACTGCTAAAAAAGCTTGCTGTTACTCCCCCCTCAAAAGACAACTTTCGGAAAGAGGGCAGCAATAACAATTTAAAGAAAGAGCAGAGAGTACAGTTAAAAAAACATAAAAGATCAATAAATTCGACTCTGCGTAAGCTGAGAAGATCCCCTGAGAACACTAGCGCACGATTATCTCTGAAACATCAAAGGGCAGAGCTCAAACGATTAAAATGGAATATCAAGAGAGATGGCGAGAACGAAGTTTGGGCTAAACTCTTATACGATATAAATAGTAACAACAGTGCCCGCTTTTGGAAAACATGTAACGGGATCATTCGTCCACAACACAAAGGTATAGGGTCTTACATCTCTGAGGCAATTTGGATAAAATATCTCTCCAGTCACTTCAATAACCATACAGAAAATGCAGGAGACCAAATTGTTATCAGTTGGATTCCGGAGAGACAATGGGAAACAAGCGCTTCAGAGAAATGGGAGCAGGTCTATCCAGACACAAAAATCAATCCTTTGGTGGCAGCGAGGTGCCAGCAGTTAGACTCAATTAAAAAACAGATAGCTAAAGGCAGGAAAGAAGGTGCCCCGGGACCAAATGGCATTCCACCTGCCCTCTATAAAGCAAAGAGCAAAGAGTGGGCGGACATCCTGCAACCTTTAATCATGGAAATCAGGCTGTTAAATAGAATTCCAGAATCCTGGAGGGGCTCTACAATAGTCCCAATTTACAAAAAAGGGGATAAGGCTGATCCAAACAACTACCGCCTAGTAGCTCTTATTGACAACGAAGCTAAATATTTTGCAGGCACCATATTAGAGGAGCTTACATTTTGGGCTGAGTCAAACCAGGTAATACCGCTTAACCAGACCGGCTTCCGTAAAACGACTGGAACGTCAACAAATATTCTCGCAATCTCATTAGTAATTGATGCAGCAAAATCATCCAAGATTCCTCTACATTTGTGTTACATTGACTTCAGCGCTGCTTTTGACAACATAGAGAGAGGCAGATTGTGGGGGAAATTGGCGCGATGGGGCATACCACGGGCTACTTTAAACATGCTGATGCTCTTACACATGGATACCTGGGTGCAGGTGAAACTAGGTGGCGGTACTCACCTGTCCTCAAAAGTGCCCACTACAAAAGGATTGAAACAGGGATGTGTGCTGGTGCCAACCCTGTTCAATCTTTTTATGGCGGACCTTCCAAAAGTGCTTGATGCCTGCAACTCCCACTCACCAAGGGTAGGTGGGAAAATCTTGACCAACCTCATGTATGCAGATGACGTAGTGCTGCTCAGTCACACTTACATCGGCCTTCAACGACTACTGACTGAAATGCAGAAATACGCCACAGAAAATAATCTAAAAATAAATCTTAGCAAGACACGGACAATGTCGATAAACAACAAAAAGAACCCACAGAAGATCTGGTTCCTTGGCGGAACAAAAATTGACCCAGCTTGTGAGTACAAATATTTGGGAGTCATATTCGATAAAGAAGGGTCTTTTATGCGTCAGAAACAGGAAATAAGAAGGAGAGGCTTATTGATCGCCATGACGATGAAAAACCTGGCAAATCAACTGATGGGCCCGACCCTGACTCCGCTACTGAAGGTGATTCAGGCTAAACTGCTCCCCTCAATCACCTATGGTAGCGAGGCAATGCGGGGAAGAGACGCTAAAGACCTGGATAGTACGCAGGTTAAAGCCTACAGAACCATGTTCTCCCTCCCGCTATACACATCACCGGCTCAAATAAGACTGGAGTTTGGCCTACAAAAACAAGTCTTAGCCAGGTATGGGGCATATATCATCTGCTGGCATAAGATAAGATGCGCCACTACAAACACGCTAAACTATCTGCTGTGGCGCGACATAGAACACAGGGATTTCTCTGAGGCGAGAAATCATCTTCGGCTAGCTTTGGAAGTCACTAAACTCTCTGATCTTTGGGATGCACAATATGGTCACCCCAACTTCAAAAAACTAGTTTGGAAAAATGTAAAACTACTCTCGTTATTGGAAGATAAGGTGATTTTCTCAAAAAGATCTCATGCATGGATGACTTTAAACTCCTACAAATCATTAACTCCACAAACATACTTTAATCAGGGCTATCCCAAAGCCATAAAATTGAATTTCCTAAAGTACAGACTAGGGATTCTTCCATGCACAGGGCACCTACCACCATGGCTGAGGAAAATTGGACAAGAGACTTGTAGGCTGTGTAACTCCAACAATGGCGACATCCTCCACGTAATCTGTTTATGTGAAGAGCTGCATCAAGCACGGCACCAGCTCCTTATAGAACAATTCAAGCAAAAAGGCATTCGCACCAGAAGGCAAGGGGTGCTCGCCTGCTTAAACCCGTCAAACATCCAACTAAATTGCAGATTTGTAAAATTTCTGATGGCGGTCGAACGAAGAATGCCAAAAACAGTGAAAAAGGCTCCACAAAATTCGCCGATCCAAGCTGATCAGCAGATGGGCAAAAGGACTTAGCGGAACCTTATTAAAGAGGTCCCTTTACCACCAGGGGGACAACTTGTACAATAAGCAGAGTCCATGTGGAAAACATAACAAATGGTCAAGCTGGATGAGAGCAAGTGAAAACTGGGATAAGTAATTTCCAACAGTCAGTGTATAAATGTTTGTCTTTAATTAGCTTCATTGAACTATTATTTTTTAAACTGTAATGAATTTTTCATGCTTTGACTTTTTATTGGTTTTAAACAAGGATGTCTTAAGAATCTTGAAATATGTTATTGCAATGGTTTTAATTAACTATGCAAAATAAAAATAAACTTGAACTTGAAACTCTCACCCCAGAAGGATCTCCTCCACTTACATACTCACGAGATAAGCTCCTAAAATTGGCAGGTAAACAAAAGACAAATATGTGCCGTACAAAAGCTTCTCCAGAGAAGTTTGAAGGCCCTTTCACCTGCCTCGATTGCAAATGGGGATGTCAAGATGCTCATACCCTGCCTACAGGGGTAGTTACAAACAATCATCATAGCACCTTGACCCTAAATTGCATCTACCTCAATGCTAGATCACTCCCTAAACATAGCATTGAGATTTGGGATACACTAGATGACTTAAGCCCAGACTTAGCTTTTGCCACCGAAACCTGGCTTGATGATAATAATACGCCTGACATTGTCTCTGCCCTACCACCCGGTTACAAAATACTAAAACAGGATAGAAAGGGCAAGAGAGGCGGTGGTATAGCCATTCTCTTCAAAGAACATCTCTCCTGCATTCCCACTACAACTATTCAAGTGGGGTCCCACGAGATCCTAGCTTTCTCAGTTTCAAAGGGTAATTGCATACTATTGGGTGGGGCAGTTATTTACAACCCTACTGGCCATCATTCCTGACTAAGCACCGACTTACTTGCACAACTTTTTCCCCTCTGCCTGAAACAGAGCCAGTTTTTAGTCATAGGTGATTTTAATCTTCACTATGAAAATGCAGCCAATCCAGGCGTTAAACACCTGGAAAATGACATGGCTATAATGCAGCTAACTCAGAGGATTTTGGAACCAACCCATGAGGCTGGACACACCCTGGACTTAATGTTCTCTAACATAATGACCATTAACATTCACGAGATTAAACCACTTCATTGGACAGATCACTCCCTAATCTTTTTTTCCCTAATTTTACCAAACAAATCATCCAAGGCTGAAACAACATATCAAATAGGGAAAAGAGTATGGAACCTAATCACCCAGGAAGCCTTTGCTACTCACTTCACTCACCAAGACTCTGTTGCACCTCTTTCTAGTTCTGCCTGTACATCAGCTGCCCATCTACAACAAGAGGTCGAGAAGTCGCTAGAAAAATGCGCTCCCAAACTCAATAGCAAACCAGCTTCTAATTCCCGATCCGAAAGATGGTACACACCTGAATTAAAAACAAATAAACGAAAATGTCAAATTTTGGAGCACAAATGGAGACTGTCTAAAGACAGCATTGATAGACTAAATTATTTAGCTGTACTGAAAAATTACCACCGCGCGCTAAAACAAGCCAAAACAAACTATTACACAAGAAGGGTTGAAGATAACGGCAGCTCATCCAAGGAACTATACAAAGTTATTCGCAAACTTTGCAAACCTTCCAGTCTATCACAAACTATGGCTCCCACAACAGAGAACTCTGAGCTAATTAATAATTTTTTCACTGACAAAGTGACAAAAATGTACGCGTCCTTTGATAATCCCCATGAAGAGGCTAATATTGATTGGGAAAATCTGGCCCCTCACCCCTCTGCAAAAATCCATCTTGACACTTTGACTCCTTTTTCAGAGGAACAGGTGGCCAAAGCTATGGCTGAGGTTAAGACAGGTTCTCCACTTGACCCTTGCCTGCATTTTATTTTCACCAGACTAGTGCCAGTCCTGTGTCCCCTTGTCACCAAAATCTTCAATCAATCTTTGGAGCAAGCCTCTTTCCCAGACATATGGAAGAAAACAGTCTTCTTTCCCCTCCTAAAGAAAGCAGGCCTTGGAATTTATGATCCAGCCAACTATCGCCCAATTTCCCAATTACCATAAATATCCAAAGTTTTGGAGCGGTTAGTCAATAAACAACTCACCACCTTCCTTGAAACTAACAATTTATTTGATCCCTCACAGACGGGTTTTAGGGCTAATAACAGTACCGAGGCCACTCTACTAGCTGTATCTGACAGTATTAGATCGCAAGTTGATCAAGGTAGAGCCGTAGCATTGATCCTATTAGATCTTACTGCGGCTTTCGACACCGTATCACACACTAAATTACTTCAAATACTACATAAAAAAGGGATCTGCTCTAAAGCCCTGTCATGGTTCGCCTCTTTTCTTAAAGACCGAACCCAAACAATTCAAATGGGATCCTGTACCTCCTCCTCAAAGAGTATTAAGTATGGAGTCCCGCAAGGAGCTACCTTAAGTCCTACCCTTTTTAACGCATATGTTTCATCTTTGGCTGACATCATCAGGAAATGGGGCTTTGACATTTGCTCCTACGCCGACGATACTCAATTGGTGATTCCCCTGATAAATAGACTGACCAATACCGAGACCAAGGACAACTTAATAAACTGTCTCACTGAACTTGCAAGCTGGATGTCCCGGCACTGTCTAAAATGAAATGCCGGGAAGTCTGAAATCCCGCTTTTCGGGGTGCCCAGGCGATTTGGGATAATAGTTGGTGGCCCCAGGCACTAGGCACCGCCCCAAAACCCAAGCGAGCGGCAAAAAATTTGGGCATTGTCTTTGATGACACCCTTTCCATGCAGGATCAAGTACGCACTTTATGCGGGAAAGCTTTCGCCACACTGAAACTGCTCAGACGACTCTTTCCTTGGGTCCCCTCTAACTGTAGACAAATGGTAACACAGGCTCTGCTCCTGAGCAGACTGGACTACGGCAATGCCCTCTATGTTGGCATGGCCGACTATCTCTTATCTAGACTCCAGGTAGTCCAGAACGCTGCCGCCAAACTAATCTGTAACAAAAAAAAAATACAGCTCAGCATCTCACTGCCTGAAGGAACTACACTGGCTACCTGTACGCCAGAGAGCTAGTTTCAAGCTCCTTTGCTTTGCGCACAAAACTCTGCATAAAAAAGGACCACACATCTTGTGAGATAAGCTACAATTCCATGTCCCTTCACGAAATTTGAGATCATGTCACCTAGCTCTCGCAGTCAAACGCACATCTAAGGTCAGGATGGGTGATCGATCTTTTTCTAAAGCAGCTGCAGTCCTTTGGAATAACCTACCCCTTGATCTTCGCATGACTGACGATCATCTGCAGTTCAGAAAAAAATTGAAAACCACTTTGTTTCCCAGATACTGATCCTATTAAGACCAACCTGAATTGCACTAATCTCCGTCCTAAGCGCCGTGATGTCCTTCGGGATGATTGATGCGCTCTATAAATATATTAAATACAAATACAAATAAGGGTAGGGATACCTGTTTTTCTTCCTGAAGAAACGCCACAGATCCCTCCTGGACCTTTGAGGTGTGAAACATGTCGACCTTCTTGAACACATATTGAGAGATTGTCAGTCTTCATAACCATAGTTGACAGTCCACAAATTTTTAACCCTATCAAGGGGACCCCTGATAAAAAATATATTTCGGGACCTCTTAGGTAGGGTTAATTCACTTTATTTCACCAGCTCACTCTCCCCACACACCCGCACTTATCATCACGGCTATATACAAAAGATCTCTGCCAAAGAGCCCTTTTGTGGGGCCCGTGGGGCATAACAGCGCCGGCCCCATGAGGCGCTAAGCTCAATGATGAAGCATGCCACTGATACAGGTGTGTAAGGGCACTGCCTGCCAATAAGGACTCTCTCACTCCCGCTTTTATCCAACCAACCACAACTTTCTTAGGAACAGTTACACTCCTTGTGTATTCGTCCTTTTTCTTGGGAGCAAGGGTGCTGGAAATTTTAATAGCTACCTGCCCCCTTCTCTTATGTGATTGAGTTTATTTCACATTGTCAGGATATGCCTATGGGATTTTGTGTTTATTTGAAAGCCAGAGCAAGATCCGCTACATATTGAGTTTTACCAAGCATGGGACCTTTTGTTTGTTTAAAAGCAGTGCAGAGACTATGTTCCGACTAGACTTGTGTGAGAGTTGCACAAGTCCATTTATAGTTTTCTTATATACAGGATGTACTCTTTTAGTGCATTTCCTCTCTTGGAGAGAGAATATGTACAGCTCAATATGCTCTCATTAAATGTGTGGTTGGTATGGGTAACATTGCTCAGTCAAGTCTTGTTTTGGCATCATCAGTTCTGAGTTTCATTTTTACACAGAGGCTGTGGGAATGAAAGTTGAACTTGGTGGTGCTGGGGCTGTTATCATGATTGCGTTCCACATAAGTATGCAGGTTCAGAACAGCTCCATGCACCAGTTTTTGTTGAAGCACACACTAAAAATCGCAGAGCAGTTTTTGTCTTTCTTGATTCGGAGCTCTACTGTGTACAGTTTATAAACAAATTCATAGACGCACCAAAAGTGGTGCATGGAACCTTTCTAAGCCTGCACATAGGCAATGAATATGTTCATGGCATGACCCTTGCTCCTTATGTAAGAGGGAATGTGGGTCCTTTAGGCGTGATGCTCAGACCATCATAACTTAAAACCAAGAACAGGAGTGTTGGGTATAATGCCTTCTAGGAGGACATTGTTTCTGGAGTGATCGATATGCACAGGTAACATTGTTGCCATAATCCTGATGCCTCAGTGGAGGCAGGTGACATCACGGTGGTGCAACTTACTCTGTATTGATACCGTACACATAGTGCATCTGTGATCTTGCTGGCTGCAACAAATAAGTGTGTGGTGAACAGTGAGTTGAAGCCATATGAGTTGAGCCCTGCTTTCAAAACTGTTGTAGAAGTAGGTAGTGGGAGTCTAGAGAACTTACAAATGGTCACAAGGGCGTATTAAGTGGCTTACCAAGGTCTGAGTTGGCCACATCTCAAGCATCCATCATAGAAAAGTGTTTAGAGGTAGGGGTTGCACTTCTACTGCTTTGACACCTACAGACACCAAACAGTAAAAGTGCAGCAAAATCCAATATTTTGTAGTTTCTACTGAAAAGGGGATATTCTATTCAGTGGTGTTTTATCAGTTAGAATACATTTTAATGGAAAACCAGAAATGCTAAGTATAATGTTGCTCCATGTAAAAATATATTTTTACTTGTCCATTTATATAGTGTCAAAGAAACTCTCTGTTCAAGCCAATTGAATTCTTAAATGTTTATTAACAAATTAAAAAATGCATATGTGATTCACAGAATCAGTAGTCTTGACTTGATTAGTGCAGTTGATAAAGGCAATGCAAACTCAGATAATAATGTAAATCAGCACATGGATGATAAAGGTGACCAATGCAACTTCAAGAATCTTCTTACCCCAACCCCAAAAATACAGTTTAACTAGGACCAAAAACTCCACCCTTTGAAACTGATTGTGTGTAAGCTGTTAACACTTTCATGTATTTGATCAATCTGTTCATGTATGCCTAAAGAGACGTGAGGTATACAAGCGCACCATTACGAGCCTATGAATACACATATCTCACCTTTGGCGTCTAGTACAAAATCATAAGCCATGCTATCCACAAAAATTACAGTTTGTTGGGCTTCCAGTTGCTCAGAGGTCAAACCAAGGGTTATTGTAGTTGAGTTTGCAACCTCCTCTAATACTTAAGCTAGCTGTTGGATTTAGTATATAGACAGTCCTACTGCATAATTAAGGAACAGAGCGGCAAAGAAAAAGAAGAGACTTGGAAATCTCTTTGGGTTGCCTCTCATAGATGGGATGAAGTTTAGCTTGATAGTGTCTTTTGGGTGTAAGACATATGCAGGATGGCAGGATACAGACCAACCCTTCCGTACCCAGGCATAGATGAAAAATATTCCAGGAAATTCACAGGTCTGACTGTAGATGGGAGAAGTAAGTTCAGAGTCGAGGCAGGCTGGCTAGGAGACGTTACGTTCATTGTAGCCATTGCTTATTTCACCAAAAGGGATAGGAACCATAGGCTCTCCTCCTTTAGGTGCACGTGGGCACAAATCCAATATGAAGAAAAGTTGAGGTTCTGTTTGTACTGCTTCAGGAAATGCAAGAAAGTACTGTCATGATGAAGCAATTGTTTGTCGAGGAGGTTGGCAGCAGGCTCAGTACGGTTGAGTGCTTCCTGCCTGTCCCCTCCAAGCACAACCACATGGTAAGCCAACCAATACGGCTTGCAGCAAAACAGTGCCGTTGACTGGAGTGGCGCAGAATGTAGGTTTTTTTAGCTGAAATAGCATACAGTATATTGTGGTACACTTCAGTGGCATATACTGCATTTTAGTAGAATTGACAGGTTTAGAGTGGAGTAGCATACACTGGAATAGAGTACACTCCAGTAGTGTACCATAAAATGGGGCATACTGGAGTAGCATACAGTAAATTAGCGAAAAGTGGAGTTTGGTACAGTGGATTCGCATACAGTTGGGAGCAGTATAGTGTAGGAGTGTTGAGTAAAGTGGCATAAAAAAAAGTGTAAGAGAATACAGTAGTGAACAGTATAATCGCAGAGAGTATAGTGGTGCACACTGGAGTGGCATACAGTGTAGTTTGGTGGAGTACAGTGGAGTAACATACAGTGGTTTAGCGTAGAATTTAATGGCATATAGTGGAGTGTCGTAAAGTAGCCTGGCATTCTGTAAATAGCGTAGAGTGTAGTGACGTGAAATCAGCTCTTATAAATGTAGTGGCGTAAAGTGTAATGTGTAAATTAAATAAAAGGTAGCGTAAAATTATATTAAAACATCTCAATTTAAATCTCCAAAGTATCAATTATAATATGTACATGCTGAACTTGTGGCTGTATATATAAATAGTGTAAATATTTTTAAACGTATAAGTTGCAGAAAACGTACTTATATATTGTGCTATAGTATACTGTATAGTATATCACAGTATACAACAATACAAGGGGCTTGGAATTGGTGATGTGATTGGTTGATGGCTGTGTTTACCAAAGGTAAAAATCTACCATGTACTTTTATATTTTGCGTTGTGCCAAAACCGTAAGTGCTCCTTTGTTTAAATTTAGCAGGATTAAATATTATAATGCGTAGATGTATATTTTGCCTAGTGGAGGTAAGTAATGTAATTATTTTGTAATTGTTAATGTATTTAAATTTAATGATATGTGCTATCATTTTTGCATTGTGCCAAAACTGTGAGTGTTATTTTGTTTAAATGTGTCTGGAATAGACATTATGGTGTGCAGATGTTTATTTTGTGTAGTGCACGTAAGAAATGTACTTTCTAAAACGTTTAATTGTATTTAAAGCTAGTGATATCTCTTATTGTGGTATTTTGGTGAACTGTGGGGGTAATTAGCATTAGTAACACAATACATAATTATCACAAGTCATTAGCTGATTAGGTAGTCTTCAGCTTTCCAAACGTTAATGACAGCCATGTTGCTTTTAGGCACACTTTCCCCGTGTTGTGCATTCATGCCTGCTGATGTAGGTAAGTATAAGGTTGGGTATTTTTGCCCTAACTGTTACCACTTTAACAAAGTGGTAATAGGTAGAGCAAAATAGTTATAACTTTCTATATATTTTTCTAAAAAAAAAACACTGAATAGCATGAGAGTACTATGGTACTCCCCAAAAAAATTCAAAGGTTCATGTTTTTGTTTATAATTTTTTCTGCAATTTTAGGCCACTGAATGGTGAAGTGCGCTTTTCTTTTTTTAAAGTAGCGCAGTAATTTGTAGTAATTACTGCTCTACTCCGTACACTTGTATGTGCATATTTAAATATAAAAAATGGAGAAAACACTGTAGCACACTATATTATTAAAATATAGCGTCTGACAGTGTATTTCCAATATTTTATTTTTAAAAAAAGAATTTGGTACTGCGGTACTTCTGTGAAAATCCGTATTTTTTATTCAACGGATATATATAAACTTTTAACTATTATTCCTTACCTATTACCACTTTACTAAAGTGGTAAGAGGTATGGGAAAAATAGCAAACCTAATACTTACCTACATTGAATAGTGTAACGCAAACACAGCAAAACTCGAGGTGAAAACAAGATGGGTGCCGTGAACTTTTGAAAAAGCAGTCATTAGCCAATCAGCTATTGACTTCCCATCACTATATACCTCGGGAGTACTGTGATACCTCCGTGGCCACAGATATAAATAAATTAAAAACAATTAAAACGTATTACACCCCAGTTACTTCCTTTCTTTAACTTAATCTTCAAATACATGATTGCCTGTTTATTTAACATTTTTTCAGTTACCGCTGTGTTGAGTTAACAGCAGGCCAGTGCTGCTGTTGACCAAGGGGCTGCAGTTAAAGGTCAGGTGGAAAGCATGTGGCCCCTGACCGTACTTTGAGTATCACTCGTCTATGCCTATGACACATATATATAAAATTGTTACCATCATCCTTTGTATTGAAATATGGATATGTATTTTACATTACAGCTGCTGCCAGGACGTCTTCTGTGATCCAGCCAACCCGATCCAGGGGTTTGTGAGACATTCTGTCTGCAGCAATCAGACCCACTACCATTCGTCTGTTAGGTAAGAGTGCCATATAGTGTTGTAAACTATTGATTCCCAAATTGTGCACAATAACCGACTCCTTGTGAAAGGATATTACCAGATGTTGCCACTTTTTTGTAACAGCTGAAGTTGGTGTGTAATATGTTCCCAACATAAGCAGTGATGTCTGTGTTAATTTTGCATGTTCACATATAAATCATGCTGAACATTAATTATGGTGTCACTTCCTTTTGAAGCTGCTGGATTGAGGACCACATCTTCCGCAACACACTCAAGGAGCCATGTTTAGCAGCTGACATCAAGGGGGATATCAATACCACTCAGAGCTGTGGCTAGAGCTGGTGAGTGTGAATCTGCATTGCACATCTGCATTGAACACCTCAGTGCTACAGTGTGAGCTGTCACTTGTAGGATTACACAAACAAGGTCACATGTGGAACATCAGTTATAGATGCAAAGATTATTTGACCTAACCCTGTTGTAGTAGCATATGATATACTAAGGCAAATAGGTATCCTGTTGCAACCCTAGTCTTTCAGATGCTGGGGACGATGAGTCGCTTGAGGAAGCTGCACCATCCACCAGTGGAGGGCGACGGGCAATCCAAGGAGGAAAACCAATTCTCCAAGCAGCTAAGTCAGCTGCCAGCACCTCACAAGAAAAGGAGAATGAGAAGGAAGAAGAGGAGGATGAGGAAGAAGAAGAGGATGAAGAAGACAATCTGGTGATGGTCAAGGAGGAGGAGTAAGAGTCTCTGGAGTGCATGTTTGGCCCATAGGGCAAAACACCAAAGCCTACACCAGGTCCGGCCAACAGTGTACCTCCCACTTCACCTCTGAGGATTGCCCATTCTCAGGAGTCAGCCAACCAGTCACAGCATTCACCTACCCCAACACAACCATCAAATCCTCACAGCCCTCCCTTCCAGGTCAGACGTGTTGCATCTCCTACACAGACCTCCCCTGGCACTGCCTCCCAGCATCTGAGAGACCTAACACCCTTGGTGAGGAGCAGGTATCCCCTATGCCCCATCTCTGCCCCACAGCCTCCCACATACCACTGCTCCCTGTGCTGGTAGACCTGGCAGTCGTATCAGAGGCCTTCCCATGTGAAGGGGGCTGCCAGATGGTCGTGGTGGTCAGTGGGAGGATGATTTTTTCCAACAGCAGGCTGATGTGAAGCAGGACATTCATGCTGTAGGGGCTACTCTGTCTTACATGTCAGGCTCACTACAGTAAATACGTCAAATCCCTAAGATGATTGACAGACAAACCTGTGTCTTGGACAGGATTGTGAAATCTTTCCAAGATAAGAGAAGGAGGCAAAATGAGATCATAGATCTCTATAGGGAATAGAGTGCAAGACACCATGCCTTAGCCACGGAGCAGGTAAGGCGAGGGGTACAAGGGAAAACAGTGATGGAAGACGATCTGGGGGACGCAAGTACAGTGGTGTGGGTGGGTCGTTGGGCCAACGCAGACAATATGACTGCACCGAAGGATGTGATGGAGGCATTGATGTTGGGCATTTATCTGGAATGTGCCTCTCTGAACTTAGGGAGTGCTTCCCGGACCTCCTGTAAGGCCCAAGAGGTCACATTCTGCTCAACAGCCGATGCCACAATCACTCTCAGGGATGAGCCACTAGGTAATCACACATGGAGGGGTTTGGGTAGAACATGAAGGGTGGGGGTTGTGGGGGCAGATGTCTCCCTCAGCTCTTCTGGGCAGGCACCTGGAAGAGGGACTAGTGGCAGGGGGTGCAGCTGGAGGCCCCGATGGAATGGGGGCCTCAAGAGTTAGGGAGGGGTCAGTGGAGGGCCCAGATGGTGACACCACATCCAAGTCCAGTTCTTGTGGGACAGGGGGAGAGCCACATCCCCCCTGTCTGGGGGTGTCCCTATCAATGCCCCCCTTCAGTCTCTTCCTGGGCTGTTGATGGGGATGTTGAAGGCTCTGTCTGGGTGGGCACACTACCCCTGCCTGATGGTCCAGGTCCCTCCTCCTCCTTGCTGCTGGTATCAAGAGAACGTGCCCGTCGAAGAGGCGAGGAACTCCCGCTCTGCCCCTGGTCCTGTCCTGTTGCTTCTTGGCCAGCCGGGTCCATTGAAATAGAAGGCAAACTATTATGTAGTTGTGGTACAAATCATAACAAAGCATGTGACTACATAAAGCAAGAGCAAAATGTGTACTTCTTTAATCTCACTAAACAATTATATGTATCTTGGACCCAAAAGTATGTGTACTATCACTGTAATGTCCCGACTTCTCTCACAAAATGACATCCCTCTCAAATTTGGTCAGTTTTCTCTTCAGTATTTACTAACCCTCACCACAGCATTAGTGCAATGTGTGTTTCCTAACATTGAAACATAGTTATCTTCCAATGTAAGTCTACAAGTGGAGATCGGACACAGTCTGGACTGAAATATCCATACCTTAAAGTGGATCCAGGATTATCCTGTAATGTGCAGTCTCAACACTCTTATACTTGCTATCAAATGTCATCTGTTGTGTAACATAGTAACACACAACATATATGCTAAATTGGGTGTACATTTACAAACAAGGCCTTGGAAATGACCTTTGCCAAGATGTGGTTCTAAATATTGGAATATCCCTTGTCCACATCAGACACTCTACATGGCAAGTACTACATTTAGCATGTCAAGACTGCTTTGTTTGTGCTGTACACTAGTAATCACATGTGTCTAGTTAGTTGAGCTACCTAGATATTAGAAATGACATACATGCTACAGTTGAGAAGATGTGTGCATTTTGTCCCCCTTGGATATGTTTGTATCATTTTGAGTTAGCTAAGTATCACAAAGTCAGCCTTTACTTCATGGTACATAAATATAATATTTTACCTGGAAAACAATACACACAAAATACATGCATGATACAGCATTCAACACCCAAACCCCTCTTGTACCAATACAAGACATTGTCCAAGCCATACATGCAACAGTTATAAGGTCCTTAGTTTAATAGTAATGATGATGTAAGTGCATTTATTAATAAAATGCTACTGCAAGGGTAATTTACCCAGTTGTGTTTAAAACACTGCAAGTCGCAGAATGCCCTCAGTAAACAGCATTCCATGTGCTACATTGATGCATAAGCCTAATAAGTACTGCAGCCAGTACACAGATAAAGTGAAAGGTGACAAAAGACACATACAAAAGACATGCATGGTATAGCATCCAACACCCAAACCCTTCTCATATCAACACTAGACACTGTCCAAGCCATACCTTCATGATTGCATGCAACAGGTATGAGGCCCTTAGTTCACATGTCATGATGCTGTAAGTGCATGTATTCATTAAAATGCTACTGTAAGGGTAATTTACCCAGTTGTGTTTAAAACACTACAAGTCCCAGAATGCCCTCAGTAAACAGCATTCTGTGTGCTGCAATGATGCAAGTGAAAGGTGACAAAAGACACATGATGGTACATATCTTCACCACCCAGATCATACTACCTGACGCATAATGCAGTTCATGTGCTTACCAGGTCTCTGCTGTTCAAACTCCTCCAGCTGAGCATGGAGGGTTGGCCAGGCTGTCTTCAGGACACTCCTGTGCAGTGGGCTGAGGCGAGGCCTCTGTAACTGGGGCTGGGAGGACATGCCCAACAACTGCAGGGCCTTATTTCGGGCCCAGTGTCACAGGTCCTCCCAGCGCTTGCAACAAGTATTGGCCCACCGACGGTACATCCCCACTGTACTGCAGTGCACTGCAATATCTCCCCAGATTCTGGAGAACTAGACTACTCAGCTGTTTCTCTGGGCCCCCAAAGAGCTAAGTGTACTTATCAAGCACCGCCTCAGCTAGTATGTTCAATTACATTTCACCGAAAGGGGGTGCCTTGTCCTCAAGTCCCTCAGCCATGTTGGGGGCAAGTGAGTGAAACAGAGCAGCAGGATGGCAGAGGATCTTGTTTGGAAGTGAAGATGACTCTGAATGAACATAAAATGGCTGCCTACAACTTCCTGTATTGAACTTTCTGCTTTTTATTTCCTGTTTGTCATTTCCTGTATGAAAACTTTGGGTTCCGGCCCGATTGAGGAGTTTCCACCGCGGGTGCAGAGACTCTGCACCCAACGTGGAGAAATTTCACCCCCGGGGCGGAAAAAACATTTTAAACAAAAAATGACAAACAGGGAAATAAAGAGCAGGAAGTTCTTAACAGAAAGTTGCAGGCAGCCATTTTATGTTCATTCAAAGTCATCTGTTTCTGAGCACACAGCCCTGCCAAGTTTCCAAGATCCATCCGTGATGTGCTGCTCTAGGCCAGGTTCTTACTTTGAATTCGGGGACCTGTAGTCCTGTTTAGTCCATAGTAAAACAGGACTACAAGTCCCAGGATTCAAAGAAATAGATAACTGGCCTGGAGTGGCACATCTCGCATGCAGCTGCAGAACGTGGCAGCTATGAGCATAAACAATCCATGTCATTACACCGGTCCACTTGGCCCATGGTGTATGCATGACAGACAAATGGCCGCACTGTCACATGAGTTGCAGCACATACAAATACATGGGTCCTGATTTACAAAGGGCATTCACACTTGTGGTGGAGGAGCCGCAGTCGTCGGGAAGTCTCTGCGCTGGGACGGAATCTCAGCAATGAGAATTCTCATTGCAGAGATTCCACCCCAAGTGTGGAGACTTCCCCATGACTGCGAGGCCTCCTCCATGAGTGCTGAGGCCCTTTATGAATCAGGTCCAATATATTTACAATACCTGTACATTCATAGGATTCATGTTACAAATCCTTAACACACCTCCACACAGATGCTTACCATTGTGCATTCACTCATGTCGGAGTACATCAGATATGCAATATTTAGATTGAAGGAGTGTGTAGTAATGTTACTATGGTATCTTACTAGCCATCATGGTATAACATGGGTAAACAGTAGATCATGTCAAATGAAGTGCTGAACATTCCTAGCCTCACTATGTCAGTACCACAACTACTGTGTCTCAGAAACCAACAATAAATTCCTAAAGTTATACTGTCCAGGGAGGACTCACACATGCAGTGAGATTTAATCCCCTAAGGCAATGGAGTCCTTGGAGACGCTGTCCACAATAATCACTGAGATTTGCTCAAAATGTGTTGCATGGCCAATCTTTTGACTCTTGATAACATCTGTTGTTTACATATCTTATGTATGGCTTACAGAGTAGTGTCAGGATGGAATTCATGGACAGAGTGTTAAATGTCCACCAATCATCGACAACAGACTGTGAAACCAAAAAAAGGTCGTAACACAACTAGTTGCTCAAGAGAAAAAAGTGTCAACCAGCTTGTCCCGCAACAGCATACCCTGCCCTCTGTTTTGTACAATGGCCCAGTTTCTTGGATTCAAACCTAGGTGAGAGTCTAGAGGTATGTGTAAGCCATAATTTACTGCAATGTTGCACAAGACACAACAGGCTACTATTATCTTGCACTCAACTTAAGGGGAGTACAGCGGCACCTCCAGTACGATCAAGACATCTGAATCACGACTTTAGGAGACCAAAAGTGCTCTCTATGATGGCTCGTGAATGTATGTGTGCCCCATTGTACCTACCCTGAGGTACAGTGATTGCATGTCTGTAAGGTGTGAGGAGATGAGGTGAGAGTGCATATGCAGCATCACCTGAGGAGGAAAATGAGGAGTTACTTGTACATGCCCCTCTTGCATATGTGAAGTACATAATGTTTGGAACGGTACATGCAGTGTCTGTTGGGGCCATGTATGTGTCATTAGGATTAACGATTTATAATGGTTGTGTGTATGACAACAACAATTATACATATCAGACTTGTCTGGTGCTTGAGTAGTTACTCGGAAGCCAAATGTTGCCACATTCTCCTGCTGCCATCTGCCGGTCAAAAGGTGACCTGCAGAATATGTAGCGTTATGTGTACTGCCTGGGAACACTGCATGCACATCAGTAAAGCAGCCACTGGCATCACACACACCCTGCACGTTGATGGAGTGCCAGTGGTGTCTGTTGGGGAAGATGTGTGCATTGTAGCGAGGTAGCTGAAAAGCCACATGGGTGCAATCAACTGCACCTACCACATGTGGCAAGCGGGAAAAGAAGTAGAAATCTCTAGCAACCCTTTGCTTTCCTGCCAGTGTATGGGGCATACGTATGTGGAGATGAGCCTTCCTATTGATGCGGCGCTGTACCTGATGCAAGCATTGGGACTGGCTTGCCTGAGAGATGCCCACAATGTCACCAGACACCCTCAAGATCTTAGCAAAGAAATGGAGAGCTGCTAAGATCCTGACATAGGCTGGGATGGCATGAGAACAGCATGACACAGAGTCAAGATTCTGCTCCCACTCACAAACCATCTCCAAGATGATATCAGGGGGAAAACGGTATCTGGACCTGACTTCTTGGCTGGACAACCGAAAGAGGTTTAATCCTTTGTCTAAAGATCCTCTCTGTTCTCCTCCTCCTCCTCAAAACATTTTGTCACATGACAAGGGGTAAACCGACAAACACATTCAGCGACATGTTGAAAGGTCTGAAAGGGTTTGTGTGTGGAAGTTCTGAGTTTATGTATGCAGTCAGGCTGGGATTGGCCGTTGGGCTAGGCACTTTCAGCTGAGCTGGGTGGGGGGATGATAGGCACTGACATAGGTGTTTCAGGAAGAAAGTAAACTTACTCTGCCCGACTGCAGAGATTCCGCCTTGAGTGCGGAAACTCTACCCGAGAGCAGAGATTCCGCACCAAGTGCGGTAAGTCTGCCCTGAGTGTGGACGTAAAGATACTCCTAGTAACTTATCTTTGTGAATACCGAAAGTTGGGAACTTAGACTTTTGTCCTAAGTTTACCTTTGTGAATTGGGCCCTGAGTCTGGATGGTCCTCAGCAACTCCGTATGCAAGGAGGGGCTGACATTACTAGATTGCTAAAGAATTCAGGCCATTGCCTGGGACAAGAATAAGGCTATGACCAGAGGGCCACGCCCGCACGAGATCTGCCCTGACTGACCCCTGAGGACTGCAGAGGATGCAGAGGAACACATTGTCCCATCGCTGGGCTCTAGCCAGGAGTTAGAGGATCGAATTACCTGCAGCCCCCACTGGGAAGATTGACCTACCATGTAATTGTGAGCTGGGAGCTGCTCTGATCACTGGGGAGAGCTGGCAGTGCCGCGCAGGTGAGGGAGGAAGCCTGCGCCAGCCGAGTGCTGCCACGTGTACTGTGAGCAGCCAGATTTCGCCGAGCAGGATCAGAACATGCGAGTGCCCGTGCCCTGGAAACCCGCTGCAACACTGAGCACTTCTGTGCTGCAGCATTGGGTAAGACTTAAACTGGGCATGTGGTCCCCAGGGGACTTGCTTCTGAAGGTGCTGCAGCACCATAGACACTTTTGGCTAACTCCTAAGAGTCAAAGGGGAACTCTTGAGTATGGCCTACTGGTAAGCATTCCCTGGATGCAGCCCCCAGTGAATGGGGAATAGCCCCAACCATATTAAAAGGAAAATGGTGGGACAGGGATTTGCCTGACAAATACTAAAGCCCGACCTCAGGGATTTGTGTTATTGCCTATGAAATTCGTTATATCTTTGTATGTGTAGATTTAGAAATAAAACACTTCTTTTTCTTATAAGTGGACACTGATTTATTGAAGTGCAGTGTGCACTTTGAGTTATGAGCAATGTTCCCTCTGATTTTTTTGCTCTGTGTGCTGCAGTGCAAGGTCTATGTGCTCTGCAGCCAAGGCTTTGTGCGCCAAGAAACCGACCATGCATGCAACATTTACCTGGGATTTCAGTTTAGGCCAAAAAGCCGTATGTTCACGTTTCTTTATAGAATTTGTTACACTAAACAGGTTTATAAACGTGCATTGTGTGTTACACCTTCTGTGATGCAGCTTTTTCCCCTGCAATAAACAGACAGTGGTTCTGCCATGTAGAAGGAAATGTCTTCCAAAAAAAATGACTTACTCCTATCAGAGGTAGGATCATCAATTAATGATACACAACACACTGACCATAAACATAAAGACCAACTACAAGCGGGGCGAGCAAGGAAGTTCATAGGGAGGACTGAGCCAGTTCAGATCCTTTAGAAATCCCACCTGAAATGATACAGTCAGTAGTATACAAAACATGTGACAAAGACTCTATTTAAAAACGTGTTTCTTCTCTAACAATTGCATTTCAATTGATGTGTAATACAATATATGATGACATTGCAAAATGAGGATGACAGACTTTGACACCATAAGAAATGGGCAGGAGACTGCCACAACCCTAAAACCTGACACCCAGCTCTGACATTACACAGAGGATGCAGCATCAGATTGTAACCATAAGAGCCATTCTTCAGACTGAAAGAAATCACTCTAGAAACCTGAATGGCTGAAATCACACAAGGTTCCTGAGACCATATCATAATAATAGATTATGTGGTGTACCACAAAAGTTCTTTCCCACCATCAGTAAGTAGGAGTGTTTGAACCTATCTCCCTGACCCTGCATGCATGTGTGGAGGAGTGGAGAAGATGTGCACACGTTTTATTGGTGGCCCACCTTTGAGAAGACTACAGAAAACATGCAGGTTCCATTCCTTGAAGTTCCAGTTCAGAGGAAGTCCTTATAGGATCGCACTTATGCAGCAGTGCTTTAAGTAGACTGAAATAGGTGAGGAATCTCTAAAAAGGGCATGGCCAAATAAGTGTAACCAATCATCCTTTCCAAGAGTTATGGCTGAAAACATGTGAACCAGAATCCTGTGCTTCATACTCCTGCAAACCAAAACAATATCCGGGTGCCTTTGGAAGTCTTCTGTTACTACATCCAGGCAAAAAACAACAATAGACCAACGCCTAAAACAAGCCAGACCCATTGGCTTTGGAAATGCTTTTTAGCTCTGTCAAATAAAATGAGTAACAATGATTTTCTTGTGCTGATTTCAACTGAAAATGTCTGCCTTTCACATCAATTTTGTCTGTAGTCATTCAATCTGTAAAATCTTTATACACTTTCTCTCCACATCTTTCTGAAATCCTCCATAATCATATCTCAAACATCATCTCTTTCCTTTTCAGCACCGTCTTTTCACTTTCTCCTGCACATACTTTCTTTCATCTCTTCTACTTCAACATCCTCCCATCCACTCACCTGCTTCAAGCATTGCATGTTTTTTCACTTTGGCGATGTCTTATTTTGTAAGCTGTGTAACTCCTCCATGCATTTTCCCACAGTTACAATATGCTAATATGTGACCATTGCTCTCTATGGTCTATAGGGAGGTCAAAAATTGGAGGTACATGTAGTTTGAACACCTTTAGGTCCCAATGACAGCCACTGTGAGAAATAAGGAATGAATTCTGCCTTAACTCCAAAGCTCTCAATCACACACCATCATGATTACACCTCCACAGTTTCTACTCAATATGACACCTGGATGGACTCAGGTTACAACATGCACTGTACAAGAGTCATATATTGCATAAAAAACTACAAATACACAACTTTTGGATAAACTAATCCTCTCAGGTAATGCATGATCAAATAATATTTGAAAACAGGGAAAATGGCCCCTTTTATTGCTGTTGGGATAGTAAAATACACCAATCTGCATGGTTCAATGGGCCTCCAGTGCCACTGCATCTGCTGCCTAAATGGTAGCTACATCCTTGGTAATAGCATCATCTCATGCAAGTAAATGAAAACAGCAGCTGGTATGTCTAAAAGAAAATGCTTCAAAAACAGCGACCAAGGTCCCCATTTTCTTACTTGCACCAAGGCCCATGCCATATTAGCTAAATCACTGATGCTGTGTATTGAAGTAAATTCTAGGAGGTGAGGATTATGCTGTACTTTCTTTATTTCCATTTCCAGCAGATTTCAACAACAGCAAAAAACTCCCATGATGCACAGGAGGGGTCATCCAGAATCAGCCAATCAACAGCAGGGCAGTCCTATAAAGGTACGCTCCTCCATATCCTTTTCCTCCTTATTGACTGCAACAGAAAACTTGCGTCCATTGTCCTTTGTTCCAGTTTAGAGCCATCCACAGCTAACAGGAACGAGACACAACCCATGAATCTGAACCTTACAAATCGCTATCACCAAGCAAGTGATACATGATAGCAGAACAAGCCAGCGAGGGAGAACAAATCCTGAAGTAGCACAGTCTAAACTAAGCCAAATTCTTAGTACAAGAAGAAAGCACAACAAGTATTTATACCTTACGACAAAACAACATCTTATTGCCAACAAACCCTTAGAACTTGTGAATCCAAATGGGTGGGAAAGAAACCTTGGGTGGGAATAATCCTCGCCTCCGTGTCCTTAACCCCTTGAGTGCTTATGACGGCACCACGCCGTCAGGAGTCACGGGCGGCGTGTGCTCATGACGGCGTGGTTCCGTCATGCCGCGGCTGCTCCGCCCACGCGGCATTAATTCCCCGCCTGTGCAGGCGAATTAATGAGCGGGCGTGGTCATGACGGAACCACGCCGTCATGAGCACACGCCGCCCGTGACTCATGACGGCGTGGTGCCGTCATGAGCACCGAAGCGCCGCGCTCACCCGCTAACCCCCCGCGGCGCGGCGGAATTCGCGCCGCGGCGAAGGGGTTAATAGAATTGAAACTTTCCTTCATGTTTACTAAGACATTTTTCAAATTATGACAGGAGGTGAGGATTATGCTGGTACAAAGCTTGTCCACCACCAGAGACGCAATATCCATGAGGGGTTTGAAATAGAATCGCCGTGACCTTAATAGAATTGAAACTTTCTTTCATGTTGAATCAGACATTTTTCATTCCTCGGTCATTTGAAGATCATAGTAGCAACAAAATTAACAATAATGCTAAAAATTGGGATTATTTAACTGTTACCTTTCAATACAAACTAGGACAAATGAGTGAGCATGAGGAAAGGAAACAGCATACCTGTCTCACAAGTGCTTGATAAACAATGTGGAAATTATGCACAAGGGCCAAATTCATGAAATTCTTATTTTGCAAAATGGTATGTACAAAATATGCGATTTCCTAATAGTGATTCCTACAGCATAGGAATCGCTATTAGGAAATAGCAAATAGGAAATGCTATTGCATTCCCGCCTATGGACCAAATAGGAAATGGTTTGCATTTGCTAAATTGCAATTTCCTAATAGGAAATCGCAATTTAGGAAATCCAAACAGAAGGGTGCCTCTGGGCTTAAGGCCCTCCTGGAGACACCCCGAAATTCGTAGTGCAAATGTAAGCGCACATGTGCTCTAGGGGCATATGTGCGCTTCATGTCAGATTAAAAAGTGCATTCTTAAATGCATTTTTTAATTTTGCACATGGTGACCAACGACTTTGAGTCGGTGGTCATAGCATTTCCTAAATGCCCAATTCGTGTTCAGGAAATGCTTTGTACATGTGCTTTAGGAAACGCAAATAGGTAATCCCTATTTGCATTTCCTACATCACAGTTGTAATTTGCGATTTCTACCGGGTAGGAATCGCAAATTGTGACCGGTTTTTGGCCTTTGTACATATGAAAAGGCTGTTTTGTATTTCTTAACGGGCCAAAATTGCGATTCGGCCCGTTAAGAAATGCAAAAAGCTTTCGTACATCTGGCCCCAAGAGTTAAAAACCTAGCATTAACATTTGGGCACCAAGAAGAGACAAATAGTTCATCTAGTGGCTGATTCATACAAAGTGACGCCAAAAAACCTGGATTAATCCCAGCTTTTCCACTTAACCAAATTTTTGACCTTACGCGAATATTTTATTTCAGCAATCATTCATTTTCTTCAGTATGCCATATGAAAGCACCTTTAAATAGGTGAGTTCACAGTACCAAGCAACAAACGTATTATGTATGATTTAATAGACCTTAATAAGGGCCACTGGAATTGTGCAACGGGGAAGGTCAAATTATGCCGCAGGGTTGAGTAAATTAGGAGGCAAGAAAAGGCTTATTATGTGGTATAATGTGGCACATTTTGTGATAATATTACTTCATTATTTTGTTATTTCTACACTGTCTGGGCATTGGTTGCACCTCATTAGTACCAGTTTAACACCCAAGTATAGCAATAAACAACAGAAAGGTAACCAGTCAACCTTTGCAAAGTACCTTCAACTGCGCTGCAACATGTGATGCTGGATTTTTGTTACTTTTAAACCGTTTTAGCTTGCAATGAATCTTGTTTTGGTTAAAATATAAAGATTATGCAGCAAATGATGGATTATGTGTCAAATGTGTCAAATCTATAATTATGCAAAAAACGCTGCAGCCGCACAATCGCATAATTCAAGTGGCCCTCACTATAATGCTGCTCTATCTATAAGAATGTGGGTCATATGCAACTTACTTGCCTATTAGTTCACAAACAAGCGCCAGGCCGGGTCAGGAATGCTTCTAAATTTCTGTTTAAAAACTCTCACTTTTAATAAGTGCCTCTCAGTGAAGTGATATAATGTGACATATTCATGTTAAAGAAACATTCTTTTTAGGGTTTTGAAGAGACCATCATATTTTACTTGATGTTTGTTGCATGACTTAGATGGTTAACACTTCAGGGCTCAATTCGTACAAAGGCGAAAATTGCCAGGACAGTGGGACCTGTACACTGATTCAGGAAGAGTCATCTGGCTGATCTTTATCTTTTTAATTATCACCCCTAGGAGTGGAATGTATGAGCCAAGAACAGCAGAAGCCATCTCTGCAGCATCAACTGCCTGCTTCTGAATATGAACATTACCCAGAGCACAGACTTTAAAGGAAACATCACTGCTGCTGTAGCCGTCTATCTGCCGCTGCTATCTTCAAAACGGATGTAACAAATTGCAACCCTCTAAAGCCCCAGTGCCATGGAAGAGGAATACTAAACCACTGTTTTCCTCTTCCACTGTGGTCTGCTCCTCCAAACAAAATCGCAGCCACTGCTCCCTGTGCGTGTACAACATGCAAGTGACCGTTTGTTTGTACTGCTCGCATTTTAAAAGCAACAGCTGCAAACAGTCTCTCGCGTGATGTGTGAAGTGTGCTCGCTTCACAATCAAGATTATGCGCTCAGAGAAGTCATGGTGCACGTGCGCACACATGTGCACCCTTAGAGGGAACACTGGCTATGAGTAGTGTTCACTCGCCTGTATCTACACTCCCCTCCCTCCAAGGGAGCCTTTGAATGCTCATCCACAGCTACCACTGAGATTCAAGTGCAGAAGGGGTACTTGGCCCAGTTGCTCAGGATACTTAGTAGTTTGGGCACCTGGACATCAGGAGTAAAAGACCTCAACCACCACGGTTGGACCAAGTAGCCTCTGCATGCTGCGTGATCCCCTGAAAGGGGTTCTTACATCCTAGCACAATGCAACATATGTATGGAGCATTTTAATATACCCACCACCATTAAACAAATATACACCATACATGGACAATTTCATAACATAGATGTCCTACTAACATGTGCACTACTGCCAAACAAGCAACTTGCATCCTATAAGGTACTCTTCACACTAGTAAAACAAAAACCAATAATAATCCCCAAAATATTGTTATTAATTTTGAGCAAGTTATGGTTACATAATTGTAAATGTTTACTCACACACAGTAATACAAGAGTGCTACTACCACTTCCACCAAAGTAAATGGATGCACCAATAAAAATATGCACTTAGTATAGAATACACCACAGATAGAATTTTCACCTGAAGAAAAGAAATTAACAACATTAGTCTACGTCCTTGTCACAGAAGTAACCCTTCGACATGTCAATGGAATACCCATACTACCAAGAACAATGAAAACTAGCTCTAAGCACTAATGGACTCATTTGAATACACTTAGGGGGATATTCTCAAGAACGTGTGATAATTATCGCAAAATTAGCTCAACACAACTTTGCACATCGCAGTCTATCGCGTGAAAATACCGCCGTGTTAACGTTGTATTCTCAACCCGGCGGCACCATGCGATAGTCCCACAACAACGTGCAAAATGACCGCGTTAAAAATAATGCGACACCGAAAAAATGCGAAACACAAACGCGAAAAAAGTTGCGATGTGGCCAACCGCGAAAAAAAAAGCAGCGATAACCAGCGACAGGCATGCAATTCCCACGCGTCATGCGGGAAAATGCACTACAAAAGCACCTAAAAACCCAAACAAAATAATTAAAACTGTGTAGCACCATGGAGGAAGCCGGAGCAAGTACAGAGGACGACAAGAACCCCACAAGCCCCCAGGAGGACCAGCCTGGGACCTCGGGGTCACGGAAGGGCAAGAAGAAGAAGACGAGGTTCAGTCCGCAGGAAAACAGGATCATCATCACGGAGATGATAGAACACCACCAACAACTGTTTGTCACCACCAACGAGTCATTGGCAAATAAAAATGCAACATGGCAGTCCATCCTGGACAAGGTGAATGCAGTCGGAGTGAGGAGGAGGACAATTGGAAAGGTCAAGAGGCGCTGGAATGATGCGAAGCGCAAAACCAAGAAGAAACTCGCTGACAACCATCAGGCAGCAATGCAGACTGGAGGTGGCAGTCCAGCCGAACACCAGGAGCTGGATGAGATGGAGGAAATGGTGGCCACAGCCATCAGTGGGGAGACGGTGGCAGGAGTTGGGGGTCCGGACACTGCTCGACATGACCTGACACAACAGCACAAGGGTGAGTACCGAACAGGGACTGGGGGGACGGGGGGAGAACGGCACAATGGCACACATGCACAATTAAGTAGAGCACACTGCACACCCACAATGACTCTGGATCATGTCCCTGATCCCCTTGGCACACTGCAGCACACATACAAACAGCAAGTAGGCCCCCGTCCACTATGGGCACAAAGGGGTACCTCCCCACACAGCACCAAGCTCACAACCAACCCATGCCCACGTGTCTAAACCAGCAAAGCTGCGGGTCTGTGAGCCACACTGACAATGCAAGTGACACCGCATGACTAACAGCATGACTGCAGTCCAATCATCATGACAAGGTGCACGCCACGACACTGAGGTGGCTGAGTGTGGAACACATCCGTAAAGGGGCAGGTCACACTCAGACACATCCACGTGCACAAACAACCCCTGACGTCAACAACACATCTGCGGATAAACCATGCCCAAGAGTCCAAAATACGAACCCGAGCAAAAATTAGCCAAGTCTGCAACATCTCAGCACTGTAGAAGCACAGAAGACAAAGGCACACCGCCTCAAAGGGTTAAGGGGCAGCAAAATCACAGCTGCAGGGGCAACTCTCCCACAATGCAGCACACACACATAGCAATGACTGAACACCAACATTGACGACAATGTGGTACAAAGTGCAACACTTACACTACAGAACAGAGGACACAACTGGTCCCGCTTGTGCGTAGAAACTGGACAATCACATCTGGCATAGCAGGAAACTGTGAGATGATAATGTACGTGTACAACCTCACATCCGTGATGTAGTTCAAATGTCCACTGTCCCGCATCAAATAGTCAGCTCCTCCCAAACAGTCACAATGTACATTGTCATGCAGTCTGTATGTAAACTTGAACAATGCGTCAACATACATGTCAACACAATGTTAAAATGCATCTCCCCTTCACAGTGCAGAGGGACAATCAACACCTCCTGCAGAGCAGACCAGACAACTCATCAGTGATGATGAAGAGGACCTCCACACCTTCGACACCGACGCCCTACAACAGCTCATGGACAGCTACGGCAACCCACCTCCATGAGCAGGGCAGCCCAGATGCATTGAGGAGGCCCCACCCCCCGCACAGACTACACAGCAGGAAGCACCCACTACCACGGCTGGCTCCCAGCACCTCACCGAAGAACACATCGCATTCCAAGGACATGTGTTAGACTGCCAGAAGGAGGTGGCTGAACAGGTGGGGGTGGGGTTCGACCTAATGGCAGCCAAACTAGATGACATACGTGGGTGTCTAAGTCCCATCAGGGACCACTTACACTCCCTAACGGACACCCACAGTACGCTTCATGATGTCCAACAATCCATGCCCGACATAGCTGGAGTCATGACTCTGAGAGGAGAACAACTGCCTAGTCAGAGTGGCCTCAGCGATGTCAGCCGAGAGTTGGCACAGATGCTGAGGATCATGGAGAACATGGAGCGGATGCATGCGGAAAGAATGTCTGCCACGGATGCACACCAGCGAAACGTTGTTGGGATCTACCATGCCCTGCAGATCCTCATCATCGCATTGCTGCCACCAAGGCAGTCGCTTATGAATGCTGCTGGTCCACCTACACACACATCTCCGGCCCCTGATGTGTCAGTGGCACACAGTGCTGCAGACCAAACATCAGCATCCACATGTCAGACAGATGACATAGAGGACGAAGATGCGGGTGATTCCACCTTTGTAGTAAGAAGGAGCCAGTAGCATTCTTCTCCGCCATATGCCCTTTTTCAGCTTGGTTCTGCCCTCTGCATCATGCCCTGTAACCACACCTCCCACTGTCCCCCGAAACACTCTGCGACACTCACCTTGGACCTCGACATGGACTGCCATATCTTGTTTGCTTACCAATTGCACAGCAATCAGACTGCGGACTGTACTCTTTCTCCTCCTATGTACTTGTCAATCCCTAAATTACTCTGGCTGGCCCTCCACTGGGCTACAATGTAATGTGGGGTTTGCATGGCCATGTACTGCTCACGCTCCGACACTCCACCGAATGTGAATAAATCATTCAAATACACACAGATGTGTCATGTCCATAATCTTTCAAGTATGAAAGTACGGATGAATGTAAGGACATTGATTGCCCAAAAAGGTACACCATGGGAAATGAAAGCAATGTGCATGTGTGACTGTGACACACATAGGAAGTGAGATGACTGGGAATGTGTGCACTAGCTGTGGCCTCATTGCTCTGAAACAACAATCGCGCAATTTCTCAGCTTTGCCCCACGCAATGTTAGAAATAGGGGTGGGTATGAGATGTCAAAGTCGTTGGCAGGCCCAAAGTAGTGTCCACCATCACATTTGACAACAGAACATCTCTTCGCATACCTACTCACACACAACTGGGTGGACATAGCCTGTAGTTATGAATCACATTGATACACATGGCAAGAATATGGAGACCATACTCACATTGCTGAAGACACCTAAGAGCACAGGTCTATCAGCAACTATCCCCACCACTATGTCTGGCACACAGAGGTGGAGCTGGCAATAGGGACTCACCCCTAAGTGAAATGCGTCAGTCAGTCCCTCCCTGTGTACGGACAATGCTCATTGAGGCACACGATTTGTCATTCTAATCCACACTCCTCACAGTTGAACACTAGTGAAGTTACGTAGACTTTATTGCCATGTGTGTGTCAGTACAGGCAAGACAAGGGCCACAACATGCAGAACAATGCATCAGACAAGAACAGGTAGCATTCGGACATGGTACAGTTCCACGTGACAGGCGTGGTGCATGCGCCCAGGATGTTCTGCCATTGCGTTGGTGGCTCTCGTAGAACTGGCACTCTTCTGACCTGCGGCAGTTATGTGGATGATATGCCACAGCTCGGAGCAATGAGTCGTATGTGTGTTCAACGTTTGGACATATGGGTTGTTGTGTATGTAAGTGTCAAGGGCATTCCATGCAAGAGTACCTCGAGCAAGAACTTCTGTGTGTGGGGTGTGGATACGTTGGACTTTCATTTGCGCTGTGCGTAGTGTGGGAGTCGTCATCATCTGATATGGTATCTCTCTCAGGGGGTGCTTGCCGCATGCAAGACCAAGGTCGGAGGTGCACTTGTCCTTCTGCCTTCTGTATTGAGACAAAGGAGCTGTCACCCCTAATGTTAGTCTGACTACTGCTTGCATTCTGGAAATGTGATGTGGCTTTCGCGCTGCAATTGAAGCTAGGCCTTAGGCTCATGGTGCACCAATGGCGATACACACACAACAGTTGGCATGCATGAGCCAAGAGCCCGAGCGGCCTTGTGCTCCTTGTACAATCCCTTTGTGCGCGGGCACCCTCCGGGTGCATGCAACATTGTCGATTGTGGGCCGTGTGGCGCAGACACTGCAACAGAGACACACGCATCAGTTGGTTTCCTGGCCAGCCCAGAAATGAACCACGCCCAGAGCCCAGGGATGATGATTCACACCCTTACGCTGTACTTGCGTACGCCGGCCCAGTACACCCCTCTTACGCATTAAGGGGGGGACGACAAAGCTACATGTCCAAGGTCTTACCCACTGCCTGTGGTGACATGGTTGCGTCCGCTGTACACAGCACAAGACTCAATCAGACAGGGTCCATGAGTTGTGGTGCACTGAGTTAGTGGCACCTGAAGGGCTGAGCAGGGTATCAAGCTGATAATGGCATCCAAGACAGGTGTGAGCAACTCCGGTAGTCTGGCTGTAGGACTCTTCCGACTCTGGCAGTTGTTGGTTGGAGGTGGTCCTGACGGTAGTGGCGTGTGCAGCCAGCGGTGATGCGTCGTCCGGGCAGGTCAGGACTCGATTTGATGTGTGAGCCCTGGTGGACCACAGTTGAGGCCGGAGGCAGCGGTCAGTGCAGGGCCACAGACACACGGCGTTGATGACCCCCAGGACATCGACTCAGAGGCCATCCAATATTCAATCAGACAGGGTCCCGGACTTGAGCTGCACAGAGTTAGTGGTCCCGGATACATTGCGGCCGGCACAGGCACACCGCCACGGGACGGTGACTTGCGGTGCACTGAGGTAGGGCCACAAGAGCTGAGCGGGTCCCCGTCGATGTCGAAGGAGAATGTCGCGGAGTGTTCCGGGGGACAGTGGAAGGTGTTCTTCCAGGGCATGATGCAGAGGGCAGAACCAAGCAGAAACAGGCAATATGGAGGAGATGAATGCTACAGACTCATGTTTAACACCAAGTCAGTGCAGCCACATGATGATGGAGACAACCCCCAGGCCATTGACTGAGACGCCACCAAAGTTCAACCAGAGAGTGTACATGAATTTTGTGGCACAGAGTTAGTGGCACCAGAGCTGAAAGGGGATGCAGTCTGCGATGAGTCCTGTACAATGGTATAAACTCTGCCATAAATAAATCAAGACTCAGTTCCAAATGTGTGACCTACTTGACCGCAGTGTAGGCCAGAGGCAGCGGTCAGCAGGGGCCCACAGCCACGTGTCGTAGGCTTGCGATGCACAGAGTTAGTGGCTCCAGAGCAGTTGTTGGTACTGTTCGATCACCTCCAAGACGATGATCCTTTTTTACTCCGGACTGAATCGCGTCTTCCTCTTACTCCTCTCCTTGCGTACAGTGATATGCACTCGGCCATTGAATTATCAAGGCTCAGTTCCAACTGTGTGGCCTACTGGACCGCGGTGTAGTCCGGAGGCAGCGGTGGAGTACGTCAACAAGAAAGAAGTGCTGGGGGCCTGTGTCGCGGGGGCCGTGATCGTCTGGGGAGGCTGCCTAGGTCACGGGATTCGGGCTTGGAGCTTGCACCGGCACGTGGTGGGCCCTCTTTGACACACGCTGGTGTCGGCAGGTGAACAGTGAGGCCTGGTTGCGCAGGGGCGGCCAAGAGGGGTCTGGGGACCAGCGGCCTGGGTGCAGCAGGCACACAGGATCACAGGCACCGCCGCTCACGGCATCGGCCTCATGGCGGGCTGAGAGGCGCAGCCTTGGCAGACACGTTGGCCATTCCGGAAGAGAACCACGCCCGGCGCTACGTGCTTTTTCTTCACACCCCTACGCTGGCCTGGCGTACGTCGGGCCAGCCCACTCCGCTCATGCTTACATGGGGGGACGTAACAAGCTACATTTCCGAGATCTTCCCCACTGCCTGGGGTGACATGGTTGCGTCCACTGTCGTCTACACTCCAGATACCAGCAGTATTTGTCGACATGGACATGTCCGTGGTCTGCATACTGCAGTCTGGCCAGCACATCCACGCCACACTTGGCATTGTGCACATTCTCATTCATGGGTCACTTGCCTCCTTCGCACATGCCTGCTTCCCACCTCTCCCCACATTCTGCTATTGTGTGGCTGAGGTGCCATGCCTTTGATGGCTTGTGTACATGGCTAGCCCAGGTTACCACAGTAAGTTGTGCTGTCGTGTCTGGTAGGTGGGCATGTTGTTTGGCATGTTGTATGTGAGTTTGTAACGTGTGCATTCCCAGAGTCGTGAGTTGCATGACTGTGGAGTTGAGGTGTGTGGTGTGTTTATTTGGTACTTACCAACGAGCAATGCATTCCCATAGGTGCAGCCTCAGAACGCTGGTTGATGATGGACTGTCGGAAGATGAAGGAATCATGCACACTACCTGGGTAGTTGGCGACGACATTGGTGAAGAGTCCCAGGTGGCCCACTATTGCCTGCACATTGATGGAATGCGTGTGCTTCCTGGTGCGGTAATTGTGTGCAGTGGCGGCAGGGGGTAGGAGGAGTACATGTGTGCAGTCGATTGCCCCCAACACGTGCGGGAAGCCAGCTCTGGCGTAGAAGCCTTGCTTGGTCTCCAGCTGTTCCTGCGCAGTGTGTGGGTAGTAAAGGTGCTGGGGTACCAAGCTGTTGATGGCATCCGAGACAGGTGTGAGGAACTTGGATAGGGCTGGCTGTGAGACTCCTCCGACTCTGGCAGTTGTTGGTTGGAAGGTACCAGAGGCCAACAGGTGCAGCACAGCCAGCAGCTTTGTCTGCGGAGGGATGTTGGTTGTCCGCTGTGTTGGTACCGTCAGCCTGTGGGCAATGATGGTCAGGATGCGGAGGATGGTTGTCCTTTTGAGCCTGTGGTGGGCAATGACATCCTCTGGTGTTAAGTCTGTGAGGCTGGTGCGTTTTCTGAAGGTCCGCTGTCTTTGTCTGCGCTGCCTCTGTGGTAGTCCGGAGGGGCATGGGGGGTCCGGGTGGGGGGGTGGCGGGTCTGGGTGTGGTGGCGGTGGGTGTTGTGGCCCTCTTGGGGCTCCGTGCTGCATGATCAGTAGCTCCATGGCATCTGTTGTTCTTCAGGTGTGGCTCTGGTCTGGGCCCCCTTTTGTGGTGCAGGTTGTCGTCCGACTTAACACCAGGTAAGAGCAGGTGTTAAATCCCTGCTGCTAACGTGCCTTATCGCGTGTTTTGGGTTCTTATCGCTGATCTGGCTGGTTGTTGAGAATATTGCTAGGTGGTGTTTTCGCGGCTTTTTGCACAGGAACGCCTACTCTGCATCTCATTAGCGTTAGTTGCCGGTGTCATCCGTGGCGATGTTTTTTGCGGCTGCTATCGCAGGTAAACTGGCGGTATCGGCTGTTAGCACCAGCGTGTGAATGGGGCGATAACTCTATCGCCACTTTAGCTGCGATAAAGTGCCGCTAACTCAGCGATAAGTCCTTGAGAATATGCCCCTTAGGTTGGTCGCCTGCACTGATGGGGACGCAGGTACCAACCCAAATTTCATATTCTATGGCAGAATTCTTATGATAGTGTCATCTCTGAAGATGCAAAAATTAACCATGCAGCGGAAGGGTAGCACAATTCCTTCCAAGCAACACTTGGAAGAAGCCAACCTAACCTCTCCAAACAGTTTCTAGAAATCCTAAGAAAAGAACAGAGATACCAAGAACTAAGATAGAACAATCCCAAACCCAATTGAAATCAGAACTATCCAAACAAACCTTAACAAGGATGAAGACTTACCTGAGGGGTTCTGGCAATCTCCGCAATCAAGGTCCTACGCCAGCCTTGAAGTAAAGAAGGATAGTTATTAGTGAGAGAGGACAACAAAAAAAGAGATACTAGAAAATGAAAAAAAATCTACTGTTTGTCGCCCCTCAAGATTCAAAGGCTGGGGAAGACGAAGTGGCAAGAGATGATAGACCACGCGAAGAAGACCTTGAAGGCAGCGACCAGAAAGGAAGGGATTTCTGGGGAGCCATACACAAAGGAAAGGGTTTGCGTCTACTCTGTGGGATCTCACCTGGCCAAGGAGAGCCAGTTTTCCAGATGGCTGCCAAAGAGGAGGGGAAGACACACCTTCAGCTGCTGCGCCTCTGAAGTCCTGAAGGCCCCTGAGACACTGCTGTCTCCTGCCACGCTCCTGGAGGGTGTTGCATTTCCAGTGGGTGCTCAGCTTAAAATCTGACAGAATGTGTTAGGGAGAATGGGTTTACTGCCGCACAAATAAGCTTCAATCAGGACGGGCTAGAAAGGAGAAAGAAGTGTAAAGAGCACAGGCTAAAGTAAAAGCCATACCATAACTGAAATGTTGAGAGAGCCAAACCTTTTCTTTGGGTACTGATTTTTAAGCTTTTCTCTCGAGTATGTTTCCTTACCTACCCTAATAATATTTGACTTGTGGGAGGGAGAAACGGTCAAGTCCTCTGAAGAGAATTAAGGGGAAGGAACTCATTTTGATTTACCCTTTAAATGCGAGAAGAATATTACTAAATGCCATAACAGGAAAAGCAAATCCTCAAAGCAAGCTTATTCTTGCTCCCAACACTAAGGGACAACCCTAGCATAGAGCAGATGAGAAAGGATTTCTACATGCATCATAAAATTGTAGATTGAAACATAGGCGTTGATTCATTAAAATGACAGGGGTAGCGGAAATGACATCACATACCCTTTGACCTTAATGACATCACAAGAAGTGACATCATATGGCCCCCTGACCCTGATTATTTCCAGGAAGGCATGTCACATGTCCCTAAACATCAGAACAATTGAGACTTTATGTTGGATGACATCCCAAAGTAACACAAAGTTGTACTATGCGCTGCTTTGCATTATTTTGTAGAAAGTGGCATTTCATGGGTGGTGCATGGGCAATATCAGGCAACCACCCCTGGGGTTTGATGCAACTCCCTATGTACAAACATTAGTAGACAGGATCTTGCTCCACAATCTTACGCCTCTTTGAGAAAATGAGAAGAAATTTGTTTCTCCAACTTTGCATGTTTGCTGCATTGTACAGCACACAAACAAAGTGGGAAAAGCCTTAAAGCATAGTTTTTGTACTGGAAGTGACCACTTCTTGTACGAAAACTATGCTTCAGAGAATGCACACACCCTTTCACTATGACTGAATAGTGTGTGCGTTGGCACATGGTTGCCAAAAGTGTGCCAGCGCACGGAGAGACAAAAATGCACCATATCTTATTAGATATGGCACATTTTCCCCCCTCCCTTTGATGCAGAGCAGAGTAGCAACTTTGGTGCAGCATTGCAGTGCATCAAAGAATAGAAAATCTGAGCCACAATCTGACTCACGACTTGTCACTTGACTCTCACTCACACACATATGCTTTCACATACAGGCACTTTTGCTGCTCAGACATACTCTTGCTCTCTTTCACTTAAACACACTCTCACCTAAAAGCAAGCATACAGCATACATCTAAAACCATTTTTACTTACCACAGCTGCTACCAAAAGTCTTAAGTGTGCTCTATTTTGTATTACACTAATAGTAGATAAATGAGTCCATAGATGGATAACTGTGAATAAAGGGGATATTTTTCACCTTGTGATTCTGAGGGACACCCGATCTTTGTGTCGTTGTCCTTTCACCAGGGCCGGCTCTAGGGCGGTGCGATCGGTGCGACCGCACCGGGCGTTGACTTGGGGTGGGGGCGTCATTTTTGCAAATGTATATTCTCATTTTAAAAGCACCTGCTGCCCCGTTCCTGGCCTCCAGCAACTTTCAGACATCAATTCAAATGTCAAGAGAAGTCCAGTGATTAATCGTCTTCCTGGAAGTGGACCGGAGGTTTGTCTATTGGAAGTTTTGACTCATCCTAAGGTAGCGCAGAGGGTTAAAATGCCTGCTGCTAAGAACGTGTACCATGCAGATAAGGAAGTGCATAGAATGTAAATAGGTCAGTGGGTTACTGCTTCTGTAAGAGAGCTCCTTTTGTTACTGGTCGTTTATAAGTCAAAATCCTAATATAGAACATTGAGCTATTAGCTGTCACCCTAGAGCTGCTGCATACTGCAAGGTATATGTTAGCGCTATATGTTTTTTGCCCAGTCTTTCATCATCCTAATCTTGTGAAAAGGGTTAATTTGGGTAGAAACAATTCTTATTATGAAAGAGAACCTCTAACAATGATGTTACGTTTTAAATTCTGAATTTGTGCTTTTCCTGAATAAGGACTCTTAAACTATATTGCCTACCAGTATCGATGACATGTCACTCCTACACTACACCTTGTAGTGCTGTCTGATGTAACATTTCCTATTCAGTGATTTACACACATATGATTGTCTCTGTGCAATGTGTGTGTGGTGTAAAGTGCTCTGACACCTTACACTGGTATGAGTGGCGCTATAAAACTAAATGAATCTGAGAGACAGTGGTTATGGAGACTTGAGGGGCACTGTTTAAGGGTGCTAGTGAGGGAATCCATGGCAGAGGTGGTCATTGGGGGGGCACCAACAGACATTGTCGCACAGGGCGCCACCAGCGCTAAAGCCGGCCCTGCCTTTCACTCAGAACCCCTCAGTGAAAAACATCGTTATTCCTAGTTACATATTTATCATTCAATATACTTTTCTCTCAAGTGTATGGTACAACAGACTTTACAATTGAATGGCACAAATATTCAAAGGATTCTGACCCCGCTGTTGGGATTGAAGCACAAGAACTACCGGCGTCAGTGACTTCAAGGGACACAAGCCTGCTCTCCCAGCTTTCCTGCCAAGTTACTGTCTGGAATCTGTCACTGGTTAGGCTCATACCTTATTGATGTGGCTGACGTGTTTCCAAGTGCTGCCAAAGCGTTGTGCTCCAGTTTTCTCCATCACATTGAAAGTCTCTGTTTCCTATCTATGTTGAAAATATGTTGTCTTTATGTGCGATTTGGCAAGACTAATAAAACATTCAAAAAGGTTTATGGATGTGTAGCAGATACAGCTGTTGTACAGAACAGTTTTATACGTCCAAATGTTCACAGGCTCAAATTTCTTCCTGTAGGTTATTTATCCTTTCAAGGTCGAGGCTGGAGGAAGCAGGGTTATTAGGGAAAATATTATTTTTCTCATGGAGTACCAAAGGAGGATAGTGTGTATTTTATTTGCTTCAGTATTTGAAAATAATTACGGCAGCAATGTTTGTGTACAAGAAACTGACAAAAACATCAGCATAAAGAGACTTTTTAAATCTCACATCTGCAGGGAGAGGCCACACCCCTTCAGAGCGTTACTTTGTTTTCCCCATTTCTGTCTGCTCTGGTGGGGTTGAGCAGAGCTCTCATGAAAACTAGTTAATGCGGTAGTCCATATTGTTCTGGTAGTGGTGCCCAAGAGTTGATCTGTGGGACAGACTATGTATGAAGATTGACTCCATCTGCTTATCACATACTCTGCAACTGAACGGTGAGTATCTAAATCTGCCCATCAGGTGTACAGACCCTTGATGCAGCTGAGCAGAAGTATTAGCTACACCATCAGCTGAAATGAAATGACATTTTTAGCCTTTTTTTTATCACGGACGACTCACTCCCAGAGGAGCATCTCGGCGCTGGGCATAGCCGGTCGGCAAGAATGATCACCAGAGAATTAAGGAGAAGCATTAAAAAGCCAGGTTTTTAATAGCTATTTGAACTTAGCATGATCCTCACCTAACCGAATGGACACAGGAAGTTTATTCCAGAAAAGTATCGCCAGGTAAGAAAATGATTTACCACCAAATCTGACCGTGCGAATGGGAGGTATTTTTAGGAAATATTTATTCGAAGATCTAAGGGCCCGAGAGGGCTGATACAGGCAAAGCTTGGAATGCAGATAAGTGGGTAAGGCTTTGATTAGAGCTTTCTGTGTCAAGCAACATATCTTAAAGAATATGCGTTTTTTTATAGGCAGCCAGTGCAGATCTCTTAAAATATTGGCTATAGAAGTACGGCGAGGCAAGTTGCAGATTAACCGGGCGGCAGTATTCTGCACCACTTGGAGTTTTGATACCAAGGCGTCATTGGCTGCTCAAAGAAGTGCATTACCATAGTCCAGGCGACTGGTGACAAGAGCTTGGACTAACGACTTTCTATAAATAAGGGGGAGACATGGAAAAATCTCCCTTAAAAGCCGCATAGTGGCATAGCAGGTACCACAGGTAAAATCCACCTGGGCTTTCATCTATAAATATTGATTGATTTTGACCCCTAGATTATTTACTACCTGCTTGGAATGGGGGCAGGGCCAAGCTCAGCCTCCAGGCAGCTGACCAGATTTCCAGGGCTTTGACAAAAAGTAGAATCTCCGTTTTTTCTCCATTGAGCTGGAGACAATTATTGGTCATCCATGTTGCAATATCATGCATACAGAGGGAGAACTGCGACTGAAATTTCCTGGAATCAGGTCCAAGGAAATAAGCAATTGCATATCATCCGTGTAAGAAATGATTTGAAATCCATACGTACTCACTATCTGTGCTAGAGGCGCCATATAAATGTTAAATAGCATCGTGCTCAAGAAGGAACCCTGTGGAACTCCTTTACTGATATTTAAGGTTTTAGACCTGAAGGAGTCAAGACAGATGTTTTGGGTTTGGTTGTCTAAAAGATCCTTGAGCCAGAGCAAGGCACTGCATCATATGCCAGCCTCATACAGTCTCTGTACAAGAATGGAATGGGAGACCTTATGAATGAAGCGGCAGCTCGCAGCTAACTTTATATATTTGGGTATTTCGATGACGCTGGCCCTGCGCTACCTGCCACCTACTAGGTCAGTCCCAGTATACCAGCTTTACCGATAAATTACAAATTGATCAGTTTCAATTCGTAGGAAGCTCTTTTACATTTCATTCATCAAACAGTGATTATACATTATATTTTTCTATTCAAATTTTTATTATAAATTTACATTAAAACATAATCTCTTAAATTGCTTGCTATCTAACATCAAAACTGCAATTGGAAAGCTATTATCCCACACTACGGATATTTGCTCTGATGTTTTGGTCTCTGTGGTGAGCGCTTTTCCCTGGAGTAATTGTGGAAGGGGGAGGGAAAAGGATGCTGATTATGTAATTGGAGAAGCTTATGTGAAACTTTGTATCAGGCTGTGATGTTGATCGGATTCGAGTAACTCTTGCTCCGTGGGAATCCATAAATTATAATGGTGATCTAGGAAGATATATAATGAAATCCAACGCAGCCATTTATATAGATAACATGCAAATAGAAAGACTAAAGCGAAATGATGAGCCCTGAAGAAGCAGCTGTTTTTGTCGCGAAACACGTGTTGGCTGAGGCTGTATTCGACATGTTGGCTGAGCCTGTTTTTGATATGTGATTTGGAGAAATCTATAAATATTAAAATTGGAATCGTTTTTTGATGTTAGCAACCAATTTAAGAGATTGTTTTTATGTAATTTTATAATAAAAATGTGAATAAAAAAATATGGTGTATAGTCCCTGTTTGATATATGAAACGTTAAGAGCTCCCTATGAATTGAAACTGATCAGCTCTCAGCTGACCCATGGCTGGATCTATGATGTTTGTGAACCTGAAGAGGCACAGGAGGAGGTTTCCTTGAACCTTCTTTTGGAATTTTCAGATCTCGAGTTAGCTAAAGGGAGAAAATGGTCGCTGGGACCATCATGTTCTTTTTTTCTATTTTTAAAACATCTTCATTTTTATATTTTTGAGTGGTACAGAGATGTTGCTTGTAAAGATAAAATAAACAATCTTTTATTGGGTATACAGAGTAAACAGAATAGCCACAATGAAAAAAGTATCATATAAAATACAGAAAGACTGTTGTAGGATTTTTCAACGTTAAAATACCTTTACATGGTGCATATCTATGACCAATCATAGGAATAACCACCAAAATACACAAATGATTAAGCCTCTAAAATACTGCATAACACAATTTCCTCACGCAAATATCTAAACAGAATTACAAATCTATTCTAAATAAAGCTCTACCTTTATGTACATTTGTTGTGATTTCAGTCAGCGGTTTTTGCTGCAGCTGGAAGCAAATATTCCTGGATTTTTTTTAAAATCAGGACTACTGCATTCAAACCATCCTATATAACTTTGACACCCCCTTCATCAAACTCCAGTAAATTAAGAATACACTTCATGCAGGTGATAGTGGTCAATGCAAGATCGTAGTTGAAATTAATGGACCTTTTTTGAGGTCTGCAAAAGTTTACATTTAAGGCAAAATACATTTTTGCCAAAATGGGCACTGAGAAGTGGTCTGCTGGAGTCAGGGTGTGACAAATATTTTAACATGTGCCAATGGCCTTCCGCACATGGCTAGATGTCATGCAAGGTGAGTTCGGGTGTTGGGGACAGGACAAGGGGCAATGGCTGTAGGCAAATCTTTCCACCAAAGTCCTTGGAACTGGCAAATAGAATCAGAGGTTCCGCTCCAATTATCACTGTGCATGACCGAATGTGGTGCAAAGTGGGTCCAGTGGGCACAGGAACAGAGTGTAAAGTGTAGCCAACCCCAATGCCAAGTACCGACTACGCACAGCCGAAGACCAGGCACAGTGGGTATTGTATAGGCCAAGTCATCATATGTATTAACAAAAAAAATCACTAACAGACTTTATTTGAAAAGATGTTACTCAAAACCTTAAAACCATTTAAATTGGTCTATGACGCTGAGTAGTGCAACTGTAACACCACCGAATGTGGTGCTCCTGAGTTCACACATGATTTCACAGATGCCATCACAAATTAAAAAAACAATTAAATCAATGGTGTCGTTTATGGAAATTTTAGCTTTCCTCTACAGCCCAAACTACGGGACAATTTAACACATAATTTAAAATGAAGAGAAAATCAGCCCATTGACCACTATTTCAAACTTTTATCAAACCTTGTTCGTCAACATAATACCTAGGGCCATATTCTCAAGAACGGCGATAACATTATTGCCACTTTAGCGGCAGGAAACTGCCGCTAAAGCGGCGATAAAGCCCCTTATCGCCACAGGAAACTGCAGCTAAAGCGGCGATAAAGCCCCTTATCGCCGTTCTTGAGAATATGGACCCTAGTGTGCAAACCCACTCTTTAAGTCCATGAGTCTAGGGAGCCACTTGAGTGTGATTGGCCAACTGGATTTGAGAGTTTTCTTTCCAGGAGCCATGTAGGTTTACAAGCGGACCGCAAATATTTTATATGGTGCTCTGTAAGCTTTTATGTGATTAGGGTACTTGTGTGTGTGGGGGGGGGAGTTGGGAATCCCTTTCCTGAAACTATTGCACAATTCATCTAGTACACATGTGGATTTTATTGCCTGCATCCTTTAGGTATGTAAATATGTACTCATTTACTCAAGTTTTACATTTATTCCAAAAGTTACACATGCATGTATTCGAAGTGCATATTAAAATGCTTAATTAAAGTTAGCCTGACTACAGGCCTCAGTTGACATTCATTTTGCTATGCCAGCAGGTTTTCTCTTTCCCTTGTAGGTTTATTAGCATATTTGTTAGCTATAGAAAGGCTAATTTTCTGTATTAGGCAACTGATAGAGAGGCCTGACAAGAAACTTGGCAGTGAATGTGGAGAAACAATGGTCAAAAGAGCCCTTCTGTTCATCATGTACCAGGATGGCAAGATGTACAAGGTTGAGAATAGAAGTTGTAGTTGGATACGGTGTGAACCTGAACTGATGTTGCAGATGCATTCAAGGAGTGACCTGATTGGTCCATGGTGAGAGAGATAAGAATGTTCTGAATTTCTTTACCACACATGCCTTTTCAAAGAAAAGGCAAGATTGGTAGAGGCATATGCGTGGTAAAAGTAAATGTAAGTATTTAAGGGTAAGCATTAAGTGTGTGTGTGTGTATATCTATAGATATATTCACTGAAAAAACCATAGGTTTCAGGGACATTATAGTTAGAAATTAGCATTTAAAAAACCATAGAAATTCTCTGAAAAAACCACAGGCTTCAGGGACGTTATAGTTAGTTGGACATTTCACTCATACAAAACCAGAGAAATTTGTCCGTTATAGTTAGTTGAGCTAACTATAACTCGCCCCCCGCAATGCACTGCTGATGACATCACATATTACATCACTCATGACATGGTCAGTGACATCACTGATGACATCTCAAATGACATCGCTGATGACATCACTGATGACCTCATCCAGTGACTGAGTGTTTTTAAAAAGTTTAAATATGATATATATATATATATATATATATATATATATATATATATATATATATATATATATATATATATATCCAAGGACTCGAACTCCCGCAACCTCCTGACGGCGATGAAGGAGAAACAGACCCCACAGTGTCAGGCAAGATGTTTTTTATTTAAACCTTGTCCTCACGAACGATGACGCGTTTCGGGCTCCAAAAGCCCTTGTTCACATGCAGAGCAACATCGCCATGATTATTTTAAATGTTTGCTAAGTGCACACCCACCTCCAAGGCTCCGTGTCACATGACCATAGACAATGAAAACAGACTTATCTTTTTTTAAAAAGAGAAGAGAATTTCTAAAACATGAAAAAACGCTTACATGCCATAATGTCTGCATCAATACATTAGGTCTCACAAATTAATAACTCCAACAAACTTTCTGTAATGCAAAGTCCTCAATACTAGCAATTATCAATATTACGAGGAACTGTTGTAACAATATCACACAAACATATTATTGCTTATAGTTTGTCATACATCTAAGGCATGTAAACGGAGAATTTTAAATATTTAAGCTACACATAATATATTCTATTTATTGCTGAACTCAATTTGCTATGATGTTTTTAGGACACGGGAATAAAGTGCATAAATGCCTAGCAGCAAAAAATCTGACGTGCAAAATAGTGCCAACAGTACAAGTACATAAAGTGCATAATGCTGAAAAGTGCTTAGTGTAATGTGTGCAAATTACAAATATGTTGATAACAGTAAAAACATTTTAGTAGTAAATACCGTTAAAATCACATAAATATATTGCTGAAAAAACTATATTAAAATATATCTCTAAAAGACTAATTACTACAGCAGATTTAAAAGAGATTATTTTGTAAATTATTTTCATTGTTTCTTAGTCCAGGAATATCTACCATCACATGAACACTGCAATCACTATAATATTAGGAAAGTTAGGAATATTTTTTAGAAACTCTTCCGTCTATTAAATATAATGACGTTATATAATAAATGCGTGTTGTTGCTGGTGTCTAGAGGAAATTATACATATCTTCAGTGTTATTCAACCCGTTTGGCCATTTACTATCAAATTCCAGGATCAATTTTGTCTCCAATTGTCTCAATTGGCGTTCCCTGTTGCCCCCCCGCCGTGGTTTAGGGATGGCATTGATGACATAGTAGGTGAGACAATTCACATCATTGCCGTGAATTCTTTTAAAATGCCTCGCTACTGGATAAGCGGGATCACTATGTAAGATAGCACGAAGATGTTGCAAAATTCTGACATGCACCTGTAGCTTGGTACTACCAATATAATTGAGGCCACAGGTACATGTCAGAACATAAACTGCATACTCAGTTCTGCAGTCAAAGCTACCCGTAATGGCCACTGGTTTGTCACTGAATGGAGTCAAATAATGGGTTTTATTGCATCCAAATTTACAGGCTCTGCAAGATGAGCACTTCCTAAAACCATGAGCTGGCCTCAACCAGTTTGCAGCTTTTCTTATCTCAGGGCAGGTTTTATCAAGAATAGAGCCCATAGATCTGGCTCTCCTAAACGTAATCAATGGAATTTCCGCCACCCTGGAACGTAACACACCATCAGTAAGGATAATAGGCCAGTTCTTTTTAATGATGGCTCTAATTTTCCTTTCCTCATTGCTATAAGTAGTGATTAATCTAGGAGTGTCGTTTTCACTATGCAGAGGTACAATATCATTAGAAGTATTATCAGGAGCATTGTTACTGCTGTTGAGCAGACTGGGTCTAGTACCTGCCTTTTTCATGGCTGCATTTAGAATGCTGTCACTATATCCTCTTGTTTTCAATCTAATCATCATATCATGCATGCATTCTGCAAAATCAGCTTCTACACTACAGATACGTTTCAGCCTTAAAATTTCCCCATAGGGTATACTCGCTATGAGGTGTTTGGGATGGGCACTATTAGCATGGAGCGTAACATTTCCTGCTGTAGGCTTTCTAAATAAAGTTGTTTCAAATTTCCCATCCCTAATATAAGCTCTAACATCAAGGAATTCAATTGTGGATTTATCAATGTGCGATGTGAAATTAAGATTCATTGAGTTGTTATTGATCACTTCAATAAAATGTTGAGCTTCAATTTCGCTACCCTTCCACAGTATAAAAACATCATCTATATATCTGAGATAGTGTTGTACATGTCGATCATACATTTCACGATGAACCTTTCTAAGAACCTGTTCCTCCCACCAGCCAACGTGAAGACACGCATAGCTGGGGGAGAAACAGGCTCCCATCGCAACTCCTCTCAGCTGTTTGAATATGTCTTTACCAAAAAGAAAGAAATTATTGTTAAGACACCAGGAAATAAGCTCTAAGACAACCTTATTATGTTCATAAAATTCACAAGGTCTAGCCTCTAGAAAATATTTGACTGCTCGTAGCCCCATATTGTGATCTATACTCGTATAGAGAGACTCTATATCTAGGGTAATTAAAAGCAAATCATCTGTCCATAATAAATCCTTAGTTTTCATTATAAAATCCCCTGTGTCTTTTACATAGCTGGGCAACTCCTTCATCAAATCCTGTAAAAAAAAGTCAATATACTGTCCTACTTGTTCCCCTACACTGTTGATGGCCGAAATAATAGGTCTTCCGGGGATAGGCATGATATTTTTATGCACCTTAGGGATAAGTTAAAATACAGGTAGAACTGGAAACTCTTTGTACATGAACTTATATTCGTCTGTAGAGATTAGTCCTTCTCGTCTCCATTGTGCCAATTGTTTATATAGTATATCTCTTGCCAAATTGTATTCCTTAATTGTAGTCTTCTTATAACATTCAATGTTATTCAATTGTCTGTTCGCTTCCTGAATGTATTCATTTTTAGGCCATATTACCAAATTTCCTCCTTTGTCCGATTTTTTATTATTATTTCATGGTTTTCTCCCAGTTTTTTCATTAATTTGTCATATTCATGTCTCTTATAATATATATCTTTTCTCTTGCTGTTTACTTGATGATACAATTTTTTAATGTCTTCAATGACAATATCATGCAAAAACATCCACAGCATCTTTAGGCATAAGTGGAACAAAGCAGGATTTGGGTTTAAAAGGGCTGATCCCAGCCCCTTTCTGAATCAAATCAATTTTCCGTAATCTCTCTTGTGTGGCACCATCTGTATCAAAAACTGAAGGTTGTGAATCAGTTTGATCTTTTAAATATATATATATGCCAAGGGGTATTGAAGAATGAGTGGGAGTATGAGTGTCTGAATGGATGATTTAGTAGGTGCATGACTGACTGTATAAGTGAGTGATTAAACGTGTATTACTAATACATGGGTGACTGACTAATCTGTATGAATGTCTGTATCAGTCTGTCAGTTGGTGTGCAAGTGGCTGCTTGGGTTGGTGAGTATCTACATGAGTGTCTATATGGGTTTTTGATTGGTTGTCTGAGTACCTGAATGGGTGCCTGAGTGTCTGTGTGGGTGTGTGGGGTGTGTGTGACTCCCTGCATGGATGTGTGAGTGGGTGATTCACTGGGTGTATGGGTTCAAGAGTGCATCTGTGAGGGGCTGTATGGGTTGGTGAGTGTGTGTATGGCTGTGTTGGTGAGTGAATGGATGTCTCAGTGGTACATGTGTGAGTAACTATGTATGTGAAAGGCAGTATACGTGAGTATTGGAGTATATAAATGATTATATGTGAGAGTGAGTGATTGTGAGAGTGGCTGTATGGATGAGTATGTGCTTGTGTCAGTAATTGTATAAGAGAGTAAGTATGTGTTAGTATCTGTATAAATAAGTGAGGTGGTGTGTGTATAACTGTGTAGGTGAGTAAATGGGAGTGTGATTGATTCTCTGCATGACTGACTAGCTGTGTGAGTAACTCTATGGGTGAGTGGCGGTGTGTGAGTGTCTGTATGGGTGTATGAGTACATATGATAGTGGCTGTATTGATGAGTGACTGCATGTATGAGTGTATGGATGAGGGAGTGGATTTGTGTGTAGACCTAGGAATCAGTGAGTGGGTATGTAATAACTGGCATTGGTGTGTCTATGGTTTCGAGAATGGCAGTCTGTATTTTAGAGTGGGTGTATCAAAGGTTATATTAGGCTGTGAGGAGGTGCATCAGATTATCACGTGGATGATGTCATCAGTGATGTCATTTGAGATGTCATCAGTGATGTCATCAGTGATGTCACTGACCTGCAGTGCATTGCGGGGGCGCGAGTTATAGTTAGCTCAACTAACTATAACAGCCGAATTTCTCTGGTTTTGTACAAGTGAAATGTCCAACTAACTATAACGTCCCTGAAACCTGTGGTTTTTTCAGTGAATTTCTATGGTTTTTTTAAAAGCTAATTTCTAACTATAACGTCCCTGAAACCTATGTTTTTTTCAGTGAATTTCAAAGGTTTTTTAAATGCTAATTTCTAACTATAACGTCCCTGAAACCTATGGTTTTTTCAGTGAATTTCAAAGTTTTTTTAAATGCTAATTTCTAACTATGCCTACAGAGGTAGGACATGTGCAGAAAGAGGAAGAAAGGCGCAGAAAGAAGCAACAGAAATGCAGAAAGAGGCAACAGAAGTCCAGAAAAAGAAAGAAAGGTGCAGAAAGAAGCAAGAGATATGCAGAAAGAACCAACAGAGGTACAGAAAGAGGCCTTGTTGCAAAGTCATCCTGTGCCCTGGGCACCCCCCAACTTTTTGCAGACTGGTACTGGTGGTAACTGACTCTGACTGACCCAGGGCTCTGCCTAACCAGGCCCGGAGCCAGTGCTATGCTGAAAGACACTTAGAATACAGTGAAAACACTTACATACACTACGGTACACTACGGGTTGGGGTACCCCAGTGATTGGCATGACCTCCCCTGTAAGGCCCTTGTACATAATAGGGCAGGGGGATTAAAACTACCTCTAAGTCCCTAGCATATAATAGGGCATGGCAGTTTAGAGGCCAGCAGCCCTTTTCTGCACTTATATGTGTGCACTGCTGAGCCTGAGGTTGGTTTAAAAGTAGCCCTGTGTGTGCAGAGAAAGGCAAGAGAGGTGCAGAAAGAGGGAAGAAGGTTGCATAAAGAGGGAAGAAGGGTGCAGAAAGAGGCAAGAGAGGTGCAGAAAGAAGCAAGAGAGGTGCAGAAAGAAGGAAGAGGAGTACAGAAAGAAGCAACAGATGTGCAGAAAGAGGGAAGAGGTGTGCAGAAAGAGGCAAGAGAAGTGCAGAAAGAAGCAACAAAGGTGCAGAAAGAGGCAAGAGGGGTACAGAAAGAGGCAAGAGCAGTGCAGAAAGAACCAAGAGATGTGTAGAAAGAGGCAAGAGAGGTGCAGAAAGAGGCGAGAGGTGTGTAGAAAATGGGAAGATGGGTGCAGAAAGAAGCAAGAGAAGTGCAGAAAGAGGCGAGTGAGGTGCAGAAGGAGGCAGGAGAACTGCAGAAAGAGGCAAGAGAGTTGCAGAAACAGGCAAAAGGGGTGCAGAAAGAGGGAACAGGTGTGCACACAGAGGCAAGAGGGGTGCAGAAAGAAGCAAGAGAAGTGCAGAAAGAAGCAACAGAGGTGCTGAAAGAGGCAATATGGGTGCAGAAAGATTCAAGAGAAGTGCAGAAAGAAGCAACAGAGGTGCTGAAAGAGGCAAGATGGGTGCAGAAAGATTCAAGAGAAGTACAGAATGAAGCAACAGAGGTGCCAAAAGAGGCAAGAGAGGTGCAGAAACAGGCAAGAAAGGTGCAGAAAGAGGGAAGAGGGGTGCAGAAAGAGGCAATAGGGATACAGAAATTTGCAAGAGAGGTGCAGAAAGAAGCAAGAGCAGCCCAGAAAGAAGCAAGAGAAGTGCAGAAAGAGGCAAGATGGCTGCAGAAAGAGATAGGAGGTGTAGAAAGAGGCAACAGAGGTGATGAAGGAGGCAAGAGAACTGCACAAAGAGGCAAGAGAGTTGCAGAAACAGACAAAAGAGGTGCAGAAAGAGGGAACGGGGTGCAGACAGGCAAGAGAATTGCAGAAAGAGGGAAGAGGGTGCAGAAAGAGGCAAGAGAGGTGCAGAAAGAAGCAAGAACAGTGCAGAAAGACGCAACAGAGGTGCAGAAAGAGGCAAGAGGGATGCAGAAAGAGGAGAGAGAAGTGCAGAAAGAAGCAAAAGAGGTGCAGAAAGAGGCAAGAGGGGTGCAGAAGGCGCAAGAGCAGTGCAGAAAGAACCAAGAGATGTGCAGAAAGAGACAAGAGAGGTGCATAAAGAAGCAAGAGATGTGCAGAAAAAGGGAAGAAGGGTGCAGAAAGAAGCAAGAGAAGTGCAGAAAGAGGCAAGTGAGGTGAAGAAGGAGGCAAGAGAACTGCAGAAACAGGCAAAAGAGTTGCAGAACCAGGCAAAAGGGGTGCAGAAAGAGGGAACAGGTGTGCAGACAGAGGCAAGAGAGGTGCAGAAAGAGGGAAGAGGGGTACAGAAAGAGGCAAGAGGGATGTAGAAATTTGCAACAGAGGTGCAGAAAGAAGCAAGGGCAGTGCAGAAAGAACCAACAGAGGTGCAGAAAGAGGCAAGAGGGGTACAGAAAGAGGCAAGAAAGGTACAGAAAGCAGCAAAAGAGGTGCAGAAAGAGGCAAGAGAGGTACACAAAGAGGCAAGAGAGGTGCACAAAGAGGCAAAAGGGGTACATAAAGAGGCAAGAGGGATGCAGAAAGAAGCAAGAGAAGTGCATAAAGAAGCAACAGAGGTGCTGAAAGAGGCAAGAGGGGTGCAGAAAGAGGCAAGAGAAGTGCAGAAAGAAGCAACAGAGGTGCCGAAAGAGGCAATAGAGGTGCAGAAATAGGCAAGAAAGGTGAAGAAAGAGGGAACAGGGGTGCAGAAAGAGGTAAGAGGGATACATAAATTTGCAAGAGAGGTGCAGAAAGAAGCAGAGCAGAAAGAAGCAAGAGCAGTGCAGAAAGAAGCAAGAGAGGTGGAGAAATAGGGAAGACAAGTGCATAAAGAGGCAAGAGGGATGCAGAAATTTGCAAAAGAGGTGCAGAAAAAAGCAACAGCAGTGCAGAAAGAACCAACAGAGGTGCAAAAAGAGGCAAGAGAGGTGTAGAAAGAGGTAGGAGAGGTGCACAAAGAGGCAAGAGGGGTACAGAAAGAGGCAGGAGGGGTGCAGAAAGAAGGAAGAGAAGTGCAGAAAGAAGCAACAGGGGGCTGAAAGAGGCGCAAAGTGTGCAGAAAGAGGCAAGAGAAGTGCAGAAAGAAGCAACAAAGGTACAGAAAGAGGCAAGAGAGGTGCAGAAACAGGCAGGAAAGGTGCAGAAAGAGGGAGCAGGGGTGCAGAAATTTGCAAGAGAGGTGCAGAAAGAAGCAAGAGCAGTGCATAAAGAAGCAAGAGAAGTGCAGAAAGAAGCAAGAGAGGTGGAGAAATAGGGAAGAGGGGTGCAGAAAGAGACAAGAGGGGTGCAGAAATTTTCAAACGAGGTGCAGAAAGAAGCAAGAGCAGTGCAGATAGAACCAACAGAGGTGCAAAAAGAGGCAAGAGGGGTGCAGAAAGAAACAAAAAAGTGCAAAAAGAAGGAACAGAGGTGCACAAAGAGGCAAGAGGGGTGCAGAAAGAGGGAAGAAAAGTGCAGAAAGAAGCAACAGAGGTGCAGAAAGAGGCAAGAGGGGTGCAGAAAGAGTCAAGAGAACTGCAGAAAAAAGCAACAGAGGTGCAGAAAGAGGCAAGAGAAGTGCAGAAAGAGGCAAGAGAGGTGCAGAAACAGGCAGGAGAGGTGGAGAAAGAGGGAAGATGGGTGCAGAAAGAGGCAAGAGGGGTTCAGAAAGAAGCAAGTGAGGTGCAGAAAGAGTCAACAGAGGTGCAGAAAGAGGCAAGAGAGGTGCAGAAAGTAGAAGAGATGTACAGAAAGAGGCAAGGGGAGTGCAGAAAAAGAAAGAAAGGTGCAGAAAGAAGCAACAGAAATGCAGAAAGAGGCAAGAGAGGCGCAGAAAGAAGCAAGAGTGGTTTGCACACCATTAGTACCAATTTAACACCCACATTTAGCAATAAGTAACAGGTGACCATTCCAGGTTTGCAAAGGGCCTTCCACCACGCTGCAACACTTGTCGCTGCATTTTTGGTAACGTTGGAGCTGTTTGAACTAGAAACAAGTTTTTTTTGTTCAAATCTGCAGATTATGCAGTAGATGATGGATTATGTGGCAAATGCGGAAAATGTATAATTGTGCGAAAGTCGGTGAAGCCAAACAGTCGCATAATTCCAGTGGCCCTGCTCATACCTCTGACTAGGTCCAGAAGTGCTCCTCAGTGGTTCCTTCTTTTTTTTGTCTTATTGAGTTTATAGTTTAGCTTCTATGGAAACGAGGAAGACTAAACCTGAGGTTACCACTCCACAACATAGACTACCATACCAAATAATTACTCTCCATAACACATAATCCCACTCTACATAATTCCTATACACTAAATACCACGTACTTTCTATACACATACTTTTTACTGCACAACATACCACATAATTCCACTACACACAACGTACATCCACTCCACCCCAAAAACCATTAGTAAAAACGTTTACATTTACAACACCAATAGCTCTAACTCTTGCAAATGCGAAACCTATTACATTGCAAATGCTTCTTTAACTAATAGTCGGGTTTGCAGAGTGGTGGAGAAAGGGTGCTGGGCTTCCAACCAGCACTCAGGAATTCCGCTACGTAGGACTTACAGGAGGTACCATGAGGGCTTCTTGGCCCCCAAAGTCCCTCTAGAGCAGGGGTCTTCAAACTGTGGGGCCCAACCCCCAGGGGGGTGGTGGAGTGAAAGAAAGGGGGTCGCACATTACCAGTCACACTTCTGCCCTATGTTTCCCCAAAGCTGCGTGCCCGCGCATACTGTGATTTCTCCCCGCGCAGAGGCTCATTCGATGCGCGCATTACAAAGGGCATTCAGTATTGGGAGAAGAGGTATTTACGAGGTGTGAAGAGGGTTAGAGCTGAAACAAACTGCCTGCCAGGGACGCCAAAGGCATTCAGTCTCCTACTGTGAAGCACTTTTGAAACGGGACCCATTCCCTCCCCATGCAGCCACTGAGACTGGATTTTCCACTTTTGGAAGTATTTCACTGGATTGGGCCAAAGAATGGCTGTTTTAACTACAGAACTTAGTCTCCCACAAGGCATCACTTAAAAGTAATGCATATTACTCTTGCAATGTGCATTCTTTGAACTAAGTTGCTTATATGAGTTTTTAAAGGGCCACAATTGAGCACTCCAAGGCGGAAGCTGAAGACAGTGCGAGTTTCTCACAGGGCCTGTCAGTGGGACATAAAAGTGTTCAAAATACATGGTCATACAATCCTTGGCCTCTTTGCAGAGCGCACAGAGCAATACTCTAGTCACAATTGTGATTCTGTGCAAATGGTTTTCTAAAGGAGGTTCACAGTTGTCAAAATATTGACAAGGTGAAAGAAAAGAAAATTCGGTGCTTACACGTGAGTGCATGTGTTGTGTGTTTGGGGGGTGAATTGAAAGGGATGCAAGAAAGTGCATTCAAGAGAGAGTGACAAGAGGGTGCTGAATAGGACAAAGATGAGGTGTTAGATATGCAGATTTGGCATTAAAATGGGCTTAAATGTCTAACATAGTGAACACAAGGGGTGTGATTGAGACACTGAAGCTCACTACCCCTTTCACAGCTGCAGTTAAATTTAATTAACAGTCTCACAATTTCCAAACTGAAAATTTTTCAATAATAATTATTTACAACAAAATTATTGTTGCTATTAATTTAACTTAAACAGCTAACAACCATTGACAAAGCCAATAGTCCTGGCTGGTTTTAGGTGTATGTCTGTTATTATGATATGTATGAATAGAAGCAATAACAGAATGCATACAGAGGAACCAAAATACTGGTCGAATAGCATACTATGAAAACCACAGAAATTTAGATTACGTGTTTAAGTCACTCCCTTTATTATACAGGCCACACTCCTTTTTAAAGACTCTCACTTTTAGATCCCACTTAATACAGTGCTTCACCAGTGTTATTCTCCAGGGCTCTATATTTCCCCCTCCTCATCATGCTCTTCTCTGATGCTGTCTGCTGAACCCTGCTCTCCTCCAGTGCACCATTGCTTGTTCCTGACAGTGTTCTGTTCCAGTGCTCTCCTCTGCCACCTCCTCATTGTGCTCTCCTCCAGTACTTACTGCTAACCCCTTCTTTGTGCTCTCCTTCAGTTCTCCTTGCTCCTTTTTCTTGATCTTTTTAGGTGCTCTCTCCTGGAGCATGCTTTCTTATCTACATGCCACGATAGAGACGTGCCTTTTAATTTCAAGCAGATGGAAAGATAATCTGTCTCTTGGTGCATGCTTCTGTGAAGAGATGTAGGGAAGCCAGGTTATTTTCACCACAGGCATCCTTATCTGTTTCGCAGAATGTCCAGCTATGACAGGGCCAACCCTTAATTTTCTGCATGTAGGCTTTTTCATTATTTATCTCTCAAACTAACCACAAATGATCTTCATCACACCTTCATTTTATCACCATTGCAGGATTGCATGGGAGATTTTGCGTCTAAATTATGTTTCCATTGTGATCGGCACATTCGCATGGTTCTAATCCGTGACTACATTTCCTGGTGTTTCCTATTTCTGTTCCTAAATAAGAAAGATTATGTAATCACTGAAAAACAATACTCCTGGAACAATAAGCATCCTCCTGTTTTTGAACAACTGAAGAATTTTCTGTTCCGGATCCTAGAGTTTCTTTTATCTTCTTCTGGCTTAAGCTTAAGACAAGAATTTAGTTTACCTTTCATCAATATACCGTGTTCTACCACAGTTCCGAATTTTTAATACTGATCGACAACTATATTGAGTGCAGAATATAAATAACTATGTTGTCATGGTAAGTATATATATTAATGTTTAGATTTTCTATTCTTGGGTCCACCCTATTTAGGGGACCCCTGCTGCTCCCAGCCAGGGCAGGTGAGCTTCTAATGTGGCAACACGTATTCCTGCGGAGTGGAAGGCCCTTCACAAAGGTTGACTAGACATCTTTCTGTTGTTTATTGCTGTATTTTCGTTATAAACTGATACTGATGAGGTGAAATCTTTCCTCGGTGTTACAGTGTGTAAAAAAGGTCAAAATAATGAAGCAATACTATCCCAAAATATGCGGCCTCACATAGCATTATTTATATTTACTTACCATATAATTTAGTAGAGCCTGTCGTATAATTTGGTCCTCACCTACCTCATAATTCCAGTAGCTATGCCTATAAGTTTAGAATTTTTTGTCAGGAGGGGGTCCTTACGCCAGAAAATTTTGTCTGGGGGGTCTCGGCATCCAAAAGTTTGAAGACCTCTGCTCTAGAGTAAATTGGACTTCATCCCCCAACCCGTAGTGTGCCAAGAGGCGCGTTTGCAGAGTGGTAGAGAAAGGAGGCGTGGCCTCCGAAGACCTCTTAGCAATTCCACTGTGTGGGACTTACTGGAGGTAACAGGAGGAGTAGTTGGCCCCCAAGGACATCTTTGGGGGCCAACTACCCCTCCTATTACCTCCAGTAAGTCCCACACACAGCAGGATTGCTAAGTTCTTATAGCAGGCCACGCCCCCTTTGCCCACCACTCTGCAAACGCGTCTCCTGGCGCGCTCTTGGATGGGGATTAAAGTCCCCTTCGCTGCTGGGGGTCCTTAGGAGTCAACTAGCCTACCTGATATCTCCAGTAAGCCCTAGCTAGTGGGATTGCTGAGAGGTGGACACAGGCCATGCCCTCTTTCTCCACCACTCTGCAAACGCGCCTCCTGGTGCGCTCTTGGTTGGGGGATGAAGTCCCCTTGCCTCCTGTGAGTCCCTGGGGGCCAACTAGCCCACCAGGTACCTCCAGTAAGCCCCACACAGCTGTATTGCTGAGAGTGGTCCGAGGACACGCCCCCTTTTTACAACACTCTGCAAACGCGCCTCCTGCCGCACTGCTGCTCAGGGGATGAAGTCCACTTTAGTCCTGAGGTCCTCAGGACACAAGAGGACCTCTTCGACCCACCAGCAATGCACCTAGAGGCGTGTTTGCAGAGTGGTGTAAAAAGGGGCATGGCCTCAGACCACCTCTCAGCAATCCCACTGTATGGGGCTTACTGGAGGTACCTGGTGGGCTATTTGACCCCCAAGGACCCTCAGGATTCAAGGGGACTTAACCCCCCAACCCAGAACGTGCCAGGAGGCGTGTTTGCAGAGTGGTGCAGAGAGGGGGCGGGGCCTCCGGGAGAGGCCGTCTTTTTGTTTGTTTTGATATTATTAGAAGGGGGGCTGTGTGGCCCCCCTTCTCTTACTATTTTTTGGGCCCTGGGGACCCCATCCCCCAGGGTCTGACCCATTTTGTGAAAAAAATGAAAAAAAAACGGGAAGGGGGGGCCGTGCGGCCAATTTCGGACCCGGGAACCCCATTCCCCAGGGCATGGCCTTGTGTATTTTTTTCAAAAATGTATACGGGAGGGGGGCTGTATGGCCCCCCTTCCCTGGGCCACTTTTTGCCCCGGGGACCCCATCCCCCGGGGCCTGGCCTCGTTTTTTTTTTTTATGATGTATACGGGAGGGGGGCCACGCGGCCCCCCTTCCCTGGGCCACTATTGGCTCCAGGGACCCCATCCCCCAGGGGCTTGGCAAGACTTTATTTTATTTTTTTGGAGGGGGGGCCGCGTGGCCCCCCTCCTGAGGCCAATTATGACCCCGGGGACCCCATCTCCCGGGGCCTGGCCAGCCTATATTTTTTAATTATCTTTATTTAGGAGGGGGGCCGCGTGGCCCTCCTCCTCAGGCCAATTATGGCCCCGGGGACCCCATCCCCAGGGCCTGGCCTTATGTTGGGGACCGTGGGGGAGCCCCAATGCCCCAATGCCCCCACGGTCCCAGCCGGCTTCCTGCCTCCTGCTGGAGCCGGCATTGCTTTTGGACAAGGGAAGCTGCTAACATGCAGCTCCCCTTGTCCAAAAGCAATTCTGCTTTGCTTCTTGGAAGCGAGAGCAGGTTTCCTGCTCTCGCTTCCAAGAAGTAAAGCAGTGTTTGCTATGGCAGGGCGGGAGCCGGGCTCCCACCCTGCCATAGCAAACGGCAATGTCCCGGGGGTGGGCATTGCAGGAGCCGGCCCTGGGGTGTGGCGGTCCCCAGGGCCATATAGGGCTCCAGAAGGGGGGCCACGCGGCCCCCCTCCCAGCAAGTTTGAAGCCCCAGGGAGGTGGTGGTCCCCGTGGCCGGGGGTCCGCTACAGACCCCCGTATTTACATATTCAATGCTCCGGTGAGTTGGTGGTCCCCGGGGCTTGGGGGGACCGTGTGGCCCCCCGCACTTCATGATCAATGCCCTGGGGAGGCGGTGGTCCCCGGGGCAGTGTGGGGAGGAGCAGGAGACCCCTCCCTACACACTTTATGCCCATAATGATCAATGCCCCGGGGAGGTGGCGATCCCTGGGGCAGCGTGGGGGGGAAGGAGCCCCCCCACACATTTTTTTCAAGCCCCGGGGAAGTGGTGGTCCCCGGGGCTGCGGGGGGCACGTGCCGCCGCATACATTATCAACATTGCCCCCGGGACCTGGCCCACCCGGGGGCTTAAGGAAAACAAAGCGCGGGAGACCGCGCTTCAGTTTTTGTTTGTTTTTTCAGCCGGATTTGCGCACCAAGCGCGAGTTAGGGCGGATTTTTTTTTTAATGCTTTTTTGGGCCCTGGGGGTCCTTGTGGGACTCCCTGAGCAGGCCTAGGAGGTCAGGGTGTTTCTACCCTGCCCCCTTTTCTTGTTTTTAACTTTTTCTTTACCTTTTTCTTGTGACTTGGTTTTACCAAGTCACAAGATGGCTGCCAACACTTCCTGGTTTGGAGTGGTGGCAGCCAATCAGAATGAAGCTCCTGCTCGGGAGGGTTCGCGAATCCTCCTCGGTGCTCAGATATCGATATTTTTATTGTTTGAATTCCTCAGCAACTACTGAACGGATTTACACCATTTTAAAAAAAAGTCGCTTTCCGAACAAAGAGCTACCTTTTTGCCAAATTTGGTGTAATTCCGTTCATCAGTTCGGGCTGTAGCCGTGTCTAAAGATCCTATGGAAATTAACATGGGGAAAACGCATTTTGGGACCCCCTTTTTTCTCCGCCCCGCTTGACGAATCACCCCGAAACTTTCAAGACAGGAGCTGACCTGAGTGAACCATTAGTTTTGAAAATTTCGCGAAGATTTGTCAAACGGCGCCAAAGATATTGGCAAAAGAAAAACGCTTTTTGAATAGAAACAAGGTCCTAACTATAACTACCTACTGGCGACCGCCAGTAGGAAATATATATCGATATATAGATATATATATATATAGATATATAGCTATATCTATATAGATATATATTACCTACTGGCGGTCACCAGTAGGTAGTTATAGTTTGGACCTGATTTCTATCAAAAAGCTGTTTCTCAGATGCCTATATCTTTTGCGTTGTTTGCCGAATTTTCATGAAATTTTCAAAACTAGTTTGACGCTCACTTCAGCTGCTGAATGGAATTACACCAAATTTGGCAAAAAGATAACTCTTGGTCCAGAAAGCTCTCTTTTTGTTAAATGGTGTAAATCCATTCAGTAGTTCCTGAGAAATGTAAAGATTTCTCAGATATACAACTGTGGCTGCGGTGGATCCGCGACCCCTCCCGATCTGATTGGCTGCCAACACTTCAAACCAGGAAGTGTTGGCAGCCATCTTGTGACTCGGTTGAACTGAGTCACAAGAAAAAAGATTAAAAGAAAAGAAAAGGGGGCAGGGTAGAAACACCCTTACCCCCTAGGCCCCTGGGGGGGGGTCCCTCGCGGCCAAAAAAGCATTTTTATTTTAGATTTTCAGCGGGAGTCATGTTGAATCTGCAACTCCCACCTAAATTTGTTTTTAAACGAAGCGTGATCTCCCGCGCTTCGTTAAATAAAGGCCCCCTGGGTAGGACAGGTCCCGGGGTAGTTTATGAGTGAATGCGGGGGTGCCTATGTGGCACCCCTGCGCCCCTGGGACTGCTGCCTCCCCGGGGCAAAGATAATTAAGGGAGTTCGGGCCCCCGCAGCCTCGGGGACCACCACCTCCCCTGGCTAATTGTTAAAAAAGGTGCGGGGGAGGCCCTATGACCTCCCCCGCAGCCCCGGGGAACACCACTTCCCTGGGGCTTTAACATTTTATTATGAGGTGTCTCATGGACCTCCCTGGCCCCAGGGACCACCACTTACCTGGGGCTTTAACATTTTAATTTGGGGGGGCCTCACGGATCCCCCGCCGCACTGGGGAACACCACCTCCTGGGGCTTTAACATTTTAATGTGGGGGGCCGCATGGACCCCCCTGGGCCCGGGGACCACCACCTCCCTGGGGCCAAACTCTATAGCTAAGAAATGGGAGGGGGCCGCATGGCCCCCCTTCTGGAGCCTTAGATGGCCCTGGGGCCGCCACCCACCAGGGCCCGCCCCAGCAATGTCCCGGGGGGCCCACCCCCAGGACACTGCAGTTTGCTATGGCATGGTGAGAGCACAGCTCCCGCCATGCCATAGCAAACAAGTGCTCTGGTTTCAAAAAGCAAGAGCATTTTGATCTCGCTTGCTGAAAGCGGAGCACTTTGCTTTTTACACACAGGGAGTTGCATGTCAGCAGCTCCCTGTGTGTAAAAAGCAATTCCGGCTTCCATAGGAGGCCGTAGCCGGCTGGGACTGCGGGGGCCTTCAGGCTCCCCCCCTCCACCATCCCCAAGAAGAGGCCTGGCCCCGTGTGATGGGGTCCTCAGGGCCGAAAGTGGCCTCAGGAGGGGGGCCGCACGACCCCCTTCCTTGTAAAAAAAAAAAAAAAAGGAGCAGGCCCCGGGGGATGGGGTCCCCAGGGCTAATAATGGCCTAAGGAAGGGGGGCCACGCAGTCCACCTTCCCATACTTGAAAAAAAATAATGAAAGGCCGGGACCCAGGGGATGGGGTCCCTGGGGCCAAAATCGACCTGGGAGGGGGGCTGTGCGGCCCCCTCCTTTTTTTTATTACAAAAAATGAAAAATGGGCAGGCCCCGGGGATGGGGTCCCCAGGGCCCAAAATGGTCCAGGAAAGGGGGGGCCACAGCCCCCCTTCCTAGAACTTAAAAAAAACATGGCAACTCACTGGAGGCCCTGCCTCCCTTCTCCACTACTCTGCAAACGCACCTCCTGGCATGCTGCTGGTTGGGGGATGAAGTCCTCTTGACTGCTGACGGTCCTTAGGGGCCAACAAGACCTCCTATTTCCTCCACTAAGCCCCACACAGTGGGATTGCTGAGAGGTGGTCAGAGGCCATGCCCCCTTTCTCTACCACTCTGCAAACGCACCTCCAGGCACACTGCTGGTTGGAGTTTGAGGTCCACTGGCCTCCTGAGGGCCTCAGGACTAAAGTGGACTTTTTCAAGTAACACAAAGTAGCACTGGGTATTACTTTGTATCAAGGGGGCATACCATAGGTTGTATATGGGCGTTCCCATGGAACTACCCATGGATTGTGACACAAAGCCCTAGCTACTAAAAAGGTAGACAGGGCTTTGCACCAAGACTTTACACTGCCTCGAAGCAGGAGTAACGTAGAAAACAATCCAAACTTTTCCAATTTTGTATGTGTGCTATAATATACAGCAAACATGCAAACTCGGATACGTTTTAAACTGTGTCTAAGCATTGTATTTTGTACTGGAAGGGTATAATTCCATTGTTGAACTGGAATTTTAGGAGGTTTGGCAATCTAGCACTGCCAGATAGGCCAGGTTGAACAGTCCAGTTTGTGGCCTATTTTTTACTGGTTCAGTTGGTTATGACAGGACCAAGGAAAAATACAGCTCACACACTACAACTTTTAAGCTGGCCCTCCTAGCACTGTTACTGACAGGCTGCCTGAAAGGCTAATCCAACACTGTACTCTTCCAGTCTAAAATCTATGCTAGACACCACACACACACCATTGCACTATAGTGCAAGGATGTGTGGGTGGTGAAAGGATGTCTACAGTGTGCAGGTGCAGGGGACAAGAGAGAGTGCCAGATATTAGTAGATATTACTCTATTCTGTTCCCTCCCTTTGACACAACGCAGTGCAGCATCTGTGTTGCATCAAATGTAATTAAATCTGGCCCAATATGAAAAAGTAACTTGGTTGTAACTCAGAAAGTGTTTCTAAGCAGGTAGTTGAAGTATATATGACTTCTGAGGGCCCAGGGCATGCTGACACTCTCAAGCAACAGGTGTTCTAACTGAGTGCAGTTTCCATCACTCTGTTGTTTAGAACCATACAATGATACGCACATTTTGCTGTTGGTTGCTTTGATTTCCACTTCAGCCATGCTTCTTTTGGTTTGTGTCCATCATTGCCAACTCCTGGTGATGTGCTGGTTAGCACTGCACACCTCTTCTTATTGTTATGAGATCAATACATAAACACCCATTCTCAATCAGAGGCAGAAGTAGTAATTTCCTCGTTCTCCAGCACTTTCCTTCCAGCCTCTATACTGGATTTCTCATATGTGGTGTCATATTCATAGAGAGAAGGTCATCAGGAAGCATCCGTTTTGACTATATGATCTTGCAGATTGGTTGGGCCTAACATGGTCCCTCTTGTACTGTGCGTCATACGTAAAAACAACCACCTTATAAGCAGTGACAAATGAAAACACAGAATAAAAAGAGCATGTGTGTGTGCTCGCGCACAAGTGTTTTCTCTAGAGATAGGTCACCTTTGCAAAATTGAATATTTTGACAACAGTTAGAAATAAACATTACTAGTACGTACCTACGAACAGTAATTGTTTTTTTAACAAATGATTACTATGTCACTTCAATACAATGAACCCTTTTTATTTAATAAAAGTCATAAGTACGAATGTTAAATTACCAAAATCTGCTAATGTGGATAGCATTACAGTACCATCTAAATACACATAATTAATAATCCAAAAACATTAACACACCCAACTAGAATGGCTTTCCGAGGCCTGTAAAATAGTTTTATTAGGACAGCAAAATTACCACACATAGCGTTGTCAATACACTTGCCAATTTGAGGTCAGAAACCTATGACTCACAAATCTAGAGACAGTAAAGATTGAGTAAAGGCAGAAATGTGGTCTGTAAACTTACTTGCTAACCTTACAGGCTGTAAATAAGGGTATTATTACAGCTTCACCATCTGACTATGCTTCAGCACTGTGATTCTGGACAAATCACTTCACCTCCTTACGTTCCATGCTGTAGGTGTGTGTTGTGTAAACTGTAAGTGTGCACAGTTAGTTTTGGCTGTACTCAGATGAATCTCCATCTAACATTTCACAGTTGTGGGACTAAGCAACAATGTCCATTGATCAAGTCATTCTTCCCATTATAGTTAAGGCATTCCTTGAATTTCCAGATCATCTCACTTCATAATGTAACTTCATTTGAACATTCTCCTGATGTAATATTTTGATTTCCTGTAAGCTCATAGGAGAATAACCACTAATGGGAAATGCTGCTTTGAAGACGTGTGCAGTATAAAACCTAAGTACATGAGTACCAGTTCTGCAGGCTGCTCCTTGGTGTGGAACCATCAGGCCCTTCAAACCGATAGTTTGAGGGTACACACATAATCGATGACTTAGTGAGACAAACTGACATTTTGTCAGTGTGTACGTCCAGTGCGGCTGGACAAAGGCGGTCTTTCTTTAAGTCATTTGTCCAATTGCTACATGGTTAAGTTAAAATTTTCCTCTCAGGAGCATACAGAAAAGTGGAACATATACCAGCAACTGCCAAAATAGAAAATGAATGAATAAAAACTGTAAGGCTAGAAGGACCATAATGAGGGGATACAACTTAATAATGATTGAACACCAAACACATATTCCTGTTGAGCTTAAAGAAAAGTAAAATGTCTCAGTAAATTCAAATAAGAAAATGAATTAACGAGTAAAGACTGTGAGATCACAGGTACCATGATGCCAGATGAAAAATTAATCGGAAGAAAGCCACACCTGCCCAGTCTCACCATAGCCATACCCACGAAAGGTGAAAGAAAGCTATATTTTTGGAGTTTTTTTAATGTAGCCACACAATTAGCTCTGCAAATGTTGCCTGTGGACTTTTGGGGTTGTTTGTCTGCATAGTGGAGATTTCTCTCTTGCCGCGGTACTCTGACACCTTGTCATTTATAATGACCGAACAAGAAACATACATATGAATGCAAACTTGCTCTTTTCTGATGTTGAGTTTAGAGAAAAGCAAAACATGTGTCAGGGAGCACCAAAGGAAAAATGAGTGAGTGTAAACTGTTGACTACAACTACCCGAATGCCAAGAGACAAATGTATAAAAAGAGGCCTCTCTTCCCTAATTTCACTGCACTGCTGAAATGAAAAGAAAGCTGGCTTGTTTGAGGGCAGCCTCGCACTTGTCATTGTCAATGTGTACGCATGTGTGATGTCGCAATCTTTACATTCGGCTACCCACCTTCCCTTCACATCCGGGTCTCTGTATTAAATAGAGGGCATTGCATGTCACCACGAGGTGCTACATCTGAGCACCACGTAGGGTAAAAGCCCATTTCTATGTGTCTGCCTTCTCACGCGTCCTGCTGTGTACAGCAGTTACCAGATAGTTAGCCGTGTGTGCAGTGCATTAGGCTAATTAGCAACATTGACTAATGGAAGTGCTATCCGAACATCCCATGTCCCTGGGGATTGGCCCGCCATCGGAGCAAATGAAGAGCTCTTCGTGCTCAATACATTACTGCACTTAAGATAACTAACTGCCTGCTGATATCACTGTGGCGCGGGGGGAGGGGGATAGGGGGCTATGGGGCGTGAACAAAGCATTCAATACAATGTTAATCGCATGGTGCAGCACCAACTACATGTTCTTAATGAAGCACACGACGTGTCATCACCTGTTCAAGATGCATATCATAACGAATTAAAACCAATTAATTAAAAAAACATTGCATTAATAATATTGAAATTCGAGTTTAAATGTTATATAAAAAAGCATACAAAATAACACTGAAAGAAAAGCTGAACTTTGTCAGTGTCTATGGTTTCGAATTAAGCCTTAATTTCCAAGGCCCAATATTCTAAGCCGTGTGCACAGACCATTAGGTAATCCCTGCACACCGGCTGGTTTGCAAACAGGGCTTCCTTGTGCAATGTCATTGATTTAATCATGTAGTCATGGCAAAATTTGCATCTGCAGTAGGTTATAAAACCTCCTCCCACATTGGTAATATTTAGGCAGGAGGACGCCCTTCAAATGCCCGCAAATGCAGACGAGAACAACTGAAAGGAACAGCAGACTAAGAAGTGAACAATATTTTTTTATTAGAAGGCCATGTACTCTAAAGGGACACGGGCAGCTTAAAAAAAGAATCTTGTCTCGGAAGAAATATCGTCGGGAGGAGCAAGCTGCAGGCCTTTCCACCACCATATGGTCCCTTCGAGAAGGCGGCCATGATTTCCAAAATGGAAGCTGACCCACAGAGACACTTTCTCCTTTACAAATCAGGTGGAATCATAATGTGAGTTCAAACAACTGCCTGTGACTCGCAAATAGGACGGGGACGCCCCTTTCACTCCCCCTCCTATTTGTAATTCAGAATGAGTCACAATAGTCACTTCGCAAATTGAAAGCACTTTTCCAAACCTCAAACTAACCTTTGTTCATTGCTCCATAGCTCTCTGCGGTCACAAAGCCTGTGATTTTGCAAATCCACAGTAGTTTACCAGCATTATAACAATAGAAGCGCTAAACCTTGATGAGTATTGGATGTTTTTGAGTGGAGTCTGTGGGAGTCTATTTTATTTAAATATGATGTGGAAAAGGTACAGGAGTGTGAAAGTATGTTGGCCAATCTGTGTGGAGCAGCACAATTTTATTTCTACCCTTACACATCACAGAAGCGCAATATATATGTGCATTTTTCACCATATAATCTGTGTGTCTTAACTTTACTAATGAGAGGTGAAGTGTTCAAATGTATTACAGAAATGCTTTCATTGTATAAACTAGAGATTCATAAACGTGTGCATACTAATGTTTTGCTTAACCATGAAGAAATGTAGGTCTTATACATATTTTCACTTATGTCTCAAGTTATGTTGCATTTTGTCACCAACCTGGGGCTGAGGACACAATGCATTATTTTCCTGGAGCGGACTGCGCCCTTCTTCTGTTGCAGAACTCGTCCGTCAAGAGAATACAGACAGGAAGTCAGGCAACTGGAAACAAACCAGAATTACCTTGGGACTGGCGTGCCCCTGGAAGGAAGAAGGTGGAGTCCGGAACAAGAGGAGGAGAAAAGACGGAAGGTCGAGACTGCTCGGCGTCTGCAGTGACAACGGAGAAGGGTGAAGACGGACTTCCTATACTGGAGAACGTGGAAGCTGAGAAGCCGACAAGCCAGAGGCCAGAGAGCTCTATGCGGGATGAAGGAACAGAGTAACAGGAGCAGTACCGAAGCCGCATCCTGATCGCCGGTTGAGCACAACTTCCAGCCACGTTCCCGGAGGGATCAGGTGTGTGGACAGCTCATAGATTAAGTCGGGGAGAGGGAGTGTAAATCCTAAACGGGAGGCGGAAAAGTAAAATACCCTTATCCAAATACGAGGAAAGGGGAGGGGAAAACAGAACTATATTTAACCCTACCACTTGAGGAGAACTACTTACACTAAGAGTTTAAAGAAATAGAATTATTGACTCTATATTGTTTGCTACTGGGGCCCATGACAGGGCTGTTATTTTTGGTTACCAGCAATTTTTTTTCATATTTCAAACAATTCTATATCTCGGATCACCTTTTCTTTATAACCTCACAAGAAAGAGAGAAAAAGTTAAAATAGGAATCACTAGACGAACCTTACCTAAAGGATTAAGAAAATATATATATATATCAGGGACTTACCTGACTTTTCCTTTCTGTCGAGGTTGGCAGTGGACGGCAACTCCAAAGACCGTAAAGAAAGGGAGAAGAACAAGGAGATTAACTTGGGACATCAAATCATCTTCTTAACAAGATCAACAAATAAAGTGCATTTATTTCACTTTAAGAAATCGACTCTGGCATTAAATTCAGCTACACATTTATTTGAAAATGCACCACGTATGTAAGCATGAACTCATTTACCTATGTTCGCATTTAGATTGAGGCATTTATTTTGAAGTTATATGTGCACATATAATCATGCACCTGAAGTGCACATCATTAAGCTTTACCATAGCTAAATCGAGTAGGCCTGAATTTGAAATGCAGTTTTCTTGCCTTGCATGTTCTCTCCTCTGCAGATGCGGTTTCTAGGCTTCAGTGGCTAGACAAAAGAGTGATATGTATTAGAGATAGTGAGGCCTGAGAAGAAAATCTTGACAGAGACGTGAAAAGTGAATAAGCTAAAGAAGCTTCCTATTCATCGAATAGCAGTAACAGTGTACTACCCAAGGTCATGTGAATGTCCAAATTTCATGGGATGATAAAATCTGGAGATGTTGCCACTGTGCTATGTGAAGTGCAACACCATTGGTCCCTTGAAGGGTGGTGTGAGGATCGGATGATGAGGATGTATCTGTATGCTTTAATTAACATATACACTGTTAGTGTTTGGAGGAGATCCCTTTGGACTTTGGAAGATACAGAACTCTCTGCTCACCTGATTCTTGAGAGTGTAAAGCTATATGTTAAACACTTGTTCCCTTTTAGAAGATTTCTACTGAAATCTTCACTATGCTAACACCTTCCTGCTTCTTACATTTCTCTGAGGTTTTTCATTCAGAACCATCCTCAATCTAAACTTAGAGCCCTGGTTAGATGACTTTAAAATATATACATGATGGGAAAGGAGAGTTTGGGTTTCTTTAAGGAACATTAACTTCTGTTTTTCGCCATTTGTAGTCATGTGGCTGCATTGTCGTATATCTAATGCATTCAAAACGGAATCTACTTCGCTGATTAACGCTTCCTTTTTGAATTCTGTATCTAAATGATGTTCAATTTGCATTGATTTGAATTGATTATTAATGTTCACACCAGAATTACGATCAGAAAAAAGCCACTGCAAGAAACTTGAGCGGGTCTGGCGCCAAGCCTACGATCCTGAAGCAAAAACAATTTACAGAAAGGCAATAAAACAATTTCACAAATTAAAACGCAATACTATTAAGAACCACATTGCTAATCAAATAAAATCAGCCGACAATTCCATTAAGGAAGTCTTTAAAATTATCCAAGGGTTCCTTAAACCAGAGACAATGAAAAGCAATGTTGTCCCCTCTGCCACACTCTGTGAGGATCTCTCGGTCTTCTTCCAGGAGAAGATCCAAGACATCCACGCAGCATTTCCTGAGACGGAACTATCAAACACATCACTGTCCCTCCTCTTTCCACCAAAAACATGGTCTGAATTTAGCCCTCTTGACTTGGATACGTCCCTTAAGCAGTTGGAAAAAACTAAATCCAGGTCCCCACTTGACCCTTGTCCGGCCAGGTTCTACAAAATTTTAGCACCACTGCTTAACCCTGCCCTAAACCAGCTCTGGAACACCTCGTTGGAAACTGGCATTTATCCATCTAGTTGGAAAATTGCTGTTGTTCAACCGATTCTCAAGAAGGAGAATGCAGATCCTGCAATATTGAAAAATGTCAGACCTATCTCCCTTCTACCAGCACCTGCTAAGATCCTTGAAAAAGTAGTGCAGAAACAATTATCCATGTTTCTTGAAACCAATAAACTACTCCATGACTCTCAGTCTGGATTCAGAGCAGAATATAGCACTGAGACAGCATTACTCGAAGTGGCAGAAACTATCCGGGAGACAATGGATAAGGGGAACTGTGCAATGCTGGTGCTATTGGACCTGTCGGCGGCATTCGACACAGTTTCACATAAGATCCTCTTAGACAGGCTCAGACAGTTGGGAGTGATGGGGACTACCCTAGCTTGGTTCAGATCCTTCTTAGACGGCCGCTCCCAGAGAATCCGGCTGCACCCGTACACCTCCAACTCTCGCCCTCTGATCTGTGGAGTACCTCAGGGTTCGGCCCTCAGCCCAACCCTTTTTAATGTCTATCTCGCTCCCCTCGCCTCATTGATAAAGCAACACGGTGTCGATGTTGTCTCATATGCGGATGACACGCAGCTCGTGTTTTCTTTCCAAGATCAATCTGAGGCGGCATTTTCAAACTTTAGGCAGTGTTTTATGGATATCTCCATATGGATGACTGCTAACTGCCTAAAGTTGAACACAGATAAAACGGAGGTACTTTTCTTCAATCAGCCCTCCCCTCCTTTACCCGACCTTTGGTGGCCCGCAGAACTCAATCCCCCTCCCCTCCCTGTCTCGTCCGCCAGGAACCTGGGTTTCAAACTGGACACTACCTTCAATCAATCAATCAATCACAGAATTTGTAGAGCGCACTACTTACCCGCGAGGGTCTCAAGGCGCTGGGGAGAAAAAAGGGGGGGGTGCTGCTACTGGTCGAACAACCAGGTCTTGAGTAGCCTCCTGAAGGTCAGCAGGTCTTGGGTCTGTCGTAGGCTTAGTGGAAGGGTGTTCCAGGTCTTGGCGGCGAGGTGGGAGAAGGATCTGCCGCCGGTGGTAGTTCTTCGAATGCGAGGGACGGTGGCGAGGAGAGGTCGGCGGAGCGGAGCTGGCGGTTGTCATGCAAGACATGCTTTTGGAAGATGAAGGCCCTACGGAGATTCCTTCACTTCCTACCAATGGACTGCAGAAAAACAATAGTCCATGCGGTGATTACGTCACAGCTCGACTAATGCAAACAGTTTGTACCTGGGGCTGCCAGCATACCTGTTCAGGAAACTGCAAACGGTGCAAAACGCGGCAGCCAGGCTTATTAGAAACGTCCCGCTAAGGCATCACATCTCCCCGCATCTGGGCAGCCTTCACTGGCTGCCCGTTAAGAGGAGAACCAAGTTTAAAGCACTGACCCTTGCCTACAGAGCACTCAACGATATTGGCCCCCAATACCTCAAGAAGAGAGTCCGCAAATATCATCAGTCAAGGACCCTTAGATCCAACCACCTTGAGCGCCTTGTCATCCCCCGCTTTTCTAAATCCAGAATAGGAGGACGGTCCTTTTCCGTTAAAACCGCGACCTTGTGGAACTCCATGCCGGACCACATCAGGAAAGCTAAGTCGGAACTTATCTTTTGGAAGGCTTTGAAGACTTGGCTCTTCAGCCTCCCTTAGCACACAGTGATTCGACATCTTTAGCTTCCCCTCACCTTCATCTGTATCCGCTAGCGCCGGGACACCTCCGTTGAGGGTAGCTGCACGCTTTATAGGCATAAAATAATAATAATAATAATGTGTAATATACCCACTTAACTTTAGTTACTGATTCCTGCTCCTTATTGTGTGGTCAAATGGGCTACATGAACTTTAAATTCTTTTATTGACTGCTAACCCCTTTGCCTTTCAGTCAACCACAAAGGTCTATTAGACGGAAATGGTAATCACGTTCAAATGCACCACCATGTGTTTGGTAAGTGATTTATAATTAAATCATCTTTATTTTCAGCACATTAGGGTGGAGAGTTGCTAAAATAGTACAATGTTGAAATGCTCATGAGGCAGGTAATGTTGGACTAAAAATGCAAAATGTTATTCAGATAGGAGAAACCTGAATACAGGAGGAGCAAAGAAGTCAATAACAGAAATAGTGCTCTATGTTAGCTCATGTAGTTCAGCCGCAGTCCGTGCAGGTAACATCGGTGTGGCCGTGTAAGAGGGGATTCCGAGGGAAAATTAAATAAGTAATTAATTTTCCCTCGGCATCGTCCCTCGGTATCCCCCCTTACACGGCCCCACCGCCCCACTGCTGTTACCTGCACGCACCGCGGCTGATGTAGTTTAATGGATAGAATGCTCACATTAACACCACAGACCGTATTTCAAATCCTGGTTTTGGCAGTTGAGCAAAAATCATGTGAATCTGGGAAATCACTTTGTCTCTCAGTGCTATTAATTATGAACATGAATGACATCATTATTGTGAGAAAGTGAATTATAAATTGGGGTGAATAGTAGTCCACTACAAGTAATATTGTCACTATTTCTGTTAAGTCCTGTAAAGGATTCAGTCATTTAAACCTGAGCTCAAACTCTGGTAGCTAGGGCACAGAGAGGACAGGCTTAGATTAAGAACATTTTGAAACCATTTAGAATACCAAAACAGTTACAACGTCGAAAATCCAACATGATAAAAAATTAACTCCAATTTATAAAAATAGAGAATATTTTGATAAACAAATGACACCAAAATGACACACATCCATTAAGGAGATCTGGAGACATGCATTTTTAAAGCTTAAAATAAAGATAATGCCAAAAAGCACAAAGTGCCAACCACAGGCAACTGGCCTCGCTAGACTGGGACAAGAGTAAGGTTTAAGGCAGGCCATGATGGAGTGTGGATTGGATACTAGGACCAGGTTGGTCCTGGTCAAAGAGTTACCTTTGGACGTAAACATATTCAGAAAAGTTAAGAGTCCTCAGCAGGGCAAGGCTGCTGGTTGGATCTGAAGACGGATTGTTGATGACAGTTTGATGAAGGAGAAGGTTTTGTAAAGCCATCAATGAAGTTGGGAAAAGCTCAGAGAGGGAAAAGTCTGGAGTTCACACCCAGGAAGACATAAATGCTAATCTGATGGTGCTTGGAGTCGGGCCCTGTGAAGATTTCTTCTTTTGGACTTAAACCCTTTTATGGAAATCAGATTTCTACAGCTGGGCAAGGCTGCAGGCGTAGTTAGAGAGGGTTCGACATCGTCAAATGCTGATCGGCCTCGGGCCCTCTGAATCACATTTGCTGCTGTGGAGAAGAGTGTAGTGTGAGCTGCAGCGAAGTCAGGCCCACCGGTGATAGACCCCCGGAGGATGGGCTGGCAGTTTGGTCCCAGATCGATGATGGATCGCAAACTAAAAGTCTTGAAAAAGTTTCTTCTAAGTCCCAGCTTTTAGAGTTAGACAGGAGGAGTATACTCTGACACCAGCCAAGTGTTCCTGGATCGGAACAGCACTTGGGACTCAAGGCTCAATCCAGCAGAAGCCTCCAGCAAGGTCCAGGGGAGGTCCAAGTGAAACTGGTCAGCTGGGCTCTTTCCAGAATGTGGACTTCTTGCAGCTTTGCACTTCTTTGTCCTGATGCTGTGTAAACTAAGACTCTAGCTTACCTCTACAAGGTTTGCTTTCACACCCACGGGCGTCACAAGTGAACTTAGTTCAATACAGCAGCAACTGAATGTGAAAAAAACAGGTTGTTGTAGACTCATGCAACCCTGGTCAATATTTTTGATGTGGTTTCTGTGCTTTCTAGGTTACTAGCAGTCCCTAAACAGGGATTCAGAGACACAGTTGTAATTTAAGAGATTAGTTTCTTTTTTTATACTATTACACACAAGAACTGCACTAAGAAAAAACACTTTATGCATAAAAATGCTTATTTCAGCAGGCTCATCCTGTTGCTTAGCACATTAAAAATAACCACAAAGAATATTATTAAAACAGCACTAAAGCATGTTTTCTGAACAACGAAAACAATATGACGAGTTCTACCATAGTGGAAATATCATCTAGCAACCTAACACCCTAAAACCTACTTCTTTGCACTATACTATGAGAGCACAGAGTAGCGTAACTTGCAGCTAGATTTTCTTAGAGAGAATCAACACACAGCATAACTGTTTACAGTAATTATCAGTAGCTGGGCGGGAGTGTTCCCTTGAAAGGAAAACATGCATCAGCTCCTTTCCTCCCGAATTTGGCTCAGTATCATATTTCAGTGCAGAACAGGATATTGCAGTATCACAGCAGTCTGGCAGACTCTGTCATGATTTTCTGAAAGTATCTTGTGCTATAATTTGGGAGAAAACATCTCCTGCCAAGTGGTCTCGTGATGGGCCTTCTATACTGTGGCTTATCTGATAAGGGCATAACTGGCATAACGTTAGGAATGTCTGACACAGCCTGTGTGTATTAATATGCTACTCTTAGATTTTTGTTATAAACAAGTAAGGTAATACACATCAATTCAGACTACATTGTTTATGGTATTATTATTGTCTGACCTTTAAAGATAACAAGGCACTTGTCCCAGACTGACACTGCATCAGGTGTTTTATTGACATCATTGTCTATGTGTCAGGAGTCTTAAAAATGGCATTGTCTGAATGACTGGACACTTTCACAGGTTCTTGAAACGAAAAGGACAGACATTATTTGTGTCAATGGCGGACATGTCAATGATTAGGCAAAAATACAGAAGTCGGGCCTTAGGACGTTACGCCATCCCCGGCTTGTACATCTGAATGTGGCATAATGGGGTCGACACTAGGTCTAAGGATTTATCAATTTTATAGAGAAATCCATACTCTCAAAACAGTGAGATATAAAACTCTATATCGAAGATAAATGCATAAATTTGTCATACACATATAAAGCATAAAATGAATATATGTAAATGTAACATCATAAAAGATTTGATAGCATGAAATAGATAATGCAGAAAAGTATGCATGAACACTTTTATTAAGCCTTGCATGTTTCAAGCAAAGAAATATTCAAAACATTATAATATATAAAAGATGTTATACACTACATTATTTTAAAAGCATATTAAAGCATTATGCCATTTTGAGAGAGATATGTTTGGTTGATTAAACAGATCAGGCAGGATATTGAATATGCCAAATTAAAAATAATGCAGCTTGAAAAAGAAATAGAAAAAATAGTTAAAATTTTTCTGTTTCACAATACATTGTAGTAGATACAAGATCCTGTGCATGTTTCTTGTTAAACTTGCTTTTAGTGCTCATCTGAGGATAAGTCAATGACATCAGGTTCACATTTAGCATATGTGTGGTCATGGAGAAAAACAGTCTTAGTGTGCTTGTTGTCATTAGCTCGCAAAGTAGATGGACCAGGAAGTGGTTGCCATTCTAAAGCACTCAGTGATGGTGAAACTACTTCGTTTGGAGGCTCGAATAATAGCAGTGATGCTAGTCAGTCTTCTGGAATCTCATCAAAGAGTGACGCTGGTGATATTGATCCATCATTATTAGCATCTTGCAAAAAGGATAAATGCATTGCTCTGCATTATCTCTGGTGTGATTGCAGTGGTTGCAGGAGCATTTCCATGTCTAGGAAATACATTGGGGACTGCTCCAGGTGTACATCTAAGATTATTTCAGCTGGACCGTTCATACGCCAGAAAACAGGTTTCACTTGCATAGCTCTATTTTGATAAAAAAAAGACAACATCCACTTTCTCTAAGTTTGGAAAGCCAAGCATGTCCCAGATAGAGGGCTATGGTTTTCTGCATTTCTGTTGAGTGGGATACTGTACTCCATGTTATTCATTTCCTTGTTGGATCATTAGGAAGGTGACAGTACCACAGCTGATGAGCAGGAAAATGGTAGGAAATCTTCCAAAAAGGCTGAAGAATAAGGAATGAAAAATGATGGTATCAGTCCAAACACAGGTTTAAATCCAGTCACTAGATGATATCCAATGTTCTTAAAAAAGTGCACAATACCAGTTGTTGTTGATGCATTAAAGACCGTATGGACAATATCAGCAAAGTGAGTCAGGTATTGTGGCTGTAACAGCCTCTGAATTTCCGAAGCGGTTCTGGCTGTCTGCAAGTTATAAGCTTCTGCCACAGAAGTCAAAGGGACTCTCTTGTAGTAATGCAGTGACTAATTTGCTAAGTTTGTCAAAGCGCATGCCCCTCATATGAATACTCGGCCAAGGGAAACTTTTGATTACATGCTAAGGCAGTGGGTACAAGGTTCTTCTACAGCACTGTATTGCTTCAGAAACCATAATCACATAAAGTTGGCCAGCTTTTAACTCTCAGCAACTGATGTTGGTTAACATTAAATAAGAACCGTTATTCAGTAGTTCCTGGAGTGTGAGGATGGATGAAATGGGAGTAACTGATAGGACACAAGTTATCTCAGGCATCAAAGCATTACACATGCCATGTAATGAAATTGAATCAGATAACACAGGGTTATATCATTTAAAACATGTAAGAAAAAGGATATTTCCAGATAGATGTGAATTGTGCGTTGGTTCATACCAGTTTAAAACTTGTATTTCTGACAATCATGAAAATGAAAACTTGTTATAGGCAGGGAAATAATGCCATTGATTAGCCATGTAACAGGTGGATTTTCACAAACTGAAAATAGTGTTTCTTCCATTTGTTCAATACTCATCAAAGTTTGATTCTTTTTTTAACCATTGTTTCCTATGTCAATGTTAGATTATAAGGCTCATAAATAGCTGTTGCATTCAGACGTTGCAAGGGCACATAACCTGATTGATGAGTTTGTAAGGCCCAATTTAACTGCATCATAGCTCCTAACTGAGCCTGGCCATGTAGTAATCAACCCTAGTCTCCTTTAAGAAGCTCAAAGGCTGAGGAAGTGATGTTGTTTAATGAATACACTCTTTTACAAAGCGTGTGCTGTTTGCAAGTTTTCTTTTCTATCTGTTCGAATTCTTTCTGCAGCTTCTTTTTCAGAGTATTTGTACTATTCATTATAAACTGCATATATTCTTTATTATATGCAGTTTATGCTTATTTCTGGAGGAGGGTGGTCCCAAGAGAAAATCATAAAAATATTTGTTTGCTTAAACTAAGGACAAATGTTGTTTCACAGTCGGAAGACTGGAATGTGCTAACCAATGTTGACACAGCCACTAAACCAATGATAAGCAAGAAGAAATCAACGGCATTGAGTGATTGTGGAGTGTGGTGAAAGTCATCTGTGTAGAATTCAGATTCATTCTCATAGATCGTTGTTTTTCGAAAAGGGATCATCTCAATTGATATTGCCTCATGTGGTGGTTTATAATAAACCATGGTTTAGCACTGAACATTTGCAACTGCAATGATAGCAGCATCAGATTAATCCATGAAATCCATTGCTTTGTGTACTGTTGGAGATGCAGTGTGCTCAAATATCCGACTGGGTATTCAAGCTAGTGATGTTACTGCTCTCTTCTAGGGGTAGCTCATTCACAGTAGGGAGAAGCTGAGAGGTTCTACTCTGAATCCTTATTGGTGTCCAGGGTGGTCTGCTGTACAGAATCAGCCACATAGCGCTTCTTCACATGGTTAATGGACACTTGTCAGCTTCTTTTTGATCCAGACCAAGGAGGCAGGATCACAGTTCATTTGCCTTTAACCCTAAGAAATGGAACAGGCGGGCTGCAGGATGGTTCAATAGCTTGCATGTGTCGTGGATCTTTTCTCAAAATAGATCCCCCACTCAAAGGAACTTCTCTTCAACAGCTTCTCTTCGCTGTTGGCAGCTTCAGAATGCTTCACATTAAAAGCTTGTCTCTGACCTCTTGGATACTCTGTAAGACATTCAAATGTTGTTCCAGGTCAAACGTTTTCTCGCCTGCCACCTTCCCAGGATTATTATTTAGGCCAGATACGCACACAAGCACTCCAAAGAGCACCTCGTGTGAAGTGCACTTCCCCAATACTCATCTACGCAAGTTATTTAATGCTCTCTGAACTTCATACAGGTTATGGTACCAACTAAGACCTGAACTTAGTACCCTACCAGTCAAGGCTTGTTTAATAATGACATTAGCATGCTCAACTAATCTAATGGACTGTGTTTGAAATGGATTGCTAAATTGCAGACAAACTCCCAGAGCAGACATAGCGTCCCTGTAATCCTAGGAGGCAAAGGAAGGACCATTGTTTTAATGAGATGGATGGATTGCTCCCATGGCTACCAGACACTGCAAATCCTTTCCGACTGCTTGTGCACTAGCATTTCTCTGTGTCACACCCATAAGAACCAAGAAAATGAATCAATTGCTTCCAATATATATTTATACTGGTTAACAGAGTTTATTGGGCAGATATGGTCTAAATATGTCACCGTTAAGGGTATATTGGAGACTGTGAGAGGAGTCTGCAGGGGACTTCTAACAGTAGAAGATTTGAGCTATTGAAAATATCACATAATTTAAAATAATCTCTAGTCAATTTATATAAACAGGGCCACCAGTAGCGTTGCTGTAGCATTGCTAAGGTTGAATTAATCCAAGCATGGGCAGATGGCAATCCTTCATGTGCTTCCCTGATTAAATTTAATCTGGGCAGCTTATTTGGTATTATCCTGTCCCCCACCCCTGGTATAGTAATGACAGGAGTCCTATCTGAATTAAGTGTGTAGAAATACTTAGGAAGAATATAATATATCTGTGCCGATCTTTGTCTGAGATCTTGTTGGGACTGCTACTCTGACAGTCTGTATTGCAACCTTGGCAGCTAAGTCAGTTGTACCATTCCCTTTGGCATGAAACCCATCACACTAATGGCCCAAAGTGTGCATGTCATGGACCAATGGAAGCTTATCTTGTAAAACAGCTACCTTTCCCCAGAGCTGTTTATTCTTAATAGGTTTCCCTTTTAAACGCTTGAATCCATTTAGAAAGCAATTTTTCAAATCTACATTGTACCCTTGCACACAGAAGGAAGAATTGGACACTATAAGTGCGGGAACTGACAGGTCAGCCTTCTATAATGCAAGTACCAGGGCATGAATTTCTGTATGTTTAGCAGTGCTATCGCCTTAAAGTTTAGAATGTGTGTACTGTGGATGGAATTCACCATCTTTCACTATACATTGCACTGCTGCACAGGCTGCGGAGTACCTATGTCTTGTTCCTAATGCTGGTTGAACAGAGCCATCTGTGTAGTACACACTCTGATATGACTCAATGGGTAAATTATTTGGAGTTGGAGTAGAATTCTGTACATATTGGAGGAAAGCGTATGTACTACACACTCTGATATGACTCAATGGGTAAATTATTTGGAGTTGGAGTAGAATTCTGTACATATTGGAGGAAAGCTTATGTACGAAGAGTGGGATCATAATGAAACTCACATCCACTTCACTTAAGGAAGAGGCCCACTGCACCCATCTCAGGTGTCGGGCTCGAGCATTAGGAATGCTTGCGTTAGTTGCTGCCGCTAGTGCCGGAACGGGAGAAACCACAATTATTGGTTTTCCCTGCACCATTGGGCACTCCTTCAAACTAGCTCTCTGCACTGCTGCAAGAACGTTCTCAGTGGAAGCAAAGTGTGCTTCAGCTGGAGAATACAAGTGGAACTTGTATGCTATGTGAACTGTTTGTTCCTAATTGCATATTACATAGGTATAAATCAACTGGTTTGGTATGACTCTGAACAGTAGGTTGGTTTCACTATTCCTAGTTTGTAAATATTTTGTCTCTGGCATGTCTGCTTGCAGTGCACGCAAGATATCAATGTGTTTGTTTGTCTACTGTTTTGCTGCAAAAGTGGGAAAAATCAAGTCATACAAGGGCTTCACTTGCTCACCATAGTGTGGCAAACAAGTTCATCCAAATTTAAGGAATCCCAACAGGGATTGTAACTTCTTCACTATATCAGGAGGCTGCAAGGTAGCACAATTTTGAAGGAAATCAGAAGCCAAACCCTTGCCTTCATTGGATAACTCGTATCCAAGAAAGGTCAGCTTAAGGGTGGCAATCTTAGACTTTTTAAAATCAATCTTGCAACCATGTGCTGTTAATATTGTTACAATCTGGTACACCCTAGTAGAGTGTACATCTAACTCATCATCAGTGAGATAGATATCCTCAATGTTTGATAGTACTTCAGGATCTGGTTGTAATATCTCCATGATATGCACTGAGAAGCAGCCAGGGTTGTTCTTATACACCATAGGCAATCGTTTAAATTAAAACTGCACCTCGCCGAAACTAAAGGCGGTTAGATGTACACTTTCAGGTGCTATGTTTTGACTAAAAAAACTATTGGAGATATGAAATGAAATGATGATGAGCAAGATTTATAAAGCGCATCAAATGTCGGTAGGTGTCAAGACGCTCAAGTATCAGTGGTCCAATTCTGACCAAAATACAGTTTAGCAAAGTTGCAAAACGAGCTGCAGGATCTACCTATAGAGTAAAAAGCCAGCTCTTTAAGGCTTTTCTGAAAGGAGAGTGCAAATTGATACAAGTCAGATGATTAGGAAGTGAGTTCCACAATCCTGCTGCCATGACTGAGAAAACTCTGCCTCCCAATCGCTTCTTCTGAAATCTAGGCACTGTCACCAAGTTAAGGTGAGCTGAGCGAAGGTTTCTCCTAGGGATATACCAGTGAAACATCACCTTGATTCCCATCGGGCTGACCTGGTATAGGGCCTATCCAGGGATGTTTTATATTTTTGCCGTACCAGGCTTGTTATTAAACCCGTGCTGTGTGCATTTTGCACCACATATGTTTGCATATGTGTGTTTAAATTTCTATGGTCTAAAACTATTCTATGGGATTCGTCTGGCATGGAGACAGGAAAAAGGGACATGTTCATTGAGCCTGGGCTTGAGGTTCAGTGTGTAAGGGAATAACATGTGGAATAGAGTGTTTATTCCACCCTGGTTTGTTTCTGTATAAGGCCAGAGCCTGTTTAACAGCTCATTCACTTATGTAACTTTCACTGATATATTCAGGTACCATGGGAGAAAGGGCTGCTCTTATTACTTCCTCCCCTTGGGGCACTTCCCTAATAAAGAGTGGAGGCCAGTCATCTCCAGCTAGTATGATATCATATTCTTCAGAAAAATGCAGGCAGAATGCTGCTTTAATATTGTGATGTATATCCTCTTCAATATGTATCTCTAAATCATAGCCCCTATTAGGAGGATTTGAATGCTTATATGGAGTCTCAACACATATGAACTCATCAGTTTAACTCACCACCAGAAACTTCTAGAGAGACAGATCATTATCATGACTGCTCCTGTGCTGTCTAGAAGCGCTCTTGTCCAAGTCTTGTTTTGCAACAGTATCTGTAACTGTATCAGCACACTTCTTAAACAGTCCTGCCACTTTCTTCTTCTTAATTAGAATTTTAGAGTACAGCCATTTCTCTTCCCTCTTTATACTGACTTCAGTTTCTCGTCCTGTTCCACCTTTCTTGCTATACTCTTCTTTTCTTCTGTACACAGAGCGAGTTCTTCTTTCTACTGGTTTATCGTCACTGTCCTGAAAAAAACTTGAAGAGCGGCTATCAGAATATTGATACCCTTCCAGTTTTTTTAATCTCAGTCACTTAAATTATTACCACCCCTATTGGATTACCAAAATACAGGAGATTCAGTTTGTCTTTGCTCTCTCTCCTTCTGTTTCTTTCCACCTTCCGTTACAGATTTCTCCTACAGAACCTTCAATGTCACTTGTAAGTTTAAATGTGGCTTAACAGCTCATGTACTCAAGGTATCACGACCCACAGAGGTGTAGACTTCCGAAATTATTTTTGGTAGTTCCGGTTCACAATCTTGAACTCAAACTTCTTCAAGTCTCTGAAGTATAGCCAGAACCAAAGCTTCTCCCTTAATGTTGCTCAGGATGTTTGAGGAAACTGTAGAGATGTTCCCCATTAACTTCATTCCTAAGTCCAGAGCCGGTGCAACCCTGTGCTTGTTTTCTACCTGTTTTAATACTCAGGAAGAACTGCCAATGAAGGCGTGCCATGCATGATAGTATTAATGCATGCAAATATGCTTCCCAGGGGTTGCACTTCTCCTCAGGTGGCACCATGCCAACAGGAAGATACATAGTCAGTATTCTATGTTTGTCTTTAGGTTTTGTGTAAGGGTAAACCCCTTCAGCTGGTAGGTCTTGTGAGCAATCAAAAAGGCAATCTCATCACGCTTTGTGGCCATCCTTCCCATGACACTGTTTACCGTCTGTGGACTGATTGATTGTACAGCAACCTGTGCCTGTACTACTGGTCCAGCTAGATCTGGTGTAGAGTTTATGGTACATAGTACAAACTGTATGAGTTTCCTGTACAAGGAGACTGAGAAATTGGGTTGTTGGTTGAGGGTGGTGAAACCCTGCTGAAGCAACAGCCATAATCCCTGTCAAGGTGAACCACTAAAGTCTCTAATTTTATCTGTGCTAAACAATCTGGTAGCTTGGCAAAAAAGCAGTCAGGCTTAACTTAGAGGAACTGTGTAAAGTATTTATGCAGCACACAAACAATAATAAAGCAAAAATACAACACAAGAAAAATCCATCACCAATTTAGAAACATTAAGTATATTACAACAAATTATTTGACAACAAAATGACAAAAATCTAATCAGTAGAACCTGAGTTATGAATTTTTAAAGTTTTAAAGTGAAATTTAGCACCTAAAAGATCAAAGTGCCAAACTGCAGACATCTAGTCACACAAGATTGGAAAAAAGTCTAAAGTTATAACTGACCGCGATGGAGCACGGGTTGGATACATGTAGTGGATTCGGCCCGCTCTCTGATTACATTTGAACTAAGAAGAAATTTTGTACAAAAATGTCTGAGAAGGTAAAGTTTAGTAGGACAAGGCAGCCAGTGGTGTTGGAGGAGGAAGCGTTGTCTTCGGGGAGCCTAAGGGCCTAAGTCGTAGTGAAGAATCTTTCATTCGGACGTAGTCTCTTTTCTGGAAGATCTCCAGTTAGAGGAAGCTGCATGCTGTAGCTGACAAGGCCTTCACAAAGCCGGATACCCCTTCTGCGAGGAGCCACTAAATAGTATTTGCTGCTGTGGAGAAGAACCTAGCGGGAGCTGCCGTGAAGGCTGGTTGACCATTGATGCAACTTGGGAGGATTGACGAGCAGGTTGGTCCCAGTCTTCTCTCGATTCTCAGAGCACTTTTAAAAAAAAAAATGTTCTAAGTCCCAGGTTTTGAGTTTGGGCTATCATGGCACCTTTAGCACCACTTCCAAGGGCCCAGGACTGGTGAGGCACCACTTGGATAATCAGGACTCACTCAGGTAGAGTCCAGGTGCGGGTTCATGATGGTTGGTGCCTTTTCAGTTCCTGAGGCTTTGATTAGGAGGCCAGCCAACTAGCCCTTGGAGTCACTCTGGAAGTCCTGGGTTCAAGGTGAAGTGCAAGGCTCAAGCAGGATGGCAGACCTCTGGGGGCAAGGCAGGTTTCAGGCAGCAGAGAAGCCCTTGGTGCAGCAAAGCAGTCTTGAAGTACACAGCAGGAAACAGCAGCATGCAGTCCTCAGAAAGTTCTTCCGCAGGTCCAGAAAGTAAACTGAAGAGTGGGTCTGAGGGTACTTTTTTATACCCGGTGTCTTCTTTGAAGTAGGAGAAGTTTCTAGAAGTCCCCCTTTCAGAAGTGCTTGAACTTTCCTATCTCCCTAACCTGGCTTCAGCCTGGCTACTGGCACAATAGACTAGTGTGAAGCTCTTTGTGTGAAGGCATGGCACAACCTATTAATTTGCAAGTGGGGCTGTGCCCACTCCACCCCATCCTGCCTGAGATGGCCCATCCACGCACACCCTGTCACTCTATTTTGTGACTGTCTATGAGGAATATACAAAAGCCAACTGCCCCTCACACCTAGTCATGTGACCCAGGAGAACTCTGCAGGCATCAAATTGTTAGGGCAGGAAAATGCCAAGTTTCTAAAAGTGGCATTTTCAAAACTGTGACTTAAAATCCGGTTTTCCCATTAAAGAGGATTTTAAATTACAATTCTCAGACACCAAACATGACTTTCCTACCTGCTCCCAATCTAAGCTTAGCACTTATTAAAATTAATAAAGTAACCCAATGTTATCCTATGAGAAATGTAGACCTCACAGTAGTGAAAAATTAATTTAGTAGTTTTTCACTACCAGGACATCAAAACTTAAAAGTACATGTCCAACTTTTTAATTACAATTCACAATGCTCCAAACAGCCTACCTTAGGGGTGATTTATATGTATTAAAAGGGGAGTTTTAGGCTTGGCAGAGGGGTTACTTTGCCTAGACATATTGGCAGTTAAAACTGCTAGCAGGCTGCAATTGCAGGGCTAAGACATGTTTTACAAGGCAACTTAAGTGAGGGGCACAATCAGTGCAGCAGGCCCACTAGTAGCATTTAATTTATAGGCCCTGGTATATGATATAACAGTGTACTAGGGACTTAGAAGTAAATTAAATATGCCTATCAGGTATAAGACACTTTTACCATGTTTTAGGGAATGTGCACAAGCACTTTAGCACTGGTTAGCAGTGATAAAGTGCAAAGAATCCTAAGGCCAGCAAAAACAAATTCAGCAAAGACAGGAGAGGTGGAGGCAAAACGTTTAAGGGACAACCACCCTAAGGCTGACAGGTCAAACAGAGACTGCATAAATCAAGATCCCTACCACATCAGTGTGCTGTATAGTCTCAGGACATGGAAAGGGTGTGTATCCAGCTAGCACTGGCTACATAGCCCCTTCATTACTGACATTTATGTGTGTGTTGTAACCCACCAGCAAACCAGTTGTGATGTTCTTCATAAGTGAAAGTGATTTTCAGATCCTGATATGCTCTACAGTGTGCAGATGGTGCTGCTACCTTGTAAGCTTGAAACTGTCATGAGGTGGCATTTTTAGCCTCAAACTCCACCTATGAATAAAACGACTCAAAGTCATATGCTGCAAAAGCAGCTATTACAAATGTAATTGGCCCTCATGCATCGGGAAAACACCTATTCATGAGATATTGAATAACTGCCTCCCAGTAATTTGCTCATATTGCAACAGGAGCCACCATTTTAACTAAACTGATTCTAATACGTTGAATTAAAAAAACATGGGAAACCCACAGATGGGGAATAACAATTTTATAAGTCAAGCTTGACAAACCTACGGTGCTACCTTATTCCTTGTGGGAGGTCACCATGACTACTATGGACATCTCCGTAATGATGTAATGATGGTTCACTTCTGTGTGCATGTTAAGATACTACTCAAGGGTCAAAAAAATGTGAATGCCGATGCTGTGTGCCATGTCGCATAAACTAAGGCTCTGGCTTAGCCTTACAGGGTTTGTTTTCACACCCTCTGCTACAGATGAAAGGAGTGCCCTTAACTCAATGAACAAGCAATTGAATGTGAAAAAATAAGCCCCATACAACCCCACTCAATGCATAGTTAATGTTGTGTTTATGCTTTCTATGTTACTAACAGTCCCTAAGGAGGGATTTAGTGACACAGTGTTAATTTGAAAGCCCAATTTTGTTTTTTATAATATCTCACACAAAAAGTGTTGATTTCATCAGGCTCATCCTGTTGCTTAGCATATGCAAAATTAACCACACAGAATATTATTAAAACAGCACTAAAGCACTTTGCGAAGAATGGAAACAATATGAACATTTCTACCATAGTGGAAATGTAATCTAGCAAACCAAAACCCTAAAACCTACTTCTGTGTGCTATACTAGGAGAGCATGAAGTAGCGTAACTTGCATCTTGCGTTTCTTAAGCAGAATCAACACATTGCATATCTGTGTACAGCAATAAACTGAAATCATCAGTAGCCGGGAGAGAGTGTTCTCTCGAAAGGAAAACACGCATCAGCGTCAGCACCTCTCCTCTCAGATTTGGCTCGGTATCCGCTTTCAGTGCAGAATGTTATGCTGTGGCATCAATGCAGTCTGGCAGTCTCTACCAAGATTTTCTGACAATATCTTGTGGGATAATCTGGGGTGAAGGACCTCTCCTGCCAAGTTGTCACTTGACAGGCCTTTTATACTGTGGCTTATCTGATATGGGAATTTCTGACATAACCTTAGGAATGTCTACCATATACCATGTGCTTCAATATGCTAGTCTTAGATGCATTCTTATAAACAAATTGGGTAAAAACACGTCAAATCAGACTACATTGTTTATGCTATTATTATTACCTATCTGAAAAGAGTGGAACAAGGGGCTAATGAAGGCCTAGCATACACGCCCCCAATCAAGTGAGTTCAATCAGAAGGTATGCAGTTCCAAAGAAAAGGGGCAGGGGGAGGTCGGAGGCACCTGAGGTGTCAGATCAGGGGATCTGATCCTTCAGGAGCAAGAGCCCTCACACACCCGAGGGGTGTCATGCTTTATCATCAGGTAGCTCATTGTTGGGCCGGCTTTGCAATGCCCAACGGGCCCCACAGGGCAGCTCTTTGCCAGAGTTATTTTGATTTTTGCCGATGTGAAGAGTGAGGTGCAGTGTGAATGTGATGAAGTGAGTAGGCTGGTGTGAAGTTAAAAACAACTAAAGTCAATCCAAACGACGATTTAATATCTGGATTACTTTATATTAAAAACAAGTGATGCGCAGAGGTGGATATAATGGTCCACGTTGGTTCAAAAGGTTAAGTAGAGGTTGACATGTTTATTGCCTATTAAATGTCAAAAAAATGATCTTGGCAATTCTTCAGGACCAAGAAAAGGCTAGACTACTCAGGGGTGGGTCGGTCAAAGTGTGAGCTGATTAAAACTGTACCTTAAACCAATCACAAAAGTATATAATATACCATGGGTTGATAAAAAGACCGGAAAGAGAAAAGAGACAGGGGAACAAACACAAAGCAGAGACCTTGAATCAGCATACATATACTGGCATGCTATACAAGTGAGGCTCTGCATGCTGAGGTCGGTACCTCCTCAAGAGTTGTGAGTATGGAATAACTTGTAACTCAATGAGCTACACAGAGAAAACTTTAAAGGGTCACAAAACTGGATATCAGAGGTGACCCAACAGATGAACAGTGATCACACAAATGCGCAGTGTAAGGACAGAGTGAGGCGAAGGCCTCAAACATTAAAGGCAAATAATGGCTTACCCTAGAGGGGAAACACAGGGGTTAGCGGAGTCGCGCTCATTGGCGTCGGGCCACCTGAGGCAGAGAAAATGAACGAACAAACCAGGAGCTCTGAGAACTGCCACGTGTTGTCAGGTGGGAGCACAAAAATTAGGAGGCCAGTAAATGTGTGAGAGCATACTTACAGTTCGTCATGAGGGCGTCTGTGGTGCGGCCTACCCTGGACTCTGCTACTGCTGGGATAACCGGTGAACAGAGAGGGAGGAGTTAAGAAGCCGAGACGTGTCTCACATACGCGGGAGCTGGCATTGCTGGGACCACGAAGCTAGACAGAGTGTAGAAAGCCAGAATGACTATACAGGCACCATCTTGTATGGGGCGCCATGCTGTGTACATCCCAAGCGAACAGTGGCAGAAGGGATTTTTATGCCACGAAACCGAGACAGGGCAGGAAATAAATAGTGAATAAAGATTACGTGACTATGAACAGCAGTGCAGTAGCACAATGCTGAAGTTGCCAGAACGGGAGTATTGGGTGTGACGTGGTGCCAAAATCACCACGTCGGATGGTCTAATCACAAAATAGAGAAAGGGGTGGAGGATCTCCAAACTGCACAAGAGTGGCAAAAAGGGCAAAAAGTGCAGGCTGGCCCAAACCAAGGTGCAGCTCGAGGTGAAGGGCCCTGTATGGATGGTAGACAAGTAGAGTAGTACATAAAGAGGGGCTATGTAATCAGTACTCCAGCTGGTGTGTTAAACAGATATCTTTCCCCAGGGTATATCATCGTTGAGCCCTATCAAGTGTGTGGCCAGACGAAAAATCTATTTTTGTTCTCTACAGAACAGGTTACTTTTGGTCATGAGAGGGTGTACTTCTAGCACTGTCCAATGTAGGTCATAAATGGAATGTCGTGCATCTAGGTAGTGTGTGTTCATTCTGTGGGTGGTCTTTTTGCAACGTATGCCACTTCGGTATTCCATGATTCTCATCTTTACTGCCTGAGTAGTCATACCTATATACCGTTTGTTGCAAGGACATCTGACCATATATATGCAGTTTTTGGAGTTGCAGTTTGTATGGAACTTCTGTGTCCATACCTGGTCAATTTCGGCCCAGCCCAGCCTTTTCTTTTTGCAAATAAATAAATTAATGGGAGGGGGGTCCTGGGCCGATTTCGGCCCTGGGGACCCTATTCCTCCAGGGCCCAGCCTGTCTTGTGGGTGCCCTGGTCTCACCCAGGTCACCCACTCACCAAGGATGGGGACAATGGGAGAGCCTCAAGGCCCCCGTGGTACCTGCCGGCTCCCCACCTCCCGTCGGAGCCAGCATTGCTTTGATACAGAGGGAGCTGCTAACATGCAACTCCCTCTGTGTCAAAGCAATTGTGCTCCGCTTTGAGCAAGAGAGAGCAAAATGCTCTTGATTGGTCAAAGGAGAGCACAGTTTGCTATGGCTTGGTGAGAGTGGTAAAGCTCCTGCCAAGCTATAGCAAACAGCTGTGTCCCAGGGGTGGGCACCACAGGACATTACAGGAGCCGGCCCTGGGGGGTGGAATTGCCCAGGGCCATCTTTGGCTTCAGAAGGGGGGCTGTGTGGCCCCCTCCTTTCTTGTAATTTGCCCCTTTGAGGTGGTGGTCCCCAGGGTTGTAGCTCCTGGCGCAATACTGGTTGGAGGATGAAGTCCACTTCACTTCTGAGGGACTTGGGGGCCAAGAAGCCCTCCTGGTACCTCCTGTAAGTCCTACACAGTGGTATTCCTGAGAGCTGGTCGGAGGCTCAGCCCCCTTTCTCCACCACTCTGCAAACGAGACTACTAGTTAAAAAACTATAGAAATTCACTGAAAAAAACAAATGTTACAGGAACGTTATAGTCAGGAAATGGAATTAAAAAAACCTTAGAAATTCAAGGTAAAAAACAAAGGTTACAGAGACGTTATAGTTAGGCTTAGGTTTCACTCATACAAAACCAGAGAAATTCAACAGTTATACTATAACCCGCGCACCCACAATTCACTGCTTATGACCTCACATATAACATCACTCATGACAAGATCAGTGACATCACTGATGACATCTCGAATGACATCACTGATGACATCATCCACAGAATCTCTGACGAACCAACTCACACCCCCATAAAACCTTTCATACATCCACTCCAACTTCCACACTACCATTCTCAAACCCATTCAAAAACACAGACCAGTAATTACACAGCCACTCACTGGTTCATACAACAACACACACATCAACTCACTCATCCATACAGGCACTCATACAACCACTCACTCACTAATACAACCACTGGCATATCTACTCATACACCCATACAGCCACTCACACACTGAGCCAGTCACCCATATAGCTACTCACACACCTAGTCACTCACCCATATAGTCAATCACACAGCCACTTACTCACCCATACAATTACACACACATTCACTCACTTAGTCATACAGATACTAACGCATACTCACTCACCTATACAGTCACTGACACAGCACACACTCACCCATACAGCCACTCTCAGATTCACTTACTCACCTATACAGTCAATGATATACCCCATCACTCACTTATACTACCTTTCACATAACCAGTTACTCACCCATATATGAATGAGTCATGCACTCACTCACCAACACAGCCATACACAAACTCACTCACTCAACGTCAATGTCAATCAAGCTTTATCCGATTATTTGTAAAAATAATCATAAAAGCACATTAAAAAACAGTTAAAATAGCATGTTGAGAGGAAATACAATGACCAAGAAGTCTATTAGTTATATTACACTCACTCATACAACCCCACACACACGCACTTACTAGCAGCCACTCACTCATCACTAACCCACACAGACACCCATAGAGGTACTCAGACAACCAATCTCACCCACACAGAAACTCACGTACCCACTCACACACCCATACAGCCACTTAGACACCAACTGACAGACAGATACAGACATTCACACAACCAGTCACTCAGCCATACATTCACTGAGACCCATAATCACTCACTATACAGTCAGTCACACACCCACTGAATAATCCATACAAGCACTCATACACCCACTGATTCACCCTTAGTATATATAGATAACACTTATAAACTTTTTAAAAACAGTCACCGGATAATGTCATCAGTGATGTCCTTTGAGATGTCATCAGTGATGTCATCAGTGATGTCACTGACCATGTCATGAGTGATGTAATATGTGACATCATCAGCAGTGCATTGCGGGGGCGCGAGTTATACTTAGTCCAGCTAACTATAACAGCTGAATTTCTCTGCTTTTGTACGAGTGAAATGTTAGCCTAACTATAACGTCCCTGAAACCTGTGGTTTTTCAAGTGAATATCAAAGGTTTTTTTAAATGCTAATTTCTAAATATAGCGTCCCTGAAACCTGTGTTTATTTCAGTGAATTTCTAAGGTTTTTTAAATGCTCATTCCTAACTATAATGTCTCTGAAACCTGTGGTTTTTCAGTGAATTTCTAAGGTTTTTTAAGTGTTAATTCCTAACTATAACGTCCCTGTAACCTGTGTTTTTTTTCAGTGAATATATATATATATACATATATATTTTTTATATATGTATATATACGTAGTCAAAATATACATATACATATGTAATAATTTTTTGTAATCTGTTTCTAATTTTTTTAATGACATTTTTTTAAAGATGTAGAATATATACTTTTAAAAAATAAATATATATATATATATATACACATATATATAATATGTGTATTTAGATATATATATTTTTTTAAATAAAAAGATGGAGCCACGTACCGGACGTGAATCCCTGTACATTGCCGAGAGTTAGTTCTGGATCCGCGTATGGAACATTGCTCCAGCGTGATTTTTCACATATATATTTTTCATATATATACACAATAATAATATTAAGTTCAAGGTAAGAGGTTTCTTAAGATCGTTACTAAACTTGTATATTAATAAATGAAACATATTAAAATGTTTTTTAGTAGTAATTTCAGGAGTCGCGGTACGTCCGCGTACATTGCAACTTCCGGATTTGCGTACGGGATTTGGCTCCAGCGTGATTTTTCACATATATGTTTTTCATATATATACACAATAATAAAATTAATTTCAAGGTAAGAGGTTTGTTAAGCTAGTTACTAAACTTGTATATTAATAAATGAATCTTATTAAAAAAAAATTTAATAGTAATTTCAGGAGTCGCGCAATGTCCGTGTACATTGCGACTTCCGGATTCGCGTATCGGACGTGAATCTAACGTTTTTTTTAAACAATATTATATATTATTATAGCTTTATTTAATTTATTTCAAATAAAGAGATACAGTTATGTGTAATTAAAATATTATCAGATAGTGCTTAATATTCCTGAAATGTAAAATTGAAAGAAGTTGTGGAATCGCGTCCGGTACGTGGTGGTTACGCGTAGGGGTCGTGCACCCCATGTGACCCAAAAAAAAGAAATTTTTGTGGTTAAAGATCCTGACATCCTTAAGTTTGCTAGATCCCACCCTCTTTCTTCTAATTTTGGGTGTGGTTGGCAACAGCCATACTTTTTCAGGAGCTCTCAATTTTGGAGGTGTCTTTTGGTGTTTTAAAGATTTTATATTCAATTTTTGGATATGGCAACTCCACAGAATCTGCAGGAGGAGGAGGTGGAGACTCTTCTGGAGGAGGAAGAGGAGCCACGCCGCAAAAGAAAGGAGTGTGTGGTATGGCAATTTTTCAGCATACCCGAGGGCCAGAAGAAAGTAAATGCACAAAAAGTAACATGCAAAGTGTGAAAGAAGGTCCTGTCACGAGGATCAGAGAGAAAATACTTGTGCGGTATATCATCAATGTACAAGCATCTTAAAACGATGCACGAAAATAGGCTTGCAAGAGCTGAGCTTGCAAGACATAATGATGGGAGTCAAGATGCACAGCCTTCCACCTCAAGAGCTGGCAACAGGTTGAAGTCCATACCACCGACTACCAGATTTTGCTAAGGCTGGCCTTTTTTGTCCAAAATGCATTACTGTCCTGAGCATTGGGGAACAGGTTGTCCAAACAATGTTGGACACAATTAACAATCACTGTTGTTAATTTTGTTTTTCCCCATTTACACACGCTGTTATGTGCTTGTTTTTTTGTTTACATTTTTATTGTTAAAATCTTAAAAACACAATAAAAACACAAAATTGTTAAAAAAATAAAAATTATAAAATAGTTTTAAAAAAAGAAAAAAATGGTTCTTACGGAACCAACTATTCTGGTTTAAAAAGAAAAGCTATATGTTGTATGAATACATTGGTCAATGGATAGTGTTTGTGTGATTGCATGAGTGCGTACGTAGAGTCTGAGTGATTGGATGAGTAAATGAGTAGAGTTTGAGTGAATGGATGAGTGCAATATTAGTGGTTGTATGATTGTATAACTGAATGGATAGTGCCTGAGTGATTGGAAGAATGTGTGAATAGTTCTTGGCTGGTTGGATGACTACATGAGTACTGCGTGGCTCATTAGGTAGTGTATGGTAAGTGTCTGTGTGATTGGCTAAATGCATGGTACTGCCTCAATGATTGCATGATTGCATGGACAGTGCCTGAGAGAATGGATGAGTGCAGGGGTAGTACCTGGATGAATGGGTAAATGCAAGGGTAGTACTTGGGTGATTGGATGTGTACATGGGTAGTGCCCGGGACAATGGATGAGTGCATGGACAATGCCTGAGTGAATGGATAAGTGCATGGGTAGTGCCTGAGTGAATAGTTGAGTGCAAGAGTAGTGCCTGGGTGATTGCATGACTGCATGGGTAATGGCTGAGTGATTTGATGTGTGTATAGGTAGTGCCTCCTTGATTGCATGATTGTTTGGGTAGTGCCTGAGTGAATGGAGGACTGCATGGGTACTCCCTGAGTAACTTCATGAGTGCAAGGGTAATGTCTGGGTGCTTAGATCAGTGCATGGGTAGTGCCTGAGTAAAATAATGACTGCAAGAGTAGTGCCTGAGTCATTGGATGAGTGCAAGAGTAGTGCCTGGGTGATTGCATGAGTGCATGGGCAGTGCCTGGGTGATTGCATAAGTGCAGGGATACTGCCTGGGTGATTGGATGGGTGCATGGGTGGTGCCTGAGTGACTTCATGAGTGCAAGAGTAATATCTGGGTGCTTGGATCAGTGCATGGGTAGTGCCTGAGTATAAGGATGACTGCAAGAGTAATGCCAGGGTCATTCGATGACTACATGGGTAATGCCTGAGTGATTGCATGAGTGGATGGGTAGTGTCTGGGTGATTGCATTAGTGCAGTGGTAGTGCTTGGGTGATTGGATGAGTGTATGGGTGGTGCCTGAGTGGAAGGGTGGATGCAAGGCTAATGCCTGGGTCATTGAAAGAGTGAATGGGTAGTGCTTGAGGGAGTGAATGAGTGCATGGATAGTTCCTGAGTGAATGGTTGAGTGCAAGAGTAGTGCCTGAGTGATTGCATGAGTGGATGGGTAGTGTCTGGGTGATTGCATGAGTGCAGTGGTAGTGCCTGGGTGATTGGATGAGTGTATGGGTAGCACCTGAGTGGAAGGATGGATGCAAGGCTAATGTCTGAGTCATTGAAAGAGTGCATGGGTAGTGCTTGAGGGAGTGAATGAGTGCATGGGTTGTACTCAAGTGAATGGTTGAGTGCAAGAGTAGTGCCTGAGTGATTGCATGAGTGGATGGGTAGTGCCTGGGTGATTGCATAAGTGCAGTGGCAGTGCCTGGATCATTGGATGAGTTTATGGGTAGTGCCAGAGTGGAAGGATGGATGCAAGGCTAATGCCTGGGTCATTTGATGAGTGCATGGGTAGTGACATGGAGAATGCATGAGTAGTGCCTCAGTGAATGATTGAGCAGAAGAGTAGTGCATGAGTGATTGCATGAGTGCAGGGGTACTGCTTAGGTGATTGGATCAGTGCATGGGTAGTGCCTGAGTAAAATAATGACTGGAAGAGTAATGCCTGGGTCCTTGGATGACTGCATGGTTAGTGCCTGAGTGAATAGATGAGGGCATGTGTAGTGCCTGAGTGAATCAATTAGTGCATAGGTAGTGTTTGAGGGAATCGTTGAGTGCAAGAGTAGTACCTGAGTGATTGCATGAGTGCATCAGTAGTGCATGGGTGATTGCATGACTGCAGGGGTAGTATCTGGGTGATTTGATCAGTGTATCAAAAGTACCTGAGTGAAAGTATGAGTGCAAGGGCAATGCCTGGATCATTGGATGAGTGCATGGGTAGTGCCTGAGTGATTGAATGAGTGCATGGCTAGTGCCTGAGTAAATGGTTGAGTGGAAAAGTAGTGTTTAGGTGACTGCATGAGTGCATCAGTAGTCCTTGGATAATTGAATGAGTGCATGGGTAGTGCCTGTGTAAAAGAAAGAATGCAAGGGTATTGACTGTGTTTAGTTATTAGTGCAAAATGTGTGCTTCAGAGAATGCATAAGTTCATGGGTAGTGTCTACGTGAAAGGATGACTGCCTGCTTGATTACATGAGCAACATAATGATAATGTTCAAGTAGTCTAAAGATCAACATTATTTATATTAGAAAGAAATAACATATAATTAAACTTGAAACAGTTTTTCACATTATCATGCATATTATATTATGTATGCTTACCTTTTAAATAATTTAGATACCTAACTCAGTAGAAATATTTTAGAGTAGTAATGTTGTAAACAGCATTAAAACGCTTCTCAAACTTCAACACTACCTACTATAAAGAAGAAGAAAAACTGTTATTTAATGATAATATATTACTGAAATTGTAAGATTATATTTTCAGCAACTCAACATAAATTTAGAATTAGATAACATTTTCAGATTCCCTTTTTTGCTGTTCTCAGATTCCACTTAACTTCACCAGACACAGTGATTTCAATGTGGTATCATCATTGAACAGCGGGGAAAAAAACAATAAAATTGATTGTAGAAAAAAACCCAAAATCATCATAAAGCATCATTTTCAATATGTGTAGCTATGTGCTTTTCTATCTACACTTTGTTAATTACTTTCTTCATCTACATAAACTCTATTATTTATCTCAAATACATTTGCCAAAATATAGACTCTCGTTTACATCTGGTACAAAATAGACAACAAATATATAAATTATTTCCTTTTAAACAGAGTTTTCCAAATGCAATATCAATTACCGCAAATAATAATCCAAACACTAATTATAAATACTAATAGTTTGTTTGTTTCCCGTTTAGTTTCTGTTCACATCTTCCCAATTGGCTGAATGATGTACTCAAAACTTTGGCTTCAAAAATAACAAATATGAATTTGGTAATTCATAAGGCAATCTAGGTTTAAATTCCAAGTGGGCATCATTGCAATGTGTCCATCCTTTATTACACTTCAAATTCACAGTATAGTGTCCAGATGTTGTAGTAGGTCCATCATGGAAAATAATAGCCACTGCTATAAAAGTTCTTCCTGAAATAGATATTTGGCATGCATTAACATTAAAAAAATATTTTCGTTTCCAGTTTTCTTCCATTTGCTCTACAACGTTGTAGCATTAAAATTAGATATTTTCCAAATCTTTCTATATGTAATGTAGACAACATCTCTGATCTACAATGTGAACATTTCATGTCGTGATTGGCTGTTTTTGTCAATTTGTTAAAAGGTACTGATTTGCAGTTTGGTATCGTCAAGTATATGAATCGTTCTGTTTGTATTTCAGTGATGGTAGTAAATGAACACTCTTCACATTTATGATCCCATCTGTAACTTAGTCCAAATACGTTTTCAATCTGTATTCCTTCATGTTCTAACACTCCAAGCATAAGCATTAGAAATTCTTGTGCATCTTGTTGTACATTAAGAGTAAATGTTAATGAACCAGTACATATATCCAAAAGATGCCGAACGCCAGAAGCAGTATGGATTTTACTTCTGTCAGTTACCAACTGTTGAAATACATGATGTAATAAAGAACAGAATCTTTCTTCATGATTTCCCATGATTTCATGATGAAGATCTTCTAGATAAAACACAACATTCAGAATCACATTAGCATAGCAGTTGATACCTGAACTATTTTCCAACTGGTATCCTACAATCTCATCAACAGTTTCCATTTTCTTTTTCTTTACGCCTTCAAGTTTCTCTTCATTTGTTTTCTTTTTTTGAACCTCAATTTCATATTTGACATATTTCCATTTTGGACACACTATACGTTTCTCATAAATGGGATATTCACCTAAATCAGGAGCATAAAGTCTTCTTTAACGATTATACTTTCTTACACAATTTGCATCAGCACTAACCTTTTTCTCATCAAAATCTATCAAATACAAACCAGACAATGTTCTTACTCAAGATAATGCAACGTATGCCATTCCCTCTTTGAACACTGTGCTTCCGATATTTACTAAAGCACTGTCTATAATTAAACCTTGCAATTTATGAATAGTTACTGCATATGCTAAGGAGAGAGGAAACTGTTTTCTGCGAACATACAAATCTTTTACAATCCAAAAAAGTACAACACAACGCCGAATCTGTCTTATCTCTTTAATCTGATCAAATTTTATAATCAAAAATTCTATTCCATCTCTGTTCTGAAATTTTCCAAAATCAACAATTTTTCCCATTGCTCTATTTACTAAACCGTCTCCTACATTCAAATTATGCCGTAAAATTACCCGACAGTTTATACATACATGTAAAGTCTATTCTAAGCCTGCAGTTTTAGAGACAAACTTTTCCAATGAATGCAATTTAGCCTGTAGTTTCTCTGTGAGAAGAATAGTCACTCCATGGTGTTCAATTTTATCAATAGCTTCAATTTCCACTATTTCCCGTTTTTCCAGTTTCAAAAGTTCTTGATTAAATGCAGAACACTCTTGCAGTGTAGGCATTAGGCAAACTATCGACTTCTTTTCTCCAAGCTTATTGTACATGATTTCAGCCGCTGTGTTTCCAGTTGTAAAATGTTCCTTAGTAGCCGACTTTCTAAGCTTGTTTACCTTGTTTCTTCAAGACACCAATTCTTATATCTTGAAGAATATTTCCATATTCTTCATCACTTGCTTGTCTCATATTCTTGACCAGTTCTTTATATTCAAAATGTAACCAAATGTTCACAATTCCAATACTTCCCAAAGATTTCCTAGTGTCTTCATGGACAAGTGATTTAAAAACAGGTTGTCCTTTTACAGGAGTAAGTTGTAGTAGATCGCCGAATACAATTAAATGTTTTCCTCCAAACAGAACATCGTAATCCTTTTTTAAAAATCTGTTGCATTGTCAAGTGTACAAAGGCCAACATTAAATTTGAGACCATGCTCACCTCATCAATGATTAAAAGTGTCATTTTATTCAGCACTCTTGACACTTCATAACAAAGCTTCTCCAGATAGCTTCTGATATTCCAATTTATTATCATGTTCAACTGGTAGCATAAGTAATCTATGTAAAGTAATCCCTTTAATGTTGTGTGCTGCTAATCCAGTTGGAGCTGTTACAACACAAGATAAATGTGATTCTGTAGTTTTGTGTAGATAACTAGTTAAAAGTTTAATTAAGAAACCTTTTCCTGTTCCAGCTTGACCGCTGATGTACATTAGAATAGGTTTAAATGATGAGCATTGGCATTCTTTTTTTCATGTAGCAAACCATGTTGTATCTGTTCTTTCACTTGTAGATATATGTCTTTCTGTTCAATGTTTAGTTGTTCTTCTAACTTTTCCAACTGAATAATATCCTGTTGTGCTTCTTGCATTACAGTTTCTACCTCATTCATGGCTATTGCTGCTTCAGTTTCGATAATTGGTTTTCCCAGTGGATCTTGACTCAGTGGTCCAGAACTTTGACTATCTTGAGAACTTTCTCTAGCTATTTCTGCTGCAATAGTACTTTCTTGTTCAATCTCATCATTTAACATTTGTAGATATATAGGAAAAATTGTACATTGAACATTATCTTTACTTGCATTAAAATAATCTTCATAGCAGTTGAATTCTCCAAGTAATTCCATTTCACTACGCCAAGGCTTGAACTGTTGCAGAAGTGCAAAATAGAAAAATTCCCTCTTATCTGGACTTTCGCAACTAAGTTTTCTGTGGTTAATAAGATTTCCTTTGGCATGTTTTACCAAACATCCATCACATCCAATTACTGCATATTTTTCTTCTTTTATATTTTCTGTAACTTTTCTTTTAAAGCTGTAATGTTGAAGTATTTCATACAGACATAGATTTTCGAGATGTGGACTTCTTTTGGGATAGTATGTATCCAACATATTAGTTTTAAGAATATCAGTACTTTCTGGTTCATTCACTGGTAAGTATTCAATTTCTTGTAATGTTTTCAATACTCTATTTCGTGTGGCAGCAAGACCTAGACTTACCCAAATGATTCCTCTTGACTTTGAATATAAACTCGCAGAGCTCAAGCGATCAGAACATTCATAGGATCCAATCTCTCGATCGGAAAGCATTTTCAAGCTGAATCTGTACAATTTTTTGCTAAGACTCTTTTTTTGTGAAATTTCTTCCCACATTTCGTTCATCTCTGTCTTTTCAGATTTGGTTATGTATGATGTAACATATCGAGCAACAGCAATTGAATTATCTGCAACATATTGAATATCCATGTTTGCATTCCACATTTTCAAAATCACTGGACTGTAGTCATTAATATACTTTGAATAATCTGTTCTTTTTAAGTTGTATGTATTCTTTGGAGATTTCCGAGTTATTGTATGCCTTACTGCTGACATAAAACTATTTACTCTTCCTTTAGAAATTATAGGATGTGGGAGTCCAAAATGTCATTTTGTATAAAATTTCCCTTTAACTTGTATTTTCGTCGACAGTATTTTCCACATCGATGACTTTGAAATCGTAAAACTTGTTGTCTCAATCTTTTTTCTCCTCCTTCTCTTGGAATCCCACAGGTAACATACTGTTCGATGAAAGACAAAACACTTCCATCAGTATCAGTTCCAAATTTTGGAGCATTGTTGATCCATAATAGCATGTGTATATGAGGAGCACCTCTGGCTTGGTACTCCTTTCTCCAAAAGAAATCTGTTACCTCTCCAACAGGTGCAATTTTTTTATTACAGATAAATTACATCATAGCTTGAAACCTATGGTTAAAATACCTGCAGACATTTACAGGATCCAAGGAACAGAGTTCTCCAGCTGTCTTCAATTCAATGTTTTTAATATTTGAATTTGCTTCCTGTAGAAATTCAAGTAAATCGTCACACGCATATTCAGCACAGCTAAGTGTTACAAACCATGTAGGAGTACCTAAGTTTCTTAACGTACATTTAAGTTCTCCGTGACGATGATACCAATACTCATTGGTACCAGGTTGACACGCCATCAAATTAATTAACTGAGATTCTAAATGTTCATCTCTTTGTTGAACTTTGTCCATGAATTCTTTTGCAGAAACATGTGGAAGATGAACTTCTGTTTTAAATATGTGGTTCACTGCATATGAAAGTGCAGACAAATCACTTTTAAACAGAAGATGAAATATATATATATATGGAATACACTGTCGAAATCTTGGATCTTCAGAGTACAATCTTGTTGAGCGGTATTCTGAAGCTTGAATCTGTACAGCTCGCTCATCAAAATGTCCACATTCTCCAGTGGGGAACAGCTGTGGAAAAGAACAAGCTTCTAAACTTTTTTCCCATATACTCATGGGATTTTTCTTTGCTTCCTTCATTTGAAATAATTCAATACTGTTTCCTATCACTTCTTTTGAATGTAGAGGATGTATAGTGTAATGTTCATAGATCTCTTCAGTCCTAGACTTGTCCACTTTTTCTATTTGGCCACTTAGAAATTCTGTTTAATCTTCTAAGCATATTTCCTGTTCATCAACATTTACATTCTTATAATAAATATTATTCTGTACCAGATATAATGTAGCCTTTTGAAGTTTTCTAACATTTACAAACTCTTGCCATATTTTTCGACTCTTTGTTGGTACACCATTAACTAGAAAAACTACAGGCTCATTTTCCTCCCTGTCTATACAAACAATTTCAATATTTTTCTTAAAATCTAAAGGTAAATACACAACTCTTCCTTTCAGACTTCTTTGTAAATCTGTTGGAGGCAGCTTACCTGTTTTAGGCTCCATACGAACTATAGCCTGAAATGGGTGGACAAACTGAATAAAAATGGACTCATAAGCATTCAAATCTGCCAGTTCCGGAGGAATAGCTACCAACTCTAAGTTGTTATATACAGCTCTAGCTGGCATTTTGTTCTCTTCTAATTTGTTGTAACAATATTTACAAATACGTTGATCAGTAGCCAACTCAAACTGACTTTCTACCAACAAATAAGCACCAAATTGCTCCCACTTATCATTGTTTTCTTTTTCACTTTTTAAATATAAATCAACATTCCTAGACTGACTTCTATAGTGAGCACGTCGACAACAAATACAAATATAGTTTGGTTTATCAGATGAAACTGTCTTAAACTTTGTAATTTCATCTGCAAACTCGTCAATACTAATATCTTCCACCTCTTCTTCAACACCTACACTTATCAAGCTCCCACTTTCTCTACACTCTCATGTGAACCAAAGAAACGAAACTGTATATCATTACAAACTTTTTTAAATCTGATACTGAACCGTGCAAAAGAGCTGTGTTCATTTCACTTAAAGATAATGCAGGACTTTTTACATAGTAGAGTCTCTTTACTAACTTCCGCATTTCTGAGTGGTGTACCCTTTACATTCTTAAATGATGGAAAGTACTTTGACACACTTTCCTTGAAAGACAAGCTAGAGAATGACCCTGCAGTTAGTATATTTTCTTACTTTACATGGATCTAGTCCTTGTAACATCTTAATCTTCTGTTTAAGACTTTTTAGGCATGTCCTCGTATAAAAATTCATAATATGTCAATAGATTCCTGTTGAATACTGCAAATACTGCTACAATTTCACTTATATACCAAAGCTTGTGTACGCCTACCTTGATCTTCTTCAGTTATTACTTCTTCCACATTCCTAGGAACCATCATTTCTTTTGGAATGGGGCAACCATCTTTCATCTCATAGCATCGACCACTAGTATCAACTGCATGAACTAATGTGTTCTGTTGAAAATAACTTTCTTCATTAAAGAAAGGCTCAGTACTAGAAGTATGCTTCCATTTACCAGTGAAAATTTTACAAATGTTACTTCTGTTAACCAGTCTTTTTCTTTCGCTTTTCTCTTTCATGAACAGCATTGTTTTATCCAATGTTTTCATTCTCTTCAATATTAATATAAATAATTTTCTTTTTATTTCAAAAGCTTTTTCTACAACACTTTCAATTTGTTGCTTTTTTTTAGAAACTGCTGATCTTCTTTTATATTTTTTACAATCTTTCAATACATTTTGTAGTACTCTACTTCTATACATTCTCTTCCTTATGTCTTTAGATTCTTTCAGCCTTCTTTCAACATGGATTGTTTTCCCATAACATGATTTTCTATTATTATGTCCTTTTTTCCTTTCCTTCCGATTTGTTGTTGAACTTTTCTTTCTCTTTTCCACATTTTGAAAATTCTTTACATTCTTTAAAAGTCTTTTAACAAACTCTTTAGTTGTCTTATCAGAAGTCTTTTTCTTCAGTGTAACATTTTGCACTTCATCTAATTTCCTCTTTTCTCTTTCCTTTAAATAGTACTGGTTTTTTTCTTGACTTCTCTTTTGATCTTTTTTTTGCCATACTCAATTTTTCTTACCAATAAATGTAAATATCTGAAAAACAAAGAAAAGTTTAAATAGTTTGTTAAATAATTTTATATTTTTAAAATAATTATATATAAATATTCATATCAATAAATAAACAATACTTTCAATTACATTGCAAATGTCTCCATAACACGTAAATATTTAGAATATTATACTTTAGATATTATCAAACCTATGATAAGAACACACACGTTTAAACAGTAACATCTCAGAGCGCATGCTATCTACATTTGTGTAAAAAAAAAAGTGTAAGTATTCATTTCTGCTCATAAAATATGGCACCTGGGTATTGAACAAGCTATGTCAGACACTGCACAATTCCTTCATTCAGAAGACATCACAAGCGCTGCGAAAGAATGACAGAGCAGAACTAAAGGATTTCTCTACTAGTAGCCAAACCAACCAGGTTCAGATGCATAATACATCAGACAATAGATGTATAAGTAGGCACATACGTCAGTCACAAGACCATAAAGTCCCTTAAGCTTGACAGACTGCTGTTCCCATTTTAAGGCAACACCTACATTTAGGTGACGTAGTTCAAGTGTACCTCTACACAGACTCATAGCAAGTAGCCTAATCACTAATCCTTTTCCCAACATGTCTTAAACCTCGCTTTTCTCTTGCAGCTTCAGTTTTCATCAACTACTCACAATCTTGGTCCTAGCCAAATTTAAAACAGCAACCCTTCCATGTCTCTGTTGTAAGTTTCACCATATTCCTGTAAGCATACATGCATGTGTCTATACCTTTTGCTAGTGCTATCAGATGCATAACACGTATAAGAATACATGTGCAAGTAGACACATACCTCAGTCACAAGACCATGCATACCGTAAAACTTCCGAGACCTCACTTCCCATTTCAAGCAGACAACGAAAATCATGAAGTGTATTTCAATTGTACCTTTCCACAGAGTTGTACAAAGTAGCCTAATCAGTAATCCTTTTAGCAATATGTCTTAAACCTCACTTTTCTGCAGCAGCTTCACCATTCTACTACTACTCAGAGTATTGGGCCTACCCAAATACAAAGCAGCAACCATTCACATTTCTCTCTCGTACGTCTCACCATCTTCCTCATAGCATGCATGCATGTGTCTGCACCTTTTCCTAGTGTCATCATATGTAAAAGAAACATACAAATAGATGTATACCTGTGATTTATACATCTAGCATCTTCAGATACATAATACGTGTGAGAATACATGTGCAAGTAGAGAAATACCTCAGGACAAGACCATGCAGACCTTAAAACTTCACAGAATGCACTTCCCATTTCAAGCAGACATCAAAAATTATGCGGTGTATTTGAAGTGTACCTTTCCACAGACTCATACAAAGTAGCCTAATCACTAATCCCTCTGCCAACATGTCTTAAACCTCACTTTTGTGCTGCAGCTTCACCATTCTACCACTACTCAGAGTGTTGCGCCTAGCCAAATACAAAGCAGCAACCATTCACATTTCTCTCTTGTAAGTCTCACTATATTCCTGAAAGCATGTATGCATCTCTCTGTACCTTTTGCTAGTGTCATCATATATAAAATAAACATACAAATAGACGTATACCTGTTTTTTTATATGTCTACATCTTCAGATGCATGAGACGTATAAGAATACATGTGCAAGTAGAAACATACCTCAGTCACAAGACCATGCAGACCTTAAAACTTGACAGACTACACTTCCCATTTAAAGGAGACACCTAGATTTATGCAGCATACTTCAACTGTACCTTTCCACAGACTCATACAAAGTAGCGTAATCACTAATCCCTCTGCCAACATGTCTTAAACCACACTTTTGAGCTGCAGCTCCACCATTCTACTACTACTCAGAGTGTTAGGCCTAGCAAATACAAAGCAGCAACCCTTCACATCTCTGTTGTAAGTCTCACCATATTCCTGAAAGCATGCATGCATGTGTCTGTACCTTCTGCTTGTGCCACCATATATAAAAGAAACATACAAATAGACGTATACCTGTTTTTTATATGTCTACAATCTTCAAATGCATAACATATATGAGAATACATGTGCAAGTAGATACATACCTCAGTCACAAGACCATGTAGACCTAAACACTTCACAGATTGCACTTCTCATTTGAAGCAGGCACCTACAATTTTGTGACGTATTTCAAGTGTACCTTTCCACACACTCATACAAAGTAGCCTAATCACTAATCCCTCTACCTACATGTCTTAAACCTCACTTTTGTGCTGCAGCTTCACTTTTCTAATACTACTCAGAGTGTTGGACCTACCCAAACATAAAGCACCAATCCTTTACATGTCTTTCTTGTAAGTCTCACCATATTCCTGAAAGCATGCATGCATGTCTCTGCATCTTTTCCTAGTGGCATCATATGTAAAAGAAACATACAAATAGACGTATATCTGTGTTTTATACGTCTAGCATCTTCAAATGCATAACATATATGAGAATACATGTGCAAGTAGAGACATACCTCAGTCACTACACCATGCACACCTTAAAACTTCAGAGACTGCACTTCCCATTTCAAACAGACACCGCAAATTATACGGTGTATTTGAAGTGTACCTTTCCACACACTCATACAAAGTAGCCTAATCACTAATCCCTCTGCCAACATGTCTTAAACCTCACTTTTCTGCTGCAGCTTCACCATTCTACTACTACTCAGAGTGTTGGGTGTAGCCAAATATAAAGCTGCAATCCTTCGCATATCTGTGTTGTAAGTCTCACCATATTCCTCATAGCATGCATGCATGTGTCTGCACCTTTTCCTAGTGCCACCATATATAAAAGAAACATACAAATAGATGTATACCTGTGTTTTTTTACAGCATAATACGTGTAAGAATACATGTGCAAGTAGAGAAATACCTCAGTCACAAGACCATGTAGACCTTAAAACGTCACAGAATGCACTTCCCATTACAAGCAGACACCGAAAAGTATGTGGAGTATTTGAAGTGTACCTTTGCACACACTCATACAAAGTAGCCTAATCATTAATCCCTCAGCCAACATGTTTTAAATCTCACTTTTATGCTGCAGCTTCACCATTCTACTACTACTCAGAGTATTGGGCCTAGCCAAATACAAAGCAGCAACCATTCACATTTCTCTCTTGTAAGTCTCACTATATTCCTGAAAGCATGTATGCATGTCTCTGTACCTTTCGTTAGTGCCATCATATATAAAATAAACATACAAATAGACTTATACCTCTGTTTTTATATGTCTACATCTTCAAATGCATGAGACGTATGAGAATACATGTGCAAGTAGAAACACACCTCAGTCACAAGACCATGCAGACCTTAAAACGTCACAGACTGCACTTCCCATTTCATCCAGACACCGAAAATTATGCGGTGTATTTCAAGGGTACCTTTCCACACACTCATACAAAGTAGCCTAATCACTACTCCCTCTGCCAACATGTCTTAAACCTCACTTTTCTGCTGCAGATTCACCATTCTACTACTACTACTACTCAGAGTGTTGGGCCTATCCAAATACAAAGCAGCAACCCTTCACATGTCTCTCTTGTAAGTCTCAACATATTCCTGGAAGCATGCATGCATCTGTCTGTACCTTTTGCTAGTTACACCATATATAAAAGAAACATACAAATAGACGTATGCCTGTGTTTTATACATCTAGCATCTTTAAATGCAAAACATGTGTGAGAATACATGTGCAAGTAGACACATACCTCAGTCACAAGACCATGCACACCTTTAAACTTCAGAGACTGCACCGCACCTCCCATTTCAAGCAGATACAAAAAATGATGTGGTGTATTTCAAGTGTACCTTTCCACAGACTCATACAAAGTAGCCTAATCATTAACTCCTCTACCAACATGACTTAAACCTCACTTTTGTGCTGCTGCTTCACCATTCTAATACTACTCAGGGTGTTGGGCCTACCCAAATATAAAGCAGCAAACTTTCACATGTGTCTCTTGTAAGTCTCACCATATTCCTGAAACCATAAATGCATGTCTCTGCTCCTTTTCCTAGTGGCATCATATGTAAAAGAAACATACAAATAGACGAATACCTGTGTTTTATACATCTAGCATCTTCAGATGCATACCACGTATAAGACTATATGTACACATAGACATATACCTCAGTCACAAGACCATACACAGCTTAAATCTTCAGAGACTGCACTTCCCATTTCAAGCAGACACTAAAAATTATGCAGTGTATTTCAAGTGTACCTTTACACACACTCATACAAAGTAGCCTAATCACTATTCCCTCTCCCAACATGTCTTAAACCTCACTTTTCTGATGCAGCTTCACCATTCTACTACTACTCAGAGTGTTGGGCCTAGCCAAATATAAAGCAGCAACCCTTCACATGTCTCTGTTGTAAGTTTCACCATATTCCTAAAAGCATGCATGCATGTGTCGGTACCTTTTGCTAGTGACACCATATATAAAAGAAACATACAATTAGACGTATACCAGTGTTTTATATGTAAAGCATCTTCAAATGCATGACACATATGACAATACATCTGCAAGTAGAGACATACCTCAATCACAGACCATGCAGACCTTAAAACTTCACAGAACACACTTCCCATGTCAAGCAGACACCGAAAATTATGCAGCATATTTCAAGTGTACCTCTCCAGAGACTTATACAAAGTAGCCTAATCACTTATCCATCATGTCAACATGTCTTAAACCTCACTTTTGTACTGCAGCTTCACCATTCTAGCACTACTCACAGTGTTGGGCCTAGCCAAATACAAAACAGCAATCTTTCACATGTCTCCGTTGTAAGTCAGACCATATTCCTGAAAGCATGCATGTGTCTCTACCTTTTCTAGTACCATCATATATAAAAGAAACATACAAATAGATGTACACCTGTCTTTTATACATCTAGCATCTTCAAATGCATAAGACATATGAGAATACATGTGCAAGTAGAGACATACCTCAGTCACAAGTCCATGCACACCTTAAAACTTGACAGACTGCACTTCCAATTTGAAAGCGACACCTAAAATTATGCAGCATACTTCAAATGTACCTTTCCACAGACTCACACAAACTACCATAAACACTAAACCATCTACTAAAGTACACATATTAGTATGCACAAACTATTTCAATCGTCATTTCAGTACAATAAAACAAACTACAATACACATCTGTACATTTCATAACATATTTCAAACATCACACTTCTCTAATAATTTCAAAACTTTGAGAATAATGCGTTTGAAATCTAAAATATCACTACAAAGAGTGAAGCACTACTACATAATACATAACACACCTTACAAATTTGTAACTTACCTTTCAAATAGTATTGCAGAATATGAAATATCAGAAACTCATAAAAGATTTTCTTTTGCACACAATAAATGTAATGCGCCACTCTCAACAAGGTAAAACCAGTAATGGCAAACTTTCCCTCTCTTTCTCCACACAAATAAATGTAAGTAACAAATCAAATTGCTTCCTACATCCTTTCAAATTGTGAAACACATTTCTATTGGTTACACATATTAACCCTTTCTAACTGTCTTCTAAAACTGCCCAAACTGGTTATGTAATTTTCTGGAGTCGCGACTCCTCCGCGGTGCCGCAGTGTAGCGTCGCGATGGAGCCGCGAATCCATACGGGAGTTCAAAAACCTATTTCTAATAATACTAGTTTTTTTTTTAAAAACAACAGTCTACACATACTACTGACTTAGAAAAACTTAATTTAGTAACATATCACCTATATATAAGCTACCATTTCACATTTTGAGTCCACAGTGAACTTTCAACCCTTCCCCCATTCTCCTTAATCCCAGTTTCCACAGTAACACTTTCTGCAACATTCAACTGTACTGGCAGGTTACAAGTTCACATACTTTGCAAAAAATTAGCTAATTGTATCTACTGTACCTTTCAAACATTATTTAATAACCAATAAGAAACATGCTTCTTCAGGAAAGCAACATTCATCCTATTTTTCAGTGCACAATGTTAATGAACAGCCAATCACTTATCGGCTTTCTCAAAAACAGCATCTTCTCCACCATTTTAGATACCTCTCATTCTACCAACTGACTACCTGAGCTACAGACATCTTTTCATTCCTTCCAGACATCCCTTCAAGATGCTTACAGTATGGATTGTAGGGCACAGCTATGTTTTCTGGTGCAAAAGGTATGCTGAACACAGAGGTATTGACAAGGACCTAGGTTTGCAAAATGTGGATATTAAATGGATTGCACAGAGAGGATTAAAGTGGCACCAATTGATGCCTTTGGTTAAAACCTTTTTCCATTTTCAAACCCCTGACCTCATGATTGTGCACTGCGGTGGCAATGACCTAGGCACATTGACTGGTGTAGGACTGGAAATGCTCATGAAAGATACCTTTGCACAATTGATGTTACTTTTGCCTCAAACTGTCTTTGTATTTTCTAATATATGTCAAAGACAGAAATTCGAAGTGGTCAAATGAATTCTGTCCACAGATTGAGAAAGCTAGGAAGAATGTCAATAAAGCTGTTTCTGCTTACATCAGAGACCATACAATGGGCTCCATCTATAACAACAATCTATGTTTTGATATGGATGACATCTACAGAAGTGATGGAGTTCACGTCACAGATCAAGGGAACAGAGTCTTTCTCAACAACCTTAAGCTGTGCATCTGCACTTACATGTAGCTACAACAAACTCATAATGAAAACAAGGGCTCTTTTTAGAGCCACCCTATAACTCAACAGTGAATCTTATTTATATTTTAACATACATATTTTTTTAAAATATTTTCTGGGTTTGCGACCTTGTCGCGAATCCACAAAACAAAAGCACAAATTCAATGTACTACAACACAATACACTTTTCAACTTTATTTTTAAATTTTTTATTTTTTATATACTCTATCAAATTTATTATAATTATTAAGTTAAATCTGACTCACTCTATAAACAAAGTTCACAAATGCAACACTTCTTTTTGAATTATATGCTATTAAATTATTTATTTAAAGGGGATCTGCAAATCCACTGCAACATTACACTGGGAGGCCGCGCTGAGAGCCGCAATCGGGTTGAGACTCCTATAACGAGAAAAAAAAAAATTAAGGCCCCCCCACTTCCATTACCCGATATCGGCCCCGGGGACCCCATCCCCCGGGGCCTGGCCATTTTCTATAAAAAAAAATTATGGGCCGCATGACCCCACCTCCAAAGGCCAATTATGGCTCCGGGGACCCCATCCCCCAGGCCGACATTGTCTTTTTTTTTTTTTTAAATAAATGAAAAACGGGAGGGGGGCCGAATGCCCCCCTCCTGGGCCATTTTGGGCCCCTGGGACCCCATCCACCGGGGCTTGGCCACTGGTTGGGGACCGCGGGGAGTGCCCCAATGCCCCTGCGGTTCCTGCCGGCTCCCCGCCTCCTGCAGGAGCCGGCATTGCTTTTTGGCAAAGGGAGCTGCTAACTTGCAGCTCCCTTTGCCCAAAAGCAATTCTGCTTCGCATCATGGAAGCGAGAGCAGGTTTCCTGCTCTCGCTTCCATGAAGCAAAGCAGTGTTTGCTATGGCAGGGTGGGAGCAAAGCTCCCGCCCTGCCATAGCAAACTGCAATGTCCCAGGGGTGGGCACCCCAGGACATTGCTGGAGCCGGCCCTGGGGGGTGGCAATCCCCAGGGCCATGGAGGGCTCAATGAGGGGGGCTTCGCGGCCCCCCTCCAACATATGTTTGAAGCGGTGGCGGTCCCAGGGGCAGTGTGGGGGGGAGGAGCCCCCCACACCTTTTTAATTTTAAAAGCCCCGGGGAGGTGGCAGTCCCAGGGCTGTGGGGACCCCCGTGGGCCCCCGGGCCATATTATAACATTGCCCCCGGGACTTTGCCCACCCGGGGACTCAATTAAACAAAGCGCGGGAGACCATGCTTCGTTTTTTTTAAAAAAACAATTTCGGCGGGATTCACGCACCGTATGCAAATCTCGCCAAATTTGTTTTAAGAAATGCTTCTTTTGACCCTGTGAGCAGGCCTGGGGGTCAGGGTGTTCCTACCCTGCCCCCTTTTCTTATTCTTTAATCATTTTTTCCACCTTTTTTCTTGTGACTCGGTTCAACCGAGTCACAAGATGGCTGCTAACCTCCTGGTTTGAAGTGTTGGCAGCCAATCAGAGTTACGCTCGTGCTCAAGAGGGTTCGCGGATCCACCGAGGTCACCAGATACTAATATTTTTTTATGTATGTATTACTCAAAAACGACTAAACACCATTTAAAAAAAAGGTCGCTCTCTAAACTAAGAGCTTCCTTTTTGCCAAATTTGGTGTAATTCCGTTCAGCAGTTCGGGCTGTTGCTTTGCTAAAAGTTTCCTATGGAAATTAACATGGAGAAAACATGTTTTGGGACCCCACTTTTTTCTCGGCCCCCGCTTGTCGAATCATCTCGAAACTTTCAGGACAGGAGCTGACCGGAACAGGGCATTAGTTTTAAAAATTTCGCCAAGATTCGTGAAACAGCACCAAAGATATTGGCAAAAGAAAAAAGGCTTTTTGAATAGAAACAAGGTCCTAACTATAACTACCTACTGGCGACCACCAGTAGGTTATATATATATATATATATATATACATATATATATACATATATATATATATATATATATATATCCACTACCACTTCCGGTCTCCGGCACTTGCTCGACCAGAAAAACGACACAGCAATCCAAAGGTTAGTTGTCTCCAAAACTTTTAATTCCTCATTACAGGCTATGACGCATTTCGGCAGGATCCCCTATATATATGACCTACTGGCAGTTGCCAGTAGGTAGTTATAGTTAGAAGTAATTCCCATAGACAAAGTGTTTTTTGGTCTGCTAATAACTTTTTATGTTCACAAAATTTTCCAAACAAAGTGCCCATCAAGGGGGGCGACAAAACTGGGGGTCAAACAAATGTGCGTTTCCCATGCAATTGCCCATACAGATTTTAGGCACGACTACAGCACGAATTGCTGAGCGGAATTACATCAAATTTGGCAGAAAGGTAGCTCTTAGTCCAGAAAGATCCCTTTTTGTGATTTGGCCAAGGGCCAAAAACATTTTTTTTCAAATTTGCATGAAATCAGGGTGGATCAGCAAATTCATGGCAAAACTGAAAAAGAAAATAAGCGCAGTCTCCTGTGCTTGTTTTCTATATGCCCCCCGGGTGGGCCAAGTCCTGGGGGGTGAAATTAATATTATAAAGGGGGGCACACGTGGGCCCCTCCCCAGACTGATTTCGGCCCGTGACCGCCACACCTGAGGACCAGCTGAATGAATTAATGGGAAAGTGGACTGCGCGGCCCCCCTCCCAGGCTGGATGCGGCCCTGGGGACCACCACTTCCCTGGGGCCAGGTCAATTTTAAAAATGGGGAGGGGGGCTGTGCAGCCCCCTGTCATGAGCACACACCATGCACACCCTTATGGATTCTATTCCGGGTCGGGTTAGTGTGAGCATGGAGGGCCCGGGCTGAGTGTGCATGATGACATTCTGCATGACTAGGAGGAGATCTGAGTGCAGCGGAATGATTGGGCCATGCAGCACAACCGTGGGCAGAGATCTGAGTAGGAACTTTCTGCGGCCATCTTGGTTTTGCTCACTACTTAAGCCACACCTGAGCCACACCCCAATTGCTAGGCAAGTGGGTCTGTCTGATGGAGCACACGCGCCTGAAGAGCTCGAATCTTATCTAGCTGCATCACCTATGTGATTCCCTGGACTTCACAGCAGACGTCTGAGAAATCCTCCTCATCCGCCACTACATGAGCGCTCGCCGGCATCCTGCAAGGAAAGGGAGGAAAAGAAAAGACAGTAAGTGCGTAGTGCAGCACAAATTCGGTGTGCTTAGAATCGCTCCACTCCTTACCAATAAGGCTTGCGCTATACTTCTGTACCAAGGCAAGGCGTCTTTTGTTATTTTTGTTTTCAAACGACGTAAGAACAGACTTGCGTCGGTAAGGCATTTATTCAGCTCACCAAGTACCTCATACTCTACCTAATACCATAGCAAGAACCTGCAAGCACCCCAAAAACTAATTACATGTGCAAGTAGTGTGCTGTTGCTTGCGCTTGACTAGTGCTGTAAGTAGTCCCTGCCAGCCCAAGACTCCGTAGAGCATCTGTGCCAATAACAGGTACCTGGATGCCTGTGGGGCGCAACGATTGCTAAAACTGAGAGATAAGTCACGAAGCAGGCAGGTTGGCGAAGTCTGGTTAAACACAGGTGTGTTAGACTGAGCCAATGAGCGACTAAGTGAGAGCGTGGTGTGTGACTAGGGCTTTTACTGATTGCTAACTCACTCTTATCTCTGCAGCACTCACAGAACCCAGAACACAATCCATCGCAGTTTGTTAGAGATAAAGTGTGGCTAGGGTGAGATTGTGAGACCAGGACCAGACTGTTTATTTATTTGTCCTATTCCCCTTGATTTGCCTTGAGCCGGCATTATATGCAGTTTGCGGAGGGTTAGAGGGTATGGTAGGACTATCTATGTGTGCATCGCTCCCGCTGGGTCCAGATTTCAGGTTATTGTGTCTGAGCAGGTACTTCGATCTGACAGACTGTCTAGCCCATGTCTACCCCTGGCCTGCGTGATGAACTCACCATGTGTTAACGACAATTCTAATGATTATTACTAGTTTACAGGTGGAAGTGCAGGCACCCTGAGCAAAAAGTCAAGAGTTGCGCAGGGAGTTGGGACCAGTACGCCGGGAGGTAGCAGGCATTTCAAATCAGAGTAAACCCAATTCTAGTACTAGAGAGCATCTATGGACCCTCCCTCCACCCTTACACATGTCCAGCTCTACCTCTTCTAATCAGGCATCCACTCCATCTCTACCATCAGCACCTCCGGGAGTCGGCCATTTCAACACTCAGGCCAACACAATACATGTGCTGCAGACACCTCAGATACCTGTAGCAGCCCCAGAACAATACTAAGGTGACCCAAGGAAGTACGCCATATTCCTGTCAGTGCAAGCTGCACTTCTTATGTAAACCCACAGCCTTTCCTGACGACCAAAGTAAAACAGCCTTTGTCTTATCCTGTCTAGGGGGAAATGCAGCCAGTTGGTCCATTCCAATTATGGAACAGAATGACCCTATACGATACAATTTCACAGCCTTCTGTGATGAAATGAAGAAACTCTTTGACCGAAAAAACACAGTTTAATCCTAGATTGAGAGTTGATAATGAAGGTTCGCAGGATCTCCTCACGTACATCACTACTTTCAATGGACTGGTAGTAGAAACTAAGTGGCCAGAAAGCAAAAGATGTTCCCTATTCTATTAGGGCCTGCGAAGCGAGCTTAAAGACGTCCTGGCGCAAGTGGTTGACTTACCCGATACATGCGAAGACTTGATAGATTTAACTGTGCAGATAGATCATAGATTCCTTGAGCGAAAAGGGGACAGATCCTGACCAGAGCCTAAAATGATGGTATTTCGACACAAAGCTTCTCTAGGTGGTTAAAGTACCAAGACAATAATCGGCAGGCCTGAACCCATCCAGGTAAATGGTATCAGAGCACCACTCACCTAAGAAGAGACAGAGAAATGGAGAAAACTAAAACTATGCATGTTCTGTGGCAAAGCCGGACACTTCATTAAGGAATGCAGAGTCAGGCCAAGGCCTGGTGAAGGGAAGCCAGGCAACAAGGAACAAGCAGTGATTCATGCATCCGCTTCAGAGCCAAGTGCGGTGGAAAACTAGAGCCCTCAAGCCTAACTGAGGTCCAAGACTGGAGAGGGAAAACAGAATTAGAGCTCTTTAACTACCTGGATAACACTCAGCAAGGGTCCATCGCCCACGTCAAAGAGAGGGTGTGCCCTAACGGCTAGAGTGGTCACCCTCAAAGCTGGGGAACCGGGTTCGAGTCTCGGCAGGGGTGCTCAACATCCTGAGATTCTGGACAAATCACTTAATCTCCATGTGCCTAACAAAATGAATGTGTCCGTCTGTAACACAACTAGTGTACATGTAAAGCGCTCTGATACCTGATACCTTTGGGTCGAGTTCGTGCTATATAAAATTCCCCCAAAATATATATATATCACCTTGACGCTTCCGGATGGTAGAGAAGTTACAAGTGGCTGCTCTTATAGACTCTGGAGCTAAAGTGCCCCCCCCCCCACCTTCGTGGAAACAATCTTTGATTATTCCAATTTATAAGAAGGGTCATCCATCCAATCCCGCTAATTACAGTCCAATCTCCCTATTTGATAGCACGGTCAAGCTGATGGGGAGATTACTACTAAATAAACTGGAGGATTGGGTGGCTGAGAATAACATTTTGGCAGACATTCAATATGGCTTTAGGCAAGGAAGGGAGATAGTAGGCCAGTGCCTAAATCTTGCCCTAATTATAGCAAAATATGCCTTAGCAAAGAAAGGCCAGTTTTATACGGCATTCATGGACATGTCGGCAGCTTTTGATTGCGTATCCCATACTAAATTATGGGCTACTTTGGAATTTCTGGGCATTGACAGTGCCATAATTAATTTTATTAGAAAACTTTATAGAGATGCAGGGGCTGTAATTAGATATGGGAAACTGGGAGAATGTACCAACTCGTTCAGGATCAATAAGGGAGTGGGACAGGGATGTGTCCTAGCTCCATTCCTTTTCTCGCTATACACCAACAATTTAGGTGAGGTCCTTGGTGCTAAATTCAAGGATGTTCCTGCCATAGGTGCTTTACCTGTGCCTGCCTTGCTTTACACTGATGATGCGGTCTTACTAGCCAGAACCCCAATGGCCCTACAGCGTTCTATAGGCATATACTCGTAGTATATGGCTGATTTGGGCCTTTTTGTAAATAATCCCAAATCTTTTGTTATGGCGGTGGGTACTGGAAAGAAAAAATTAATGCCCTTACAAATAGAAAGTAGAAATCTGGAACGAGTGGATAACTTTATGTATTTGGGAATTCTCTTTGATGATAAATTAAATTGGTCCCCAATGGTTAATAATAGGGCAAATCTTATAAAAAAGAGCCTATCAGTGTTATGGAAATTTGCTTCAAACATGGGAAAGAAACCGTGTAAAGAAATGGTAGATGTATACCTGGCTAAATCAGTATCTATAGCAACCTATGGTGCTGCGATTTGGGGCATAGCCGAATGTGGTGCTCTTCAAATTATTTAAGATAAATTTATAAAAAGAATGTTGTCCATCCCAGGTTCTTGGCCGAACATCATTGCCCACAAAGAATTAAGTCTCCCCTTTATAACTGACACCATTAAATTAGCTCAGCTTTTATTATGGCTTACACTCAGGAAAAAGAATTCTGTCAAATTAAACCAACTAGTACTTGGGGACATGCTCATTCTTGATAGTCCAAACTGTATTCCGTGGTTAGCATCTGTGAAGCGATCCCTAACCGTTTTGGGATTAGCTATTTATTTGACTCACCACCTCATAGTTTATCCTTTCCCAAATCTAGACTTAGGGCGCTTTTTACAGCCAATCACGATCAAGTTAGATGGGAAGAAAATAGCTCCAAAACCTCAGTGATAACCTATTATGCACTCCTTCGGGTGGTATAGGGAAGTGCCTCTTATCTCTAATTTGTTACCAATAACATGCACCACTTTTTATTGATAAGGCTGAGACTGAATCTCTTTCCCTTAATGGTTGCTTACTTGCCTCAAGTATATTCTGTTAACCAGCGATAAGAGTTCTACTCAATCCATTTCTCCTATTTTATGCTTCTGCTCATTTTATAAAACTGAGAGGAAAACATTTATTATCCCATTGCTGAGGAAACTGAGTTTAAACTCGTACTCACAAGCGCTTGCAGTAATAAATACATTGGAAACTTCTTTTATATGTTTTCTGACAGCTAGCTTTTTACACTCAGTTTTAATAACTAGAAGGAGGTTTCCCAATGGTGGGTTTGCCTCTACTGAAGTTGAATCTTGAGATAATGGATTGATGGGAAACTGAATCTATGTAATGCTTACCTTTTACTATTTTAATTATTTATTTAAAAGTTTTGTTTTTTTAAATTTTACTTTTTGCTATTTTATTCTCTTTTTTATGTCATACGATATTATTATATTTGTCTACGATGAGCACTTTTATGCATTAATATATTTTAAAATCCGAATAAAGTTTAAAGTTGAAAGTTGACTCCGGAGCCACGGGCAATTTTATAGACCAGATCTTTGCTCATCAGTTAACTATGCCCTGCATCAAGAAACCAGTCCCTGAGCCAGTTAAGGCAGTAGATGGCACAGCTTGACTTCTGGTCTTGTGCACCACCACACACAAATGGTGCTAATGCAAATAGGCACTGATCACTGCGAACGCATACAATTCGACCATATCGATGCACCCAGTTTTAGGCTCACTCTTGGAATGCCGTGACTAACCTTGCACGACCCAGTAGTCCATTGGGCAGCACGAAAGGTGCAACTAAATTCAGCCAATTGTGAGCAGCACTGCACCAAAGATATAATTGCTCAATACTCCAGAGAGAATTCCCCAGTGCGCAGTCTGTCTTACGGAAGTCAATCTCATGTCTGCTGTTTAACCACCCTGCCGTCTATATATCAGAAGTTCCAAGATGTGTTTAACAAGGACACAGCCTGTCAATTACCCCCCCAACGTGATTACGACTGCAGTGTTGACTTGTTTCCAGGGGCTTGCATACTCTTTAGCCGGATTTACGCCTTCACACGAGCCAGAGAATCAACTTCTGTGGGCTTATTTGCATGAACATCTGGCATCAGGGTTTATTAGACCCTCACAGTCCACCACCTCCTCACCAATCGTCTTTGTCCCAAAGAAGAGAGACAAATTACGCTTCTGCATCGGCTATCGGGTGATCAACAAATTCACAGTTAAATACAGGTAGGTATCCACTGCCTCTGATACCGGTACTCCTGGATAAGCTAAAATTAGCGTCTATTTTCACCAAATTGGATCTCCGGGGCGCATACCATCTTGAGCGGGTCTGACAGGGCGATGAATGGAAGACCGCATTCAGGACCAAGTTTTGCCTGTTCGAATACCAGGTCATGTCCTTCGGACTATGCAATGCCCCAGCTGCCTTCCAATACTTCATGGATGATGTTTTGCGTACAGATTTAGATCTCTTCTGTGTCATTTATCTAGACGACATTCTAATCTATTCTGGGACAGAACAAAAGCATGGCCAGCATGTCCAGGCACTTCTTACTCAACTGAGGGAACATCAATTGTTTGCCAAGCTAAACAAATGCCAATTCCATGTGGCAGAAACTGAGTTTCTAGGATACGACATCAGTCCAAACAGCATAAAGGTGGCTAACCGTAAGGTATCAGCCATAACACAATGGAAAACTCCAACCAACGAGAATATCCTACAGAGTTTCCTGGGCTTCACAATTTTCTACAGGCGATTTATCCATGGCTTTGGGGCCATTGTCCGACCCCTGACACAGCTGCTGAGGAAGAGGGTACCGGTCGAGTGGACAGAGGAAGCGGAACCAGTTAAAAACTCAGTTTATGCAGGCTCCAATTTTACATCATAGCAAGCATACAGCCCTGCACTCATTTCATATACAGTTAAACAATTTTGCAGCTGCTTCAGATTTTAAAGAATATGAATAAAGAATGAATTCAAAACAACGCAAGACCTGTTTGACTTGTTCTTGGAGAAACAATTGTTCATTAGACACTGATCGGATCTTATATGGATCGACAAAATTGTGTAACTGTATATGAAATGAGTGCAGGGCTGTATGCTTGCTATTTTGTACTAGAGTGACTAGGAAGGCCTTCCTAGACTCTCTACTTTTGGGACCTAGGGGATTGTGTCTCAAGCCCTTTGCACCTTGCCTTTCATGTTACATTTGGGATGTTAAGGCTGGTGCAGGTGTCTATGCTTTGATCCCCAATTCTGTGACATCCAATTTTACATCATCCTGATGTCACGCTGCCCTTCCAGCTAGAAGGTGATGCTTCTTACCATGCTATGGGACAGGTAGTCTCTCAAAGATACCCAGTCACAGGCCAGATGCACCCAGTGGCTCTCGTCTTGCAAAAGTTTACACCGTGCAAGCTCAACTACAGTATCACAAATAAGGAATTGTTAGCCATCAAAAGAGCCTTCGAACAAAGGCGACACTATCTGTATGCGTGCTCGTCATACAGTGGAAATATATTTGGACCATCAGTATTTGCAATTCCTGAAGTCAGCCCGGGCATCAGTTGAGGTGGTCTTTGTTCTTTTCGGACTTTGATTTTCTGATTAAATACTGCCCTGGAGCACCAAATGGCAAGGCGGATGCCCTGTCCAGGACCTGTGATCAAACAGAAGTTTCTAAAGACATGCTGACCTGCGAACCACCTTTGAACCTGACGGAGAAATCATGTCCAGCCGAGCATACCCTTCACGTAGATGCCATCCTTAGGGACTAAGTCTTTTTGACTAAGTTACAGGGGCAGTGTCAGGCCCTTAAAGGGCGTGCTTGGCTTAATAAAGACACCAAAAGAAGGGAGGAACAGGACTTATATTATCACCATGGAGCTCTGTATATCCCTACTGTACCTTTACACCAGAAAGTCCTCACTTAGTGCCATGCCTCAGAATTAGCGGGGGACACTTAGGAGTCCAAAAAACAAAGACAGCAATACAACAGTACTTCTGGTGGCCAACCTTGAGGGAGGATGTGAAACAGTATATAGCAGTATGAGCGCAAGTAAAGACCGACCATAAAAAACCAAGGGTGCTTCTACTTCCCATCCCAACACCTCCCAGTCCTTGGCATACCATATCCATGGATTTTATTGTGAAAATGCCCCCTAGTGATGGAAAAACCATAATACTAGTGGTGGTAGATCATTTAACAAAGGTAGGGCATTTCATTGCCTTACCCAAACTTCCAACAGCCAATACCTTAGCCTACATTATCACACAACAGATAATTAGGTTACATGTTATACCCACTGTCCTTATAACGGATCCCGGCACACAGTTTACCGCTCACTTTTGGCAACAGCTTTGTAAGGTCATGACAAATGACACTAGACTGTCCACAAGCTATCAGCCACAAACGGATGGTATCACTGAACGACTAAATCAAATCTTAGAGCAGTATCTGCGATTTCTGGCAGTACAACAAAGGGAAAGTTGGAGCTTGCACTTGTGGATTGCCAAGTTTGTATATAACAGGGGTCTCCAACCTTCTGTGTAATAAGAGCTAATTATGTTCAATTAAAATGATTGAGTTACTATAATTATTAGTGTTGAGATAGTGACCACATCAGACAAGATTAAGTTAGTGCCACCATAGGTAAGATTACTTGCAGTGATCCCCTCAGTGCATCAGACAGGGTTAAAGTAGTAATGTAGAAAAGGCATTGGCATTTGAAATGTCTCTACATGGGTAATCTATAGTAGCCAAAGCTGCAATGCCCCTGGCAGGAGAGTAATAGTAGTAATAAGTCTCCCCACATAATTTATCACTCAAAAATCATCTTGAAATATGTTTTAGAAATCCAGCCTTTTTCTCCAAACATCAGCTTATGAGTTTTGCAAATATACACATTTGTGTCATGAATACACAATTTCAGCATACATAAAATCATACAAGCAAAAGGTTCTAATTTAGTAGGCTGTGTTGCACACAGGAGAGCTACTTAAAGGTAACTGGAGAGTTACCAATAGCTCACAAGCTACTCGTTGGAGAAGCCTGGTATATAACTATGCAGAGCATTCTGTAGTGGGATATTCCCCATTCTTTGTCTTGTTTGGTTATCACCCACACATATTGCCATTTGAATGACCAGCACAGTCCACTAATCTATCTGTACAGGAATATCATCAGAAGGTCAGAGGTATACACCTCCAATCGAGTGAGTACCAAGAGGGCGGCAAGAGTACAGCCAAGTTTTATGCAGACAAAAAAAGATCTCCCGAACATCCTTACATAGTCGCAATCGTGTATGGTTGTCAGCAGGACACACCCTCGACCCCCTCTTCACTACAGGAAACTCCATCACCTTCAGCCACACCACCGAACTCCCATGGACCGACCATCGTTGCGTCCACTTCACCTTCAGAACACCCACCATCCACAGACACCAGCACCTGCTTCCACGAAGAAACTGGACCAAAATCACTGACGACCAGCTCACCTCCTCACTCAACAACTCCACCCCAACCATCGCGGAAAACGACGACCCCAACACCGCAGCCCGAACCCTGCATAGATGGATCTCGGAGAACACCAACACCATAGCCCCCCTCAAGAAAAACAACAATACCCGCGCCAAGAAAGCCAGATGGTTTACCACCAAACTTCGAGAGTCCAGACGCACATGCCGCCGCCTCAAAAAGGCCTGGAGGAACACCAAATCCACAGAAGCCCACAACAACTTCAGAGCCGCCACCAACGCCCACCATCAACTCATCAGAGAAACGAGGAAAAAAGCGATTGAAGACAGAATCTCCACCCACGCGCACAACAGCAAGGAACTCTTCAGCATCATCAAGGAGTTCGCCCAACCCACCAGCGAGTCTACCGACATCCCTCCCTCACAAGACCTCTGCGACAAACTCAGCACCTTTTTCCACCACAAAATCAAGAGCATCTACGACAACTTCGACGAAGACAACCAACACACTGAACCCTCACCAACCACCCCCGACACCCGGAAACCAGCGATTGACGACTGGACAGCCCTCACCACCGAAGACACACTGAAGACAATTAAGTCAATCCACTCAGGGGCCCCCATGGACCCCTGCCCCCACCACATCTTCAACAGAGCTGCCGACACCATCGCACCCATGCTCCGCCACACCATCAACCGCTCCCTGGCGACCGCCTGCTCCCCGACGACTGGAAACACGCCGGTGGTCAACCCCCTCCTAAAGAAACCCTCAGCGGACCCCACCGACCTCAAAAACTACAGACCCATCTCCCTGCTCCCGTTCCCAGCGAAAGTCATCAACAGCCAACTCGCCACATTCATTGAAGAACACAACATCCTCGACTCCTCCCAATCCGGCTTCAGAAAAAACCACAGTACGTAAACCGCCCTCCTCGCCGCAACAGATGACATCCGCACCCTACTGGACAAAGGAGAAACAGTAGCCCTCATCCTCCTCGACCTATCAGCGGCGTTCGACACAGTCTCCCACCGCACCCTAATACGCAGACTCTACGACGCAGGAATCCAGGACAAGGCCCTCGACTGGATCTGCTCCTTCCTCTCCGGCAGGACGCAGCGGGTCAGACTCCCCCCTTTCCTCTCGGACCCTACACCTACCACCTGCGCAGTCCCCCAGGGCTCCTCCCTCAGCCCAACGCTCTTCAACGTCTACATGGCTCCACTTGCCCCCATCGTCAGAACTTACGGACTCAACATCGTGTCATACGCAGACGACACCCAGCTCATCCTCTCCCTATCCAACGAGCCCAACACCGCCAGACGCAACTTTCGAGAAGGCATAGAAGCCGTCGCCAAATGGATGAAAAACAGCTGCCTACATCTAAACACCAACAAAACAGAAGTACTCATCATGGGTCCAAACCCCGACGCCTGGAGCGATACCTGGTGGCCCCCCGCCCTCGGAAACCCGCCAACCCCCACAGACCACGCACGCAACCTGGGAATCATCCTGGACTCCGAGCTCAAAATGGACCGCCAGATCAACTCTGTCTCGTCTTCCTGCTTCCACACCCTCCGCCTCCTTCGTAAGACCTTCAAATGGATACCCCTCGAACACCGAAAGACCGTCACTCACGCCCTGGTCACCAGCAGACTCGACTACGGCAACGCACTCTACGCCGGAATAAACAAAAACCTCATCCGCAAGCTACAGAACATCCAGAACGCCGCCGCAAGACTGGTCCTCAACCTGCCAAAACACTGCCACATCTCCCAGCACCTGCGCACACTCCACTGGCTCCCCGTCGAGGCGAGAATCACCTTTAAGATGCTCACCCACGCACACAAGGCCCTCCACGTCACCGGACCAGCATACCTGAACAGCCGACTCAAATTCCACGCACCCCAAAGGACCCTACGATCAGCCCAGCTCTCCTACGCCGTGGTCCCCCGCACCAGAAAGACCAGATCGGGAGGCCGCTCCTTCTCCTTCCTCGCGGCCAAAGCATGGAACGCCCTTCCGCTCCACCTCAGACAGACAACATCGCTCCCCATCTTCGCAAGAAACCTCAAAACCTGGCTGTTCGACAGACCCCTCCTTGATGGAATGGAACCTGCACCCCCCCCCCACCCCTAGCGCCTTGAGACCCTTACGGGTGAGTAGTCGCGCTTTAACAAACTCCTGATTGATTGATTGATTGATTGTCCACTAAACACTTACGAGGTCACCGAAAAATGAACTTATGTTTCAAAGGTCCCTATATGATAAACAGAATTATAAACCCAGTTGTGGTTTCTTTGGATCTTCCCTCTAATCTTCTGATTCACCCAGTGTTTCACGTATCCCTACTCAAACCTTGCCATTCACAGCTGCGCTGTACACCCCAGCTCCCATTGAGGTAGAAGGGGAACTGGAACATGAGGTCAACAGAATACTGGACTCAAAGGCAGTACAAGGGTGGCTGTATTACTTACTGGATTTAAAGGGGTTCAGACCGGAGGAAAGCTTGTGGGAGCTGGCTTTTTGTTTTGCTAATCGCTTTACCGCCATTTGACGAATCTTCACAAAATTTTCAAAACTAGTATGCCAATCACATCAGCTTTTGTTTGGAAAGTTTTGGCCTGATTCATCAAGCGGGGCTCAGAAAATGGGGGGTGTCCCAAAACGCGTTGTCCCCATGCAATTTCCCATAGGGATTTTAGAAATCATTACCCGAACCGTTGAAGGGAATTGCACCAAATTTGGAAGAAAGCTAGCTCTTGGTCCAGAAAGAGCCTTTTTTGTAATTTGGTGTAAACCTGTTCAGTAGTTATTAAAGAAAAAATTAATCTGTATATCTACGGATGTGAATCTTCCACAGATCCGACAGATCTCATGTGGAGATATGATTGGCTGCTTGGGACTCAGACTCGTCCGAGTCCCACGAAAAAAGGTGAAAAAAAGAAGGGGGCAGGATAGGGATACCTTGAGCCCCTAGGTCTGGTGGTGTGGTCCCACAAAGCCCGCACCGGGGTCCAAAATTAATTTTTTTTCCCAATTGTGCTGTTAATACATGGAGGATCAGTTATTCCATGGTAAAATTTTTAAAAAAACAAGCATGGGCTCCCGTGCTTGTTTTGTATATGCCCCCCGGGTGGGCCAGAAGTGCTGAAAATTCACATAGTGAAAATATTTCCTTTATGTGAACTCTCACCAAACACGGTAACTGTGAGAGAAGGATTCACATCCATTTTATTTCCATAAGTGTCACCTATTGTCTTCACAAATGGATTTCACATGCAAATGAGAAATCTTGCAATCAGAATTTCCAGGTGAAAATTCCCTAGGCCTTTGAAAAAGGTCCACAGGTATTACATATGATAAGTAACTGTATCTTGAGATGTTTAAAGCCAGCTGTGTGTACATGTAGGGATGACCTAGGAACACATGTTTAACCTACAATGTTAAATCAAACTACAAAGTGACCTTTCACCGGTTAACCCCAGAAGCCAACATACTGCTACTGGGGGTGGTTATCTACACGAGGGGGAACCAGAGCTACATGAAGATGTTAGCTCCACTGTCTTTTTACCAGTACATTGCTGGAACCACAGGTAGACACTACTTCAAAGTAGTAGGTCAACTACTACATCAAATACTTTGCTTTAGTAAAGCTGATGGAAATGGTCCTGTCTGCAGGGTCACCCCCTAACCTCTTACCTTCCTCTGCCCCTTTTTTCCTGAATTTGGTTTTATTGGCTTTGGATTCTGGACACTATACCAGTGCTAATTAGTGCTAAAGTGCATGTGCTCTGTAAACATGGTAAAATTGGCCTATCCACAATTGGCATACTTAATTTACTTATGGACCCTCAATTGAGCAGTCCAAGTGGGACTACAGGGCCCTTTTGTGGTCGGAGATCTTTCCAGAGGTCCTAGGGGTATTAATATTAATTGACGGTAAAAACATGAACCACTGTTTTAGAACATGTAACCTTCATTGGGTGACAATGTAGGACACTGTTTCCACAAACACGCACTAGATGTAATCAGTTATGGCAAACACCCATAAATGTAATGTGTTTCTGTAATAATTTTGTATTTTGTGAATATGTTTTTAATCTATGGTGTTGTAAACATAAGGATTTATATAAATTGTACATTATTTGTCTTTAGCACACCATTGCAAATATTACCGATGTCGTTTGAAGCAAAAACAATGATATCAATTGACAAATATAAGTTTTAAATGACATGTCTTCTCTTTACTCTATGAAATATACTGGGTACACTGATTGATTTCAACAACAGGCATGAGGCAGCTGAGTGATTAGGTATAAAGCCTAGAAATGCACATTGGTCATAAATGACATTGAGAGATATGAATGAATGACATATCTTCACTTAGGAAAAATAGGATCGATGGTATAGGGGGTACTCACATTTTGCTCAAACGTTATTTGACCCGAGTCTCCTAGTTCCAGAACAGGATCACTCCCTGTAGTGAGAGACACTTTTAGAAAGTTGGCATTCCGTTACTGAAGCCATTTGGTGCCTTCTGCCTGTCCCTGGAATACACACCTGGGATGGGTGACAGCTGGCTTCCTGCATTCCCTCTAGACAGCTGCACACAAAGGTAGAGTAGGTGTGAGAGAGCAGCCATCTCCATGTTGATGGGTCACCGTGATGCAGGATGAGAGGGACGAGCTAACTCTTGCACCTGAATAGGGCTGTGCTTGTCCCCACACAAAGGGTTGCATACCCTCCTGTAGTTAGTCTGGGGCAAGAGTAGGAAAATCAGGGACTTGTGCACTTCAAAGCATCTCTTTGAAGTCTCCCTACTTCAATGGCTCAAATGAGTATAAGCACTGGACCTCTGACACCATGATTTTAGAGCACTGCTGGAACTAATGACATTCTGCCAGGAAGAAGAGCTGCTGTGCTGTAGGAGGGACTGCCACTTTGCTAACCGCTTTGCTGTGTTGGCCTGCTGTCTTCTGATTGCTGTGCTGTATAAGGGACTACCACTTTGCTACCTGCTTTGCTGTGCAGGCCTGCTGCTTCTTGCCTGGGAGTGAGAAGGGCTGGGCCTGCTCTCTACATCCTTGAACCCAAGTTCCCCAAGGTCTTGCTGGCTTGCCTCCTGTTTTTGAAGTCTCAGGATAATCAAAGACTTCCTTCAACTCTGCTTCAGCTGCTGGAGTCTGCCAACTGTGGGTCCTGCCCTTCCAAGAGGTTCCATTCCAGTCCTGGGCTTTGAAAGGGGGTTCTGCAGCTGATTTTCTACAAAAATCGATGCACGGATGACTTTGCGCCGATTAGAACCGATGCAGTGCCCTTCGACCCCAATGCCGACACAGCGCCGCTTAGAGGACATTCCTCCGTGGCTTGATGATGACACAGGACCCGACTGCAAGGCTCGACAACGAAGCAGAACTTGCATCGCAAAGGGTTTGATGACGACACAGGATCTGACTGAAAGGTTCGACGATGATGGAGCACCTGCATCGTAAAGGGGTTAGACGACTAGGTGGATCGGAACCTTACTCCATCCAAGATACTTTTTCAACAGGCCCTGCATGGGTCCTGTATCTGGCCTGTCCTCCATCGCGGTAGGCCTGAGCTTTGGATTTATCCCAGTCCAGCGTGCCCTCAAATAACCCCTAAGCGCTATTGGCTTTTAAGCACTATATTGTAGTTTATTCTTTAAAAATTCATATCTCAAGTTCTACTTATTGGAGTATTGTCATTCTGGTCTTGTTTTACTCCTACAAATATTATTTATTTGTGTAAACTGGTGTGGAGTCTTTTTGTGGTGTTTTCACTGTATTCCTGTAATTTAAGTGTTGGACAAATACTCTATTCATTGCCTCTTAAGTTAAGCCTGACTACTCTGTGCGATGCTACCGAAGGGTGAGCACAGGTTAGGTTGTGTATCTGACTTACCCTGACTAGGATTGTAGTCCCTACTTGGACAGGGTTTATACCTCTGCCAGCTACAGGCCCAAGTTCTAACAACAGCTAACAGAGATTGATACCTTGGAATATTTTGCAGCCACATATACATGACACCTCTAGTACTTGCACGCCATGAAGCCTTGTCTAACTTGGTGCAAGCCGGAGTCGGCCACTACACTTCCAGTGTCCTATTTGGACCAAAACCGAACTTTACTTGAGGGGGTTGCATTAACCAGTCAATGGAAGCTGGAGCCTGTGTGCATGGTTGTAGCACATCCTATGTGGGAAGCATTGGTTTTGTGCATGACAATATGAACGGTGCTCCAAACTTGTCACAGTGACTTGACACTGCGCAATAACAGTTGTGGGTTTGCTAAGGGCTGAAAAGTGCTAAATGATTTTTCGCTAAAGGTTTTACAATTACCATCTTGTTATGGATTTTCTCAACGTGTTGAAAATAGTATCCAATTGGAAAGATTTCCTCACATTTAAGGAGTAGACCCTCAAGATATTTTCTTTACTTTCGATGATTTTATGTTAGAAAGCTTAAGAAAAATCAAAATAATTATGCACAAAAAGAAAGTGAGACGTTCACATCTCCCCTTTAAGTTGTGTGAACATTTTGTTCACGTGCTGCTCACCAGTGGCTGAAACATTCATTGTACCTGCCTACACATGCCTTTGCTTGAAAGCATCAAAAATGCTATCACAATTTTTGATAAATTTAAAAAACTACTTCACCAAATGCATTGTTGGGCTATGACGTGTAAGAAATTGAGGGCCCAATAGCTAAGTTTGCTGTACATTTCAAAGCTAAGTGATGCTGTGGGTGTATATATTACTTTACTCAAGCTTGCAGACAAGTTTCATTGTGAAAGCTTAGCAAACAGTCAAATACATTTAGTTATTGACTGCTTCCGAAGCACTTGTGGTGGCTCAAAAAAGCAGCCATTTCAATGAATGTTTCAGTATGGTGAATCATAGAAAATACTTTATTGTTGATTAATAAAAATCATTACAAACAGGAAGTATAAAATACATTAAATTGTGCATGGGACACACTTGTATCGATTTAGTCAAACAGTTAAATTATCTTCCAGCGCCAAAGACACAACAGTACATTGTAAAGTGTAGAGTAATATAGGAGATACATTATAATTCAATTCAGTAATCACACCATGTTATAGCAGCATTTTAAGAATTAAGTCTTCCATAAAAACCATCAGTACTATAATACGTTTTTCTTTTTTTTTTAAGATCCTAATTTAAAGTGCCGTTGCTAAAGTGCCTTTATTTCTAATCATTACAAGAGTGCCAACCTTCTCAGGATTGATGTTCTATTTCTAATATTAGGAATCTCATGTTTCATATGAGTCACAAAAGACGACGCAACATTACATATAAAAGTAATAATAATAAAATCTTCTAAGTGCTGCTTACAATACCGCATTATTATTTTTTTAATTCAAAGATAAAAGTGCCATAGTTAAAGTGCCATAGGTAAAGTGCCACTGTACAATTCCTTTCACAGGAGCCTTTCTTAAAATCTGCTAAGAACTACCTACACTACCCCTTTTTTTTTTTTATTCAAAGATTAAAATGCCATAGTTAAAGTACCATAGGTAAAGTGCAACTGTGCAATTCCATTCAAAGAGCCTTTCTTATAAAATCAACATTCTATATAGTTATCAAATTATGGAGGTATAGTTGACAGTAGTTGAATCGAATTAACATATGGAGGAAAGGCTGATCAGGACTACATCTGCAGCAGATAAACAATTAATAATTTGACTAATTCAATCTGAATATGGAAAGAGAGCGCTCGCATAAGAAAAAGGGAGATGTGGGTTATTCTGCAACAAATACTAAATGTTACACTACATACAAATATGCACTATACTGTAGAGTCCTCATCAGCCCGGGTACATGCAAATGATCATGCCACAGACGGGGCTTGGTATTACATGTCTTTATTCCTCAGCGTGTAACCGTTAACTGAACATTCTACATCATGAATTCTATCACTCACAACAACGCACTTACGTCACAGTTCTACAGAGTCCATCAGGAATCAAAGGGGTTCCATCATCTCTAACTCACAAGACACTACATCTCCCCCTTTGTTAAATAAAATGTCCAAATAATACATATATAAATGACAACTCTTCAATATGTCATTTGATGCTCAAATTAATTGCCCAGATCTGGTCAGGTCATGTGAGGCTGCGGAGATACCAGAGAAGTGTACATGACTAGCATTGGTGACAGAGACATTGGTACAATTTTTGAGCTCTCCGGATTCTCAGGTGGATAGGTCTCACTTCTGACATCTGGAGTTAGCGAATGTCGAGGCAGGTGCTTGAAATGCGAAGAATATCCCGTAATGGATTTTCCAGGACAGTGAGCAGTCACCATGTGTCCTTTACTAGTCACAACCGTCGGTGGGTCAGCATCAAAAGAAGCATCATACTTGCGTTTCTGTTTCTCCCTGACAATAACTTGGTCTCCTCTTTTGAATACAGTGCTTAAAGCACAGTGGCGTTTGTCCGCATAGGTCTTCATTTTGCGCCTGTGAGACGAATCAAAGGTGCGAAGTCTATCAATGTCAATAGATATCTCAGTGGTCCATTGTGGCAGTTTGGTTCCTTTGGCTGTCCTAAACATTAAGGTGGCAGGGGTTTCACACCATGGAAGAAAGGGGAGTTGACCTGTATGCATGAAGCGTAGACTGAAGAACTGATTTGAGTTCAAGCTTTTCCAGCGCAGTGCGCTGAACGGTCTTTTTGAGGGTGCTCATAAATCTCTCTGTAACACCATGCACCTGTGACCAGAAAGGTGTGCTTTTCTGATGCTTGATATTTAGATGAGTGAGAAAATCTTTAAATTCTCAACTATTGAAAGGCGGGCCACTGTCAGATTTCAAAATCGAAGGAACACCTGATGTTGCAAAAATACTTTCTAATCTCTTAATGGCTCTGTCATGAGTAGTTGACGACAGATCTTCCACAAGGGGAAAACGGGAATATTCTTCAACAATTACTAGTAAATGATGTCCATTGTCAAGGGTTTCAAAGATATCAATTGCAATCTTCTCCCAGGCATGCTTTGGAAGATCAGACATGTTTAACGGAATGCAGGGTTGTTTTGGATGACAAGCAGTTGCACAAATGACATGCCGTTAACACTTTTTCAACTCGTTCATCAAGATGAGGGAACCACACTCAGTCTCTGTGGGAGACTGGGCCGGATGTATAGTCGAGGAGGCTTGAAATGCTTTGCAATGGTGTCTTTTATTGAGATTTAAATGCGTTATCAACATGCATGAGTGTAAATGAAAATGCTTTCATCTTCTCTTTTTCCCACTAGGTCTTTAGGCGTGGCTGGGCTCCCTGGATTCTCGGCGAAAAAGAAATGAGTAGTAAGTAACTATTTATGGGTCAAAACAATGATATTCAGTCACCACCACCTTTGGTGGGTAAGTGGAAAAAAGGGCATGTCTCGGAGAAAGAAAATTAAGAGATACAGCGTGATTGAACTATCATTCAATATTCTCTTGATGTTGGTGTATAATAAGTTCTCCTCTTGGTCTCTCTCTTCAGTAGGTGAGAGATAAAGAGAGAAGGAGATACCCCTAATCCTCTAGATATTTGGGAATTTTAAATATGGAAGTGTCTAAATCAGATATAAGATTCACACAGTTGTCCTAGTCCCCTTTTGTAAGACAAATAATATGGATTCAACTATCCTTTTCTATTTTGTCCCAATTCCTTCTGGGATTTGTAGTTCTATTATGCATGCATTCTTTTGTTTTGAGAAGTTTTCCTTTGTATAGGTGGAAAGCACGAGCTAAATCACTCGACCCTTCACCAACACCACCCATGCCCCGTATTCCCTCCCACACCCTCCTCCCTCTTCCCATTTAGGTAAAACTAACACATTTGTACCGGACTTGTCTACTTCTTCTCCTCAACGAGGTCCTTGGGTTTCTCCTGTTCTGCGGCTTTTTTGGGGGTCTACCGTAGAGTCAGGCTCTTCCTCTTCCCGGCAGTAATACGAGCAGCACTGGCTTCTTCTTCCTTGGCTTCCGTCTTGATTCCACAGGTGCTTGCGTCCTCTTTCCTCCTCTTCTCTTCCGGTGTTTGCGGTTCTGCTTTCTCCCCGCAGTCTTCCTCTTATTGATCAACTCCACTGGCCTGTTTAAAGAGATAGCCCCCTTTTACGGTTTGCGTTACCGTGTTTCAAGTCTGGGTGACCTTTCTTTCTTTTTCCTTCCAGGTCCACAACAATGAGGGAGTCCATCGGGAGGACGACATGATGAAGGACTGGTAAGTGAGGACCCCCAGGGATACAACCCCTCACATTTCTCTTCCCTTACTTTCTTGGTATCAAGAAAACTATAATGGGGATATTGGGACAGGTAATCTGTATAGGTTTGTTGACTCCCTTTTGATGGAGGGTTTGAAAGCGAAATAGTTGGAGGGCCAAAAACCACCTGAGGACGCAATCATTATTAGTTTTGTTTTGTTCCATCCGTTCTATCGGAGCATGGTCAGAGAGGAGAGTAAACTCACAGCCCTCTAAATAATATTACAATGTGTTAATGGCCCACTTAATGGCCAAGGCTTCTTTTTCAATGGCTACATACTGTCTTTCTCTGGGTAAGAGCTTCTAACTGATATATGTTGTCGGATGTTCTTCCCCATGTTCATCTTGTTGGGATAACACTTCCCCTAGCCCTGTATCTGAAGCATCAGTTTGAACTACAAAAGGCTTGTCATAGTTAGGGCTGATGAGGACTGGTTCAGACATGTTTGAGAGAATTAAAAGCATTGATGAGAGTAGGCGAGGGGTGCCGTAACTCTGCTTCTGTCTTGCTAGATTTTTTTAGAAGGTCAGTCAAAGGGGTAGCTAATTGCAAAAACAAGGTATGAAATGCCTGTAGTAACCTAGTAGGCTTACAAAGGCTTGCAATTCTCTTTCTGTTTTGGACATGTGAATCTTTGAAATGGCCGTATCCTTTACAGCTTGTGGCCTTATCCAGGAAATATTCCAGATTTAACTGATTTAACAGCTAATAAACTCTTCCTGGGATTGATCTTTTACCCATTCAAGCTATCTAAGACTGCTTGTAGATGTTCTATGTGTTGGCTCCAGGTCCGGCTGTATATGACGATATCGCCAATATATGCCGCAGAATACGGATTATGGGGTTGAAGAACCGTCTTCATAACTCGTTGGAACGTGGTGGGAGCACCGTGTAGCCGAAAGGGCAATACTTTAAATTGGAATAAGTCTTTTGGGGTCGAAAAAGTATTTTTTTCTTTATCTTTGGCTCGGAGGGGCACCTCCCAATACCCTTTACATAGGTCGAGGGTACTGATGTACTGGGCTTCTCCCAATCGTTCTACCATTTCATCTACCCGGGGAAGGCGATATGAATTGAATTGTGAGATCTTATTTACTTCTCTGAAATCTATGCAGAATCGGACTGATCCATTCGGTTTTGGCACCAACACAATCAGGGAAGTCCACTCACTAGTGGAGGGCTCAATGACCCCCATCTGTAACATTTGTTCTACTTTTTTTTTTATAACCTCCCTACTGGCTTCCGATAAACGATAGGGTTTTAGTCTCACTGGTTTTCCCGGGGGGGGGGTAGGGGCGGACGAATAGCATGTTCAACTGCTGTAGTCCTACCTGGGGTAAGAGAAAAGACCTTGGTCCGGGTTTGTAGATGCTTTATCCAATATTGTCTAAGAGGGGGGGGTTATGTCAGGATCTATGCTGTGTAGAAAGAGGGCAGCATTTTAGACTCTTAATCCTGTCAATACGGTTAAAGGGCCTTCCCTTTTCTTGAAGAGATTAATATGGTATATTTGTGAGGTCTTTCTACAGGAATATAGTTCAATTTAATAGGTGACTGGGATTACTTTGGCTAATACTTTGTGAGGTCCCTGCCACTGACCCAGTATATTGTGATCTGATAAGGGCATCATAATCAAAACATGGTCTCCCACGGCAAACTCCCTTTCCTTAGTTTTTTGTCATATTGTACTTTCTGTTGTATTTGAGCCTGTTCCAGGGTTTCCTTCACTATAATCCGAATCTGACCTAGATGCATCTGGAGCCTGGCTACATACATGGGCAAGGGCTTAGTGTCGTCCCCTTCATTTTCCCATTTCTCTTTCGCCATATCTAATAAAGACCTTGGTTGGCGTCTGTACAGGAGTTCAAAGGGTGAATAACCTGTACTCATTTGGACTTTACTCCTTATGGCAAACAAGGCCAAGAGTAGCATATCTTCCCAGTGTCTCATTTTGAGATTCAATAATTTCTTCAATGTATTTTTCAAGGTGACATTATATTGTTCGAACAGACCGTCGGTTTGGGGGAGATAGGGTAGTGCGTATATGAGTAACTCCCAACATGTGGCGCACATGTCGCATCATTTTGGAAATAAAGGGGGTTCCTTAATCTGTAAAAATTTCTTTTGGGGAACCAACCCTGGTGAAGACATCTATCATAGCTTTGACCACATTCATAGTATTGGGATTAAGCAGAGCAATGGCTTCCGGAAAGCGTGTGGCATAATCAACAAGCACCAATACATAGCGATATCCACTCCTAGAGGGTAATATAGGGCCTATTATGTCCGTCCCCACTCGGGTAAAGGGCACTTCTATTATAGGCAAGGGCATCAGGGGCACTCAAGGTGGTTTATACCCACTAAACCTTTGGCAGATAGGGCACTCTTTGCAGTATTTCTGTACTTGTTGACAGACACCTGGCCAGTAGAATCTATCTAAAATAGCTCGCATGGTACTTTCCTTCCCAAAATGTCCTCCCAGACGGTGTCTGTGGGTCAAGAACAGGACCATATCCCTAAAAAAAGGGTGGAGATTAACAACTGTGCAGGATCCTTAAGGACTTCTTTTCTGTATAACAACAAGTTGTGCACATAAAATTGGGGACCTACTTTTTCCGGGTCTTCCTGTTCGAATGCCACACGCCAGACCTCACAGAATGAGGGGTCTTCCCTTTGGGCTGCCTTGAAATTGCGGTCAATGTCCCAGATAAAGTCCTCAGACTGGGATTCATTCTTTTTCTTCTCGTCACTGTTTTCTGCTTTTTCTCTGTTTGGTAGGCGGCCATTCCTATTTGTCTTTTTGTGAAAAATGAGCAGTACTCCACCGGTCCTCTCCCTCCTTCCAGGTTTCTTGCACCAGGGAATTGAGGTGAGGATAATCATTGCCTACGATCAAATTTTCCGGTAGTTTGGGTATGAGACCCACTTTGAGGGGAACAATGGGTAGATCTCGGTGTTGTAGGTGTACTTCTGCTACTGGGTATATTTCACTATCCCCGTGCACACACTGTATATTCACCGTTTCATGAGTTTGGAGAGCCTGATTCGTAGGACTTGGGGTTGCATCACACTTTGTAGACATCTGGTGTCTACCAGGGCAGTAATGGTACATTGTTAACTGATACCTCACAATAGTAAGGAGGGTGTTTCCCTGAAGGATCATTATATAGGACTCGAGTCATTCCTATTTCCATGGGTTCCTCTTTTTTAGGGCAGAACCGCGCTATATGGCCAAACCCTCCACATTGGAAACATTGGGGTCCAGGCATAGAGATCCTTACTGCGGGATCAGGCAATAAAGCCACAAGTTCTAGCTTTTTCTGAGGAGGATGGGGATGTCAAATGGGTACTGAACTTGGTCTTCACCAATTTGACTCTTCCCTCTTTCTGCAGTTCTTGAGCCCGGCTATGGGCACTAGTTATTTCTATGGCTCATTCTAGAGTCAGATGGGTATGTTGCCTTACCCATTTCTGTATGGGAGTATGAAGGCAGGTGAGGTATTGCTCAAGGTATATCTTTTCCATTATTTCCTCCTTAGTTGCAGTAAGGGGTTTCAACCAACGGTCGGTTAAATCCCTCACCGTGTAATACAATGCCCTGGGGGTTTCTTGGGCTCCTTCCTTAAGATGACGCAATTTTATTTGACAAGTCTAGTCATCAACTACCAGACGGTCGAGAATGTTCCTCTTTATATCATTATAAGGAGTAGTACCCTGAGGATTTGAAGCCTGGTAGGCGTACTGTAACTCCCCAGTTAACAAAGGACCTAGGTATTGGCCCCATCGGTCAGCCGGCCAGGCAGCGGCCTGTGCCATCCCCTTGAAGTTGTTAAAAAAAGAACTCTGGATCTTTTCAGGTATTTTTGTAGAACTACAGAGGGCAAGGCAGTATGCCTCCTTTGTTGTCCCAGGGTATCAGCTAATCGTCCAAGGGCCGTCTCATGCGTAGTAGATTGTGTTGTCAGGGCCTTGTGTACTGCTTCACGATCTTCTGCTGCTGAATTGAGGAATTTCTCCATCACCCGCTCCAGTTTCTCATGGCTTTCAGCCATCCTGTTCACTACTGCCTCCATACTTCCAGATCCTACTTCTAACACCACTTGTGGGGGACTGGGCCGGATGTAGAGGCGAGAAGGCTTGATATGTTTCACACTGTTGCTTGACAATGACGTTGATGAACTTTTAGACGAGGCATTTGACGACAACGGACACCGTTCAGTTACTACTTGCCTCAACTGATGTTGTTGCTTGGCCTTGTGGGTGCAACTAAAACATCACTTCTGGAACGTTCTGGAAGCCATTTTGTCTTCACGATGTAACGCGCTTAGGGCCTTATTTATGAGAAAGTGACTCACTGTGGTGCCGCAAGCCATTTAGCTGCACTGCACTGAGTCACTTACAAAGCACAGGGATGCATCATATCTACAACGATATGACGGATACCTGTTCTCCCCCCTGCAATGGCACACAATTGGCTGCCATGCGCCGACTCAGGCACCCTTGCACCATGTTGCGGGGAGATTGTTTTCCTTCCTTCACAAAAACAATCACGAGAGGTGTTTTCCTCTTTCTATGGGTGCTGCAGAATTCACCTGGACTAATTTGACACAGCCAAGATCGGGTCTACATTCATTGAAGAGTGAGTAGACAATCATCAGCCCCCAGACCAAGCTGGGGGCACCTCCAAGGCCGATAGTGAATTACAGGGTCCTCCTGTGACATGTCTCATGGCACAAGAAACATGAGACCTCGAGTACCCCGGATTCTCTGTACCTCTATTCCCATATATATCACACTCTCTGCCTGCAAAGCCTTCCCCGTGGTAAACAAGCATTTGCAATGCAATAGATCTCGCATTTGCGAGATTTTGAGCTATTGGCATTGTAAATGACAATGCCTTTTATGTGTTTAAAAAACCTGCAATAATAAAAGGCATTGTCATTTACAATACCAATAGGTCAAAGTTTCGAAAATGCGAGACCTATTGCATTGAAAATGCTTGTTATTTCCTATGAAGAGTTCATGTTCACTCTGTTTCAGAATTAATCTCCACACCCCTATGCTTCTCCAAACCCCTCTCCAAAATGCAGTTTGACAAAGTGCTTCTGCGTTAAATAATAATTTATGTAGGAATGCTGAAACTGTGGATAGATTATGTGGAGAAAAAGTGGGTTTGTGGATCGATGCTGGAGCTGTTGAGAGATGTGACTGTAGGAGTCTAAATAAGTGATCCACAGCTATTGGGATGATGGGCCTACAGGAAGAAAGTGCAGCTGTGAAAAGGTTCTGGGGCTTTGGAGCGAACTTAGGCGTAACTATAATTGCTGCTAGATGTACTTGACTTGTGAGGAGATACTGCGACTGATGCTGATGAAAGTAAAGAGACTGGATTACTTTGAGATGATGGTGCCGTAGGGAGATGATGGGACTGTGAAGAGATGCTGAAGCTGCAAAGGTGGTCCAGAGTAATGAGCAAGTATGAAGGAACGAGGGGTTGTGAAGAGTTTGTATTTAAATAAGAGGCATGTGAATGGATGGGGTGTGAAAACTGCAGTGTTAGAGAAAGGATAAAAAGTGAAGATGCAGGGTTTGCTGACACAGAGATGGAACCGTGAAGAGATTCTAGGGCTATGGTTAGATGGAGCTGTGAATAGATGCTAGGGCTGTGGCGAGATGGGAGAGTGAAGAGGCGCAAATGATTTAGACAGATGTGATAGTGAAAAGCCACAGGGGTTGTAGAGGAATGAAAGAAATTTGAAGATATGCTAGGGACATGGCAGCGAAAAGATGGAAGGGGCTATGAAGAAATGGGGCAGTGAAGAATCGCTGAGTCTGTAGATAGATGTGACACTGATGAGATTCAAGGTATATAGAGAGAGGCGAAGTAGTTAAAAGATGGTGGGGTTGTTGAGTGATACAGAAGTGAAGAGAAGCGGGACTGTTGAGAAAAGCAGTGAAGTCATGCAGGAGGTGTGGAGAAATGAGAAAGTAACGAGGTGCAAGAGCTGTGGAGATATAAGACAATGAAGAGTTACAGAGGCTGTAGCGAGATGTAACAGCGGAAATTCAGGGCCGTGGGGAAGTGGGGCAGTAAAGAGTTGTGGCGCAGCGGCCAGAGTGGCTGACTCCAGAGTGCAGAGCTCGCGGTTCGAACCCCGGCGCCGGCTGCAGCTCAGCTCAGCATCATGTGTGACTCTGGGCAATAGTTCACTTAACCTCCCTGGTGGCCCCCAGCACCTGGGTACCGTTAGGCGCGCTTTACAAATTTGGGATTTAGTAATGGAAGAGTTGCAGAGACTGTAGAGCGATGTCACAGTGAAGAGGTGCAAGGGCATTTGAGAGATGAGGAAGTAAATAAGTAGGGGCTGTGGAGGAATTGGGCAGTGAATAGGCAAGGGTTGTCATGTGAATAGACAAGAGATACAAAGCCTTTGGATAGAGAAGACAGCTAATAGATGCATAGATGCCAGGAAGTGATGTAGGGTTGTGGATTGATAGGCTCATAAAAAGAAGCAGGTGCTCAGGAGCGTAGCTTCAAGGAGGGGATTGAGGTGTTACAGACCCCTAATAAATGTATTGTGAAGTAAATTGTTGGGTTCACAGGTGCTCTCAGTCGGGTATGGTGAATTCTCTGTTGGATTTCTAAATATACACAGAGACAAAAACCCACACTGTTGGTTGTTTTACAAAATATTATGTTTTCTACCACTTACTACCCCTAACAACCAACATTTCCCTCCGTCTCCACTGTCCTTTACACCCCCCATGCCCTGCTTGTCGTATTATTGTATTTTAACTAGACATGCCAATGTGATTGTTAGAAAATCTGAAGTTCGCACCCTCCCAATCTTTCTCACCAAGATACATGCCCGCAGGTGCCGTGGAAAGCTGCACCTATAAACGGGATAGAGCCATGCCGTTTGTGCATTTCATGTTGAAATATGTACTTTCCACAGATCTTGGTGTAAATAAAGAGGAACAAAAGAGATTTGACTTGAGGCAAACTATAGACGTATTAGTTAGGACAACGATGATATTGCAGCTCTTGACACCCCATCCCCATATCAGTGAACCTAATTTTCCCATACAAAACCCTGGAAACGACTGGACCAACTGGAGACCAGAATCATGTCATAAGTAATTTGTCAGGCCTAGGGGCTCAGATCATCAACTGCGGATGCCCACTACCGAACTCAGAGGTTGTCCCAGATTTACACCACCTATGCCGGTCCCCAGCAGAATCAATCAATCAATCAATCACAGAATTTGTAGAGCGCACTACTTACCCGCGAGGGTCTCAAGGCGCTGGGGAGAGGGAAGGGGGGGGGGATGCTGCTACTGGTCGAACAGCCAGGTCTTGAGTAGCCTCCTGAAGGTCAGTAGGTCTTGGGTCTTTCGTAGGCTTAGTGGAAGGGTGTTCCAGGTCTTGGCGGCGAGGTGTGAGAAGGATCTGCCGCCGGTGGTTGTTCTTCGAATGCGGGGGACGGTGGCGAGGAGAGGTCGGCAGAGCGGAGCTGGCGGTTGGGGACGTAGAAGAAGAGTCGTCTGTTGAGGTAGGCTGGGCCAGTTTTGTGGAGTGCCTTGTGTGCGTGGGTGAGGAGTTTTAAGGTGATCCTCCTGTCGACGGGGAGCCAGTGCAGGTTCCTCAAGTGGGGGTGATGTGGCTGTGGCGTGGTACGCCGAGGATCAGTCGTGCGGAGGCGTTTTGTATGCGTTGCAGTCGCTTGATGAGCTTGGCCGGGGCTCCCGCGTAGAGGGCGTTCCCATAGTCTAGTCTGCTACTGACGAGGGCCTGGGTGACTGTTCTTCTTGTGTCTGTCGGGATCCACCTGGAGATCTTGCGAAGCATGCGGAGGGTGTTGAAGCAGGAGGAGGAGACTGCGTTGACTTGCTTGGTCATGGAGAGCGTTGAGTCGAGGATGACTCCCAGGTTGCGTTCATGGTCGGTGGGTGTCGGGGCTGCTCCTAGCGTCGTTGGCCACCAGGAGTCGTCCCAGGCTGAGGGGTTGGAGCCGAGGATGAGGACCTCCGTTTTGTCCGTGTTCAGCTTTAGTCGGCTGATCTTCATCCAATCGGCGACGGCCTTCATTCCGTCATGGAGTTTGGCTTTGGCGGCGAGGGGTCCTTGGTGAGGGAGAGGATCAGTTGAGTGTCGTCGGCGTAGGAGATAATGTTGAGGTCGTGTTGTCTGGCGATGCGTGCGAGCGGGGCCATGTAGATGTTGAACAGTGTTGGGCTGAGGGACGATCCCTGGGGTACGCCGCAGATGATCTCGGAGGCTTCGGAACGGAAAGGTGGGAGGCGGACTCTCTGGGTTCTGCCGTCGAGGAAGGAGGTGGTCCATTCCAGGGCCTTGTCTCGGATCCCTGCGTCGTGGAGGCGTGTGCGTAGAGTGCGGTGGCAGACAGTGTCGAAGGCGGCGGAGAGGTCCAGCAGGATGAGGGCTGCGGTCTCACCATTGTCCAGCAGGATCCTGATGTCGTCGGTGGCGGCGATGAGGGCAGTCTCAGTGCTGTGGTTGCTGCGGAACCCTGATTGGGATGGGTCCAGGATGCTGTTTTCTTCGAGGTATCGGGTTAGCTGTTTGTTGACGATCTTCTCGATGACCTTGGCTGGGAACGGAAGCAGAGAGATGGGCCGGAAGTTCTTGAGGTCTCTCGGGTCCGCCTTGGGTTTTTTTGAGTAGGGCGTTGATCTCTGCGTGTTTCCAGCTCTCTGGGAAGGTCGCGGTCTCGAAGGAGAGGTTGATGATGTTGCACAGGTGGGGTGCGATGGAGCTGCTGGCTTTGTTGAAGATGTGGTGCGGGAAAGGGTCTGACGGGGAGCCGGAGTGTATTGTGCTCATGGTCTTGATGGTGTCCTCGATGTTCACGCTGGCCCAGGCTGGCAGGGGGTCGTGGTCGATGGTGTGTGGCGGGTCTGGTGTATCGATCTTAGTTGGGGTTGTCTGGGTGTTGAAGCTGTCGTGGATGTCGGCGATCTTGCGGTGAAAGAAGGTGGCGAGGGAATCGCACAGGGGTTGCGACGGCGGGATGCCGTTGGTGTTGGAGCTGGGATTGGAGAGTTCCTTCACGATGTTGAAAAGCTCCTTGCTGTTGTGTGCGTTGTTGTCGAGGCGGTCTTTGAAGGAGATTCTCTTGGCGGACCTGATGAGCTGGTGGTGGTTACGGATGGCGTCTTTGTGGGCTGTGTGGCTGTCCGGTGTCTTATCGCTGTGCCATTTCTTCTCTAGTTTCCGGCAGGTACGCTTGGAAGCTAGGAGTTCCGAGGTGAACCAGCTGGCTCTTTTGGTGGTGTCGCTTTAGGTGAGCTTTTTCAGCGGGGCGAGGGTGTTGGCACAGTCGTCCATCCATCGTCTGAGGTTGCAGGCAGCGTCGTCGGTGTTGGATGGGTCGGAGGGAGGGCTGAGAGCGAGGGTTGCCCGGAGTTGGTCTTCGGTGACTTTGCTCCAGCAGCGGCGTGGGATCTGTTGGGTGCGGTGGTGTGTGGTGGGTTTCTGGAAGGTGAAATGGATGCAGCGGTGGTCGGTCCAGAGGAGTTCCGTGGTGTGGCTGAAGGAGACGTGGGAGCTTGAGGAGAAGATGGGGTCAAGCGTGTGGCCGGCGCAGTGGGTCGGTGTTGTGACGAGCTGGCTCAGGCCGAGGTTGGCGAGGCTGTCGATCAGGGTGGTGGAGTTGCTGTCGTTGTTGTTCTCCAGGTGAAAGTTCAAGTCTCCGAGGAGGATGTAGTCGGTAGAGGTCCCCACTTCATGTTGCCCAGATGCCAGTCCTACCCTGGGCTGAATGAATTGACTGGTTATATATGGTGGGCCCCCAGGGGTCCGACAAGTATGGTGATTATTATCCAAGTATAGCACGCTCACCGGTGAGGGGTGGCCACCCCACAAATGCGATCTGAAGGCCAACAAAGAACAGCTTCATTAAATGAGAACAGCACTTTCTGCATAGAACGGGAGCTGTATGCATATTGATGCGGTGTATTCTGTATGTTAAAACAAGGTTTTCTTGTGTGTTGAAATGTGGTGCACGATGGAATAAACAAAGTTGATTTCTCCGTTATAGCAAGATATTTACTCAGTGGGATGAAGGGACGTTTCTTTGGGGCCAAATGCCTGAGCTTATGGAGTGTCTTTTTTATTCTATATGTTAAGGTTTTTTTTTTTAAATCAGCTTATTTGTAAGGTGTACATGTACAAAATGAGAAAATTTTAATGTGCCACATTCTGCTACTGTTTAAAAATCCACCTCTACCCGGCAGGTGCAGTGGCACCGGGTTCAAGACAAGTGAGGGGCTCACTGCATCCAAATTAGGTGTGTTGACAAGAATGGTGCTTGAGTCTAGAGAGCTGGTGACAGGACAGGCCCATGCACGCCCCTGGGCCCTGTCCAATCACAAAATATTCTGTACAAACGTGATTTTGATTAAAAGATTACATTTAGAAGCACATCTGAAAATACTATGTTAGTCTCTCACCCCTCGTGACTTGAGTTGCGCGGACCACTGCGTTCTTTTCATGCAGCTCATCTCATCTTCAGAAAGGTGAACGAATCACACATATTCAATAGGCGGGAAGAGTGGAGAAAGCCCAGGGTTAGGGCTGTGGGTTTTATCATCTGATAACACGCAGGTGTGTGGGCTCCGAACACTTCAAGAGGCTGCTCTCTTCAGGTTGAAGCGAGTGAGAAATACACGACAGACTTAAACATGGCTTCACTCTAGACACAGAAAAATAGGGGTGCCGGTGGTGCGGGGACTTGTGGTAAAACGTGAACACCCTGGCCAATACCACACGAGCAGGAAACATACCCATGAAATGGGGATAGGGCACCTGCGGAAGCTGGTAAAACAAGCAAGGATAGAAGCAACATAAACAGTCTTGTGGAGGAGGCGGGGCTTTAGGTCTGGTTGGTGGGGGGAGAAACAGACACGAGGGCGAAAGAGCGAAATTAAGCAGCGACGGGGTGGGTTGGGGATTGAGATAATGCTGGGCGCCCGTGTTACAGTGAAAGTGGGCGCCCATGTTAAAGTGAAAGTGGGCGCCCGTGTTGTTATTAAAAGCGGGCGGCTGTGTGAAGGAGAAAGCGGGCGCCCGTGTTAAGGAGTAAGCGGGTGCCCATGTTGTTAATTTAAAAACACATAAGATAAAGCACGGCCGTGCTGCTTAAAAAACACACAAGCGGTTCCAGCTGAAGCCGCGCATGTCCTGCCTGCAGTGAGAGAAACTCAATAAAGAAAATAGTGCTTACAGCCTAAAGAAGCCATACTGTGTAACAACCAAAGTAAAAGGGCCAGTCGCCATGGGAGGTTACAAATGAAGACAAGGCGGTACTAAGGAGGGACTAACAAGCCTATTTACAAATCAGAAGCCAGCGTTTACAAAGGACAATACCACAAGCCAATGTCAAATATGGGCGGAGAGTGGGCGGGGCTTCAAGTACATACTACAATATAGCATGCTTCGCAGAGCAGCACATGTGCGCTGCCTCTAGGCTCGACCTAAAAAGAAGTGGAGCACTAACCAAGTTAGGCAGTATGTCAGTGACATCACAACGTGTGACATCCGCATATGACTTCACAGGAAGTGATATCACAAAAAATGACACCAGATTCTAAGACCTCACATATGTTAAGCAGGTCTACCAAGAGTACATTTGAGCGTATTACAATATTTAACAAATTAGATTTTGCGTCAGAGTTGTGCCAAAAAAGTGAAGCTACCTCGGCGCAAGATCAAGGCCTCCACTTATACATTTATTTATTAAAACTCTGCCAGAAAGAAATTGGCAACAAGAAGAAATGTGGCAGTAAATCAGTTCTGCTTAATTGGTTGCAAAGTCTGCGTTTTATAATATCTTAAGGCACCTGCTGCAGAGATCTATGTATGCCAGCTAAACCTCAGGGAATAATAGTAATGGTAAGATAACTCTGGAGGTTATTGCTCTTGCTGGAGAGATGGGTGTTTTGTCTAATCCCAGTTTTGAATCAAAGTAGCATAGAGGGTTAATATGTCTCCCGCAAAGCACATCATGTGACACACAGATGACGGATTTTTATTTTATGTAGATGGGTAAGTAGGTTACTGCTTTTAACACAGAGATCCTTTAGTTCCTTGCAGTTCATAAATTGTAATCCTCCTAATATAGAACAGTGAGCTATGAAGGAAAGGACAAGTAACTCCTACACCTTGTAACCCTCACTATCTTATGTAACATCCTGTAAATTGATTTACACGCACATAATTTATTGTCACTGTATAATGTGTATGTGTGATGTGAAGCGCTCCGACACCCTGGATTGGGTTGAGTAGAGCTACAAAAGAAATAAGACAAAATAGTGGTATTTAAATTGTTATTTGTGTAAATATTAGGACAGACCAACACATCTGACACAACCGTACCACAAGATGTGTGCTTAGACTATGTCTGATGCTAATTGTTCTCATGTTAGAGGTTCAACTGCTCAAAATAAACATTTCAACAAAACATCAGCCTTTGAGTGGCTGAATTGCCACAGTGTGGAACAGTCAAATAAGATAGGGTCTGGGATGAGGAGGGGCAGGATGCAGACATCAATCAACAAACTACCTCTCTTCCTTTGTCCTGGAAGTGCAGGCTGCAGGCAGCCTGGTGGGGAGGACGAGGTGTGAAAAAATTCATGGAGCTTTGCAGCACAACAAAAGGGAAGGTCACAGGTCTAGTGCAGAGCCATCGGCACGTCAAATCGCTAGTGCTTTGACGTGCCTATGGCCCTGTGGCTGACAGAAGAGAGATGGGGAAATTATTTTGTCCCCTCGTCCCCCCCACCCTTGTCCCCCGTGTCCCCCCTACTACAAAATCTGCGGGGGAGGGGGGATATATATCCCTGCATCCCCCACACAGGGTGCCTGCTTGTTTCTGGGAAGTGACGGTACTCTCCAATTAAAAGTATTAGGTCACTCTTGAGAAGTGCAGGTATCCTCCCTCTCAAAATAAAAAAAGTGCCGGTACTCAATATCGGCCCAATTAAAGCACTGCTCCCAGCAGTGCACATCAATCGTGACATGCCTCAACTTCTGTACACTCCCACGTGACTCACAACAGGTGAAAACGGGCAGCCACGCCCTTCTACTTGTAGGGCCGGGCGCCCCTCAGCATGACATTTGCCCCCACCTCAGTCTCTCCTCGAGCGCCCCGTCCGAAGTAAATAAATGGAGATCCTTTTTTATCCGCTCCCCCCTCACACACACACACACCAGTTACCTTTCTCCTTGTATCCAGTGTTTAGGATCTCTCGATGTCGCCCAAGCACCGCTCTTTTCGTCAAGTTCACCCAGCCAGGTCCCAAGTAAGTCCCAAATTCTGACGGGGTCTGCGCCTTGAGCGCCTCCTTCATGGGACCGGTTCCTTCCTCGAGACATTAATTAGGCTGGGCGTGCTCTGCCCACTTCCGGTGGGAAGCTCTTCTAATTCAATGTGCCTTAATTCACATGACTTCGTATGATCTTCCTCCCCGAGGCCAGCGCGGGTCACCCGTCTCTTGATCATCTCCATACCGGCCTCCTGTCCTGACACCCAAGGCATCGCGGGGAGAGACGGGTCACCAATACCGCGGACACAAAACTATTTACGTGATATATTACCGGGCATTTAGCAGAGCACCCACCTGAACTGAAAGCGACACGAGTCGGGCAGAAAGTGCAATAAAGTGTCCAATTAAGTCCCTTACTGTGACGTTACACGTAGGAATGGGATGGCATCAGAAAGAAACAAGCATTTGCAATGCAATAGGACTCGCATTTACGCGAGACCTATTGCATCTTGCATCACGGACAATGGGAGGGAGGGTGGGGGCATGGGCACGGACAACAGGAGTGCTGGCGGGGGGAGAAGGGGGCACAAAGGAGTGCTCACAGTCCACGTATGGTGTAACACTCGAAGTAAAGGGGCCAGTAGCCATGGGAGGTGACAAATGATGACATAGCCGTCATAAGGAAGGACTAACAAGCTTCAAAATGAATCAGAAGACAGCATTTATGGAGGACAAAGACACAAGCCAATGGACGGAGAGTGGGTGGAGCTTCCACGAAGCTTCCACTCCGTACTGAATACTGCATGCCTCGCAAAGCGAGCAGGGCATGCGCGCTACCGCTATAGGCTCGACCTAAAAAACGAGAAGAAATGAAAACAAATCTCCTTGTTGCGCCGCCCTACGCCTCCCGTGTGGAGGCGTAGCATTCTGACGCATTCCCAGGTTTACGATTTCTCGTAAATCTGGAAATGTGTCAGGTTTCATGGGTGTTGCGTGGGAACCCATGGAACGCCCCTTTCACTCAAAGTGCTGCGTGAAAAGGGGCTCTATTTACAAGGACACAAAAAGCCACGCAGGGTGGCTTTACGTGTCCTTGTAAATATGGGGCAGCACACTGCACCGCTGGTGCATTACAAAAAGTGATGTATCAGCGGCGCAAGGGGCTTGTAAATAAGCCCCTTAGTTTTTCCTTCGCTTTACAGACTGTCACAAAATGGTTCTTTTTCCTACAACTTTTGCATACTTGGCCAATGGCGGGACATTTACCGTCAATTGGAAAGGAAAATCCGCAAAACTGAAGCACAACACCTCTTCTTTGGAGACATCCATTTGTGGCCCTCAGCTTTATGTTTCTGCTTGCTTGTCACATTCATGACTGACTCACTTTAGGATATTCCAGCCTCCATGTCAGCAGCTTGCTTGTCAGCACGTTCCTCAGCTCTGGCAGCCATTACGACTCACTCTAGGCTCAGCGTTTCTCTCAGCATTCGTCGTCTGAAGGAACCAGAAAGGCAACCATCTATGACTCTTAGTCAAATAGCTTCTTCATCATTAAAATCATTGAATAGGCAATGTTTGATAAGCATATCAAATCTTTCTACAAAATTGTCACTCGTTTCACCAACTTTGTCTTTCTTGACTGAAAATATATTGTTCATAATCAGCATTTGGCATTGGATTAAACTTGATGTTTAGTACCTCTTTGATTTGACGGTATGTCACTTCACCACAACGTGGAATTTTCTTTATCACTTCTTTTACACCTTCACCTGCCAAATTCTTGAGATATTTAGTGATATTTTTGTCATTTGCTTCCTCCAGCTCATATATAAAATCATCAAACGTTTCAATCCAGGCAGTCCATCTTGCGCTAATATTTTTTTTCTTGACTGTATCGAATGGAAGTGGTGGTTTCAGGAATACAGCCGCATCATAACCAGCTATGGCCCTCACAGACGAGAGAATTATATGCTGTTCACCTGGACTTGCACCATTCATACCATCTGTAAGTCCTTGTGACATGCTTGCTTCAGGGTTGTTAGGGCCAATCTGAACTTGTACGGCTTCTTTTTGTGCTGCCATTGGAGCCTTTCAACTTCTTAAAGACTTTCGAGTCGTGCTGAGCGCACCCAGCAACTTCTGTTGTGTCCTCTTCAGTGCTCAACGGCTCGGTATTCCCAACGCTCGGACTTCTACTTGGGTTGCTTTGCCCAGATGCTGTGATATGATGATTCACTTTTATTAGATTTTGTTACGTACCACAATATTTTCTATACCTGGTTACCACTGTCTTTAGCGAGATTCTGTATCAGACTGTTTTCTCTGCTTGCGCTATTTTGGTAAAGGACGGGGCCCCTGTATACAAGATAAAATTGCCTGTTTACAAGGAAAGAAACAATTGGAAAAAATTGGCCTCAGGCAAGGTGATGAACAAATACTATTTTGAGCAACAAAAACCAGGGTATGTAATAGACACCAAGTAAACAGTGATATCAAACTGTTGATATTAATTCATTTATTGTGTATAAATATTGGTGTATAGTTTTTGTGAACATTTTCTTTATATAATTAAAATGCATTCATTTATCATTGATAATGCTTATTTACAATAAAAAAAGAATTCTTTTTATACATTACAGATGTCCTAATTGAAGATACAATGAGCATTGTTGTGGCTAATCTAAGTAATACAATGAATGTACTTAACTGATCTATATATTATGATCTATACGCATCCGATTATTTGAGTCAAACTTCTCACATTCATCATTATATACTTTGTTTTCATCTATCTTATACAGATAATTGAAATGATAATTTTGTGAAACTGGCGGTAGGTAGCACTAAGCGTGTTTTGGCATTGCCTTCTTCAGGATTCCGTCTCAGTAAACTCTGCAATGATAAAATACAACAACAAAACCAGGTATCTGATAGAGACATCTAGCCGCAGATTCCTTAACTGAGAACATCCCCAGGCGTCAGACTGGATCCGGAAACTTTTGCGCAGCAGCACCTCTGTGCGCCGGGGGGCGGCGCCGCCTGGCTCCGCCCTGACGTCGTCCCGGGACATGACGTCAGTGGAGCCATATAGGACCCTCCCGGCGCGCTGATGTCAGTTTCCTTCTTTTCCGCATCGCAACGTGGATCCGGGATTCAGCTGTTCCTCTGGCCTGTTTTCTTCAGGCCTTTTCGATGCCTTCTGCATCGGGGAACGGTGTGCGATGCCTTTGGGCTTTAAGGTGTGTGAGACCTGTTTGCGACAGATGTCGATGTCGGACCCGCACACCATTTGCATGTGGTGTCTTGGGTCGCACCACGACTCCGTGGAGTGTGACGCCTGCCGGCAGATGCGTCCGAAGTCCCTGAGGGAGCGCCGAATGAGGCTCCTGGCCACCCGGATGTCCCGCACGCTGTCTCCCCGCAGCTCTTGGGCTGGCTCTTCTGTCCGCGTCCGCTCCCGGAGTCGTTTCTGCGACCGTCGTTCACCTAAAGGTAAGTCCAAGCACAAGTCACGGAGGTCATCGACCTATCTTCAACGTGACGATGGGGGTCATGGTTCCCGTTCCACCACGGAGCCGTACCCCCCCAAGTCGGCCTCCATTTACCCGCCCTTTCCGGGTGATGGTGCGACTCGACCCCAGATGGAAGCCTACTACAAGGCTCTGCACTCCATCTTCGGGTCACCTCCTCTCCCTGGCGCGCCTTCGGGTCCCACAGAGGAGGTAGGCGTTCAGGTCGGAACTTCGCCAGCAGGTTCGCCCTCGGCGCCGGCCGAGTGCCTCGACTCCGGCTCCAAAGTCGTGCCGACGTCGGGACACAACCTGGATGGGCGTCCCAGCCCCACGTCAAGCCCTTCTGCCCTGTCTCCACATGGCCCCTTGCGGCTCCCTGCGTCGACATCGGCCGTGCCGGCGGCACCATACCTGTCGACTCCTGGTCGTCATCCTCCTTCTCCGCACCTATCGGTGGTGGGGACGTCGACGCCGGCTCGTGCGACAGCCGGGTCGCCTCTCGTGGAGGTTGACATCGGTTCGACGCCGTCTCGGCGTCGTTCGACGCCAGAGCAGCCGCCGGTTCCAGTTGTTTCTCCGCTTCGGGAGGACACGGATCCGGTATACCCGGGGTTATCTCCACGCCATTTGGCTCCGATGCCCTGGGGTCAGTGGCCCCTTGCTCCTCCTGCTGCGGGACGTGTCAGCTTGCAACCGTCCCCTACAGATGGCCTGTTGTCGCCCTCCAGGATGCCCACTGAAGCTGGTGCATTGTTTTTAAGGGGTATTCGCAGGGCTGCAGCTGTTTTACACTTGCACCCTCCGTCTGTCTCCTTGTCCTCCAATCCATTATTGGATCTCCTCCACCAGGGTGAGGTGGACATGGAGCCCTTGCTGCCTTTTAGCGGCTTGTTGTTCGACGCGCTTCTTGGAACGTGGGCACGGCCCTCTTCAGGAGATCCTGTCGACCGGGCCATTGCGCATCTGCATCGTCCGGCCGCTGGGGGCCCAGCCTGTTTGTCCCTTCAGCCTGGGGCTCAGGGACGAGTAGTCCAGGTAGCTTTTGCCGAACAGCCTTCCTCTCCGCCTCTATTGCTGCCTCCCACTAGGGAGTCTCGTTGGTTGGAGACATGTGGACGCGGCATTTTGCATTCACTAGTTCAGCCTTACGTGCTCTGAACACGGCTTGCGTCTTTGCCCGGGCTTCTTGTTCCCTTTGGGACTCTGTGGAGTGTCTTTTACCTTCTCTCCCTGAGAGTCCTCGTGCTGACATGGCTCGTCTCCTTCATGAAGGCCGAGAGATGGCACACTGTACCATTCGGTCGGCCATTGACTCCACCGATTCGGTGGGTCGGGCAATGTCCAGGTCCGTTTCTCTGCGTCGCCATGCTTGGCTGCGCGACGGAGGTTTCCCCGAAAATGTTCGTGACAGTCTCCGGGATTTGCCATTTGATGGTGTGTCCCTGTTTAACGAACATGCGGACTCTGCAGTTAACCGCCTTCTCTCTAACCTTCCATAGTTTTTATTCTGTTCTTGTCCGTTTGCGGACTTTGTCCTCACCCTCTGCAGTGTTGTCTCTGCTTCATATCAGCCCTGGGTTCATGCTGTAATACCTGAACGGCCTGGGCGGCTTCTCGCTGCAATTTCTATCCTTTCATGCAGCTGGTCAGCTGCTTATATTTCTGTTGATCCTCTGTCTATGAGCTCACGCTCAAGAGGTGCCCCTTGTTGGAGTTGATACTTACCCTATGTGGGGTATTCGTTGGCTATTGTATAGCTGCCTCCTTCACACAGAAGTCTTGGTAGGCTCCTGTGGGGTCCTTTTCACGAGGTTGTCCTGCGGCTGTGCCTGTAAACTTTCACTGCTGCTGCGGTCCCTCCCGGGGCCTTCTTGCGGTCCATTTGTTGGTCTCGCTCTATCGCCTCTCTAATGGTGTCTGCTGCTGGTCTGTGGCACTCCCCGGCATCTCACTGCTCCATTTCTTGAGGCCCAGGAGGGCTTTAAAGTCCTCGTGTGCCCTCATCCCGGAGGACTTTGAGGTTCTACCTCGTGTCACCTCTTCCAGGAGGGTTTTTTCAGGTTAGCCCTCCTTGGGTGGTTTGTGCTGCCTTTTCTCGTCAGCCACTTTCCTTGCGACCATCTGGTTCCTAACCGTCTCGTCGTGGTTCTTTCGCTGCGGCCGTCCCATCTGTGGACTGCCTCCCAGCGGGACCCTGTCGCTGTCCCCGAGCACGCAGCGCTAGCTCGGCACTATTCTTCTGTGTTCTATAAGCGTCCGGTGGCTGCTCCCTGGTATGTTCGCTGTCACGGGCTGCTGCGCTTTCTGCAACTTTACGTTGCCTAGTTCTACTCTCCTCTATCCATGCTGCGTAGTCCTTTCATGGTTGGACTTCGCTCTCCATCGTGGCGTTCTGGCCCCAAACGCTGATACTTTACATTGTCTTGTGCCTTGCTTTTATGGCCATTCCCCTGCCAGAGCTTACCATTTCCCTGCTGCCTTCCGCGCAGGTGTTGTCGTGCTTTCCTTCGGCCTGCTGTTGCTGCTCTCAGCAGGAGTGTTCTCCTCAGAACATTGTTTACCTTGTGGGCTATTGTACGTACATTCACTTTTGTTCCTCCTGTACGTTTCGTACTGACTCCTTCCAGTACTGCTCGGCCTCCCTGTCTGTCTCGCGGTAGACGGTGGATCTTCCCTACCGCCTGTCGCTGTTGCGTCTGGCTCTGGGCATTGCTCTGTCCGGTACCACTGCAACATGGCTGCTGGTGCCTATGGTGCCTTTTCTTTTCTTTCTCAACGCATCCTCCGGGCTGCGTCCTGTCTTCTTTTCTCCTGTCCGGCGTACTACACACACCCAGACCTCACACATGCATGGTCCTTCTTGCGGTGGCCGTGGTCTTGTTCATCACTTTTCGTGAGCGCAATTCTTCTACGTGTGTTAGTTTTGCCGGATCTCTTTCACGCGGTACACCCTGGTGATGCGTCTCTCGCATCTCAGCTTTTGCTCGTGGCGCTTCATTGTGCCTTTTCCTTTCCGTGGTGTGGTTCTGGCGGTACACACAGTGTCTCTTATGTACTTCTGTTCCCCACGTGCGTGGCACTGGGTATTGCCTCATTCTCTGCCATTCTGCCTTTTGATGCCCGCCCTTTCACATGTCCGGTGCATGGGCGATGGTGCATTGGCAGGTCTTGTGTTTCCAGTAACACTGACTCATCTTGGGCGTCGTCAGCATCCTTCCGCTGCTGTTCCCATTTCCACAGTGCTTCTTTCACTGTCATGCATGTCCGTCCTGCATGCTCGGACTCGGTCCATTCTTGTACCCTAGCTGGACCTTTCTCTTTTGCAGGTCCATCAGATCCTGCGGATCCCTCACATCCTACATTTAGTTCCTCTTCTTTTACAGAAGATATCCACTCTCATTCCGCACTGACCTTCTGGTTCTGTGCTCCTTTTCAACACTGTTTAACCGAAAGGGCTTTCCTGCCGCCCTTGGCAGCTTTTGATGCCTTTGCCTCTCATTGTTGGCCACTCCCTACGGAGTATCCTAGTCTGGTGTTGGCCACTCTGGCAGTGCTGCCCCCACTGTATTTAGTCAACTGGTTGACACTTCTGTTCCCTTGGGAACTTAGTGGGGTTCAGTCGCAGACCCGCCTCCTATGGGGTATGGCTTTGGTATCTATTCTCAGTTAAGGAATCTGCGGCTAGATGTCTCTATCAGATGTACGAGTTACTTACCTTCGGTAACGATGTATCTGGTAGAGACGTTGTCTAGCCGCAGATTCCTTAACGCCCACCCATCCTCCCCGATCTGCGAGGACCTTTTCAGGTGGGGTTTTCTGCATTTGCCTCCCTCGGGGTGGCTTTGTCTTTCTACGGGGTGGTATCTCTCACCTCCCTCCCCGTCAGGCTTATTCCTTTGGTTTACTTGTTCTGCTCCTCCCAATCTCATGCTTGGGCGGTGAGTTCAGGTGTCCTTCTGCGTTTTTCTACATGGGTTTCCTCCAGTATGGGGCCTACTGGTGTTCTCTACCCTCCCACCCACCTTCTCCATTGACACTCCTCCAGTCAATTGGTTTTGAGGTCTTTTTGGCCTGTGCCTCAGTCCAATGGTTCTCTCACAGGGGACAGAGTCTCCTATTTCTTTCTTTTCTCTTCTTTAATCCTGTAGTTTGGGGCTTTCTTGCCTGTCGCTGTTGGCTCTTCTCATTGCCGTTTTGCCTCCGGTGAGGGCATTCTCTCGCTTTTGAGGGATTGCTTCTCACTGCTCTTTTCATTCACTTCATCTGGTGCAGGCTTTCTGTCGTCTGCCTTGGTCTTCTTTTTATAGATCGATTTGACTCAGGGGTGGCATTCACTTCACTTTTGCGAAACTGCTTCTCAGAGTATTGCTCTTTCCTTTTCACCAACTTTCAGTCGACAGTGCTTCTCACTGTCGTTCATGGTGCTTTCTCACCTTTTGGTTCTTTCTCTCTCACCAATTTTCTTATTTATTCGCCCACTGTTCCCATACTCTCACAGTTTTAGTGGGGGCTCCGCGTTGTGACGCGGAAAAGTTCCTCCGGAGAAAACTGACGTCAGCGCGCCGGGAGGGCCCTATATGGCTCCACTGACAGTCATGTCCGGGGACGACGTCAGGGTGGAGCCAGGCAGCGCCGACCCCCGGCGCGCAGAGGTGCTGCTGCGCAAAATTTTCCGGATCCAGTCTGACGCCTGGGGATGTTCTCAGTTAAGGAATCTGCGGCTAGACAACGTCTCTACCAGATACATCGTTACCGAAGGTAAGTAACTCGTACTTCAATGCCCAAACTAAAGATTCAACAGTATTATTCTGCTAAACATATGAGGGATATCTCAAAGGATGTGACTACATAAGTGTACATAAAGAAGACCTTGAAGTTGTGAACCATATATGAACCAGAAAAATGAAGGTTGAGATAATAGAATATATACAGATTTAAAATAGCACCAAAGTGTGAAGAGATGCGCGCACTTGAATTCCTAAAAGTTAGTGGAACCCAGGAGGACTGATTTCACAGAAAAGATTTATCGTCATGTCAATGATAATACCTCTATGGAACTATATTGATGGAGTTCCGATGATTCTACTGGTCATGGGGAAGTCAGCACAGTGTAGTCTACTTCTCCTGTGTAAATATACAGAGACTTATATGGCTGACTGTCAGATGACTTCTATTTTAATGCATGATTTATAAAGTGAATTGGTGCCAGGGAGGGTTTCTTTTACCTTAAAATGGAAAGCCAGAAGCTTTCCTTTGTATACTCCAGACGAGGTGATTTTCAGTATATTTAAAAATGAAATGGGGGTGTCTGAATGGCTCTACAATAGAGATAAAGATTCATGCATATAAAAAAGAATGTTAACAATGTATCTGATTCTAATGTGCAGACAGTAAAGGTAACTGGAATGTCTTAGCCTTCAGCTAACCAAAATGGTTAAACTGAGCGGTATACTTGAATTTTAGTCTGGATCACTTCCAGTGGACATGTTTGTAGGTCTGAAATGACTTTTTTGAAGTCTGTGTGAAAAGAACAGAAATCGGAAATGATGGAAAATTAATCCCTTCTGAACTCTATTTATTTGTGGTAAATTACGCGGCGTAATTTTTGATTTCTATTTATATTGCCGTTACCAAAAATAGCGCAAGTTCTAATTAGGCATACATTGTGAGAATAACTCATTTTATGAATAGAGAGACAACCAAACGATTATAATGGATTGCAGGTTACAGACACAATTCCTACACCTGAGTGGAGACGGTTGAATCTCTCTATATAAATAAACAATATTTTGGATTCACGATGTGTACGCGAGCAATAACTTGAGGTGTTTCTATTTCTACCTGCCTCACACTATATAACCATCGTGTAAACGGATATGATACTTGCAAATAGTCCCACGAAGCATGACTTACCTATTCCCCGATGTGGCACACGTATCGCTCAACAACCGGCGTTTTCAGTGAAGAAGAGTGTCTCTATAGACCGGATATAAATCCTCAACCGTACCGGACATGACGATGCGAGTGAATGAGCTACACGAGCCCATAGAACGAGACACTGGCTTTGTCAGCGGCTACCCTCGCCGCCATATTGAGAGTATTCACAATGACGTGAAAGCACGGCAAAATTCAAGTGTGACCACTCGTTAGAGTATATGATGAAAAACAGAGGGGCACATTACTTTATTATTCATGCGAAATATTAGAAACATACAAATGTCACGAGCTGTCGAATCTGAGTCCTTGATTCGAGCCAGAAGGAAAATAATAAATAATTTGCTGAATGTAAGCGAGGGGGCAAAACATGTAGCTATATGACGATCAAGCATGGCGGCCATATTGGAAATGCTCATATGTTCGTGAGGTGAATATGAAAGCAACAACGAGATACACTTAAGTAGATGGGGCATATCCTGTGAAGATGGAACACCTCCAGGATGGTAATATGAAGGCATATTTGTACATTTGGTGGGGACCAAAATTTGACGACAATAAGAATGAAGAAAACCAAACTAGATATATACAATCTTTACAGCTCAGTGCTGCTATCTTAAAAGCAGTGATGTCCCAAAGAATATAGGGCGGATAGGGGCATTAATCATTGAATCTAATCGCTTGGTGCCACGGAATCTCAGAGTTTAGTCCCTCGGCGGCCGTACCAAGCAAAAAAATCCAATAGACCTCCCTCCGTTTTCTAACAGCTTCAGTATTGGAGCCTGGTCTCTGTTGTATTTTTTCCAATATAAACCATCGTATGTCTTCTGGAGTATGATGGTTATCAATGTAGTGTTGGACAATAGGTGCTGTTATTTTTTTAGTTCTGACCGCAGATCTATGCTCAGTCAGGCGTGTATTTAGAGATCTAGACGTTTCCCCAACATAGCCTAAATTACACGGACATAGCAATAGGTAAATGATGTCCTTTGTCTTACAATTGTGGAACCCTTTAGATTTGATGATTTGTTTGTTGAATTCTAGTTCTGAGGTTTCTATCGCTTGTGGGCATGCTTTACATGTATTACAGCGAAAGTTTCCTATGACTGGATTAGGTCCATCTATTGATCTTTGTATAGGTGGAGTACTTTTTTTCATCCTTGATTGTACCACATGATCTTTTAAGTTGCTATTTCTCCGGTAGGCGAACAGGGGTTTTGGTAATCGTTCAGAGATAGAACGATTGATGTTAAGAATGTGCCAGCTAGAGCAGACAGCTTGTCGAATTCTTTCATTAGCCATAGAGTGTCGTGTGACGAATGCAATTGATGTATTAGTTTTAATGGCACTGTTTGTCAACAAATGCTGTCTGTTGTAATATCGTGCTCTTTTCATAGAGTCTCTCACCAATTTTTTGGGGTAACCTCGTGTGAGATACTTCTCTTTCATACTTACTGCTTTGATGTCAAAATCTTTAATGCTCGTACAGTTACGGCAGAGGCGAAGAAATTACCCAAAAGGTATGCTGTTTTTTTGTGCAGGAGGATGGAAGCTGGTATAATGGAGCAAGGTATTACGTGCTGTAGGCTTTGTGTACAGATCTACACCTAATCTTCCATCTACATCTTTGATGACAATGTCCAGGAATTCAACCTGAGTTCTACTTGAATTGGCTGTGAAGCGTATGTTCTTATCACAAAGGTTTAACCACTCTAAAAACATAGTCAGTGTGTCAGGGGTGTCTATCCAAATGAAAAAGATATCATCTATATAATGCGACCATTTGGTCACAGATTCGAAGAATGGCGCTATCTCGTTATGGATGAATCTTTTTTCAAATTTGGCCATATATATATTTGCCACTGTTGGGGCGCAAGAAGCCCCCATACTGACTCCTTTAGTCTGTTTATAGAGGTTACCATTAAATTCGAACACATTGTCTTCTAGAACTACTCGTAGACACTCCAAAATGAAAATCTTGGAGCATGAGATGTTGTTGTCCATCATGAACCAATTTACAGCCTCAAGGGCTCCGTATATAGGGATGTTACTATATAAGTCTTCTATGTCCAAGATCACCAATGTATGTGCATTGGTATAGAAGATGGTATTTTCTATGAGATTAATAATGTGTCTAGTATCTTGGACATAGGAGGGTATTTTGGGTCTCTGCTTGCGCTTCCTTGCACTTGACTGTCACTGCTTTTAGCACTTCTATGTACCTGGTTGTCGCCGCCTTTAGCGTTAATGTTCTGTATGACTTATGGCTCTGTGTCGCGTTGTGGCACAGTTCCTCTTGTCTCTACCACCAAATTTCTAGCCGATGGCAAACAAACTTTCTGTAAGGCCTTCACTTTCTTCACAGGCCTTGCACTGGCTGGAGTGGCACTTTGACTCCAAATACACCAACCATCGATTTTTACTGCGAGTGAGGCACATGTGGCACGCACAAGCAGTTTGCCGGACCACGGCAAACTCTCCAGGAGAGCACTATCGGTTCTTAGGGTTGTGGGGTTTAGATAATCACCTATCTCGTCGCCAGTTGTAACGTCCTCACTAGCCCGGGTACATGCAAAGGATCATGCCACACATGGCGCTTGGTATTACATGTCATTATTTCTCAGTGTGTAACCGTTAACTGAACACTCTACATCATGAAGTCTATCAGCCACACACTAACATCACTGTTCTATGGAGTCCGTCAGGAACCAAATGGGTGTTGTCATCTCTAACTCACAAGACACTACATATACTAGTCGAAATGTGTGAGACCTTCTGCACTTCTGCATATCATCAGCCTATTACCAAACATTCGGTCCGCAGACATAATCAAGTTTCACTGAGTACATGTTGATTCACATTTGAGTGAATAGACAGTACTCGAAGAAAGCATATGCTGGTACTGTGCTAAACAAACCATTTGTAAGAAATTGGAGAGTTAGCTGAGGGGGAGGGTGGTGAGAACACACCTCAAATAATATTCACAATCCTTGAAGGGGTAAACCACTAAAGTCACTAAAATAACATGTGCTTAATTCTCTTGCAGCTGGGCACAAAGCAGTCAGGCTTAACTTAGAGGCAACGTGTAAAGAAGTTATGCAGTACTCAGACAGTAAAAAAGTGAAAACACAACAGAAAAAAAATCCCAAACCAATTTAGAAAAAAAGAATCATTTTTGATAAATTAAATAACACTATAATGACAAAAATCCAATAAGTAGAACCGGAGAATTTAATTTTTAAAATTTGAATTAAAAATAGCTGCAAAAAAGCACCAATCGTCAGAAACTGGTCGGACTGGACTGAGTCAAAGTGAAAAGTTAAGGCTGACCATGATGGATCGCCCTCTGAATAAAGAGACTAGGTTCGCCCTGGTGAAAAGTTTACCTTCAGACTTAGAAACTGTTATGGAGAAAAAGTGGTAATTGATGAGTCGTTGCCGAACGCAAGCTGCGCGCTGGATCCAAAATGGGGCTCGATGAAGGGCGGATGCGTCGGGTCTGATGAAGCCCTCTTTAGTCGAACTTAGAAACTTTTCTGGACGCTATATCTGCTTCAGTGAGGCAACCGGCAAGATTAGGCCGACCTGTGATTTGATGTTGATGGCTTTGGCTTTGATGGCGATCCGGTTCTCCGTAGGTTCTCCAGGCAAAAAGTTGGCAAAAAGTTTCTAAGTCCAGCTTCCTGCAGTTTGGGGGTAGAGGGAGTACACTTTAACACTAGCCAAGAGTCCAGGACCTGAGGGCCCTACTTGGGAGGTTAGGATTTGCTCCAACAGATGCCACCAGCTGGGTCGAGGACAAGTCCTGTTGGAATTGATCAACTGGGCAGTTGCAGGGAAAGAGGCCTTTGAAAGCTTGTTGTGTCCCTGTAGTTCAAATAAGAGGTCAGCCAACTGACCCTTGAAGCCACTTCCTGGGTTCAAGGCAAGCAGGTCCAATCTTCCTTTATGTTCTTCAAACAGTAGGGCCACATGCTTCTTCTGATTCTTCACAGGTCCAGGTGTGTTCTAAGGAGGGTGCTGTGGATGCCACATTTATGCCCAGTGCCAGCCTGTGGGTGGGGGGAAACTCCTGGCCACCCCCTAACCAATTGGGTAAAAGTTCCCAGAGATGACCCTACCCACTTTTGCAGCACTACCTGGGTGTTTACTGTAAATTATCCCATAGTACCCCTCTTTTCCTAAATCCATAGATTCCTTTGCCTACCCAGAGGTGTGGCTATGATAATGGGCAAGCCCTACCTTGTGGCCACTCCAAACCAGTTATTGGGCAGCTCCCCTTCCCACTGGGTTTGGGGCCAAGTTGTCCAGGAAGACAAAAGAGGGGCAGGCCTAGCTGAGAGCTACATCTGCCAGGGACAGTATATGCTTCCTTTAAAACTCATTTGGGAGTTGGGGACAGCCCCCAGGCCATCCTGCTCAAAGAAGAAAAACACCTTCTCACATTCATGCCCTTTGTCCACTGTCTGGGAGCAATACACATCTAACCACAACATAGCCAGCAGCAGTCATGGAACACTGGCAAAAAGGCCCTTTTGGCTTTAGTCAGGAGAATGGCAACTTTCTAGAAGTGTAATTTCAAAAAAGGTGATAAAAAAAATCTGACTTGACCATTAAGTTGGGCTATAAATGACTATTAAAACGAGTCTTTAAAACCAGTGTTAACCTATGTAAGAGCCAGCCGTCCCACTGCGAAAAAAAGGTTTTTCATTGTCAAGGCATGTAAAACATTAACTACACATGCTCTACTTTTCAAATACCATGCACCCTGCCCCATGATGATTTAGGACGTACCTATGGGGTTGAATTATAAGTATTAAAAAGGAATGTTTAAGCCTGGCGAAAGGCTTATTTTGTCAGGTTGAAATTGTAGTTTAAAACTGCATTCTCAGGCTGCAGTGGAATGCCTGGAGACATGATTTACTGGGTTACTTTGGTGGGTTCACCTTCAGGAAGACCCTCAAGACCTAGCTCTTCAGCTAAACAGATCTGTGGACCCCCCCCCCCCCTCTCAGCGCCTTGAGACCCTCACGGGTGAGTAGCGCGCTTACAATTCCCTGATTGATTGATTGATTGGTGGCACAAGGACTGTTAAGCCCACTAGTAGCATTTAATTTACAGGCCCTAGGTACATGTGGTACCATATACTAGCAAACTAGAAGTAAATTAAATGTGTCAGTTAGGGGTATGCCAGTTCTAACATGTTTAGAGAGGCCAGCAAATCCTAGTCCAGCAAAAGAAGGCAAAGGTCCGTGGAACACCACACAAAAGATGTCCATTTTCATCACCATTACTTGGATAGACTAAAAAATAACGAATACCAATGTCCACACCAAGCTTAGATTAAAAAGAAGAAAATACAACAAGAAAATAAAGGAAATGAAAAAACAGACAAGGGCTTGACATGTCAATTAAAAACGTGTTACATTCAAAGTAACTGGAAAACAAAAGTAACAAAAATTTCACAAACAAATGTAAATAAAAAAAGTGTTGCATTAAAATCATTGGAAGCTTAAGATAATGAAAAAATTGTTAAAAGGTCCCTACATGGTTCGTGTAGATCTGGGCAGAAATTCGACATCTGCCAAAATTTGCAGATTCTTGAGACCTCTTTCACATATCTCTGTGCCCATGTACTACACATCGAGGTTTGCCCCCATTGTGTATTACCAAGTGCCCTGTGCCTCACATCTCCCTGTGCTCTAAAATGCATGTGGGTTGTGCCCCTGAACTGTGCATCACCCAGTGCTTCTCTGACATACATCATCTAGTGCTCCCCTGAGACAATGCACCATGCAGTGCACTCCTGAGGGCCATTACCAAAATGGCCCCTGATGTACCTCACCCAGTGCATCTTAGATGCATTACCCAGTGCTCCCCTGGGATGCATCCATAATGCTTTGCTGATGCACACTGTTCTGTGCTACGCTGGGCGACATCTCCCTTTACTACTTTTCTTCACTACTCCCTGTGGTCACTTATGGACAATAGCTGGTGACTCCTGCTGCACAACTTGTACTCTGCTGAGTCACATCTTCCTGTGCCTCCTGCTGCAGAGAGTATTTATGAAAGTTGGTCTGTGTCATCGATGCTTTCATATTTGCTGGTCCGTGTATATTTGGGCCTGTGTATCTGTTGGTCTTAGTGTACATTAACTGTTTGCAGGTGCTGTGGTTTCTCTGCATGTGTTCATTGTTGATGCATCTTAACGGCGTTTGCATGCTTTGTCAACTTGTTTCCTTTGTTGGTGGCAAGAGAACACGTGGATGTGACTTTAGTCGAGGTGGGGTATACGAATAGACTCACTATATAGAGCAGGCTTCTCCAACGAATAGCTCGTGAGCTACTGGTAGCTCTCCAGCTGCCTTTGAGTAGCTCTCCTGTGTGTGGCCCAGTCTACTAAATTAGAAGGTTTTGCTTGACAGAATTAATATATTTATACAAAAATTGAAAAGTATGCATTGATGATGAAAATGTGTTTTTTTTCAGAGCTCATAAGATGATGTCTGAAGAAAAATTTTACAAAACATTTTTAAAGCTGATATTTGAGTGATAAATCATGTGGTGTTGGAGAAATGTATTCCGAATATTACCTTGGTCCATGAGCATTGCTGCTATGGCTTTTAAGTATTACCTGTGTAAAGAAATTCCAAATTAACAGCACCTTTTTTACATTGCTGCTGGTAACACTTCCTGACGCACTTAATAGGGGATTTTAGCTGGTAATCCTGCATTGGATGGTCACTTATATAATCTTGTTTGATGTTGCCACTGTTACAGCACTAATAATATTAGCAGCTTGGGATAATTTTCATTGAACATTAGTAGCTCTCTGTACAGAAAAGGTTGGAGACCCCTGATATAGAGTGAGTGCAGCAATGTATATGGGGGTGGTATCTGTTAACCTGTCGAATGCTGGAACACACATTAATCCTACTTTTGTGGCAACGGAAACTAAACATAAAATTATAAATATCAATGTAAAAACTAATTTTTACCCCCCTTTAACCAGCATAACTCTTAAGTTGTCACCCTGGCAGGGGAGTAGCAGAGCATGGACATTTTTTCTTTGGAATTCTACGTTTCTGACATTCCTAAAGGTATCAAGGAATGGAGCACAATAAATAACTCTTCCTCCCACTTTCAAGCCAATAGAAATCTGACTTAGGCAAAGGTTGGTACGTCAAAGCTTACAGTTCAGTTGGGTACAGAATGATATGGAAGTTTTTCACACCACTGACTAGCGTGCTTTAATCGACGTTCATGCTTCTCCTTGACAACAATATTGAATTGTTAGCTCGGCCGTTGTATTTGATTTCTGCACTTTGATGGATTGCACTGGTGAATGCCTTCTGCACGTTGATTGACTACTTCTGGTGAGTGCATATACATTTTAGATTTCTATTTTTTCGTTTTTGTTCCATTGACGATCAATGCTTGACAACTTTCACAGCATTTTATTTCTCTGTCATGTTAATTTTTCATTTTTCCGCTGCACATAACCTTGTCATCATGCTGCTAGCTTGTGAATCAGTGCTGACTGTAGGGTGCTGTTAGCATAAAGAACTACACAGGGTCTGTCACTCCAAGACCAGCGTGCCAGGGAGGCGCCATTTTACATCAATAGCTCAGAAAACGGCAGGAAATGAAAGCACTTATTCAATAAAAAGGCAATCTCTAGCAATTAGCCTGCTGTATTCATTGAATTACAAAGTAAATAGAAAGAAAAATGCATTTGCTTCAAACCAACCAAAATCCTCTCATATGTAATGTTGGAATACTTTCAGAGACATCTCAACTTATCTTTGGAATTAAGTACAGCATGTCATCAAAAGCCATCTTTAGATATATCAGGTCTGACCAGGCCACGTGACAAGTGTCTGAGACCATACAGAAATCGACAAATAGTTGAGAGAGAAGAAAAGCCTACTTTGATCGATCGAGTAAGCAGATTGACAGCAAGTCCATGAGGGATGCAGCAAAGATCACCGAAACATAACAAAGCCCATGCGAACATTACAGAGCCAAACACCTACAAACACACTCATCAAAATAGTTTTCAGTGCTATATCCACTATGCATGAGCATCAGGCACAAGCGTGGCCGCATGCAGAACAAATTCACATAGACCAAAGAGCTACAAATGTCATCAAGCACAGAAGAACAGCCCTAACCAAATTCAATTTGGAAACGGTGATCCCAAAACCATGTCACAGTGACTGTACAAACAAATATATGGCCTGCTGTTCACACATATACATGTGCAAGCCTGCGCAGATCCCCACCAGACCATAAATCGCATATGCAGCAGCAGCGGTGCGTCCATTAGGGCGCTGGGGCATTGCCCCCCCGCCCGCGCCCGCAGCTCCCTCGGCGTCTCTGAACTTAAGTAAACTCTCAGTTTACTTAAGTTCAAAGACGCCGAGGGAGAACTGGCAATCATGTCAGTCAGTATGACGTCGGACCTCCCACCCCCTTCAGAGTCTGAAGGGGGTGGGCGGTCCTGCGTCATGTTGACTGACATGCATTGTCAGACCAGGGGCAGCAGGCAGCAGCACAAGTGCGCATGAGTGGGGAAGGTCGGCAAATTTTTCAGCCGTGCCCAGTCATGCGCACTTGTGTCTGCTCTGGTTGGCGCATGCCCATTAGGAGAGCGAGGGTTGAGCAAAGGCTCAAACCTCGGTCTCCTAATGGGCTGGCGGGCGGAAAGTAACCGTGCCCTGAGTCAATCCTGGCGCTGCTCCAGCGCCAGTATTGGCTGAGGAGGGCGGGGTTGCCACTCCAGTGAAGGCACCAAGAGCCCAGAAAATGCGGCGAGGACCGGCGGTCAGGTAAGTTTTCTTTCTTTTTATTTTATTTATTTTTATTCATTCCCCGGCGCTAACACAGGAAGAGTCCGAGTATTAATATCTTTGGGTAAAACGCCCTTTATCTGTAGCCGTTCACACCAGAGCCTACCATACTACCCTGACAGTCTCTTCTGCCTGTAGAGTCTGAGCGATCCCTCTGCCTAGCACCATCAACCACTCTCCTTGAGTGAGCCCCTGCTTTTCCAAATGAGCCTCTCTGACACTAGATTAAAGGGATCATCTGTCTGATTTTGAGCACCTATCCAAGTAAGCCTTTGTCTCTGAACTCGGTAGCTCCTCTGCCGGCTTATGAGACTCCTGCCTGCGAGAATCTCTCAAAGCATATATATACTCGCAGCCTCGTGAGTGAGAACGTAGTCCCATATTTAAAATTGTAACCCAATTAAAGTAAATGATGGGTAAAACATTATAAGAGGGAGATGCAGGTTTCTGATAGAGGTGGAACCTATTTAAGTCTACCGAGGCGTGTGTTGTTATAGGACGGTGAATATCATTGAAAAGAGGGTGGCACTCTCCAAATGAGGGGTAAGTGACAGGTATACCTATAAGCCCCTCGTTTTCTCTGCGCCTCGTGTTTGTTCTACGCTTCCAGACCAACTGTCCTTGAACAGATGAGCTCTCTATGGTGCACCAACTCACTGCCTTTTCTCATCCCCTCTGCATGTATCTAAGATCTTTGACTTCCCCAGAGCTTTACATGTGGCTCGTTCTGCAAGTAATCTTAAAAGAGACACTTAAACTTCCGTACTGTGTCCTATATTCATTCCCTTATCTGTACGAGGAAAATGGCATTTTTCAATTCTTTCCGCAAGCACCTTTAAGGTAATCCAGATCAGTGATGAGTCCGCGTAATATTTCACAAGTTTTAGTTCACGTCTCATAGTATGTGTGTTCCTTTTTTTGCTAGGAGTCCGGCCCCCACACCCGCGCGACCCCCCCCGCGAGTATTGCGATGCAAGCCGCGATTGCTGACGAGAGTCTAGGAGTGAGGAGAAAACCATTGGCAGACCTGTTGAGGGAGGTAGTTGAGCCTTTCTTGACCCTGATGAACGACGTTTAATGAGCTAAAACTAGGAGATATTTGGACGATAATGGCCCCTACCCCCCTTGTCATAGTCGATGTCCGCCAGTGCTTACAATGTGCTGTTGTTGCGCTTACTGTTTTGAGAGACTGCGGGAGACTGCTTGCAGCTGGAATGGGACCTTAGGGGAAACATTAGTTAAAGCATGTGTTACACGGGGGCACTGACTGAGTTTATGATTGTTGGTTAATATAATGCACGATCAGGTAATTATGACTGGGAACATCTGAGCGTCAAATACTGGTACATGTGACAGCTTGATATTTATTGTATGCTCGTTTTCCAAATGTGTGTCAAACAATTGCGACAGTTAAAGTGCTTAATATAAAAAGATATATTTTTAAACTTAGTTGAGGGGACAGCAAAGGGCCAGCCCACTCATACAAACCATGCACCCAATTGTCTATAGGCACATGGTAGCTTAATGAAGTAGAACAATACGTTTTCAACGGCACAATATCTTACCACATTAATATGTTCAGCAGTTACTGTAGTGTGCAAATCAACTACAACTACAGTGGTGTTCAACTGGTAAAACATAATGGAGATTGAAGTCCCTCACAACAGTCCACATGTCCTCACCTTCAAGTGTGTGAGGATACCTACCTATTGGAAATAAAAGTGGGACCCCAACTCATTTAACATGTGTTTTGATCAAATGACCAGACAGAAATACAGTCTATATATTATCAGAAGTGCAAGCCCACAAATACCTACTTCATTTGATTATGCCAAGCACTAGCAAGAAATAGGGCCCACAAACCTTAAAATATTGTGCATATTTATAACAATATTCCTAGAGATCGTGATTGCCACATTAAGAAGCTGAAGTGACTAAACAAGCTCTCAGCCACTTTTTTTTCTTAAAAACAGATTTTATTCATTTTCCAAAGTACAAAATGGGCAATGCCCAAAGAAAACATTGCGAATACAGATTGAAGTAGAAAGTACCATATTTTGGATAACCTCATCAAACTGGCCTGCCATACAGCTGGCCTAACAACTGAAATAAAGCACAGATCATCACAGAAGTCCCTCAAATGCAAATGACTGGGTGTATATGTTTTGACACCAGAGTTACTCATCATAAACATAGTAGTAAGTAGAGCATAGTACCTGGTGAATCTATGAGGGGTCAGTTTGTCTCTCAGCCCCTTTTGACACCGTCTCAAGCCTGTTACCTTGAATACCTTGCTCTCCGCCATATTATTTTTATTATAGAATCTGTGTCGTCTTCGGATTTTAAACCTGTATCCAAGTCGGAGTGGGCTGATTACAGCATCATTTACCAAGAAAGTCCGGGATGGTCTTATTTCATGTACCTCTATTGTTTGCACATGCCTGTTTTAATTTCTGTATTTGTGTGATCAGTGTCAATGTTCCCCAGTCCCACTGGCCTTGCTGTTCCCTCCCTGGAGATGTAAAAGAGAGGATCCTTGACAGTTCCTCTAAAGTTGAAAAACAAAGCTTAAAATGTGTGATAAAAGCACAGCTTCCTAATTTAATGATGTATTTATATTGCCGCCTGTGCTAGACAACCCAGTTTATCGGAGTAATGGAAGAGTAGAAGTTCTTATGAACTTTTTAACCTCCCACCGGGAGGAGAGGAACATTTTGAGATGGATTGCGCATTATGATGCGCTATGCTATGATTTGGAATTACAATCACATGTAAAATTGTCTTTAGGTTAAACTTTAAGGATGATGCGTATTTTGGATTCTAAATGGCTGTTCATCTCTTTGCATCGTTTTGGCCTCGGTTAAAGGCAGCTTGTTGCCAGTTACTTCCTTTGTTCTTCAAATATTCAGTTTCTGTTGTTTCAGAAAAGTATTTGTTATCGATGCCCTGAGTGAAAGGCAGAACAGTATTGAGTCCTGTCGCGACTGTGGTATCTTGTGGCACTTTACTTGATCTTGCATTCCCCACGAGTTAGCTATTTTATAATGTTGTTGTTTATCTGTATTTTTTTCTGTGCATACTTTGAGGCTTGAGCCATGCCAGGTGTTTATGAGGGGCTTTGATTGAGCACGCAGGTGCTAAGGCTAAAGCCAAACAAAGTGCCTGTCAGTGGGTTGGCCTCTCTGCAGAGCACACAGAACAATATTTGTGTATTCCATTTGCAACTGAAATTCTGTGGAAATGTGTGTGAAGGTGGTACACTGATGTCAAAATCTTTGCAAGGCAAAAGTAAGAGAAATTAAAGTGCTTATATTTGAGGGAGTGCAGTGCATGTTGGGGGCGGTGAAGTGACAGAGATGTGATGAAGGGCATTCGGGGAAGAGTGAAAAGAGGATGCTGAAGAGGAAAGAGAGGGGGTTGAAGATGTGCAGATGGACAAGATATGCAGAGAAAAAGAGGCTACATATCTAACATAAAGCACACATAATTGAAGGCCAAAACTCCTTCCACAGGCCTCAATGCTATCTAATTCACAGACTCACTATTTCAGAATTTAAACATTTTCGATGTTAATTATTTATAAGAAATCATTGTTGTTACTCATTTATCTTAAACAGCTAACACCCAGTGACAAAGCCAATCATACTGACAGGCTTTAGGCGTATGTCAGTTGCTGTGCCATTTATCTGGATAAAATTACATCTCAGCGAGAAACCAAAATACCGGTCTGATGGCACACTATGGGAATCACAGAAATGTATTTAGCATGTTCCTTTATAGGGAGCACCCACTTTTTTCATCTCACTTAAAGACCTGTCTGCACATATTTCTATATGACTGGTTACAGCCAGCAGCTGTGGGTGCTTCCCGAAGTCTGGTTAGAGCATATTTTTCCAAAGTTAATGCTGCATGCAGTGCAAGACACTGGGCAAGCATACATTTTAAAGGGCTAAAGTTGTCATGCAGAACAATTGACATATTACAGTAACTGTTGAACAAATTAATGCAAGAAGATACGGGGCAGTTTTTAATGTGTTTAATATTTCAAGACTATACGTTCCCACTGCTTAATAAGCCTTGCTTTATCGCTGCATTCATTTGCTTTAAAATGCACCATTTGCCAATCTTTTTTAAATTTCTTTCTCTGGAGAGGGACTCTCCCTAGACCCCAGGTTTGTCCATTGAACTTGTTCACATCACTAACTAGTGTTTTCTATTGGAAAGGGTAGAGCCAAAGCAGTCTTGCTTAGTACCCTAGCCCTCTTCAGAAGTCAGACTTGCTTGGCAACCCAGAAATTCTCTGAAATAATGTATGAGTTTTCTTTTATGAATGCCTAGAAGAACTGAATTTTTAGTCCATTTATCACAGAAATAGTGCTGAAAATTGCACCAAAAAGATGCCAATTTTTAAAAAATTTCCTCACCGGGGGAGAACCCCCCCGAGCCCCCCTTATTGCCGTCGGCCTCGCTCGCTCACATACGTTGATTTGTTCTGCATACGCCTCACCAGTTCCAAATTCCACCAGCCGCCACTGATATGCAGCCCATACTTGGCACAGCCCTAAAGGACATTTTACAATGTAGCAAGCATAGCACACTCTGGGGCATATTCTCAAGGAGTCATCGCCGATTTATCGGCACTTTAGCGCTGCAAAAGTGGCGATAGATTCATCGCCCCATTCACAAGCTGGTGCAAACTGCCGACATCGCCAGTTTTCCTGCGATAGCAACCGCAAAAAACTTCGCCACGGATGAGTGCGACAACTAACGCTAATGATATGCAGAGTAGGCGTTCCCGTGCAAAAACACACAAAAACACCACTTTGCGAGATTCTCAACGACCAGTCAGATCTGCGATGCGAACCAAGAACAGGCGATAAGGCGCGTTAGCTGCAGGGATTTAACACCTGCCTTTTGCTGGTGTTAAGCAGGATGACTACCTGCAGTATGAAAGGGAGCCCAGCCCAGAGCCACATCTGAAGACCTTCAGATGCCATGGAGCCAATGAACATGCAGCTCGGAGACCCAAGAGGGCCACAACACCCACGGCCACCACCCCCAGGACCCCCCTCCGAACACCCCCCCAGACTACCACCGAGGCAGCATAGGACAAGACAGCGGACCTTCCGAAAACGGCATGGCCCCTCAGCCACACAAGTGCAGAATGTGGGGAGAGGTGGGAACCAAGTATGTGTGAAGGAGGCAACTCACCCATGAAGAAGGTGATGTGCTGGACAGACTACAGAATGCAGAGCACAGACATGTCCATGTGGACATATACTGCTGGGGTTTGTAGTGTTGTGGACAGTGGATGCAAACATGTTACCTCAGGCAGTGGGGAAAACCTTGGACGTGTAGCTGTGTCATCCCCCCCTGTAAGCGTAAGCGCAGTGGGCTGGGCCGGCGTACGCCACTACAGCGTAGGAGTGCGGATAAAAAGGCCGGGGCTCTGGGCGTGGTTCTCTTCCGTGATGGGCAACGCATCTGCCAGGGCGGCGCACCTCACCCTGCCACGAGTCCGCCGCCGTGACCTCCAGACTCCGCGACACAGGCCCCCAGCGCATCCAGCGGCACAGCAACACGGAGTCATGTGTGTGCCGGATACTGCCTTAGTCCTACACTGCGGTCAGCAGGTCCCACAATACAAATCATGCCACATTTCTGTTAATGGAGGAAACCACTAGTCAACAGACATTGCCCCCAGTGCGGCCCGCCCGGACGACGCATCATCGTTGGCTGTGCACCTGCTGAGCGCTCCAGGTGCCACTGACCCTGTGCAACACAAGTCGACGCCACGTGGCAATATTGAGGCAGAATTCAGTAGGCAAAAAAACATTGCTCCCAGTGCGGCCCGCCTGGACGACGCATCATCGTTGGCTGTGCACCTGCTGAGCGCTCCAGGTGCCACTGACCCTGTGCAACACAAGTCGACGCCACGTGGCAATATTGAGGCAGAATTCAGTAGGCAAAAAAACATTGCTCCCAGTGCGGCCCGCCCGGACGACGCATCATCGTTGGCTGTGCACCTGCTGAGAGCTCCAGGTGCCACTGACCCTGTGCAACACAAGTCGACGCCACGTGGCTGTGTGCCCTTGCTGACCACTGCCTCCGGCCTACACTGCGGTCAGCAGGGCTCACAATTCAAATTGAGTCTTGATTCATTTATGGCAGAGTCCAGAAGGCAACAGACATTGCTTCCAGTGCGGCCCGTCCGGACGACGCATCAGCGCAGGCTGCGCACCCGCTGAGCGCTTCAGGTGCCACTAACTCTGTGCAGCTCAAGTCATCGCCACGTGGCTGTGTGCCCTTGCTGACCGCTGCCTCCGGCCTACACTGCGGTCAGCAGGGCTGGCAAATCAAATCCAATCCTGACCTGCAAGGACACGCCATCATCGCTGGCTGCACACCCGCCACCACCACCAGGACCACCTCCAACCAACAACTGCCAGAGTCGGAGGAGTCTCACAGCCAGCCTATCTAAGTTGCTCACACTTGTCTTGGATGCCATCATCAGCTTGATACCCTGCTCAGCTCTTCAGGTGCCACTAACTCAGTGCACCACAACTCATGGACCCTTTATGATCGAATCTGTGTGTGTGATCCGATGATCACTGTTCTAGTTGTTGCCAGCACCAACCACACCCTGAGGGCTGGCTTACACTCACCCCACACCCATCCAGCACAGGCGTCACTGGACATGTGACCCTGGTAATAAAAAAGGGCCGGGCGCACGTGCCCGTAGCCAGTTCCACTTTCTATCTAAGTGTGTCCATGTGGTCATTATGTATGCATGATGGGCCAGGGCCCTACCACATTACATTGTGCTGTGGACAGTGGACGCAACCATGTCACCTCAGGCAGTGGGTAAGACCTTGGACACGTAGCTTTGTCGTCCCCCCCTGTAAGCGTAAGCGGAGTGGGCTGGGCCGGCGTACGCCAAGCCAGCGTAGGGGTGTGAAGGATTTGCCCGGGGCTCTGGGCGTGGTTAAGTTCTGGCCTGGACAAGGAAGTAACTAATGAGTGTGTCACTGTTGTAGTGTCGGCGCCACCCAGTCTGCAATCGACAATGTTGCAATGTAGCATGCACCCGGAGAGTGGGCTCGCACGAATGGGGAAATGAAGGTGCGCAAGACCGCTCTGGGTCTTGGCTCATAAATGCCAAGTGTTGTGTGTATCTGTATTGCCGCAGCATGAGCCAAATGCCTAGCCTTAATCGCAGCGCGAGTTCAGCCAGGCATGAACTCTACATCTGTGTCCGCCCTATCCTTCCCACAGGCCTACACTCAAGTGATGCAACCGCGCAGCGCACACAAGTAAATAGGCTGGGGGGGAGGGAGGAGCAGCTGTGAGGCAACGTAACACACAGTCATGCCGCTCATTCGCCACATGCAAGACATGTCAAGCATGAATCCCAAAGTCGCACACATCCCACCCCACCCCCAACAAGCCACTTCACATTTCCTGAATGCAAGCAGATGAGAAACTAACATTAGGGATGAAAGCTCCTTTGTCTGAACAATCAGGCGGAAGCACATCTGCACCTCCGACCTCGGAATTGCATGTGCCCGGCACCCCCTGACAGATACTATAGCAGCTGATGACGACTCCCACACTACGCACAGCCCGACGAAAGACCAATGTATACACACCCCACACACAGAAGTCCTTGCTCGAAGTTATCTTGCATGGAATGGCCTTCACACTTACTCCCACACCATCCCAGGCGTACAACAACTCATTGATCCGAGCTGTGGCATTTTATCCACAGAACTGGCGCAGGTCAGAACAGTGGCGCTTCAACTAGGGCCACTAACGCAATGGCAGAACAGCCCAGACACATGCACAATCCCTGTCACGTGGAACTGTACCGTGCACGTATGCTGCATTTACTGGGGGCACTGCCATTGGTAGTGGTGCGGATCAGTTACCGGCTAAGCTTCCGCCTTGCCAACGTCACCTGCGTGCAGCCTGTGTTGCATTGTCGCTCGTGCATATTCGAGTGGTCCATGGATGTCTGCCTATCCAACAGGACGGTAGCCAAACTGGATTTCGACATGTGTGTGCGCCCCCTGTTGGCCCATGACCATGAGTGTCACTGTGACACCCGTCTATGGGATGCCTGGATACTTGGCATACATGCTGGTAGCTGGACCTGGGAGATTGCAGAACTCCTCGTGTGCAGTGACCAAATTGAGCCGCTCCTCTATTGGGCTGTAGTGCTAATTGGTGAAAGGGGGTGGATGCAGCACATCTGTCCGGACCTGCTAATGGTTAGCCTCGCCGTCCTGTTCGATGAAGTCGACAACGACCTCATGTTGGAAATGATTGCCTACGAAGCGGCACTAGCTTTCATGGACGTGTAACTACGTACCTGCAGACACAACAGTTTGGAACACATTGCACATGTCCCGACACCTTATTGGAACTTGGGGTTCTGGTCACATCTCCCACGACGACAGTGGACATGGCTGCATTCGCCTGGACTCCGAATACATGAGCGGACAACATCGCGGGTAAACACACACCTGTGAATGGTGCGGCACTCCCCCGGAGTGGACAGCGGCGCTTGGTAACGTTCCACGTTCTGACATACTGCTGCATTGGTCTGCATGTTGTGGCACTTATCTTGGCCGTACTGACACGCATATGTTAATAAAGTCTACGCACCTTCACTTGTATTCAACTGTGATGAGTGTTGATTTGTATGACAATGTGTGTCTCACTGCCTATCTGGGTCACGGCCATACATGCATTACTACACCATCAGGGATGTACATTATCATCTCACAGTTTCCTGCTATGCCACATGCGAATGGCCATTTTCCACACACAAGCGGCAGCAGTTTTGTCCTCTGTTCTGTTGTGCTGGTGTTGCTGTTTGTTCAACATTGTTGTAAATGTTGCGGTGCTCTGGATCTTATGTGTGTGTGCTGCATTGTAGGTGAGTTGTCCCTTCAGCTCTGATTTTGCTGGCGATTATCCCTTTCAGGCGGTGTGGCTTTCACTTCTGTGCTTATGCAGTGCTGTGATGTTGCAGACTTGGGTAAATTGGGCTCTTGGTTGGTGTTGTGACTCTTGGCCATGGTTTGTCCGCAGATGTGCTCTACTTAATTGTGCATGTGTGCCATTGTGCCCATCTCCCCCCCGTCCCCCCAGTCCCTGGTGGTTACTCACCCTGTTGCTGTTGTGTCGGGTCATGTTGAGCAGTGTCCGGTCCCCCAACTCCTGCCACCGTCTCCACACTGATGACTGTGGTCACCATTTCCTCCATCTCATCCAGCTCCTCCTGTGGCGCTGGACTCCCACCTCCAGTCTGCATTGCTGCCTTCTGGTTGTCTGCGAGTTTCTGCTTGGTCTTGCGCTTCACATCATTCCAGCGCCTCTTGACCTTGTCCATTGTCTTCCTCAGCACTCCGACTGCATTCGCCTTGTCCAGGATGGACTGCCATATTCCATTTTTTGTTGACAATGACACAGTGGAGGTGACGAACAGTTGTTGATGGTGTTCTATCACCTCCGTGATCAGGATCCTGTTTTCCTGCGGACTGAACCGCGTCTTCCTCTTCTTCTTCTCCTTGCCCTTCCCTGACCCCGAGGTCCCAGGCTGGTCCTCCGTGGGGCTTGTGGGGTTCTGGTTGTCGTCTGTGCTTGCTCCGGCTAACTCCATGGTGCTTCGCAGTTGTTTGTGTTTTGTGTTGCTGCTTTTATTGTGCTTTTTGCAGCCTGACTTGTGGGACTTGCAGGCCTGGCGCTGCTTATCGCTGGATTTTTTATCGCGGTTGGGCACATCGCAACTTTTTTCACATTCGGGTTGGGATTTTTATCGCCGTCCCGGTAGTGTTATCGCGGACATTTGCCGCGTTATCGGGGTACTATCGCATGTTACCGCCGTGTTGAGAATGCCACGTTAACACAAAGTTATTTTCCCGCGATAGACGGCGATATGAAAACTTGCTTTAACCTATTTTGGCGATGATTATCGCACGTTCTTGAGAATATCCCCCTGTATGTGCTCCTAAGGAATAACACAGCGTTCAAACGCATGTAAGAAACCGTGGGAAGGTACCAGCACTGAGCATCCCACATGGCCCTAAAACTTACAAAGGCAGACCTGCAAGAACCGACTTGCCTCATGTGGCTATACTTAAGTCTTGTATTTGCTCAGTAACTGGCAAATGAATCTCTATTTGAGCAAGTCAATGGCTCACCTGAAGGTGTACTTTGTCATGACTTGTGCTTTGTAGTATATCCTCTTTCTTCTGCTGGCCCTGATGAAATACTATGCCATCAGCAATACATTAGTGACACATTAATTTGGTTATAGAGTGTCTGTGGAGCTTCCTGGTGGTTGCGTGAGTGTATATGTGTTTGTGTGCATTCGCTGCGGTCCTGTGCATGCCATCAATGGTCTCTATAATGTCATAAAAGTTTCTATGTTTTTATCATATCTGTTTTAGGGTCCTGGAGAAAGTAACACAGCATGACATATGGGGCTTGGGTGTGTCAATCACTTGGCATACAGTCTTGCAGTACAATGACTGTAAGATGCTAATTGTATTTCCAGTAACTCTTAGTGACCCAGTGTCATAGTACTGTAGAACATGCATTGTCTTGGTTGCCATGACATGGAATGAGGACAATTACTCCTGGGTGTAAGGTGTACCATACTGTGGTTGTAGGAGACCTCGAGTGGTACCCATATTGAGACTGAATCTTTGAATGTATTCCTCGTCATTGTTCTCCCACAGTGTACTACCATGCTGAAACCACCATTTTGTATGTGTCCTTCTTCTCCTTCTGAGGTTTCAGATGTGTGTACCTGCCAAGCAGAGTGGCATTTCTATGCGCTTCATATTTTCTTGACTGTTATCTGCATCAGTGTAGCCTGAGGGGTGCAGCTTATCTGTGCATTGGGGAGGGTGAGGGTATAATGAAACTGGTTGTGCTTTTGTAGTTTTAAGAGGTGAGTATGACTAGGTGCACACCAAACTGTGATCTGTCCTGCACTGATGTGGCAACAGTGGGAAATATTTTTTATGTACTGCTGACTAGTCAAATCATGCAACCGCTTAAGAGTGTGCAATCACTCAATCAAAACAAGTGTGTAAGACCCATAAGAACCAGAATAAAATCAATCCCAACATAGCATCTCCAAAAATGCATAAAGGGGAATTCAATACAGAAGAAAGACTTTATAAAACCACAGGGAGCTCATATTTCTTATCTTCCTTTGAGTCACACCAAAAGCTGATTAGCGAAAGGAAAAGTAGATTTTTTAAAATACTAATTTGCTCTCTGACCTTGCATTAACACGGCCGGTCAAAAGTGCCCGATGAACCCTTTCCTATGGATCAGTGGAATCAAGTGTCCCCTATCTCCTAATGGTGACACAAAACACAAAATTGGAGAAATAAATTATATTGAAACACAGACAATAATGCATGATTATCACAACGATACAGTGGATTTGATAGGAGCACCAATGATGCAGCGGCACCACGCTGCAACTTTAAAAAGTATAACGTGTCTTGAAGATAAGTCACAGTAAAAAAGATTATTGCCATTTGACTTTGCCAGAAAATTTCACTGATGAAACCATGGAGTCTACACGACCGTCTAAGACATCAGCTGAATGTAATGCTTTGCCAACTTTGATGTCAACTAATCAAGACAACTGTAAATACTGCAATTGAGGCCCTGGAGTATATTTCTGTATAGTAATGATTGTAAGTAATCATCAACAAAAAATGTACCTCTTTTCTCTTACTCAATGTGGAAAAAGGAGAGATGGGAAGGAGGAAAAGAACATGGAGAAGATTGGCCTAAGTCAGGGTTCTCCAAAGTCGGTACTGGAGGGCCGGATCCATGCCAGACTTTATGCATAACACCATTTAGATAAATGTAGTTATCTTAAAATCTGGCATGGATCCGGCCCTCCAGGTCCGACTTTGGAGAACCCTGGCCCAAGTCTATGAACTCTGCACTCTGCTGGGTCTTCCTGACACAGAGTAGAGCCTTGGGTTTGCAGGGATTACCCCACATATGACATGCATCTTGAGGGAACAAAAGTAAACGATTCTGGGAAGCTGACCTTACACCTCTCAGGCTCGAAATGCATTGGGACATTATAAGTAGTGCTCATTTCATACATGGATTGATTCGCCGTACTGTTGTATAAAGCCTGGAATGGCGTACAGCATGTATTAGAAATGTTAAATAAAGAGTACAGATGTTATCCTTCTGTCTCCGTTGTGGTGAAGATTACCAAGAATAAGACTGAAAAAATGAAGACAAATAAAAAGTCGGTTTAAAAGGAGTACTGTTGAATACCAGGATGAACATGATATTTTGGAGGGAGTTGTTCCCGCTCATCGCAGTGCGACAGTAAAAGAGCGCAAGGATAGAGCTCGGTTTTTTACTATTGCAGTATCAATTAGTGGATTGGGGCGATCCACCTTACTGTTCGCACGCACTCTTTAAATTAAGTCATTTAAGCATGGTGTCTTTTGTAAGAGAAGGAGTGCATACTCAACTTGTTTTTTCTGCTTGATGCATCATCGCCTCATTGAGTTTTTGCACCCCGGTGGTCATACATACGTGATGGAAGATTGGAGAAAGCCACAAGATTAAGTTCGTCACCATGGAGACAGCGCAATTATGAAATGAAAAGGACTGTTTTATCTCTTGACATTTAATATGAACAGGTGTTGCTGATTCATGTATTTTCAGTTTGTATTTTTGTTCCACATCACGTTTTGCAAAAGGTCTATTTTTATTGAGCACAGTTACGTAGTGTAGTTACAGTGACCCAAGGGCTATGTAAGATAGCATAGCATGTTACTGACAGTATTATTTTAGAGACATTGAGGAGTATTCTTTCAGCACTTTTTAGTTAAGTCTCGTGAGGGTTGGAGATTTATGAGAAGGTAGCGGTTCAAGTTTTTTTGTGAAAAGGCAGTGCATTATGGATGTTGAAGTTTTTTAGGCGGAGAGTTCAGGTGTAGCCCTTTGAAAACATCGTGAGGAGGTGGTGGGGGAAGCGGTCACGTGGAGGCAGTTAATGAGTTTGGTTGATGGCATTTAAGAGGAAGCAAGTACAAACTCACGGGTTAATAATTCAGAAGCATGAAGGAGCCGTTTTTTTACGATGATGAGCAAAAGGAGGTGAGATTGCTGGAGGTGGTTATATGTAAATAGCCAGGTATAGGGTGAACAAGGGAATAAGGATTGATGTATGTGGAAACAGTGAGTGATAGAGGGAAATGAAGGGAGTTATTTGCATAATATAGAGGGATAGGATGAAAGACTGGGAGTGATGAGTAGGCAGGAGAGTGTTAATGGCGAGTTAAGAGAGAGAGATAGCAGGGAGAGGTATGCGAAGAATAACATGAGGTGAGATGAGTTCGAGTAGGAAGGGGTAAGCAGGTGTTTTCTGGTATTGCTGTAGTGATTAGAGTGACTGCAGGCCTGGGTAAGATGGGAGGACAGTAGGATGTTGCATTTGCCACCATGAATGAGGGTAAGGGGTTTTAAGTAGGAGGTGTGCTTTTGTATATCACTGTTTAATAATAATTTGTTGATTTTTTGATAATAGATATAAATTACATTGAATTAGTTTAGTCACATTGTTCATTTTATGTGTTTTAGATTCCCCTGACGAAGAGCCTCTCAGGCTCGAAATGCATTGGGACATTATAAGTAGTGCTCATTTCATACATGGATTGATTCGCCGTACTGTTGTATAAAGCCTGGAATGGCGTACAGCATGTATTAGAAATGTTAAATAAAGAGTACAGATGTTATCCTTCTGTCTCCGTTGTGGTGAAGATTACCAAGAATAAGTCTGAAAAAATGAAGACAAATAAAAAGTCGGTTTAAAAGGAGTACTGTTGAATACCAGGATGAACATGATATTTTGGAGGGAGTTGTTCCCGCTCATCGCAGTGCGACAGTAAAAGAGCGCAAGGATAGAGCTCGGTTTTTTACTATTGTGTGAACGGGAGGCTATGTCTGGGCTAGAAAGTAAGGAGGTCTGGACACCACGTCTCCATAGTCGGGGCTTTATTAAAGGTACAACTATCTTTTTCCGAGTCGCCAGAGTTCAAAGGAAAATAAGTAGGAATTAAAGTAACTGGAGGACAGTCAGGATAATAACGCTTATCCGGGTCTTCCAAACGTTGTCGCCGGGAAGGGTCCTCGTCCCCTTCGTTGATGCGTGATTCGGGACTTCCTCGGGTGATGTTCGCTCATGCCACATCCACCATAGTAAGGAATGGAAAAACAAAACAAAACAAAGAAACAACTCGTGAGGCTTTGTCTCCTAGTTCGCTTGTTCAGGGAGGGAGTGAAGGGACACCGGTGCTCACACTCGGATTTATGGGTAAGTGCACGTGAAGAGGGTCAACCGGGATACGGGAGAGGGAATCCAGGAATGCTACGACTCCTCCCTCGGTCTCCTCCCGACCCACCCCGAGAACCGGCTCCGTACCTGTTTTAGCCACGCTCCTCCTGAAGCGTGGCTGGGCGGAGAGTAGGTCCATTGGCCTCCTGGCTTTCCTCGGTCTCCGGTCTCCGGCAGGAATCCGCTCTGCTCCTCGTCTCCTGTCCTCTCCGTCTCTCCTCTAGTTCTCTCGTTGCTCGCCGCCGTCTCTCCTCTTCCGGGTTCGTTTTCAGTCCTCCTCCATCCGGGGTCTCCTGGGATTGGTTCGGGGTTGATGACGTCGTTCCCAGGGGCGTGATCCTCGTAGTCGGCCGATTCGTTAAAGAGACAGACCTCCATGACGGGAGAGTAACGGTCCCAAGAGGATGATGATTCACTTCTCCAATCCGATGGCTGTAATGGAATAAGACTGTCCTCATCAGTTGGGGCGATCCACCATTCCTCGGTAGGTTTTTCCCCCTCTACCCACGGGTTCGCGGAGAGGGGAGCGCCAACTTTGTTACATACCCTCCCCCTAGGATTCTCCCGATTGGGGAGAGGGACCACCCGCGACAGGAAGTCGTCATTCCCGTTCTCAGACCCCTTTCTATGTCTCACTTCAAAAGAAAAGGGTTGGAGAGACAGGAACCAGCGGAGGATTCGGGGATTGTGGCCCATGTTCCTACTCATCCACTGGAGGGGGGCATGGTCAGTGTACAAAGTGAAATGTGCCCCCTCCAAGTAGTATCGCAGCTTATCCACCGCCCATTTTACCGCTAGACATTCCTTTTTGATGGTTGGGTACTTCGTCTCCCTAGGGAATAGTTTTCTGCTTATGAAGAGTACCGGGTGTTCAATCCCATCTGGGGTTATCTGTGACAATACCGCCCCCAACCCACAGTCAGAAGCGTCCGTGTGGAGGACAAAGGGCCTGGTAAAGTCAGGTGATGAGAGAATGGGACTAGTGGTGAGGGTTTCCTTTAACCGGTGGAAGGCCGTTAACATGGCCTGGGTTGGTTTCAACAGGTGCTTTGAGGGTATGTCTTTGCGCAGAGCATCCGTAAGGGGACTGGCAATCTCGGAATACATGGGTATGAAACGTCAGTAGTACCCAAGTAACCCGAGGAAAGCCCTTATGTCTCTTTTGGTGGTGGGAAACGGGGTCTCCTTAATGGCCCTTACTTTCTCCTCTTGAGGGGCAATTACCCCATGCCCCAACACGTACCCTAGGTACCGGACCTTCTGATAGCCCACCCGGGACTTTTTGGAGTTAACATGGCGGCCGGCGGATTGTAATGCCTCCAGAATGTGCTTCAAGTGACCCAGGTGTTCTTCCCACTTGGCACTGTACACCACGATGTCGTCCAGGTATGCCGATGCGTAGGACTGGTGTTCACGGAGCACCGTGTTCATAAGCCGTTGAAAGGTGGCTGGTGCTCCGTGAAGGCCAAACGGGAGGACTGTGAACTCATACAACCCGTCCGAGGTCACAAAGGCGGTTTTTTCCCGGTCCGCTTCCTTAAGGGGGACCTGCCAGAAGCCTTTGGTGAGGTCAAGAGTGGTTATATACTTGGCCTCACCCAGCTTCTCAATGAGTTCGTCTACCCTCGGGATGGGATATGAATCAAACTTAGAGACAGCATTGAGGGCTCGGAAATCCATACAAAACCTGGTGCAGCCGTCAGGTTTGGGGACCATCACGATGGGGGAGGACCACTCACTTCGGGATGAGCGAATCACCCCCATGTCCAGCATGTTCTGGACCTCCTTCCTCACCGTCTCTCTACGCGCCGCGGGGATGCGATATGGACGTTGTTTTACCACACGGCCGGGGAAGGTTTCTATGGCGTGTTCCGTAAGGGTGGTTTTTCCAGGTCTGTCTGAAAACAAGCGCGAAAACGGCTGGAGTATGGCATCTAGGGATCTTCTCTCCTGTTCCCCAAGGGCTTCATTGACCACGAGATGGTCAAGGGTGCATACCTGGCCCGTACACGAGGGAATCGTCAATCTGGCCGGTTTGGGTACCGGGCCCAGCCATTTCTTTAGGAGGTTTATATGGTATGTCGGAACTCGTGCGGGCCTTATTTGTATCTTGTAGCTGGTTCTACCCACAGTACCCACCACTTGGTATGGGCCTAACCACTCTGACCGGAATTTGCTGGTGGCAGAAGGCATTAAGACCAGTACCCAGTCATGAACGTCTAATCTTCGCCACTTCTTTCCATTGTCGTATATGTGTTTTTGTTGCTTCTGTTTTTGCTCTAGATGGGTATAGGCGAGGTCTCTTAGCTTTCCCAGTCTAGACCTGAGGTTTTGCGTGTACTCCAGAAAACCGAGGGCTTCATCTCCCTCCTCTTTTTCCCAGGCCTCTCTAGTCATGTCCAGAAGTGACCGAGGCTGTCTTCCGTATAACATCTCGAATGACGAACAGCCTAGGCTGCTCTGGACCTGACTCCTGATCACGTACAGGGCTAGAGGAAGGAGCTGGTCCCACTCCTTTCCTTCCACACCAAGCATCTTCTTGAGGATTAGTTTGATCGTCCCGTTGTACCTCTCCACCAAACCATCTGTTTGGGGATGGTACACAGACGTTTTTATGTGGTGGAGGTGGAGGGTCTTGCACACCTCTTTCATCATTCGGGAGACGAACGGCGTGCCTTGATCAGTCAAGATTTCCTTCGGAAATCCGACTCTCGAGAACAGTTCTATGAGCCGGTCCGCTATATTCTGGGAGGTGGGTGCTTTTATGGGAAACGCCTCGGGATATCTGGTTGCGTAGTCCACCACCACTAGGGCGTATTGATGCCCTCTGCGGGTCTTTGGTAAGGGACCTATAAGATCCATTCCTATCCTGCTAAAAGGGGTACCTATCACTGGTAGCGGTTGTAGGGGCACAGGTGGAGGTCGGTATGGGTTTTTTCGTTGACACGTATCACATTCTTGGCAGTGTCTCTTTATGTCGATGTACACCCCGGGCCAATAGAAGTGTCTTAAGACGTTCTGTGTGGTCTTTTCCGTACCTATGTGACCAGCCGTGAGATGGGAATGAGAAAAGAATAGGATCTGTTCTCGGAAACTAGAAGGTACCAGTAGTTGGGGGGGTTCTTGGTGCGTACCGATCCTATAGAGGAGCCCTTCCTTAATCAGAAAGTGAGGGTAACCCAGTCTGGGCCTCTGATCGTTTCCCTTGGCGCTTTGCCAGGCATTCTGTAGAGTGGGATCATTCAGTTGTGCAAACCGAAAGCTCCTGTCGAGGAGCCATGGCTCCGGTGTCAGCAGAGCCGGTAGGGGTTTTTCCTCAGGTGTTCTCTCGTCTTGGCCCTGTCCGTCCCGTACCGTAGATAAGAACATCCCTAAGAAGCTGGTGTTGTCGGTGCCTATAATCAACTCTTTGGGTTGCTCGGGCATGACCCCCACCCTCACCTTACATTGTGCCCCCTCCCCATGTATGAGCTCTATGTCTGCTACGGGATATGGTTTTACGTCTCCATGGACGCACCTGATGTGCACCATGGTACCGGGTATGAGTTGTTTGGGGCGCACTAAACTTCCATGAATTACCGACTGTCTGCACCCTGAGTCAAGCAGCACCCTAACCGCCTGCCCGTCCACTCTCACACTCACATAGAAGGCGCTCCCCATCTCAGCCGAATAGAGGACAGACCGTGGGATGTAGCCGATCTCCATCGGCTCCTCGTTGGTCTTCTTCCGGGGGCATACCCGGGCGATATGGCCCCAGTCCCCACACTCGAAGCATTGGGGGCCTTTTAGAGGGGGGGCTTCTGTTCTTCTTCCCCTGTGTCTGGGGTTCTCGGGTAGGGTGTTGTTCGCCGGCCTTACGAACTTTCCGGGCAGGGGTTTGTACATGCGGTCCGCCTCCCCTGTCACGCCTCTGGGTTGTGCCCGTGAGAAGGTGGTAGCCATTTCGATCGCTTCCTCGTTGTTCAGATTAGAATGCTGGCGCAACCAACGCTGAGTGTTGTACGGGAGGGCCTCGAGGTATTGCTCGAGGTAGATCTTATTCATAATGTCCTCTTTCGTGCTTTCTCTGGGTTGTAGCCACTTGTCGGCTGTGGTTTTCAAGCGGAAATACAGCGTTTTGGGGTTTTCCCCGGGTCTCCCTTTCTCCTTACGGAACCGTACATGGTAGGCCTCAGCGTCCAGTCCCAAGTGGTCGAGTATTATAGCCTTAATCTCCGTGTACGGGGTGTTACCTGTGGGGTTCGCCACCTGATAGGCAGCCTGTGCCTCACCCGACAGTAAGGGCGCCAAGAAGAACGGCCACTTCTCCATGGGCCAACCACAGGCCCGCGCCACCCTTTCGAAATTGAGGAGATATGCGTCAGGATCCTCCCCCGGGACGTACTTTTGAAGAGAGGCTCCCGGAGGTCCAGTTATCTGGGGCCTTGTTTCGCGTCCTCCAGCAGCCGTCTGTTCGGTGACCATCTTCTGTAGGCCGTCCATCTGTGAGACCATGGCATCCTTGAAAATGTCTCTGTCGGCTTGGGCCGATGTCATCTGGCGCTCCACCGCCCACTTGAGTTCCTCCTGCCCCTTCACGAGATGCTGTATTAGAACGTCCATTATGCTGCTACTAATGGGCGGTGTGCCTGCATTCTCCACCATATGTGAACGGGAGGCTATGTCTGGGCTAGAAAGTAAGGAGGTCTGGACACCACGTCTCCATAGTCGGGGCTTTATTATAGGTACAACTGTCTTTTTCCGAGTCGCCAGAGTTCAAAGGAAAATAAGTAGGAATTAAAGTAACTGGAGGACAGTCAGGATAATAACGGTTATCCGGGTCTTCCAAACGTCGTCGCCGGGAAGGGTCCTCGTCCCCTTCGTCGATGCGTGATTCGGGACTTCCTCGGGTGATGTTCGCTCATGCCACATCCACCATAGTAAGGAATGGAAAAACAAAACAAAACAAAGAAACAACTCGTGAGACTTCGTCTCCTAGTTCGCTTGTTCAGGGAGGGAGTGAAGGGACACCGGTGCTCACACTCGGATTTATGGGTAAGTGTACGTGAAGAGGGTCAACCGGGATACGGGAGAGGGAATCCAGGAATGCTACGACTCCTCCCTCGGTCTCCTCCCGACTCACCCCGAGAACCGGCTCCGTACCTGTTTTAGCCACGCTCCTCCTGAAGCGTGGCTGGGCGGAGAGTAGGTCCGTTGGCCTCCTGGCTTTCCTCGGTCTCCGGCAGGAATCCGCTCTGCTCCTCGTCTCCTGTCCTCTCCGTCTCTCCTCTAGTTCTCTCGTTGCTCGCCGCCGTCTCTCCTCTTCCGGGTTCGTTTTCAGTCCTCCTCCATCCAGGGTCTCCTGGGATTGGTTCGGGGTTGATGACGTCGTTCCCTGGGGCGTGATCCTCGTAGTCGGCCGATTCGTTAAAGAGACAGTCCTCCATGACAGGAGAGTAACGGTCCCAAGAGGATGATGATTCACTTCTCCAGTCCGATGGCTGTAATGGAATAAGACTGTCCTCATCAGTTGGGGCGATCCACCATTCCTCGTTAGGTTTTTCCCCCTCTACCCACGGGTTCGCGGAGAGGGGAGCACCAACTTTGTTACATATTGCAGTATCAATTAGTGGATTGGGGCGATCCACCTTACTGTTCGCACGCACTCTTTAAATTAAGTCATTTAAGCATGGTGTCTTTTGTAAGAGAAGGAGTGCATACTCAACTTGTTTTTTCTGCTTGATGCATCCTCGCCTCATTGAGTTTTTGCACCCCGGTGGTCATACATACGTGAAGGAAGATTGGAGAAAGCCACAAGATTAAGTTCGTCACCGCGGAGACAGCGCAATTATGAAATGAAAAGGACTGTTTTATCTCTTGACATTTAATATGAACAGGTGTTGCTGATTCATGTATTTTCAGTTTGTATTTTTGTTCCACAGCACGTTTTACAAAAGGTCTATTTTTTATTGAGCACAGTTACGTAGTGTAGTTACAGTGACCCAAGGGCTATGTAAGATAGCATAGCATGTTACTGACAGTATTATTTAAGAGACATTGAGGAGTATTCTTTCAGCACTTTTTAGTTAAGTTTCGTGAGGGTTGGAGATTTATGAGAAGGTAGCGGTTCAAGTTTTTTTGTGAAAAGGCAGTGCATTATGGGTGTTGAAGTTTTTTAGGCGGAGAGTTCAGGTGTAGCCCTTTGAAAACATCGTGAGGAGGTGGTGGGGGAAGCGGTCACGTGGAGGCAGTTAATGAGTTTGGTTGACGGCATTTAAGAAGAAGCAAGTACAAACTCACGGGTTAACAATTCAGAAGCATGAAGGAGCCGTTTTTTTACGAAGATGAGCAAAAGGAGGTGAGATTGCTGGAGGTGGTTATATGTAAATAGCCAGGTATAGGGTGAACAAGGGAATAAGGATTGATGTATGTGGAAACAGTGAGTGATAGAGGGAAATGAAGGGAGTTATTTGCATAATATAGAGGGATAGGATGAAAGACTGGGAGTGATGAGTAGGCAGGAGAGTGTTAATGGCGAGTTAAGAGAGAGAGATAGCAGGGAGAGGTATGCGTAGAATAACATGAGGTGAGATGAGTTCGAGTAGGAAGGGGTAAGCAGGTGTTTTCTGGTATTGCTGTAGAGATTAGAGTGACTGCAGGCCTGGGTAAGATGGGAGGACAGTAGGATGTTGCATTTGCCACCATGAATGAGGGTAAGGGGTTTTAAGTAGGAGGTGTGCTTTTGTATATCACTGTTTAATAATAATTTGTTGATTTTTTGATAATAGATATAAATTACATTGAATTAGTTTAGTCACATTGTTCATTTTATGTGTTTTAGATTCCCCTGACGAAGAGCCTCTCAGGCTCGAAATGCATTGGGACATTATAAGTAGTGCTCATTTCATACATGGATTGATTCGCCGTACTGTTGTATAAAGCCTGGAATGGCGTACAGCATGTATTAGAAATGTTAAATAAAGAGTACAGATGTTATCCTTCTGTCTCCGTTGTGGTGAAGATTACCAAGAATAAGACTGAAAAAATGAAGACAAATAAAAAGTCAGTTTAAAAGGAGTACTGTTGAATACCAGGATGAACATGATATTTTGGAGGGAGTTGTTCCCGCTCATCGCAGTGCGACAGTAAAAGAGCGCAAGGATAGAGCTCGTTTTTTTACTATTGCAGTATCAATTAGTGGATTGGGGCGATCCACCTTACTGTTCGCACGCACTCTTTAAATTAAGTCATTTAAGCATGGTGTCTTTTGTAAGAGAAGGAGTGCATACTCAACTTGTTTTTTCAACTTTCTAAAAGTGGCATTTTCAGAATAGTGACTTAAAATCCGACTTTACCATTATAAAGTATTTTAAATAAAAAATGAGTGGAAAATGTATTTCTCTATCTGTTCCCAAACAGAAGTTATCCCTTATTAACCCCTTAACTGCTGGGCCTTTTCCCCCCCAGTGCTGAGCCCTTTTTTGGCTATTTGTAGTAGTTCGCGATTAGGCCTCTGTAACTTTTTGACCACATAAGGTATCCACGCCAAATTTGCGTCCTTTTCTTCCGACATCATGGGGATTCTAAAGGTACCCAGGGTTTGTGGATTCCCCTGGAGGGGTCCCAGATTTTAGCCAAAATACAGCTAAATTTTGGTTTTTTGGGGAAAAATGGGAAAAAAGTCCCGCATATGAAAGCGTCTAGGTTTTTCCCTGCAAATGGTATCAAAAAGGGTTTGTGGGGCTGAAATCTCCATTTTCCCAGCTTTTAGGGAATGACAGACTTTTGTCAGAAAACCAAAAAATTTTACACAGTTTTGGCATTTTTCTGGGACATAGCCTATTTTTGCTATTTTTTGTGCTTTCAACCTCCTTCCAGTTAATGGTAGAAATGGGTATGAAAGCAATAATGGATCCTAGAAATCGATACATTTTTAGAAAAGTAGACAAAATGCTGAATTCAGCAAGGGGTCATTTGTGTAAATCCATTAAGGTTTCTTTATAGAAACTAACAGTTAAATATAGGAAAAATGGAAAATTAGTTGAAAAAAACAGCCTTTTGTGTCAACGTTTTCACCTGTAACTTCTTCTAATTATGACTGCTCTTTGAAAGCAATATACCGTTACATCCACTGGACCTTACTGGTTGTGGGGATATATAGGACTTGTAGGTTCACCAAGAACCCGACGAACCCAGAGCCAAAAACTGAGCAGCGTCTTGCAATGGTTTTTTATTATGTACAGGGTATATAGCAATTATTCTGGGAAAATGTATACATGGAATATTCGGTATGAAAGACTCCTATGTATTTCTGAAATGGGAACACAATATAGAGTTTAGAAACAGTAGATATTTGCACATTTCTGAAATTGGTAATACTCATGCTAGCATGAGAATTATAGGTCATTTTTCAAAATAACTTCTTTTTACACATTGTCTTTCATTTGGAAGGCAGAAATGCATCGAAAGTCAATAGGTAATAACAGTTGCTTTACAAATCTGAATTACCGTAAGTGTCCCGATAAAAATGGTACCTCACTTGTGTGGGTAGGCATAGTGCCCACGACAGGAAACGGCTCAAAACGCAACGTGAACACACCACATTTTCACAATGAAAAATTACCCTTTTTTGCAAAGTGCCTAGCTGTAGTTTTTGAACCCTTGCTCTGCCGGCACCCAGGGAAACCTAGCAAACCTATACATTTTTGAAAACTAGACACCCAGGGGAATCCAGGATGGGGTGACTTGACTGGCTTTCACCAGGTTCTGTTACCCAGAATCCCTTGCAAACCTAACAAATTGTCAAATAAAACACATTTTCCTCACATTTCTGTGGTGGAAAGTTCTGGAATCTGCATGGATCCACAAATTTCCACCCACCCCGCGTTCCCCAAAGTCTTCCGAGTAAAATGGTACCTCACTTGTGTGGGTAGGCCTAGTGCCTACGACAGGAAGCGGCACAAAACGCAACGTGGACACACCCCAATTTCACAGTGAAAAATGACCCTTTTTTGGCAAAGTGCCTAGCTGTAGTTTTTGAACCCTAGCTCTGCCGGCATCTAGGGAAACCTAGCAAACCTATACGTTTTTTAAAACTAAACACCCAGGGGAATCCAGGATGGGGTGACTTGACTGGCTCCCACCAGGTTCAGTTACCCAGAATCCCTTGCAAACCTAAAAAATTGTCAAACAAAACACATTTTCCTCACATTTCTGTGGTGGAAAGGTCTGAAATCTGCGCGGATCCACAAATTTCTACCCACCCCACGTTCCCCAAAGTCTTCCGAGAAAAATGGTACCTCACTTGTGTGGGTAGGCCTAGTGCCCGCGACAGGAAACGGTGCAAAACGCAACGTGGACACACCACAATTTCACAGTGAAAAACGACCCTTTTTTGGCAAAGTGCCTAGCTGTAGTTTTTGAACCCTAGCTCTGCCGGCATCTAGGGAAACTTAGCAAACCTATACGTTTTTGAAAACTAGACACCCAGGGGAATCCAGGATGGGGTGACTTGACTGCTTCTCACCAGGTTCTGTTACCCAGAATCCCTTGCAAACCTAAAAAATTGTCCAAAAAAACCACATTTTCCTCACATTTCTGTGGTGGAAAGGTCTGTAATCTGCGCGGATCCACACATTTCTACCCACCCCACGTTCCCCAAAGTCTTCCGAGAAAAATGGTACCTCACTTGTGTGGGTAGGCCTAGTGCCCGCGACAGGAAACGGTGCAAAACGCAACATGGACACACCACAATTTCACAGTGAAAAACGACCCTTTTTTGGCAAAGTGCCTAGCTGTAGTTTTTGAACCCTAGCTCTGCCGGCACCTAGGGAAACCTAGCAAACCTATACATTTTTGAAAACTAGACACCCAGGGGAATCCAGGATGGGGTGACTTGACTGCTTCTCACCAGGTTCTGTTACCCAGAATCCCTTGCAAACCTAAAAAATGGTAAAAAAAACCACATATTCCCTACATTTCTGTGGTGGAAAGTTCTGGAATCTGCGTGGATACACAAATTTCAACCCACCCTGCGTTCCCCAAAGTCTTCCCTCGAAAAATGGTACCTCACTTGTGTGGGTAGGCCTAGAGCCTGCGACAGGAAATGGCGCAAAACGCAACGTGGACACACCCCAATTTCACAGTGAAAAATGAACCTTTTTTGGCAAAGTGCCTAGCTGTAGTTTTTGAATCCTAGCTCTGCCTGCATCTAGGGAAACCTAGCAAACCTATACATTTTTGAAAACTAGACACCCAGGGGAATCCAGGATGGGGTGACTTTACTGCCTATCACCAGGTTCTGTTACCCAGAATCCCTTGCAAACCTAAAAAATTGTCAAAAAAAACACATTTTCCTCACATTTCTGTGGTGGAAAGGTCTGTAATCTGCGCGGATCCATAAATTTCTACCCACCCCACGTTCCCCAAAGTCTTCCGAGAAAAATGGTACCTCACTTGTGTGGGTAGGCCTAGTGCCCGCGACAGGAAACGGTGCAAAACGCAATGTGGACACACCACAATTTCACAGTGAAAAACGACCCTTTTTTGGCAAAGTGCCTAGCTGTAGTTTTTGAACCCTAGCTCTGCCGGCACATAGGGAAACCTAGCAAACCTATACATTTTTGAAAACTAGACACCCAGGGGAATCCAGGATGGGGTGACTTGACTGCTTCTCATCAGGTTCTGTTACCCAGAATCCCTTGCGAACCTAAAAAATGGTTAAAAAAAAACACATTTTCCCTACATTTCTGTGGTGGAAAGTTCTGGAATCTGCGTGGATACACAAATTTCAACCCACCCTGCGTTCCCCAAAGTCTTCCGAGAAAAATGGTACCTCACTTGTGTGGGTAGGCCTAGAGCCTGCGACAGGCAATGGCGCAAAACGCAACGTGGACACACCCCAATTTCACAGTGAAAAATGACCCTTTTTTGGCAAAGTGCCTCGCTGTAGTTTTTGAATCCTAGCTCTGCCTGCATCTAGGGAAACCTAGAAAACCTATACATTTTTGAAAACTAGACACCCAGGGGAATCCAGGATGGGGTGACTTTACTGCCTCTCACCAGGTTATGCTACCCAGAATCCCTTGCAAACCTAAAAAATTGTCAAAAAAAACACATTTTCCTTACATTTCTGTGGTGGAAAGTCGTGAAATCTGCGTGGATCCACAAATTTCTACCCATCCCGCGTTCCCCAAAGTCTTCCGAGAAAAATGGTACCTCACTTGTGTGGGTAGGCCTAATGTCCGCATCAGGAAACGGCGCAAAACGCAACGTGGACACACCTCAATTTCACTGTGAAAAATGACCCTTATTTGGCAAAGTGCCTAACTGTAGATTTTGAACCACAGCTCTGCCGGCACCTAGGGAAACCTAGGAAACCTATACATTTTTGAAAACTAGACACCCAGGGGACTCCAGGATGGGGTGACTTGGCTGGCTCTCACCAGGTTATGCTACCCAGAATCCCTTGCAAACCTAAAATATTGTTAAAAAAACACATTTTCCTCACATTTCTGTGGTGGAAAGTTCTGGAATCTGCATGGATCCACAAATTTCCACCCACCCCGCGTTCCCCAAAGTCTTCCGAGTAAAATGGTACCTCACTTGTGTGGGTAGGCCTAGTGCCCACGACAGGAAACGGCACAAAACGCAACGTGGACACACCCCAATTTCACAGTGAAAAATGACCCTTTTTTGGCAAAGTGCCTAGCTGTAGTTTTTGAACCCTAGCTCTGCCGGCATCTAGGGAAACCTAGCAAACCTATACGTTTTTGAAAACTAAACACCCAGGGGAATCCAGGATGGGGTGACTTGACTGGCTCCCACCAGGTTCTGTTACCCAGAATCCCTTGCAAACCTAAACAATTGTCAAACAAAACACATTTTCCTCACATTTCTGTGGTGGAAAGGTCTGTAATCTGCGCGGATCCACAAATTTCTACCCACCCCACGTTCCCCAAAGTCTTCCGAGAAAAATGGTACCTCACTTGTGTGGGTAGGCCTAGTGCCCGCGACAGGAAACGGTGCAAAACGCAACGTGGACACACCACAATTTCACAGTGAAAAACAACCCTTTTTTGGCAAAGTGCCTAGCTGTAGTTTTTGAACCCTAGCTCTGCCGGCACCTAGGGAAACCTAGCAAACCTATACATTTTTGAAAACTAGACACCCAGGGGAATCCAGGATGGGGTGACTTGACTGCTTCTCACCAGGTTCTGTTACCCAGAATCCCTTGCAAATCTAAAAAATGGTAAAAAAACCCACATTTTCCCTACATTTCTGTGGTGGAAAGTTCTGGAATCTGCGTGGATACACAAATTTCAACCCACCCTGCATTCCCCAAAGTCTTCCAAGAAAAATGGTACCTCACTTGTGTGGGTAGGCCTAGAGCCTGCGACAGGAAATGGCGCAAAACGCAACGTGGACACACCCCAATTTCACAGTAAAAAATGACCCTTTTTGGCAAAATGCCTAGCTGTAGTTTTTGAATCCTAGCTCTGCCTGCATCTAGGGAAACCTAGCAAACCTATACATTTTTGAAAACTAGACACCCAGGGTAATCCAGGATGGGGTGACTTTACTGCCTCTCACCAGGTTCTGTTACCCAGAATCCCTTGCAAACCTAAAAATTGTCAAAAAAACCACATTTTCCTCACATTTCTGTGGTGGAAAGGTCTGTAATCTGCGCGGATCCACAAATTTCTACCCACCCCACGTTCCCCAAAGTCTTCCGAGAAAAATGGTACCTCACTTGTGTGGGTAGGCCTAATGTCCGCATCAGGAAACGGCGCAAAACGCAACGTGGACACACCTCAATTTCACTGTGAAAAATGACCCTTATTTGGCAAAGTGCCTAACTGTAGATTTTGAACCACAGCTCTGCCGGCACCTAGGGAAACCTAGGAAACCTATACATTTTTGAAAACTAGACACCCAGGGGACTCCAGGATGGGGTGACTTGGCTGGCTCTCACCAGGTTATGCTACCCAGAATCCCTTGCAAACCTAAAATATTGTTAAAAAAAACACATTTTCCTCACATTTCTGTGGTGGAAAGTTCTGGAATCTGCATGGATCCACAAATTTCCACCCACCCCGCGTTCCCAAAGTCTTCCGAGTAAAATGGTACCTCACTTGTGTGGGTAGGCCTAGTGCCCACGACAGGAAACGGCACAAAACGCAACGTGGACACACCCCAATTTCACAGTGAAAAATGACCCTTTTTTGGCAAAGTGCCTAGCTGTAGTTTTTTAACCCTAGCTCTGCCGGCATCTAGGGAAACCTAGCAAACCTATACGTTTTTGAAAACTAAACACCCAGGGGAATCCAGGATGGGGTGACTTGACTGGCTCCCACCAGGTTCTGTTACCCAGAATCCCTTGCAAACCTAAACAATTGTCAAACAAAACACATTTTCCTCACATTTCTGTGGTGGAAAGGTCTGTAATCTGCGCGGATCCACAAATTTCTACCCACCCCACGTTCCCCAAAGTCTTCCGAGAAAAATGGTACCTCACTTGTGTGGGTAGGCCTAGTGCCCGCGACAGGAAACGGTGCAAAACGCAACGTGGACACACCACAATTTCACAGTGAAAAACAACCCTTTTTTGGCAAAGTGCCTAGCTGTAGTTTTTGAACCCTAGCTCTGCCGGCACCTAGGGAAACCTAGCAAACCTATACATTTTTGAAAACTAGACACCCAGGGGAATCCAGGATGGGGTGACTTGACTGCTTCTCCCCAGGTTCTGTTACCCAGAATCCCTTGCAAATCTAAAAAATGGTAAAAAAACCCACATTTTCCCTACATTTCTGTGGTGGAAAGTTCTGGAATCTGCGTGGATACACAAATTTCAACCCACCCTGCATTCCCCAAAGTCTTCCGAGAAAAATGGTACCTCACTTGTGTGGGTAGGCCTAGAGCCTGCGACAGGAAATGGCGCAAAACGCAACGTGGACACACCCCAATTTCACAGTGAAAAATGACCCTTTTTTGGCAAAATGCCTAGCTGTAGTTTTTGAATCCTAGCTCTGCCTGCATCTAGGGAAACCTAGCAAACCTATACATTTTTGAAAACTAGACACCCAGGGTAATCCAGGATGGGGTGACTTTACTGCCTCTCACCAGGTTCTGTTACCCAGAATCCCTTGCAAACCTAAAAAATTGTCAAAAAAACCACATTTTCCTCACATTTCTGTGGTGGAAAGGTCTGTAATCTGCGCGGATCCACAAATTTCTACCCACCCCACGTTCCCCAAAGTCTTCCGAGAAAAATGGTACCTCACTTGTGTGGGTAGGCCTAGAGCCTGCGACAGGAAATGGCGCAAAACGCAACGTGGACACACCCCAATTTCACAGTAAAAAATGACCCTTTTTTGGCAAAGTGCCTAGCTGTAGTTTTTGAATCCTAGCTCTGCCTGCATCTAGGGAAAACTAGCAAACCTATACATTTTTGAAAACTAGACACCCAGGGGAATCCAGGATGGGGTGACTTTACTGCCTCTCACCAGGTTCTGCTACCCAGAATCCCTTGCAAACCTAAAAAATTGTCAAAAAAAACACATTTTCCTCACATTTCTGTGGTGGAAAGTCCTGGAATCTGCGTGGATCCACAAATTTCTACCCACCCCGCGTTCCCCAAAGTCTTCCGAGAAAAATGGTACCTCACTTGTGTGGGTAGGCCTAGAGCCCGCGACAGGAAATCGCGCAAAACGCAACGTGGACACACCCCAATTTCACAGTGAAAAATGACCCTTTTTTGGCAAAGTGCCTAGCTGTAGTTGTTGAATCCTAGCTCTGCCTGCATCTAGGGAAACCTAGCAAACCTATATATTTTTGAAAACTAGACACCCAGGGGAATCCAGAATGGGGTGACTTTACTGCTTCTCACCAGGTTCTGTTACCCAGAATCCCTTGCAAACCTAAACAATTGTCAAAAAAAACACATTTTCCTTACATTTCTGTGGTGGAAAGTCGTGAAATCTGCGTGGATCCACAAATTTCTACCCACCCCTCGTTCCCCAAAGTCTTCCGAGAAAAATGGTACCTCACTTGTGTGGGTAGGCCTACTGTCCGCGTCAGGAAACGGCGCAAAACGCAACGTGGACACACCTCAATTTCACTGTGAAAAATTACCCTTATTTGGCAAAGTGCCTAACTGTAGATTTTGAACCATAGCTCTGCCGGCACCTAGGGAAACCTAGGAAACCTATACATTTTTGAAAACTAGACACCCAGGGGACTCCAGGATGGGGTGACTTGGCTGGCTCTCACCAGGTTATGCTACCCAGAATCCCTTGCAAACCTAAAATATTGTAAAAAAAAACACATTTTCCTCACATTTCTGTGGTGGAAAGTTCTGGAATCTGCGTGGATCCACAAAATTCCACCCACCCCGCGTTCCCCAAAGTCTTCCGATAAAAATGGTACCTCACTTGTGTGGGAGGCCTAAGTACCCGCGACAGGCTAGGGCCCAAAACATATTGAGGTGACATTAAAATTGCCTATCACAAAACAACCTGGTTTTGCAAGGGGGGTCACCTCGGTTTTTGGCCCCGTGCTCGGCGGCCAGCTAGGGAAACCTATCAAACCCACACATTTCTGAAAACTAGACACCCGGGGGGTTCCAGGGAGGTATGACTTGCGTGGATCCCCCAACATTTTCCTTTCCCAGAATCCCCTGCAAACCTCGAATTTAGCTGAAAAAATCACTTTTTCCACACATTTTTGTGTGGGAAAGTTGTGGCATCGCCGGGCAGACACGCATTTCCTACCACCCAGCGTTCCCCAAGGTCTCCCGATAAAAATGGTACCTCACTCGTGTGGGAGGCCCAAGTACCTGCGACAGGCTAGGGCCCAAAACGTATTGAGGTGACATTAAAATTGCCTATCACAAAACAACCTGGTTTTGCAAGGGGGGGGTCACCTCGGTTTTTGGCCCCGTGCTCGGCGGCCAGCTAGGGAAACCTATCAAACCCACACATTTCTGAAAACTAGACACCCGGGGGGTTTCAGGGAGGTATGGCTTGCGTGGATCCCCCAACGTTTTCTTACCCAGAATCCCCTGCAAACCTCAAATTTAGCTGAAAAAATCACTTTTTCCACACATTTTTGTGTGGGAAAGTTGTGGCATCGCCGGGCAGACACGCATTTCCTACCACCCAGCGTTCCCCAAGGTCTCCCGATAAAAATGGTACCTCACTCGTGTGGGAGGCCCAAGTACCCGCGACAGGCTAGGGCCCAAAACGTATTGAGGTGACATTAAAATTGCCTTTCACAAAACAACCTGGTTTTGCAAGGGGGGTCACCTCGGTTTTTGGCCCCGTGCACGGCGGCCAGCTAGGGAAACCTATCAAACCCACACATTTCTGAAAACTAGACACCCGGGGGGTTTCAGGGAGGTATGGCTTGCGTGGATCCCCCAACGTTTTCTTACCCAGAATCCCCTGCAAACCTCAAATTTAGCTGAAAAAATCACTTTTTCCACACATTTTTGTGTGGGAAAGTTGTGGCATCGCCGGGCAGACACGCATTTCCTACCACCCAGCGTTCCCCAAGGTCTCCCGATAAAAATGGTACCTCACTCGTGTGGGAGGCCCAAGTACCCGCGACAGGCTAGGGCCCAAAACGTATTGAGGTGACATTAAAATTGCCTATCACAAAACAACCTGGTTTTGCAAGGGGGGTCACCTCGGTTTTTGGCCCCGTGCTCGGCGGCCAGCTAGGGAAACCTATCAAACCCACACATTTCTGAAAACTAGACACCCGGGGAGTTTCAGGGAGGTATGGCTTGTGTGGATCCCCCAACGTTTTCTTACCAAGAATCCCCTGCAAACCTCAAATTTAGCTGAAAAAATCACTTTTTCCACACATTTTTGTGTGGGAAAGTTGTGGCATCGCCGGGCAGACACGCATTTCCTACCACCCAGCATTCCCCAAGGTCTCCCGATAAAAATGGTACCTCACTCGTGTGGGAGGCCCAAGTACCCGCGACAGGCTAGGGCCCAAAACGTATTGAGGTGACATTAAAATTGCCTATCACAAAACAACCTGGTTTTGCAAGGGGGGTCACCTCGGTTTTTGGCCCCGTGCTCGGCGGCCAGCTAGGGAAACCTATCAAACCCACACATTTCTGAAAACTAGATAACGCGGGGGGTTTCAGGGAGGTATGGCTTGCGTGGATCCCCCAACGTTTTCTTACCCAGAATCCCCTGCAAACCTCAAATTTAGCTGAAAAAATCACTTTTTCCACACATTTTTGTGTGGGAAAGTTGTGGCATCGCCGGGCAGACATGCATTTCCTACCACCCAGTGTTCCCCAAGGTCTCCCGATAAAATGGTGCCTCACTCGTGTGGGAGGCCCAAGTACCCGCGACAGGCAAGGGCCAAAAACGTATTGAGGCAACATCAAAATTGCCTATCACAAAATGTTTTGGGCCCTAGCCTGTCGCGGGTACTGGGCCTCCCACACGAGTGAGGTACCATTTTTATCGGGAGACCTTGGGGAACCCTGGGTGGTAGGAAATGCGTGTCTGCCCGGCGATGCCACAACTTTCCCACACAAAAATGTGTGGAAAAGTGATTTTTCAGCTAAATTCGAGGTTTGCAGGAGATTCTGGGTAGGAAACGTTGGGGGATCCACGCAAGCCATACCTCCCTGGAACCCCCGGGTGTCTAGTTTTCAGAAATGTGTGGGTTTGGTAGGCTTCCCTAGCTGGCCACCGAGCACGAGGCCAAAAACTAAGGTGACCCCTCTCACAAAACCAGGTTGTTTTGTGATAGGCAATTTTAATGTCGCCTCAATACGTTTTGGGACCTAGCCTGTCGCGGGTACTTGGGCCTCCCACACGAGTGAGGTACCATTTTATCGGGAGACCTTGGGGAACGCTGGGTGGTAGGAAATGCGTGTCTGCCCGGCGATGCCACAACTTTCCCACACAAAAATGTGTGGAAAAAGTGATTTGTTCAGCTAAATTCGAGGTTTGCAGGGGATTCTGGGTAGGAAAACGTTGGGGGATCCACGCAAGCCATACCTCCCTGGAACCCCCCAGATGTCTAGTTTTCAGAAATGTGTGGGTTTGATAGGTTTCCCTAGCTGGCCACCGAGCACGGGGCCAAAACCGAGGTGACCCCCTTGCAAAACCAGGTTGTTTTGTGATAGGCAATTTTAATGTCACCTCAATACGTTTTGGGCCCTAGCCTGTCGTGGGTACTTGGGCCTCCCACACGAGTGAGGTACCATTTTTATCGGGAGACCTTGGGGAACACTGGGTGGTAGGAAATGCATGTCTGCCCAGCGATGCTACAACTTTCCCACACAAAAATGTGTGGAAATAGTGATTTTTTTCAACAAAATATGAGGCTAGCAGGGCATGTTGGGTAAAAAAAACAGTGAGAACCACGCAAGTCATTCACCCTTGTACTTCCCCCTTTGTCTACTACTCAAAAATGTAAAGGTTTGCCTAGGTGACGACTGAGCTAGGGCAGAAAGTCCCCTGCTACCCATTGTGAAAAAAAAATATCTTACAAAAGGCCATTAAACCTACACAAATATAAATCTAACACTCATTTGATAAAGCTAATCCACCACTTACACAGGTTGGTTTTAGCACCTCCAGAAACGCTGGCTTCAAAGCACAAATACTTATCAAAGTATATAAATATTGAAGCCAAGCCTTCTGAAGGGGAGCCATAAAGCCACATCACGGCACCAACCACTTTATGGTCCATTCACACGCCAGTCACACACCACACACAAGACTTCCGTACCGCCAGCCACGGGCCCAAACAACCATATCACTTGCACTCACACAAACATACTGCCGCCATGCAAGGGCCCATCACATTCATATGCCACAAGACATAATGACTTTGACTATATTCTACCACCTGTCAAGTCTCCACCTCCTTCTTCCAGAACGTTACCGAACTCATGCCCAGTGAACCTATACTAATGACTTCCATGACAGCCACATGAGGCTCAGGAAGACATGTCTTTCATGCACCTTTAGTGCACTCACTATGCTAAATCCAACTCCTTCCAGTTTGTGGATGCAAGTTGGGGGGTGCTCGAGTATGCCGCAAAAACATTTCTCGAGCTGAGCAAGCATATCTACCTTTGAAACTAAGGCAAACATGCTGGAAATTTTCAAAAGATAACATCATAAACTATGAACGGATGAATGTGAAACAAGGGTAGTCCGTGACAATGTAGCATATGTCCAATCCACCGTTATGTGCAGTGACTGTAATGCACTTATCATACAGCAAACTGACCATCTACTAAGTTCTAACGGAGGATGAACATGGCAAGCAGCATTGACCCATAAGTACTACAGTAAATTCAGTGTGAGTGTGGCAGCAATGGATTTGAATCCATGGGTGAAGAAGAAGTCAGGACGTGTATCTATACTACCTTTACTATCTGCCTTCTACCTTTGCAATATTCCTCGGAAAGCGTACCTACCGTAAGCTGTTCTAACCCGTTCGTGTGTCTGTCCTCAGAGTCCTGACTAACCCTGTCCAATTCTTAAGAGACCCTATACTATTGCCTTTCATCTCTAGCTACTTGAAGCTTGAGTGAACATTTCTGTCACGAGCTATCAATGCTCTCACAATGCTCTATCCAACTCCTTCCAGTTTGTGGATGCAAGTTGGGGGGTGCCCGAGTATGCCGCAAAAACATTTCTCGAGCTGAGCAAGCATATCTACCTTTGAAACTAAGGCAAACATGCTGGAAATTTTCAAAAACTTCCTAAAGAGAACATCATAAACTACGAAGAACGGTTGAATGTGAAACACGGGTACTCCATGACAACATGGCATATGTTCTGTCCACCAGTATGTGCAGCGTGGGGACTATAATGCACTTGTCAATTGGCAAACAGAACAACTACCACGTTCTGAAAGCAGATAAAGGTGTTGAGAAGTCCATGATTTCATGAAGTAGAGGAAGAAATATCCTGCAGCTGCTTGCGTAGTGAAGGAGTGGCCCACAGACAGTAGGTATCCATTCACACCAATTGAAAGGTTATCCTATTGGTAGCTCCACCTCAGTCAATTTCCCAGTATTTTGCTTTAGTCTGATACAACCTAAAGCAAGTAGGAAAACAGAAGGCAGGCTTACTTGGGCACTGGGGACAGTAAACACGAGTCTCCTGCCTCTTTCCCTGCATCGAGCACACTTTACAACGACGACATGGTCGCTCCTTTTTGGGTGTTGCAGGAATTTTATCTGCAAAGTGTCGCTCCTGCAGCCTTGCCACGTCCTCCAGAACACATGAAGTGGAGGCTTCTGTAGCAGTAAGACTTTCAATCACAGACAACTGAAAGTCAAGGAAAGACATAAGTCTTCCTGTGGTGGTCTCACGATAAACAACATACGCATTGTATGTTGCCATCTGGATCAGGTGCGTAAACAGTTTCTTATACCAAGTGCGAGTTTTACGACTCGCATTGTATGGCTGAAGAACCTGGTCGTTCTTGTCCACTCCGCCCATGTACTTGTTGTAATCAAGTATATAGGTGGGCTTGTGGACTTCGGCCATCTGACCCCAAACCGTGACAGGGGAAGTGCTCTCAGCATGAATTGTAGTGAGCATGTACACATCACGCCTATCTGAGAACTTAACTGCGAGCAGTTCGTTGGAACACAACGCAGTGCTCTGGGATTTCTGGAGCTTCTTGCAAACAAGCTCCTGCGGGAATCCTTTGCGGCGACAACGAATTGTACCGCAAGCCACGGTGCCAGCTTTATAGAGCTCACTGAACAGCTCTACTCCTGTATAGAAATTGTCCACATAAAGGTTATAACCTTTGTGAAGAAGTGGCTGGACAAGCTCCCATACAATCTTTCCTGTGACCCCTAGCATGGGAGGGCAACCTACAGGGTTAAGAGTTGTGTCCTTCCCTGTATACACTCTCAAGCTGTACACATAGCCAGTCGAGCTCTCACACAACATGTACAGCTTGATGCCATAGCGAGCACATTTGCTCGGAATGTACTGCCTAAACAGCAGCCGCCCTTTATACAAGATCAAGGACTCATCAATGGCTATATTCTTTCCAGGAGTATAAACCTCTGGAAACCTGGCAGACAAATGTTCCACGACAGGCCGAATTTTGAACAACCTGTCATAGTCTGGATGGTCCCGGGGCAATGCAGCAGAGTTGTCATTGAAATGCAGCATGCGCTGCAATAGCAAAAACGATCTCTGCTCATGTATGGTGCGAAGATGGGGGTTAACCAAACCGTGCGAGTAGACCAGTAGGATAGCAAGGTTGGTTTATGCACTACCCCCATTTTAAGCGTGAGGCCCAAAAATATCTTCAACTCCCCTAGAGAAGTGGGAGTCCACTTGCGCGCCCTAGAATGAGGCCCAAGAGTGCCTCCTTGCTCCCTCAGAAATTGTTCGGCACGCAAATTTGTTTGCTGCACAATTTCGTCTAGGAAGTCAACACCAAAAAAGAGATGGAAGTAGTCAATTGGCAAAAAATTTGCCGTATCTACTTTACATCCAGCGTCACCAGTGAAAGGCGGAATTTGGGGCTGAACTAAATTGGGAGGCTGCCAAGACAGCACTCCGTCTGTGCTTGCGGCAGCACGTGCCTGCACTCTGGGTTGCTCTAACCTGTTACGGGTGTCCTGCTGCACAGACTGTGCTGGCAAAGGCACAGCACGACTGACATCGTCTCCTTCAGAATCGCTGGACGATGAGTCATCGGATGGAACTGCGCCGACTGAAAAGTCTCTCCCAGATTCGGCTCCATTGTCCTCTCCCTCAGATGCTGTCTCAGTATCTGCTGTCTCAGTCTCTGATCCTGCCTCAGAGCTGGACTCCAGAACCAGATTTAGGGCCTGGGCAGCATTCATCCAACGATATGCCATCTCTGCTAGTGCCTAAACTATCCTTTTAAAACACAATCCTACGTAGAAGGCAGATAGGTTGTTGGTTTTAAAGTGTAGGTGGGTGTGTGAGTGAAGTGTTTAAGTCAATAATGACGAAGTCACCTTACCTTTGCGAACTCTGTACGCTCTCCAAAAAGACTAAGAAAGAGAGAAAAAAGACACAGTATTACTTTACCTTGCCACATACCCATCATCGCAGCCTTTTAGCGCTGGTGGGAGCCAGTGCGACCATCATTTTGGCGCCAAGATGCCTACGGGTGAACGTGTGCTTTACAATTGCACACTATGACCTCCTTTGATGCGCCCACTACCATCCTTGCAAACGTGCCCCTCATCTCTCCATAGCCCCTCTCTCAAATACATTTAGTCTGTTACAAAGTGTTTCTACTTTGTGGCTTTACTAATCCACTTAGCTGTCTACATAATACCGGTCTGTTCGTTTCAGCATACCCTTTATGACGTCAAAACTGCCACTACACAAAAGTCAGATATCTCTATCTAGCAGAATTTTTTTTTTGTACTCTGCAGCAGTATCACACTTTACTGCCTTTCAGGTACCTTCAAAGAGACTCATTATAGTTCTTTCACAGTCTCATAATTTCAGCACTGAGAAATATCTCTGTAAATAAATATTTATATATATATATATAACAATTAATTCCCAATGTCAGAGCGCTCAATACCTGGTGCAGGCAGCAACGGGTAGAATCCTTACTCCGATATTTAAATTCAGAAACACAAAGGATGCCGCACTCCAAGACCGGTTTCAGAGTTGCCTTATTTTCACCGCCACTACCACCAGTCATGGTGAAAATAAAGCAACTCTGAAACCAATCTCTGGAGTGCGGCATCCTTTGTGTTTCTGAATATATATATATAGATATATATATATATATATCCAAGCTCCGTTTCCTTGTTTCCCAAAACGAAAAACCGCACTCGCGGGGGCCAATAAACTCTAGCAACTGCCCCCGCGAGAGCTGTTTTTCTTTTTGGGAAACAAGGAAACAGAGCCTGGATAAATATCGCGGGCGCACCCCCGCGTTTGTGAAGCACCCGTCCGCAAGTGCGCCGTTCACTGTGCATCAAGGAGTATATATATATATATATATATATATATATATATATACACACTCACACACACGGACACATATATATATATACATAGATTTTATCTCTACATATATTTATATATATGTATCTATAAACATATATCTATACATATATATGTATATAGATACATATATATATCATTCACTCTTTAGACTTATGTATATATATGTATCTATATACACATACATATGTATATAGATACATATATATACATATATCATCTACAGAGAGAAAGAGACTCTATATATATATACATATATATATATATATATATATATATATATATATATATATATATATATATATATATATATATATATATAAAGATCTCTCTCTTTCTCATTTTTTTTTTATAGCTATGGCTTCCCTGGGGGCCGATTGTGGCCCCCACGGAAAGCACATAGCTATAAAAAAAATTGCCCCCACAGGGGGTCGGCCACTGAGCAGGAGGACCGACCCCCTGCCAATATTGCCACCATTGTACTTTTTGGGGGGCGATCGTGCCCCCCAAGGAAAGCCAACATTTCTACATAAAAAATATGCCCCCACAGGGGGTCGGCCACTGAGCAGGAGGACCAACCCCCTGCCAATCGCCGCCATTTAAAAAAAAAAATATTCTTTTTTTTTTTCATTTTTGGGGTGCGATCGCGCACCCCAAACAAAGCCAACTTTCTACAATTTTAAAAAATATGCCCCCGGGGGGGGCCGACCCATTACCACGAGGGCCGACCCCCCCAAAGACATCCCTGGTGTCTAGTGGGGTTTCCTGGCCGTGGATCGCAGCGCTGCCGCGATCCACGGCCAGGAACCCCTTTCAGGAAGGCCTCGTTTGAAAGGAGACTCTCCCTTTCAAACGAGGCCTCCCTGAAAGCTGGGGAGGCCGTTTTCGGCCGGATTTCCCCATCGGAGTCGAGCGCGGCCTTACCTGCTGCTGTCCTCGCCTCCGGTGGGGAAATCAGTGACGTCAGAGCGCCTCGCGGCGCGCTGACGTCACAGATGGGCGGGAGGGGTGGCGGGGGGAGACGCGGAAAGCCTTCCACGTCTCCCCCAGGCGGAATAATAAAAAAAACAATCTCCGGTGCGATGCACCGGAGGTTTAAAGGGGGCCCTCCCTGGTGACGGCCAATGGACGTGCGCCGCACCAGGGAGGTAGTGCTTGCGTCGGCCATTGGCCGACGCAAGCACCAAAGGGGTTAAGGGCCCGATTCACAGAACTAACTTAAGACAAAATCCTAAACTTACTACCATTTTAGTATTCACAGAAGGCACTTACTCATTTTGGTATTCACAGAAGGCACTTACTCATCAATGAGTAAGTGCCTTCTGTGAATACCAAAATGAGTAAGTTACACAAAATGAGTAAGTTACTCAAAATGAGTAAGTTACTCATTTTGGTATTCACAGAAGGCACTTACTCATCAATGAGTAAGTGCCTTCTGTGAATACCAAAATGAGTAAGTTACACAAAATGAGTAAGTTACACAAAATGAGTAAGTTACTCAAAATGAGTAAGTTACTCAAAATGAGTAAGTAAGTGCCTTCTGTGAATACCAAAATGAGTAAGTGCCTTCTGTGAATACCAAAATGGTAGTAAGTTTAGGATTTTGTCTTAAGTTAGTTCTGTGAATCGGGCCCTAAATCTTTAGGAGTTTTTCACTGTCGGACATGTACAACTTAAGAGCACATATCCTACTTGTTGAATACCATGCACCCTGCCATAAGAGCCTTTAGGGCCTACCTTAGTGGTGACTTATAAGTACTAAAAAAGAAGGTTTAGCTCTGTCAAAAGGTTTAATTAGCCAGGTCGAAATATCAGTTTAAACTACACTACAGGTGGCAGTGGCAAGCCTGTGACATGTTTTACAGGGCTGCTTTAGTGTGTGGCACAATGAGTGCTGCTGCCTCTAGTTGCATTTAATTAACCGGTCCTGGGTACATGTAATATCATTTACTAAGGACTTATAAGTAAATTCAATGTGCCAATTAGGTGTATACAAATTTTAACATGTTTAAGGGAGACAGCACAAGCACTTTACCACTGGTTAGCAGGGGTAAAGTGCACAGAGTCCTAATGCCAAGAAAACCGAATTCAGCAAAAAATAGGAGAGTGAAGGTAAAAAATCTGGCTAAATACCACGCCAAGGATGTCTGGTCTAGCAATCCATGGGGAAATAGCAGTATGTGTGTACTAACTGAATCAACTAGCAGTGTTAAACTCCAGAACGGGAGCAAATGGGAGCAGAGGTGACACACAAATTGTTATACCACACATGTGGTATGTGTGTGTTAAATAATCTACATAGGGTTGCTCACACAAGGAGGCCATTATGACGAATCAGCTCCGAGTACCAACCTCTTGAAATCTGGCTGGCTGCATCCACCTGAATCTGCTCAGCATGTGCAGCTGAGGGCGGCGAGAGACTCCTTACGAGGGCGATGGACTCCCACACAGAGTGAAGTGGTGGCTCGGTGGCACCATGGCGAGAGAGATGCTGCGTCCGGTAGACCTCATAGCAGAGGCCTATACAGATTGGGCATCGCTGACAGGCCTGGCCTCCCTAGTGCTTGGCCTCTGTGGCTGAAATGACTCAAATATGCTACAGGGAAATCCTGGGTGGTCGTGGATAGCGTGCCCTGGGCCATGTCCCCATTTGCCTGGGGGGTGGCACTCATAGGCCATGGCTGCACTTCAGTATCCTGTGGGCCTCAGTGAGTTGCCAGAAAGAGGCCTGGTACAGAAGACTGAGTGGAGTGCAGACTCCTGCAGCAGATCCTGGGTCCCCATTGGAGAAGTAGCACTGTGGCCGCAGCCCAGGCCCCATTTGCCTGTGGGGCAGCCCTCACATTTCCCCAGGTTGTTCTTTGGTGCTCTGGCAACCTTGAGGAGATGCTGGAAACCTCATTGAGGATCTATGATCACCGGGAGCACTAGAACCATCTCTGAGGCTTATGGACATTGGGCCAACTAACGGTGATTGGGGATCAGAGCGGGCGAAAGACCAGACTGAGCCCTAATTGACTGCACCCTTGTCTCCCTATCGGATATCAAACTTTGTAGCTAGAGGGCCTTGAGGGCTAATAAGCCTGCCAGAGTGATCCACCCCCTCTCTAATAAAGCACCACATGTTGGTTCCCCTCTCCTTCCCCACCCCCAGCACCTCTCGAATATTCGTATTGGCCCTGCCCGAGAACTGGAACAGTAGCTTGGCCAACATGGGGGTCAGGGCTGCTGCAACCTGGCCATAAGTTTGGATTCCCCTGTAAAGGCCACTGAGAGTGTATTGAACCTGGCTCGTTGACAAAGCACTGCTCTCGAGATCTACCTATTGCAAATCTGTGACGCATGTATATGGACTAATGGTGCACTCTTTGGGTATAGGCTGCTTGTGCTGTCTTCCAGGTACCCTGCTGGTGCAGTCGATGGCTCCAAGAGAGTTTGCCCCCCTTTGCCCTGTTTTCCCTACCAGACCATCCAGGCACCATCATACTGTGGCCCTTAAACTGTAAAATCTAACGGTGAATGGATTGAGGTGCTGCTGCCCTTGATACACCTGGAGGTGAAACAGCCATAACATCGCATGCGCTACATCGCATGCTTTTACAATGCGGTCATTACAACGACCGCGTTGTTACAACGCGAGCCATTACATCGCAAGTCGTTTCAACGACTTGCTGTAGGGGGCGCACAGGTGTTGTATTTACAATCCAACACATTCCCTGCTGTTGCGCAAACTGGAGTAGGAATAGTAAATGATACTATTCCTAAGTCCAGCGCGCCCCCTACAGCAAGTCGTTGAAACAACTTGCGATGTAATGGCTCGCGTTGTAACAACGCGGTCGTTGTAACGACCGCGTTGTAAAAGTATTCGATGTAACGCATGCGAAGTAACAGTAAATATTCCACCTGGAGGTCTAATTTGCTACTTCCGCCATTAACCACGCCACAAGCCGCCCCTCATGCAAAATTCTTGTGGGACGCCCATGCAACATGACTGCTCATGGTGCTACCGCAGGTTTATCTCATCCTGTAGTTGTTGTTAGGCAGCAAGCTGGCCTGATGAGACTTAAATTGTGAACCCTGTGGCACAACCTCGGAGATATTCTCAAGAGCCAACCACCTATTTATTACTCTCAACTAAATCACAACTGATATTGTCTAGTGAGAATCAGAGACAGTACTGTGCACAATGGGTTGAACTAATCCAACTAGGGTCGAGGCCCAGCTGCCGAAGGAGAGCGATGATTTCCCAATGGCAGAATCTCCTGTAATCAAAGCAGACAAGTCGGGCATAATTCGGAAGGCCATAGAAACATCTAGGTCTTCCCTTGAAGCAAAGGTAGACGCTATTCCCATTGACATCAGCTTGCTACGTGATAGCCATAAGAAACTGGCAGGCAGGGTATAATATTTGGCAAAGGCACTATAGGAGCTACAGCACCAGATTTCAGACCTGCAGCAACAAATGTAAGATCTGACAGAGTGAGTGCACTTCTTTGAGGGCAGAGTGGAGGATGCTGCAGACAGCTCCGGCTGCAGTAACATCAGGATAGTAGGTATGCCTGAGGGCTCTGAAGGGCAAAACATGGTGGAATTATTAGAGACCTGGATCAAAAGCTTAATGGCATCTCAATCCTTTCGCCTTTCTTCCCCATCAAGAGGGCCCACTGTGTCCCAGCCCGTCGGCCGCTTCCTGACAACCTGCCGAGGCCGAGAATTGCTAAACTTCTGCAATTTATGTATTGAGATGAAATTCTGAGGGCCGCACAACAGGCGGGTGACTTGAGAAAGACAACCACCAGCTCGTCATCTTCCACGACTACATGCTAGCTGTTCAACAACAAAGGGCATCTTTTCTAGGCATAAAAAGGAAACTCAAAGAGATGGGCTTAAAATACTTGTTACTATTGCCAGCCAAACTTCATATTTTGTCAGGATGGAAAACATACTTCTTCACTGAGCCTGAGGAGGCCTGGGATCCTCTGTTGAACATTTTATATAGGGAGTATTTCTCCCCTCAGAAAATTTGCAAAATCTTCCCCAGCGCTAACACATCCTGCTCATGCTGAGCTACTCTGTTGGCAGATTTCTACCAAATGTTGTGAAACTGCCTGGTGCATATTGGTCAGATGCAATGAAACAGCTGACAGACACTAGTGGATTTCCTGCCCTGGACTCTTGGGATGCCTGTGCTTTGGACGGTGCAGGAAGCTCAAGGAGAATAAGGTAGTGAGCTGATTCCTAGACCTTGCATTATTAATAGCCAAATAGGAGCCGTCCCCTTCATGGTGGCTTGGTGCCCGGCCACCATGAAGTGGGTACTAGTGGAAAGTAAGGCCTTACACAAAGAAGAGGCCAGGGCCTGCAGAAACATCCAGTAACCAGGGAATGGGACACATCGTGGCTCAAATTAGCAGAGGCACTCAAAGACAATAACCTGCTGCCATAGTTGCCACCTACACTCCCTGGTTAACAACCTCGTCAGGTTACTATCCTAGTCTTAGAGATTATGAGCAACTGAGGAGCCCCCACGACTGCCCTCACATCTACATGGGCTCTCTCTCCCATAGTGGGTTGCCAATCCTAACACCCGCTCCCCCGTACTTTTTTTTAACGATCCCTCTGGTGTGGCAGAACTTCACCAAACTGAAACTCACCCTGACTACATCCTCTGATGGCAACACTCAACACTGCCCAAGCATTTGGCTCCTCACATAAGATCTGTTCTCCCTCCTGCTGCCAACCATGTTGTGTTACACAGTTCTCAGACCAAATGACTCCATGACAAGATTAGGAGATACTCTCACCTCTATTGCGTCGAGCCAATCTAGACCTAGGCAATTTACTAGTACTTCTCATCTGCCCAGAGTCTCCAACACTGGTGACATACAAGTCACACATAGTAGATGTTATATATAAAAGCCCTGACATATATTTTCATGTATGATGTTTCACTTGTTTATGAAAAATATCCAATAAAGTTCGTTTAAAAAAAAATATGATCAAAACTTGTACACAAGAACATGCAAGTACAATAAGGCAAAATAAAATGACCATTAAATTAGTCACCTGCCGCAGGGTTCAAAATCAGGTGCATAATGATTTTAGGTAGGCATTACTTGATCTTGGTGATTGCCCCAGAAAGTGAGGTAAAACAGATTTTATTATTAAATGAACAGTGTTGGATTGACTCTCAGAATTCAAATACAGTAGGCTTTTGATTGGCACATAATGACTGTAAGGAAATAAATCTATGGTGTATTTAAGGAAATCATTAATGTGATGGTTAAGATTTCCATATATTGAGGTAAAACGTGACCTCCATTCCTCTCTTTTTGAGTTATATAATCCAATTGTAGTTATGTAAATTATCTTGTGGGTTATAGGCAATTGTATTTGTTGTTTTCAACATTTCTCAGTTCCATTTCATTAGGTCACTCGCTTTCACATGTAGTTATAGTATGCAGGATCCCATATTTGTGTGGTCATATCTGATGCAAAAGTCAAGACACCATTGCAGATGATATATACTTCAGCTTTATTGGATACCCATTTGTTGGTGAGGTAATGAGGGCTCATGGTCAGGTGCAGTATAAGTAGATGGCCGCCTATTTAAGATGGGGTGTCTTCTGATTAAGTGTTTTTGATCATGCATTAATGTGGAACCTTTTTGTGAAGTGAGCTCTCAGCATTGTTTTGTGCAGAGTCCCGATAAAAGTGTTTTTTTAGAGATATTCATTTGAATGTTTGAACCTACCAAGGCATGATATCTGTTCAGACAACATTAGCATATGTGTTCGGCACAGTGGTGGTGTTTATATATATTGAATAGTGTTCACACGGTTTTCCAGGTTCTATGTGATGTAAAGGTGGAATACCAACGACGAATATAGATGATTAGGTAGCAAACTAAATACATATCATAATTGCTTGTTCTCATTGATAAGGTCAATTTATTTCACAGGTTTGCACCCTGTGCTTGAGTACAGATCCGGTTTTCCAGAATGTTCTATATAATAATCAATTAATGTAAACAAACATTTAAATTGATTATTTTAGGAAGTGTGTATATGTTTTAAGGTCATGTCAATGGACCCTTAAATACATTGTACAAACATTGTAAGGATGGAGAGTCCAAAAAGCTAATTTGGTGCTGATTAATCTGCAAGGTAAAGCAGTGAAAGATATTGACATTATAAATGTATCTGTTTTTTGTATAGTTGTCATTTTAAGATTTTGTGATGCTGACACACTAAGAATTTTTTTTGTGATAGTCAGATTCTCTCTGTTTTATCAATAGGACTCTTGGCTACACCTCACTAAAAATAGGGATATGCATAGTTTGGGGAACCTTAGTCTAAGGCAGCACCACCCCCAAGACAGTGCTAGGAGTTAAGTTACAGGTAAAACACAAATAGAACCCTTCCCCAGGTGATAAACGTATGCCAACTGAGTTTTTCACCAATGATTAGAAATCAGGGGAATTGTAATGTTTGTCAGTTCTCTAGGTTAGTCCTCCAGCTTACTCTTAGTTTTCTTATGTTATGCCCTCCTCTGTCAACCCTATATCCTATTGATAGAAACACCAAAAACTTGACCAGATAGTGAAGTGCCAGCAGCAGCGGCCCGTGCAGGTAAGAGCAGTGGGGCGGTGGGGCGGTGGGGCTGGGTGAGGGTGGATTTCGACAGACGACAACAAGGGAAAATTAATTATTTATTTATTTTTCCCATATGGTCGTCTGTCGAATCTCCCCCTCCCCCCAACCTGGCCCCACCACCCCACCGCACTTACCTGCATGGGCCGCTGCTGAGTGCCAGTTGTCCCATCTCTGCATGGGAAGTGGGGCAGGCGTCTATGCGATTGAAGATAGGTTTTGTGAAGTGCTTCCTCAGCCCTGCTTCATTTCCTGCAAAGGCTCAATTTTGTATTGTTGCACCTCAACCTGTACCAACAACTCACAGGAACTTTGTAACTCACTGGCAGATCACTTCATTGAAACAGCTAACAACCTTCAGCTATCCTTCCAATCAAGTATAACCTATGACCTCATCCATTTCAATCACCGCCAAATTCAACCTCTACCACTACTCCACCAAAACCTCTTCATTCAACCTGCTTTCAATGAAAGAAACCAATGAACTAACCAAAACGATGAGCACCATCATTCACCAGCTGACCGATGTCCAACAAATATATTCAAAATCATGCTTTGGGAATCTTCTGCTTCCATACCAGCAAACACGATTATTAGTTCATCCTGTTCATCTAGAGAGCTCTGCAATGAACTAAAATATTCTACATCAAGTCAATACTGCAGAAGCAGGAATTTGACCAATCAGACCTATCAAGTTACAGGCCTATAGCAAAAGGACCATTTCTGTGAAGACTCACTGCAAATGCAGCATTCACTCTGATCTCTTACTTCTTAAAATTGAACAACCTCCACTCAGACAAACAGACTTTCGATCTGGAAGAGACCCTAAATCTGTGCTAATTTCAATGTGAGATCACCTCAAGAAAGCTATTCACTGTGACAGAGTCGCTGCCCTCCTCCTATTCAACCTGTCCTCAGCCTTTGACACGGTTGATCATCAATTACTACTCTGAAAACTGGTGACACAGAAGTTCAAGAGACTGGTCCTACCTGTCAGACAAAGCCCAAATCATTAGGCTTCCTTAATTTTGTTCACCTACATTTACCCAATGGATAGGTGTCCCTCAAGACTCAACAGTTACCCCTGTGATCTTGCTCGGGCAGCTAAATGAATTGCTCTTCCCAAACTCATCAACTTATTCAGGCTTACCTTCTACAACTACACTGACTATAGATAGATAATTCTACAGCCGAAAAATCCCTCAGACCTGGACTCAACCAAGGCCTGCAGAAAACTGGATGCTACAGATCCTGCAAGCTCAACCCCTTGAAAACTGAGATTGTTTTCTGTGGAGCATGACAAAAATTAGACTCCAGTGGAGGGATGACAGTACTAGCAATCTAGAAGACATGGAATTTTCATGTTGTAGAAATCACTTTCTCGTGGTATTAATGAGGTGAAAGCTTTGCCCAGATAGTTTTACCATGTAAAATTAACAACCGAATAAGGTAATACTATAACAAAATGTGTTTCATTAAGCAGCATAATTTAGCTCTTCTTGCTGCATTATTTAATAAACACTTGCGCATTATTTGGTCCTCCTCTGCCACATGATTCCAGTGGCCCTGCTTATAGGCAGAAGAAGAGATTTCCACTACAACACAGGTGCATAACGCAGACCTGTGCAGTCCCTCCTGTGCAGGGGGGCATACAACCCTTCAGGGCAGGGTGACCAGATTTTCAGAACGAAATACCGGGATGGGCACAGACATAGAAATAGGACTAAATGTCCTATTATGTCTCAGGGAATTTTATATATATATTAAATATATTTTTTATTCCCCCCACATTCCCTCCCTGTTCTGTAAACCGGGACGTCTGGTCACCCTACTACCCTACTTCAGGGGCCCCCAAACACTTCAGAGAGGCCCCATTCTGCCAATGAATATCTGTGAGATGTGGAAGACTCAGGAGCACCTCTTCCCCTTCTATGGGGGGGCATCATTTTATGATACGCCGCTGCTACTATACAAACAAATAGGATGAATGGGCCGTTTAGGAGTGGTTTTGTCTTGCTGTTTTAGATCTTTGTCGTCAAAGCTACAGAGAAAGAGAGAGTGTGAAACAGCTTTGACAGGGAGAGAGCGAGTTATGGAGTAAATCTAAATGCCATTTATTTGAGAGATGTCTGAAACTTGGGAAAAGTGGTGAAATATAGGAGCTTTCTCACATCTAACATGCACTGTAAGGAGGCAGATGCGAAAATTCGCACTAATGCAAGCAGCAGCTTTGCCATTTGTTTCGCCAGGCTAACAAAATATTTAAAAAACAGATGTGTGTAACAAAGCGTTCTGTAAGAATAGTTCCCCTCTAGCTCACAAAAACAAAACAGACCACAATCTGCAACTGAGGTTCCCTTTGGTTATTCGCCTCCTCCCTTAAATCTAGAAAATATATTTAAAGAACAGTAGCGCATAACTGTAATCTCTCCTCTTCGGATCCAGGAATAACTTGCTGTCCTGCATCCTCGGCTGCAGGCAATCATTTGGCATCATTCCACCACAAGTAGTCACCTGATTGGTACAAAGTTTTAATCCATGCGGGGAGAGACCACAGCTTGACCTTTGTCTCAACAAGTCTGCCTGGTGTATGGCAGCCAATTGTACAGTGCAGTCAGCACAAACCAAGGATGAGGATACGGGCAAAGGTTGAAGAAAACCAAGGGGCTTAGGCACAGTGGCGGCTAGTAGGGAGCGGGAGTGAGGGAAGGGGGGAAAGGCAAGGGGGGTTAGGAAATAAAAAATAAATAAAAAAGTAAACTTACTTGCTGGTCGCCAGTCACCACCTCTCCTCCGACGCAGGAACTAGGAAGCACCAAGGCTACCAGACTCCCCTGACCAATCAAGACGCTGTCTTACATCAGTGTTGTGATTGGTATGAGTGCCGTGGTTAGGTGCTCAGAGAGGGACTGGGAGGCTGGGCATGTTCTCCACACAGGCTGTACAATGCACCCAGGGGAGAACATGCAAAGTGTGCATGACGGTTTGGCCGGCCCGAGACTGCCGGCCGGTAAAACGGACAAGCGCACTTAAGGAGCAGCAACCACTCCCTCTGGATCACGGGAGCCTAGCCCCGCTTCACCCCGCTCCGCTCTGCCCCGCCCTTACCTAACCTGGCTGCAACTTCAATGCTAAAAATTAAATGATAATAACGTTCCGTTATTATCATTTTATTTTTCCTTTGCACTGCTTTAAAGCAGTGGGCGACACTCCACTGCTTAGACAGAAGGGAATCATGGTTAACAGTTGGCACTTCTGGATAAAGTGAGCAATGCAATTTCTGTGATGATTATGCAAGATGAACCCACATAGGCTGCTCATTTCCAGCCAAAAGCTGCATACTCGAATAAAGTTCTATTTAGTAAAGCATCTCTCAAACCTAATCTCTGTACCCAGCAATCCCCAAACCAAAAGACAGACCCTCCCTTAACTTGCACAAGTTCACTATATGTTATCCGCCTAGTGCTGTATAATATGATCCCCAAACTCAGTGGGGTTTTGCGTCATCTGCATGCTCTGAGCATCAGTGGTGTAGCAAAAGGGTTCGACCCTAATGCAAGCAAGAACATGTATTGGTAAAGCCAATCGGTCTTGCCTTTTATCTTTGCCAGTTCAGACCTATTGGCTTTGTCAATTGTTTTTGCTAAGATGCAGATAGGTTTTGCCAATGCTGAACTGTGCGCATTTGTCAAAACGCATGCATGCACGTATGTCGTGATCAAGGCCACTGTAATTCTGCAGCAGTGGAGAGCCAAACTATGCAGCAGGGTTGACTAAATTATGCAGCAAGAAACACGTGTTACAACTATCTGGGAAGAGGGCGCACCTCATTAGTACCAGCTTAACACCTAAATTAAGCATTAAGCAACAGAAAAGTGAGCAGTCATCCTTTGCAAAAGAGCCTTCCACTACGCGACAACACATATTGATACGTTTTTAGTAACTTTTGAACCGTTTGAGATAGAAACAACATTTGTTTGTTAAAATCTGCAGATTATGCAGCAGATGATAGAGTATGTGGCAAATGGACAAATCAATAATTACGCAACCAAAGCAACAGCCACACAATCGCATAATTCCAGTGGCCCTGTTCATGATGCAGCTGCCATATTTTTTTCTTACTGTCCCAAACTGGTAGGTCCTTATCTTGGAGTGGTAAATGTAAAAAAATATTAATAAAAGCACATGAAAAAGAAAGGAGGCATCCAGTAGCAAATGCCAGTTGCCCTAGAAGCTTTTTAAGAGATTTTGTTTTAAAAATGCAGTGGGGAGGGGCTGAGGAGTAACAGAGGAAAGGATGAAAAGTGTGGGAGAGGAAGTCAATGAGGGGAACAACACAGAGACTGGCAGGGTGCGGTTGATGAGGGAGGCAGCACACAACGTAGAGAGTAATAAAACACATGCACTGCCAGGGAGTGCTAGAAAAAAATGTAGTAGCCTGAATGCAAGCAGTGGGAGGACACAAGTCATCCAATCAGAACACAGTACAGAAGAAATGCTTCACAGGCGAGATAAACAAAGAATAGGGAGAAAATCTTTTGAATGAGATAGACAAGAAAGCCATTCAATCAAGAGCGTGGGGCTGACCTAAAGCTATAGATATATAACTTCATGTATTAGAGGCAATAGGTCTTCAACAACAGATAGCTAAAGCTTTTAGATGAGACCTAAAAGCATTAGTCGCCTCACCTCCCAGGTCAGTTTTCAAAGATGCCAATATAGTGGTTGCTGTGAGCCCCACACACGCCTCGGCATTGGTTCTATCACATCTACTGCACAATTGATAGCTGCACTGCTTATGTTCCTCTGACTTTCTAATTCTGTCTTTCCTCTCTCCTCACTATTTTCATCCCTTTTTCCACCCATCTCCTTTTTTTCTTACACTCTCTCCCCTTCCACTTTCTTTCTCTTTATCCCCCTGCCTCACTCGTCCTTTGCTCCTTCCTCCAGTTCTCACTTTTTCTTTTTCTTCTCCTTTTTCCCATTTTCTCTCTCTCCCTCCCTACTCCCTCATCTATTGCTCTCTCTTTTAAGTATGGCCGTCTTTTCCCCCAGCCTCTATTTAATTTTATCACACTCTCTCTACCCCTTCCTCCCTTTCACTCCTGTCTTGTCTGTGTTTCTTCAGACCATTCTCTCTGGGGCTTTAATTTCTTCCCCCTTTTGTTCTCCTACATATCTCCTTTTACTTCTTTTTATCTCCTTTCTATCACTTGTCCTACCTTCAGCCGCGGTCCATGCTGTTAACAGCAGTGGTTCTGTGGGGCCGGGTGGAGGGTGATTCCGATGGACGATGCAGAGGGAAAATTAAATAAATAATTAATTTTCCCTCGGCATCGTCCGTCGGAATCTACCCCACCCGGCCCCACTGCCCCACCGCTGTTACCTGCACGGACCGTGGCTGCCTACTTTCCTTTGCTCTTCTGTCACCTTTTCCTCTTCCTGCTCCCGTTCCTATTCTCCTTTTTCCCTTCCTTTCCTCTCTGTCCTTCCTTTGGCCTATGTCTTCTCCTCCACAGCTCATCTTCTTTTTTCATTTTCCATTTGTGTCTACTCTTTCAATTCTGACGTTTCTTTCTCTATCTACTCTGTCTTCTCATTTCCTTTTCAATTCTCCTCCATATATCCTTCCTTCTCATTTTCTTTTTTCTGGACTCACACTTTACTTCACCCTCTCACACAGTCAACCCCTCACACCACTTTCACTTCCCAGGGAAGAGTAAATACAGATGCAGGCCCCAATAAAGCACTGGGAAACATTTTCCATAGTTCATGGCTCCCTGTTGTTGGTTCGGGACCTGGATGTAATTTCCTCGGTCCTCGATCACCAACAGGAGTGAGCCAGTGCTTATAGGCTGGTCAGCTGGGAAACAGACCTCACGGAGACAAAGCTTAGGGTTTACACTCTGCCCCAGCCCGTGTTGCCTCAGACGCCACGCTGGCCAAGGCAGTATTTATTTCCTACGCCCCATGTGGTGTAGGCAAACCAAACAGCCTTGAACCCACAAGGGCACGAACATAATACCTTCGACATCACCGCACAGTAGGGTAAACCCTGACGCTCCAGTTGCGTCACTGGAGCGACACTACATTCCTCCTCAAAATACAATGCGAAACAATATATAGAAAAAATATTATGTAATGTTGCAACTGAACAGTGAGCAGGGAGTCCCAGAATTCACACAAAAGTGACAACAACAGATGATAAGGTCACGTACCTGATAGTTAAAGGTTACCTGGCCCAGGACAAAAGTCACAAACTCTTACACCAGATGATCTCTCAGTCTAGTAGATGGCATTAGATTGTTTCAGAGCCGATACCGGGTACACGTGTTGCGGCTGGGCTGTTGATCAGAGGAACTGGCCGTGGGACTCCTCAGGGGGACTTCAGCCGAGCTGTGGGCCCCGAGTCCATTGGCGCTATACTCCAATGACACACATTACGGATAGTCCACTTCGAAACCACACTTCTGTTCATCCAGTGAAGGGGCCTTGTTCTCACTCGCCAAGGAACAGCTTTGCTGCTGATAAAACCTTTTGAATGCTGAAATGTTCCGAGTGAGTGTCTCTTGTCCACAATGAGTAGTGTCTCGGGTGCCATGCAATGAGACTATGGTCCAGGGGTGGCGCTCAAAAGGTAGCCTGAATATGCTGCCAGGACATCGATCCTGTACCAGTACCAAATCACCTACTTTCAGATCGGACACCTTAGCTCACCGGCGATAGCTGGCTTGCTCATTGGACCGCCTTCTTCGATCATAGACAAGGTGGTCATCAATTGGATCCGGAAGACATCCAGGATGGAGAGGAATTGAGTCCAAAACCACCCGACCCATGGAAAGGTGCCCGGGGGCTCGACCCGTGGTAGAGTGGGAAGTCTGTCGATAGTCCAGAAGGAATGAGTAAATTGCGAGTTCCAGAGATTGGTGGCTCGCTGAGGCAATCCAAATTACTTTATTCAATGTTGTCACAAACCTTTCGACCTCCCTGTTCGCTTGGGGCCACCGGAGTGATTTTCTTGTGAGTGATCCCCAGGAAGGTTAGATATGACGCCATCTCTTGCCCCTGGAAGGGCGGGCCATTGTCCATTCTCAGTTCTTTGATCAAATCATGGGTAGCCATAATCTTTTCCAATTTGTGCACCACCTCACTGGCACTAAGAGAAGAGAGGATCTCTACCTCCAGATACTTGGAGTAGTCATCAATCATTACAGGAGTATGTCGTCCATCTGGGAGGCTCCCAAAATCCAGACTGGCACCGACCCACGGGCCTCCTGGACCCTTCTCGGTCAATACAGGGGTGGCGGACTGGCACCAGGGACAGGATCTGACCATTTCCTCAGTCTTCTCATCCATCAAAGGAAACCATACTTTTGTTTGCAGTTGGTTCTTGGGCTTAACTATACCCTGGTGTCCTGAGTGGGCAAGTTGAATTACCATATCACTAAGGGCGTGGGTATGACAAGGCTATGTCCTCGCAAAAGGCACCCATTGGTTCAGCACTCAACTCCTTGTGAATGTGATATAAGCTCTCCAGAATTCGCCGCGCCTCAGGTATGAGCAGAGCTCAATATCTATTTAAGGTGTGCCACTGATTGGTCTTCACTATTTCAAGAGTTCTCCGAAGACATTTGTCTTGGTTTGTAGCTTGTCACAGAGCATATACAGAGAGTGGAATGGGACGAGACTGATCAGTCACATATCGTACATATTCTTCAGTCTCGTCTGCGTCTGCTTCCTGTTCTGGAGAAGCCGCCCGAGGGTGCCAAGACAGATAGTCCACCGGGTTGTGAGATCCAGGGCAGTACTTCACGTGACAGTTGCACTCCTGGACTTGGAGCATCCACATTTCAATTTGCTGAGGTGGTTTGACAGCAGTACCTTTAAAGAGAGGAATTAACGGCTTTTGATCCATAGTCACTGTGAAGGGATTTCCATACATGTAGAGACGGAAATGGTGATGCCCCCAGTGGATGGCTATCACCTCTTTCTCAGTATGAGAATATCTCTGTTCAGTATTAGTTAGTGAGCGACTTGCAAATGCCACGGGGGCCCATTCATCATCATCAATGGGTCAGTGCATCAGTACTGCCCCCAACACTTTAGGGCTAGCGTCTACGTCTATAATAGTGTCCTTCCGGGGGTCAAAGTAAGCCAACATGGTATTAGATGATAGGGCACCTTTGGAGGCCTGAAAAGCAGCCTACTGCTCAGGGCCCGATGACCAAGGGACAGACATTTTGGTGAGTTCTTGAAGGGGTTGCTTCAGGGTAGTGAGATCTCTGATAAAACGGCCACAATAATTGACCATGCCTGAAAAGCTGCGCACCTCTGTCACCGTGGCGGGTGCCTGTGCTTCTTAATGTCCCGTACCTTGTCGAAATCCAGGGTCACTCCCTCCAATGAGAATACATATCCAAAGAAGTGTAACTTCTGCTTTGAGAATTCACACTTGTTGCAATGTAGAGTGAGACCTGATTCCTGAATCCTTTGGAGCACCTTCTTCAACCTCACATTGTGTTCTGGTACAGTCTTAGCATAGATTAAAATGTCATCACTGACATTGACAACTCCTGGGAAGTCAACCAGAAGCTCTTGAATAGTATTTTAAAACACTTCGGCAGCACTGCAGATGCCAAAATGCAAACGCTTGTAGGCCGCAGTCCTAAGTTGTAAAAAGTTGTAACGTAGCAGGATTCCTCATCAAGGACTAGTTGGTGATATCCTGAACACAAATCCAGCTTGGAAAACCAGCTGGCTCCACTGGCTTCACCAATCAGATCATCAATCGTTGGCGTTAAGTTTCGTTCTCTTTTTATTGCGACATTTGGCATGCGCATATCTACGCATATTCGCACCTCAATGGGCTGCTTTGGTTTTCTTGTCACCACAATTGGCGATACCCAGAGTGTTGGCCCTGTCACTTTTTCAATGATGCCTGCAGTCTCGTGCTTGTCCAATTCACTCCCTACAAGAGGTCTCATTGAAATGCAGTGCGCTGATGTCGGAGTAATACTGGCCCCACTGACTGGTCAACATGTAGGTGGATCTCTTTGCCTTTCAGACACTCAATGTCTTAAAAACTGTGGGGAATTCACCGAGAATTTGAGTTATGGCCTCCTGATATTTTCCACGGGCAAATGCTACGATGCAGAGAGCTTCCGCAGCTCAACAGGAGCATGCCATGGCCTTCTTCTGCGACATACACATGGGAATCCACTGATTGTGATCCGTAAGTTATGGCAGTCTTGAATCTTCCTCGCATAACGGAAGGTCTATCTTGGCCATAGGTGAACACCTTAATCATCGCTGTTGCAACTTTGGGGTGGGTTGCATGGTACGATAGGCCTCAGCGGACATGATGTTGATAGTTACCCCAGTATCTACCATGGCAGTGGTGGGGTGATCTACAAGTATCTGGCATTGCAGCAGGTGACATGTGGGTTGAGCAGCTGTGCCAATGGGGAAACAGAGTGGATGGTATGTTCCTAGATATCATCATCATCCATGTCACTGCTTCTCTCTCTCACTTCTGGAAGAGCGTTAAGAGTGGTGCTCTGCCTTCGCTTTTTTCCAGAGCAACAGACTCTCATGAAGTGATTGAGTTTTTCATATCCCACGCACTTCTCGCCTCTCGTTGGGGAATATATACCTTTTTTTCGCATGCGTTTACAACGCCTGCCATAACGCGGTTGTTACAACGACCGCGTTGTTATTTCGCATACCGTTACAACGCAAGTCGGAACAACGACTTGTTGTAGGGGGCGCTGGATGTTGGAATAGTATAATTTACTATTCCAACTCCAGTCTGTGCGGACACTAGGGAAGGTGTTGGATTTTAAATCCAACACCTTCTTCCCCCTTAACGCAAGTCGTTTTTCCGACTTGCGTTGTAACGGTATGGGAGATAACAACGCGTTCGTTGTAACGACCGCGTTGTTATGGCATGCGTTGTTCCGCTTGCGAACTAAACGCTGTTTACCCTCGTTGGGCACTCGGAGGGCCGATTGCTACTTCTCCCGCAGTAGCCACATGTTCGAGGTTTGGTACCATCTCTCCTGAACTGTTTTGCATTGGGGGTTGGTGTGATAACGTTGACTGGTTCAGTCTTTACCGGTGTCTGTAATGCTGCTTTCATGTGAGCAGCTCAGGCCCTGGAAAGCTCCTTGGTCCTGCCCAGCGTTAGGAAGTCCGCTAGAAATTTTCCGGACTCTTCTAGTATTCACTCGCAAAGCTTTGCTAAGGCATATTCCTGAATGATCTGCCCTCTTATTTCTTCATTCTCATCATTAAAGTCACTTGTGCAGGCAAGTTTCTTTAGCCACGCGTGAAAGACGTCAATAGATTCATCAGCCTGCTGCCTTGCTTGGTGAAACAGAAACCTCTCATAGTCCTGGTTTGCCATTGGTCCAAAATGCGCCGTGAGACCTGCTATGAGGATGAAGTGCATCTTGGGAGCAGCTTCATTTATTGACTTGGATATTTTGTAAATGTCCCTTCCCCCTAAATGTAGGATCAGAGCTCTCTTTTGTGCATTGTCCACTTTAGTGGCTTAAAAGAAAAGTAGTTCTCTCTCTACACATTCTTTCCACTGACGGAGCGCCTTTGACTAAGAACGGCTGCAGAACTGGTATATTCGCCATGGTGTGGGTATGGATGATGTATCGTCTGCGGTGTCTCTTGGGTTGTCCCCCTTTTTCCTCCTGTTTCTAAAAAAAAAAATTTAAAGGAGTTGTCACTGACATATCATGCAAGGGTCATGGAATGAATTCCCCCCTGATTTTCCTTCCTTCCAGCACACCCTATTAGCAGGCAGGTTATGTACTCAAGCACTCCACCAGTCTTTGTGTTTATTTCTTTCTAGTTTTGTTTTATATCCTCCAACCTGTGATGCAGGCTTGCCTCACTCGCCTGATTAGGACAGCAGGTGGGCACTTCCCCACGTGTCTACTCACCTAGAGGCCGTAGCTGACCTAGGGTCTTGCACCACACTCACCAGCCATTGGGAGGAGCACTCCTTCATGCAGGGACCACCAGCCCAGACACGGTGGTGCCACCCGCGTTGCGTGCAGATCGGATTGCCTCCGATTGCAACAGGACTCGCACGCCGGGTTGCAAAAGGGCCTCACCGTTCACGTGGCACAAGCACCGTGCACCCTCCTGCAAAGTACGCAGCTGCCACAGTGTACACTGGGTGGCGGGAAGACACCCGCTCATCGCCAGTGTTGTATTGGGGTCCGTATGTAATTTCCTCGGGCCTCAATCACCAAGATGAGTGAGCCAGTGCTTATAGGCCGCTCAGCCGGGAAACAGACCACACAGAGACAAAGCTTAGGGTTTACACTCTGCCCCGGCCCGGGTCTTCTGCGACGCCACGCCGAGCCAAGGCAATATTTATTGTCTATGCCCCACGTGGTGCGGGTCAAACCAAACAGCCTTGAAGCCACAGGGGCACGAACATAACACCCCTGACATCAGGGCACAGTGCGGTAACCCCTGACCCTCCAGTTGTGTCACTGGAGCGACACTACACCTGTGAATATAGATTTAAATTACATGTTGTCATGCTTTTAAGACAGTAAATGCATATAAACCCATATTTCACATGGAATGTGAAATAAAAGAGCTATTTCACGTTGTCTGCGAAGTATGGATTTCATCATCATGACAGCTCGAAACCACCAAGGTTACCTAAATTGTGCAGCAAAAAAGTGCAAATTATGCAGCACATTCTATCTCAGTATTATTTTCATCCATTTGAGATAGAAGCAACATTTTTGGTGAAATCTACCAATTTTTCAAATTATGTGGCAAATTCTTTGAATCCATAACTATGCAGTAAACTCTGCAGTACCAGATTAGCCTGAACACACTGACCCTCCCTATTGCCCATTGTTTTATTTTACTGAAGACTGATAAATTCTAAACACTCTAATTCCAATCCGTTTCCATTGTTTGCTGCACTTTGAAGAAAAAAAACTTTTACCAGATATCTGCTCCAAAATAAATATGTACTATATAAAATACACAATAGGTTACATATATAATATGATCCTATATTAACATCTCAGCGTTCTGGTGACATTTACAAAACCACTTGACCTTCGACCTTGTGGTTTATGGCGTTACCTGAACCCCTCAATGGAAATATTAGACCATATGACAGAGGTACCTGTTATGTATTCTCTATTTATACCACTGAATTTTGTGCAATAAAATCACTCTGGAATGTAATATGGCTCTTGTGAGCACTGCATAATATGACCATGTACTATGTGCATTATATAATATGGCCCTATCAAGCATCACTTCCAGGATGCAACATCCACCTATTCCATAAAATCTCGTTTTATCACAAACACATCCTACCCTTTCTATGAGAACAAATTTATAGCATGCTGCTGTTCTTTGTGGTTTTAATTTTTCGTGCCTGCGAACAACCCACAGGCGTCTTTAGAAGAGGTTTTTGAACTTCCTGCCCTCTGTTTCAATTGTACTTTCTGCTGCAATCGTCAATATTTAAGCACTCTCTAATAATAAGGACAGGAGCAGCGAGGGCATTGCAGATGCAATGCGCAATCTGTTCCATTAAACGCTGGATCATATTGCACTGAAAGAAAACTGAGCAATTGCTGGACACTTTCAAAACAAAACATAATGTTCCAAAATTGGGAACACAGTGCGCTTTATTGGAAATGTGAGGAATCAGCGCAAACCACCGATGACTAATAGCCAGATGGGACGTCGTACCTGAAGGAGCATAATGTGACGAGGGAGCACAGACACCATTATGCTCAGCTCGCCCCTCCAGTTTCCCTGCTGCCAAACGTGCAGGCTGCTCTCACCTCACTCCACCTCTGTGGCTGGTTAACTGGACCGTCGAGAGTGCGTTTCTATTCCTAGGCTATTAATGGACTGTCTAATGCACAGATGAAGCTGCATTCATTCAGCTTTTTTTTTTGCAGATTTATATAGCGCGAACTCGAGCCGAAGGTATTGGAGCGCTTTACATGAGCACCAGTTACCTTACACAAGGACACCTTCATGTTTTTAGGTCTCGCCTATGCAGCGCACCTGCGCTGCATAGGAGAGACCTTTAGCGATCGGCACAGCTTTGGGGGCAAAAACGTGCACGCGTTGCATTGCTTGCAATATCAACGCGTGCACGTCTGGCGATTCCCTTGCGGGAGCGCGCAGCGCCATATGGTGGCGCCATATGGTCGCAATCATCGCGCCTTGCTGCACGCTCCCGCAAGGGAATCGCGCAGGCCCCCTCCCCCTGCTGCCGCGCGCTTGTGCTTGTTTTATAATGAGGCAGTCCTGGTTCTTCACCATAGGATTTACTTAACTTTTAATGCGTCAGTGCTGGTCTTTTGCCGAGCTGCTATTTTTAAGCTACATTGATAAACGAGATCACCATACTTTGAGTGGCACAATGTTGGCGCTCCTAAGCATGCCAACGTATTTGGACAGGACACATACCAGCACCTCTCAGCTACATTGCAGCTGTTTAAATGGAGCAGTACTGCCTATTTGCGTGCCGTGGACTTCTAGGAGTCATTGGCGCATGCTCGTTTGCACAGCAGTGCAACAGATAGCGAAAATCTGTACTTCCAGCAAAAGCTGTAATTCTTTGTAATTGGTGCCTTGAGGTCTGATCAGCCCCTTTTTGAGTTTTCACTTCCTCAAAACAATCATACCCCATCCAAAGGCTCCACGACATTTGTTCTTAACGCCCTATGGTTGGCCTGTTGTAAATGAGGACATTATCAGTACATCCAGTAGGGAAATATTATTGAACCAACTGTCAGTGGACATCGCAGGAGCCCATAAAATAGCTTTGTAAACAGTCATGCTTGTCAAAAGATGGACGAAAAGCATAAAAAACCTACTGTGCACTTGTCTCTAAATGTATTGTCTTGTATTTCCTATCTATGGCAAGCAATTGAATATTTATAGGTGTCTCTGGGAGCACAAAGTAAGGGGGGGAGGGGGCGACATCTTTTTCTATGCCTGGCCAGAGTTAAATGTTTTTTTGCATGCAGTGGCCTGCCAGCTTTGAGCTCGTCAAACCCCAGACGGCTCAAATTGAGGCCAAGCCTGTGTCTACAGCCAAATGGAATCCTGGCAGAAGGCCAGTGGATCCAATCCTTGCAACCCATCCGGCCTGTAATGTTCTGCAGGCTTCGAGTGGCTTGTACAAGAAATCTATGGAGCAGATGCTGTTGACCTATTTTTGGTTCAACACTGGTACCTTACCATGCTTAAGTACAACATTTTTGTTGCGTTCACTTTTTGCTCCTGCTTGCTTTGTGTCTACTCTGTGTCCTAGACCCTGTAGTAACTGACCTCAATATCCTAACTTCAACCGTAATATTATGCGTGCAATCTTGTTCCGAGGAATTAGGTTTTTATTTTTAGCATTCCTCCAATTCATATCCACTTTTTACTGAGACAGAAGAACAGAGCAAACAAGCATTGGCATAGCCAATAGGTCTCGCCTTTGGGACCTTATAAGTGTTTAGCCATGCAACACTTGATGTTGTTGCACCAAGGATATTGTGCTGGATAACTTCAGCACAATATCCTTGGTGCAACAACATCAACTGTTGCATGGCTAAACACTATAAGGTACAAGGTTTAGCCATGCAACAGCTGATGTTGTTGCACCAAGGATATTGTGCTGCAAAACTAAATACTTATAAGGTCCCAAAAGCGAGACCTATTGGCTATGCCAATGCTTGTTTTGGTAGGCACGGGGAAATCAAGCGATTTGCCAAGAATCACAGGATGTGGAGTCGACCCCGAGGCTCGAACCTTGGTTACCCAGCTCCAAAGTCGGCAGTCTAGCCGTGAGACCACATCCTCTCCCCTCAGTGCCCAGTCAAAGCACGGGCCGGCTGTACCAGTAATTTAACCGAAGTGAGGAAACTGAACTTTATTAATAGGTTTTCAAAAGATGTGGAAGAGATAAGGGAGAAAATCAATATATCACTTGGCGCAACTCCGTCAATTAATAAATGGCTGAAATAAGAAAGGAGGGCCTCATGTACCAAGGGTTTTGCAAACCCTCTGATAAGTTATATCAGAGGGTTGGAGAATGCTACAACCCTTTTTTAAGAGCCTCATGTGCAAAGATTCCAAATAACAAATTGAAAACTGCGACTTATCACGATCAGCAAGTTGCGGTGTCTCATTTGGAGTGTAATAAAATGGTTTCAGTAAAAGTGGTCACAATCTAAGCACCAACTTCTACCGGTAACCGATTGCATTTGTATGTTGTGTATCGGCCTATTTACTGACAGGTCAGTTCACAAAATACAAAATCGTAGCAATACGACCTACTCCATCAATATTCATGAGCAGTGCTTAATTTGTAAAAATATAGGTGCCAGGGCCATTGTCAGGAGGACACTGCAGCTTGCTCCACCCATTGCCCCTAGCAGTGTTGCCAATGACAGTTTCAACACAACTACTAAACATCATACTTCTACAAGGGTGACAATTCAGACTACTCCAGGTCGTCCAAGGCTATAAGAATGGCTTTGGCGACAGGTATTAGCCACTTTAATATATATTGAATTATTAAACAACTGGTGTTGTGCTCATCACTACATTAGACAAACAGCGCCACCATGTGGCAGACTGACATAGGTGCTGGTGTTGACAGTTAAGTGCCGGTGCCCAGCACCAGAAACCACTGGCACAAATTAATCACTGTTCAGGAGGTTTGTAGCAAATTGTGTCCCACCACGATTGGCCACGATCACAGGGATGGTGGCCAGCAGCTCATCATGTCTATGATTGCTTTCCAAATAAAGCAATCTTTTTTTTTATTGCAGTCGGTTTCCCTTAAAGGAAAACTGGATTTATAGAAAAAAATGAAAAGTTTCACAAATTTTTTTTTAGGAGTAAATTGCATGGTCCACTGCCTACTCGTAAAAACGTTGTCAACATTCCCAATGGGCAAGGGTCCCCGGTGACCCCTTCCTGTTTGGGAATGACTTACCACCTCCCTTAAGTTGGCGGCAAAATATTAATGTTTTGCAACCAGATTTCAATCGCAAAATATTAATACATACCATAAAAAATCAGAATTTGGAAGGGACACCCTTAGCATACCCCTTCCAAATAGCAATTCCCTTCTTATTTCCTAAACCCATTTTACGACTCAGAAAGCCAAAATGACTATAACAGGGCTACGGCTGCCTTTGACAACTATTTAAATCCCTAGCTGAATCCGAGTTTCAGAAGATTCAAACTGAGCTAGGAGTGATTGAAAGATGACAAATTGGTTCACTGCTTCTACACCAGACTAAGGGAACTAACAAACAATGTGCACCGAAGGAGATCCTACCAAAGAAGTCCAGGTGCAATTCATACAAGGGAGTCACACTTATCAGTACTATGATATATAATGCTGACATAGCCCTGCATGACCCTAGATGCAAATTTTACTTTTGGAAGATCCTATGAGTTATCTAATTCCAGAGCTGAGGAAATTGAATTGGAAATTTTAAAGCTTTCATGAGCATGACTAATACCTTAAGCCTAAGCTGGACCCCAAAATAACACCCATGAAAACCAACACATATGTCTACAGAGTGTGCCCCACTCTCAGGAACCTTCATAAACTCGATCCAGCATGGTGACATTCCCATACAAGCCAAAATCTTTGCGATCAGAAGTGGAGCAAGAATACTTAGCTGCACAACAGATGAAGAACTGCACCTCATTGATGCCAAGAGCATCAACAGGAGCAGCATAAAAGAACTATCCAAAGAATTCAGTCAACTGTTCTAGGGACTTGGTTGCCTTCAATCACAGCCTGTGAAGCTACTCATCGATAACTCTATTAAATGAGTTACTCAGGGACACCAGAGAGAGTATCGACCAAAGCTTCTCTGGGAATTGGGAGAGGAGCAGCAGCTTGTTTCAACTTATCAAAACCCTCCTTCATGGAATCAGAATAAAATATTTTGACCCAAATACTGAACTAGATGTCGATGCCAGTTCTGTAAGACTGGACATAGTGCTCCTGCCAGTGCAGCACAGAGTCTGTTGGACCCCAAGTGCCTTCAGAAGCTGAACACTTTTGGACACAGAGCAGTGGTACTCCTAAATTGAGAGAGTGGTGTTTGCTATCAAATGGAGCTGCATCCAATTTCACCTATACTCATAAGGGCAATACTTCAAAGTTGTCACAGACCACCTCTGTCGATGAATGCTTACAACAGCAAAAGGAGCAGGGAAAACCAACTCAAGGAAACAAATCTTGTCAGGCCACTAAAAAAAGTATATTGAAAGCCAGTGAAAATGTAAGCTCTATAGAATCCACTCTTTGAACTGTGGTGCATCAGAGAAAAATAGTCCTCAGAGGGCTTAAGACTGTCACCAGTGGATTGAAAAGGTATAAGCAAGATGCATAGAAAAGGTATTGTTCCCTAACATGTAAGACCTGGCAGTCCAAACAGAAAATTAATGTAGATTATGCTTTGTCGAACAAATAGAAAATACATGCAGATTATGTCAAGCGTTTTAGGAAACAAACATTCCAATCCAGTTATAACGGAATAGCTGTACAGATGCATGGTATCTCCTGGTCCTCATATCAAGAAATCATATCCTTAACAGCTTTTGAATGTGCCTGGCCATAAGTGGAAAATATTATAACAACATAAGTGATCCTGACTATTCTGAAGATGGACAATGGCTTTCCATTTCTAGAAGCAGTACTCCAAGAATATATCAACCCTATTGGGACACAACATCAAAGGTTCACTCTCTAGTGGCCTCAAACTAATGGGGTGGTGGAGAGATTTATGAGGCTTTTAAATAAAAGTCCAAGACTTTGCAAGTAACAAAACAAGAACATTTAATGGGCAATCCACAACTTCATGTGTATATACCTGAACACCCCTCTTTAGCCATTCAAGGAGGGAAAAGAACAAGAACAATACAAACTGGGCAAGAGAGATCCAGACAATGAGCATTGATCCAGCGCTAACAATAAAAATTCTTCTCCTATATGCTTCGGTCATCCAGGTGCAACTATTCCTCCAACACACAAACTATATCCATATGACGGTGGGGCCCACAACACCGCATATACATTCACTTACTCATTTATTCCCTGGATTACCTCCGTCCTTAACCTAGGAGAAAACGATTCGCTGGAAGGAGACGGGATACTTCTTTTAACATGACACAATGTTTCTCATTTGCTTTAAGGTATTCCGCTCATTGGTCGATGGACCAACTAGTAGGAATCAGTTGATGGTGATTAAGACCAGCTCAATCACAATAAACTCTTTACCATTTTACCTTAATCATTGAGCTAAAGAATCACTGAGTCATTTGTTTAAAGAATAATAAAGTTTATATAAAGTTTCGAAGCAAGAAATAAGTTTAAGCTTATTATTCAGATTATTACATTTATCATCAATATAAGAATAAATTGAAATTGCAATGCATACCTATTAGACGGAAAAATAAGGTTGTCATAGCAAGAACTCCAAAAGATCAATCTATCTGTCTTGGAAAATCTAATAGTTCTAAATGAAAAATCTATCAGGAATAAAAAGGTTCTCCAAAAGCAGCATCTTATACTCAACTAGAAATATAAAATAGCAGCAGCAGCATCAACTCGTCAGCATCAGCAACCGCAACTTCACCCATCTACAGCATCTCCTCTCTCCAGCATCTAACCCCTCCCCACCAAGAGTAGGTCTTCTTATACCCTAATTCTAGCTTACTGAATAAAAATGTTGCATCTCTATGGTGTGATTCTTTCTCATTTGTTCATTCAGGTCCATATACATTTTAATCAAACTTCCTTGTCTTAACCAGTTCTTTGTGGAATGTCCATGCTTGCATCGTTTCCCACAGTTCATGACATTGCTCATCAGTTTCGATCAGTCCAATTTGTATCTTTTTCTGCTACTTTTTAGATTCAACAGTTCCGTCCATTTATTCAGTTTGACTTCTAACGCTTCTTGCTGATCATCTTGGCACACATTTGCTCAGAAAGGTCACAATAGCCTTGACCATACTTCCGTCTTAGCCTCTCAGCACGAACACGTGTTCATCCTTTTTCACAGCCTTTCTCCTCTACCACACGGTTTCTTGCTCATGCGTACTCTAGCAAATGGCGGCCATTTTATATCGCTGCTCAACAGGCCTAAGCACACTATTTTCAAAGATAAACAAAATATTGTTAAAATAAAGAATATAAACCCTTTCGTTTTCCCTCCCGTCTTTCTACGTACCCCAATTAGGTATTACCTAGCAAAAAGCAACATATAAAGCCGTCCCTTACTTACCATCGCTTTATTTTGCCACCACACGTTTTATTTAAAAAGCACAAATCATGCGTTTATTATTTTATTAGTACGCAAATATTACGTTATGTTAAACATGTGAACAATTATAAGTTGATTAATTTGCACACAAAATAGCGTGTTACCTTTAACCCTTTACATGTAACATACATTGTTGGTTATTTACTTAAACGAACATGTTTATTAATTATTTTACGAAAATTATTAGGAGGTTAACATTTTTTTCATTTACCCTGCTCCATCAGCATACATTTGTGGGACACTGATCAAAGACTTCCATTCAGGGGGGGTGTGGCCTGTGGAGCATGGTGGCGGCTGTGCAGTAGCTGAGCTCCAGCAAGCTGCGTCGCTGCGAGGGAATTTATCCTGTCTACATGAAACCCTGAGTTGGTTTTAGGGGTATCTAAGTGCTCCCCCCACTTGCCACTGAGGAAGAGGAGCTTGAGTGAGCTGTTTCCATGGTGCCGGAAGATTTTAGTCACCATGACCTGTAGGCTCAAAATGGCGTCATCGAAAAAGAGAATATTTACTTAGCGAACGGCTGGATATACAGTGACCCAATAATATTGCCTCTGGGAACTGCAGAGAGGCAATGCCGTGGACCCCGAAGTGAGCATGCAAGAGCCTGGGAGGAGTGGAGCCCTTGCAGCCTTAAGTGGAAGATAGCGCATTGAAGAGCTCTGCCGAGACCAGCTTACGGCTGCCGAATCGGCAGTCACAGAGCATACAAAGGCTTGCGCTCGGGTCAGGGAGACACGGAGCATTTTCCTTGTTTCTGGGCTGAAACACAGACTGGCGAAGTGTTAACTGGGTCACGCCCCAGGGAAACACCGTAAAATTGCACAGGTTCAGGCCTAAGGTGATAAAGACATGTAAGAGACAGTGATATCTTCTACTGCTATTATAAACTTTGATGGTACTTATTGGTCTCTGCAATTTGTCTGGGAATGTGTAGTTGGTCTCCTCTTCCACTTTAATACTGGCCAATATAATATATGTACTGTTGAGTGCCCGATGTTGGGTGTGGCATAGGGGGACTGCTATGAGTCAGGAAAGCAGTGAAATTTGGGGTACCAAAGCCCAGACAGGGCCCTGTGCTGCAGGAGAGCAGTGAATCGGAGTTCAGGCAACATACCTTGCGATTCAATATGAGGACGTATAAGCCCTGAGGACTGTCCCCACGGCTGATGAGAGGGGACTTCACCTCTCTCCAAAAGTTCCTCACCCAGTTAGACTCAACAAACCAGGAGGGACACTGAAGTGGCCTGAAGAATGCTCATCGCGGTTTAGTGGGGGGAAGGTTAGAAAATTGCCAATCTACTCTGAATGGTGGGAGAGGCTGGAGGAAATAATCATTCACCCAAACTGACATATAATGGCTGAGGTATATACTGTGCCGAAGAGTACTCTACTCCAATATTTAACTCTGTCACCTCAACAGTGTGCTCGTCCCCGGATAGCTGTGAGGTAGGAGTCTGACATTGTTCTTAATAGTACCACTACGGCCCTGTCGGAAGCGGCCCTTGAACTGTGCCACTCTTCTCCATCCAATATATACAGTTGACTAAAGCAGGATCTGTAGGGATACTGATCACAATTATAGATCAAATAGACATTGGATCTCTCATGCGCGGTGAAAGATTAATACACTATGGTGCGCACAAAGACCTCCAATCAGGCCTGGGGGAAACTGAAAAGGGAGACAGAGGAGAGGCACCCTCCCCAACCCAATTCATGGCGTCTAAAGATATGGAGTCACACACCACAATAATACTATATAATAATTAAAGATACCAAAGAGACCATGGAGCGGAAAATTGAAACAGTAGCACTGGAGGTGGGCATCCTGCTGGAAGACCAAAAGAAATTGCTCGATAGAGTGACAGAAACTGAATCCACACTGGCACTCATGAGACCGATAATCCTATCACATGGTGATCGTTTAACTCAACTGGAAAAGGAAATGACAATACTCTGGGAGAAAAAGGAAGATCGGTTGGGATGGAATAATATTTGAGTGGTGGGCCTTCCTGAGAATATTGAAAGCCCCTCGATGGACTTAGATATGGAAGACTGGTTGGCCAAAGCGATAATGGAGGGGAAAACCTCAAAATGGTTCACAGTGGAGAGATCACATCATGTGCCTGGTAGGGAACCGAAACCAGGGTCACCACCAAGGGTCACAGTAGTTGGACTCCTAAATTAGAGGGATAAGGATGCAATACTACAGAGGGCCAGAACACATGGCCCTTGGCAAGTGGAAGGTGCCACGGTGGCATTATACCCAGGCTACACAATGACATTGCAAAAACAGAGTGCTACCTTTACGGCAGTAAAAAGACATATACGGACACTAAATTTCCAATATGCACAGTTTTTTCCAGCCAGACTTTGTATAATAGTGGGAGGGGAAACACATTTTTTCTCAAATCCAGCAGAAGTAATGGACTGGCTCGAGCACCAAGGATACCATCTTCCAGACAGTGGACAGAAGGAACGAGCCCCAAATGAATGGAAAGATGTAGGAAGTTGACGCAAGCCATGCAAAAGACTAATGCAGAAACGTTTTCCGGCCCAAGTAGAAACTGAAAAGGCAAAGGTGGTACAGGCTGTACGTTGACATCTAGCGAGCTCTGGAGCCATGAGGTGGGAGGCTGTCCGAGAAGGAGGGGATGACTCAGAGGACAAAGGTTCAGGATCAGTCTGTTCGGAGACAATGGTCCTGCCTCTGGTGGTAACTCCGCTGACCTTGGGGGAAATAATGTAGTCCTTATCTGAAGATTACAATGGGGACTCCTCAATTCGAGAGGGGGTGGAGAAAAAAACCTAGATCCCTCGCAGACATTGCCATGCTGACTAAGGCATTGGAACTCCGCCAATTTAACTGGTTAAGTTTGCAATTGTTTTATTTTTTTATTTTGGTTACTCAACAAATAGGGCCAATGACTTACTGCAAACTGGGGAAGTGGCCATGTCGAAGTCCGTGGCATGGTAATGTAGAGTGGGTGGGTAGTTGGGGGAAATGTTTGGGATATTTTCTGGTTTGGGGAAACAGGGTTTAGAGACAGTCGCTGAGCAAACACAAAGCTGGTTAATGTATACGTGACCCTGGGTCTAAAGGTTGAGACACTCCAAGTCTTAAGTCGGGTGATAATGGAGATCCCACAGGCCCGAACAATACTAAGAGGCATCTTTCATATGCTTATGGACCCTATTAGGGATAGGATATATACAAAACAAGTCTGAGTAGCCCATGAAGGGGGACTTAGTGGGTTTATACGGGTATTACCAAGATAAAGCCTATTCTTATTAATCTGGGGCTCACAACATACATTCCCGCATAGATTATATATTTAAACCCACGCTGACACTCCGCAGATGCACAGATGCACTATTCAGAGCACGCAGCACATTGGATTGATTCTCATTTCAGGGTTATCGTTTGAGAATGCTGCTCACTCAAACAGTTTTTACTTTTTCCAAAATAAGATTCTGCCTTCCTAAGAATTCATTAAAAAAACTAAAATTCTCAGCCCATGAGTTTCATTCACTACCCTAAAGAATGTCCTTTCCTTTTATCTGGGGAAGTTTAAACAAAGTCTTTTTATCTCTCCAAGAAAATCTCATGTATGTTTTTGTCTTTCGAGGTATTTCTTTTAGAAAACATTTTTTCCTCAAAAGAGGCTTACCTTAAGCCCTTTAAATTATGTGCCTCTTCTCTTGAGGAGCGCTGCTGCTTCGTTGGATGGAGTCTCAATACCTGGCAGCTGAAGCAGGGTGTAGTCTACTTTTATTGTGGAGCCATGCCCAGATTAAGTGGCAATTGAAGCAGGGTCTGGTCTCCTTTTATTGTGGCACCACACCCACATGCAAGATGCTGCCAGTTTTCCAAAAGGAAGCACAAAGTTTAACCATGCCTCTGCAGTGGACCTGAAAATGTTCTACACTGCACCACAGTCTAGGACAGGGATGATGGGTCAGAGCCCCAGTTCTCATTCCAGCTGTCTCATGAGCTGGGTCACAGATTGCGGTATAACACAGGGAAGAATGGGAGTGGGTCCTCATAGTGCCTCCCTCCTTCAATCCCCCCACGCTTTGTGTGGGTGTAAGTAGTGAAACCATCTTTCCATATATGGTGCATGGATCTGAGATGCCAATACTCAGGATTGTTCCTCGGCACCATAGCCTACCCAAACCACCAGGTATCATACCCAGTTCTTCCATTTTCTCAAATTGAGGATGTCTTGTACCTTTTTCGTCATATTACATCAACCACAAGTGACATGACAAGGTTGATGACCACCTCTTTGTGGGCTTCACTGGAGCTATATAGGACAAGGAGGTTATGACATGTGCCATTTCACATTGAATCATCTTCTGTATCAAGTTCTGGGCAAGCAAGATCTTCCGGAGGGCATTCATGCCCATTCCTCAAGGGCCATGGCTGACCCCACACCTTCTTACAGAAGTACCCTGGTTGCCAACATTTGTCAAGCAGATACATGGTTGTCCTTCATATGTTTTCAAAGCTCTACTTCCTCACGTCTCAGATACACAGTTATGGGTACTGTGTCTGAGCTGTGCTGCAAGTGGTATCAACATCAGCTTCAAAATCTTGCTGAAGAATGGCTGAGCGAACAGGGGATGGTGTCCCAGAGGTTTCTACTTCACCATAGGTGCTAGGAACTAAGCTTGTGGAGGTGTAGCATCAGAGCGTGTTGGGATTGAAGGTGCCAGAATCGCTAAGCCCACAGGAATGGACCCCCACTCCCACTTTGGGGGCAGCCCAGACATTTGTGGAGCTATCCTGAAAATGTCCAGCATTGCAAGCCAGGAGCCCTCGGATGGAGCGGGGTCAGCTTCAGGTTCAGAAAACTGCAGTTTTATCTTCTTAGGTGCTGGGTAGTCACCTAATGTCAAGGAAGAGTCTTGCATCAGGGAATGATGTTGAGACTCCAAATGGCCCTAGGAACATGACAACTTTCTCAAGAATGGAGAAGACTTTTCCTTCTTTTCTGTCTTTTTAGGGAAGATCTCATAGGAGAACATTTGCAGGAGGGTGGCTTAAGTTTAGGAGAGAGAGTCAGCTTGTGAGTCTCTCTGTGGGTTGTAGCCAAACATAACTTGGCCTACTGCTCACCGGAGTGGCGGGAGGCCATGGTGTAATGTCACAACCCCAGAATCCACATGCAGTCATTGTGGGGGTTCAAAAGCAACATCTTCTTGTGGCATCGTTTGCAAGACTTAAAACATGAGGCACTTTGCGGAGACATTTTACCTAGTCATGTTAAGAAGCTGAGGAATTTGGCAGTGAGACACTGAGAGAGAGCTCCAGACCCCATCGATGACATGTAGAAAACCAGGAACTGATGCCAGTGCTCTGATTGGCACATAATGTAGTCCGGGAAGTCACTTCCTGAGGTGGAGTCATCGCTGGAGCCGAGAGGAGGTACCTGGTGCCGCTGGAGAGTCATTGCGGGTGACAATGTTTTTTGCACCGACATGAATCCTGGTAGGAGTATTCAGAAAGTGAGGAATCTGTGAGAAGACATACACATCAGAAACACAGTCAGGAAAACAATAAATGTGCGTAGGATCTAAGGGTTGTCTATTATTTCCAACCGTTAGAGGGGCACTATTCAAATTGTTTCAGTGTTAAGCTTTTTGGGTACCTTTCTGAGAGAAGGAAGTGAAACCATGTGTGCGTCTCTGAAATAAATAGAGCTCATGATGGGAAGTTAGATTTTTTTTTGTTAAATTAATAAAGAACAGTGGAAAAGCTAAAGATCTTTAAGACAATCAATAAATGGGTTAGATAGGTGGCAGCTATTCAAGATGCGGGGAAGGTACTGAATTGGCCATCCCACAGTTGAGGTAGACTGGAGTTTTCTTTAATTTAAATAACAAAAATGTAACAAAAGCCTAGGGTGCATATTTAAGAGTATAAGCAGTGGAAAAAGTAAATGTAATAACAAATCATAGAACCCTGAATCCCTGGTGTAGAAGCCCTGTTCCACTCTTCTCCTGATTATATTTTTCTTTTGTATAAATTAGCCAAGTCCTAATTACGGAAAGGCCCCTTGCTTACACTTGTCTGTATACATGTGGAGATATGGCCCCTTTCCTAGGGTTACACTATGTGCAGCCTCCAAATGCTGGCTTGCTCTAGAGAACAGTGGTTGGTTTTACCCTTTGCCGCTTCACTCCCTATCATCATCCATGTTCTAAATGTGGTCCATTCCTCACCCTCTCTTTGATGCAAGTTCCAATATAACTCAATTGTTTGAGCATCTGGGTTAAACCTACTAAAAGTACAATGAAACATAGAAAAAGCCATTGAGTATCACCATAGAGGCTGAGTGCATTCTAGCATTTCAACCTGTGATTGTATGTACAGTGAACATCATTATGTATCCAACTCTGGTAGAAGATCTACAGCCTCAACATCATCACCTGACTCACTAAGGAGACAATTCACAATCAACAATGAGGATTAAAGGATACTTTCCACCAAGGCACCCAAAAAAAGCAGGGTTGGTCTTATGATCAACAAATCTCTTACGTTAACTTCCCCGCTGCCCATTTGTCAACCTTTCAAGAAACCACTTGCCAGGTTCATCCACCCTCTACTCTCGGCCACAGAACTTCTCAATCAGGGCTTTAACATTGTACTAGATGATTTATAATAATAATAATAACCCGGTATTTGTAAAGCGCGAAAAAATCACCCCCAAGGGTCTCAAGGCGCTGGGGGCCGTCGGGAAGATTAAGCGAGCTATTGCCCAGAGTCACATGGTGCTGGGTTGAGCTGCCGCTGGGGATCGAACTGTGAGCCCAGTGCTCCAGAGTCAGCTGCCCTGGCTGCTGCGCCACACCTTTAGCCCCTTCTAACCCAACTATAGTTCCAGGTGACTTCAAACTTGAAATCGAGATTTATGGACAAAAGACCCTAATCAACCAAATTCTGCCAAACCACTATTCAGTCTCACCCGCTCCAATGGAAATTATTTTCAACCTCACTGTACTTTTCTGCTTCCATATTGCATCCTTCCTATTCTGACCATTCCAAGGCACACTTATCCGCCACTGTCCCATCCTTCCATCTCAAACTTCATTGGCCAAAATCTCTATCACAGAATGGAACATAATACTGTAATACACCGCAGAAAATGACCTTGTAAGTCACTATAATAGAATAGCAAATCACACTGTTATACATTTCAGAGAGTGAAGTTGCAACTTACCGAACCACTTATGTTCGCTAAATCACAACTATCAAGCACATACCTCACCCATTGAGACCATCATCCTCATCTTTGGATTACGCCTAAGGTAGAGGTTGAGGATGCAATCCCAAACATATAGATGCACACAAAACTCTCAATTTGGGGAAAATATTTCAGTCTTGAACACCTGCAAAATTACAAAGATGCCCAGAGCAAACTCACCAAAATCTAATCAACACCATCACTTGATTTCCTATCTCCCTATCTAAACATATTTAAAACTTTGACTCTTTCTTCTCTTACAAGATGTCAACCATCAGATCCAAGTAACTATACTCAGCTGAACCCATTTATTGACCTCTTTCAACCTCTTGATTATCCTCACCCAAATCTTTTGAATCCCAACTTCCCCTACAAATTCTCCCTATTTCTCGAACTGAAAATGCTGCTCATATCCCATCAGATGTTTTCTATCTGCAAATCATCAAAACACTTGCACTCTCATTGAAAGTCCATGTCACACTTTTATTTTTACTCACGCTCTTATCTCTGTTGTATATGTAGACTGCCATTAGGCATCATGTCTCTGTAATTCCCACCACGTTTAATTTCCTTCAATCTTCTTTATACTTCACAATCTGGATTTTGGCAGCTCTTCTCTACTGAGATTATGCATATCATTACCTGAACTCATCACAGTAATTTATATTATTTTTCTCCTTGACCTCTTAGAATCTATGTGTCCTCTAGCACTCCATTCACATTGACAAGAAGCATCCTAAACAGTTTCAGCTGATGACAATGCTGACGGGGTACGCAGGTGTTCTGTCTGTTAATTTTCTCAGTAGGTACATAGGGTTGAACATATATCATTAGGCCTAGATTTTATAGGCTGCATATTGGTGAATGTTTCTGCATTGATATTGCAGAGAATAACACATTTGTCATGTTTGTAACAGAGTATGCGTCCACCACACTCTAAATCAGGCTCTTATGCACTGTCAAACACCAAAGCATGCTGGCAAGCCTTACTCTCCCCTGTTACACAAATGGAGCATTAAAATTATTTGTATTCTATCTATCTGTCCATTTTTTATCTGTATCTTGATGTTCTTTGATGTACCTACCACACTAAAGACCCTAGCGCTCCCAAAAACAATATAGTCCCCCTAGTGCACCTGTAGGAAATGCAGTGGTAAGTCTCCATATGGGATCCCAAGCGAGCCCTGTCCATGTCAGAGTGCTCACCGAAGCAACTTTAGTCTCTGAGGGTGGGGTGGATGTAGCTGCCCTGGCTGAATGGATCATTAACATGGCAAAATACAGACAACAGCCTCATATAAATGGGACCAAAGTGATAGCCCTGAGGGATACAGGTGCAAGTGTCACCATATTATGTTTCATATAGGTACCCTAATAAAGGCCCAGCTAATATCATACACCTTCACCTACATTATCTCCCTGATATTACACAGTAACGAGCCTTTTGGATTGAACCTTTACCTAGTTCTAGCCCTGGGCACAGAAGGAGGGTTTTCCCTGAACAACAGCGTCCTATAACTCCATCAATAGACTCATACAGTATGAATGAATATTCATGAGGGTTCCTGGAAACCAGACGGGCTACACACCACCTGCATAATATCTACGTACAAGGTTCATCCCATACGTCATCCTCAAATCCAACAATGGCTAAATACAAGAGACAAGGGACAAAGAAACCCTAGATACTTTTTGTATAAATACAGCACATCTTGCTAGGGTTGGGAGAGGAGACCGAGACTTCCAGGCCGACACACTGACCAGAGACACTGAGGCTCCTCCATGCAGACGCTCCAGCTGACAGTGGTCTAACACATCCCTCGCAGGGTGTCCAACTCAAGACCAGGACGGGGTCCAACACTCTCTCACTTCAGGTAATGGGGCTAGACTAAATCCTAGAGGGATTCTTGGCTTCACACCTACTCACATGCTAGGTTCACCTAGGTACATCTAGAGAGGCATCGTAGGAGTACGCGCATTTTTATCAGGCATTTTATATTCATGTATGTATTCATGATTATTGCAAGATGGTAGAATTGTACTATCCTTTTATTTTCACTGTACTGCTAATCATATATATATGCTACTGTCTAACGGTTGCTGCAGCACATCTACTTTACACTAGAAGAACAACTGTGCAATAAATTCTTATTGTAACACGCCCGACTGTTTCTTCTGTGTAACTCTCTGAGACCGAATAAGTGAGCACGAGTGACTGAGCGAAAAGTAGTATATTGTTTCCACGATCCTGGGGGATCAGGGTTGTCATGTTCTGAGGTTGCCAGAAACTATTCTCTCCCCGATAAGAGGAGATTCTAGTGGCACTGTGAGCTAGCTAAAACAGAAAGGCTAACATTCTCAGTGGGGGTGCTCAGAGCCAGTCTGCCACCAATCCTACAGGTTATGTTATCCGAACGCGCAGATCCTGTATGGGTAATATAGGAACTACACGACATGGCGCCGCCAACGTTGGTTGGGTACTTATTTAACAGTAGAATCTGAGTAGTTCAGTCGTGCTATTCTCAGAGACCCCTACTCACAAACACCAGAGACGTGTGGAGTGGGTGGGCACAAACTCCGCCACAGCTGAGTAGGTAAAAAATCCTATTTATTAGCTGTTGGTTAATCAAGCTTGAAGGACACAGTGTTCCTAAAAATTGTGCATATAAAACCTTATCTTAGTTCCCTTGAACAAACTTCTTCTTTACTAAAATGACTGAGACAGGAAATAACCCAGAAGTGGATCAGCACCTCTCAACAGGAGAAGATGATGTGGACGCAATACAAATTGCACCAAAATTCAGACATACAATCACTCTGAAACTGTTAGAAAATGGTTTATCAGCTAGGGGTGGCTTATTAGTTTTCGTGATTGAGTCACACGAATCAAACAAAACAGAGGTATTTTATTCGTGGGTTACATTCCCAGCAGCAGATGCATGAACACAGACATTTCACTCTTACACAGAAGAAGATGCACCAGTGGGATATGGTCCGTTCGAGGACATAGAGATTCCACTCACGTACCTACCCCACATAAGAGGAAGAGTAAGATTAGGCGGAGGAGAGGGGGAACATGGCCGATATTAGCGGCCCACACACCAAATCCTGGCATTGACACAATGCCACAGGCAGACTTACTCATACAACACAAGGATTTAATTAAAATCTATAGCAACTTGATGCAATTCGTCATGAGGACTTTCACAGTCCAACCAGCAACAGTTGCAACAAATGGAACTCAATCTCAGGGTACAGCAACTAAAATCACACCACAAACATTAGACGCGGTAATGGGTAAAATGCCCACGAAACATGAACAAATGCCATTCTGGGTAGCTCAGAAAATAACTCAGCTCGAGGCAGTATTCCCGAATACTAGCCCGTATGAAAAACACAGAATGCTAACAATCTGCTTGCCCATGGGGATAACACCACAAGTAGAAGATTGTACCACTTGGGGTACAGTCTTCGCTGCAATTTATACCAGAACTCATGGTATTCCTTCATTAGCAGTAGTACCTGATGTGTTAAGACAAATACAAAATGAGTACGGAGCAGAGCCTGCCCTAAACTTAGGGATGAAGTTACTAGGTAACTATGATCAGGTATCAGCTATAATACTAGCTAATATTAAAGGGGAAGCAGCTTCGGTGGCAATCCGCCAAAGCCTAAGGGAGTTCAGCCCTATAGATCAACAACATGAACTACCACTAAATAATTGAAACTGCATATGCAGAATTAGGCAGAGACAGTTTAGGTGGGAAAGCTTTAAAACCACACCTGATGGGCAGTCCTAAAAAGGACACTTCCAAGCAGACACCAGCTTCTTCTAAAAAGAAGTGGGATAATAAAAAACAACAAAACTTAAAAGGAAACAGATCTCCATCCCGAGGCAGATCTCCTCCACAGGAGCCCTCCGAAAGGAGGTATAATATCAGGAATAGGGATAATATTAGGAAACCTGACAGGTATCAGGATACTGATACACGTTCCTCTCGTTCCTTTAAGGGTTCGACAAAAAACTCCGAGAGAGAAGGACGGTCAGACCACAAAGAAGAGCGTACAAAGTCCAGAGACAAACAGCACGCTCAACACTATACTTCCAAAAAAGATGAAAAGCCAAAATCAAAACCTCAGTTTAAGAAGAAGAAAGTTGCAGGTCTAAAGATCAGACATGCCCAGAATTCTGAGGACACAACTACTGAACGGGGAATGGGCTCAGACGATGCTAGACAGTGCGGCAGAAGTAACAATAGCTCGCCAGAACCTGATGGAATTTCTGGTGACAGCGGACTTGAATGATTACATCACGGTGGAAACACCAGATATGAGGGTAAGCGTCCCACATAAGTTATATGAAATAACACTCCGAATGGAGGGGGACAAGCCCAGGAAAGTTAAAGGTCTCTTTTGGAAGAATCTGTCATCTGCTTATGACATCCTATTAGCTGAACAAGATTGGCCGCCAGCATTCGTTATGGAGTGCCCTAGGGGAGAAACAGTAATTTTTCCAGCCGTCTCCGACCTCGTTCCCATTCATTTAAAACACACATATGCACAGGAGTGGGCAGTTGCCCTAGCTCCAGCATTGTACAAAAATCAAGCCGGACGGGATGAGGATTCAACCCACCACGTGATCCTGTTAAAAGTTTCACCAAAGGCACAGAGACAATATCCAATAAAGGAAGAAGCTAAAAAACAGGTCAGGGAGATCTTAGATCAACTTGAGTACCAAGGGGTGATTGAAACTTGCACCTCTCAAATGAACAATCCTTTGTTTCCTGTCATGAAACCTGACAATACATATCGGGTAGTTTTAGATTACAGACATTTAAACACTTGCACTAAGACATTTGCAGTTCAAAATGCACACAGTGCCGCATTAATGAATAACATTGTGCGGGAAAAATACAAAACTACACTTGATATCTCAAATGGATTTTTCTGCCAAAATATACCGCCTGAAAGCAGGTATTTGACCGCATTCTCAGCGTTGGGGTGCTAGCGACAATTTTGTTGTCTCCCCCAAGGGTATAAGAATAGCCCGGGGTTATTTTCAGCAAGAGTAACCGAATTACTCCAAAATTTTGATGAGGAAGCATTGTCCTATGTGGATGATATTTATCTGACGGACAATGACTTAAAAAGGCACTTGACCAGGGTGAGCACCATAATTATGGGATTCGCCGCTGAGGGCTACAAATTTAATTTTAAAAAATCAAAAATCGCCCACCTCAATGTCCTTTTTTTAGGATATGAGCTTTCAAGGGAAGGGAAAAGTCTGGCAGCCAACTTTTTAGAAAAGTGTGCGCTGCTCCAACCTCCAAAATCATTAAAAAATGTACGATCAATACTGGGATTCCTAAATTTCGGCAGAAGATACATTTTTGATTACGCGGAAAGAGTAAAACCTTTCTACGACTTGATAAAACCTGACTTTTCAGTTAGACAATGGACACAGGAACACACAAACATCCTACGTTCACTACAAGAAGACATGATAGCTTCAAAACACTTACAGACGCGGGTAAACGTACGCAACTTAGTGATCCGTGTGATAACGGGTCAATGTGGGTACACCTACTTCACCTTCAATGAAGGCAATACAGTACCAATCGCTTACAAATCACACCTGTACACAAACGCAGAAATGCGTTTCACTTCAACAGAAAAAATCCTGACAGCAGTTCAGACCGCTGTAGCAAGAGAAAGAGCACTGGCTCAGGGAAAGCGCATAATTGTCGTAACACCGGTACCAGCTTTAGAAGCTGTTACAAAGGCTAGCATTCCAAATGCAAAAGCCTTACATCCGAGATGGATACAATGGGCTAATTCTCTTACTGCAACGGATGTGGAATACAGATTTGATCCAAGTCTAAAAACACAAGCATTTCTGCAATACGAACAAGAATACCCTCTGCCGAATTAAATCTTGCCTCTAGATCAGTATGAATATATTATTTACACTGACGGATCTGCTCAACCGGCCATAGGGAGTAAGCAACAATACAGCGCAGCATGTGCTATCATTAAGGTCGCATGCGGGATGGAAAGTTCTATCCAAGTTGCACCAAAACGCAATCTCTAGGAGACTGCACGGCTCAGTTGGTAGAGTTAAAAGCGCTGATACTGGCGCTGGTGAATACGGATCACGAATTCCCCACACTGATAGTGTGTGATTCTTTTTTACTGTGTGCAATCATACAATGAATATATACACCATTGGGAACTAAACGGGTTCAAAGACGCAAAAGGTGGCACAATTAAGCATAAAATGCTATGGGAACAGGTAGTTGAGTTGAGAAACGAACTACCACTGGCTCACGTGATTCATACAGTCATCAACGTGATGGCGTTCAAGTTGAAAGGAATTCATTGGCTGATGAAGCCGCGAAGGGGGCTGTACGCACAGCTTCCGTAGCTGCAATCACTCGTTCAAAAACGAGGATAGACGGTGAGATTATGGTTGCTGTCATTGCTTCACGCAAAGCCAGCTCAGCAGTACCAAAGAAATTTTCACTCAAGTACTCCTACAAGTTAGATGCAAACAACATTCCATATGCTCAGATTCCTGGAGTGGGGGACAGAGTAATACCAAATATGGATCGTAGGCAAGGTTTGATTATTGCAGCACACGAAGGTTTGGGCTCTGCGCATACAGGCGTTACAGCGACTATTTCATTGTTGAAATAGCGCTATTGGTGGCCAGGTCTGACAAAACAAACTAAAGACTACGTCTTGAAATGTGGCATCTGCCAGCAGATGAAAGGCTCCACCATAGCATGCCCGGCACAGACACCGTTATTAAAGTCAGACAGACCTCTCAGTTGTGTATATCTGGACCACTGCGGCCCCTTACAATCAGATGGGGCTTACAAGTATATCATGGTTGCACTGGATTCATGCTCAAGATTCCTATGGGTTTGGCCTCAGCGCTCGGCTGACGCTCGAACTGTTATCAAAGATTTGCGAGTCTTTATCGGGACATACGCAGTTGGCACGTTACATTCTGACCGTGGCCCGGCGTTTAGCTCTCGGGCTTACAAAGAGGCCATGGAAAGTATGGGCGTAGCATTGCGGTACTCCTCTCCGTACCATCCTGAGGGAAATTCGGTTGTGGAGAGGAAGAACCGGGACCTAAAGCAATCTTTAACAGCTAGGGTATTAGGCAAGGGCGGTAGTTGGGTCAATCATATATATGGGGTACAGCGAGCTCTCAATAACCAGCCAGGAAGCTCTCTAGGGGGTGTCACTCCGTACGAGGTCCTATTTGGGACAAGAATGTGGGTACCTGATCTTGATTGTGAAGGCACAGTGGCGGATCAGAAACCATTTGATATCCATGATCGTTTGGCTGTTTTACAGGATCTAAATGAATCCAGGACACAACAAAGTAACATCCACCTGAAACAGACCGCCACTGGGGAAGTCAAGGCAGTCACGGCAAGACCTGTCTGGATTCCAAAAGTCGGGGATCTGGTCAGAGAGAAAACAGCGGATAAAAAAGAATTTGGGCCATCCTACAGAAAACCTGTACCGGTCCTAGCAATTCAAGGAACAAGAACTGTACTTCTACCGCCTCTTGCCGGGAAAAAGGAGAAAAGATTTGTCTCAATCGACTTAATCAAACCACACTATGTGGCCGATACTAAGCAGTAAGCCACGTGGACTCCGCTGTAGCAGACGCCCTCCTCTAGCTACAATCCAAGAGGTTCAAACAGAAAGACTCATCATGTTTGAAGAGTCCTCTCAAAGGAATGAAGGACTATGCAACAATGCTATGGAACTCGTTCCCCTTGAACCCGAAGTTCAACTTCAAAATCAAACTCAATATAACACACAAGTTGCAATAAGACCTAATACAGATGTCTACGTCAACATGCCTCGACGAGAGCAAACTACGATTTCAACAAATCCCGATGCAATTCCAACAATTGATAGAACTGCTTCTGGCTACTTCATGAACTTTGATACGTTTTCCTTGGATCCAAGTGAACCGAAAACGACTCCAGCCCAACAAACACGCAAGCAGCAGATTACGGACTTTCTGAACCTTCTCAAAAAGACTTACCTGGTATCGCCTTGGGTAGAACTCTGGGTAATTACTGGGATACTGTTCTTTTTTTTCTGGCTAGGCTTAGTTATAACTTTTAGCATGCTTATTAATGGACGATACCTTCAACAAAGACCTGAAGCCGAAAAAATTAATTTGATTCTGAAACTACATCAATCTTCTCATCGTGAACAAAGAGACTTGACATCAGTGAACATTACGGCAGTTCCTATACCGGATGGTATAGTCTGGGACAAGGTTGATTTCAATATATTCGGTCCAACTGAACTTTTAAAAATTTCTCATGTATTTAAAATTTCATTGAGTGATATCATTACCTCCAGTAAATTTTCTGATGATTGGGACTCTGAAACTATTAATATCATGTTGTCTGATTTAGAGAAAACTGCTGCATTTCCACACACTGAAATGCTTGAATGTACTTCAGACTATGACACTTTGTACTGTTACCAACATTATGGTCATCATTTCCTACACAAATCTATAACACCTAGAAATGTTTTTGAGCACCACCAGTGGGAAGATTGCCCTACACCACCGAAAGGTAGTTCGCAAACATTTGCACAGAAATTCTCATATTTTTCAGGGTTTAACATTTCTAACCAGAAGTCATTTTATTATAAAGTCGTTCCCACATCGGCATAGAAAATTATGTTGACTAACACCAAACAGATTTACTCTGCTTCTTTTATCGCCCGATTGTCTGAACAGGGTTTTGACCTATGGAAGGACACAATAGACTTAAAATCAGTCTGGGGTTCTAGAGACTGGCAAGTCCAGGGAACAGAAGCGCTATTTAGAGCATGCCTCATTCCACAGCAGATGATATTCCTAAATGACACTGTGCAACAGACATCCTGTCTTGGACTAGCCAAGAACAAGGACCTGAACATACCTCGGTTTCCAACACCATCACAGATGGACGGGTGGCAGAATTCAACTTCACAAGAAGGGGTAGAAGTAGATGACATTTTTCGGTACAATAGATCAGATCCTAATTGGAAAGGATGGTTGGTTTGGCCCATAGACACGAACAGATGTCAGCAAAGATTCTGGGGCACCACCGAAGGTTTCAGTATCCGTAGGTCAGACCCACGCTATGTACAAAGAGAACATCCAGGGGTAGTGACATCCTACAGCGTTGGGAAGTTGTGCCTTGATTGGCTAGAAACCTCAACACTCACAGAAGTGAAACATCACCTATCCTTACTAACACATGACATGGATCTTAGGGATTTTTTACTAGGTCCCAGGAAATCACCTCAGAAACGTTTCATATATGCTGGCATTTATGCTGCCTACAATGAAAATTGGAAAATATCCCAACAAGAGGTCTCAGAGAGAATATGGGAAATAAACCATATTAACTTAGAGAAGGCATTAGCAGTAGTGGATAATGGGTTAACAACTTTGACCTCCAGGATCTATTCCTTAGGCAACATTGTATCTTCTGCAATAGACATACTGGAACAAGATTTGGCCATATTACAACACGGGCAATCTCAGTTACGTTCTATTATGTTGTTAAGCTGGACACTGCAATCTTTGCGTGAAGGCTATGTGCCTTGGCGTTTTATCAACAGTATGTCTCTGTTTTCTGAATATAATCTAACAGAAAACAGGTAGAAATGGCACAAAGGGGAGTCAAATATACAATGCTGCGTATTGAAAAACTGGATAGATTACCGTTTACGGTTGCGGAATCACCATCCACAGAATGGCTAATCCATGGCCACATTACTCTACCGGTCACGACTTTTCAGTTTCAGTATTGCCTTGAACAAAAACAGGCAGGCAAATATGAAAAATTGGGTAAGGAATACATTAAGGAATCTTGGGAATTACCGTACAGATTTCGATGCCGGAGTGGGGATCGAGAAGTGTTTCTAAGCGGCACAAACTGCAAGAACGCTTTGAGTGGTTCTCTCATGTGCCAGGATATTTTACTACACGGAGCTTGTAATGGTTCAGTAGCGAACTTGTCCTGCCACCTGCAAGGGACTCCAGCAGCCGTGATTACACCGGTATTCGAGCTGCTCTCGAATGGGAGTTAATGATGCTGAATGATCAAGGTTGTTGTGGGATGCTTCCGGGGATTGCCTATCTGGTCACGGTGAACTCCAGGGTTACTTGCTGTATGCAAGTATTGTTTCCCCCAACAAGTACAGTCAGGGAGGCGCCACTATGGTCTTCGCTAAATGTTTCTTTTATACAATTTGATACTTTGAGCAGAATGAAAGCCATGCTTTTACAGCAAACTGTGCCCATAACCTCCGCCCGGGAGACCCTTGATCTTCAAATCGCAAGGACCTCAGCTGAGATACAGGTGCTCATACGTACAAACTGCCCCTCTCATTTCGCAGAAATGGTGGGACGTATCTTTAATATGTCTGATACGAGTGGTATTGTACACCTATTTAAGACCATAGGGTCAGGACTTCTGAGCACCTTTGATTTGATTTATATATTTATAAAGCGCGCGAATGCCCGGAGGCGGCTTGGCGCTAGAGTCAGATGGGCAGAGGGTTACTGATATGGTAGTATGCTGACTTAACAGGTGAAGAGCCAAGTTTTTAAGGCTTTTCTAAAAGACAGTAGCGAAGTGCTGCTTTTTATCATGATAGGGAGAAGGTTCCAGGTTTTGGCTGTCCGAAGCAGAAAGCTTCTTCCCCCCCACCTAACCTGCTTAAACTTAGGAACTTGTAAAAGTTTTGTGTGAGCTGATCTCAAGCTTCTTGCCGGCACATACCATTTCAGGTGTGCTCTCAAAAACTGCAGTCCTGTACCATGAAGAGCCTTAAAGGCTAAACATAATGATTTGAACATGATCCTTTTTTCCATCGGTAACCAATGGAAGGCTCTCAATCTGTGGGCGACTGGCTCAGATCTCGGAATATCCAGCACTAGCCTTGCTGCTGCATTCTGCAGTCGCTGGAGTTTTGTTAAATGCTGGGCTTGGATCCCCGCATACAGAGCATTCAGACTGTCCTCGGAGTTATTCCAAACTTTATACACTCCGTATTGGGAAGTATTTTTGGAGGTCTTCCACTGATCCTGCTCTCAATAGCAGGTATTGTTATTTTTCTGCTACACAATGGACGGCCCAATCACCAACGAGATGGCAAAAGCACTCCTGGAGCGTAAATACCGTGAACGCATGGTACAACATCTGGGCACACCTCGCCTGCAGGAACTGAGCGCCTCTTGGTTCCTATCGTTTAGACCAGTCTGGGTGGACTGCATCTTACCTGTTCTTCGATGCCTGTTTTGCGGAGAAGAATGCATGTTAGATCTCTGTCTGACACTTCCATCAGCAACGCGACCGGACATGGATACCATGCTGGAACCGGTGAGGGTCCATGCTCGGCAGTGTCCCCAGCATATTCCTATCTTGATTGCTGCATTCCTCGAGAACCCGCAGGTGCCTTTTGCTACAACTGGGTTGAGCATCAGCTCTTCCACTAGCACTCAGGCATCGACTACATCACCGGCTGCCTCTGCACCAGCTATTGGCAGTTCTGAGTATCATCTGTGCTCAATTGACGTACTCTGCGAGGTGTTACAGGGATCGTCCTCTGCAACAGCGAGCAACGACGATGTTACGTCTCCCAGCCAGGACACTTAATCTATAATTGGTTCATCGTGTGCTGGGAAGGAATTCGGTTTTTCCTTTTTGTTTGAAAACTCAACTAAATTTGGAACATTTCCTTTAATTGACACTTTTGCTGGGAAAGCATGGCCTTCTGACGCTTGTAGTGGTTCGAATTATATAAACGAACTCAACTAGGACTTTGGCTTAGAGTGACATTTCCAATACTATACTTTCAAAAATAATTTTTCTTCCCCCCTATTTGACTATTTTTAAATGGTTTTAAAGACAATATTTTATGGAACTCACTGATAGTTTTATGCGCGGCTACCTAATACAAAGAGTAGTTCACTTGCATTTTTATCATTATTGACTGTTCGGAAGAGGAGTGGGTGTTATGTTTCATATAGGTACCCTAATATAGGCCCGGGTAATATCATACACCTTCACCTACATTATCTCCCTTATATTACACAGTAACGAGCCTTTAGGATTGAACCTTTACCTAGTTCTAGTCCTGGGCACAGAAGGAGGGTTTTCCATGAACAATAGCTTCCTATAACTCCATTAATAGACTCATACAGTATGAATGAATATTCATGAGGGTTCCTGGAAACCAGGCAGGGGCTTCACACCACCTGCATAATATCTACGTACAAGGTTCATCCCATACGTCATCCTCAAATCCAACAATGGAGCGAGACAAGGGACAAAGAAACCCTAGATACTTTTTGTATAAATACAGCACATCTTGCTAGGGTTGGGAGAGGAGACCGAGACTTCCAGGCTGACACACTGACCAGAGACGCTGAGGCTCCTGCATGCAGACGCTCCAGCTGACAGTGGTCCACATGCCTCGCGGGGTGTCCAACTCGAGACCAGGACGGGGTCCCACACTCTCTCACTTCAGGTAATGGGGTTAGACTAAATCCTAGAGGGATTCTTGGCTTCACACCTACTCACATGCTAGGTTCACTTAGGTACATCTAGATAGGCATCGTAGGAGTACGCGCATTTTTATCAAGCATTTTATATTCATGTATGTATTCATGATTATTGCAAGATGGTAGAATTGTACTATCCTTTTATTTTCACTGTACTGTTAATCATATATATATGCTACTGTCTAACGGTTGTTGCAGCACATCTATTTTACACTAGAAGAAAAACTGTGCAATAAATTCTTATTGTAACACGCCCGACTGTTTCTTCTGTGTAACTCTCTGAGACCGAATAAGTGAGCACGAGTGACTGAGCGAAAAGTAGTATATTGTTTCCATGATCCTGGGGGATCAGGGTTGTCATGTTCTGAGGTTGCCAGAAACTATTCTCTCCCCGATAAGAGGAGATTCTAGTGGCACTGTGAGCTAGCTAAAACAGAAAGGCTAACATTCTCGGTGGGGGTGCTCAGTGCCAGTCTGCCACCAATCCTACAGTTTATGTTATCCGATTGTGCAGATCCTGTATGGGTAATATAGGAACTACACGACAACCATGGTGACTGAAAAAACGGTATCCTCAGGACAATACCTGGCTGGTGAGACATACACAGTCCTCAATGCTGATAAGCAGGCTAAGGTCCATCCCATGGAGATGGTGTACTTAGAATGGGGAGGGGTTGCTGGTCAAAAGAACTTGGTGGTATCCTCTGTAATTCCTGTAGAATGTCTGCTAGGCAATGATCTGGAGTCCTCAGCATGGGCTGAGGTCAAAAGAAAAACCCATGCAGTTATGCCGGGTATTCCTGAATGAGTGTGTGTGAAAACCCTAGCACAATGCAACACCTAGGATGAAACACAGGAGTTGGAGCCTGGAAGACTGGCCAACCCTCCAAGAGAAAAGGCAGGAAGACTGGGAAACCACCTTCAAATCAGCCACAAGCTCAGGTACCCTCTTCTCAGGGAGAAGACCTGTCAGCCACAGAGGGAACTGAACCCCCGGAACTTGGGCCTTACAGGGCTGAGCTCCTGGGTTCAGGGGTACCCTCTCGGGAAGAGCTGTGCCAGGGGCAGAGGACCTGTTCCACTCTTGAAATCCTGAGACAGCAAGCGGCTGATCAGGAAAAGGAGATGTCAGTGGCTCCCCCAGAACCTATTAGGTTAGTCTCATCCCCTTTCGTTTGGGAGGGGGTTATGTAGGAAAGTGCCCTTTTTACATCATCACCCCCCATTTTTTAGCTGGTATTTGATGTGATTTTGACTAGAAGTGCGCTGGTTTCCTACTAACCAGATCCCCAGTGCCAGATCTCGTTCCCAAAACTGTGCAATTGCTTTCCCCAATTGGCAATACCTTCAGTACCCTCTGTAAGTCCTTAGTAAATGGTAACTAGGGCCTGAGTCACTACAGAGAGTCCAGAGGGCTGCAGCACGAACTGTACCACCCTAAAAGACCCCTCACCAAGCTCATGCAAACTGCCAATGCAGGCTGCATGTCTTGGTGCAGACAAAAGTGAAAACACGACATGACACACATCCCTGTGTGCAATGTCCCCTAACACTGCATGCAATATTTGTAAGTCACCCCTACAGCAGGCCTTATATCTCTAAGGCAGGGTGCCTTATATTACATGTGAGGGCATATCTGCATGAGCAGATATGCCCCTGTGTTGGTCAGTTCAATTACTGCCAGTACAAGAGAACAGGAAAGCCATTTTAAAACATGTGCTGTGCACTGGTGAAAACAAGTTCCCCAACTACATGATGGCTTCACTGAAAAGAGGGATGTTTGGTATCAAACATCTCGTATTAATAAACCCACGCTGATGCCAGTGTAGGATTTAATAATACGTGCACCCAGAGGGCACCTTAGAGGTGTCCCCTGAAAACCTACCAGCCCCTGGTGTTGACTGACTGGCTTTCGTCAACCCGCTACCAGAGACGAGTGTCTGACCCCCCAAGGGTGAGGGCCTTTGCTCTCGGGAGGCCAGAAACCAGGCCTACTTGGTCAGGGGGTGTTTTAACCTCCTCCCACATGATGACCTGCAAATTAACATTCCAAGGCAGGGGAGCTTTAAAGCACCTACTGCCTTTGTTATGTGAATCTGGTTTCTCTCACAGAAGAAGAAGCCAACCCCCTTTGTCCAGAGTCGTTTGGCACCTGGACAGGCGGGAGGATGATCTAGTAAGATAGGCGTGTCCACCCTCATGAATGAATGAAATGAAATTTGTACTTGTAAAGTGCACTGTTACCCTAGGGTGTCCTGGCGCTGTACGCATACCGCTGTGGAACCCTTCCTGTCTTTTCCCTGTGAAATGTCCACTCCTGGGCACCCCCAAGGTGAAGCCAGGCATCCCAGCGCTGGTGGGGCCGTTGTGGAGATTAAGCAAGCTATTGCCCAGAGTTGCAGAGTGGGACCCATGATTAGAATAGGCACCGAGGCGAGAATTATCAGGTCCGAGGAAATTGAGCCCAAGACCCGCCGAGGCGGGAATTGAACCCTGGTCCCGGGCCAGATCTCTGCATCAGGGTCTGCCGCTCTAACCATTGAGCCACACTTCACCCCAAAGGTGGACTACCTGAAGTGGACGTGACTTTTCAAAGTTAGTCATATTGGTGATGGCAAAATTATGAATGAATTATGGGAGAGGGTTATGGCCACCTCTCCCAGGAAGTGGTCATATAGGGGGCGAAGTGACCCCAAGGGTAGGTAGCCCATTGGCTACTACCCTACACTCCCCTAATACCCCTAAATTCAGTATTTAGGTACCCTTAAATTCAGTATTTAGGGGAACCCTGGCATCAAGAATCATATCCTGCCAACCAAAAGAGGAAGAAGGACCAAAGAGCCCCGAAAAGCAAGATCTGTGGAAGAAGCAACTGACTTGGTGAAAACCCTGCTGCCCAGTCTACTGTTCCCGATTATTGCACCAAAGTTGACTCATCTTGCAAGCTGCTGTGCCTCCTAAGGCCTGGAAGGACTGCCAGTATCTGCCAAGACTAAATACTCCTGTGGAGCAGTGGAGCTGCTTCCCTGCATCCTGCAGGCACCCAAAGGGACGTGAGATGATGCTGGACTTCCAAACCCGACACCGGAAAGCACCACTGCACTCGTGCCACCTAGCCCAAGCTGAAGTGGGTCAACGGTGCCATCATGGTCCCCAGCCCTCCACAGACAAAGCCTACCCTGAACTTGCCCACTATCCTTTATTGGACTGGCCCCTTTCACAGAGCAGCTCTGTCTGGGAGCTGCTGACCGATGGTCAGGGGTTCGAGGCCCTCCTCCACCTGCAGGCTCCTGCCTGCGCCCAATCCGTGGTGGTCTAGTGGCAGAGTGTCATTGCTCTGCTGCTAGGGCTGCCCTTCTGTCTCTCTTTCTGCTTTTTTACTGTCTTTCTTTCTGCTTTTTTCGCTCTCTCTTTCTGCTTTTTTGCTGTCTTTATTCAGCTTTTTTCATTCTCTCTTTCTGCTTTTTTGTTGTCTTTCTTTCTGCTTTTTTCACTCTCTCTTTCTGCTTTTCTCTTCCCTTTTGTCATTTTTCAGCCTCTGCCTTGGACTTTCCTCTTTCCACTTCCCGCAGTTTTTCCCCTTTGTCGCCCCTGCGATCCCCCGCCCCACTCTAGTATCCCTTCTCGCTCCCGCGTTTTCCCGCCTCCCAGCTGTCCGGCCCCCACAGCACTACTTAATGGTGGCTGCGCGCAGCGAGCACGCAGTTGGCGTGCCAAAGGCAAGCCCGTCTGAACCCGTCCGTGCCTGGACTGTGCCCACTGCCAGGGACCCTGGTTCCCTTCCACCGATGTGATGCCAAGGCCCGCCTCGCCCTCAACCCTGGACGCCAAGCTGCCTGCTATCTAGCGTCACCGAAGAAGACCCATGGGCCCTTCACCTGCCAGAACTGCAACTGCGCTTTTGCCCACGCCAACACGCCAACACGCCAGCTCCACTCGCTACCCAGCCGACCAACAGCGCACCCGACCGGCTCAACTGCATCCTCCTCAACGTGCGATTCCTCTACAAACATGCCACAGAAATCTGGGACCTCCTCAACGCCACCTCCCCTGACATTGCTTTCCTCACGGAAACCTGGACTAACCCCTGCTCCGGACCGGACATCACCATCGCTATCTACGACGGCTACAAAATCACCTGCAAGGACTGTCCTGACTGCCCAGGAGGAGGCATCACCATCCTCCACAAGAACACCCTCCGACTAACCACGACTCTAACAACCCAACGAAGACCATGGAACACCTCCACTTCCAGACCAACCCCAACACCATCCTCCACAGCACCCTCGTCTACAGGCCCCCGGGACCTCAACTGCCGTTCACCAATGCCATCATAGACCTCATCACACCCCAGACTCTTGCATCCACCGACTATATCCTACTAGGAGACCTCAACTTCCACATGGACAGCTCCAGCGACCAGAACACCGCCTCCCTACTGGAGAATCTCACCAACATCGGGCTCAAGCAGCGAGTCACCGCACCAACCCACACAGCCGGACACATGTTTGACACCGTCTTCTCCACCAGCAGGAACATCAGCTAAAGCCACACCACCAAAATCACCTGGACCGACCACCACTGCGTGCATTTTGCCTTCGCAACTCCCTCCATACACCACCGCCCTCACCGTCCCCCTGTCACAGTTGGTTCAAGGCCACCGAAGAACTGCTCATGGACTCCCTCAGCACAACCACACTACCAACGCCAATGGACGCCAACAGCCCGCACGCAACCTCCACCAATGGATCTCCAACTGCGCCGACACTCTGGTACCCCTCAAGGAAAGACCAGGCAAGAAATATTCCAAGAAAGCCAGCTGGTTCACTCCCACCCTCTACGAGTCCAGATGCACCTGCAGACGAATCGAGAAGAGATGCAGGAACAACAAAACCCCGGAAACCCACGCTACCTTCAAATCTGCCGTCAACGCACACCACCTCCTCCTCAAAACCACAAAGAAAACGGCCCTCCAAGATATAATACGCACCAACGCACACAACAGCAAATAATTCTTCGCCATCGTCAAGGAGTTAGCCAGGCCGAACAGTGAGACCACAGACGTCCCTTCCTCCCAAGACCTCTGTAACAAACTCGGTATCTTCTTCCACCACAAGATCATACAGATCTACGACAGCTTCAACACACCAGACCCTGCCCCTACACCCGCCACCACCACACGCAACCACGCCGCACCCCATCAGACTGTGCTCTGCTGGACCCCGCTCACGAAAGAGGTTACACTCAAGACCATGAAGAGCATCCACTCAGGAGCTCCGTCGGGTCCTTGCCCTTACCACATCTTCCACAGAGCAGCTGCCGCCATCACCCCCAACTTCGCCACACCTGCTCCACCGAAACTGCCACCTACCCCGACAACTGGAAAACACGCAAAGATCAACCCCCTGCTGAAGAAGCCACATCACGCAGCACCTCCGACAATTCCACTGAATCCCAGTCAACAAGAGAATCACCTTCAAGCTCCTCACATATGCCTACAAAGCTCTCCATGACGAAGGACCAGCATACCTGAACCACTGCCTCGCATTCCATGTACCGGCCAGACAAGTCCATTCTGCCCAACTCGCCCTAGCCTCCGTCCCCAGGATCCACAAGACCAGAACCAGTGGAAGTTCATTCTCCTACCTTACCGCCAAGACCTGGAGTACCCTGACCCAATTCAAGAAGGACCTCAAGACCTGGCTCTTCGACTAATCCTACACCCAGAGGGATCACACCCACCCCCATCCCCCAGCGCCTTGAGACCCTTATGGGTGAGTAGCCGTGCTTTAGAAGCCCCTGATTGATTGATTGACTGTGGACTTCCTGACGCAGCCTGCAGCCTCTGTTTGCAGCCCTCCTCTACCCCGAGTGCTCCTGGTGATGAAAATCTGACGCTTGAAGACACCTCTGCACCCGTCACCCCTGGCCCATGGATAAGGGGAACAAAGGTGTCCCCACTTCCCCAAGCATCGTCAGACCTGAGCTCCCCTTGTTCTTCAGACCGCCTGGCTGCAAGTCCAAGCCTGCAGCCTCTTTTCGACCGGACTGATCCCCATAGGATAACATTGGGCATTCAACACTAAAAACCACCTCTGCACCCAGCTGCCCCAGTGCCACCCGAGAAGGCCTGTTGGTGCTGCTTTGGACCTTGCCCCATGCTCATCTTAAAGTCCAGGAGATTGGTCCCGTAAGTCACCTCGAAGTGCCCAAATGCAGTACATGTTTTTCCCCCATAGGATAACATTGGGCACCCGATGCTGAAAAGCACCTCTGCACCTGGCCGCCCCAGTGCCGCCCGAGGTGACCTGTTAGTGCTGCTTTAGACCTTGCCCCAAGCTCATCTTAAGTCCAGGAGATTGGTCTTATAAGACGCTCTACTGTACTTGAATGCCGTACTTGTTTTTCCTCCGATAGGATTACATTGCAGCTTCTGAAAAATGCACTGTCTGCTTTTTAAATGCAAAAGTATTCCTCTTGAAAAACATGCTTACCTGATTGTATTGATTCTGGTGCCTAAACATATATAAAGATATGGAATATTTTTATAAATTGGTGTGGATCTCTTTATTGATTCATGTCCATTAATTATTGACTATTGTGTGTATTTGCAGATGTCTAACACTCCTCACTGATAAGCCTAAGACTGCTCAACCACACTACCCCCTAGAAGCGCACCTTGGGATTTCTAGAGCAAGCCCTTATCCACTGGTAAGGGAATACATGGACTGTTTGCAAGGTATACCTCTTTTTGGTATACCATATAAAAAGCCAGCTTCCTACAGTTATTCTAACCTTTGTTTTTTTCCGAGAATTTCTATGTTTTTTTAATGAAAAGATATAATTACAATTCCTAACTATAACCTCACGTCAACCTTTAGTTTTTACAGTGAATTTCTAGATTTTTTTTAGCATAAAGTATTATTCTATTACCATACATAAAGCCAACCCCACACCATGCACGGCCAGGCCCTGCGTCCATTTTCCGTGGGCATGCAAATCCCTGCCGCGCATGGCTTGTGTGCTGGCAGCCAACCCCCCCCCCACAGCAGGCCAGGCCCTGTGTCCAACTCATGCGGGGAGCCAACCCCCACTGTGAACGGCCTTGGCTATTCACAGCGTGGTGTCCAGCCCCTTGCAGGCATGCAGCCCCACGCTATGCACTGCCTTCGACTGTGTGGGATGCGAGGTTGGCGAGAGGCCAGACCCCTGTGAGCACACTGCCTCCCAGCTGTGGGCAGTGTTAGGTTGGGCACAAGGCCTGGTCTCCAGCAAGGCCCTGCTGCCAACCCCCTACAAGTGCCCCAGCTACTGCAGCACATGGCCTTCGGGCGGTTGGTCTCTCTGGTCCTGGGCACATAAAGGCAGACTTACTGACTTTGTCAAAGAGTCACAACACCAAAATATTAAAAGTGGCCAATAGTCTTCATCAAAGGGTGAGCATATCAATATATAGGGCAGATCTATCATCTTTGTCGAAAAAATCGCCAATATTTTTAATAAAATGTATATTTCAGTAATACACATAGTGCAGTGTTTAATAATAGTGATTATAATGAAAATGTTTAATAAAGTTTTAATTAAAATAACATGTATGCAAGTCTTTTCAACTTAGTATTTTTGTGGGCTGAAAAATGTTAAAAGAAAGACTCAAGATATATTGTTCTTTTTTTTATTTCAATAAAACCAACATGTCTCTACGTTTTTCTTATAACATTTTTCAGCCTACAAAATACAATCACAAAAACAACCACAAGAGGGATTTTCATTCCAGCTGAAGAGCATAGAGCTTCAGCTAGCAATCCTTTACAAAAATAAGGCAAGTTCTCCTCGGGTCATGGATGCAATGACCCAGAATACGTATAGTTTTTTTTTGTTTAATTTTGATGGAGGGCTACTGCACTTCATGCAGCCTCCCAAAACATTTTAAAAAATTGGTGGTATCAAATCCCCTTTTTGGTACACCAACACGGACTAAAAATAATTATATAAAGCCTTTGCAGGGCATTATGAGGCGCTCCGTGGGAGTAGAAGTGAATATTAAATGAGCGGCTACACCGCTCATTTCATGTTCAGTGCTATGAACATTTTATTTTTAAGCCAGTGTGGGGAACACACTCCCGCCTTCCAAGTGTCTTTGTTATTTTTTAACTTAGCAGTGCGGGCAACCCACTCCTTTTTTATTTTAATGTAGGCAAAGCGGGGAGCCCACTCCCATGCTGCCATGTCTTTTTAGGTCGAGCATTTGAGACCTCTTATATATACTTTAGTATATACTTATATATATATATATATATATATATATATATATATATATATATATATACGTCATTGTGGGCTCACAGCCCACCCACTGCTTTCATTTGTCTGTTTCAGTGTCCTTTAAAAATCCTTGCTTGCTAGTGGTCAATCCTTCCTCTTGTCCCTCCTTGTTCGCTTTCATTTCCTCCCACTTGGAGCTTTGACCTAGTATGGTATCCTTAAGCTTTTGGGAAACTAGTTTTTTAGGTCGAGCATTCAAGACCTCTTGTATATACTTTAGTATATACTTATTATATACTTATATGTGTATGTACTTTGTGGGCTCTGGAGATCAGCCCTAGGTCTTGTCTGCTTCCGCTTAGGGGCTTTTTTTCTGTTCAACTGCCTATATTTAACTTTCTTGATAGAAAACGACCAGCATAGGTCAGTAAAATACCAGAATAACTTTAGCATTCTCTAGATTCCAGTCCATAGAAATTGTCTTCCACGAGCACCCGTAGACAATAATATTTTTTTCAAATCTTGTATTTTCAGTGATATGACCACCGAAGGCCCTGATTTTATATTAAAAATAGAGCTTTGGACTATACCATTTCCCGCTGAAAGGCATTATTTCTCTCCATGTGTTCCCATACCTGGCGTGTCACGCAGTTTGGTGCTTACTTTCCCTCCATGTTAAACAACAGTAAATGTTTCAGCACCCAGGCTAATGTGCTGCATAGCTAAATACATATAAGGTCCAAAAGGCGAGACCGATTGCATTGCAAATGCTTGTTTTAGTTGTACTGTTTGCCTGTGTTCATGTTCTGCACCCGTAGCTGCTTGCATTTAAATGCAGCATTCTTCCCTCACAACTCCTTCCATGTTGCTCTTCACACAAATGTTCCTGTTTTCACATGATTAGCACAGTGCCGGATCAAAGACATTGCACTTCAGGTGTGAGCAGGGGCCCGCTTCGGGATACCACACCTTTTCTTGATTTATGCATGGCACAGTGGCCGCTTCAGCCGTCCCTCCACCCCATAAAGAGAAAAAAAAAGTTGGCAAAATTAAACCTAGTTTTTATTATTTCCTAGCAGTCAAGAGGTTAACACCCCACAGATGATCCCGATTGCCGTAGAGCTCAGCGCTGGGGAGAGGAGTGATTTTATCGTATCTTTATGCATTCCTTCGCTCCGATCAAGCGTGCACTTACAGTGCCCCTGGGGCACAAGCAGGGACCGACTTGAGGGCTCCTGTATCAGCAAACATTCCAAGGTCCCCCCAGGGCACCAGCAGGCCTCCACTCTAGTTTTGGAAGGGTGGTAAATAAAGCCTTGCACCCTGATTGGTCCCGGCGTTGCCACATGGCCAGCATTATCGTCTGCATGCCACACACTGTGTTGCTGAGCCGCAGCTCTGGCTCTATCACCAGCTTGTTTAGGACTTGTGCTCTGCTTATCTCCCTCTACCATTTCCATTTCACAGGATCAGAGATGCTACTTGGCAACAGGTGAGGCATTTCAGCCGTAACCATACGGAGAACTTTCAAGATAGTTTATTCATTTACTTTTGGTGAAGATGTGATTTAAAACATTAAAGATCTTGCATTGCACTTGCAATTTCAAATATACAAAATTAGTAAAGTCCTGTGCCTTAGAGTCTAGGCCCTTTGTAGCGTGTACTTGGTGGAATAATCTTTTTACCATATGGGCACTTTGTAGGGCTCCCCTTCGCAACTCAACTACCTGTTGTCTATAACTATTCCAAAAAATCAGAAAAATAAGGGGAGAAAGAGGGATATGCTAGGTCCACCCTCCAAAAATGATCAAGAATTACAAAACACCGAAATCTCGGTTATGGAAACCTAGCCAGTTTTTTCAGAAAATTAAATTTACTAATATAAGATTCAGAAAAAATAGTTAGTAAAGGAAAAATGTCCTTTCTTGAGTCCCCTCACTCACCATGGTTTCCCATGGTGACATGCTTCATCATAGGGGCCATCCCATCCCGCTACGGGCTGAGGCGTGCTACGACTTGCGACACTACGTAGGAGCACTACTTGTGAGTGACTATGTGTGGTGCAGTGATGGGGGTGGAGTGGGTGAGACTAAAAATATCATGGTGAGTGAGGGGACTCAAGAAAGGACATTTTTCCTTTACTAACTATTTTTTCTGAATCTTATATTAGTAAATTTAATTTTCTGAAAAAACTGGCTAGGTTTCCATAACCGAGATTTCGGTGTTTTGTAAGTCTATAACTATTCAACATGTTACCTGCTTGAATAAATCATCTTTAATTACATCCTACCTGCGTGGACCTCCTCACTACACACTTCCTATTTCAAATACTTGTTTTTTACTGTTTTGCTGCCTTTCATCCTCGTTTCCACTTGCCTCGTGTGCACTGGAAAAGGGGAGTGAGGAAAGTATTTAATGTTCTTTGCTGACCTCTTGTGGCTGAAGTTAATATGACATTATGTACACATTTTAACTTTTAACTGTATCAGGTCCGTGTGGCTTCTTCCCCTCCCCCTCCCCTGTCCATTTTCCTACGTCCCTTCCCATCTCTGCATGGGGCATTATGGTTACAATCGAAAATCTCAAACGCCCACATTTAAACATTTATATTTATCCAAGCAATTATACTGCCACGTTGTTATATTTGGCATCAAATATGTTTTCACATGCGGCCTCTTTGATATCACTGAATAACTCATTTATAACATCACCTGGCACACCATTGATGGCATCTCTACAAACGAAGGTTCCTAAGAAAAAAAAAATATTGGCATTTACCCACATGTTCTAAAGTGTGGACTTCGTATCTTGCCTCACCTAGGGTAGGCTCAAGTATATTAACTGTAACTTAATTTTAGATACCCCTGTATGTTGAAGAAGATTATTCCTGGAGTATTCTGCTGCCATTTTTGCCCTTGATTATCGCTCTCTACAAACACATGGGCAGTGGTATGCAACAAGAAACAAGGTTGTACAACTAGCGTGTATTTTTCCAAAACAGCGTTGAGTGTTAACTCTTTTGTTTACCCTGTACGTCTCTGACAGTACAATGCACAAATCCACTCCACACCACACAATTCCACAACTAACAATTCCAATCCAACCCACATCGTTCCACTACACACCACATATATACACTCCATAATTCATGGGTAAAATAGATTGTCATTTACAACAGCTATAGCTCTAACTCAGGTAAATGCATATTTCATTGCATTTCCAATGCTTGTTTTTTTCAGGTAGGTAGAGCAGGGAGCCCACTCGTGTGCTGCCATGTCTTTTGTTTTATTTTAATGTAGGCAGCGCGGGGAGCGTACTCCCATGCTGCCATGTCTTTTTAAAAAAAAAAATATTTATGGGGACCATAGGGAGCTCACTCTTGCGCTGCCATGTCCTTTTTTATTTTCTTGTAGGCAGCATGGGAAGCTCACTCCTTTGCTGCCATGTCCTGCCATGGGCTGGTGGGGAGACCCATGTCCCCTACCAGCTCCCCAAGCACCCTTCTTGGTGCTGGGTGAGCTGGCTTCTCTTGTTTGCTCCCTGGTGGAAGCAGCTTTTCTGCTGCTCCTGTCGGGGGAACAAACCTCAATTCCCTGCAAGCTAGAGCGTGGGCTGAGAAAAAAATATTCTGATCCAGCTTGGGGGAGGCTTTCTGCTCCCGCTGGCGGGATCACTGCAGTCTCGGGGAAAGGGGGCTAACTGTATTCTGGGGATTAGGGTCCCTGGGACACTACTTCACAAGGGCCCCAGGGGATGGGTCCCCGGGACTGAAAGCCGTTTTGACACCGAGCCCTGGCTCACACTGGGGGTAATTTTTTTAAAAACAGAAAAATGGTTGATTGCAATTTTTTTACCTCGATCCAGAGGGAGTACGGCCTGATCACTGTAAAAAAAAAAAATTATTTGGCTGGGGGGGGGAGGGGGGTCCTCTGGGACTTGGGGGGTACAATATCCCTACCCTGCCCCTTATGCCATTGTTTAAGATTAAACCCAGGACAGGGGACTAAGTCCCTGAGTCCTGTAATGTCTGCCTGCACCATTTTGCACCAAATTAAACTGCCCTAATCAGCCTGCCAGTGTGGCGCCCAGCAGCATGGCATAGAGGCAAACAACCTCTCTCTGAGCACTGAAATCTACAAAGCTCCGTTCAAGGACTCTCACCAGCAGTCCTCTGCAGCTGCTGCAGCCTAAATTAGTAGTACTGTCGCCCAGTGGCCTCCAGCCTGCGCCTACCATTATCACCGCTTGTTTTATCTTCAATAATAGCCTTAAATTCAGTGGAAATAATGAGTAGGCAAACAGTAATTCCTTTGACCACTTCAGAAGAAGAGCATTCACCCACAATCTTCTTGATTCCAGAGGTGGGAGCAGAACCTCGGAAGAAGAGAGTACGTCTTAGATGCAAAACGGTCAATGGATGGGGTGCAAAATGTATCAGTAGGAAGGCTGCCTTCAACAGAGTCAGATTCTGAGATGAAACTACACCCTGCTTAACAGATCTGCTTCCACATTGTCTGAACCCTTAATGTGCACTGTCGCAATTGAGAGAAGATGTTCCTCTACCCACAGACCTAGGGAATATGGTATCTCATTCAGGGATTGAGAGGGCATGCTGCCTTGATGGTTGATGTAGGCTACTGTGACCAAATTGCTCTTCGTCACCAATATATTGTTAAGGAGCAAACGAGGTTTGAAGTGGAGCAGAGCTCTGAACACTGCTGTTAACTCCCTCCAATTTGATGTTCTCACTGACTGTGACCTAATCCATTCCCCCTGATATGACTGGCATATGTTGTTAGTGCCAACGGTGGAGCTGTCTGAAAAGGAATCCCCAGGATACCAGCCACCAGTGAAGCTTCTTCCTTATATCCTTATATAATTTTTTTAATTTTTTAATTGGAGGCATAAAACCAAATATAATAATCCACATCAACTCGTAACTCATAATTACATTGAGCAAAGATAAATACACCTCAACCATGTAGCCATTTATTCCTATCATCGGCATATGCGCTTTAGCCAACATTTTTTATAAAGCGAGTGAGTGAACAAAATAAATGATGCTTATCAATCTGCACATGCCTATAATCCATTAATAAAATAATTATTATTTATCTTCTCATTAATAAATATCAGGATATGCTCTTAAAGTACTAAAGTGCCATAATACCTTTCTATTCAACAAACAATTCATTCCATAATTTAAAATACCTTTAGCTTGCTCCTACCCTTTATTCATGTAATCTGTTGAGTTGTCATTCTCCTAACATATTCTTGTGGTAATCTATAAACTAAGGAATTCATTGCTCCTTTTTTGTAATATTGATGAAAGTGCTACCAAGATTGAAACATAAATCAATGTATGACACTGGCAAAATATATTCTCAAATTTGCCTAATAACCCAATAAGGGTATAATCCAATTTTGAGGAATTTGACTTGATAATAGACCTTCTAGATATTCAAATATGATATGCCAAAATGTATTTAATCTATATCATCAGATAATAGGGAACTGAGTAGCTACTTATATAGATTCCCATCTAAAGCACTTCATTGAGCTTTCCGAGTAGATTTTGCTTATATAAGCAGGAGTACAATAAATCGGCCATTTAGAATAACATTTTATTTTTCCCAAATTTGCACCTCTAAGCTCACCTCTAAGTTTCCTAAAGGTAGTGGAGTGCTTCCAATCTAAATATCTTATGCAGCTTATCTTCCAGCTCAGCACCAAACAACATGGAACCTTCAAAAGTAAATGCCGCCAATCTCTGAGCTGAAATTGTGTTGCAATCCTTCAGAAACAGATTATCTATTGCCGCTATAGAAGCTCCAAATGACAAACCTGCTGCTCTTACAGAATCAAAGGCAATATCTGACAGGAACTCAGCTTGTTTCTCCTTATTCTCCAACAAGCTAGTGCATTCATGGCCCTCTTCAATTGTCTCTTGAACTTTTTTACAATTGAAAGGACTGTGCAGTATAGGCTCCATTCACCCCAGAAAGCAAAGCCAAATGTGATCCAGATTATACCTTCATAAGGACAGCATCTACTTTTTTTTCAATGGGTCTTTGAGGATGTTATTTTCAGCCATTTGAAGATCTGCCCACAAGGCTTGCCACCAATGAATCCACATGAACTGTAAAAGACAAGTCTTTAATGGCTAGTAAAGGATATAATTTCCCCATAAATCTTGGAAAATTAATCCGGTCAGGGTTTTTACATTCACTCAGTAGAACATTCATCATGTGTCAATGAATAGGCAATCCAACACCCTGTTTTTTTTAATTGCCAGAACACAATGTCTCTGGAGAAACCAGCCACCTCCTCCAGACAGAATCCCATGTTCGCTCTAACGTAGCTCAACACCTCTGGTAATAACTCCTTTGAGATATATTGTCCCTTTTGCTCAGGCACAGAAGCACAAGCATCCTCAGATCAATCTGGCTCAGATAAGTCAGAGTACCTAGACTCCTGTTCAGAAGCTTTTGATCCCTTTCTTCTTCATTAAGGAAGATAATGTCTCTGGGTTAACCTTTAATCCTTTTGTCTTCCTTTTCGCCATCCCTCCTCTTCTTGGTAGGAGGAGAAGAGTGAGAGGAACCATTCAAGAACAAAAGAGGTGAAGAACAATCACTCCATTTTCCAGCAAGCTTCCCCATTATTGCAACACGAAATACCCTTCAATTCAACCATAATCACTCAGCATCTTACCTTTGAATGTAGCATAAAACTACTTCACCCGCGCTTTCTCCCTCACACCAAAATTAAAGTAAGTATGGGCATGCATAAACCGACCCAGTTTTGCGCATGCTCAAACCGACGAAGTTTTGCTCATGTGCTTACAGTTAATCCCCACTCCTTCTCCCACCGACAATGCAATGAGGTGGTCAACGCTGAAATGAAAATACGCGCAAGCACAATCCACCTGGTTTCACGCCTGCATGGACATAGATCAGGCTCGCTCTTATTTCCTGATTGATAACAAGCATGAATCGGTCCATTTCAAAAACACCGCATTTCGAAAAGTCTGACCACTTAGGGAACTGCTGAACCTTTCAAAAATCCAGGCAAGGCACGTCTTCCCCCAGTTGAGACGCACTCGCAGTAAAATGGCAACACCTTACTTGAGATAGACTTGGGGACCCCTTCCACCATTCCCCACCATTAGTTGCTCCAAGGTAGGCGCTCACCATTTCCCCAAGGCCAGCAGGGGGAGAAATATTAGAGCCCAGCTAAAACTTCTGCCTCCCTGTTCCTCATCCCTTTTTGCAATATGAAACAAAACAAGAAGCACTCTGGAAAGCAAACTTATATTGCATCCAGCTGAGGATGAGTGGGGTTAACATTTCCTATTTTTTCTCTTACCCTGCAAATGGTGACGTTTCTCATCATGTAATGATTGGGACAAGGACGAGGGACATAGAGATAATGCTCAAATCACATAGTATTTTTTCAGAATTTAAACATTTTCAGTTCTAATTATTCACAGCAAAAACATTCTTATTACTCATTCTTGTGATTCTTATACCAAGCACTGGCAACCCGTCTGGCTTGTTTTAGGGGTATGTTCATTGTTGTGTTATAAATTTGGATGCAACAGAAAAAAACTAACAGAGAGGCACCCAAGTTTTGGTTTTTGCTTTAATTTACTCATGAAGAAGCATCACTCAAAGTGTCACACATTTGGCCGTAGAATGTCACTCATTCGCACACTGAAGCCACATGTTGGGACGAAAAAGTCCCCTGCATGATGACGGACATGCACAACTGCCCTGAGTGTCCAAGCTGCATGGATATTTGGACCGCTGGTTATGATTTTTTGGTCGTGGGCAAACATGGATTATAAGTATGTGCTATGACCTAGGTTTATCCCACCATAATGCGGTCTTGGTTGGACCAAGAGGGGTACACCAAGCACTACTGTAGTGATGGTAGAGGGCTACTGCCTCTACCTGGAGTTAAGTGGCACAAGCAAGATGGTGGCAGCATAACCGTTTTGTGTTCAGTAGTAATCAGTAGTGTGAAAGGCCTTTTAATCTGTGCCACTGGAATGGTGCCTGCTGACCCACTCATGAAAAGTACTGTGGTTGTGTACTGAACACACCCTTGACCTGCATGGGTTGTGTGTAGCGCTGGGCAGCTAGTGTGCAGGTTGGGAAGCATGTGTGTGCTTGTGTATGGTACATGACATGGAGGCCTGTGGCTTCCATTTTGGAAACTCAAGGCTGAAGAGGCCAGGAGAGGTGAGGACTGCAACTACCACATGAGATTTGCACTGCCAACATTCCTGAGGGCTGTGGTGGGAGTACACACTGAAGGAAGGGGATCAGAGCATCCTCTGTGCACATCGCAGGTCACTTTGATTCCAGAATCAAATGGGGAATAGCCTCCCTCACTCGACAGGGACAGATGGACTCAGGGATACCACCCAAGACAACTCCAGTGAGCCAACCTTAAGAGATTGTGGTTATTTAGTGTGTTGCCTCCATGCTTTGTGTGCTCACATTAAAATATTCAATCAATCAATCACAAGCCATAAAAAGTCATAAAAGCAACATAGAACAATGGTAACATAACTAATAAAATTAGTATAGGTAGAAAAAGATACAATAATGAATATACACTCAAGCATCCTAAAATCTAGTTAAAAAACAAACAGTATTTCATCATTTTGTTTACAGGCAGTGCAATACATAGGGAGACTTCAAGAATTAAAAAAGTAAAATGCTTGTGCATGGTGATTTTAACGGGAATACTGTTGTGGCTTTGAGGTCTTGGCGATTTGTCAATGCATGGAGGCTATGTCTTTCTCGCAAGCGCTTTCCACCGTATCAGCCAAGCTTGCCCCAAATACTTTGCTATGCAACAGGATAAAAAAGGTCTAGAATCTGACTTAAAAATACGGAGTGCAACATGGTGCTCCCGTGTACCAAGTTGCCGGCAAATCGGGCTCAGCCATTTTCTCCGTAATGTTTTATACGCTGGACAGACAAACAGTAAATGGGCAACGTTTTCCACAGGGGCTTGGCAACTAGGGCAATGTTTTCCGTTAGTTACGGACCATTTTGCTATCGCTTCACCCACTGGGAGAGAGCCATACCTAAAATGCATATAGAGTATTCTGTCTCTGGGTTCTTTAATTAGGTCAAGGTAAGGCTCACAGTATCTACTTTGTTTGTGGGAGTAGAACTCAGTTGTCAGTTTACCCACATTAGGTCTGCTGATCGCTCGTTGATCCACCCATTCCCAGTACAGGCGTTTAAGATCCTCTCTCCTTGGGGGCTCCTGGCTAGTCCAACAACCACAAAGCCCAATTGCAGATAGCGTTTTCTTAATATCACGTAACCAACCTATTTTCCCCCCAGTGTCGAGGCTGATAACCTCAGTAAGGGCCTCTGCGTAGGGAGAAAGCTCAGGGGTCCTCCTAATGCAAACCCAAAAAAGCAGGGACGCAACCTAGCTACATCACTTATTGATCGCCTGCCCATATCCATTAGTAGCGGCGTGAGGGGGATGTATTTTGGTGCTGTAACTAGATCTCTTAGGAATTTATATTCTGATCTCCGGAGCTCGTCAAGATTATCGAATCCCCAGACTTCAGCTCCATAAAGGGAAGCGCTAACAGCCTTGGTGTCATATATCTGGAGGGCTGGAGCAACAGGCCTAGTATGGGAAAGACGATGTTCTCTTGCTATTGCACCAGCCATGCGCCTGTGGGCCATCAGCATCTTACCTAGGTGGGGTTTCCATGACATTTTATCAGAGAATCTTACACCTAGGTAATCAAAGGTGACGACCTTTTCAAGGGGAGTCCCACCTAAGAGAGGGCCATTCCTGCATGTTCTATGGGGTTAAAAGCCATAAATTTGGTTTTGTTAGCATTTATAACCAAACCCCGGTTCTCGCATAAAAAGATGGAATCTATCAGTTAGACGCTGTAAAATATTCCTTTATTCATTAAAGCAAGTATTTGGCAGGACAATCATCTTATTGCTGCTACTATGTGTATGTTGAGTCTTGAGCCTGTGTGCGCCTCACACATATCTTCTTGTCAGAACCTTTTTCAGAGGGCCACGCGGTAAACAGGCGTTACTGGGCCCAACCATGGAGGTGGAGGCCTTTCACTCGTAATGTCCCAGGGCTCGGCCTACTGTGGGCTCTGAGCAACTGGGCCAAGTAGCACTTAAGCACCTGACTCTCAGTAGTAGCGCAGCTAGAGAAGTCCCAGGCTTCTCGGGGAGGAGGTAGGTGCAGGGTGAATACAAGCTCACAACTCGAAATACATCCAACCACCACAACATATGATTGTCCAGTCAAGTTCTTGTTTTTATGGCAAAAGAAGTATTTGTCTACTAACACAAAGTACAATACAACACATTGCAAACAATATACACAGTCTTCATTAGGCAGGCATACTAGCGTTACCCGGGTCAGCTTTCGAGTCGCACTGCCCCTTCTAAGGATCGTAGTTATTCCCTATTTTTGTGTGATGTTATCCAAGCTAGGCCTCACTAGTGAGTGCAAGTCTTAGAAGTTCTACGATGGCTTAACAAAAGTCATTGTTTCCCTGTGCCATAGCACGTCAGTCTAAGCAATTTCCCCCACTGCCAGTCGTCCAGCTAATCAGTCTTACCTGCTCTTGCTGGAGTGGCAGATCGGAGTCCCCTGGCCTGCGTCTGCAGTGCAGCAGTGATCAAAAGTTGGACTGCTGTGGTATAAATGGCAGATGTCCGCTGCGCTTCTCTGGTCATGCAGTAAATCTCTCTCGGAGTCCGTTGGCAGGTCTTGGGTGACCAGATTCAGGGCCATGGTTCCGGGTGGCAGCCCTTCCACTTCACCATGGCCCCCTCCTGGCATACAGGGGTCATATCAGCATACACAGGGTGATGGCCCCTTTAAGGCTACAGCAGTACCCAGAGCAACGCCCCTCCTCTCGATATAGCACTGCACCACGGTGACAGCCCTCATTATATCACTCTTTACCGCTGCCCTTACATGGCATACATGGCGTCACGAATGGCACAAACAAGGTGACAGCCCTCTCAGGGTCACTGCACAGGGCGGCAGGCTTTATCTTGACACAGTGTGGCATCAAGGGATATGACCCTCGTTCTTCACTGCAGGCCGCCACCTGGCAAGGGGGAGGGTGTGAATTCTGTACACAAGCAGACAGCCCGATTGGTGTGACTGTGCCTACAGGCAGACAACCCAATCAATGCGGTGGTCCCAATGGATCGAAATCTCATACTTCCCCTCCCGAGATTCACTCAGCAGCATCCCCACTGGACCTTGCTCCCTCAAGGCAATCCACTTCTCCTCACAGGGTCTTGGGTCAGGCAGAAGCTGGTGCTTCAGGCTCCAAGCGAGTGTTCTTGATTCTCCTTGGTGATGTCCTCTCACCCAGCATGGGAGACTGGCAGACACTCAGTCCACAGTCCTGGTCACAACAAGCAGAACTCACGCTAAGCTTCTCCACACTGATAGACAGCTTCAGTTTGACATTTTGGGAGTCTCAAACTCCTTTTTTTATATTCCGTTTCCAGATACAATTGCGATTTAGTGTCTCTCACTTTGAACTTTGTGTTCTAGGTGTTACCCACTTTGAAGTGCCCATTGCTGTCTTGCTCTGCCTCCGGAGAGGAGTCTGTCACAGCAGGTTTATCTCCAAATCTAATGGCCCCAAACAAAACATAGTTCATGGGAGTAACTAGAGAATCACCCCTGGATGTCAGCCTCAATCATATGTGCATCAAATGGTTAGCAAGCCCCCAGCCCTACTGGTTATGATTTCCTTATCAGCCCCATCTCCCTCCTGAGATGTGCCCCGGCCGCTTTCACAAGTGATCTCTATCAGAATCAAATAGCCCATTTGAAGAGTACTGAAGAGCCTGGCTCTTCCTTCCTCCAGTATGATTCCCACCCAGCTCTCTGAAATGCAGCAATCCACAAATCTGTCTGGGGGGGGTGGGGGTCCTCCACATGTTCCTCCAGCAGGCCCTGGAGTTTCCAATATTGGACCCACAGGCCCTCATGCACCTTACCACCCAGAAGCACATGTCCATACCAGTGCGGTGGCTATAAATACGCATGCACTGCCTCCATGTACTGTAGCACTCACTGGCTCACGTACATACCAGTGTGGTGCACTAAAACATGCACAAGCTGTCTCTATGTACTGTAGCACACACTGGCTAATATACATAGCATTGTGGTGCACAGAAAACTGCATGTCTCCATGTACTGTACCACACATTGGCTCATGAACATAATAGCCCGGTGCACTCAAACAGACATGCACTGTCCCCATCTACTATAGCACACACTGGCTCACGTACATACTATTGTGGTACAGTCAAACATGCATGCGCTGTCTCCATGTATTGTAGCACATAGTGGCTCATGTACACACAACAGCTGAAATCATTATGCATGGGCCAGTAGGCCCCACTATCATGACATCAGTCTGAAGGGCTGGACATATTAATTGACTGGAAAAACAAGGAGAGGGGCTCGTCTATTCCAAAGGGACAGAGCACCAATTAACTCTAAAGTTAAAAATTAATATTCCCTTTGGAAATACTGTAAGCGATGCAACCACAAATATTCACAACAATCATTCACAATCTGCCACACTGTATCCGGTTAATACTCCACTCGGGATGTTAAGGCACTTATAAATATATTTAATAGACAATCCCACAATAATTCAATAAAAACATACAAAGTAAACAAATTAAAAAATACATTCAAAATATTTTAAAACCATTGTATATCACAATTTCATTATGTTTCCAACCTCCTGGAAAGGAATACAGTAAGACAGTTACATTTGTCTTATGGCTGTTAATTTGAAATAATAGACAGCACCCTACAGGGGAATTAATTTCCTGTCTTTGTGTTATTACTGTCTTTGCCAAATGTAACAAGACTTCCAGCGTTGACGCGTTTCGGTGGAATAACCTCAATCAAGCCACCTTCTTCAGGACAAAAGTTTGATTCAATCCTCTCCTTTCCGTTATCTCAACAAACAAATATTTTTGATTCTTTAAACGCCTATTGTAAAAGAAATTAAAAAAAGAAATTAAAAAAAAAAAAAAAAATATATATATATATATATATATATATATATATATATATATATATCTCACGCTCCAACTCCACCTCCATGTGAAACCAAAGAAAGAGGAGCGAAATATATATATATATATATATATATATATATATATATATATATATATATATATATATATATATATATATATATTATCTAATGGCGGTCGCCAGTAGATAGTTATAGTTAGGACCTATTATCCATAGGAAATCCGCGACATTCTATTTGCAATAACGTTGGCGCCGGTTGACGAATCTTCGCGAAAGCTTCCAACTTGTTGGGGCGCTCCGGTCCGCTCCTACCCTGAAAGTCTCGGGGTGATACGTCAAGCGGGGGCCGAGAAAAAAGGGGGTCCCAAAACGCGTTTTCCCCATTCATTTTTCCATAGGAACCTTTAGTCGCAGCTACAGCCCGAACTGCTGAACGGAATTACCCCAAATTTGGCAAAGAGGTAGCCCTTGGTTCAGACTGGTGCCTTTTGCTAAAATGGTGTAAATCCGTTCAGTAGTTCCTGAGAAATTCACAATTAAAATCACATATATATCTATGGGCGCGTCGGATCCGCGTACCCTCCCGATCACGAGCTGCATGCTAATTGGCTGTCAACACTCCAAATCAAGAAGTGTTGGCAGTCATTTTGTCCCTCGGTAGAACCGAGGGACAGAAACAAGTGCGCAAAGCGCAAAAGGGGCAGGGTAGAAACACCCTGACCCCTAGGTCTGCTCAGGGGGTCCCACAAGGACCCCTGGGCAGAAAAAGATTATTTTTTTTTAAAAATCGGCGGGATGCGCTTAGGGTGCGCGGATCCCGCCGAGAAAAAAGAAACAAGTGCGCAAAACGCACAAAGGGGGCAGGGTAGAAACACCCTAACCCCTAGGCCTGCTCAGGGGTCCCACAAGGACCCCCTGGGCAAAAAGCATTTTTTTTTTTTTTAAATCGGCAGGATGCGCTCAGGGTGCGCGAATCCTGCCGAAAAAAATCGAAGCGCGGTCTCCCGCGCTTCAATGTTAATTGGCCCTCGGGTGGCCCAAGTCCCGGGGGCATGGTGGGGGGATAATTTAATGTGTGGGGGCCTCAAAGGGCCCCCAAGCCCCGGGGACCGCCACCCCCGGGGCTTTTTAAAAATGGTGCGGGAGGGCTCTGAGCCCTCCCGCAGCCCCGAGGACCACCACCTCCCGGGGCTTTTTTTAAATTATTTTAACAACCTGTGTGGGGGGCTCCAGCCCCCCACACGCCCCGGGACCGCCACCTCCCGGGGCACTAACAAATTAAAATGGGGGTCCGTTTTGGACCCCCGAAGCCCCGGGACCACCACCTCCCGGGGCTGTGCTGATGTAGGGAGGGGGCCGCGCGGCCCCTCCTGGAGCCCTTGATGGCCCTGGGGACCACCACCCCCAGGGCCGGCTCCTGCAGTGTCCCGGGTGCCTACCCCGGGACACTGTAGTTTGCTATGGCAGGACGGGAGCCTCGCGGCTCCCGTCCTGCCATAGCAAACTGCTTTGGATATTGGAAGAGAGAGCAGGGAAACCTGCTCTCTCTTCCAATATCCAAAGCACATTGCTTTTCCATGTCAGCATGTCAGCTGCTCCCCATGTGGAAAAGCAATGCCGGCTCCCAAGGGACGTGGGGAGCCGGCGGGACTGTGGGGGGATTGGGGACCCCCCCACAGTCCCCAACGGAGAGGGCCAGCCCCGGGGGATGGGGTCCCCGGGGCAAGTAGTGGCCCAGGAGGGGGGCCACGCGGCCCCCCTCCCCAAAAAATAAAAATAAAAAAAATGGAAAGGCCGGCCCCGGGGGATGGGGTCCCCGGGGCCTTAAATGGCCAGAGGAGGGGGGCCACGCAGCCCCCTCCAAAGAATAAAAATAAAAAGGCCATGCCCCGGGGGATGGGGTCCCCGGGGCCAATACAGGCCCAGGGAAGGGGGGCCACGCGGCCCCCTTCCCGTTTTTTTTTTTTAATTAAAAATTTAAAAAAAGGGGTAAGGCCCTGGGGGATGGGGTCCCTAGGGCATAAAAACAGGAAAAAGGAAGGGGGCCACACAGCCCCCTTCAAAGGACAATTTTTTTTTTTTTAAACGATCGGGCCCGCAGGCCCCGCCCCTTCCTTCACCACTCTGCAAACGCGCCCCTGGCACGTTTGCAGAGGGGAACGAATTCCCCTTGAATACTGGGGGTCCCTGGGGGCCAACTAGCCCACCAGGAACCTCCAATATGCGCCAGGGGCTGCGTTGCAGAGACGTGTAGAGAGGCCACACCCCTTTTACACCTCTCTGCAACGCAGCTCTGTGGCGCTTTGGAGGTATATGGTGGGCTAGTTGGACTCCGGGACCCTCAGGATTCAAGGGGACTTAATCCCCCAACTTAAAACGCGCCACGGGCGCGTTTGACAGCGGTGAAGGGAGGGGCGGGGCTTCAGGTGACATGTGTGCAAACAGGCCCCGTGGCGCGTTTTAAGATGGGGAATTAAATCCCCTTCAATCCTGAGGGTCCCTGGGGGCCAACTAGCCCAACAGGTACATCCAGAAAGCGCCACAGAGCTGCGTTGCAGAGAGGTGTAAAAGGGGTGTGGCCTCTCTACACGTCTCTGCAACGCAGCCCCCTGGCGCATATTGGAGGTTCCTGGTGGGCTAGTTGGCCCCTAGGGACCCTCAGGATTCAAGGGGACTTAATGCCCCAACTTAAAACGCGCAACGGGGCGCGTTTGCACAGATGTCACCTCAGGCCCCGCCCCCTCCCTTCACCATTGTGCAAATATTCCTCTAAAATCAGCCGAAATACGAATTCCGATTTACTCACCTGTTATCAGGAGAGACCTCAGTGCTGTATCTTTCAGCCCAGTACTGGTCCTGAAAAGTAATTCTAACCATACTTACCAGTAACTTGAATTTCCTTCCATAGGCTAACATTGACTGGTTTCACTTGGAAATTCTTCTAAGTGTGGAGTTTTGGAACTTTAAAATATTCCTCTAAAATCAGCCGAAATACGAATTCCGATTTACTCACCTGTTATCAGGAGAGACCTCAGTGCTGCATCTTTCAGCCCAGTACTGATCCTCAAAAGTAATTTTAACCGTACTTACCAGTAACTTGAATTTCCTTCCATAGGATATCATTGCCTGCTTTTTGCTGAAAAAGTTTCTAAGTGTTGATTTTTGAAACATACAAATATTCCTGTAAAATCAGCCGAAATACGAATTCCGATTTACTCACCTGTTATAAGGAGAGACCTCAGTGCTGTATCTTTCAGCCCAGTACTGGTCCTGAAAAGTAATTTTAACCGTACTTACCAGTAACTTGAATTTCCTTCCATAGGCTAACATTGACTGGTTTCACTTGGAAATTCTTCTAAGTGTGGAGTTTTGGAACTTTTAAATATTCCTCTAAAATCAGCCGAAATACGAATTCCGATTTACTCACCTGTTATCAGGAGAGACCTCAGTGCTGCATCTTTCAGCCCAGTACTGGTCCTGAAAAGTAATTTTAACCGTACTTACCGGTAACTTGAATTTCCTTCATAGGCTAACATTGACTGGTTTCACTTGGAAATTCTTCTAAGTGTGGAGTTTTGGAACTTTAAAATATTCCTCTAAAATCAGCCGAAATACGAATTCCGATTTACTCACCTGTTATCAGGAGAGACCTCAGTGCTGCATCTTTCAGCCCAGTACTGGTCCTGAAAAGTAATTTTAACCGTACTTACCAGTAACTTGAATTTCCTTCATAGGCTAACATTGACTGGTTTCACTTGGAAATTCTTCTAAGTGTGGAGTTTTGGAACTTTAAAATATTCCTCTAAAATCAGCCGAAATACGAATTCCGATTTACTCACCTGTTATCAGGAGAGACCTCAGTGCTGCATCTTTCAGCCCAGTACTGATCCTCAAAAGTAATTTTAACCGTACTTACCGGTAACTTGAATTTCCTTCATAGGCTAAGATTGACTGGTTTTCAGCAAAAAAGTTTCAAAGTGTTGATTTTCACAAACTACAAATATTCCTTAAAAATCGCCTGTATGACTTAAACGCATTCTTTCAACTGTTTACAGGAGATGCACCAGTGCTGGATCCAGGATCCAACACTGAGTAAGAAAAAGTAACGATAACAGTTTTTACCTGCTAAGTGAATTTCCTTCCATAGGATAACATTGGTGATTCTATGAGAAAAAGTTTCTAAGTGTCAACTTTTAAAATACAATAATATTCCTTAAAAATCACGACTGTAACCAAAACGCTTTTACTCAACTGTTTACAGGAGATGTACCAGGACTGAATCTAGGATCCAGTCCTGTGGTTACAAAAGTAATCCATAAAGTAACTAATTGCATTTAACTAGAAATTCACATTGAGCTGAATGTTGCATTGTGTTTGAAAATGTGTTGCCCATTGCAACAACTGTAACTACTGTACTTAAAAGTCTATTGCCTATCTGCAAAGTATTTAAACTAAAGTAATTCATTCTGAGAAAGTATTTTTTGTAATGTAATGTATAATGTAATTACAATGTAATTTAAAAAATAAAATATGTAAAAAAAATTGTTTCTAAAAATGTAGTAAATCAGTATGAAAAAATTAATATAACAATTAATACATTTAAAAATTGTCATTTACAAAACCTTTGAAATTCACTGAAAAAACCGTAGGTTTCAGGCACGTTATAGTTAGAAATTAGCATTTAAAAACCTTTGAAATTCACTGAAAAAACCATAGGTTTCAGACACGTTATAGTTACAAATTAGTATTTAAAAAACCTTGAAATTCACTGAAAAAACCATAGGTTTCAGACACGTTATAGTTACAAATTAGCATTTAAAAAACCTTTGAAATTCACTGAAAAAACCATAGGTTTTAGGGACAGTTATAGTTACTTGGACATTGCACTCGTACAAAACCCGTGAAATTCCCCCGTTATAGTTAGTTCAGCTAACTATAACTCGCGCCCCGCAATGCACTGCTGATGACGTCACATATTACATCACTCATGACATGGTCAGTGACATCACTGATGACATCACTGATGACATCTCAAATGACATCACTGATGACATCATCCACGTGATAATCTGATGCACCTCCTCACACCCTAATATAACCTTTGATACACCCACTCTAAATTACAGACTGCCATTCGCAAAACCATAGACACTCCAACACCAATAACTACATACCCACTCACTGATTCTTAGGTCTACACACACACATCCACTCACTCACCCGTACAGTCACTCATACTTACGGTCACTCAGTACAGGACTATCATATGCACTCTTACTCCTATATAGACACTCAAACAACGCCACTCATCCATAGAGATACTCACACACCTAGTCAGTCTTGCAAATAATTAAACACACTGCCATTTACTCACCTATACAGTTATACACACACCAGCTCACTTACTCATACAAATAGTAGCACATTGTTACGCTCTTATACAATCACTGATACAAGCACACACTCATCCATACAGCCACTATCACAATCACTCACTCTTGCTTATAGCTATTTATATACTCCAACACACATATATACTGCCTTTCACATATGTAGTTACTCACACATGTACCACTGGGACATACATTCACTCACTAACACACTCTTACACACACTTACCCACCCATACAGTCTATCACAGATGCACTCTTGAAACCATCCACCCAGTGAATCACCCACTCACAAATCTATGCACAGAGTTGCACACACCCCTCCCACACAAACACTCAGGCACCCATACAGATACTCAGACAAGCATTCAATAACTCATATAGACACTCATGTAGCTATTCACAAACACATGCAGCCACTTACACAGCAACAGACAGACGGATACAGACATTCATCCAGTTTAGTCACTAACCCATGCATTCAGTAAGATACGTTAAATCACTCACTTATAGAGTCAGTCACGCACCTACTAAATCATCCATACAGACACTTACACACCCACTCATTCTTCAATACGTCTTTTCCTATATATATTAAAAATATTTAAACTTTACAGAAACACACAGTCACTGGATGATGTCATCAGTGATGTCATCAGTGATGTCATCAGTGATGTCATTTGAGATGTCATCAGTGATGTCATCAGTGATGTCACTGACCATGTCATGAGTGATGTAATATGTGACGTCATCAGCAGTGCATTGCGGGGGCGCGAGTTATAGTTAGCTGAACTAACTATAACGGGGGAATTTCACGGGTTTTGTACGAGTGCAATGTCCAAGTAACTATAACTGTCCCTAAAACCTATGGTTTTTTCAGTGAATATATATATATTTAAGTCTCTTCCTAACACATCTTTGCCAAACATTTTTTCTGTAAAAAGTTTTTACATTTATGACTATTTAAAAACAAATAATATGGGGGAATTTTAGTAATCTTTTCTCTACCCCCAAAACAATATCCATAAGTGCTCAAACATCCCTACTTGAGTTTACCTCGTTAGTTTCTCAAACATCTCAACTTTACCTCATTTACATCTGTGCACCACTCTTGTTGCCCTGGGTGACCCAATCACCAATCATACTCTCATACACTCTATTCAAGGGCAACTTACCGGTGCGGCATTGTCATTTTTGAGGAATTTATATTCCTCCTGGCATATCCAGTCATTATCACTGGCATCCTGCAGGATGTTGGCACTTCTAGAGGTCAAGGATCACTACACCAAAGTACCTAATACAAAGATGGAGGCATTAAAAAATCAGGTAGGAGAGGTTCTTAAAAAAGCCAGTGATAATGACTGGATATGCCAGGAGGAATATAAATTCCTCAAAAATGACAATGCCGTTATTCCAGCAATATATGGGCTTCCAAAAATACATAAAGATGAGAGGAATCCCCCAATGTGGCTGATAGTGAGCTGTTTAGGGTCTTTATTAGAGCCTTTCAGCAAGAATGCTGACAGTTTCCTTAAACCGTTAGTTCAGAAACAGAAGTCCTACATTAGGGACTCTGCCCATATTATTTCTATTGTCGAGGGCACCACATTTAACGAACAGAATCAAATTTTGGTGACCCTCGACATAGAAGCACTATACACAAACATTCCACAGAATGACACTATTAAAGTAATCAATGATGTCCTAACAGAGAATGAACTTAGAGGTGCGAATAAGGAGTTCATTATGGAATGTATCACTCTGGTGCTGAAAAATAATATGTTTTTATTTGGAGACGATATGTATCTTCAGTGCAAAGGGACCAGCATGGGGGCGACCTGTGCCCCCAGTCTCGCCTGCCTGTATTTGGAAAATCTTCAATGAGGTGGCGCCTTTCTTTGAAAACATCGTAACTTGGTGCCGCTTCATTGACGATATTTTTTTCATTTGGGAGGGCGAAGAGGCCAACTTGGTGCAATTTTTAGAATGGCTGAATCTGGGAGATCAACATCTAAAATTCACAGCAGACTACAATAATCATTCAGTAAACTTCCTGGATATTACCATCAAGAACAGACATGGATTATTGGAAGTGGAGCTTTTCACGAAGCCCACTGATAAAAACACACTCCTACATTATAGGAGTTATCACCCACAAGCACAAAGGGACAATATCCCCTTTGGACAGTTCCTCCGATTGAGGAGGAACTGTTCATCGTTAGAAGACTTCTATAAACACTCTGAGACACTGAAGGAAAAACTCCTGGATAGGGGTTACCCAAAAAAACGAATAAAGCATGCATTTAAACGAGCACGATTTTATAATCGTGACAGCATGCTCGACCAAAGTCTAGTCAAGAACAAGAAAAAGCAAAATACCACAAACGATAGGATTGTATTTGTGAGCCAATTTTCTAATGTAAGCAACAAGATAAAAAATATTGTTAACTCTAATTGGAACATTCTAAATGAAAATAAAGAGGTCAAACTATCCAAACCACTGTTTGCGTTTAAACGAAACGATAACATACGCAAAAGTTTTGTCCACACATACAGAGAGGTTTGGCCCATGGTGCAGGGTACACTCCAAAGAGGGAAGGCCCTGGGCAATAACAAATGTGGTAATTGTTCAATATGCGACCACTGTCTAGTCACTAAAACACTGGTACATAATGGATACACCTTAACATCTAAAAGCTTAAACAACTGTAGAAGTTCTAATGTGGTTTACCTGTTACGTTGCCCATGTGGTCTAGCATATGTGGGAGAAACGGGGAGAGAACTAAGATTAAGATTGCTAGAACATAGATCAGCCCTAAAACCAGGTAAACAGAATGCACCCTTAGTGGACCACTCCAATACGTTTAATCATAAACACACTGAGTTTGAGTGGTTAATTATTGAAAAAGTTACCAATAACTAAAGGGGTGGCAATCTAGAAATAAAAAGAAAAAATAGGGAACAATGGTACATCTCCATACTAGATACCATACAAAAGGGACTCAATACCAGGGAGGATTGGATGAAAGTGATAACATAGGTTAAGTGAGAATAGCGCTGTAAATATATAAATACAGAAATGAGAGAACAAAATTAGAAGGTTAACCATTCCTGATCATCCTAAAATTAGTGGTGATCTTAATACACTTAGTTACATTGGGAGGTATTAGTATAATACATAGCTGAATGCAACATACCTATGGAAACAAACAAGATAGGGGTTGAAATGTATCTCTTTTGTAAAAAACTTTCCGAGGTTTCATTCGGATTTTTGCTTCCGTTTCTTATATGTAGAAATGGATCTAAATAGACAAATAATTTAAACAGGGTACCAATAAAAGGTGATTTGGCCTATAAAGCTATATTGTTTTTTTCAAAAAGAATATATATCGAGCTGAGGAGGGGCCAATAATCATCGGTAGATCTCTGAATAAATGTCTGATATGAAGGACCAATGGGGTAAATGGTAGAAAAAGACCCTTTTCGACCCTTCTATAGTATAACAAAAGATTCACTATTCACAGAAGGTGCCGACCATATCTTAAAATCCAAGTTTGAAATGAAGCAATAATGGGATTCATAAAGAGAAAAATCTAGTTTGATCCCTTCAATTCCAATGAGGGATTCACTATTCAAAGATGGCGCCACCTTTGTGGTGACATTTGTCACGTGTCTCCTTGACGTAATAGAAGACGCAAGAACAGGAGAACGTAGTGCGTTAAAAATCCCCAGAAATCTCGGCGCTTCACCTTCAACAAAAAAACGTATAGAAGCAAGGAAAGCAGATACCGGAATGTGCGGAGCCCATGAGATTTGAAAGGTAAGCTGGTGGTCATAGGAAGGGATCCAGCCAGCAAGCGCAATAGTAGTAAAGGCATGAGCATTCAAATTCGAGTGCTGCATTTTCTCTTAACTTCATGCTTGTAAGTGTATACTTATGCTTGTATTCCAGCTACGGATACGCGTTCCGGTTATACACAAGACCTTGAGGCTAAGTGAATTGTCCCAATAGATAAGGTGAGAGCTCTATAAATGGGGGGTTATTTAAACATAGTCCCATTGTGGCAACATGGGAGTGGTTGGAAAAGGTTATTTTGATAAAAACTCTCCTCCCCCTATACTAAATATAACTCTTTTTATATACAGTGGGTCACTCGACCTGAGGTGGATCCCTGATCGAGTATTGGAATATCCCTTCATACAAACATTGATGTAGGGACATAGTGGAGTCACATAGGTAAGGGAATGGAAAAATTATGGGCAACAGCAATCCCGGCCCTGTTAAAATACAATAGAATTTATGAGAACATATTTATGGCTCCATTTCAGATAACACAGAATCATTTGTGAACCATCAAAATATAATTGAGCTATCATTTTACTGAGTGCTCCGCACCGGTAAGTTGCCCTTGGATAGAGTGTATGAGAGTATGATTGGTGATTGGGTCACCCAGGGCAACAAGAGTGGTGCACAGATGTAAATGAGGTAAAGTTGAGATGTTTGAGAAACTAATGAGGTAAACTCAAGTAGGGATGTTTTGAGCACTTATGGATATTGTTTTGGGTGTGGAGAAAAGATTACTAAAATTCCCCATATTATTTGTTTTTAAATAGTCATAAATGTAAAAACTTTTTACAGAAAAAATGTTTGGCAAAGATGTGTTAGGAAGAGACTTAAATATATATATATCTATATATTTTTATTTCTTTTACAATAGGTGTTTAAAGAATCAAAAATATTTGTTTGTTGAGATAACGGAAAGGAGAGGATTGAATCAAACTTTTGTCCTGAAGAAGGTGGCTTGATTGAGGTTATTCCACCGAAACGCGTCGACGCTGGAAGTCTTGTTAAATTTGGCAAAGACAGTAATAACACAAAGACAGGAAATTAATTCCCCTGTAGGGTGCTGTCTATTATTTCAAATTAACAGCCATAAGACAAATGTAACTGTCTTACTGTATTCCTTTCCAGGAGTTTGGAAACATAATGAAATTGTAAAATTGTGATATACAATGGTTTTAAAATATTTTGAATGTATTTTTTAATTTGTTTACTTTGTATGTTTTTATTGAATTAGTGTGGGATTGTCTATTAAATATATTTATAAGTGCCTTAACATCCCGAGTGGAGTATTAACCGGATACAGTGTGGCAGATTGTGAATGATTGTTGTGAATATTTGTGGTTGCAACATATTACTTGACTACTTACTATAAAAAGCATTGGCAAAGTCAATAGTTCTGACATTGACTGTTAGCCTTTTGGCAATTCTTGTTTTGTTTTGGCATGGTTTTTGCAAAACATTATTGTTCTGGAAGCTGCTGGGCCCTCATCAATCTAAACAAAAGCCATTGGCTAAAGGCAAAAAGGTTGTTGTTTTGGTGTAAAAAAAGCACACATTGCCATAGTACTCTGTGGCATTGAAGGGAACAACTTTGTGCATTGATGTGCTCTTTGTGAAACTGCAGCAAGCCGAATCTCATAGTGAAGTCAGCCAACGGCTTAAGTCAGCTGACACATTGCCCCTTGATGCATGCTGTAGTGGGTGGAAGAAAACTGCAAATGACAGAACCACAGACTAATGAACTAAGTAGAGTTGAAAACCCCTATAGAAAACCATGTTATACACATAATTCCAGTAAAATCAAAAGGTCTTTGCTAACACAGACTTTAAAAAAGCCAATCGGACAAGAAGGAAAGAAAGAAGAAGTCAGATAAATAAAGGCTACTTCAAAAGGAATTTACAACAGCATTGGCAGGAGGCAGGGACTGCTAAAGCTGGAATGTGCTGTATGCTTTCATCTGGAAGAAAGTGTGGAAGAAAGTGTCCTGCTATCACAAGCTCCTCAAGCAACGGCAACACTTAAGTAATAATAATGTAAAAAGAAAAACACTGGCACTGAAGGGTACTACCTTGTGTGTCGATGTGCTCCGTGTGAAAAGGCTAAATGCAGTCATTCAATGTGGAGTTAGGTAGTGACTGAAGTAGACTGCCCCATGCTGTATGCTGTAGTGAGCGGAAGCAAAATGTGAAAGACACAAGAACAGGCCAATTGATGAAGAAAGGTGGCTGAAAACCCTTTTATGTAAGTATAATAGACATATAATTCGGGCATGGGGAGAATAACCTACGTATCAACCTCTTGGTTAAAAAATTAATAGGGAATGAACACTACACTCACCAAATGCATGCGTGCCAACAGACCCAATTCAGGCGCACGGCTCAATATTTTTTAAAGCCAAAAAAGGCTTTATTTTACAATTCTTCTGCCTAAAACTGCCTCTGCTTCAATACAAGTCAATGAGGGAAATACATTCCCCTGATTTTTTACAAAAAATCTCTCACTTTTTAGTTTTAAAATGTTGGCATGTATATGCTAATGTAGATGAGTTGACAGTTATAGATTGTGATTTGCCCAGGACCACAGGATGTATAGCAGGAGCCTGATTCAAACCTGATTCCCCAGCTCTAAAGTCAACAACTCTAGCTGCTGGGCCCCATCTTACTTTTTTTTTTTTAAGTAAGATCTCCTTGCATGTTTGGAAACCTGCATCGCTCTCCAATTTTTGTTACACTTAATTTAATTATATCCCCCTTCTAAACGTATGAATATACCCTCATTCAAAAGACAACAGTTTGACAGGTATGTGGCTTTATTGTGCTCTTTCATTGAAATATGGCCACAAAAAAGTCTGACCGATTGACGTTTCCAGTGCTTGTTTTTATTGGTCCTTATTTGCGCTTAGTGTTATTGGACTTCTCATTGTAGGATTCGCACTTGTTCTGAAGGGTGATTGGGCTTGTTTTAGCTCTAGCATCCATAAACGGCATCATTAGAATCACCGCACGTTGTGCGTGGTCGCCATGATGGAATGGGAGCATCGAGCGTTTCTGTGCAGATTGAAAACGGGCTCCGCTACACTGTCCTATCCTTCCGTTTCTTTGCTGGTCCTCTTCTTTCTCGGCGCTGACTCTTAACCTTGGCTTGGCTGGCTATGCTTTGAGAAACAATGGGCGGTTTGGTTGCTCGCGCTTTCAGAAATTTTAACGTGGAAAGCAGGGCTCACAAGGTGGTCAGCCAAGAAAAGCCGAAAGCGGCTCCGCTTCACCCTACAACACCACACGAGTTACACATTCGTGAGTATTTGTGGGATGTGCGCACGTGGGGCATGTGTCAGGTATCCTTGTTTTTATACTTATTGTATCTATGGCGCATCTTCGATAAACATTTGTGCGCCCCTGCTCCATTAGATGACATTTGAGTTATGCGCCGAAGGTTTGTGCTTGCATTGGTTTGCTGTTGCCCTCTACAAAGGAACTTGCGAGACTCAACTGCCCATGCGCAGCAACATGTGACCTTGACATTTCTAGGGTGTGTGTTTTGTAGACGATGACTTGGATTTGTCCTTAATTGGGGGCCATACTAATGTCAGGCAGCGGCTCCCTAGGTGTGCAACTACGTTGTAGAGGTGCCACCTGCTGGATCGTACCAGGTTGACGTTCTCATGGAGCCTTCGGGCGTTGTGTTTTCACATGTTTTTTTTTTGGTTATGAAAGTGGTCATCGATTTTTATATCTGTTTCTCGATCATTTCTTGTTCTGTTTTTTCATGCTGAACATTTACAACATGTATAGTAGGTGAATCGCCTCCCAGCTTGTTGCCTCCATCCAGCACTCGCACACATCCGTAAAAAGTGAGCAGAGAAATTAGCTTGTGCAGCGTATATCAAAACAATAGCATACATTGACTTTGGTGAAACTTCTTCCAGGGTGTATTTTGTTTTAGTGATCTATGTAGGAATGGATGTATGCTCCATATATTTGTTTTGCCTTTATTCTTACTTGTTAGAATTCAGCTTTGAAAACCTGCAAATAGGTTTAATTGAAGCACGGGAGGTACATGCCCGATCAGTGGTACATGAATGCCAAGATAGATCCAGTAGTAATTGAACACAAATGCCATCTGCCTAAAGTACTTAACATAAACATTTCATTATTACAAATAAAGTACACTCCCCTGTGGAGGTGTACTGGTTTTGTTACCAAGTGACATTTTCTCAACTTTAATCAAAGTACAAAGGCACAACCAGTGCCTTTACCAGCCCTGTTTTCCTTTGGAATATGGGAATTTCTTCTTTCAGTGGTATTGGCGAGATGGGCGACAACCTAGCTGTAGGAGCATTCAGACTGAATGTGGCTACTGACAGTGCGAAGATGAAATGGTGCGGCTTGCTGGCTCTCCAGTCCTTATATAGTTCAGGGTCCTTTTTACTGTTGTCACTCTAGCTATGAATATGTTGATGAAAGTTACAAATTCACCAGATATTCTAAAAGTATGTTAAAATATTGTATTGTAACATCAACGCACAATCCCGGCGACTGCTGTCCTAATGGTGCAGCTGCAGGTATAAAAACATGCACTACTGAACGATTTTTCACAACCAATAGCACATCAGTCAGTAGTCTATCTATATGTACTTTTCTGTAGAGACATGGAGAACTCACTTATTTAAGTGCATTTTCTCATACCTTCTGTGTGGTTTGCCTCTGAATATTCGAGGCTGTTATCAATGGCCAACAAGTTTGCTGTTGCAATATCCGGATCTTATTGACCAAGAGCCCTGGAAAGAGGTCACCGCACCTGGATCCTTTAAAAGAAAGGTGAATAGTTGTTCTATTGGCAGAGGGGCCCAGCAAGGCTTTTGCATGCAATTTTCAGAGCCAAGAAAGTAAGAATGTTCAGGATTTTAGATCTGATTGGTTCATTAACATAGTGATCCGTGCAAACTAATCGTGCTCATGTTTATTAAAATTCATTTGATTGAAGCTGTGGGTTGACATAAGCTTCGATTCCAGATTCAACATTTTGCTTGGATCTTGCATTTAAGGCCCATAATAAATGCAAATGATGTCCTTGCAGCTCACCAGTTGAGTTCCAGTGAGGCTTTCTCTAGGCTTCATCTAGTTGGTACTCTTTTTGCTCACTGGCTCGCGTCCACTGAGCTTGCACAGTATTTGTCTCCCACACTCCCATTTTGTTTACACTGGGCAAAAACTATTTCTTATCACACTACTATTTTACAATCCTAAGCATTTTCATACACTGGGCCCATAACATAGCCTACTTCAATCTCTGGTCCTCCAGTGGATCTTTTACGTGAGCTAACAGGGACTTGGATAATCGGAGAACATGAGGCTATTCCTTATGAGGACTTGGAATAAGAAATGCCAATTACATGCAAATGATCATTACCAAATCAGAATCATTAACATCATCCATAGACTTAGGACAATAAAGCTCACACCAAGGATGACTCAAATACGATAATGTTTGCTCATGTAAATCATTTATCTAAAGCCTCAATTTGAATGGTCCGGAAACATGAAATCGCATTTCGTAATCCAGATTTAATAACAATCCATTAGGCCAATTTGCCACACAATGTCATACAGATTCAAATAAAGAAAACATTTGCTGATTGCATAGGGAAAGAATGAGAGAGAAACTTGGAAAAATCAAGATTCACCATTTGGATCATGCAAACCAAAAATTTGAGAGTTGAGGCACAGCGTGCCTCAGAAAGAGTAAGTAAACCCTTCAGCCGAAAGGTTGCCACCTGCACACTTTACCATCCGGCAAAGAGCAGGTTCGAGTCAGTTCAGGAAAATTCAGATCAAATGGGTTTGGTATTAGAGAAAATCAAAGTTCAGTCCGACAGCATGCCTGGCAGGAAAATAGAAAATGACAGACAGCCCCGACTCCTCCTCCAAGGGGCAATTATACTTCCAAAAGTTTTAGTTTACGCCCATAAAGTATCCGTTTTGGTCACTCCATATGATTTCCATTGGTCATCCACAGTGGGCTGTTCATGGTGTGATCGATACCTCACTGAAATCCGGAATCATTAAGTAATTCTTTTGCAAAGTCGTCAAATATAATTATTTTATATTTCCATTCTCTCCTCGGAAGTAAGAAGATTCATTTTGTTCACTGTTTGTCGGTTCCCAGACGCTCTCTCTGGGATTGCAGTTGTTAGACCTGGCATCATTGGCGTGGGTTTCCCCTGTATTTTTTGCGTTTGCCTCCTGTGTTTTTGCTGTGTGTTGGACTTTGTTTTGCTGGTCTAGATGCTTTGGGCACTTTGCCACTGCTGTTCAGTGCCAAAGTCCAACAGCTCCCTTGGTAAATTATTGTTATGGATTGGTGTTTCCATAATTGGCCTATTTGATTTACTAGTCAGTCCCTAGTACAGTGCACTGTGTGTGCCCAGGGCCTGTAAATCAGATGCTGCTAGTGGGCCTGCAGCTCTGATTGTGCCACCTACCTAAGCAGCCTGTAAATGTAACTCAGATCTGCCACTGCAGTATCTGTGCGCAGTGTGGTACTGCCATGTCAACTGGCAAGTGCACCCACTTGCCAGGCCCTTCCCTTCCCTTACATGTTAGTCACCCCTAAGGTAGGCCCAAGGTACCCCTGTGGGCAGGGTGTGGTGTATGTGAAAGGTAGGACATGCCTTGGTGTGTGTGGCATGTCCTGATAGTGAAATACTGCCAAATTCGTTTTTCACTATTGTAAGGCTATCTGTCCCAAAGGATAGAATGGGGAGTTGGCTTATAACCTCTTATGAGCACAACTGCCCAGGGGAACAAGATAGGAAAATAAAGTATAGTATGCCGGAAATTAGAATCTTAAGATGCTTCTTTTAGTGAGGGTGATTTTTACATTCTGGGTTTGAAAATACCACTTTTAGAAAGTAGTTATTTTCTTGCTTAGCCATCCAGTGTGCCTCTGCTAGGTTGTGTATTGACTGTCTGGTTTGGCAGTGACAGGGCCTGGGGATGTGAATTCTGTTCTGACAGCCACTTGAGGGGGGGGGGGGGTAGGTGAGTCCTCCCTTTCCAGGGTGAGTCAGGTCTTAGCTGAATAGACCTGGGCTGCATTTAGAGTAGGGGAGATTTACTTTCACCGAATGGGCCTGGTCTGCCGTACACAATGCTGTCTCCACCTCCTGCCAGGAAGCTGCACCAGAGAGGACAGAACTGGTTTTGACTGAGCAAAGGGCTTCTCTGCCACCAGAGAACAAAGGATTTTGCTGTATAAATATTGGGGCCCAGACCCCAGAACTTTAGACTACTACTGGAAATCAAGAGGAACCTCTGCCAAGGAAAAGAACTGGAAGAAACTGGTGGAGGAGTACTGCCCCTTTGCTGTGTGCTGTCTGGGGTTGGCCTGCAGTGGCTGTTTCTGCCAAGGAGAGGAACTGTGTGTATCCTGCTTGCAAAGTGTCTCCAAGGGCTTGAAGTGGAGCTTGCCCCCTGGTCAAGAGGTCTCGAGAACAGCAAAGACCTCACCATCCTTCTGGGCACCATCTCTGGATCCGCTGGTTCCAGTCGCCGCTGAAGAAAAGAGCAGCCGACTCCGTCACAGAGTCTGTCGCAGACTCTGTGTCCTGAAGGCACCGCAGAGAGCACTGCCTCGCTTCGCAACGCAACCCTGGTCTCATCGACTGTCAACGAGCCGCTGCTTGCACTGCGTCCTGTGGGAACCACACTCTGCACCGCTTCGCTACACGCTGCACAAACGTCACCTACTCCGTCGCTCAATCACCGCACTGTGACCTGCCAGCACCGCATCGAGCACCGTCTCACCCTGCAACGCAAGCCATAGTCTCTCTGACTCCAATGAGCCGCTGCCTGCACCGAGCCATGAGGACACTGCACGCTGCAACGCTTCCATCTCACATCGCAACCACAACGGTTGCCCTGACCGACTCGCATCGGCGCGTTGGCCGCAACAAGAAAGGTACTGTCTCCACGTCTGTCGACGCTTTATCTGACACGTACCGACGCGTTTGGCTGGAATTGTTCGACTCTGTCGTGTTCAGTATCGCGGTAGCCCCGAACGGAGCTACCGAGTCGCAGGAACTGTGTTTTCACGTTATTCCTGCAATTTAAAGGTTATTTTGCACAGTAACTATTTTTACAGTATTGTATGTGTTTTTTTTTTTTCGTTTTTGGTGTTGTGTGGTTTAGATAAAGGTTTTCCTTTTTTTTTTAAAACTGGTCTGGTGTCCATTTGTAGTGTTTTCCCTGTGTTACTGTATGCCTGCACCAATGCTTTACACACTGCCTCTGAGATGAGCCTGCCTGCTCGTGCCAAGCTACCAAGAGGGTGAGCTGGGGTTATTTTAGAAGTGTATCCCCCTTACCCTGACTAGAAAGAAGGGTCCCTACTTGGACAAAGGTACCTACCTCTGCCAACTAGAGACCCCCATTTCTAACAGCAATTATATTGATACATTTCTTTCAAAAGTGTTACTAAATCAAGAGAGAGTCTTTTGTCTTTGAGCATAGAAAAGAAACTTCACGGAAAGTTCTCACAGCGTCTAAAATGAATATTTCAGCTAGATTCTGTCTTTCGGACAAGGAAAGAAAAGAATCTGAGGCCTACATCAAAATTCGCAAAATCATTACCATGTTATGATTAATATAAGTATTTCAATTTCTCTTAATTAGTTCAATCATTATTCTTTTCTTGAGTTACATGTCAGTTTTAGACACTACTAAAAATTATTTGCATGTTTTTCAGTTTCAAAGCAAAATATTTACGTTTCCATTCTAAAGTACACGTTTTTATTTCACAACATTAGAATAAGCTGTATGTTGTCATACTATCTGTCATTGCTAAAATAAGCATTTTTAATAGTTTCACATGCTTTATTATGTAGACATTGTTTCATTTTTGACACGTTTTAGAAGTTATCATCAGCACATTTTCTATATTAACTATGTTTAGTCTCTCAAACACGTGTTTACATGCATAAGTAAATAAACATTGTTTCTTTCTTTGTTTACGTTTAAAACATGGAAATGTGAAAACACTTCTGCATGCTTCTACGATGAAGTAGGAAACCTGATGTTTTTCGTTTCAGCCATTTTACACGATTACATCAAGTACATTTTATCGTAAATCTCTTTTAACTGTGAGAATTGATAGAGGCAAACGTTATTTAACTTTTACGCTCCATCAGTATCCGGGTTAAGAGCAGAAAGGTGAATAGTGGTTCTATTGGCAAAGGGGCCCAGCAAGGCATTTGCATGCAGTGTTCAGAGCCAAGGAAGTAAGAATGTTCAGGATTTTAAATCTGATTGGTTCATTAACATAGTGATCTGTGCAAACTAATCGTTCTCATGTTTATTAACATTTATTTCATTGGAGCTGTGGGTTGACCTAAGCTTCGATTCCAGATTCAACATTTTGCTTGGATCTGGCAGTATTGCGTGAAACTTGCATTTAAGGCCTATAATAAATGCAAATGATGTCCTTGCAGCTCACCAGTTGAGTTCCAGTGAGGCGTTCTCTTGGCTTCATCTAGTTTGTACTCTTTTTGCTGACTGACTCGCGTCCACTGACCTTGCACAGTATTTGTCTCCCACACTCCCATTTTGTTTGCACTGTTATTGCACTTGATTGTGTCTCCTCTCAGTTCCCACTGTGCCTCTATCAAAAGGGCTCACGATGGACTGCTTAAAATGAGTAGTAAGCAGACATGAAGGAAGTAAGCACTTTTGAAGTTGTGAACCCAAAAAAAAATGTTGGTGTCTAAACACATTTCCCCCTTTCCCCCCAAAGAGGCATCCAAATTATTTCAGGGCTTCAGCTGCCCAGTAGTTTCTTACTATGACAAAATGTGCAAGATGAGACTGCAATTAGCACAAGCAGGTCATGCCTCCCTGATCATCTAGAGGACTCCTTTTAAAGGAGCAGATTAAGAATGCAAATCTGGGTAAACATCAGTGTAAAAGAAATTGAGGGAAGGCGATTTTTGAGAGCCACCTTGTCTACACCTGTCCATAAACCTGCCTCTAAGAAATAGGAAATTAGGAGGTAGAAAGGAGAGGCAGGGGCAAAAAAATCTGGGCTCTCCAGAAAGCTCTAGTATCCACTATCCGGAAATCTAACATTACCTGTTCTGAGCTATTTTACAGTGTTATGGGAGCCCACTTGTATGCCAATAGGCAGCATATGTCTGGAATTTATCTAAGTACAGCTAGTATGGAGAGACAGTTACTGACACACTACTGCCTCTATGGCGATCACAGCCACACTTGTCTTATTACAGACATCATTTGCACCAACATTTAAAAATCTTCAACAGTATTGGTGTACAAACAGAATTGCCTGTAATGGCCAGTACATGGTTCCGCCACTGTGGCTTGAACTGCTTTTTTGAAACTCTGAGACAATAATTTTATCAGTCTCATGTAGCATGGTGGATTTATGCTAACAAATGTTATGTTAATATAACTTAATGAGCGCACGAATACCCGGAGGTGTCTTGGCGCTAAGGAGCTACAGTAAGCCCAAAAGACTCTTGCATTAATTCTGGAATAGCCATGTCTTTAGACTCTTTCTAAATGAGGCTAGTGAACTAGCACACCTGATTTGCCTAGGAAGCGTATTCCATAGCTTGGCCGTGCCGTAGCCAATACTTCGTCCCCCCCCCAGCTAGAGGTACGAATCCTGTGAACCATCATAAGTTTGGTACCAGTAGAGTGAAGCTGTCTACCCGGACGGTACCAGGAAAAGATGTTTCTCAGGAACATAGGTTGCTTACTAGTAACCCGGGAAAAAACCTGAAAAGTATTTTTGCAGGGGTCCGTGTTAGGGTTTTCCTCAGTAAGCTCCTGTGTAACGGTGGCCTCAAAAGAATCATAAATATTTAATTTTGTTCCTAAAAGTGTTGGCTATATCATCACAGAAGCCTTGATTGCTTTCTGTGGTCTTTTTACTAGCAGGGAGGTGAGCTTCTTTACAACCCCAAACAATTCTTTTGTTGAATTCTTAGCCTTCTCAATTTGTCCAGTAAAAAAAGTTCCTTTTTCTGCGACCAGCATGGTCTTTGTATTTGGCCAGTGCAGACTTATAGTTACTTTTTTCTAGTATATTGTATTGTGCTCTCCATCATCTTTCCCATCTACGAAATTTTTGTTTTTCCTGTCGCAGTGCCTCTGCAAGGGGCAGAGGGGGATTGCCGATTACCTAAAAGATCTCCCATGGGCACTCTGGCCTTAAAAGCTTAATTGAGCCAATCTGTATATTTGCTTGCTGCCAAATCTACATTTGTACTAAGCGTAGGTCTAGACATATCCAAGTGGGTCTGGAGCATAGTCTCATCCATCTTATTCCAGGCTTTAAAAGTATTTGGGTAGGCTTTGTCTGCAGCCACCACGGGTACTTTAGGGATAGAGTGATTAAAAAGGATAATGGAGTGATCCGTCCAGGTAAGAGGCTGGATATCTTTTACTATCAGGCTCGATATGGAAGTAAATATGCCATCCAGTGTGTCCTGCCTCATGTGTAGGTTTACGCACCAACTGTGAAAGCCCATCAGTTTCAAAAGTATCTAGAAGAGCAACCGTATCTTTATCGGTAAGATCCTCCAGATACACATTAAAATCACCCAAAATGGAAAAATCATTTGTGGTGAGAAAGGGTTCAAGCAGTGAATCTAGATTATTAACAAAAGAGCTTCTAGAGCCAGGGGGGCGATATAGAAGAACGCCTCTAAAGGTCTTTTTTGGATTCAATTCCAGGGCAAAATAGAGTGCCTCGCAGTGGGGGTTGGAGGTTGAGGAAAAAGTGGCTTTAAACCGCTCACAATAGATTACAGCTAGCCCACCACCCCTCTCGATGGATCTATCCAGCCTGGTAGATAAAAATCCTAAGGGTACTGCTGTTACGAAATCCGGGTCCGACGCCGCGTTGGCCCAGGTTTCAGTGAGGAATAGGATATCCAAGTTGTAGCGGGATATGAGGTCTGCTATTTCATATTTATGTTTGGCTAGAGATCTAACATTTGGAGTGTTCCTGACATGCTGGAAGTTTTTTCCTCGCTTATCGAGGACACTTGCAAGCCAATCCATAGTGGACTTGCCTGTTTTCCATGATGGTGGCATCTATGAAATCATGAGATCTCTGCCAGCGTAACTAGGGAGGTTGGCTGCGCACCATTTTTGGTTGCATCACCTCTCATATTGGAGCTGGTGTAGACTCCGCCATCAGTTTCATCTGTTTATAGGCCCACCCTCCTAATAGGGTAGGGCAACACAGACGGGTACAGATGGTGCTCTTGTTTTTATTGGTGCAGTTTTCGTTAACTTAGTCTATAAATCTGTCTTAATTCTTGGTGAGGGATATCTACATCATATTGAATCCACTTGGAATCCTTGTTTTAATCTAATCCATTTCCCATATATATATATATATATATATATATATATATATATATATATATATATATATTTTTTTCTGTTTGCTAATGGCTTGATTTTTAGAGTGCATTAAATAAACTTGAGTCCGTTGGATGAGCTGACTTCTCGAAATGTCTGCTGACTGGGTTTGTCAACTCTTGTTTACAAGCCAGAGAGCTCACATGAAGATGTGCCTCTATGGAAAGGGAGGAGGGATGGCATATCTGTGAGATACGGGAGCCCAATTGTTGATATTAGGTAAATACATGTCTGGAGTTTTTGTGTGCTGTCTGAATATGTAGGCATATTGTATTCACACTATTCGTGTGGGTCCATAATCTAATTGAGTAGCAGTTCACTTAAGACTAAGACCTGTGAGATGTAATGGTTGAATAACTCCACATCTTCAATAAAATAATTAATTTTTCCTGAATTCTTCAGAGTCAAAAAGACAGTATGTGTTCTAGTTTATTCACCATATCCACAAAAAGAGGGGGTGAGAAGCTATGACAAGGTGGAACCCTTAGCCTCCCTGACTATCACTAGTAACTACATTAAGGAGGGTTAACCTATTTCTCTTAAATCCTGTTGGATTAAGAGGTCAGCTGCGCGGTTCTTAGTATATCTCTAGAAAATGTCAGTGGACCCAAGTGAATTTGTGCGATCTTGGAATCCCTTTGAAATTTTTATAGGATCCTCACCCACAAGTACCACCTGTGACATGCTTCATCAGATCCACACCCACTGTACCTAGTGTGAGCGGGTGGGCTCAACGCACTTTGTTAGCGGAGCACTTAAACTAAGAACGTGGGATTATTAGTGGATTAAAATTGCCTGCTGGATCCTATTCTTGCACTCTAGAGGTTCTTTGGCAAGGTTAAAAACAGTGGGTTGTCTCAGGGTATGATGGCCCCGGATATCAGAAGGTCGACATGTTTCAGTCTCTGTAATGCCCAGCGGATCAGTAGGCTTTCTTCAGGACCCAAATAGGTGTTAAATCCCTACGTTGCGTTGTTGCTAATTCCAACTGATATGCTTATGTAATCGTACAACATAAAAGAAGCATGCACGCAACCATGCAGACCATGTTAGGACCTTTTCCTTCTTATGGTCTCTGTTAGGAAGAAAGAATATATTTCTTATTTGCAATCTCTTACTGGTTTTAATACACCAACCCCATCGGAGTGCGACATGCAAACGTGAAGATTTTCCCTCTATACATCAGTATCTATTTGTACAATTGTATACAATTTAAAAGGCACAGGTGACATAAGGTAAGTTTATAACATACAGAAATAAAAGTATAATGGCACACGGTGTACGACATGCACAGACAAGTGTAAGGAAAAGGAAAAATGTTTCTTCTATAAACCTATATGTCCTACTTATTAACTAGGCATCATAAGGTTGTGGAGGTGGGTGATCCATGTAGTCACACACTGTGGAGACGAGGGTTGAATGTAATCTCCGGCTATAGTGTGCAAATATTACTTCTCCCATTGTTAAAAGCTCCTTTACACGTACTCCGTTAAGGGAATCGACTGTCTCAATACCTACTTGGCTCCCCGCACACCTCGCATCTTGATTGTGCCCGCGCTTAGTAGTGTTTTTAAGTGTTAGTTATGTGACCTAATTAGCGTCACATGATAAGTGCAGGCGACATGATTGGATGTGAGGCCGAGGCTCCCCTGGGCTGTTTGGATTGCAATAATCTAACACTGGTACGTAAATGTAGGAACTGCAGTTGCACTAGCGACTTTAAACGCAAGCAGATAATCTGTCTGACAAACTAAGAGCACAGAATTACCCGGAACACATAATCCAGAAAATAAAGGAAAGGGCAAGAAACCAACATCGTGAGGCATTACTGGAAACACCAGTAAAACCGAAGACTGAGCCTTCCCTAGTATGTATTGCCACATATAATATTGCATCTGACAGACAGAAAGAAAATCATCAAACTCAATTGGCTCATACTGAACATTGGTCACAGGCAATGGGATTACCCGTTATTTCACACAAACTAGCCTAAGAGACACACTAGTAGACCGAGCCCAAGACCTCCTAACACTATACACAACGCATTCCATCTGTCAGGAGTATTGGGCCATTACCCTTGCTGCCAATGTAGTGTCTGTCACCTCCCGATACCAACAAAAGAAATTGACCTAGGCCTACGTTCCTTATGGCAATTACGAAAATATACGATTTGCAACACTAAATGTGTGATTTAAATGATAACCTGACCCTGAAATTTAATGTACATGGGGATGACAACCAGGAAGGTGAGCACCAGAATATGTGAACACAGGAGTAACATCTGTTGCAGACGTAACACCAGGAAAATAGCAGAACTCTACATAACCAACAGAGACACAGTGAAAGATCTCAAACTCTAGAACATGTAACTACAGAAACAAGAAACTTGGAAAAAATGAAAAGGAACAACAGTGGATCTACAAATTGTCCACCCATAATAAGGGTCTGAACAATGAGATCCCTGGGTAATATTTTATGAGACTGCCCATTAAACAATGGACTCATCCCCATGCGGATTACACACTGGTATCCACTTCCTGATATTGTGTATGAATCCTCTTACACCTGCCTGAAATCCGTTAAACAACACGAGAACATGGGCACATGTAATAATCAGATTTCCCATTGGTGGTTTTTAATTTAAATTTTTGTACTTAATTTTTGTACACAATCTTGTAGATATTTACAGGGTGTTTCTTCACTTATTCAATTTTCAATGCACTTAAATAGACAGATATCCATTGCCACCACATGGCAATAATGAGCTTATCCCACTTTTAACAATTCATCCGTTTAGAATGTGTTTAAAGGCGGGGCTACAATTCCCAGCCTTCCCTGATGCCAAAAGACGTCATCTGTGTCACCGGAGGCAGGACCAACCCCGGTCCTCACCGCCACACAGACGCTCAGCCTGCACTCCCTGGACCTATGGGAGTTGCCGAGAAGGAGGGTGTTGTCTTGTTCCTCACCATTACGCATGTACACCGGTAACTCCACTGGTGTTAGATTATTGCAGTCCAAATGGCCCCGGGGAGCCTCGGCCTCGCATCCAATCATGTCCCCTGCATTTATCATGTGATGCTAATTAGGTCATGTAACTCCACAGGTGTTGGATTATTTCAATCCAAACAGCCCCGGGGAACCTTGGGCTCACATTCAATCATGTCGCCCACATTTATCATGTGATGCTAATTAGGTCACATGACCTGCTAAAAACACTACTTTGCGCAGACACAAGGATGCAAGGTGTGCGGGGAGCCAAGTAGGTATTGAGACGGCCGATTCCCTTGACAAAGTAAGTGTAAAGAGGCTTTTAGCAATGGGAGAAGTAATGTTTGCGCGCTATAGCTGGAGATTACATTTAACCCTGTTGTCTCCACAGTGGGTGACTACAGGGATCGCCCACCCCCTATAATCTTATGATGCCTAGCTAATATGTAGGACATGTAGATTTATAGAGGAAACCATTTTTACTTTTTCTTACACTTGTGTGTGCATGTTGTTCACTGTCTGCCATTACACTTTCATTTCTGTATGCTATAATTTACCTTATGTCTTGAGTTCCTTTTAATTGTATAAAATTGTACAAATGGATACCGGCGTATAGAGGGAATATCTACACGTGTTTGCATGTCGCACACAATAGAGTTGGTGCGCTTAAACAAGTAAGAGATCGCAAAAAAGAAATATATTCTTTCTTCCTAACATAGACCATAAGAAGGAAAATGTCCTAATATGGTCTGTCTGGTTGGTTGCATGCTTTTTTTAATGTTGTACGATTACATAAGCATCTCAGTTGGAATTAGCAACAACTCGCCGTAGGTAATTAACACGTTTCTCGTCCTGAAGAAAGCCTACTGACCCGCTGGGCATTACAGAGGCTGAGACATGTCGACCTTCTGATGTCCGGGGCCATCATACCCATGATGCATACCACTGTTTTTAACCTTTCCTAAGGGCTTCTAGAGTAAAAGCAAGAATAGGATCCAGCAGGCAATTTTGATCCACTAAATAATTCCATGTTCTTAGTTTAAGTGCTCCGCTGACGTGCGTTGAGCCCACCCACTCACAGTAGGTGCAGTGGGTGTGGATCAGATGATGAAGCATGCCACAGGTGATACTTGTTGTTGTGGAGCCTACAAAAATATCCAAGAGATGCCAAGATCGCACTAATTCACCTGGGTGCAGATCTGACTTTTTTTTACAGATTAACTAAGAACCATGCAGCAGACATGTTAAGCCAACGGGATTTAAGAAAAATAGGTTAACCCTTCTTAGTATAGTTACTATTTTTTTCACCTACAAAATAAAATGGAGGTGCTCAGTGAATGAAGAAACTGCCATTGTAAACTTTGAGACTGTGGAGAAGTTTAGTACCTGGTAGTTTAATAGATTTGTACAGTACACACACTGACATTCGCACACGCTTATACAAACTCAGGCCCATTCCCTGTTCTTGAGCACCAAATGCAGCGGTGCTCTCTTCATTCAATTTTGAGGGGGAAGGAAACCATGTCCTGTTCACACAAATAGGGGTCTATGGAAGATAACGGGCTACATTTCACCATATCTAGATGCCAAAACTAGGGTCATGTCAATAATAGCCAGGACGATCGCCAAATAAGACTATTACAGCAACCTATATTTTACATTTCCACATTGTTGTAACAATAAATACAGAAAATGTAATTCATGGTTAATAGTTTTGGAAAGAAAAGCAGCACTGTCAAAAGATAAACCGCTTTGCAACAGGCATCATATATGCAATCCAGTGCAAAAATGTAGTTGACTTCTTGTATAGACCACAACTTAGTCTAAGGTCTTGCAGCAAAAACTAAATGTCTAGATTAATACTCTGCAAATTTACATAAGGTAACCACCACAAGTGTTAAAAAAAAAAACGACGAGGCTCTTCACTTTAAAGCAGACTCCTGATTCCAGAGTTTCATAAATAGAGCTTTGAAGGATACATTTTCTAGCTGCCAAGTGGCATTTCAATCAAATGTTCCTCCTTCAGCAATGGAAGCTACAGAGTATCGTGTAACATTGGTCAAATCTTTGAAATAATTCTCCGTCCCTCGTCTTTGTTCTCTTCTTCTGCTTACTCAATAAGTGCCCTAAATAAAAAACGAAAAGGAATTTTCAGATAAACAGTGCTTTCTAAATTAAGAAATTCTTGGTTTTTTTTTCTCGTTTTTTTTTTTAATGCTCATAACTCCATTTCTCATTCTCTTGCATTGATGAACTGCTTATACAACGTTTCTTAACTTCTTTCCTGTTTTTAGAAAATGCTGCAGTTCGAGATAAAATTTACAAAAAGGATGATCACCTTCTGTCGTTATTAAGAGAGGTTTATGTTGATTCTACAGACCCCACACCTGTCCAGGTAATTGCATTTTATATGTTCTTCACACATTGTACATAATTGATTAAAGTTTGCTGATTAGTGCTCACAGCTGTTGAAATGAGAAAGCACAACCAAATGACAGAAAGAGAAAGATATTGGGCTAGATGTATGATGCATTTTACCAGTCGCAAACAGCCCATCGGGCCATGTCTGACCGGTAAATGCAGTTTCCTATGTACCAACTCTATTTTGCGAGGAGGTAAGCTATTACTGACTCGCAAAATAGGGTTTGCGAGTTGCTATTAGGAAAGGGTGTCCCTTTCAAATAGCGAGTTGCACTGGTATGTATGACTGTTTCGCGACTGGGAATGCTGTCTTAAAACATTAGCAGATTACCACCAATTTCAAATTAGTGGTAAGCCATTCACAAATAGGAAGGGGTCCCCAAGGGACCTCTGCCTATCTGTGAATGGAGGCACCAACAATTTTTCAGAGCGGGCAGTGGTCCCACGAACCACTGCCCACTCTAAAAAAAAAATGAAAAGAAAGCTTTTCATTTCTGAATGCATCCAGTTTTCTTTGAGGAAAACTGGTTATATTTAAGAAAAAAATCTGCTTTATTTAAAAAGCAGTCCCAGCCATAGCGGTCTGCTGACCCTAGCTGGCTTCCATCCCTGTAAATGCCGGCCAGTCCCAATGGGGTCACAAATTGCGACCTGCCTCATAAATATTAATGAGGCATTTCCTTTGCTACCCATTTGGGAATCGAAACTTGTCTGAGACACTGTTGTACATGACGGTCCTACATGTGGCCAATTGCCTCCGTAGTAATAGATGTTATGTTCACCTTTGGGGTAGTGTTTGTGTTTTTCGTCTGCCTTTAGTGTAATTATATTGGTTTTGTGTTTGCCTCTGGTGTATACAACGTGTATGATTTGTCTACCTGTTAGCGTAAGGGTGGTGAGTCTACCTCTCCTGTATTGTATGGTTTTCATCCTCGCTGAACTGTGTGGTGTCTTTCTCTGGGGTGACGAGTGTAGTGTTTGTGGAATTGTGTGCATGTTGCTTGCTTTTGGAGTAATCGGACTGTGATGTCACCTTTCAGGGTAAAATGTATGTTGTGTCCACCTCTTTGTTAAATGTGTGTGATGTCTTTGAGATAATGTGTGGCATTTACATCTGAAGTGGTGTTTGCGCGCAGGCACATGTGTTTGTATACAGTTTGTATCTGGGGCAGGATGTCTGTTCAGTAGCTGCCTCTGGGGTATTGTATCTGTAGTGTTTTCAGCTGGAATGATCTGTGTGCTGTATGCCTATGGTGTTAAGTGTGTGGTGTTTACTTATGTGGTGGTATGAGAGTTTGTACTGCCTACCTCCTGAGGCATATGTGTGGACAATGGCTATACAGGCCACGATAAACGTATTGGGCACATCGTCAGCAGTCCAATATCAGTCTTTCAAGGTTACCATTGTTGTTACGGGTTCCATACTAAACCTCCTGTTGCCAGTGAACATGAAGACATAAATATGTACTGAATGTTATAACTATGCATAGCGCACCGTTTTCATTAAATAATCATATTAAGATCAATACAGTTGTTTCAAACCATTACGTCATGTAGTGTAACTTCCTCTTCCTTGTTTTCATAACATTCTTCATATCCAAATCTTGTTTCATCCTCTTTGGACTTGACTTTTTCAAGGTTGTGGAGTATGCACACATCCACTAAGAAATCAGTAAATTGGCTGCCAGCATTTGCCCGTGAAAGCCATCACTATGTCAAACATCTCGCAGTTATTCAATGTGAAAAGTGAATTAGTGTGAAGGAAAACAACATGTCAAGAGTAACCAAATAGTCGTATCAGTGAAGTAGCATATGCACCTGCAGACCCCGAGACCCCGTGGTGCGGGGGCCCAAGCCTCAGTAAAAGTGGTAGGTGGTGTGCCGGGAAAGGGGCCCCATCCGTGCGCTTTGCAGGGGGCCCCCCTCAAGGTTCGTTACGCTACTGAGTCGTATGTTTGCCTCGCTTTCCTAAAGTACATCTTGTTTTACTTAAAATAAACTTTGGCGCTACACAACTCGCTGGTTGACATTCTGTGGACCCTCTACAACAAACACCTAAATAATCGTTGTCTATTTCTAATACTTTAGTAATATTTTTCAGAGATAAAAAAATATGAGGCATGCTTTCCTCTGTCAATTTTAATTATCTAAGATTTATTAAAATAATGTTGTGCTCTTGGACAGACACTGTTCACACAAGTTTAAGCAGAAATCGATTTACAGTTGTAACGCCAGCGTCAAGAACAGATTTTTGGAATTCAAGCTGAGGTGATGGCAGCAATTCTTAATCATTCCGTTGTCTGAAAACCTTTCATATCCAGCATAGGGTTTAGAGTTTGACGGGCAGGGTACTTCTCGCAGATAAGAGTTGGGAGACAAGTTGTGTTGGAAACAGTTACTGTGGCATTTGGTGATAACATCACCCATAAAAAAAAAAAGGAAAATTAAACTTTTGTTATATCTGCCTAAAGCCGCTGGAAAATGTATTAAGAAAGGCCTTTTTGGAAAGTAATCTAATTTATAAACCAATGGTAACTGAAAACCCATTAACTTTTTCAGATGACCACGAGGCAATATGTATTATAAGTAATTACATAGAACCCAGCTACCACTCCTGTCACTCGTTCACTGTGTACATACCTTTGATCCTATACAATGCTCTGCTGCCTTACGTCGCATAAATACATACATACAAAATAGTTTAACCATTGATCTTAAGGGCCTCAGCATGGTCCATCAGAAAAGTCCTTACTCCGGTAATATTCACTGACACGATGATCCATTCTTAAGAGGATATGTTACATCAAACTTGAATTGACTAACTTACGATGGAGCTTTGGTAAAGAAAAAAACAATAGGAAATTGCCAGAAAAATGCTTAAAGAATGGCTCGAATTGTTTCCGATCAATGCACTTGTTTGAAAGGGCACCATCCAAAGTAGTGTGAACGTTTATCTACCATTTATGAAGGAATAAAGGTCCGGTGCTAGGTGCTTGAAATGAGGAATGACTAGTTTTGTAGTTTAATAGCCTACTTGCATTTCTAATATTTCTCTTTTCATCAGCACTTGCTAATGGAAAGTGAAGAAGACCAAGAAAGTTTCTATTTTGACTCTATTTCGATAGGTATATAACTGCCAGCAGACAAGAGTCATCCATGAGCTGCAGTCATTAATGCATTCATTTCCAATGCACTCAACAATTCTGCTGCACCCCAATGCAAATAAAGGCATTATAGGCATACTCCTGATGCTGTTGCTTTAGAAGCCATGCATTAGATGCGAATTGCATTTACTTCTTGCTTTCTAACTTCTGGTTTCAAATATGTCAACGACTTGGGATAGTGGTCTCAACTGCACTGCAACAAACTACACTGCTTGCATTTCTAGGATTTAGATATTGAGTTCAGTTGCATTTAGTCCTTTACAGGACTTGAATGTTTATTACAACATAATGCATTACCTGCAGTAAGGTAAACCAGTATATCTTTCTGACTTTCATGAGGTTATTTAGAGCATCCCGATTCCGCCTTAATTTGTTAGACATGATCATAGTAGGGACAGCAGTGTGACGGGGATCTACATCGCTGTCAGTTCTTGTTAGCTGATGCTGCTATACATCTAGAATCACCTCTGGTAAGACAAGAAAGCTGTTGCATGTTGCAGCCGTTAGTAGGCCCCCCTCACTAGCCCCTCCATCCTTTACAAATAAAAACCAAGAGTACTGTCTTTATAACTACCAAAGGTAACTCTTGGTGGTGACCCTGCTACCAGTGCATCTGTTAGTTTCGAAGCATTAGAGATTCTCTGTTCCTTATTTGCATTATAATGGTCACTGGAAAGTTGTAGTCTGTCAGTGCTTATTTCGACATCACTAGTCACTCAAAATCATCCTTGAGGAAACACATTAGTGTGATTTCTCCCATGTGTTGGTTTTATTTAAATGTAATACTGTGCACAGCCATTTTTGCCACCACCTCATTTGTGCTGAGAAAACGTGGCATTCTATGGCAAAGAAAATGGCTAGAGCGGGGTACAGTGGTTCTGCTGGGAGTGCTAATAAAAGGGCGATTCCCTTCTGAAAGTCACTTTTTAAAAATACTTTCAAACAAAGCCAAACCAAATGGCTGCAGAACCATAAAACCAAGAATGGGATAACTCCTATTATTTATCCTTTGCATGATGGTATTGTCTACTGAAGCACACCTTATGGAAAACAATTTCCAGACACCCAGCACTGACAGGAAACTTAGGTCAAACCTACATTCAGCAGATTTAACAGTGCTCCTTAAAAGCAAAGGTCATGTCCAATCCACCATAGAGAATCTAAAGTTACAAAACACTTTTTGTTGCTTTGTAGCTGTTGTTTCTGTGCTGCTTATGTGACTGTTCTAAATAAAACAACATGAGCACTCCCATGTAATTGTAATTCAAATTACTATGTTGGTATAAAGTTAGTGAATTTTAGTTGACTCAGTGTGTTTGAGGGAAAAACAATAAGGAGTGATATCACTGCAGTACTGTGAATGCGTTTCTCCATCTGCACATCTTTACAGTAAAGCTGGGGTTCAGGAGGGACGTGGAGTAGAGGGAGGAAACCATCTTGTGTCTTTGCAATCCCCAGGTTTAGGGTCATTTTCATGCTTCATTATCCATGTGTATTTGCAGAAACAAAGCTGAGCATCTGCATCAATGTGCTCACCACACTCTGTGATGAAGAGCTGTGCCAAAATCCTGATACATTCATGTCAATATTTACTGCGCATTTCTGTGTTGCTCGGCAACACATTTCACAAAAATGGCTTCGCTTTGTTTGAATGTCACCGTTACTGATAAGCCTGGAATATCTATGCTAATTCAAAAATGGTACCTAATGTGTTCGAACTAAGTGGATGGGAGGGGGGTGGGTGTGTAGCCTGGCAAAATGACTTCACCGGATATGACCCGATGCCTGCTAATCCTGCACAGTCTGATTACTAGAGCCGCCATAAACCCCAGGACAGTTATTGACAAGTGACTAAGTTTAAGGTCGTTCTTTTACATCTGCATCTACATTTTTTCCTGGGAGACTGTAGCTGTCGCTAAGCTGTAACTCTGGACTATTATCCTGCGCTTGCAACATGGCACCTAAAGGTGAATGGGTTGGGAGATGCTGCCCTTGCCGCATGAAACCCAGGAGAGAGCTGGCAAAAGGATGCTGGAGGTAGCATCTGGTGGCAATTGAAGTGTTGGATGAAGGAGACCTGGCGGCAAGAGGAAGCAGCTGAATGCACTGGAAAAGCGCTGCGGACAACACACGTGAAGAATGCGACTGGTGGGCAAAGAGGGACTTCTACAGGGACTGCTGTTTGAAACTTGTCCGGAGGCCAAGAGTACTCCATGTGCCCACCAAACCCTGATAGCGGTGGGGAAAGGTGGAATCAATCTAGTGACAGGCAGCACCAGTGTATGGGCGAAGTTTGTGGGAGGCCACCCCCTATCCCGAGCTGAGAGGGGTCTTGAGGAAAGCAGTAATGCTTGCATTCCCGGAGAAGAGCACGTTAGGCATGTAGACCGATAGAGTGCCTAGAAGTAAATTGGGTACCTGATGGAAGAAGGGAGCCTTAGGAGTTGTGCTGTTGACATTGGGGCAGGGCTAGATCCTCCATTATGAAGTGGTATGAATCTGAGGGGCGACTAGGTATTGCTGAAATGTGAGTGGTGAAACATCAACTCTACAAGGTAGCTTGCGATATTGGCTTTTTGACGCAACGTCTCTTTCACACCTTGTCACTGGAAATGCCCAGGCCAGTCTAAGTGTCTTCTGAACATAATTCTTTACTAGAACTGTTCGGTACTGATCAGAGGAGAGAGACTTTGCTCCTGAGAGAGACTGATACTGTATGCAGAGGTCTTGCAGGCTCACCCATCTGTTGGCTATTAGTCCAAAAGATGTTACAGGGAAGGGAAGCTGATACTATAATAGTGCAGTCACAGTACCATGTAGTATTCCAGCGTGAAGCAACAGCCGTCCCCACATGTCTTTAGAATGGGTTTGAGAGGGTTGGGATGTAGTAGTTTTAAACTAAGCCCAGGGAGGGAGGGAGTTATACTTCATGTTTGATATAAACAATGAGTTAGACCGAGATGTGAATGCAACGCCGTCATGGGTCCAGTGGGTTGAAGGGCAAGGGAATGTCTCGGGGTGACCGATAAATGGTTGTAAACACTTATAAGTAGTTGACATGGAATGGCAGAGGCATGGGGATCAGAGTACAAAGATATAAAATATTTTCCTACCTCTGCAGATGTGGCATCAACTTTGCATGCATACAGGAAACACATTTTACAGAGGCAGATGGGGGCAAAGAACTGGAGAGAGCAGTTAATCCACACCACCTTTTTGCAGCTTGTGAGAGATGTACTCCTATGGACCAGACTAAAATTTTCCTTAATGTCACAGAGAAGTAGTATTGAGCCTGAGGGTAGATGCGTAATAGCAGAGGGGAAATTTGATGGGGTCCTCATTGTGAAATTGTGCATATTTGCGCAAACTACAGAACAACTAACATATTTAGAGCAGTGGGGGGTGTTGCCTTAAAAGACTGGGTAATATACACTCACCATATAAGTGGGGGACTATAATTCTGTCCAGCACAATACACTGGATAGATCTAGCCCACCACTACATGGGTTCAACTTTGATCAGTCATTGAAAGCTTTGTTAAATGGACCTGGGATGGGCGAACAGTGGATGCCTGGGGGCTGCCGACACCCAGGGGAATCAGAATACACCCGCTACTCCCCGATGTATGACCTCCTCTAGAAGTTGGGTATGATCTTACCTTCAGAACATGGACATAACATGCGCAACATTTGAGGCACACCATACCTGATCATAACCCAGTGTTGATACATTTCCGATGAAGATATCTTATTACCCAACATGTGGCTATTGCAATCTGAAGGATTAAAAGATGCAGCATAGTAAAGCGACAATAGATAAACCAATACTTTAGTGACAACACAGATGCAGCAGAACATACGTTAGTGGAGTGGGATGTCTTCAAGGCACATCCGAAGGGCTTGTGTATTATATCCATGGACAGGATTAAATGGACACTTGTAGAGACAGTCACCAAACTAGAAGCACATATCACAACCCTGGAGGCAGAGGTGATAGCTAAACCAGATGTATGGACAATCCTAAAAATAAAAGAACCTAATATAGTGTAGCTGTCGATAGGCTGGGAAAATTTGACTATAAACTGTATATAGCTAGGCATCCCGCTGAAAGTGACAAAACGGGTCAACTTGTGGGATGGATCTACGCTCTGAAAACCTTAAGCCCCCATACCTGCTCTTAAAAAGGAAGATGGTTTGATCATCGGTTCACAATTAGAAATTAGCAAGGTCATTAGGGATTACAGTAAGTTATAAAACACATCTGGCAGTATAAATCAAGCCTGCAGACCCAGTATATTGACACAGCAGGCACCGGTACAGTAACGGAAGAGCAAAGGAGGCATTAGTAGAAGAAATTGTGTGTGCTATCAAGGAATTGGAGCCAGGCAAGTCCTGCAGAATTTAACATATAGAAATATCCTAGTGGCTACATTTCTGACAATGTATGAAACTTCCAGGCAAAAAAGGAAAACTCCCCCATTCAAGTGCAGAAGCCATAATAGCGGCCATGCCCAATCCAGGGTGAGACTCACAGAATGTGTCCTTATACAGGCCGTTATCCATGGTAAATGTTTACTATCATATTGCATGTGTAGTTCCTGATTTGGTACACCAAGACCAGGGAAGGTTTGTGGCACACAGGAACATGGCACATAACATAAGGAGGCTTTTGTATGTTATGGGGGAATGGCCAAAGGAGGTGCAAAGGCCAGTGGTGCCCTCAATTGATATGGCAAAGGCTTTTGATTTGATAGATCGGAGTTACTTGTTTTCGATCCTGCACAACAGTGGCCTATGGCCTAGGATCATAGCTTGGAGCAAGCTATTACATGTGTCGCCAACGGCAAGAGTCCGGATTAGTAGAGTAATTTCTAATGCCTTTGTGATCCAGTGGTGTACATGACTTGGTCCCCCTCTGTCACTGTTGCTCTTTGTGTTAGCGATGGAGCCTCTTGACGCAACACTTAGAAGGGTGAAAGTAAACAGATGAATTAAAATAAGCAGTTTTGTGCACGAGGTGTCCCTATACTCAAAAAGTATTTTGTTCTATTTAAATAACCGGGATATGAGCCTCAACCCGACACTAGAATTACTGGAGGAATTTGGCAAACTGGCAGCGTTGCAGGTTAATAAAGATCAAATGTGTATTTTTGCCACTCCGATCAAAGAGGAATCAACAGGTCACATTAAACACCCAGTTGTACTGGAACGCAGACACTTTTAAATATCTTGGAATTCAGGTCTACTGACCTAGTAGAAGGTCCTGTCCTGTGCCTTGCGGTGTTTTGCTGCAGAGCAGAGCACCAGAAGAGCTGCGAGCCTCGAGCCCAAGCCAGGAGCAGCGAACGCAGCAGCAACAGCGAATACAGCGGTAGGTGGTTGGTGTGGCTTGTGGGCACCGAGCGCGACCGCCATTAGTGGGTGGCTGCCGAGAGTGAGCCCAGGGCAGAAGTGGCCCAACTAGGTTGGGTGCAGCTTGCGGCTCCACCCAGAGTGCCCTGCTCGCGTGGTCCTCCAAGCCTACTATCCCAGCCATATCCTATTCCCTCAGGGGGGTACAGCACCTACTGTGATATTTGCCTTTTTAGAAGTGGCAAGTAAGGACAGGGTGCAGTCCAGCAAGCCCTACGGGTTTCGCACAAGTGTCTACACGGGGCAGCGTGAATTGGACACATGTAAGCTGACTAAGAGAGATAACAAGCAACTCGCAATTTAATAATCATTGGCATTTGCCAAAGGCCTGGAAGAAGAGCCCGGAAGATCAGCGACTGGCCCAAGTAGTCAGACTACTCTGCCACTCAGTTAATGACAAAATGAGATCAGGTAGGGTCAGAAAGCAACCAAAGCCGGAGCAAAAACTAAAAAGCACCAAGATCCCATTGGGAAGCTCGACAGAACCATCTCAAACTCCTGGAGCTACACTAATATCACCAACATATTCAATTTTCGGGTCAATGAATCCTACAGGAAAATTTACGTTTTTAAAGGATCCAACAGCAGTTATTTATTCAACACCGGACAAAATTACAGGTCTTCCCAAACCATTGACGCCGCATAAACTAAAATCCACACAGGATGAGGTCTCAAAGGGTAGTGCAGTAACAACTCCGATAGTAATGGAAGAGGGAGCAGGCTCAAGCCACCAGCACCACCTAATCCAATGGCAGTTGACATACAACCAGACGCGGAAAAAAGAAATCATTGTGGCGGTAAGAGGCAAGTCATCCAAGCTCAAGTGCACACTACCAATGCAGCCTAATCCATGCCTAGGCTCGAACTAGTGACCGATAAAATTCTGGCAGTCACCTGTAACACTGGTAAACCTAATGATCACTCCACTCCTAGACAACAATCAATGAAAAACAACATCCTGGCAGTCACCAATCATGTACAAAATCCTATTGATTCCTGGATTGAGTCTCTCTCAATAACAACCAACACAGATTTAATGCAGGCGATAGGAACCATCACTATGAACCCAAGCCATGCACAATTTACGCTGCAACTGGAAGATCAACAACAATCAAAAATAGAAATATCAAGCTTCCATGAGCACCTAGAAAAAGACGTAACAAGTCAAGTAAATAATAATAACACAAACAAAACAAACCATGATCAGAAGCCCAACCAGGAGGATACACTTGACAAAGATAGCACGGAGCCACTCTCCATAATAAAGAACACCGAAGTATCCCAGGCAGCAGGAACTATCATCGCAAATCCAGTTAATGTACAATTCAGTAATAAACTGATTCCCCAACAGGAAGTCCAACAACAATCAATAATAGAAATATCAAGCTCGTTTGAGCACCCTAATAAAGACGTCAGCCCAGCAAATAACAATAACAAAAAAAAAAAAAAACTAATAGTAAACCGGATGACACATCTGACAAAAGCTGCATACCCAAACTTGCTGGGTTCACACTGGAGCCAAACGCACAAAGGCACTCCAACACCAGTCATCAACCAATGGGCAGAAGGCACAAATTCGATGAAAAAATATAAGACCTCACAAACCTGCATACCTCCCTAATAAAAACTCTGCAAACGTCAATTAGCCCACTCAATATGCAGTCCGACAAGCTCGATATTCAAATTAATTTCATGAGCATTATAGCAGACTATATCTCTGGTATAAACATTAAACTAGACTCACTGATGGGCCAAACAATTGCCAAAAGCAACATACCTGTCCCAACTCCAGGTACCAACTACGCGTGCTTCTCTATAGTTGAAAAACTAAGTGATCTACCAATTATTTTAATGAATATTCTAAGGGAATGCAAACAGCCCGCCCAGCCACCAGAGTCACACCGTACAGCAGTGAGGGACTCATCAAACGGGAATAAGACACACCCACCAGCGACGCACAATATAGCAGCGACTGACCCATTGAACGGGAAAATGATGCCTAAACCTTCAGCTTCCCTAAAAATTCACAACAACAACTTCTTAGAACGGATAAAGGGATACACATACAGGGAATAGACGACAAGGTATTTGCTACAGAACCACAACCATTATCATCTGTTGCTCGTGATAATGCGCACCGAAACTTAGCGGACCGGCCAACAAACTCCCTGACTGACCATTCAAATAAACCTCCAGCCGATGTAACGAAAAGACACAAGAAGAGTGCCAGGAAGGCCAGAAAGCACCCACCACAATAACAAGGAAATAGACCAACAGGTGAACGGAATTTACCCAATCTTTAACTTTAAGGAGGAAAAAAATCAGTTCTTAACCATTATCACAACAAAAAGATGTCACAAAGAAGAAGGGGAGAAGTATCTCAAAGATCAACAGGTGACGTCAGAGACGTCCGGCTTATCAGCTGGAGAGTCACTTACTTCAAGCCACTCAACCGGCTTAAATAAAGCAAACGAGAGTTGCCCGAGCAGTGGGCCCGGGTCAAATGCAACTCATTTTGCAATAAGGAATCCCACAGACAGTAAAATGTTGCCCTCCACGAATAACACAAGTGCAACTGAGGGCATACTGAATAGAAACCGCAGCGGAGTCACTAACCCACGCCGGACAACAGCCCCCAAAAAATTTAGAAGAGGCCGTCTCCATGTATAATAGCCCAGTTCATGATCTACGGCCCTGCTTCGAGACAATCAACCCCTGTAGAGGAGAGCGATAATTCATATTACAGAGAGGGTACCAACCTGGCAGAGAACCTGGCGACCGGGTTTTGATAAGAATAAACCCACAGCGCGCAAAAGAGAGAGGCCAAGAATTGAATGGGCAACCTGGAAATCAAAGCATTAGCCCAGCACTTACATCTCAACCAAGAATCAATGACCTAGCACAACACTTAAACAACTGGATATTATTAACCCCACACTATATCTCACAAGGTCCACAAGACTACTTAAACCGAGGAAAAGTCCTGAGCCTAATGGCAGCTATTCCAACATTAAATCACCTATCTTCAACTGACTTACTATCAATAGAGTTCATCCAACAGGAGGGCAACAAAGGAGTGGAAAAAACTGTCAACCTGGAAATCTGAAGAAATGGTTTCAGCCTTTCTAAACAGTGCACCTCAATTTGAGGCTTGGGGCATATCTTTGTCTATTCCAACAATAAAACCTTACCCTCTTACCCTTGCTACAGCAGCGACACCCCAATGCTCCACTATTCCAGTTTAAGGCCAGTTCATTCAGTATTACGCAGCGCAAGAGGTAAAGAGGGCAATAAGGACCCTCTACCGCGCGCACGTAGAGAATGACCCAGACGGACACACAGCACATCAGAGCACCGGCCGATAAACTTCCTGTCGTGGAATATAGCAGGTGCAAAACGTGACCTGCAGGACAGTGTATCTCCAGAGTACTGGAATAATTACGAAATAGTAGTCCTTCAGGAAACATGGTTAATAGCTCCCGTCCAGATCCCAGGGCGCATCCTTCACCACGTGAAGGCTACAAAGACCCAGCGATACAGTAGACCGAAGGGCGGCCTAGCAGTCTACATTTCAACAACATTAAACATTACATCTGCCCAATTGCCCACCACCACAACAACTGATATGCAAATAATAAAAATGGATTTGGGATCTAATAAAGCTGCAAGCACAATTATTCTTATCAATCTTTACACACACCTAAAACACAAGATTAAAAAAGAACTATTCAAAACACTAATTGCTACCATAGCAGAACTCTGGTTCGAACAACCCACATGGGAAATAATTCTAACAGGAGACTTTAATTCAAACCTGAAATACACTCCAGAGAAAGACAACATAATTGCAGCAAATGCAATCTGGGCAGTACAAAATCAGGTGCACCCTACCCCTACACGGACGGATCCGGGTGGGGAACAACTAGTGACAGACCTTGAACACCTTGGGATGCGAGTACTGAACGGCAGAGTGGCGTAGGACAGACCGCCAATCTGCACTCATCATGGCCCCAATGTTAGCTCCATTGTAGACTATACAATTGTCACTTTACCGCTGCTAGTGCAAATAAAGGCATTTTCGATTATATACACCCCAGAAAGTGACCACTCGTGCCAACATCTCGAACTGCTAACCTCATTCCCAAGGCACAGGAAAGCCGCACGTGAGGTCCACAACAACGATAAATCCTAAACGATTACGATGGACAAGTAGCACACTACCCCAAATCGCACTGAGGGCAAAGGAACTGATGGCATCTCACGACTCACAAAACGGCTCGATGATAGAATCCTGGGTCAGCTTTTTAACAAATCTCTCCAAGGATGCTGCAATAACAAACCTACAATGAAGTATGACGTATAACCAACGCAGATTCTTGAGTCTGACTGCATGAAACTTAAGGAAAAACCTGCAAGCTGGCATCAGATCCATAAGGGGTCACAATGCATCAAAAATAAAATGGGAACGAATACAACAACTTAAAAAGCAGTTTAAAAAACAAATCTGGAAGGACAACAGAATGCAGCAGGACAATTTTTGGTCGAAACATTTGTATAATGCTAATTGATCGAACACCAGAGCCTTTTGGGATCAAGTAAACTCCCTTGTAAGAACTCCAAAAGTGATCAACGTGACCTGCGTTACAGAACAAGCCTGGGCACATCTAATCACCACCTTCTCAATAACACCTGAGAGAGCGATTGCAGTGCAGGTATCTCCATACTCCCATCCAGTAAAGAAACCACATTAATGCATTCGAGTTCAACTACTCAAGGAGAACAAACGCCAATTATAGAGCCTGCTGGTACACAAAAACAGGAGGACAAATCACACATCACAATTAAGACCGCCAAAGAGTTAGGAAGGATCTCGAAGAGTAATAGGGCAAAAAAACAATCATTCATACACTACTCCAAAGATGAAATTGTCAAAGTTATAGCCAAGGGCAGGTTAGATGGTGCCCCAGGCCCGAATGGCATACCCCAAGCAATTTACAAGCAAGACCCCAGTTCTTTGGCGGTATCGTTATCCCGCAAGTTCCATGAGGTGAGCACCATAAATTGCCTGCCAGAGAGCTGGAGAGGTTCAATAATAAATCCATTATTTATGGGTGGGGAGCGAACTGGCCCAGCCAACTATCGATTGATAGCCTTAATAGATGCCGAAGCAAAATATACGCCTCATTAATCTTGTCAGATTTAATAAGCTGGTCTGAGTGTAACAAAATAATTCCCATCAACCAGTCCGGCTTCCGCCGAGGCACTGGCACCATCAAGAATGTACTCGCCCTGGGTCTAATGGCAGACAAAAGCTTACGACAACGAAAGAATATGTTCCTATGCTCTATCGATTTTAAAGCTGCATTCGATCGAGTCAATAGAGGTATCCTATGGCATAAGCTAAAGCAGTGGGGCCTGCCGGAAGCAATACTGAGACCAATAATGGAACTTTACACTGACACATGGATGCAAGTGAAAATAGCGGACGGAAAGAGGCTCACCAGAAAAATCTATACGATTGAGGGCCTAAAGCAAGGATGCGTCCTAGGGCCACACCTATTTAATTTATTCTTGGCTGATTTATCACCAAGGCTAAACTAAATCAACTCTCATCCCCCCGCTTGGGTACACCACGGATTACACATTTATCTTACGCCGACGACATCGTCCTTGTAAGCCATACAAGAATTGGCCTTCAAAGAGCTATCGATGAACTGGGGAACTTCGCCAAGAAGAATTTGCTGGTGATAAATGTCACAAAAACAAAAGCTATGATTATAAGTTGTGCCATCCATAAACCATCACCATTTAAACTCAACGCGAAACTGGAAGTGGTTTGCAGCTACGAATACCTAGGGATACATCTGGACAAAAGATTAACCTTTCAAAAGCAGAACGAGGCCATACAAAAAAAGGGAAACGGCCTAACATTTGCATTTTGTTCAATATCAAAGAGTCTAAAAGGACCCTCTTTCATTCCATTTTTAGCGATCATAAATGCAAAACTTCTACCCACTTTAGCATACGGAAGTGAAGTTCAGCACGGGAAAGATGGAGCGATTCTGGACCGCCTCCAAACACGAGCATACAAAAAAGTATTTTCTCTACCACATAATTCCTCACCGGCACAGTTCTGGTTAGAATTTGAGCTGCAACAGTGCCACAGAAGATACGTAACAATAAAAACCTGGTACAAAGTCTGGAACAATCGAGAAAATGAGATCAACAATGCGCTCTGGAACGTACTACAAGGTGATCCACAGTCGTCCTAGACCGAGTATCTTCAATCATCTTTACAGACCACTAACATGGTAGACCTTTGGCAGCGGAATCTTCCATTTACTTCCTTTCAACAAATTCTAAAGAAGGCGGCAAAGCAACACTCCCTAATGGAGGATAAAGCGATGCTAAGCAAGCGAGCCCACGCATGGATGGTCCTGCAATCCTATACAAAATCGCAACCAGCAACATATTTGGGTCAGCCTTTTTCTCCCTATTTAAAGTCCAAGTTGTTAGCAATACGTTTTGGAAAACTGCCATCTAATGCAGACCAGCCAAGCTGGAAACACCAAAATCATGTAGTCTTTGTGGATCACCAATACAGGATTTTATTAATTTAATATGCATCTGCCCAGCCCTAAGCCAGGATCGCCGCAAATTACTGAAGGGATCATTAACGCAAGAGGCATTCGTTCTTGTAGAACTGCAATATTAAAATGTCTCGATCCGAATAACCCACAGCTTAACTGTCGGTTAATAACATTTTTAATTAATCACGAGAAAGTATCAAAGCATGGCTAGTGGCCTGGCACAACGGCACTTTAGAGACAAAGGACAATGGTCTGCATAATCCACCTACCTTGTTAACCCTGTGCAATCGCAACCGACAGATTAACTATCACTGAGCAAAATGTTCTCTATATCTGTTATCCCATGCCTTGCATACCCGTAACTGAATGTTGAGGGAACTGCTGTGTTAGTACATTTTTTTTAAGCTTATATTTTTAACGTACATTTTAATGGTGTTATGTATTGCGATTTATCGGCACATTGTTATGGTTTTAATTAACTAAACAAACTTTATTCTGATTCTGACCTAGTAGAGGGGAATGTACAGCAAACAGTACACTGGGCAAGCAAATCTGCTGCCTTCTCCAGAACACTGCCTCTCTCAACAATGAGCCGGATAGTAAGCACAAAAATGGTGGTTCTGCCTCAATTCCTCTGCTTGTTTAGTACCATTCTCATGCGCCTGACAAGAAACCTCTTTGAAGAAATAGATGTGCTGTTAACTGATGTAGTGTGTAGCCCGAATAGGTGTTGGATTGTGTTAAATAAGCTTCAACTTATGGCCCGATGGCAGATGGGGCTTGGGGGTGTGGCACCAGAACTTCAGGTTATATTATCTGGTGGTGCAGTTACAGACGGCGGCTGGATGGTGGCCTCCGCTTGATAACCAATAAATTCCATACATATATGATAATTAAAGGCTGGGGTTGGATGAAACCATTTGTTTTAACTCCACAACAAAGCATCAGAAAGACATTGAAACTGCGGGCAGTAGCCAGATTCTGTTGGCAGAGAATGCTGCAGAAAACACAAACAACAGTGACCTGTGCACTGGCACTATCAGTCTGGTGCATACCTCATCACCAAAAAGATAGACTTGGGCAGATAAGGCAACATAGGCGAAGGCAGGCATATGTATGTTGGGCGAAATATAGTAGAGGGACATATAACTTACATTTGACATATTTAGAACCACATACCAAATAGCAGCAGGGCAATTCCTTGTATTGAATGTAATACTGCCGGTCATGAGGAGCCTGTGATATGTGGATGCTGTAGCCCCGAAAACCCATACAGAAGTGGACATGATGCTTAATATAGGAAAGGGTGGAAGGAAAGTAATAACCCAATTATATGCTGCTATGATGAGTATGGCAGGCCTGTCATTACAGATGCTCAAGGAAAGGCGGGAGCTAAATGGGGAAGTGAGCCCAAAAATGGTGTCTCATATTGTCGGATCTAAACTGCTGTAGCTGAATGTCCTGCATTGTATCTACTGGACATCACACATACTCGATAGGATGGAACAGTTAGTATCACATAGATGTCCTCGGTGTTCAGCAGAGAAGGCTGTTCTGTTGCATATGTTCTGGGGGTGCACAAGAATAGCCAAATATTGGAAGGCGGTTACCCAAGAGTTGTCACTGATTATAGGTAGAACAATTCTTAACAAACCAAAGACAATTATGTTGGGGTTAATGCCACGTAAAAAGAAATCTATTACAGAAGCTACGTTTATAGAGCTAGCACTGCTGTTCACCAAAAAGGCAATAGCTATGCAATGGAAAGCACATACCACCCCTCGGCTGCAGGGATGAAGAAGAGAGTTGATTAAATGAGGGAGGCGGATGGCATGGTTATGGTTTTCAGGACAGGTTGTGCAGGACTCTGACATATGCACGTTGGCAACAAAAATAAGTATGCAGTTCCTCACGTGAAGAAAAGGAGAGGAGGTCGGTTGGCTATATGTGATGTAATAGTCACTGAAAGAGAGGAAATAAGGGGGAATTCCTCCTTTTGGAATAAGTGCCCTCACACACCCAGCCAGCTACGTGTCATGCTTCATCATAGGGCTTTGCTCCTCGTCAGGTCGGCGCTGCAATACCTGACGGGCACCCTATGAGGGGCTCTTTAGCGGAGATCTTTTATTCCGTGCCGTTTGGTGCAGTGGGTGTGAGGGACTTAAAAGAGTGTAGATATATAGAAAAGTAAGTCGCTAGACTTAGTGTGAATTAAAACAGGAAATAGAAGTCCACTCAAAACTACTTTAATGACCCTGGCTCCTATCCTGATTAAAAAAGGGTTTGGCGCACCACTGTCTCAATGTAACCGGATGTTGCGCACTATTTAATGGTCAATTGAGGCAGAACCACCATTATTGTGCTTACTATCATGGCAACTAATATAAATATTCATATCCTGGGGATCATTTCATCGGTTAGTTGCAAATCCACAGCCCAAAAAACTAAAGTAGAAAAAAAATCTGAAATAGTAATAATGAATATAAACATTCCCAATAAAAGCATGTAAATTGGAAAAAAGCAGAAAGATGAAGATAAAAGGTGAACGTAAAGAAGTACTTTGCAAGTTGTAATGCATTAGACTGCAGTTTCATGAAAACTCTATGCGCCATGGCAGTGGTATATGGGATTAATTTAATAGAACTCTACCAACATTTATTAAAAGTCTACGTGCACATTGTACTGCCATAAACATTTGAGATACTGTGTAACCCTCATTTTAGCTAATTGTAATGGCAAGCACATATTTTGATATTGTGAAACTATCAGCCTGCTTAAAGCCCGCAGTAATGTAGAGAAAATTCCATTCCTCATGGTCACCCTGAATATTTTACCTTTTACTTGTGGTTTTTAGGGCTTTGTGGACTCTCATACGACCATTCAGTACCACAGTTCGTGCACCGCTCTGGCCATAAAATGGTACTGTAAAAATTGTTTTTATCCAATTGGTCTATTTAGCCTTCCTATAAGGTCAAGTAGAGGACGCAGAAATTGCACGGGTAGCATGAAAGTTGTCATGTGTATTTACACTGTCTAATATATGGCTGACCGGAGCACCAGTGTTCTCTAGCTGAGCCCTAGTTCAGAAGCACTGCAGTGACCTATGGAGAATAAAAGTTCCTTTGTCACATAGGAAAGCCTATTTTCATACATTAAGAAGTCACCCCTAAATTGTAATATGTTGTTTGGTGTATGACCATATATGTGAAAAAAACCGAAATTTAATAAAACAAATTTAAATTTAAAAAAAATAGAGCGACTAGAAAAAGAAGTCACCCCTAAAGTGTGCCTTGTAAGCCCACAGGTCAGGGAGTTTAATCTAAAAGAACATTGTCACAATATGTATATGAAATAGGACCCCTCACAGTGACTGAAGAACCAAAAGTTATTTTTACTGTGTAGGTTAAGCTACATTCTCAAGCAACAAGTGGAGGTGAAATAAAAATCCTTAAGTTTGGTTTTTGTTTGGGAAAATGCTAGAAAAATGAATCTGTTATTTTCTAATCCGTATTCAAAATTCGATTGAATGGTGAAATCCGATTTTTGATGTCAGTGGAAAAAGAACTTAAATTGTAATATTTGCAGCCTGAGCAGAAAATGTCTCAATCAGTTTTGCCACTCACCTTACTCCCAGAGACCAGTACACATTCCAGGCTGGAGTGGTGGGGGGGGGGGCGTAGCTGGGGAGGGGGTGAGGGCAGGACAGTTGGCAGAACGAAGGACCGCTTTTGACATGAAGATGGCAATGGGGTAAGAGGATCTGTCCCCATTAATTTAAAGAGCCCACCTAGACCATTGTTCACATCTCTGCAGAAAGAAAAATCAGTTTTGACCCTGACCGAGGAGAAGAGACCTCATGTAAATATGCGAGTGGTTTAGGGACTACCAGAGCCCTACTGTGGAAGAAGGGGTTAGGTATATTGGGTTTGGGCTTCTGGGGATTTTTACAGTAATGTGAAGAGGAGGTACTGTAGAAGGATGTGGGCATAGGGGAAGAAAGTAGATCCATTCTTCGATTTGTAAGGACTACACATGAAGAAGGCTCTCTTGGAAGAAACAAGACTCAAGGACACCTGACTCCTCATCCAGGGACTGGAACCACTCCCCAGTGATCAGGTGGTTACCTCCTGGTTGCCTGCTCTAGGGACACAAAAAGCAAAAGGAATCAGGATTAGATGAAGGCCCACCTGACCACAAAGAACTAAACCCTATAGGAGCCATGGCCGGAGGGAGACTTGGTTTCTAGAAGCCTCTCTTGAGGACCTAAGGGTTGTAGGAGTGAATAGGAGGAACTTTCCCTGCAGTTGGAAAAAGGTTAGACTTAGTAATTCTTTTTTTGCATTATGTCCACCTCCAGAGGACTGGGACAAAGTGCTGAGGATAGCGGAGAAGGTCATACTCAAGACGAGCAACAAAACAAGGTTCGACCCATTTAGACCATTTGTCATCCTTAAAACTGGTTTGTATCGAACAAGGGGCACCCAATATCACAAGGAACATGGGTAATACACCGAAGCAAAAAACTGTTTTCCCCAAAGAGAAGAGTCCTTTTAAACATACTTTGCCCATAAGCAAGGAACTCCAATGTATGACAGCCTTACCCAAATTCACAAAAAAATGTGATTGACACAAATTCATCAACAACAAATATTGTGTGCTATTTTCATATCATTAATTCGTAATGGAGACAGTTCAACAGAAATGCAGGTGCTCCAAGTGATGGCGCAGTGCAAGTGAATTAACTCTGAGGGGTTGAAACATCAACTTTTTGGGTCCTAACCATACAATACAATGCCAGACTAACAAAACCTGAACATCCATATCGTGAGGTTTCAAAGGAACATTTGTCCCATTGGTTGTGACCTTTTTACATATTGTAAATATTGTTTGTGCACCATGTGTTATTTATATTGTTTGGCTCACTATTATTCACTTGCACTGAGCTGCCACTTGGAGTACCTGCATTTCAGTTGAACTGTGTCTATCATGGATTAATGCTATGATAATAAGGCTGTCATACATTGGAGTTCCTTGCTTATGTGCCAAGGGAAACATTATTATTTTTTGTATGGTCCTTAAAACTGGGTCACTGGGACTTTGCAGTAAAGACATCCAGCCTGTTTGGCTATAGCTTCTATCCTTGACAGAGGATTTCAATAACCAAAGAAAGTGACTGTTAGAACTGTCAGGCTTAGGGTGGGGTCCCCCAAACATTTTGCCCATTCCCCTCCTGTTTTCGGTAATTCGTTTTTGAAGGCTTTAGGGCTCTGTGCACTTTGCCACTGCTAACCAGTGCTAAAGTGCTTACTCCTTAAAAAGTGGCCAACACCTGACTTGCACATTTAATGTACTTATACATTCCTAGTGGTACAACGTACCCAGGGCCTGTAACTTAAATGTTGCTAGTGGGCCTGCAGCACACATTGTGCCACCCGCTTAAGCAGCCTTTTAAAACAAGTCTCGGCCCTGCCATTGCACCTTTATGCAGTTTTAAACTGCCATTTCAACCTGGCAAAATAAACCTTTTGCCAGGCCTAAGACTCCCTTTTTAATATATACAAGGCACCCCTAACGTAGGCCCTAAACAGCCCATAGGGTAGGGTGCAGTGTATTTGAAACGTTGGACATGTACTTTTAAGGTTTACCTGCGCTGGCAGTGAATAACTCCTACATTCATTTTTCACTACTGTGAGGCCTACCTCTCCCATCAGATAACATTGGGCTACCTCATTACATTTAATAAGTGATAACTTTTGTTTGGGAACAAGTAGGAATCTCATGTTTGGTGTCTAAGCAATTGTAATTTTAAAACCTTCTCTAATGGTATAGTTGGATCTTAACTCACAATTTGAAAATGCCACTTTTAGGAAGTTGGCATTTTGTCTTAACCATTTTGTGCCTGCAGCCTGTTTCCTGGGTCACATGAGTGTGATTAGCATGGAAGTTGGCCTTTGTGTATCCCTCCCAGGTAGTGTTACAAAGGAGGACTAGGTGATGACTGGATGGTCATCTAGCCAAGATTCCTCAGCTCACTCACAAAGGACTTTAGACTTGCCTTTTGTCACCCCAGACATTGTGGGACCAGGGTAGAGAGGAAGGAAATTCCAGATCCATCTGTGGTGGACAACTCCAGAAGCTTTTCCACTTCAGAGCTGGCACCAGGCATAAAAATAGGACCCTCAGTTCCGCTCTTCAGTTCACTAGTCGACCTGCGGAGGACACTCAGAAGGCCTGCCCTGCACTGAAGAGGACTGCTCTGCTGCTGGATATCTGCCTTGCTGCTTGAACCCATAACTACCAAAGCGACTCCAGGGGCTAGTTGGCTTGTCTCCTTTTCTGAACTACAGGGACACAAAAAGCTCCAACTTGGACCCTGTACCTACACCCTTCCTGAAGTGAGTCCAGCCCTCCAAGTGGTGCCCCGCCACTCCTGGACCATTGGAAGGGATGTGAACTGTGGCCATACAGCCTAAATCTCAAACTTGGTACTTAAAGAATTTTCAGCCAAAAAGTGCCCTGAGTACCCAGAGAAGACCAGAACTACCTGCTCCCCGATCCGCCGAAGGCGCATCATCGGTCAGCTTGACTTTGCCGTAGCTCCCACTACATTCTTCCCTGCAGCAGCAAATCATGTTCAGCGGCTCCTCGCAGAAGGAGTATCTAGGCTCGTGGAGCCCTTGTTGGCTGCAGCCTGCAGCTTTGTCCTGCTGGAGACTTTTGACTTCCCAAAAAGAGGCTGTCTGATTTGTAGAAATCTTCAATGCGACTTTGTCCAGCAGCTCCCTGACGAAGCCTCCTCCTCAGAAACCACCAGCTACCGTTCCCCACTAAACTTTACCTTCTAAAACATTTTTCTTCAAAATTTCTTCAAAGTCTGACGGTAAGTGGAGACATGGCCCAGTCCACCTCGTGTATCTAACCACGCTCCATCGCGGATTACTTTCGACCTTGGCCCGGTAGCACACGACTAGATGTTCCTGTTTGGCCCGTTTATCTTTTAGGCGCTCATTTATACTAGAAACTTTAGAAATTCGTAGCTATGGTTCTACTGACTGAAGTTTTGTCATTGTGGTGTCAAATTATAAACTTTTACTTGTGTTATGTTTTCACTTTATTATTATTTATGTGCTGCATAAATACTTTACACTTTGCCTCTAACTTAAGCCTGACTGCTTTTGTGCCAAGCTACCAGAGGGTTAAGCACAGATTAATTTAGTGACTTTTGTGGTTCAACCTGACAGATTGTGGTTTTTGCTTGAAAAGAGCTCAAACACCCCTCAACCAAAAAACCCAATTTCTAACAGTGACTTAGTTCGAAGGTAAAACCTTAGATCTGGCGAAGGCGGCAGCTCCATCCCAGTGTTGAAGTGACCTCCGTGGCTATGAAATCGAGTTGTCTTGCTCTGAGCATTTGGCGCAAACTGCTTCATCAAGAGCTTGGCGATGTACCTGGCTTTGATTGACCGTTGTTGCCTTCAGCCATAGACCTTGACCACCTGGAGGACTTTGACTTCTGAAAATGAGACTTATTCAGAAGGTAAAACCTTTGCCCTGGGCAACATGACTTATGTATCTTTTGGAGGCGTGACTTGGCAAGCCAACATGGCGGTCGCTCTTGGCTAGAGCTCCGTGCCACTGTCCCACAATCTCTTTCAATCCCATTCTGGGGCTCAACATCAACTGGCACCTTGTCACCCATACCCAGTAAAGGATGGGATGCCTTCTGCCCCTTCACAGACCCGGCCAGCGGGCCCTTTGTGAGATGACCAGGACCAACGCAATGGTGGCCAGCACAGAGGACTAGGCCCCACGCCCAGCAGATTCTCCTCCCAGCTGCTTAGAAGGCACGGTAAGCCCGAAGAAGCTGGAGAGTGACAACACCTGCGGGCCACCCATGCTTAGGCGGGTGCTCACCCACCGAGAGTGGAGAGGCCAGGAGCCAGCGTGCCGACCACGTTGGTGAACAGCAGCGAAGAGAATAAGCCTGCAATCCGGGACCCCAGCTGAGAGTCGAGGTGAGAAGGAGAGACTTCCCTGGTGGCCTGTGGCCCACGCACTCGGTTGCCCTCTCTTCCCCCCCCCCCCCACCCCCCGCGGCCTCTTGGGATGAGCGGTGAACCCCAATGGAGCCTGAGAGCAACACCTGCAGCCCCCACTGCTGGTGCAGGCACCCACCTGCTGAGAGGAGAAGGGCCATGAGACGACAAGAACGGTACGCTTGGCCACGTCAGCGAACATCCGCGAGGAGGTTGAGGCCTACTGGCCAGGACCCCAGTTGAGTTGGAGGGGGGGTGGGGCTTCCCCAGCGACCTGCGGCCCAAGCCCTCTGTTCCCTCCCTCCTCCCCTCTTGGTTATAATAATATAAAACAAATGCAACTGATCTCTCAACTTTCTAGTTTTCATTTATACACCATATTACTACTAATAGTAATTTGTATCTTCTCTTGGGAAGACTAGCCTCAGAAACAATCTTCCTACTGTAGCAGACTCAACCATACAGGAAAGGCTTGTTTTTTTTCAGGCATGGCCTAGAGACAGTTTTGGCTGTCACGCCAGGCTGTTGCAATAAAAAAAATCATTATTACTTACATGTATACGTTCGTATAAGGACTTTGGATCAGCCCTCTTTGCCCATTGGTCTGTTCAACTGTTATTCAAATTTTGCTTTTGAAGCATATAGCATGGGGCAATGATTGTGCCCATTTCCACCATTCGCTCTCTTGCCCTGTGGCTGACTGCATTATCCCCTGATCAGTTATGCATATCTGCCTAAAAAGAAGCCCACTTCAGTATCTGGGCTAGTCGGCCAATATTTAACTTAACCAATGTTTTTTTTCTTTACTTTCTTTATTCTTTTTTTTCGTTATTATTATTATTATTATTTTAGTCATCATTGCTTGTTTAAACTCTGTCTGAAGGTTTCAGTAATGCAAAGAAAATATTGTGTTTTCTTTGTACCAATAAGAATCATATTTTCCTTAGATATGCATGTTAAGAAGCACCCCTACTGCTCTATTATTTGAGCACGTGTGACGATTATAATTTTAAAAAAGTAAATTTTTATAGCAAGCATATGGCTGCCAAATTTAGGTGAATGCATGTGTCAGATCTCGGTTTGGAGGCCACAGGGCAAACAGGTGCTTCTTGGCTACAACCATGGTGGCTGACATAGTTTGACACATTGTTATATGGTCCCTACAGCTATGGCTCGGCAAACTGGGTCAAGCATAAACCTTTCTGCACTTGCCTGTCAGGGTAGTGAGGGCAAGTAGTCACAGGCTTCTCAGGGAGGTAGTGTGAGGCACAAGAACTTATAATTGAATAGCCAAACCAACAGACACAATAAGGTATTGCCCAGCTCAGTGTTAGTCTTTTAAGTGAAAGACAATACTTTAGTCACAGAACGTTACTAAATAATACATATTCCAAAATGTGGTTCCATTACAGGGTAGTATCCCGCAACAGGCTCTCCTGAGAATGCAATATCCCTATTTTGCCCACTTCCTCCCCTCTTATCTCTCTTGTGTGACTCAGGCAAAGAATTGGGTTCAGACATAGGCTAGGCACAGGTGCAGATAACAAGTGATTACCCCAAAGACTGGCCCATAGTTCGTCTCGGTTTTCTTTTGGCCCAGCAAGTCTGTGCATTAGCAGTAAAAGATTCCCTTTGTTGGCTTGGGTGCAAGCCAGTGCGATTTTTGTCTTCACACCCTTGAGCTGCGGTACCAGGACAGTTTATCCCCCTTCACGGTCATGGGCATGGTGAAGCATGCTCAGTGGCTTGTCAAAAGAAGTGACCTTCCTGTCTACACAGGCAGGCGTTTGTCCTCAGCAGTTGAGGACCTTGGGGTGAGTTAGGTGGACGATCGTCTTCGGGTGCTGTGTCCAATGCAGACGGGTGCTTGCCATCGCAGTTAGGGTCCTGGAGGACGATGCAGCTACTTCTCTCTACTTCTCTTGTGTCTGCACCTTGGCTAACAGCAGCGGCGCTAGAACCTCGGGGGTTGATGGCGGGAACGGCAGGTAACACGGTGACAACTTGCCGAATATGTCTTTATGCAGCTTTTGTGAGAGCTGCAACAGGAGACCTGGGGACCCTTCAGATTTCATGTCACAATCAGCTTTGTTGTCTCTCAGCAATTTTGCTACGTTTGGATTCCCCACATCCTGGGAATATACCGGACTTTTCCTGCTGGACAGTCTATTCTTCTGCTGTGCCAGGCACTCTCCTTCCCTTCCTGAGCAGGCAGGCAGGCTTCTAGGCACTCAGACAGACATCTACTGCTAAAACAAGTTGCAGACTTCAGGTGATGTCCTTTCACTTCTGGGAGACAGGCTGTGATGCCCCAGCTTTGGTCACACATCAGTCCTCCGAATGCTCTGGGAAGCGCTCCCTTCCTTAATCAAGGACTTGCAACTGGAAACAAGTAGGGTGGTTTGGATCCCACTTGAATACACATTTTCCAGAAAGGTGATGTTGGACCACTAACTCAAGCTTCAGAACTGATTGGACGTTGGTTTACAGGCTGCTTTCCATTCACAGCCTTTGTTGAAAGTGTTGGTTTTCAAAGAAGGTAGCAATCGGGCTGCTCCAAGCATGAGTAACCAAAATAATGGCACAGTGACATGTAAGTTCGCTGCACCTGCCTGCCACACCTTTCTGAAACAATAATCTGAGGCACACCAATGGCAGGCCCTGCCTAGAAACTTTCTCACCTAAACATGATAAACTGAAGTCCCACCTAGCCTCGCTGCCATCTACAAATGGCAGTGCTTCCTGGAAACAACGAATCAGCAGCCTTTTGCTTCTGACTTTCTCATGGAATTTCAAAAGGTAGGCCTTTCTCCATTCTCCTCACTTGAGTGTCTGGGTCTCTACCCTGCAGTTACTGGAATGCAGGCAATTCACTTCCATTGTCTGCAGAAGCTATCTTCACTCCATCTTGTACCATGCTAAACCAGGGGCATCCGAAATGTATCCCACTGGCTCCCATAGTCTGACTCCTGCAAAACAGTCTTACTACCATATATGTGCTAAATGCGCTTAGCACATACTGACACTCGATATATACACAGTAAGACAGCTACAGAAGGGTCAGTAGATCGCACTGTCACTGACCCAGACCAAAAAGGTCACACTGTAAATTCACAAAGCCTACTTTATATAATGTACCTATGGCAAGGACAGTAGTGCATTGCTCTGTTTGACAGGAACAGGTCCTGGACCTTGCATTGTCAGGGGCAGATCCTGGCCTCTGTGTAGGCGCTAGATTAGTTGACACCAGGGCCAAATTAAATGCATTTGGGCACTCAGGCCTGTGGTACACGCTTGTTTACCATGCAGGAAACATTCCTGTTATAGTAGCATGTTTTTATTTGTTTTCTTTTTATGTGGCACATGCTTGTAATGTTTTTAATTAATCATTGCACCACCTTGCCAAAGCCAGAACTATTGTTTTGCCAGTGCTTGTTAATTTTACCTTGCAGCCTACAAGGTCGCTGTACATTTATGACATGGCACAGAGCTGATTTTTAAAACTAAATGTAAAAGAAAAACATATCTGAAAGCGCATGCTTGGAAATATTTATCATCAGGTGAACAGCAACCAGCCGTTCTAGCAGGCCAACACCTATATGAAGGGCTTAGCTGGCCCTTTGTATGGTCGTAGGATTCAAAATCACGAGAATGTGTCTTGAATATGACAGTGGTGAATAGCCTCTGTTATCTAGTGAGGATTCAAACTTGAGAAATCAGTTATCAGCTAGGTGCAATCCTTCAGTAATACTAAGTGATGATCTAAAGAACTCTGTCCTCTTTCAACTCCTGAAAGGAGGATGTGGTGGTATTCACCTCCATGGCGTGGGTCACTGTTCCTCATCAATTTCCAGTAGTTTACACAAATGCACCGCGCACTCCCAAACCTCGAAAAAAGGGTGCCTGCAACTGGGGACTGGAGGAGCTGGAAACAGAGCAGGTCACTGATCGCATTTAGTTTAAAACCAAAAAATACCCCGATCTTTTACACTGTAAAAGGGCTATCACCTCTCATCGTCTGCATCATTCCCCACCTTCCTCTTGACCCATAGAAGGGGATAATCTCTGAGAAAAAGCCTGGTGGAGAGAAGTAAACATATGTACACCCTGCACAGCAAGAGTCTTGCCACCCTTGACTGGTACGGGAAGATCAGGAACCACAGCCTCCAATCGGCAGAGCACATCCAGAGTAGCTTCAGACTGAATGTCTCGGCAGGGGAGTGCCAGGCCTTCTGCATGCACAACTAGGTCATCCTGGCTAGCAAAAAATAAATACGCTGATTTTTTTTTCTGGATGTCAACAAATGAGCACTGTGGACGCATAATTTCTACATACCACATCACGAACGAGCAATGTAAAAAACAAGAAATGGAACTTAGCTAGACACAGAGCAGCATCTAGCACAGACTCGACCTCCGAGAAATAGACACACTACTTCTGGGTGAAGGGTTAGAGACTTGTGTTCTCAAATGAGGCTTAAACATTTTGGTAAAATTAAAGGGCTAGTTCAGTTCCCAGTTTCCTGAATATAACTTGCCTTTATAATGTAAGGAATGTTGCGATGAAGAGGGATGAACTAGTAATCAAGGTAGACTTTTTACTGTTGCCTCAAAATTAGGGTCTATCCAGACGACGTGGTAAGCCTCAAGTAAAAGACCCCCAGGCAAACGTATGGTGAAAGAGGTATTTTTCCATGATCTCTAGGAGGCCTGCATAATTCCAGTTTCCAACACGTAAATGGATAATGTCGTCTTAACACTGAAATCTAATTTTAATACCCTAATAGTAAAGTCAAATGCCTCAGCAAAGGTTCTTAAACCCTATCCTCACTCTTCCATTATGGAAGTGTTTGATATTCGCTCACATATTCTTTAATGATGAAGGCCAGCTTATTGATTTTCATTGGTTTGATCAGTGAAAGAATCTAAAGCAATTTCAGTATGCCTAACATTTCATAATGGGAGGAAATTGTGAATACTTTGACAAGAAGTCATTACTGCTTTTAAAAAAAGGTGCCCTTTGTGTGCTCTAACTCTTCTCTGACTACCACTATACAATGGGGTTGAATAAATCTTTTAGCAAGCACGTTTTATGGAAACCCTAACGTTGATGATTAGACATTCACTATAGCTGTTAAAGATTAAAGTTAAAATGCTGTTTTCAGTGGAGCGTCTTGTAGTATTTGTGCAGAGTAGCCTCCAAGTGCCTGGCATGATTCAGTGTACCCAACATCAATTGAGTACTGATGGATATTTTGGTCTTGTATATTTTCAGCTGTTCACAATTTTCATGTGGACCTTTCTGGCTCAGGTGTAGCTTCTGAATCAAGATGGTCTTATACATGTTCCATTTAATTAACTTACTTATTTTAGCACATGCAAAGCGGTTGGAATTTATTGATTGACTGTTTTAACTGTATCTTTTGCTTTGAATGTTGACATCTGTTAATGATCTTAATCTCACTCTAGGCAAGAAAAGAAGTCATCAGTAATAAACAGGAGGAGCGCAGACTTCCAAAGCAGACCTTCAAGCACGACTACTTTTCCATTCTAGCTATTGAGAACATTCCAAAAGGAAAGCTATCTATAATAGAAGCTATCACAATCCTCAGCAATCATAAGCGTCAGCCTGAGACATGGACTGCTGAGAAGATAGCGGAGGAGTACAGCCTGGAACTGAAAGATACCAAATCGCTCCTGGAATTCTTTATCCCTTTTGATGTCAAAATCATGCCTCCGACAGACGCAAAACAAATAAAATCTACATAAAAGGCCAACCTTTGCATCGTTTGTGAGGCCAACTTTACGTTTAAGGCTCAAGTACTTGCTGCCTGAATCACTGGGACTGGATTTTGCCACTCTTATTTATTTGATATGTATTGTTATGTGATACAGATAGGTACATGGTGTCCAGCATGGTCCTAGAAATATTTCCATTAATTGGTCATAATATACTCACAGTGGTGGTAGGCTGAGTAGGAGGATATTTTTCAATTCTGTATTATTAAAATGCTATGAAAATACTCTTAACTTACGTTGTAATTGGTTTGGTATGCTGACTCCATTTCACAGTTTCATAAGGTCACTGGACAGGGGATGGATAACAAAATATGCCACTGCACGCTGATAATAGGTTGAGGGAGTGTTTTTTGCACAAATGAGGGACATCTTGGCTTACAAATCAAATCTTCTCGGAGGCAAATACAGATTAGCTAACCACCACAGAAATTGAATTGACAAGTTCTATAACAGGCGAGTAGTTACAGATTTTTTTTTTTTTAATTTCTTCCTAAATTCCAAACAAAGGTATGGATCACGATGCTTTTCAACAAAACCTAGTCAAAAGCCCACCCAAGTCATGCCATTTAGCTATTCTATGACATCTACTGGACAAACAGGTATTTTGGCTGAGCAGCTTCTGAAGTGCTCTGTCCATTTTCAAATGCGCACATTCTAAAATGAAGCCTTCGCTTCTGGGATCCCACAGTCAGCCTGGAGGTTGGTGTGGCAGACCTGTCTTTATAGTGTGAGGATGGTGGTAACAGGAGTTTGCAAGTCTCTATGGCTACTCCTTCCTCATCTGTGTCAGATGTTGATTTTTCCTTTGTATGTCCATGCAGAAATACTATGTCGATTGTCCAACAGAAATACAGCGCACATTCTTAATCACTTAACTTATTCGACCGTCCTTGACCTGCAGCGCTATAGTTTGACGTGCCTGCCTTGTAGGTTGTCAGGAGAGTCCTACTGATATTTTGATACCTTTTGGAAATGTAGCTGCTGCTGTAGATTTACTATGGAAGAGTTTGCGGGGTTACTCCCCAAGTCACACTTAAGTTCCAGATGGAATGCAGTCACATACAGGTGTTTTTAGATTAAAAAGGTTCCACTTTTTTGCATGCCAAAGTGAGGATGCCTCCCAACTCTTCGATCACCAGCTCTGAGCTTACCATGCCTGGCCTTGGAAAATCATCAAGTGTCGAGTATTGGAGGTGAGATCCTGTCGCGGGCCTGCTGCACAAACTGTGGGTCAACACCATGCAGTTTCAGACTGTGTGGGTCGGTCATTGGTGCGGAGAGGAGTCAGAATAAGGTGGTTGTCTTGATTCTCTGGGTTCCGTGGCCAGAGTGCCTATTACTTTGTACACTAGACTGGTTCAGTGATATTTGTACTTGTGTTCACACCTCAAAGTATTTATTGCCTGATGGCACCTTAAGTGATGGCCATTTGTTGGTCCATTGTGTAAATTCTCATCACAGTTCAAACGGATACTGTCGCAAAACAATGTGTTTTCTTGTGTGATATCCTTAAATTCCATTGTTGCTGCTTTGAACATACATAAATATGTTTCTGCAAAAGCAGCATTAAATTACAGTACTACTATAGTTTGACACTGGTACCAGTAGACAACTCTACTGTAATGAGTGCAGAGGATTGTTTTCAGGTACATTCGAAAGACAAATTAGGTGACATTTTTGAGCTGCAGATGAGTAGGGCAGAGGCAAATTAATGAAAGATGAACACAGTACTTTACAATGCACCTCCTCGCTTTCATCTGCAAACTTATGCACTTTCACACAGTCACATGATAGCTTCTCTCGGCACAGATTAAAGGACATCTTTTATTTGGACAAATTATTAACACCCGCTGAAAGACAATGGCATGTGCTATGCTAGAACCATCGTCATCTGAAAAGATTTGTGGTCAGACATTTGATGGAATACCACAAGTGTGTCCCTGTTGGAGCCCGTTCTGTCAGCGTATGAGGCCAAAATATTGTGCACAAAAATGCAATAATTGGCAGTGGCAATTGAACTCCCCATTACATGTGAAATCCTTCATTGTTCCCGTTTTTACTCCTCCTGCAGCCAGAGGGTTTGAAATTGGTAAGGCTTATTCAAGAAACCTTGTAGCATCGTCAGTATTATAGTTAATCATAAAAATAAACAATAGACAAACATATTTCATCAGTTGATCGATTCAGAAGATGCTGATCATTATGCTTTATAAGATGCCTCACCAGCAATTTTGCAAGTAACAGTGTTTACACAGTAAAGTTAAATATCAGTGACTGTATAATTGTGTGAGCTTTTCATGTTATTGTAACACAGTGTGTGTTGCTCCTCCCGTAGGGGGGATAGAAGAAGCGCACTTAACACACACAAACACACGTACTCTCTCCTACTGCAGCAGATAGGGACAGCTGTCTCCTATTCTGATCCCTATGCACCTGTCATCTGTGCAGTGCAGAGGAGGAGTGGAGCAACTAACAAGCTATCGTAGCCACACAGTGAAGTCAATGGGCTGCTAGGCTCATGACGTGAACGAAAGGCGAAGATATCTATTGGCTGATGTGATCCTCTACCATCTGACACAGATGGAGAAACAGGATCAGGAAAGGGGACAGCACCCCATGCTGCTCAGCAGCTGAAGGAACTTTTGCAGGGCACTGCTCTCTGCAGAGATAAACATAAACGGTCCATCTGCCCTGCATGGTCACAGCTCATTAAAAACAAGGATTTGCAATGCAATCGGTCTCGCCTTTGGGACCTTATATGTATTTAGCTATGCAGCACATTAGCCATGGTGCTGAAACATTACTGTTCTTTAACAAGTAAGCACCAAACTGCGTAACATGCCAGGTATGGGAACACATGGAGAGAAATATTGCCTTTCAGCAGGAAATGGTATAGTCCAAAGCTCTGTTTTTAATATAAAATCGGGTCCTTTGGTGGTCATATCACTGAAAATACAAGATTTGAAAAAAATATTGTCTACAGATGCTCGTGGAAGACCAGTTCTATGGACTGGAATCTAGAGAATTCTAAAGTGATTCTGGTATTTTACTGACCTCTGCTGGTTGTCTTCTATCAAGAAAGTTAAATAGAGGCAGTTGAACAAGCAGAAAGCAATTCTGGTATTTTACTGACTTCTACTGGTCGTTTTTTATCAAAACAGTTAAATAGAGGCAGTTGAACAGAAAAAAAGTCCCTAAGCAGAGGCAGACGAGTCCTGGGGCTGATCTCCAGAGCCCACAAAGTACATACACAAATAAGTATATATTAAAGTATATACAAGAGGTCTCGAATGCTCGACCTAAAAAAAGATTGCCCTTTGGTGACTTGTTTTGGTCTCCTGGTGAAATGAGGAACAAAACGGGGGATTGTTGCTCCTCTCAATTGTTTTCCTTTTTTGTTGCCATCTGATGTTGCAAATGTTAGGATATTTATTTAAAAGAAAGAAACAATTGCACATAACACAGCACATGCTGTCCACAGCCAAAAGTCGTTTCTAGCGTGCATGGAGGGCAGAAGAATGCGAGCCAAGTGTGCCTCGTAGGACAGATTCTGTGCAGTTGTGATGGGCACAGCTGCAGGCTTACACCCAAAACTGCTAATCATGGCTGGGTGCCCTTTCATTCATGTCCTTCATTCAGAGACCACTTGCATTCCATGTTGTATTAGGACACGGGATACTGGGTTTAGGGCATGGCTGAGGTCCACTTGTTTCACCGATGAGACCCAGTCCTGGGGGCAAGAGATAAAGTACATCATAAAACAAACTTTCAGACAAAACGTTTGTAAAGGGAAGATGGGGGTTTCTGTTAAGACCAGTAAAGATCCAACAATATAACAAAAATACAATTCAGCCAAAGGGGACACTATGGTTTTGATCCAAAAATCTAAAATTACTAAAATGGACCACTTTTAGTGTGGTCATTCTTCTCCATAACTTCCCGAGCACAGATAATGACCTGACACGTGACATCACGCATAGGCGAAGGAATTGTGGTGGAGATTTTGAAGTGGGGGCATAAGAGACAATATCCATCCCAGATTTTGAAGTGGAGACTGAAGATTAAACAATGGCAGACACAACATGTCTGCCATGGAAGCCACGCTGCACAGCGCGTAAGTCTCAAGGAAGTGCTTTAACCTGAGGAAAAAGGTCAGTGGGGCTCTAAGGCCTCTTTGTTTTGTTAATTATTTAACTGTGGTCATTGAAGTGTTGATCCTCTACTAAATCTTTCGGGTTGTCAACCCAGTAAGACCAGCAGAGAAAGGAATGGTAGGATGCTATTTTATGTTAATGTTATTGCTGGGTCGGCTGAGTTGAGAAAAGGAGTGATTTTAGGAGAGGCTCAACACCTCAATGACAGCAGTTATGAAAAAACAGAGGACGTCTCTGAAACCACAAAGAGTTTCTTCCTGCAGCATGATTTGAGACAGGGGTGATCTGTCACTGTGTTTGATCTCCAGTGTCTGTGGAAACATTGCAATAGAAAAGAATACCTTTTAGTCTTAGGACTATACATATATATTTATGTTTGTATATAGTCAGTTTTAAGGTGGGATAAGTTGAACTTTATATACTAACACTACTTGAATAACTGATTACAAATCACTGACCTTTGGTGTTGAATGGAAGAGAGGCGTATGTAACCCTACAGTCTCTGAATTGCGTTCCATGCGGTCCTTGGTTGAAATCCCGGCTTCCTCAGTGACCAATTTGTGTGATACAAGGCCCATCGCTTTATTTCACTATGCACCATTTTCTTTAACCACCCCAGTGGCGTAGCTAGCCCTTTGGCCACCTGTGGCGGTCCCTGCTTTTGTGACCGCATTGAAGAGCAGGTTGGGTGGGGTGGGGGAGGGGATGGGTGTGTGTACTGGTGAGATGATTTCTCCATTTGCCGCCCCGCAGCGGCCGCATTGAGGAGCAGGGTGGGTGCTTGTGATTGCCGCCCCAAGACGGCAGGTAGGAGCAGGGGGAGGCCACCGCCCCCAAAACTCATGCCGCCCGGGGTTGACAGCCACCCCCCACCGGCCCCTTGCTACACCACTGAACCACCCAGTTTGAGAGCCCACTGAAGTGATTCAGTACAGGATCTACACTCTTCAAAATCCTCACTTTTATACTGTAAATTTAAAATAATCTTGCTTCACATTGCCTCTCTATATAGCCTATATAAATAGAGAATATGACAATCTGACATTTTGGTTAACTTGTGGCAATACCGTCAGTCTATGGGGATATTCTTGAATGAAACGGGTTTAAAAAATATTATTTCCATTAAATGTCAATAATTGTATATTTAATTGAGACACCAAGAAATGTTACACAAAATATATATATTTTTTTCCATTTTTAAGTTTGTCATAGTTTTTCATATTTGTACACCGGTTTACATCTTTTGAAGAGTTGACTCTTGCTTTGGATCTTGGAGCCAAGCCATACTCCTAGATTGGCTCATAAGGTTGCCTGTGTCTCCTTCAAACATTTAGTGTCTCCTGAACCTTTGACATCACCAACTGCATCACTGGTGACGTGACGTAAGCTTGTCCTCATTGATGACATCACTGAGCATCCTAAGCACTTCATGCTATTCCTGATCTGCTTGATAACAGTGGCTATACAGCCTTGTAGTGATCTGTTTGTGATGTTTATGATAAATGAATTGTTATTGAGAAGCATTGCAGCATCCATTGTTTTCTATGTACATAGATGTCACCAGAAATTAGAGAATTGATGATATCCTTGTTGACATCACACATGAGGGCAAGAGCAGACCATGGGAGGCTCCGAGAGTTATGGTTGTACACTGTTCCACAACTGAAATTTCAGTGGGTTTTCTTTTAGGTTTTGGTTCAAAGCCATAATATCCTTTCAACTGAAGCTACTTAAAGGCATTTTTATTTTTTATACATGGTTTGAAGGAATGAGTGAAGGACTCTATGAATGGATTTTGTGAAGGATGCTGTTACCCATGAAGGAGGTGTCCTGGCACTACACTTAACTGAATAGAGAGGCTTTCAGATTTTTCCTGAGCAGCAGATAATTTGACTGGGCATGCAGGGCAATGCGTGGAAGTAAGAACAGCAAACTCAATTCCACCTAGTCGAGTTCTTTTAAACTGTTAAACATTAGATACAACGTAGACGTTGAAGCACTGCAGGCTTTTACTGGGCACACATCTGAAAGCCCAGCCACATATAAAAGAAGGACCCTTATTCTGCATTGTGCCATGGCAGATACAGCAAGCTTTGAACAGTGAGCATGGGGCTACCAGAATCTAATGCAAGGTTTTAAGATGACCCGAGATGAAAAACAAGGAGAAAGTCCCAGAAGACCTCTGTTGGCTAGAATCTGAATAAGTCGAATGCATGTAGATAATACTTCGGGAGCCCAAAATATAAATAACTGCCATAGTCAATGTGTGAATGAGCAATGGCTTCAACAGCTGTTATATGAATGTTCAAGGGAAGAAGGGGGCCTATTTTTCAAAGCACCTTTAGCCAGTTATGATAGGTCGAAACAAGAGTGCTGATTTGCTTATAGTAGCACTGGTACTAGGTGTGCAGGAGGCGCTGCATCACCCCAATAAAACCTGAAGAGTTTAGATGGAGGATGGACAGTAAAGAGACTCTTCACATTTGTCTTCTGGCAGCATTTCTCGTCTCTTCAAAGACAGATTGCCACTCACCCCTTATGCGTTTAATGAGAAGACATTATTGCCCAGCCCCCCTTCTCTAAAAATGTCCTAGCACCACTACCTGCAGAATGAATGAGACTGAGTTGTAAGGGTTGAGTTTCCTTGCGGTGTTCACTGGAAGAGGTGTTGGGCCCAACTCTGAGTGCCATCAACGAGCTGACCAGAGAGAAAAACTGCCAAAGATAAGGACCGTCTTGTCTGCAGTCAGTTTCAAGGTGTTAACTCTCAACCTGCTTGCAACCAACCTAAGGCAGTTGTAAAAATCGTCTATCTGGTTCTCTGTAGCTCCAATGAAAGAGGTGTGCCATCTGCATAGAACACCAGTGAAAATCTCAAACTGCAGATCAAGGAAGCTGGGGGGTGAGGGATGAGTACTGAAGCACCCCACAGATTTCAGGTTTGGAAAATGAGACAGTTCAGAGTAACAAGACAGCTTGAATATTTAAAAGAGAATAGATTCGACTTGGTTGGCTAGGGAGAATAAACCGTGCAGACGTATTGTGTGAGATACTGTGCCAAATGGGACACTTACGTATAAATGCTGCACCGCCACCATAATACGATATAAATCATAGGTCGTCAGCCATGGCCATAAGAGCTATGTCAGCGCTGAAGAGCATTTACTGATTGTAGTGGGAAAACATAGCCTCCTATTAATGTATGTTGTGTTTGTTAATATAGATTATATACAAAGGACTGACACCATCCCGTGTTTGTGATAATATTTACTAACAGTTTCTGTACTGCCCTATTTCTCAGTTTGAGCAATTATGTAACACCTTCATCTTTAAGACTAAACCTATTGTATTACTTTGAGGAAACTGGATGTGGTTTTAGTGATCTCTAACTATCGAACTCTACTCTTGGGCTCCCCAGTAGCGTTCTACTTGTAGGAAATCGCTTCAACGCCTCATCAGGGGAAGTAAGCGCTATATAAATACAATTTACAATTACTATCTCTTATTCCTTTCAGGATGACATAGCCAGGATTGGTGCCAAGTTATCAGAGATAAAATATTCGTAGAAAGGAAGAAACCTATCTCTTCCTTTGTTCGTAGCAGACTGGGTATAAACCTTTGTGCTTAGATCAAACTAAGTCAATATTTGTATGAGACAGATGACATGCTAATATATACCACTTTAGTAAGTGCTCCTTAGGTGTCCTTTCTGTTTATTAGTAATGATGAATGATGATGTAAAGCAAACCTAACAATGCCAACCTATCACCCAAGTCTCGTGGCATGCTTCATTTTTGTGTTGCTGCTTTGCGGAAATGTACATCCAAAAGCCAGTCAGCGGTGTGATGAAGATGACTGGAGTTGGAGATAGGTCAGTAGCAAGAAACCTGCATAAAGTAACCTCCTAAAGTGGTCTGTCTGCCGGTTTCCCCAATATTTTTACTTATAAAATTATAGGCACGATCCCTTGACAACACTAGCTTTGCGTCACCTCACAAATGACCCTCTAACTAAAGATGTGTCCAGAAAGGTAGCTTTATTCTTCAACCCTCTTATAAAGCTTAAAACACAGACCAGCAGCAATTCCAACCCAGTATTGTCCCAGAGTACTGACATATTTTTGCAATATTTAATGCCCAACCAGGTTCACGTGCACTCATTAGGAAAAAATCAAGGGGATCAGTAATCAGGTCAGAGTACAGAACACAGCAGTGGTTAGTAGTAACAAAAAGGGTATCACCTGGATTCCTAATTCCCTGTCAAGCAGATTTGATTTTAACAATAGCACTCGTAAAGATAGGAGAAGACATCCGAGTCCGCACATAGTAGGTAACATCAACAACATAACCATTCTGGCATCACCCTGAAAAAGAAGTCCCCTCACAAAGCTTCGCACCCTGGTTCACTCAAAAGTTGAGAGAACTACGAAAGCATTGTAGGCAGCTTCAACGTAGATGGTGGAGAAGCTACAATCAAGAAGAATTAACCTCTTTTAAAACTGTTCTCAAATCCAATCACCAACAAATTAAATTAGAAAAGCAATCTTACTTCACCAATCTACTTAGACTGGCCGACTCTGATCAAAAAACAATCTTTAAAATTGTGAAATCTTTTACACATCCTAAAATACTTGAACAAGAGATTCCACCTTCACAGATTCTATGCGACCAAATTGCGGGCTTTTTCGAACAGAAAATTCAAATTTTAAAAAAAGATTTAAGACGACCCCTCCTCCTGGCACTGAAGTACATACCGATGGCCTGGGTGATAGACCGGTCCTTCTGTCTTTCCAGGACATCATTATGGAACAATCACGCCAAGCTATCCTCTCCTGTAAGTCAGGTTCCCCCTTTGACCCATGCCCCCCAGATGTACTGCATGCCATTATCAACATCATTAACCTGACTATTAATAAGATAATAAACTCCTCACTCACTCGTGCGAGCAGAAGTACCATTGACCTGGAAAATCGCGGCAGTTAAACCCCTCAAAAAAAAAACATTATCTGATCCCAAGTTCCTTTCTAACCTCCGTCCCATTTCCCTTCTACCCTGTCTCAGCAAAATCGGAGAAAAACTAGTCAACATGCAACTGACTTCCTTCTTAGAAGCGGCTAATATCTTGCATCCAAACCAATCAGGTTTCAGGCCCATACACTTCACAGAATCCGCATTACTACACACCACTGAAACTGTCAAATTTGCCTTAGACCAGGGGAAAAATGCAGGGCTGATTTTACTAGACCTTTCGGCCGCATTCGATACAGTCTCCCATGACATCCTGGAGGACTGGCTTAAAACCTATGGTATTTCCCATTTGGCCCTAGCATGGGTGAAATTCTTCCTCTCCAATCAAAGACAAATAGTCACCCTTGGCCATTATCAATCAGCAGAGCAACCCATAACCTCTGGGGTCCTGCAGGGCTCTGCCTTAAGCCCAGTCCTTTTCCACATCTACATGGTTCCCCTGATAAACCTGATAGCATCCTTCAATATTGAAACCATTTCCTATGCAGATGATACTCAGTTAATCCTAGTAACAGATAAAAACTCTACCATAGCGGAATAAAATCTGCAACACTGCCCTACAGCGGTGTTCCACTGGATGAAAGCTAACCATCTGAAGTGTATAACACCCAAAAAACCTAGATCATGCTGCTTGGAAAAACAAACACTTTCTCACCCAGCCTTTGGTGGCCCAAAGATATTCCCCCTCCCCCAAACACAGTAGACGTAGTGAAGAATCTGGGAGTAAAATTTGATACGTCACTATCTTTCCGTCAACAAGTGCTCTTTGTGGCCAGCACCTGTTACCATCTTATAAAGTCTCTCAAAACGTTTTTTGACCTATTACCCTGTGTGGCGAGAAAGTCAGTAGCAGTGGCCCTTATTACATCCAGATTGGATTACTGTAATAGTCTACATGCGGGGACCAATAAGTCTGTCCTGAAGAAATTGCAGATAGTCCAAAATGCTGCTGCTCGCCTAGTTCTAAAACGGTTGCAAGGCTCTTTAACCTCAGCAGCCTTAAAATCTTTACACTGGCTGCCTATTCACAAAAGAATCCTTTTCAAGATCTTAATAATCGCCTACAGGGCCTTTAGATCAGCTGGACCCAAATATCTGAGGGCCAGAATTAAACCATATGCGACGCAGCACTCCCTAAGATCTTCATCAGCCACCTTTCTTTTTCCCCCCTGCTTCAGCTCCATCTCTAGAGGTGGTAAAACTGTAGCAGTACTAGGAACTAAAGCCTAGAATTCACTACCTATCCATTTCCGGATCTCCCAGACTGAACCAATTTTCAGGAAATCCCTGAAAACCTGGATCTTCAGAGCCACAGACGCCCTAGTCCTCTCACTTATCTGATCCTGCAGAACTCTATGTATCGGTCCATTTTAGCGCCATAATGCTCCTCGGAGTGACAGTTGTGCTCTACAAAAATTATTATACATACATACATACATTGTGCCACCCCCACTGATCATGTGATTTAAACGGACATTAAATTGTAATCTTTATTTTTTTATGGAAAGGCATTGGAAACTGTCAAACTGAGTGTTGTAACCCTTCATGGAATTCTCTAAGTCAATCACCTGCCAAAGAATACAACCAGTGTGATGAAGCAATACAATAAATAGTTGTTGTATACAGTGCCCTAGATTTACCTTATCTCATGCCTGTAGCGTTGTGCTGTCATGATCTGTGTCCAGTATTTGTCATTCTACACTCAGTGGATGTGTGAGCGCCATACCCCAAACTCATAGGCTCTATGGAAATTCTGAGGAAAGACGGTCTGGTGTTCCGTGCGGAACATTGGTGTTGCTTGGAGGATCCATTACACAAGGCACCTGAGTACGATTCTCCTGACTCCACAGAACTCTTAGGATGTTTGCAAATGGTGGCGGCCATTCTGAAGTTATCAAGCATAAATTCCTCCATGGTCCTCCAGAGCGTCCTTGCTAGTCAATCAAGAAACTTTGTTGCTGTAGGGAAGTGAAACCCAGGAGAGTGTTTTAATTTTGGATACAGGGTTTAATTCAAAGCTGAATACAGCGAAGTATTCTTAGGAAGTTAATCATATTCTACAAAATACCTCCGTAGTTAAAAATACTGTTTAGAGATATTTTGAAGAAGCATAAACCCATTTTCTTTTGCACATTTGTATATATTTTGAGACTTGACTAATGGTAATGATCCTCATCTCTTCAAAAGACTGCTGATATTTTCATGGCACACTTTACATTTAATTGTGATATGTGCTTAGAAAAGTGATTCATTTGGTATTGGTGTGAAACATATAATTCTGAGGAATTTTTCTTCTTCAACTTAAGAAACAACCTTAAATGTTTATCAAAAGCAGTGAGCATTTATTTAGCTAAAGGGAGTGAGATTAGGCCAAAACTTCAATAACATTAATTATAGAGATATTATTTGTTCAAGTAATGTCAGAATCCCACTAGACACAGAGGGGCCGATTCCGATTCGGGCCGGAAATCTCTCCGACCGAGCCGGACCCGGAGAGATTTCCGACCGAATCGGACCCTAGCAGCCCGACCGAACGAGTACGATGCGCACGTATGCCACCGGACTCGAGTCGGTCGGACTCCCATTGAAGTCAATGGGAGCCTGTCGTACAACGCGTACGCGGGCTCCCATTGACTCAATGGGTGCGAGGCGGACAAGGGCGCCCCCTACAGCGTGTACGCGGCGAAGCGACTCGCGCCGTACACGCACAGGTAGGGGGGACCCATGGGTCCCCCCTGTGTGCGACTCGCACGGCTACGCGTACAGGGGGGTCCGACACGGACCCCCAAAGTACGGCTCCGACTGCTCTTTCGAGCCGGAGTGCGCGGCTCGGTCGGACTGCTCGCGGCGTGCATCGTACTTACCCGGCCGGGGAACGTCTCCATTGTGCGGTGCGAGTCGAGTCTGAGCAAGTCGGTCGGTGCGATTAGATCCGGGAACGAGTCGGTCGGAGCGGTCGGGACGCCCGGACGAGTCGGTCGGCGATTTCGCATCGTACTCGCTCGCCCGGACGCGCGTACGAATCGGTCGGGCAATAGGGCTCCGAATTGGATCCGGTTAAGCCGAATCCGATTCGGAGCCCTAACGGCCGAGATCGGAATCTGCCCCTGAGTCTGAGATATACAGATTTCTGAAGGTATATCATTAATTATAGTGAGTGTTAAATGGTTCAGTGAAGCAACAAGCCACTAAGATATTGTTCTTGTCCCCTGATATTCTCTTCGACATAGTAGCCCAGGCGAGAGACACGCCAGAGTGGCAATATCCAGTGTCTCTGACACATTGAAATTGACAATCCTGGCCGGGCCTACTCTGAGGTGTTCTAGGGTGTACTGCTAATAAGGGAGTAACAAGAGGAAGAATAAATATAACCAGGTGCAAGACAGCCACCACGTAAGTGACATTGTTATTGCTGTGGTGTACCTTAAGTTGAAATGGGAAAGCATAAGATTTGCGGGACCAAGACTCTCATCGAACATAGGGGGGCAACCAAGCATTCCACCATAGACTCCTACTTAGAGCGTGCGGTAGGGGACTTAAATAAGGAGATTGATCAGGCTGAGCGGCGCCTATCACTGTCGGCGCCAGGCTTAGTAACAGAAGGAGGCCTGGTGACATATACAGCGGATCGAGCTGAGACAGCTAATGGGGTATCCAGTATCCGGGGCATGGAGAACATAAGTAATGATCAAACGGGCAGTCAATCATTGGATATTTTGGGAGGGTTAGTATGCGTCCCATTAGAACAACAACTATATAAATCACCACCATCTGAATCTCTCTCCCCGGCAGCAAAACGGAAAAGAAAGACTAGGGGGACCATATCCAAACTAACAAGCCAAATGATACAGGGCCCTCCTGATTCCCAGGTGCCTTTTGAACAATGTTTGGACTTGAACAGCCCCTTTTGGACACTATTTTGGGACAAATTGACAAGTACTGTTAGTAAGTTATTACTGCCTCTCAAAAATAAATTGACAAAAATGGAGGGAGAAATGGAAACTATTATTTCTTATGTATCTAGTACCCAGTCTGTAGAGGGTGAGAAGACGCAACCTAATGCCACACTGCCTATTGGTACTGGTGGGCCTGGGGGGACAAAGGACTTACCTGGTATAAGCCTGTCGAATATGAGAATTAATCAACCTATTAGGCCGTCCAGTATGACCCCCCATTCAGATACCAATTGCAAAATACAAAATGCTGCTGTCTACACAGATAAACACCTATCTAATAGTCAAGTTTATTCACATGAACAAGTAACCATTAATCTCCCTCCAGCATGTTGCCCATATGTGGCAGTTCTGGCAAATGTCCCGCCTCTGAAACGTGGTGATAGAGAGTCTGCAGAAGGTTTAAAAAATGAAGTGGTTCACTGGCTCGATTCCAAATATTTACTCCCATCAGCCAACGCCAACCAAATTCTAATCACACGTAGAGTGAGGTGGGTTGGCCCATAGGCGAAAGTCTTCGATGGGGGACTGTGTTGTCGTAATTTTTAAAAATCCCATTATAGTAGGAGAAATCTATGGAAAGGCAACAATATTACCACAGGATGGTCGTAATGTGGTTGTCTTCCCTCTAGGGTTTTTCTATCGCCATTTACAGAACATTAACCCTCCTCGTGTAAACTCCCAAAATGTACAGACATTAAGGTCCCACCACCCACGATATCCCCATCCTCATGATATTCCTCTATCAAACAGATACCATGTTCTGAGTAACATAGAAGATAATGATTGACTTAGTCAGGAAGTTTACAGTAAAGATGAACATGTGTTATCTAGTAGTATGGAGGTCTCTAAGTATAATATGTGTAATAATGGTAGTCAAAATGGCCCGGAACTAGATTTTGAGTATAGGAGGGAGGTACCCATGCCAGTCAATACTACCATTAATCAGGTAACCTGCTCCAAACCCAGTCTAGCAGAAGGGGAAGAAACAAACATGAACCCCTCTGAAGGCAGCACGGGAGAAAATGTGGGTTTGCTACATGGAACGTGAATGGGCTTACCAACAAAATAGGGATCCCAGACTGGATTAACTTTATTTCTGAATATGACATTCTATGTATTCAGGAAACCTGGTGTACCAAACCGATACATGTGGAAGGGTACTCATCATATTTTTCCGAAGCATTATCAACAAAGGCTGGGCGGGCAAAAGGGGGACTCTTGACCCTTATCTCCAACAAAATCTCAATAACTATTAAAAAAGCCTCCTATCCGGATCCACTTTTTCATATACTATGGTTGAAGAAAAAGGGTAAGAGCGATGTGGTCTTAGTAAATGTTTACAATAATATTTTTGACGGCACACGCAGTAGTGTGGTATCGGCGCTTGATCGCTGCCTGGAGTCTTTTTTAAATAGCTTAGATTCTAATTTTAAATAGCTTAGATTCTAATTTTATACTACTATGGGCAGGAGACTTTAATTTACAGGCCTGTGCACTTTCTGATACCCTGGTCTGTGGATGGTTTGACCAAGAGGGGGCCCAGAGCGATCATTTCTGCCACAATGAATATGGTAAAGCCCTGTACCACATTATTGTTAAATATGAATGACAGCTTTTAAGATGTGATACCAAAGGGGATGATGGACGGAGCGTTAGAGCAAATCAAACACTCACCCCCAGTCAACTGATCTGGGTTTAATCCATCATCATTCTTTAGCTCACTCCACCACCCCAGTTCAGACATGGCCATATGCAAATCAGTCTGACCCTGTGCCTCATGGGAACAGTCCAGCCCGAACTGCCAAGCCATGTCTTCCCTGGACCGGAAACAAGCATCCTGGGACCGGTTTCGGGTTCAAAAACCTCATCAGCCAGGCTATCTTGAATCCAGTGGCAAAGTGAGCAAGGGACCCACGTCTGGGCATACCCTGCCAACTTAGGGCGAACAAAGCGATACCAAAGGGGATGATGGACGGAGCGTTAGAGCAAATCAAACACTCACCCCCAGTCAACTGATCTGGGTTTAATCCATCATCATTCTTTAGCTCACTCCACCACCCCAGTTCAGACATGGCCATATGCAAATCAGACTGACCCTGTGCCTCATGGGAACAGTCCAGCCCGAACTGCCAAGCCATGTCTTCCCTGGACCGGAAACAAGCATCCTGGGACCGGTTTCGGGTTCAAAACCCTCATCAGCCAGGCTATCTTGAATCCAGTGGCAAAGTGAGCAAGGGACCCACGTCTGGGCATACCCTGCCAACTTAGGGCGAACAAAGCGATACCAAAGGGGATGATGGACGGAGCGTTAAAGCAAATCAAACACTCACCCCCAGTCAACTGATCTGGGTTTAATCCATCATCATTCTTTAGCTCACTCCACCACCCCAGTTCAGACATGGCCATATGCAAATCAGTCTGACCCTGTGCCTCATGGGAACAGTCCAGCCCGAACTGCCAAGCCATGTCTTCCCTGGACCGGAAACAAGCATCCTGGGACCGGTTTCGGGTTCAAAACCCTCATCAGCCAGGCTATCTTGAATCCAGTGGCAAAGTGAGCAAGGGACCCACGTCTGGGCATACCCTGCCAACTTAGGGCGAACAAAGCGATACCAAAGGGGATGATGGACGGAGCGTTAGAGCAAATCAAACACTCACCCCCAGTCAACTGATCTGGGTTTAATCCATCATCATTCTTTAGCTCACTCCACCACCCCAGTTCAGACATGGCCATATGCAAATCAGTCTGACCCTGTGCCTCATGGGAACAGTCCAGCCCGAACTGCCAAGCCATGTCTTCCCTGGACCGGAAACAAGCATCCTGGGACCGGTTTCGGGTTCAAAACCCTCATCAGCCAGGCTATCTTGAATCCAGTGGCAAAGTGAGCAAGGGACCCACGTCTGGGCATACCCTGCCAACTTAGGGCGAACAAAGCGATACCAAAGGGGATGATGGACGAAGCGTTAGAGCAAATCAAACACTCACCCCCAGTCAACTGATCTGGGTTTAATCCATCATCATTCTTTAGCTCACTCCACCACCCCAGTTCAGATATGGCCATATGCAAATCAGTCTGACCCTGTGCCTCATGGGAACAGTCCAGCCCGAACTGCCAAGCCATGTCTTCCCTGGACCGGAAACAAGCATCCTGGGACCGGTTTCGGGTTCAAAACCCTCATCAGCCAGGCTATCTTGAATCCAGTGGCAAAGTGAGCAAGGGACCCACGTCTGGGCATACCCTGCCAACTTAGGGCGAACAAAGCGATACCAAAGGGGTTGATGGACAGAGCGTTAGAGCAAATCAAACACTCACCCCCAGTCAACTGATCTGGGTTTAATCCATCATCATTCTTTAGCTCACTCCACCACCCCAGTTCAGACATGGCCATATGCAAATCAGTCTGACCCTGTGCCTCATGGGAACAGTCCAGCCCGAACTGCCAAGCCATGTCTTCCCTGGACCGGAAACAAGCATCCTGGGACCGGTTTCGGGTTCAAAACCCTCATCAGCCAGGCTATCTTGAATCCAGTGGCAAAGTGAGCAAGGGACCCACGTCTGGGCATACCCTGCCAACTTAGGGCGAACAAAGCGATACCAAAGGGGATGATGGACGGAGCGTTAGAGCAAATCAAACACTCACCCCCAGTCAACTGATCTGGGTTTAATCCATCATCATTCTTTAGCTCACTCCACCACCCCAGTTCAGACATGGCCATATGCAAATCAGTCTGACCCTGTGCCTCATGGGAACAGTCCAGCCCGAACTGCCAAGCCATGTCTTCTCTGGACCGGAAACAAGCATCCTGGGACCGGTTTCGGGTTCAAAACCCTCATCAGCCAGGCTATCTTGAATCCAGTGGCAAAGTGAGCAAGGGATCCACGTCTGGGCATACCCTGCCAACTTAGGGCGAACAAAGCGATACCAAAGGGGATGATGGACGGAGCGTTAGAGCAAATCAAACACTCACCCCCAGTCAACTGATCTGGGTTTAATCCATCATCATTCTTTAGCTCACTCCACCACCCCAGTTCAGACATGGCCATATGCAAATCAGTCTGACCCTGTGCCTCATGGGAACAGTCCAGCCCGAACTGCCAAGCCATGTCTTCCCTGGACCGGAAACAAGCATCCTGGGACCGGTTTCGGGTTCAAAACCCTCATCAGCCAGGCTATCTTGAATCCAGTGGCAAAGTGAGCAAGGGACCCACGTCTGGGCATACCCTGCCAACTTAGGGCGAACAAAGCGATACCAAAGGGGATGATGGACGGAGCGTTAGAGCAAATCAAACACTCACCCCCAGTCAACTGATCTGGGTTTAATCCATCATCATTCTTTAGCTCACTCCACCACCCCAGTTCAGACATGGCCATATGCAAATCAGTCTGACCCTGTGCCTCATGGGAACAGTCCAGCCCGAACTGCCAAGCCATGTCTTCCTGGACCGGAAACAAGCATCCTGGGACCGGTTTCGGGTTCAAAACCCTCATCAGCCAGGCTATCTTGAATCCAGTGGCAAAGTGAGCAAGGGACCCACGTCTGGGCATACCCTGCCAACTTAGGGCGAACAAAGCGATACCAAAGGGGATGATGGACGGAGCGTTAGAGCAAATCAAACACTGGAGTGAGCTAAAGAATGATGATGGATTAAACCCAGATCAGTTGACTGGGGGTGAGTGTTTGATTAGCTCAAGCGCTCCGTCCATCATCCCCTTTGGTATCGCTTTGTTCGCCCTAAGTTGGCAGGGTATGCCCAGACGTGGGTCCCTTGCTCACTTTGCCACTGGATTCAAGATAGCCTGGCTGATGACGGCTGAATAGCCAGAAACCGGTCCCAGGATGCTTGTTTCCGGTCCAGGGAAGACATGGCTTGGCAGTTCGGGCTGGACTGTTCCCATGAGGCACAGGGTCAGACTGATTTGCATATGGCCATGTCTGAACTGGGGTGGTGGAGTGAGCTAAAGAATGATGATGGATTAAACCCAGATCAGTTGACTGGGGGTGAGTGTTTGATTAGCTCAAGCGCTCCGTCCATCATCCCCTTTGGTATCGCTTTGTTCGCCCTAAGTTGGCAGGGTATGCCCAGACGTGGGTCCCTTGCTCACTTTGCCACTGGATTCAAGCTAGCCTGGCTGATGATGGCTGAATAGCCAGAAACCGGTCCCAGGATGCTTGTTTCCGGTCCAGGGAAGACATGGCTTGGCAGTTCGGGCTGGACTGTTCCCATGAGGCACAGGGTCAGACTGATTTGCATATGGCCATGTCTGAACTGGGGTGGTGGAGTGAGCTAAAGAATGATGATGGATTAAACCCAGATCAGTTGACTGGGGGTGAGTGTTTGATTAGCTCAAGCGCTCCGTCCATCATCCCCTTTGGTATCAGCTTTGTTCGCCCTAAGTTGGCAGGGTATGCCCAGACGTGGGTCCCTTGCTCACTTTGCCACTGGATTCAAGCTAGCCTGGCTGATGACGGCTGAATAGCCAGAAACCGGTCCCAGGATGCTTGTTTCCGGTCCAGGGAAGACATGGCTTGGCAGTTCGGGCTGGACTGTTCCCATGAGGCACAGGGTCAGACTGATTTGCATATGGCCATGTCTGAACTGGGGTGGTGGAGTGAGCTAAAGAATGATGATGGATTAAACCCAGATCAGTTGACTGGGGGTGAGTGTTTGATTAGCTCAAGCGCTCCGTCCATCATCCCCTTTGGTATAGCTTTTAAGATGTGGCAGGGGTATTAATGGAGAATAAATCCCAACCTTTACAGGGAGGAATTCAACTACTACTATTGATCACATATTGATATCTGCGGTACCTAATGCCGCATGTGGCATACCACTCATTAGCACGGCGACCCTAAGTGACCATAACCTGATATCATTATCACTAGATTTTTGGGGCAAGTGGCATGACTCATTTAATACAGTTAATAATATCATTGCTAGTAGGCCTAATGGAGTAAGAATCAAGTGGGAAAGAACTGATCCTACCATTATGCAAAAGAAAATTGTTCAGGAGAATTATAAGAGAATTGAATATTGTCTTCAGGAGAGCATTTTACCAAACTCATTAGTAAACAAATGTAATGAAATTTCTAGCTCTATAAAATTGCTTTTGACCCGCCATTCTACTAGAGCAGGGGCCACTAACGGGATGGTTCGACCCTGCCTGCACCAAAGCACATGGAGCTCTTAAACATGCCCTGAATATTTCCCCACGGGACAGCCTGATTATTAAAACACTGCGTCTTCAATATAAACAGGCTCTGGCTGCAAGGAAAAAAACACTACAAGATAAAGCATAGGTTAACCTTGCCCTTGCGGCAGAGAGAAAGAACACCAAGCAGTTTTGGAACACAGTGAATGCGCCCTTTTCAAACAACGAAGACATACCAGTGTTCAGCTGTAATGTCCCCTGTGATAGCTGGGTAGCCCATTTCTCTAACATCTTTAGACAGAACAATGAGGACCTGACTGGGCTGGGAGCTGATTTGGGGGTAGCTAAGCTCGAAATCTCTTTGGAAGAAGTTATGCTAGCTTTACAGGCTAGCGCCGGGGGGAGGACCCCGGGACCAGATGGAGTTCCAGTGGATGTATACAAATCTGCCCCAGATCTCTGGGGACCCATTTTAGTTAGAGTTTTTAATACTGCAACTACTGATTGTATCCCATCCTCCTGGGAGACATCTATTATTATCCCAATATACAAAAAAGGGGATAGAGCTGATCCAGAAAACTACCGCCCAACCTCACTCTTAGACTCCTCAATGAAGCCAATGAGTAGAGTCATGCTATCAAGGTTAGGAACTGGGCAAAGGAACAATCGATCCTAACCCCGGCGCAATATGGTTTTCGGAAACGAATGGGGACTGTAGAACAGTGTATCAATCTTGAGCTCCTAATAGGGAAATATACTAGGGCCAAACCAGGAGCTCTTTATCTATGCTATGCAGATCTGAGCAGCGCCTTCGACCTGGTAGAGCATAATCTATTATGGGCAACTTTGATCTCATTAGGTGCACCTAGGCCCACTGTGGGGTTTCTATCACGACTATATGAGAAACTAACTAGCCAATCAATCAATCAATCACAGAATTTGTAGAGCGCACTACTTACCCGCGAGGGTCTCAAGGCGCTGGGGAGAGGGAAGGGGGGGGAATGCTGCTACTGGTCGAACAGCCAGGTCTTGAGTAGCCTCCTGAAGGTCAGCAGGTCTTGGGTCTGTCGTAGGCTTAGTGGAAGGGTGTTCCAGGTCTTGGCGGCGAGGTGTGAGAAGGATCTGCCGCCGGTGGTTGTTCTTCGAATGCGAGGGACGGTGGCGAGGGAGAGGTCGGCGGAGCGGAGCTGGCGGTTGGGGACGTAGAAGAAGAGTCGTCTGTTGAGGTAGGCTGGGCCAGTTTTGTGGAGTGCCTTGTGTGCGTGGATGAGGAGTTTGAAGGTGATCCTCCTGTCGACGGGGAGCCAGTGCAGGTTCCTCAAGTGGGGGGTGATGTGGCTGTGGCGTGGTACGTCGAGGATCAGTCGTGCGGAGGCGTTTTGTATGCGTTGCAGTCGCTTGATGAGCTTGGCCAAGTGCTCACGGAACACGAGAGGTGTTTAGCTCGAGACACTGCAACTTTTTAAATGTTTTATGTTATGTTTTAACTGTGGGGAATTTTTATTTGGTGTTATTCAATTGCTGGGGGGATTTTTAGCTGGTTGCACTCTGCACTTTAACTCTTGGTCGGACTCTCGGAGAGCTGTGTTATAGCTCCGGGAGCCGCCATTGATTTTCCTTTCCCTTCCGGTCTGAGGTTAGCAGTCTAGTTACTGACCCAGACGCCGTCTTTGGCCGAAGGCGAGCCCGTCTGCGCCCGTCCGCGCCCAACCGGGACCAGGGGTCATAACCCCTGGTAGTTTCCCTAGAGACACCAGAGAGACACTCTCCTATACATCCGACCAGCTTCACCAGCTTAGTAGGACTACCAAAAGTATATGTATCTATCCTATTTGGCCAGACGGAAAGGCAGCCTACTGCCCGATTGTTTATTTAATCCCTTACCTAGCACTAGCAAGTACACTGCTCTGTCTCCTCCCACTGCTTTTAATATGTTCCTACTTAATTGTCGCTCGATCCCAGGACATACTACGGAAATTTGATTATTGGTAGAGGAAGAGAAACCTGATGTTCTGTTTTTAACGGAAACGTGGCTAACGAGTGAGGCTGATCCGGCCATCATTCAAGCTCTCCCCCCGGGATATGTCATACAAAGACAAGATAGAGAATTGAACAGAGGAGGTGGCTTAGCGATTGTTCATAAAAGCAATTTTAACTGCCGCATGTCAGCAAATCCTGTTCCTGACTGCGAGAGTCTGTTCTTTTCCATTAGCCTCTCTCATACCTGCACTACCTCTGGGATTTTAATTTACCGCCCCCCTGGGCCAATTTTGCAAGGATCTACCGGACATCACAGCCAATTTAGCCAGCCCCCTGTCTAACTTCTCCTTATTAGGAGATTTTAATATGCATTTTGATGATGCCTCAGTGTCAGCAACTCATGAACTAATAGACGGTTTGGGAGCCCTCCAATTTAGTCAAAAAGTGAGAGGTCATACACATTCGAAAGGTCACCTGCTTGATCCCATTTTTTCCAATGATAATAACCTTCAGGTTGGGAGTCCCAGCCCTGTGCCTTGGACAGATCATTATCTGATCCCTTTCTCCTGGACCGTTCAATCTAATGAAAGACCGCTGGCAAAGTTCACCAAATTGCTTCGTCCCTGGTCAAAACTGCCACTAGAGCATTGGGTATCAATACTTAATGATACCAGACCGACCTTCGATCTTAACCCTATCACTGCCAATGACATTATGGATAAATGGCTAGTATCCTCTTTAGATACTGTGCTCCCAAAAAAGCAGATCAATAACAAGATAGGAGCTAATAGAACAGCGTGGTACACTCCCAAACTTCGCAAACTCAAGCAAGCTTGCAAACGGGCAGAAAGAAAATGGAGGAAAGATTTCTCCGCAATTAATAAAACAATTTATAGGGAGAATATAAAATTATATAAAGAAGAAATTAAACAGGCCCAGGCCCTCTATTGCGAAACGCAAATCCTCTCAGCCTCTAACTCCCCCGCGAAACTTTTCGCATAATGTAATCCCTCCTTAAACCCCCTCCCCCCCCACGGTCTTAGACAATCTATCTTCCCGCTGCAATGAATTTGCAACCTTCTTTTTTAATAAAATACAGGATATTTATACCTCCTTTCCTCAGGGCACCGTCCAATCAAATACCCCAGATATTAACACCGGAGCTGGTACGAATAACTGTCTTTTAACTGACATCCCTCCTCTGGACCAGTGTTCTCTACAAAGTATTCTTAGTCAGTTGAAGTCTGGCTCTCCTAGAGACGTAGTTCCTCCCCCCATTTTAAATCTAGTCTTTGACACTGTGTCCTCTGCTATTCTAGTCACAATCAATGCAACATTTTCAACAGGTTTGGTCCCCCCTGTATGGAAGCAAGCAATGGTCAAAGCCCTTTTAAAGAAACCAAACTTAGATCCAGAGGTGTTAGGGAATTATCGCCCCATATCATTATTGCCTGGTATTAGTAAAATTGCTGAAAAGCATGTAAACTCTGGGCTCTCTACATTTCTGGAAAGCAACGGATGCCTTCACCCCTCCCAAACTGGTTTCAGGCCCCAACAGGGGACCGAGACTGCCCTTCTGGCAGTAGTTGAGAAAACTAGAAAAATCTTAGATAACGGAGGCTGCGCTGCCATTGTGCTTCTGGATCTTAGCGCAGCCTTCGACACAGTCAATCACCAGTTGCTTACTCAGAGACTCAGAGAAGCCGGAGTGACGGGCATGGCCTTTAAGTGGCTCTGTTCCTTCCTGGAGGATAGGTCCTTTCAGGTATTCCAAGATGAAATTACCTCTGAACCTAGGCCGCTAAGATGTGGGGTTCCTCAGGGATCTTCCCTGAGCCCCACTCTTTTCAATGTATATATGAGTCCTTTGGCCGGCATTGTCAAACCCTTCGGCATTCAGATGGTTACTTATGCCGACGATACACAGCTGATTGTCTCTCTTAATCAGCTCAACAAAACTGGCCCAGATTTAATAGGGTGCCTTGAAGAAGTTTCATCCTGGATGGAAGTATCATTTCTGAAACTTAATGGGTCCAAAACGGAGCAGATGCTACTAGGCAATCCCTCACCCAGTTTTAGGCTACCATGGCCTAGCTGCTTTGGCCCTACTCCCTCATCTAAAGAATATATTAAAAGTTTAGGGGTCTGGCTGGATCACAAGCTAGATTTTGGAGAACAAGCTCGGAAGGTGGCAGGCAGCTGTTTTGGGCTGCTGAGGATATTACGAAAAGTTCTCCCCTTGATTCCTTTCTACGCCAGGAAAATGGTGGTTCAGGACCTTATACTCTCTAGGCTCGACTACGCCAACGCCCTTTATCTAGGAGCTCCTGCCACCACCATCAGGAAACTTCAAACTATGCAGAATTGTGCAGCCCGCATGCTGCTGAATATTCCCAGACGACAGTCAGCTAGGACCGCCCTGGGCATTCTGCACTGGCTGCCCATTCAGGAGAGAGTTCAGTTCAAAGCACTATGCATTGCACATAAGGTACTGCTAGGTAATGGTCCGCCTGTTCTTCATTCTATCGTCTCTCCGTATCACCCTAGCAGAGCCTTGCGGTCAAGCAATAAACAGATGGCGATTGTCCCTAAAATCAGGAAAGCACGGATTGGTGGTCGCCTCTTTTCGTATAATGCAGCTAGGTTGTGAAACACGCTTCCCCTGGACATTCGTCGCGAGCCCAATCATCTGGCCTTTCGGAAACGTTTAAAAAAATTTGTTTCCATAATGCTGGTACTTGGTCCCTGAGCTGCCGCCTCTAGCGCTGGGATGCCTCCGGGTAACCATGCGCTCTACAAATGCTTATTCAATTCAATTCAAGTGCGTTTTAACCCACAGGGGGAATGTACACCGAAATTTAAAGTGGGGCGTGGTATCTGACAGGGCTGCGTCTTGGCACCCCTGTTGTTCTCACTACTTATCAATGGGGTGGACAGTCATGTACAGTCCCCTATAGCTGCTGGGCAACCAATACCAGTGCTGCTCTATGCAGATGATGGAGTACTTTTAGCTGGAACTCCGTTGGCCCTGCAGAAATTGATGAATACCTCTGGGGAATATATGGCTTCTAAAAAAATTATCATAAATAAAACCAAAACGTTTACTATGATATGTAGCCATAGACGAAAATCCTGTAGAACCCCCCCTTTTATATTGATAATACCCGAATTGTTTCAGTTAATTCCTTTTGTTATTTGGGCATCTCATTTGCAGGAAATGGTTCTTGGCAACAACATATGTTAACTACCAGAGCCAAAATGAGTAGGGTCTCCCAGGGGATTTTTAAATGTGATTCTAAACGGGGTAGTAGACCCATCCGAGAAATGGTTGCCATTTATAATGCCAAAGGTTTGACAACAGCAACGTATGGGGCAGGCCTCTGGGGATATGTAAATAGACACATTACAAACGGAGGAAAATACATTTTTAAATTGCCTTATGTTTGCCACCCTGTGCATCTAATATGATAATACACAACGAGATAGGTCAGCGGTTCCTTGAAGACCAATTATTGATGAAACCCCTCTTATTATGGACATCGATATGGACAAGGGAAGAGACTAGTTTCACTAGAAACATCATTCTCGACTGCTTAACCATGGATAAATCTTTAAATATACCTTGGTTATCATATATTGACTCCTGCCTGGGCAAATTATTTAATATGTCAATTTGGTCCGACCCTATCCGGTTTACATCATTATCTAAGAACAGGATTAAAAGTATATTTATTTTAAACAGGCAAGATAAACGTGAGTCAGATAATGAGTTTAAATCATCAGTCGTATTTTATAAGTCACTGGATAAGGAGGAGGGAGATAACAATTACTTGGTATCTGTAACCATCTTGCAGCATAGATTTGTTTTAACAAGGCTGAGATGTGGAATGCCGCATCACCTTGTTGCTTTTCCCTCCATGAGATCCTGTCCCCCCAATACATATCCCTGTCCCTGCGATGGACTGAGTAAACAGAGCACTCTGCACTTTTTATTATTTTGTAAGTTGTACGGGAATCCCAGGACATTGTATCTAAAACCTTTGTTATTAACCCGGAATATTAGATCTTATAAAGTGACGATGAAGCATTTGGTGTCATTAGGCGATCCCTTCCTGTTACAATATAGAACTTTTATATTAAACGCAATGAAAATAAGGAAAGCCTATTATTGCGGATACTGAACCTGTTATTCCTTTTAACCATACTATACCAAATGATGACTGACTATTTTTATTGTGTTTTTAGCAGTACTAAGATGACATGAATTTTATGATGTGATCGCTTTTTATTGTATATATTTTATATTGGTATGTTGTTTTTTATGGATGTGCTTTTATGGTTGTTTTGTCTTCAACCGAATAAAGATCATGAACTGAACTGACATGCAGTGTACACCCAAACATTTTAGCAGGGACTATTCAGAACAAGAGTTCCAAAGCAAACCTACACGTCACTAATAATCATAGAAACAAATACACCAGAGGTCCTTTATATTTTAGGCCTTTCATGGTCCTTAGAGGTTGACGTTTTGTTGCACACAGAAAATATTCAGCTCTAGTTTAACAACCTTAAATCCATTCTTTCATACTCCAATCACTCAAGCTCAAACCTGCAATATGTGTGATTTGATTTCTGCCTAGATTATGGCATGTTATCTATGTTCATACGTTGCATCATGGTATCTATAAATTTTATTCTTCAAGTTTACTAAATTTTGAATATTTTCTTTAAAGCCAATTATTCCTTTTAAAAAGTATGCTGATACATACCTAGCATTTAATTGCAAATTCTGCTTACTTGACAATATTCATTTTCACAATTTATTGTATTTTGTTGGTATGTGCTGTTAAGTCTATGAAAGATAGTCAGTTCATCTTTGTTGAAATAATGTGAAAAAATAACAAAATTCATTTTTCAGAAAATCCAGAAGAGGGACCCCTTTTCAAACTATCCTAGAGCAGGAGACGATGCAATGCTTCCTTCTTCGTCCCTGAAATTATAATCTCCGATCTGTGTTCAGGCGTTCTTTTTCCTTTTCATACCAATCTTGATGCGTTTTTGGCCTTACTGGAAGGATTCGCTGGCCCACATAATTTGCTGCGGTCATGGCTTTTTAATAGAACGGTCCACATTTTTACTCCCGTCTTTTAGATGCCTAAACATCAGATCTTGCGCACTGACATTAAAAGAATGTTTTAACACAACGGATAAGCAATTGGCCTGCGGTTTTATATATTTTTTTAATTCAGTTTTGGCCAAGCTAGCAGACATAGACATTGCATAGTAAGTGTGGGGCATGGCTATGCACGAACTAGTTACTGTCCACCTGATGTTTTGACATATTTACACATTATTTAAGAGTCCCCGTAATTTTGTCCAGAACTAACCTCTTATCCTTTCTTTTACAATGCATCATTGTTGTATACACTCTTGAACTGTCATATATTTATCCTTTGCAACAGTTCTTCCTGGTGCAAAATGGAACCAGTTCTGCCTTCACCAGTAACCTGATTCTTGAAGACAAAAAAAGAAAATGGATTATGTCATCACAGAGAAAGCTGAACACAGAACTCTGGAAAAAGAAACGACTACACTGAATAATTCTTAGAGCGAAAATAATATTTTACTTTTACGCATTAATTAAGGTTCTATTTTTACATTAGCTAAATCATACAAATAAATGGGGTCAAAGCTTTAGCCATAGGGTAACGGTGAGGGATGGGTTCAGGGATAGGCGAAGGGTGAGGTTAGGATGGATAAAAACATTTTCATCATAAAAGTTTTGTTTTAGAAGTCCTTTTAGTTTTTTTAATTGCTGTTGTGCTTTTCTGTGAAGGTATTTTTTTTCCTGAAAGGCATTCTTTATAATGATATAGGTTCATGTGAATAATATGTAACGGTACGTGTCAAAAATACATACTCTGTGTATTTCTTTAACTTCACTATTACAAACTGTCAGCATTTTAATGCCTTTTCCGGGGGCGGTCGGTAAGGCTTGCAGGTGGGGGGGTAGGCGCAGGGGGGAGCGTTGTGATTGGTCTGAGCACCGTGACACAGCACTCAGCCAGGGGCTGTAGGGGTGGGCATGTTCTCCATGCAGGCTGTAATGCAGCCTGCATGAAGAACGGGGGAGGGTGCATGACTGTTTTGGACGACCCGAGAGGGGCGAACAAACAGTTAATGCGCACAGGAGTGTCTAAAACTCCTCCCCTGCAGCTCCGCCCCACCCCTCATGCACTGCTGCAGCAGGAGGAAAAAATAAAATGATAATAACCTTCTGTTATTATCATTTTATTTTTTCCTTTCTTTGCTGCTCCTGGCAGTAGGTTGATGCTCCTCCGCCTTAGCAGAGGAGCCACAGTATTTCTAGTCTATTATGTTGTCAAACTGGTTGTGTTTGTATCTTGTGAACAGCAGCACAGTTATTTATTTTGTAATTAAAACAGAAAAATGTCCCTTTGTTTATGTGTTTTTTTTGCAAATGCTGCATATTACAAAATAGAAAAAATACACAAATAAATCATTGAGCTTCAACAACCCTGCTGCGTAAAAAACAGGCCATACTCTGTGTAAAAGGGCACAAAGTATACAGTCAGGACTCAGGTTCAGGCAGAACAATATCTGGCCTGATATTTTCTACACGAACCAGTCTCCCACAGGTGAAAATTGTGTGAAATCCCAGAATGTGCAAAGTTTGAAAAATTTCACAAATTTTGTGCAATGGGAAATTCGGGAATTGTGTGCATTTCTCCAGCATAATTTCAATTTGGCTCATACTTAGGCCGCAAACAAAAGTTGTCTTTGTGGCCACAATTGGGCATTTTAAGAAAGCGAGAGTTGGCATGTAGACAGTTATTGGGAGTCATGGTGGACACTTCACAGTCCATACAGTACAATGCAGTCTCTTCTTAGGGCAACAGATGAGTGGTGGCGGCTAAACTTTGAAAGTGGTGGGGTATAAACAATTCCATGGTAATCATGACCAGCAGCTGTTGATGGCTATTTACGAGTTGATTCCTCTCCAAATTAAATGTATCCATCCGAACAAAAGTCAAAATTACTGGTTCTCTGAAGGTTCTCAGTAAAGAGACACAAATTGCGCCAATTAGAACGCATTTCACATCAGAGTTACGCCACCAATGTCAAATTAAATTGGATTATGCTGAAAAATGATTACAAAAAAGGCAATAGAAAAAGCAAAAACATCCTATTACTCACAGAAAATTGTGTATGCTCCTAAATCAAAAAGAGCCCGTCTGTCAATCATGGACTAGACCTCCACATCTAGTTGGAAAACAGAATGTTTTCTTTAGCTAACCCTTACCCACCAGGGTTTCCCCTTGGTAGCATGCTTCATCATTGGGTCCTTCCCATTCCAAGGCTACTCCCTTGTGTAATAACCTAGAGGGCCGGCTACCCTAGGTTAGTGTGACTAGAGGCGTCCCTTCCCCCTGAGGACTCATGATTCCAGATTTAGGCAATATACATATCATCCAGGCATAACACCAATACGGTGCTGTATGTATATATCTCACTTTCCTTAGCATGCAGATTCATTGCAGTCATATGGTTTAACAGTAGTGGTATCAGGGAGTAGATATCCTTGGTCCTAATGAAAAGCCTTGGGGTAGGGCTTGCAACATGTAGACTCTTATAAACTCAGGAACATTATTCCCTCGAGTCTCATATCCCAGTTTTTTAACCATACCGACTAGAGGTGCAAATAAAGAATATTTTACCTACTAGGCAGGTATTTTTAAATTTTGACAACACCCCCCCCCCCCCTACTCATATTGTTTACATCTAGTATTCATCAATTATATTACACCTATAAGTGCTCTCACGTATCTCGTAGGTCGGAGCACACCCTGTTCTGCAGCGGAACGGGAAGGACCCAATGATGAAGCATGCAACCAAGGGAAAACCCTGGTGGGTGAGGTTTATCTAAAGAAAATATTCTGTTTTCCAACTAGATGTGAAGGTCTAGTCCATGATTGACAGACAGGCTCTTTTTGATTCTTTGATAATATTGACAGGAGGACAAGTCCCTCTGTTTCTTTCCTCTACCTCCCCCCTTGTTCTAAAATATGCTCCTAAATCCTCAAAAGTAATTTTATGGGTGATAGACACAGCATTACAGCAAAATGAACCTGAACCAGTTTCAAAATACAACCTATTTACTGATTATTTTATAGATAAAATTCAGACCATTAACAATTCTTTTAAATGTGATTTTAGCTCCAATCTGCCGTCTATTTGACCCAAAATAGTTTTGCTTAGTTTACGTGACTAAATGAGCAAGATAGAGTACCACTGAGAAAATGTTGTAAAGCTTCAGGCTCAGGTATTGATCCTCTTTCAGTGAAACTACATAAAGAACAATTATTAGTTTCACATTGTGGCCTAAATTCACAGCTTCCTTATCTGTCCAAGCTGCTTGAGCACGTGGTGTTCAACCCGCTCTTGTGGTGTTCAACCCGCTCTTTTACTCTGTTGATGACAATTTTGTTTTTTAGCCAGCACAAGCAGGCTTTTGGGCTGGATGCAGCACAGGAGGTGTATTGACTGTGGTTATGGATGGCCTTCATCACTGTGCTGATCAAGACATACCTGCAGCTCTGGTTTTGGACTTCACTGTTTTTGGTACCGTGGACCATCAGATATTATTAAATTGTATCATGTGCCTTAGTATCAGAAGAACAGTTTTGTCTTTGCATGCAAGTCAAAATGAGCTCGTTTATTTCAGATTCCAAATCTGTGCCATGTGGCGTTCCTCAGAGGTCAGTCCTTTCCTCCTTACTTTTTAAAATTGACATGGCCCCACTGGCCTATTTGGTTCAATCATTTAGGTTTCCATTATTCATTTATTCAGATGATGCTCAGATGATCTTGGCTGTTGATAGGCCTCCCGCCATAAAGGCAGAAACATTGTATTTGCTTAATTATTGTTTAGGAGTGGATGAACCAAAATCAGCTTATAATTAATGGCTAGAAGACCAAATGTATTACTCCTTTTCAGGAGTCTGAAATCAGGAGTTTTCCTTTCTAGCCACTGTCCTGGGCCTACAGCCTTAACCTCTACCTTTGATAAAAAATCTTAGATATTTATTTAGATCAGCAACTTACAATGGAAGATCAAGTAAACACCATTTTTAAATAAAATGTTTTTTAATTGTGAGTCTTGAGACAAATAATTGATTTGTTTATTGTAAACCAAGAGATTCAGATTCTCAGATGTGTTTTTGTCAGCTAGACCTTACTATTGCAATGCTTTGGATCTCGGAGTTCCCGGAAAAACTATCTAGAAACTTCAATTAGTACAGAATGATGCTGCCAAAAGGGTACTAAACCTAAGAGAATATGATTCACTAGGAGCATTGAGATTAGAAGGATTGTCTTTAGTGAACATTTCCTAAATGTAGACGAGTAACTTGAGAATCGGAGCTTTTTCCTTTACTACTGGAAAATATTGAAACAACCTGCTATTTGACTTGCAGAAGGAATGCATATTGACAGCATGACTTTTTTCCTCTTTAGTGTATCGTTTTTTTCCTGTTAACAGCAGCTTCTGTGAAGGCATTGTCAGCAGCACCGGACTGGCCATAGCGGGCACCAGGCGTTTCCCTGGTTGGCCAGAGGGGTGGGGGCCCGTTTTCTGCCCGTGGGGACCGGTTTTATCACTGGGGGCCGGTTTTGCAAAAGTGCTGCAATATCGGCCCCCATTAACAAATGTGGAAGCAGTGCTTTTTACCAGCGCCCTCGCCCCCTGCCTCCAGGCTCGGTCAGCAGCAATCTGCCAGGGCTAGTTGCTGTTCCCAGTTCGGCCCTGATTGTCAGAACTCCCTTCAGGGGGCCACGGGGCGAGCAGGATCTACTGGGCCCAACTGTGAGAGTTGAGGCCTTTTACTCCTGATGTTCTGGACCCCACCTACTATGGATTCGAAGCAACTGGTCCAAGTACCACTTCAGCACTTGACTGTCAGTGATAGCGTAGATCGAACTTTTTGGCCTTCTCCTCTTATTCACCCTTAGCCTTCTGGATAGCCAACTCAAAGCTCAGGGTGTCTGCTAGACTCAACACACCCAACGGATATACTCCTGGAATTGGTGATATTGGTACCATAGAAATTCGAGTTGGTGTACACACCTAGGGCATTCTAGAAATTAAAGGAGGTGAGTGTCTTGGGGAAACTCTGGAAAATTTATTTGAGGACACACTCTGCATGTGTCTGGGATAGATCTGTCCTAAGGGGAGCCTAGAGGCCGAATCCACAGCACTCTCTTCCCTGGTTCCTAACATGCCCCCCGCGGGTCAACCACAGCCTCTTCCCTTTCACCCAGTGCCTCAAACTCGTCTCTAATGAAATTAGCAAGGGCCTCTCTGTCCCTACTCCTGGAAACCCTCCACCCTTTGTCCCTACATAAACCCTTCATCTGATCTGTGGACATAGTGATGATGTCTATTCCCAACCCTTTGTTCTCCATTGTCTATGGGTGCTGATTTTGTGTGTAAAAATGAAACTGTTAGACCTGGGACCCATGGCGTGGTTTCCCCTAACTTTTTACCTTCAGACCTTCTGTTTTTGCTGAATTCATTTTTGCTGGGCTTGGGGCTCTGCACACTTCACCACTGCCAACCAATGCTAAAGTACTTGTGCTCTTTCCCTAAAACATGGCAGCATTGGCTTATACCCAATTGGCATATTTAATTTACTTATAAGTCCCTATTAAAATGGCACTACATGTGCCCAAGGCCTGTGAATTAAATGCTACTAGTGGGCATGCATTATAGGCAACATTGGTCTCTCCAGGAGGGGTATATGAACAATGGGACACAGATCTACAATGAGCCCTGTGATGATGTTCTCCCTAGTGGAGATACGGTACATTTATTGAATATAAAACAATTGAAGAACAAAAACCCAATTATATACAGAATTACATGGGTCAAAGGTTGGAAGTTAGCAGATTTCCAGATCTCAGGCATTAAAAGTGCAAGGTGACTTTGTGAAGGAATACAAATATCAGACAGTCACAATTAAACAGGCATCTTTTGCTCCACAAAAAAATCTGGTAAGACAGTTTGGAGTCAAGATGCAACGGTCGACGGCGGTTCCGATCCCCACTAGAATGGGGGGCATCATCATCGGGACATAAAGTATAATGCCCGAGTGATAGCCTGTGAGAAAGTCAGAATCACAGGAGGGAGTACGATGTAGCGGATGCTACCTGGGAGGGTGCTGCAAGGCCAGAGGCCGGATAATTGCATGTCGATTGTGGAGTTGTTAACAAATGGCGGCGAGGGGGGGGGAGGACTCAGTCCGCCTTGGTAAATATATCCTAAATCGGAGCCCCGATCAGGGTAACGATGGTAGAGGGCTGTAACGTGCAATGGTGTGATGAAAAGAATTCCCACAGTACACCAGTGTATGAGTAAGCGCCAGACAAGGGAAGACTCCGTAGTGGGCCTGCAGCACTGATTGTGCCACCCACTTAAGTAGAACTTTAAACATGTCTCAGGCCTTCGATTGCAGAGCCTTTGTGTGCAGTTGAAACTGCCATTTCGACCTGCCAAATAAACCTTTTACCAGGCCCAACCCAAACCCAGTGCCTGGATACCGTCATGGGTGACAAGTAGCGCTATACTAATCGATTGATTGAAACCTTCCTTTTTAATAAATATGTCACCCCTAAGGTAGGTCCTAAACAGCCTGAAGGGCAGGGTGCAGGGTACCTAAAAACTTTGACATGTACTTTTTAGTTTAGAATGTCCTGGTAGTGAAAAAATCCTAAATTCATTTTTCACTACTGCAAGGCCTATCTCTCCCATAGGATACCGTTGGAGTTACTTTATTACAACTCATAAGTGCGATTTCCAAATGGGAAGATATAACTGGTTCCAGTTTGGTGTCTCTGGAATCCTAATTTTAAATTCTAACTTATGTTGAAGTCGGATTTTAAATTACAATTCTTAAAATGCCACTTCTAGAAAGTTGGCATTTTCTTGCCTTAGCCATTTGGTGCCTGCAGCCTGTCTGTGGTCACATGACTGGGTACAGTTGGGCTTTGTGTATTCCACTTAGACAGCCACACACAATGTCAGCTTAGGTGTGACTGAATGGGCCATCATTGGCAGAATGAGATGGAGGAGCTGGGGCCAGCTTCACACAACTGAATAGGCTGTGTCCTTCACACAAAGAGCTGCGTACCTCCTTTAGTTAGTCTGGAGCATGTCAGGGCTGGCAGGGCATTTGTGCACTTCAGAGGCCTGTCTCTAGAAGCTTCTACCCACTTCAAAGACTCAACTGTGTATAAAAGAAGGACCTCAGGCACCACCACTTTAGTACACTTCTGGACCTATGGATATTCTGCCAGGAAGAAGGACTGCTGTGCTGCTGAAAGGAATGCCACTCTGCTGGACTACTGCTCTGAAGGAACTACTGAGTTGCTGTGCAGACCTGCTGTTACCTGCTGCCCTCTTGCCTGGGTGAAAAAGGACGGTGCCTGCATCCCTTGAATCCAAAATCCAGAGTGACTCCAAGGGCTAGTTGGCTGGCCTCCTGATCGGACACCTCAGGGACATAACAGGCTTCCAGCAACCTTGCACCTGCACCTGGCCTCTGCCATCTGTGAGTCTGCCGTGCCAAGTGGTGCCACCACAGTCCTGGACCCTTGGAAGTGGGTCTAAGGTACATATGAGTGTAACTGACGCATCCTCTCTGCTGAGAGGCGCATCCTTGAGCAGAACTGATGCATCACTGCTGCTGTGTGGATTGGACCTGTTGCAAAGACCCGCATTGACCCTGCAGTCTTCGGAACTGGCGCATTGCCAGCAGGCACATCTCCAGGTTCAGGTCTCTCGTTGACGGCAGCCTCAACGATGATGCTGGACTCCTCATCACAGTTTCACAGCTCATTGGAGCCAACACATCGCCAGAAGCACGCCGCCTTCCTGATGCAAAGATTTCGCATCGCAAGCACCGTCGATGAGCTCCTCGACAACGACACAACAGGCCCTTGCACCACAGCCTCGCCTCATCTGGAAACCGATGCATTGATTCACATTTTTGATTCTGATCCAGGCAACACTCCGCAACCAGGATTAAGGGTACTTTGTTCAGCACGCCTAACTAGGTCCCTATAGCCAGCCCGTGCTCCATCGCAGTCGACCTGAACTTCTGTCTTTGTCCTGGTTCAACGCAACCAGATATCCTTTGTTGATGTTTTGTGATTTTTAGTGCTATTTTGACTTAAAACATTAAAATTCAATATCTTGTCGTCTTGGTCTTGTTTTATTTATTAACAATCACTCTATTTTTTTACACCTGGTGTGGGATCTTTTTGTGTGGTGTTTTCACAGTTTTACTGTTTGAAGTGTTGCACAAATACTTTACACATTGCCTCTACACTAAGCCTGTGCCAAGCTACCAGGGTTTGAGCACAGGTTAATTTTTTTTTTTTTGTGTGGTTTACCCTGACTAGGATTGTGGTTGCTGCTTGACTTGGGCTCACACCCCAATATACCAACAACCCAATTTCTAACATAGACTTATTGTACTATTGGCGTAAATTGGAAATGACCAATGCCACACCTGTATCCAAGACTCCTAAATGTTGGGCACCCTACCGCTTGCCACCAATTGTCAGAACTCCTTTCAGAGGGCCACAGGGCAAGTTGGAGCTACTAGGCCCATCCGTGTGGGCTGAGGCCTTTTATTTCTGATGTCCCGGGTCCCGATCTACTATGGATCCCGAGCAAATAGGCCAAGTACCTCTTCAGCACTTGATTCTCAGTGGTAACGTGGGTCGAGCAGTCCAAGGCATCTCGGAGGGGCAGTTATATACAGGGGGTGAACACAGGCTCTCAACTCAGAATATGTCCAATAGCAGCAATAAATGACTTTTCTTCAAATACTTTCTCTTATGACAAAAGTAGTATTGATCTACAAACACAAAGTAAAATCTGGCATACATAAATATTACACACAGCCCCCTGAGGTCAGGGCTATTGTATTTAATGACAGTCACCTGAGTTCCCCTTCTCTCTTAATAGCGAAAGTGGTTATTCTCCATTTACTATAGACAACATCCAGGTGAGGCCTGACTAGCAGTCTGAGTCTCAGGAGTCCTACTCTAACTCCGTTAGAAAAGTTAAAAGTGTTCTAGAGCCAACTCTCTATCTGGCAGATTAGCCCCACCCCCCATTCCTTCCAACCCGTAGCTCAGTCTTACCTACACTAGCAAGACTATCCAAACAAAGTCTTTGTGAGCGTCTCTCTCATGGGCATGTGTAGTGCCATATGCACTCATATGTATTGGGATTATGTGATGACCTTTGAATACCAGTGTTTTAATTCACTCTATGTGTTATAATTCACTCCATCTTGATGTGCGACATCATTTTTTGTGCACTTGCATTTTGACTTCTGATTTCATTTCGTGCCTCCTTATAGCTTCAGAGTAGAATTGTTTACTTTCTCCTTAGCACACAGCAAAACAGCCTTGCCTGGAACTGAACGTGTGGGATGTGCTTTTGAAAGCATGAGAGAGAAATGTGTGGAATGTACTTCTCTGTCTCGGAGTGTAGTGCTGTAGTCAGTGGTGCACAAATGTGCATTATGTTGTACATTGGGAAATTAAGTTTTATCTATTGACTTTAGCTTGCTCTTGCTCCATCTTAAATTCTGACTCTGGCTTGAGTTCTGTACACACAAGCAGTGCCAGGTTACTCACGGTTATTCGGTTAATTTGCCTGCAGAATTTATTTCCTCTTTGAGAGTGTTTTTATACTCTGAGAGATGTTTTATACTTTTTTGAGCTTCACTAAGATAAGGGGCTGGAACATGTAATGTGGGAGCGCGACGAGAATGCGTGAGCAATCCTTTACCTTGGAATGCTTGCAGGAGACTGGCCAGCACCAGTAAGTTTCCTTAATGTAGAGGGTGTCTTTTCAAAACTTCTTGTGCATTGAGAATATTATAAAAACTGGAGTTTCTTGGCTCAAAAACTGGGTTCTCTCCTGAGAGGTGGATGCATCTGCTCAGTGCTGCATTTCCCGGCATGAAGAGTCTCTTGGCCCTCGGATTGTAATTTGGTATCCCAGAGTCTTGTGAGGGCTATGATGAAGATGTTGCAGCCGGTGAGGTATTTTCTCTGATCATTGGTATTGAGATATATGTATAGATATATAGTTATTTCTACATGTGTTTTTGTCTGTGTGCTGAGTGACCAGCCTGTTAAGTATTTCTGTTCTTAACTATATATTTATGTACATACAGTTATTCTCATATACATTTATTTGCTTGTGTTCTATTTTCTTGCATTTCACTTATGAATGTGTCATTATTATTTGACTTGTAAATGTTTATTATTTGCATGTGTTTTACAATTATTATTATCTGGTTTTGTTATATCCCTTGGATTTGATTATTTTGTGTGTTTCATTATTATTTGCTTGCACATATATGTAAGTATATTTACATTTGCATGCTGTTTTACCTGATTAACTTGACATCTGGGAAAGCCTTTCTGTTAGAGAATATTGCACTAATAAAACCACATGCTTTATTCTGAAAACTGTCTTTTAATGTACCTCATTTCATGTTTACCACCCTCTTGAAGAGGGTGGTAAATTGCGAGTGTTTTGCGACCGCAATTGCGGTCGTAAAACATTCTTACATAGGCCTCTGACTCGCTATTAGGAAGGGACGCCCTTCCTAATAGCGACTCGCAATTTATATTTAGCGAGTCATAAAAAAATTGCGACTCGCTAAATAGGGATTGTACATGGCCCTATTAGATTTTGCATGCGCAAACGGGTCACAAACCCGTTTGCGCATGCAAAATAGGGTCGTACATCTGGCCCTAAACCCGATATCGGACGCACGGCTACTTGAACAACACAGACTAGGTCCTAAAAATTCCAGGTATATGCTATAAAGGCAAATTAAGCAGTAGAGGACAATTGACTATAAAAACAAACTGTACAATAGAGGCAAAATTTACAAAACTGCATAAAAATTCACACTCGTAAATTTAGACAGTAGCGACAGAATAAAATACACACATACCCACGATCAACAATGTTGTGCTGTCTTGTGGATTGTTACCTGCCTTGTTATGGTGGCCTAGGCCTGGCTGCCATGCTGCTTTTCTTTGCGCACGTTACACTGAGCCGGGCCTCCCTCGCCCTTTGCTCGTGCCAAGTTCTTTTGCACTGTCTGCATTTTCTGTTGTTCACCTTTTTGGGCTCAGTCTGCACAAACATGTACAAGGTCGCATAACAATGTATTTTGGTTCTTCCTGATATGGCCAGTCTCGCGCACCCAGACATAACATTAGGTGCAATTGCCATGAAGAATTTGGTATGCTTTTAATACTGTGGTTTACTAGCGATTAACACACTTGGAGAAATCCTTTTCAGTGAGAAGAGCTATGATGTCCTGCTGATGTAACTCTGCATCTAGAGACTGAGGTATGGGGGTTCGCTAGTCAAAGCCCAGAGGTCTTCTATTTTATAATAAACTATCTTACTGCAAGGGGAGGGTGGTAATGTTATTTATACGTTTATCCACTGAGCTCTGAGATGCTTTCCCCGTTTGTATTCTATGGAATTGTAACCATGCTGTTTATATTAGTCATATGCATTATGCTATTAGTACTGACACGTGTACTGTACATTAGAGCACGTAAGTTGGAATAAACATTTTAACCTATCCAGTGTCTCTTCCTACGCACCTTGTGGACAAGCACGAGTGAGTGACGAAAGAGTGTTCTTGTTTCTGCGAGTCCTGAGATAAAGATACCGTGTTCTGGGTTGTCCAAACATTAGTACTTGGGTGCTAATGGGATGCTAAGCTAGTTGGGTTGGGGTTTTTGGGTGCTACGGTATATGGTGGCAAACCACTGTATTCCGGGGTCCCATCTTCCTGTGCATAGCTCTGTGTATGTGCAGAAACCTTATGACATGGCGCGACCAACGTGGGGCAGCTTATCTGCGAGACGCTTGAGTAGTACTTGTGCTTGTCCACAAACCCCTCGCGTACGCTTCCGGAGGCGTAAGTGACGGTGATACCTCCTATATTGAATGTTTTATAGGTTCTTTCAAGCTTGATGTTATTAAAAAAGGTTAGTTAACAGACCCATTTTGTGCTCCCTGATTAGGTTGTCGAATATAACTGTTTAGTCATGGCTGGTGTGGCGATAGCTGCACATAGTCGAGGAGCACTCCGAGATCACTTAGCTGTGTATGGAGTGCCCGATGCTGGGGTCGAGTTGGTCTTTGTGGTTCAAGCCGATGCGGCTTATCACTTTGAAGTGTTTTACACTTGGATCACTTTTGAAGCGGTGGATGCAGGTGATAAGCTGTTTCATGAATATAAACCCACCGCTATTCCTGCTGCCTATCGACCCTATACTACTCTTGAAGTGCCTCTCACGGCTTGGCAGCACCGTGTTTGGTTTAATGGCGCCCTACCACAACCTAATACCGCAGTTCGTTTAGGCCCCTTGTCAATTCAGGGGGCCACTTGGCCTGTATTGGCCGGGTATACCCCGCATCCAAATTATCTGGCATTACCGCTTGCGGAACTGCGCACTATGCATACCGAATTGGTGCGAGTGCATCGAGCCCTAGTGACATATGTTACAGGTAGCCTCCATGGAGCTGCTCCTGTAGTCGCAGGCCAACCAGCTATTGCAGCTGGAGTGACCATAAGTCCTGTCATGGTAAATTCTGTGATGGGCAAACGTCCACAAAATAAGGACGACTATCCTTACTGGCTTGCAGAAAAGTTCGATCAGATAGAAGCAGTGTTTCCACATACATCCCCAGTAGATAAACACCGCATCCTCACGATAAGTTTGCCAAAAGACATAATCCCGATTTGACATCATGTGAAAACTGGGGTAAGGTATTCGCAGCAGTTTATTCAAAATGTTTTGGAACTCCTTCCATGACGGTTCTACCCTCTGTAATTAAAAAAGTACAGGATGAACATGGCCCTGAAGCGGCTGTGGAATTAGGGATGAGACTAGTGGGAGTGTTTGATGTAGTAGCTGAGCTGATCCTTGGAAATGTCAAGGGCGATGCTATGAACTTTCAAGTAGCGAATGCTTTGGCTTTGGTCCCAGAGTTGGACAGGCCTCGCGAATTACCGAAAATTATTGCCCGGGCTTATAAAACAATTGGAAGAAATAGCCTGGGCAACAAGCCTTTTGTAAAAATGCAAACTCAATCGCAAACACAAGTTACACAAACAAAAAGTGCATCTGAGAAAGATGATAGACCAGTCTTCACTAAAAAGAGTTGGAGACAGAAAAAACAGGGTAAGCAACAAAAGAAGCCGGGGTCGAGAGGAGCTTCCCCAGTTTCGGTTTCCTCTGAACGTACTTATGATTTACGTGATAGGTCAAGGATTAAATCACCAGAAAGGTTTCAGAGCTCTGATACGCGTTCTCCTCGTTCTTCACAGGCCCAGACGTCGTCACAGGCTGGTGGAGGAGGACGGCAAGATAGAGGAAGGGGCCGAGAGGCTCCCCAAGAGCGAGACCAACCTCGACAACAAGTCAGAGGGAAAGCAGAAGATTTTCATCTTCCTCGACCGCAATTTCAGAAGAAAAAGGTTGCCGCTGTCACAGCGAAATATGCCTCAGACCGTGAGAACGAGACTCCAGAATTGGACGTGGGCAGTGACCCTCCTAGACAGCGCCGCGGAAGTTACCATAGTGCGGGAGGCGCTACGTCCTCATATGGAGGCGACAGCAACTGAAACATTCGTTACTGTAGAGACAGCTGACACGAGAGTGGCACCGCCTGACAGACTATATAATATAGTCATACAAATTGAAGGTGACATACCGCGTGAAATAAAAGGGATTTTTTGGGAAAATCTAACCTCTTCATATGACATTTTGTTAGCAGAGGTGGATTGGCCACCCCCATTCGTTTTAGCTGCACATAAAGGAGAGGAGGTAATCCTTCCAAGCTTTTCAAGGCATGTCCCAAAAGACAAAGCTGAAGCACTTGCAGCTGAGTGGGCCGTGTACCTGGCACCAGCGTTATACCGCAACCATGTGGGATGGGATGAAGAATCACCTCCTCATGCAATACCTTTGCGGTCACTACCGCAGCCACAACCCCAATATCCCATCAAACGGCAGGCAAAAGGCCCCGTCTCCGAAATTCTGACACAGTTGGAATATCAGGGAGTAATTGAACCATGCGTATCACCTATGAACAATCCCCTTTTCGTGGTTTCTAAACCCGATGGATCGTACCGCTTAGTTTTGGATTACCGGCATTTAAATACTCATTGTCGGAACTTTGCGGTGCAAAATACACACAGTTCTGCGCTTGTAGACAGTCTTGTTCGTAAAAAATACAAAACGACACTTGACCTTTCAAACGGTTTCTACACGCACAACCTAGCCCCGGAGAGTGGTCAATGGACCGCATTCACTTCCGGTGGTAAATTATTCCAGTTCCGGCGATTACCCATGGGCTATAAAAATAGTCCGGGTATATTCGCCGCTCGTGTTGTTTCTTTGTTAAATGACATTGATCAAGACGCATGTTCGTACGTTGATGACATCTATCTGACAGACGACGAGTTATATCAGCATCTGTCCCGTGTGGACCGCATTATTCTTGAATTTGCGGAGCAGGGTTACAAATTTAACTTTGCTAAGTCACACATTGCTGAATTTACCGTTCTGTTCTTGGGCTATGAGCTCAACAACGAAGGTAAGGGCTTAGCCCCCATTTCTTGGAAAAATGTGCACATTTGTGCCCCCAAATACTCTGAAGAAACTTCAGTCTTTGCTGGGTTTCCTAAATTTCGGGCGTACTTATATTCCCGAATATGCCCAGCGTATCAAGCCTTTGTATGCTCTGATACAACCTACATATTCAAGGTCTTGCTGGCTGCCTGAGCATACCTCAATTCTGCAGTCTTTGCAGACAGACCTTTTGGAGTCTAAATATCTTTTGACTCGTGATAACCACACAAACCTGGTGATTAGAATAATTCCGGGGGCGGTGGGATTCACGTACTTAACCTTTAATGAAGGTGATACAGTACCTATCGCATACAAGTCACATCTGTACACTTCCGCTGAATTGCGCTTTACATCTGTTGAAAAAGTTCTGACTGCAGTGCAAATGGCGATTCTAAAAGAACGCGCACTGGCACAGGGAAAGCGAATTCTGGTGGTAACACCCTGTCCTGCCCTAGAGGCAGTAACAAAGGCAAGTGTACCGAACTCAAAAGCAATGCATCCCCGTTGGATACAATGGGCTACATCCTTGACGTCTTCGGACGTCACTTTTGTTTTTGATTCTTCTCTGCAGACTCAGGAGTTTTTGCAGTATGAATTCGTTCATCCTCCTCCTTTGTTTTTATTACCGCTTGAGGATTACAAATGTGTAATCTACACCGATGGTTCGGCGCAGCCGCCACTGGGTCCAAGCACGCTTATTCAGCTGCATGTGCTATTGTTGCGGGTTCCTTTGTAGATGGAAAGTTCAAATCCTCTGTAGTGCACACTCGCACACTTGGAGATAGTACCGCACAATTGGCCGAGCTGCATGCATTGCTACTTGCACTTGAGTTCGCTTCACAGGATGAGACCACTCTTATTGTATGTGATTCTTTTTACTGTGTACAATCTTACAATGACAATCTGTTTTTCTGGTCGAAAAACGACTACAAGAACGCAAAAGGAAGCACAATTAAGCATAAAATGCTTTGGGTTCGAGTGGCAGAATTGCAACAACGTCTGCCCCTCACACAGGTGGTACACACCTTAGGCCATCAGCGGGTGGGCGCACACGCTATTGGTAACGATCTGGCAGATGAAGCTGCCCGTTCAGCAGTAGTCACGTGTTCAGTAGCAGCGGTTACCAGGTCCATGTCTAAAATAGACCCTGTTATATTAGCAGCTATTGCTGCAACCAAGGAAGGTAATAATTACCCTACAGGTTTCCCTTCCAAGTATTCTTACACATTAAGTCCCGATCAGGTTCCTTATGTAACTATACCTGACGTTGGAGATCGGCTGATCCCCAACGCGGACCGCAGGAGTGCCTTGATATCAGCTGCACACGAAGGCATGGCTTCTGCTCATGCAGGTGTATCAGCTACGGTTTCCATCTTGCAGCAGCGTTATTGGTGGCGTGGATTGTATAAAGACACCCGTGCATTTGTGCTTTCTTGCGACGTTTGTCAACAGATTAAGCCTTCCACGGTAACACGTCCACCACAAACACCGCTCTGCATTGCTAACAGACCCTTTGGGTGTGTTTACTTGGATCACTGCGGTCCATTCTCATCAGACACTGCCTATAAATACATACTTAGTGGCAGTGGACTTGTGCACACGGTTTCTCTGGGTCTGGCCACAACGGAGTGCTGACGCCCGAAATGTAATCAGGGATTTGCGTGTCTTTGTGGGAATTTTCGCATGCGGCACCTTCCATTCGGACCAAGGTCCAGCGTTTGCCTCTAGGGCTTACAAGGATGCAATGGCTTCGCTTGGGGTGCGGGTGAAATTTTCGTCTCCGTATAGGCCTGAGGGCAACTCTATCGTTGAACGAATGAACCGTGACTTAAAGCAATCCTTAACAGCTAGGGTTATAGGTACTGGCAGGAACTGGCTGGCCCATTTGTATACCGTTCAGCGTGCACTTAATAATCTCCCTAGAAGACCTCTGGGTGGGCGGACCCCATACGAAATGCTCTTTGGCATAAGAATGTTTGTGCCTGACCTTGAGGGTCCAGACATCGCGGCGCAATCCGCCAAGTTTGATGTAGATAACCATTCTGCTATGTTACAGGACTTACAAGAAGCCCGAGACAAACTTGCAACTATACATTTGCCTTCAGCCACAGATCCTGCGTTGCAGATTCCGGTAGCCGGTTGGCTTCCGAAAGTTGGAGAACTGGTTCGAGAGAAGGTTGAAAACAAAAAAGAATTTGGCCCCTCTTTTCGTGCACCGGTTCCAGTTCTTGGTCTGAAGGGAACACGTACAGTCATTTTACCACCGCTTCCTGGTCGCAAAGAGAACAGATACATCTCAGTTGAAAATGTCAAGCTACAGCGCCTGGCCGATCCTGAATAGTGTCACACCAGCGGTCTCTTGTCCTGCCATTTATCGGACATATGTTCATAGTCCATCTGCACGAACGATCGCTGATGCTGTAATTGAGATGGTTGATTTGCCTGAAACTACGATTGATCCCCAACTCTCCACCAATATCAACGAGGACGAGTATACTTATCCTGCATCAGAATCGGTGGCACATCAACCAACAACTCCACTAAGCCCGACTCGTTATTCCTTTGATTCGGATTCCACATCTTCAAAAGTTCCATCCAAATTCAGTATTTTTATATCCTGGTTTAGAGACAATTTTTTGATTCCCCCCTGGACATACATCTGGTTGGTACTTTTCTTGATATTTTTGTTCATGTCCATTGGCTTTGTCACAGTGTTTTTTCTACTAATCAATGGTCACTATTTACCTGAACGCTCTGCTGTAGACTATGTTTCTGGAACTTTGGCTCCTCATTCCTCGTCTCACATCATGAAGCGTGACCACACATTTGTGAACATTTCAGCTTTCCCAGTTGCTGATGGCATTGTATGGGATGCAGTGAACTATCAAATCCATGGTCCGACAGAAATTATTAATGTACCTAATGTCCTTCGTGTTTCAATGGGTGATGTAGTACAAAATAATATTCATTCTGATGATTGGGATGTGCATGCCGTTGAAGCATTGTTTGCCGATTTAAAATATTATGCATCTTTTAATGCTGAAGATCTATATATGAATTCTGCTAATTATGCCGATTTGTATTGTTACCAACATTGGGGTAATCATTTTCTTCATAAGCCCAGTGCCCTGCGAAGTTCTGTTAACTTCACCCAATGGGAACATTGTCCAAACCCCTTGCCAGGTAGCTCTCAAACTCTTCGGAATAAGTTTAATTATTTTACTGATTTTAATCGGTCGAACCCTGCATCCTATTATTTTAGACTAAATAACACATCAACTCAGAAAATTATGTTGACACACACCAAATTGCTTTATTCAGGTTCCTTTCTGAGTGCCCTAGCTGTGGGTGGTTATGAGTACTGGGACAATACAGTGGATTTAAAATCTATTTGGGGCTCCAAGCCATGGCAGGTACAGGGAACCGAGGCGTTGCATCGTGCTTGCCTCATCCCTACCCAAATTATGTTCCTAAATGCTTCCATCTATCAGACTACATGTTGGGGCTTAGCAACCACTAAACAATTGAATACGCCATCAATACCCTCCCTGTCGAGTTTTCCAAATGAAAGCTCACGATTCAATATGTCCATTGTGTCCCTGCAGGCAATGTTACAGAATAATTCGTTTAATGTTTCTAAGCTGGTTCAGTCACCCTGGTTAATATGGCCTATATCATCTAATGCATGTCAAATGCGTTTTCATGATACTGGTGATAGCTACACACAGAATAGGCCTGATCCGAGGTTTACTGATGCCCGTACTGTCACTACATACTCTGTTGGTAAATTATGCAAACAATGGCTGCAACATTCGTCCCTTGATTCTGTTAAACAACATTTGTCCCTCCTTACAGGCAATATTGATCTGTCCGACTTTGTTTTGGGACCTCGTGGTCCCCGACCTAAGAGATTCATTTATGAAACATATAATGAACTCTGGAAGCTATCACAAATGGAAGCTGCTTCCCGTCTTCGGGAAATAGATCAAGCAAATATGGAAAAAGTGCTCGCTGTTGTTGACAATAGTATTAATACCCTGTCTTCTCGCATTTACACTTTAGAGAATATTGTGTCCTCTGTTGTTGATATTGTACAAGATGATGTTTCTGTGTTATATCATGGTCAGAATCAATTGCGCTCAGTTATGCAGTTTGCATGGATTTTGCAAACACTTAAGTTGGGTAAAGTTCCTTGGCATTTCTTGAACACCTCTGCCTTATTTCTACCTTTTAACTTAACTGATAAACAGCAATTTATGTCCATGAAGGATGCAACTTACACTCTATTACATATCGAAAAGGTGGATCCTTTGCCGTTCTCTGTTGCAGAACTCGATTCTGCTGTATGGCTAGTCCATGGGGTTATAGCTTTACCATTTTCCTTGTTTGAATTTGACTCGTGCATGAAACATTATCCTGTGGGCCGTTACCGGCCATTGGGCAGTGCTTTCCTGCATGAACTCTGGTCCTTGCCTTTCATGTATAAATGCCTTCGGGACGGCAAGGAAGTCTTTCTCACGGGGAGTACTGCGACTCGACTATAGGTCATTCGCTTATTTGTAAACACATTAAATTGCATGGCTCATGTAGCGTTTCTTCTCCTAATCTTGCTTGTGTGCTGAAAGGTATTCCTGCTCCTGTTATTTCACCTACTTTCACTCTCCTTTCCAATGGTAGTTATTTACTTTTAAATAACGAAAACTGTTGTGGCCTGCAGGCTGGCATTCCTTACATTGTAACAGTTTCGCACAGAGTTGTCTGCTGCAAAAATGTGCTTTATCCTCCCCCTCATGGCAAGGTTGATATCTCTATTTGGCCTTCCATCCCTACCATGGAAGCTGATTTCAATAGACTGAGCAGAATAAAGGCACTATTATTAAACGAAGAAGTTATGCTCACGTACGCCCGGGAGACATTCATTCTCCAGGTGGCGAGTACCCACAGTGAAATACAGGCCCTTTTAAACACTAATCTCCCCCAACATTTTGGGGAGTTAATACATCGTATTTTTAACGCATCTAACACTGAAGGCCTAGTACACTTTTTTAAGGTCGTTGGGTCGGGCTTGGTGTCCTCCTTCCAAACTATTTTTGGTGTCATCCCGGCTTTCATACATTCTATATTTTCCAGTGTCTTTGGCGGTTTCCCATTGATCCTCGCTTTAGCGGCTGGTGTCTTGCTCTTAATTTGCTTTCTGCGCAATGGCTGCTCCCCGATGGGACCTGCTCGATCCAGAACGCCTCCAGCTGCTCCGTGAGCGCCTTTTGGCCGGTTTTGGTGTCTTGCCATTGGCGACACTGAGTGTGTCATATACTCTTTCATTTCGCTTTGCGTATTTCACTTGCGTGCAACCTGTGATGACTTGTGTCCGCTGTCCTTTCACCTGGACTCTGGATTATTGCCTCTCCAATTCGTCATTGTCTGTTCCGGATTTTGTTCAGTTGATGGGTCCCTTAGAGGCCCATGAGCAGGACTGTTCCGTTGCTGGCTGTATGGCGCGTGCGGCTGCACTGGGGATTTTGGCGCAATGGGATATCTGGGCGGCTGCCCAGGATCTCCTACAACGAAGCTGTTTTAATTATCACGCAAGCTGTCCCGCATTGCTTATGGATGCTCCCTTTGCTGAGGAGCATTCCTGCTCTTTTGAACTCATGGATTGGATGGCATCTATGTTTTTTGACGATTCCAATGATGAACTCTTGGAGGGTATGGCTTTTTTCTGTACTTTCGCTTTCATGGATTGACCTGCCCTTCGCCGTTTGGGCGCTCCCTGTGCTCCAACGGCTCTGTTTTTCCTCTGTCCTGGCCGCCGGACTGTCCAGGGGAGGGTGTCTTGTGGATTGTTACCTGCCTTGTTATGGTGGCCTAGGCCTGGCTGCCATGCTGCTTTTCTTTGCGCACGTTACACTGAGCCGGGCCTCCCTCGCCCTTTGCTCGTGCCAAGTTCTTTTGCACTGTCTGCATTTTCTGTTGTTCACCTTTTTGGGCTCAGTCTGCACAAACATGTACAAGGTCGCATAACAATGTATTTTGGTTCTTCCTGATATGGCCAGTCTCGCGCACCCAGACATAACATTAGGTGCAATTGCCATGAAGAATTTGGTATGCTTTTAATACTGTGGTTTACTAGCGATTAACACACTTGGAGAAATCCTTTTCAGTGAGAAGAGCTATGATGTCCTGCTGATGTAACTCTAGAGACTGAGGTATGGGGGTTCGCTAGTCAAAGCCCAGAGGTCTTCTATTTTATAATAAACTATCTTACTGCAAGGGGAGGGTGGTAATGTTATTTATACGTTTATCCACTGAGCTCTGAGATGCTTTCCCCGTTTGTATTCTATGGAATTGTAACCATGCTGTTTATATTAGTCATATGCATTATGCTATTAGTACTGACACGTGTACTGTACATTAGAGCACGTAAGTTGGAATAAACATTTTAACCTATCCAGTGTCTCTTCCTACGCACCTTGTGGACAAGCACGAGTGAGTGACGAAAGAGTGTTCTTGTTTCTGCGAGTCCTGAGATAAAGATACCGTGTTCTGGGTTGTCCAAACATTAGTACTTGGGTGCTAATGGGATGCTAAGCTAGTTGGGTTGGGGTTTTTGGGTGCTACGGTATATGGTGGCAAACCACTGTATTCCGGGGTCCCATCTTCCTGTGCATAGCTCTGTGTATGTGCAGAAACCTTATGACAGTGCAAAGAGCAAATACATTTTTTTTAAAAGAAAGAAATTGACATTCCACAATATAGAGTTACAGTGCAGACCCCAACCCCGATATCGGACACATGGCTACTTGAACAACACAGACCAGGTCCTAAAAATACAGTGTATTTGCTATACAGGCAAATTTAGCAGTAGAGGGAAACTGACTATAAAGACAGACTGTGCGATAGAGGCAAAATGAGCAAAACCGCATAAAAATTCACACCCGTAAATTTAAAAAGTATCAACAGAATAAAATACATACACACTCACATTCAACAATGTTGTACAGAGAGCCAATAAATGTTTTTTAAAAGAACACAATTTACCTTCCACAGGGGTCACTGGTCTTGACAAGCAGGCAGACACTGGTGCTCCAGGCTCCAGGGACAGGTGGTCTTGGATGTTCCTGGGTGATGTCCGCTCACTCAGATGGGAGACTGACAGGCCTTAGCCTCCAGCCCTGGTCACAGGCAGAAGTCCTGCAGAGCTTCCCCTTCTTCGCACAGCTTGTCTAGTTGCTTGACAGTTAACAATTTTGGGGGCCTCGAGCTCCCCTTCTTTTAGTCCATTTCCAGACACCAAATGTGATTTAGGGTCTAAGTCTTTTAAGTTTATGTTGGGGGCGTCTTCCCTTTGAAATGCCCTCTCCTCTGCCCTGCCTTCCCTCCAGAAAGCAGTCTGTCACAGCAGGAGCGACTCCAAATCTGATAGCCCCACAACACAGACCATTGGCGTGAGTAGAGATTCATAGTGATATGTGCATCAAAAGGTTGGTCCAGTGCCTCAGCCCTACTCTTTATGATTCAGCCCAATCTTCTTCGTGAGATGTGCCCAGGCCCCTTTCCCAGTGATCACTCTCTGAATCAAAGAGCACCCTTTGAAAATGTGCTGGAGAGGCTGACCCTCCCTCCAGTGTTTCCCACCTACCTCAGAGGAATGCAACAATCCACAAATCTGTCTGATGGGATTCCTCTACCTCTTCATGCTCCTCCAGTCCATGCTGAGTCTCCCAAAATTGAACCCAGAGCCTTCCATTTATTGTACCATTCACATGCACACATACACACATGCACCCAGCACAAGCATATAACACACATGCACTGCACAGCACTACATACTACCCTGATGTAGGCCAAGGGTGAGTTAAGCACACAACATCTGAACTTTACATAGGTGAGCCAGTAGGCCGCACTACAGGTAAAAAGGCCTGTTCACTTCTACTGATCACTATATGGTATTCTGCCACCACTGCGCGTGTGCTGCTTAACTCCTGGCAAAGGCAGTAGCCTTTCACCTCTATGAGGGTAGTGCTTTGGGCGCCCCTCTCAGTCCAAAAAAGACCACAATCTGTGAGACAAGTCTATGTCATGGGGCAAATGCATGATCCGTGTTCACCCATGACAACGAAAAACCCATGACAACGAAAAATCAGCACCAGTGGTCCAGACATTGTTGCAGCTGGGGCACTTAAGGCAGGTGTGCACGTCCGTCACCGTATGAGGGACTTTTCTGTCCCAACAGGCATTTTCTCTAATTTAATTGAAATCACATTTTCAGCACCAAGATGCTTTAGGGTGGACGATGTGCTATGCAATTAACATAAAATAAATAAATCTAAATAAATGCCTCACATATGTCTGAGTGAACGAAGCAAGCAAACCCAACTTCTATTAGACATGTTAGCAGAGTCCCCCCCTCAGAAAATTAAAAAATAAAATAAGCCCAAATGGGGACTTTCACTGCACAATTTTCCCAGAATGTTAGCCTGAATGCCCACCGAATTGCATGGAAATGACCTTCTTATGCCTTGAATAGCCAGACTGTTAGCCTGGCTGTCTGCAGAATGTGATGGAACCACACCGAAAACACACAGGGATGTTTTATATTGAGACAGACTGAGAATATAAAACTATAAACTATAATGCTTGCAGTAAATGCAGTATTAGAGTCACTAACCTCACCACTGCCATAAGGTTCTATATAGATTGTATAAATGAACAAATGATTCACAAAATGGCAGTTAAGGCACTAGGATAAACCACACATATCACCAAACAATATAAAACAAATAAAGCAAAAAATTGGGGTGCATGGGTTTGAAGGGATTAACTACCAGAATCCCTTAATAAGGGTATCCCAAAGGTAGGCCCAACAAGATAATTCTATGTAAGCAAAACTCAGTAGTCCCTAAATTTAAATTTCAGTGTTGTCACATTAGTCAGTTATAGTACAATATGGACCACGATGTGTTGTAATCCTTTTGAAACATTACTTTATTGGGAGGTCAGTTTATGACAATAGATAAACTTGAAGTATATACAAAAATCAATAGCCAGCGCATTTTGTTCCATCTGAACTTCTTAAGCGGTTCAATAAATATATAAAATACATATTAAATATCTACAAAATGAGCAATTATTTACAATTTATTGAAATACACATCTACTAATTTAAAACACATTCATCAAATATAGCCATAACAACTGGTCATAAAAACACATTTTTATCAAGCAGAATTAAATCTTGAGTGTTACAATAATACTTGTCAAAATTGTGCTTAAAGTAGGAGAAGTGTATTCAAATAAAGTGTGATTTTCATTTTATTTTGTATATATTTATTATGTATTATATGTATTTATTGTAGCCCTGAAGATGTTCCAGTGGAACAAACGCATTAGCTATTGATTTTTGTATATACTTCAATTAAGTTTATCTTTTGTCATAAATTGACCTCCAAATAAAGAAATGTTTCAATAGGTTTACAAAGCATCGTTGTGCATATTGTGCTATAATTAATTGATGTGACAACATTGAAATGTATATATAGGGAGTGCTTAGTTTGTAACAATGATTCTGTACTAAAATGCCATCTTTAAATGGCATACTCCTCAAAAGTCCCGTCCCCTCTCTACCCTCAGAGATCCCAACATTCTTCACTGAAAACACTCCAGGCCTAAAACATAGGTTACATTTTCTGAAACCAGGACCAACATCCAATCTTTTGAAAACTGCACAGCCTAAATTAAACAGACGTAATGCACAGCTGTGCTTCTCTTTAGGTTTAGCAAGCCTCATATAGCAGTGGTTGATATAACTGCTGCATTGAACAACAGCTAATTACAATAAGTCAATGGTATTCAAACTTTATTTAATTGCACAATAAATTACCTGTTGGTCAAAACATAGGTCCAGAACTAATGTGGTAAAACATCTTTGTATTCTTTTATGTTAAAGTTACACAAGGTGTCAAAAGTGCAAATAACAATCTTGTCCTAATCAAAAGAGATTCTGCCACAAATATCTTAGTTCAATGTAGTGCAGACACAATTGTCCTCTTGCACAGTTTTTCTATTTGCTATTCATAAATTTGCCAAGGTGGCATCCAAACTATATTTCTTGGATGGACCCCTCTTCTATTATCACATGGATGTGGATTAAAAACAAAAGTAATGAATGTTTTCCTGTGGAATTATCCCACATTTTGTTTGCCATGGAGGATGGCACAGAATAAGGGCGATGGAGCAGGGTTTTCAATACCTTATTCTTTGGGTGTAATCATTAAATAACCCCCTCCATTGTTCGTATGGACCTTTGCTTGTCAACAAGGAGAAGAGAAAAAGGAGCGATCATCTACATGAAACTGTATAGGCAATAAAATCACTAAAGACTTATTAATTTTCATTATGTATTCAATAAGTATTAGCCTTTTAAGCATCAACATCAGAGATTAATATAATCCAATAATCAATATTTCAATTTAAGAAAGAATGCGACGTGTGTAGGTATAACAGTTAATGTTGTAATAATAAGAGAAGCGTGTTCCATAAAGGAATTTCCCTAATCTAAATTTCATTAGAAGTGAAATAGAAAAGGTATCAGTTCAGAAACCCCATAAAGAGTTCTGATGAGAGAATAAGTGCATAAACATAAAACCTTTGCAAGTCAGTTGAAAGAAAGGATCAAGCTAGAAACGATTCTCAGCTGCAAATCGGCAGACATCTAATAAAACAGGGAATAGGTTCAAAGTATTCTCCCAATAAGAGAGATATGGTCTCAAGAAACACAGAGAATGATCTTCAGCAACTGCAAGTGAGAAAAGCCACCCCACCCTCCCCCGAAAAAAAATGCCTCCTTTCCTCTAGGAACACGCTCTAATATAAACAATATTACAGATGGTAACAAATATTGCATTCTTAGGTCATAACATTCAATAGGATTTAAATAAACCCTTGAGAGTAGGTCAATTCCCCAGTTTCTCACATCTTCACAATGGGCCACAGACACAAGTTAATATTGCCCACTTCGTCCACATTTTGCGATCAGTCAGTTCTTCCCATTAATCATCCTTCCTCTCCTCCCGTTGAGAACCTCACTATCAGTTGTCTAATACACAACAAATACCTATTAACTAACAGACGGCTTCTGGAAAGTTACAGCATCTGCAGCAAAAGAGAAAAACATCTTGTGCAAAACAACAGCTCAGTGTGGAAAACAGGCCTTTCAATGCTAGTGTATTATTTGTGGGTAATATGGCATCAACAGTTAAGCTAACTTAAATCAGCACATTACTATTTCATATATATGCTAATATCGTCTAAGTATGATTACCTACAACAAAATGTTTACTCATATTATGTATTATTTGACATAGACTTTTGCACTTTTTACTTGAGTGTGTTGTTATTTGCAAAAGGAAAATTCACGACAGCAACTGCCCCCCGATGGTTCGAATAACCATCACAATTTCCCACAAATAAATCTCTATGGTGCACTTACCACTCCTGCTGTGTCATCCACTTTATTTTTCAAACTTTCAACTTCCTTCAGCTTCTTGTATGTCCTACACTTTCTTTCTCCCATGTCTATTTCTTCTCTCCCTTGTCTTTTTCTTTCTCTGTTTTTCTTTATTGTTAGGTAACATCTAAATCCTTTAAATAAAGCATATAAGAGTATTAACAAATGCCAGCAATCAATATAGGTTTCAATATAACTTTGAAACTCCTCCTCCAACAGTTGCAGACCAATTGCTAATGGTAGCAGCTCCCTTACCTAAAGTTCCTAACACTTGAGTTGTGTCTAAAGTTTCTAATTCTTTGCAAATGTTTCTATCTCTCTACTCTTGCAAGGTATGTGTGAACAGCAATGTTGAACCTTCAACATTTTACAGACCCTGCCCTTTTCTGCCAGCCATATTTCTAAAGCTAATTGATCTTGAAAAACCATTGATCTAATAGCTACTAATTCCATATTAACTGCTAACAAGGCACCAGATGTACTAGTAGCCAGTTTATCTACCACGGTAGAGAGCGTTCTGATTTTCTCATCACTTAAAACTACTCCTACTGGTAGAATGATTTCTCCAAAAATATCTCTCACCAATTGTGTCCCATCAATGGTACTACCTGTGTGTTTGTAAGAATCAGTTCTTGTCAAAGCATCCTAGGGAATAGTAGAGCTAAATAGCAAACACCCTCCGAATCAGCAGATAATTGAAAACATGCATCCTGTCTGCAAACACAAAATACTCTGGTAATAACTGGTTCCTCTTCTGTTAATATCTGAACAGGTTCTCCAAGAACCTCAAATGTGTGTTTAAAGCTACTTATCCCAGTTTGTCTCTTTCTAAACTGATTTCTCCTTTTGTGAACACATAGTTTTCCTTTTTGTCATCTATCTAGTTTTAATTTTGGATATATTATTTTCTTCTTGTATTCATCTTTCTCTTTTTCAAAACATTCTTTAAAACATCTTCCTCTTTGTTTGCCTTATGAAACACGTGAGCTTTCCTTTCTTCTAATGCTAAAATAAATTATTTTCTAATGGTCTCATTACACAGGTTAAATATGTTTTGTATGCCTTGACAATGTCTACAACTGTAGGGGACCTAAAGAAATACCAGGCAACTTCCATGTCCTTAATTTGTTGATAAGGGATCATTCTTTTCTGCAGGGCAACTTTAAAAATAATCGTCATCATTGGAAAACTTATATTTGAGCTTTCCTGTACTTAAAATAAACTAAGCAATATATTACATTGTGACTGCATTTGAAAGTGGAAGATGGTGAAATGTCACATCTTCTGCATCTGAAGAAGGTAAATCTGTGCAAACATAGCAGTCTTTAGTCGCTAAAGCTTGTGTGTATTCCTGAACTAATCTAGAATAAACATTGGATGCAAAATCTCCATTTGGAGTATTTATAAATTATGCATTTATCTTTTTCTCATCTAGTGAATGTGCAATGAATGTAGGTGCAGATTTTGGTATTTTCATCTTTGGGGTAAAACTCATTCCAACTAGAATAATTATAAATGCGAGCATAACCACTATTAATGTAACAGCCATAACTATTCTACACTTAGCCTTGGTAAGGACACCTATGTTTGTCATGTGTGTGAAGCCCAAGGAGATCTGATTCATCCACTTACAGCATTTCATGAATTATGCAGGTAGGACACAAACTTGTGGGCTGGTAAGTCTAAATATGTTTAGATGGGAACAAGATGGCATGAGCTGCAGCACAGAAAGTGTCTGGCGCAATGCTGTTTTAGCAACATCATTAGATATGTTACTGCAGAATAATGTGTGGACCGACAGTGAAACAGCTCTCACCAACAGTGGAGTGCTCCAAAGAGTTTACAATAGCCAGATTGAGTTATAAGTCAGCTGGTTCCTGGTGGGTAGATGTCCTGGGACCCTTTTGTAAAGCTGAGTAATGTATCTGACCAATGTACTGTCTTTCATAAAGGAAAACACCACTCAGATGTGTTTGATGTTTATTGTAGCCATAATGTAAAGCAAAGGCAGCACTTGAGAATAAATGATGTTTTCTTAATCAGGATAGTCTTGGGCGAGGTAGTCATCCCTAGCACCTATCCCCTATTTACCCAAAAACATATGATGAAATCATAATTATGTGTCAATGAATGCTAATCTGAGTACCTAACCTGGCAATATGTCCTCGATGCTCATTTCCCGTATTGAACCATTTTTAAATTCTCACTTAACAGCAATAAAGTGGTCAAAGGCATTGAGTGAACCCACCAAGATGGCATAATTTGGTTAAGTAAGATAACTGCGTTTGCAATCCAGGACTGTTCATTTCAAAGTCACTAATGTTTCCACTATACAACATTTTAGTATGTAGAATATGAGGGGCATATTCCGCACACTTTGCGGGACCTCTGTACTCAAGGTGGAGACCTTCATACACTTGGTGGAATCACTGCAACCGGGAGTGAGGCCTCCACATAGAAGTAAGTAGAAAAATTATATACACCTGAAACAGTCCTACAGATATGACACCCATTCGCATCCAACAACATTAATACTGCCCACACCAAAGGATCCTGCTTTTTTCCTGTTTATCTTGCTGACATTCAGGCAGCAACATGCAGATCATCTGGCTTAAGAGAAAAAAAATTCACTGAGGCGCAAACAGCCTTATAGTTAAATTTGTTATAAAATACTATAAACAACTATGTGGGCTGCCTCCATTCTCTTTCAGTGGAACACAGAAGGCAACCTAATGGCAGGAGGTGATAGACTCTGTCAATGCTTTGGGGCAGGAGGACCGCGCCATGGGGGACACTGAATAGAAATTGCAGGATGAGAGGAGATGGGTAAAGGGGAAGTTCTCCAATATTCAGCTAATAAAAGTTCTTCCCGGAAGGTCAACTGAATCCTGTTTCCATTACCACCCCTCGATAAGACTGTCCTCTCTGCAATGCACCCCCACCTGCTATGTGGGTTGCCTCTTTCTGACAACACTAATGTGGTGCCAGGTAGGAATCTAACTCCCCCCTCCTTTCTCTGTCTCTCTCTCTCTCTTTATCTCTCTCACACACAGACATTAAAAGCAAACCCACAATCACTCACCCATATTTGTCCTTTACTGATACTTGCATTGTTTGGCAAACATCACAAAACCCCACTAAAACACGCTCTAATTCAACCCTCATCAAATACTACATATTTTTTATGTTGTGTTCTGTTTTTAATAGTCCCTTCATACAGCAACTCGTTTGAGTTGATTGTTAGCTTCAGCTGGGGCAGGAGTCATTGCAACAGCAGTAGGACAACACACAGGGCAGGTATTGCAATGCCACCCATCTACTCGCACAAGTATGTCCTTATGCAAACAATCTCACCAACACACTATTGGCTATTTCTGTCACTTGTTTAGCTAAATCCTAACAAACGTTTTTTGAATGCCTTTTAATTGGAGTCAATTGTAAGCTTGGCATTTATACTCTTACCAGATGATGTTGTCAGAACACCGCAGCCATACTGATCCTAGACATCTCTCGTCACAACCACATCATCCAACACCTCATCGTTCTCCTCAGGCTCCCCAACGACAGAAGAATATCCTTCAAGCTCCTCACTCACGCATACAAGGCCCTCCACAACATCGGACCAACGTACCTAAACAACCACCTCTCCTTCCACGCACCCAAGAGAAACCTCCGAACAGCCGACCTCTCTCTTGCTACCAACCCACGCATCTACAAGACCAGAACGGGAGGAAATTCTTTCTCCTACCTCGCAGCCAAGACCTGGAAAGACCTCCCCCTCCGGCAAAGTCCTGCACTACTCCAGTTCAGGACGGACCTCAAGACCTGGTTCTTCGGATGACCCCAGCACCCAACAGAGCCCCGCCCCCGCAGTTCCTTGAGACCCTCGCGGGTGAGTAGCTGCGCTTTACAAACCCCTGACTGATTGATTGATTAATTGATTGATTGATAGATGATGTAGTCATGTTTATAAAAGATTTTTAAGGCCTTGCATTATTATATCCACTAGTTGCCACAACTATGACTTCGGCTCCTAGCAATGCACCAACACCCGGACTTGTAACTACAGCAGACGGATGGTAGAAGCTGGTAAGTTAAATGGCTGCTTTTATATCTATGGATCTAACTTATTTCCATATAATTGACATGGCACATGTATGTCTCTTGTCACACATCCCTACTAGACCCATGCTTAATATGTTATGATTTGGTGTTAAATATTATGTATTGTCTTATCAAATGGCACCTAGAGTTGCAAATGTAAGGGTTGCACTGTAAGATATCTGTTAGGCCTTATCTTAACTTGCAGGAGGGGAATCTTTATGAGTCTCTAAAGCAGTATTTAGCTCCTTTATATGGCACCTACTTGTATGATTTTGGATGGCTTAATCGCTCATGTATGTCTCTCTCTCTCATTTTGGCTTCTGTCATACAGCAGTTCTTGGTATTCACCTTGACATCAACACCAATGACATCAGGGGGCATGCTTGCAGCATGCCGTCCATCATCTGTTCTTTTTGCATTTGTCGCCCTAAGTGGGAAGGGTATGCCCAGACGTGGGTCCCGTGCTCGCTATGCCACTTGATTCAAGCTAGTCTGGCTGATGACGGATGTTACCACGAAACCAGTCCCAGTATGCTTGTTTCTGGTCCAGGGAGGACCTGGCCTGGCAGTTTGGGCTGGACTGTTCCCATGCGGAACAGGGCCAAGACTGATTTGCATATGGCTGGGTCTAAACTGGAATGGTGTGGCGTGCATAAAAAGATGGATTCAACCCAGATCTGTGACTGGGGGTGAATGTTTGATTAATTCAGCATTCTCTCCGTCATCTGTTCTTTTTCCATTTGTTGCCCTATGAGGGAAGAGTATGCCCTGTTCTTTTTGCATTTGTCGCCCTAAGCGGGAAGGGTATTCCACCAGATTCAAGCTAGCCTGGCTGATGAGGGGTGTTACCCCGAAACCGATCCCAGGAAGCTTATTTCTGGTCCAGGGAGGACCTGGCCTGGCAGTTTTGGCTGGACTGTTCCCATGTGGAACAGAGCCAAGATTGATTTGCATATGGCTGTGTCTAAATTGGAATGGCGTGGCGTGCAAAATAACAATGGATTTAACCCAGGTCTGTGGCTGGGGGTGAATGTTTGATTAATTCAGCATTCTGTCCATCATCTGTTCTTTTTGCATTTGTCACCCTAAGTGGGAAGGGTATGCCCAGACGTGAGTCTCGTTCTTGCTATGCCACCAGATTCAAGGTAGCCTGGCTGATGAGGGGTAATACCCCAAAACCGGTCCCAGGATGCTTGGTCTGGTCCAGGGAGGACCTGGCCTGGCAGTTCGGGCTGGACTGTTCCCATGGGGAACAGGGTCAAGACTGATTGGCTTATGACTGGGTCTAAACTGGAATGACGTGGCATGCAACAAAACTATGGTTTTAACCCAGATCTGTGACTGGGGATGAATGTTTGATTCATTCAGCATTCCGTCCTTTTCTTTTTGCATGCTGCAGCTATTAGGCCCGCTCCCATCTGTCAGTCAGGTAAGTTTGGGCATCTATGCTCTTTACTTTGGTATCTCCTCATTAGTCTTTCAAAAGGTCACTTAGCTTTAATTTGGAAGTATAGCAAATGTTAAAAGGCTGTTGATTGGTGTTGTTTGTTGTCCTTTCTTGTGTCTATCTCTAATGTGTCGACATTTCTGTTACTGATGATTTTTATAGATGGATAATATTCATTTTATTAAATATAATCACTATAGCTACTGGATGTGGAGATACTTTGGCAACCACATCTACAAGCACACAGGTTCAGCAGCTGACCTCACGGGATCTCCAAAACTCAAAGATGTATTGCTGGAGCTGGTAATTTCATATTGTTGAAATACAATAATTCTATCCCTTAGATCACCCAGTGATTTATTTTTTGTTTGCACATAAGGTTGTAACTTTACTTTTTATTTGTAGAACAAACAGTGAATAATTAAAGTACTGTCTTGAAGTGTAGATACAACTGAGTTTGATGTACTTCAAGTGTTGAAATCTTCTTTCACGTTGACATTGCTCCGGACGATGATGCAGAACCATCTACAGGCAGAGGACAGTGGGCAGTCCGAGGAGAGAATTCAATCCTCCTTCAAGCAACGTCAGCCGCCAGCAGTGCTCGGCAAGATGAGGAGGAGTAGGATCAGGAGTTTGTCAAGGAGGAGCACATGAGCAATGGGGAGGACCTTATTGCCCCCACACAGAACATCATCAAAAAGGCCACTTCACAGTCGGGCAGCAGTGGTCCTCCTAAATCAGTTCTGAGCATTGTCAGCCCCTGCCGTAAGAAATTGGTTTACTAGTTGGGAGGGGGGGCATACTCAAGCAGCCACCACAATCCTTGTCAGGATAAAGCCACAAACAAACCCCAAATTAACCTGTGCTCAACCCTCTGGTAGCTTTACACAAGAGCAGTCAGGCTTAACTTAGAGGCAATGTGTAAAGTATTTATGCAACACTTCAAACATTAATAAAGGGAGAACACAACACAAGAAAAATCCCACAACAATTTACAAAAGTAGAGTAACATTTTATAAAGTATTTGAGGCCAAAACAACAACAATCCAATCAGTAGAACCGGAGATATTCAATTTTAAGGTTTTAGGTAAGAATAGCTCTTAAAAGCTCAAAGCTCCACTTACGGTTATTTGGTCGTGCGAGACCGGTTGAAAGTCACAAGTTCTAGTCGATCGCGATGGAGCGCAGGCCAGATGCAGGAACCAGGATAGTGCTGCTGTAAAAGTTACCTTCTAAAGCCTAGCACAAATAGTTTTGTTCATGATGGAGGGGGACAAGAGGATCAGGGAGAGCGTCGTGGATGGTCGCCAGGGTAGCGCGAAGAGCAGGCCATGTGTCACAGACGGCCGTTGCCAGAGATTTGAGTTGGCAGTCACCGTGGGCTGTAAGTGATGTAGCGCAAAGTGCAGCTTTTGCAATGCTGGTGGAGCACGAAGAGTCAGGTTCACCAAAACTTCGTAGTAGCAGTCAGCGCAGGTGGCAAGATTTTGGCGAACAGGACCGTTTGCAGGTGTGCAGAGCCTAAAGTGTCAGGATTTCTCCTCTTCTCTGAGGGGGACCTCAACTGGTGCCAAACCAAGGGTCCAGGACCTGAGGGGCACCTCTTGGGAAACAGGAACTCACTCCAGCAGAGGCCAGCAGAGCTCAGTCAGTCCCAGTTGCAGGTCCAGACAACAGGTCAGCTGGGCAGATGCAGGGAGGCCTCTGGAGGTTGTTATGTCCCTGTAGCTCAGAACAGAAGGTCAATCAGCCGAACCATGGAGTCACTTCAGTCTGGCATGAAGGGTTCAGGTTGAGTCTTCCTTCCCAGCCAGCAGGGCAGCAGAATAGCAGCCCTTCTTGCAGTCCCTCTGAGTCTTCCACAGGTCCAGAGGTGTACTGAAGGGTTGGGTCTAAGGGTCCACTATTTATCCTTTGAGCCAGCTTTGAAGTAGATGTTTCTAGAGGGTCCCCCCAGAGGTGCTTGAAGTTTCCTGATTCCCTGCCCTGGCCTCCGCTTGTCTGGGGACACAAAAGATAAGTGTCAAATTCTTTGTGACTGTGCTCATCTAGAGCCTTTGGGATGCACAAATGTGGTAGGAGACAGCTCTGCCCCCTATCAAGTCAGAGATGTCCCATCCTGCCAACACCTATTCCCCCTTTGTCTCATTGTCTGGGAGCAATACATACAGACCAACTGCCAGCTACTCCTAGTCATGTGACCCAGGATACAGGCTGCATGCACCAAATGGTTGGGACAAGAAAATGCCAACTTTCTAAAAGTGGCATTTTCTGAATAGTGACTTAAAATCCAACTTTTCCATTAAAGAGGGTTTTAAATACAATTCTTTAGACACCAAACTCTATATTCCTACTTGTTCCCAATTGAAAGATAACACTTATTAAATATAATAAGGTTATCCAATGTTATCCTATAGGAGAGGTAGGCCTTGCCATAGTGAAAAACAAATTTAAGAGTTTTTTACTTCCAGGACACATGAAAATTAAAAGTACATGTCCAACTTTTTTAATGAACTGCACCCTATCCTATGGGCTGTTTAGGGCCTACTTTAAGGGTGACTCCTGTGTATCAAAAAGGAAGGCTTAGGACTGGTAAAATGGTTTATTTTGTCATGTTGAAATGGCAGTTTAAAACTATGCACACAGGCTGCAATGACAGGCCTAAGACATGTTTAAAAAGGCTATTTAATTTGCTGGCACCATAAGTGCTGCAGGCCCTCTAGTAGCATTTAATTTACAGGCTCTGGGAGTACTTAGTATGACTTTACTAGGGACTTACACGTAATTAAATGTTCCAATGGGGTGTAAGCCAATGTTAACAGGTTTTAGGGAGAGAGCATAAGCACTTTAGCACTGGTTAGCAGTGGTAAAGTATGCAGAGTCCTAAGGCCAGAAAAAATTATGTCAGCAAAAACAGGAGGATTGAAAGCAAAAAGTTGGGGGAAAACCATGCCAAGGATGTCAGGTCCAACCCCTGACATTAGCTAAGCAGTCAAGAATGTTTGTTCCACCCATGCAACAAACACCTCCACACAGCCCTCAACTAACAGGTACCTTTATAAAATGTCCTATACACTCATCCCATGAAGGTGCATCTCTAATTTGCTCTCAATCATCTGAGGGACCAAACCCCCTTGGTGTGGAGCAGCTATCTCCCAGTCATCATTTCCCCTCCAGTACCTCCTCCTCCCTCCAAAATCGCGCAGATAGCACACCTCTACATGCTAGACGACTTGCTGGCCATGTCACATGGCCATGCCTGTGTGGGGGTTGGCTTGGGCTAATGCTGTTGTCAGGGAGGAACAGTTTATCCATCAACAGTCTAATGTGTGGAAGGATATTCATGCACTAGAGTCAACTCTCCAAGAGACAGGTGCCTCCATTAAAGGACTCCTTCAGATGAGTGACAGGTATACCCGTCCCTTGAATAACATTTGAAATGTTTCCAAGACATGGTAAAGATACTCAAGAACATCTTATAACTTTTTGGATGAGAATTCAGGGCAACATGCCGGTGCCATGAAGATGATAAAGGCAAAAGCAAAAAATGCCAATATCACTCTTCATGTCCAACACATGCAGGAGATTCTACAGAAGCACCTCACCGTAATAGGGACAGGACACCAGTCAACCTCATATCTCTGACAGCTTCAACAGCACCACCCCCACCTGTGTCATCTGTGCCACCTGCAACACCTTAACATACAACACAACCAACTGAACCACCACCACCTCACCCACCCACAACACAAGCACAAGCTCAATCAATTTCACCACCTGTATTGCATAGGTGGGGTAGTAGGAGGAGCCTTCCAAAATATCAGTAGTTTTGTCACAAATTCCTGCTGTATTCATAACACATTTACTGTAGACATTTTAGTGAGACAAAAGCCTGTGCATTTTATGTCTACTAAACCTGTATTCAACTTTCATCAGTGTTTAATGTTCGATGTTGCATTAACTACATAGGAAGGTTTTAGGTATGTTTTGTTCTTTGTTGACCTTCAAAGTTTAGTTCATTTAAAAACTGAAAGGCATTTTGTAACTAACTAAACATTTTCTTTTATCTGACATACAACACCCACTGCACTCCAGTGCATGCTGATGTCCCAACAGATTTCGTCTTGTGCTTCATTACTCAGCTAGATCTCCGGAGCCCTAAAAAGCTGAGGGCACTTTTCGATGACCCTCCCTCGCTGATGATATCTAATTCAGCATCAGTAAATGTCAGGGCCTTCCTGTTATGTCCCTTAGCCTATTGGGGTAAGATGAGTGTAAGGAGCTGCAGGATGGAGGAGGATGGTGTTGTGGTGAAGTGAGGATGCCTCAGAATGACCACAAAATGGCTGACTTTCTCTTCCCGTTGTCGCAATAGAGTGAGGTCTCTGCCCAATGTGGAATAACTGCCCCACATTCAGGAGAGAACTCTCCTCATGCAGGATGGAAACCTCATACATGCTAAGGAGATACTTCTCCATGCAGATGGAGACCCCTGTATGTAACAAAAGAACTCTAAATTAGATGATAAATTTTAAAAAGTTTGTGCTCTTATGTGTATTAGGTTAGAATTAATGTATGTCTACCCTAAAACTTGAGTGCAGTATGTGAGATTTTTTGATTACGTACTGTCAATGATCTGTTAAACTGTGTGAGAAAATGAAGAGTCAAATAGCCAATCCCACAGTGTATACCCTGACCTCTATTCAATACCTTACCCCTGGTGTATGGCTTTTGGTGTAGATCAGGTCAAGGTTGAACCTTGAAGCCCAGCTGCATGACAATGTGCTTCAACACACAACAGGCTATAGCAATCGTGCTCACGAATTCTGAGGAGTACACCACACACCGTTTGGTCAAGACACCTAAATTGTGACTTGAGAATACCAAACATGCGTTCTATAATTTTCATGTACATATGTGTGCCCTATTGTACATCTGCTAAGCTAGTGTGGTTGTCCCTTCATAGGGCGTGAGGAGATACGGAGAGAGGGAGTGTTAGAAATGGGGGGTCTCTAGTTGGCAATGGTTTGCACCTTTGTCCAAGTAGGGACCCTTGCTTCTAATCACGGTAAGGGAGTTACGCCCTTAGACAACCCCCGCTCAGCCCCATGGTAGCTTGGCACGAGCAGGCAGGCTTATCTCAGAGGTAGTGTGTAAAGTATTTGTGCAAACATACAGTAATACAGTGAAAACACTACGAATGGACACCACACCAGTTTAGAAACATAGGAAATCTTTATCTAAACCAAACAAGACCAAAACGACAAAATTCCACTATACATATATCAAGATGTCATCAAAAATAGGTTATTCACGAAAATAAAGCTTGTAGCAAGAAATAGCTCAACCTGGGGCTATTACGATGTCGTGACACGGACACCAAAGAACAGTACCTTGGTAAACGATGAAAACATAGACGGTGCACAGTGTCGTGGAGGTGATGCTTCACTGGCGCCGGGTGGTGTTGGTTTCTTACGACCACATGGGAGGTGAGGTGTCGGTTCCTTACTGCGATGCAGGAGAGGTGAGGCATCGGTTCCTTACTGTTGCCGGGGAGGTGACGTCGGAGTGGCATTGAGGCATCGGTTCCTTACAATGAGGCGGGGTTGATGGATTCGGGAGGTCACCCACATCAGGTATCAGCTCCGTGATGATGAAGCACTGGCATCAGTGAGGTCGTGGCTGCGATGCGAGTCGGGGTGGTGCATTGTAAGTGTCACGAGCGGTGCCCTCGGCTCCGGTGCAGGCAGCGGCCTCAGTGACGGCATCAGAGTTGGTACGGTGCGGCGTCCGCAGGCGTCGGGCTGTGGTGCAAGTCGGGCGGTGTGTTTTGTACTTTACGAGCGGTGCCCACGGCTTTGTTGTAGGTTACTGCGTCGCTCGCCGACGTCGGTGTTGCTATTTCCCTCTGTGGCACCTGAAACAACAGTTCCAGGTGCAGGAGGAGAGAGGAAATGTAGTCTTTATATCCCTGAGACTTCAGAATAGGAGGCAGGCCCTACACCAAGCCCTTGGAGATCTTTTTCAAGCAGGATACACAGCACAGTTCAGTCTTTGTCCTCTCCTTGACAGAAACAGCCACTGCAGGCCAACCCCACACAGCAGACAGCACAGGGGCAGTACTTTTCCTTCAGCTTTCCTAGCTTTTCTCCTTGGCAGAGGTTCCTCTTGAGTCCAGAAGTAGTCTAATGTTCTGGGGTCTCTTTGCTCTCTTGTGGCAGAGAGGCTCTGTGCTCAGTCAAAACTAATTCTGTCCTCTCTGGCCTAGCTTCCTGGCAGGAGGTCGAGACTGCATTGGTCAAGGCAGACCAGGCCTATCCAGGTGCAAGGAAATCTCCTCCCACTACTCTAAATGCAGCCCAGGTCTATTCAGCCCAGCCCTGACTCATCCAGGAAAGGCAGGACACACCTCAACCTCCCAGTGGCTGTCTGAAGAGAATGCACATCCCCAGCCCCTGTCACTCCAAAGCAGACAGTCAATCCACAAACCAGCAGAGGCACACAGGATGGATACGCAAGAAAATAGCCACTTTCTAAAAGTGGTATTTTCAAACAAACAATATAAAAATCACGTTTACTAATGCATTTTTACAATCTGAGTTCAGGCATACTAAACTCCATCTTTCTAGCTTGTCTCCATGTGAAGTTATACTTGTAAGATGTTACAAAGTATTCCCCATTCTATCCTATGCGACAGATAGGCTTTCAATAGTGAACAATGAAGTACACTATCAGGACATGTCACACACACACACAAGTACATATCCTACCTTTCACATACACTGCACTCTGCCCAAGGTGGTACCTTGGGCCTACTTGAGGGGTGTCTTACATGTAAAAAAAGGGAAGGTTAGGACCTGGTAAGTGGGTGCACTTACCAGGTTGACATGGCAGTTTAAAACTGCACGCAGACACTGCAGTGGCAGGTCTGAGAACCCTTTGAAATGCTGCTTGTGTGGGTGGCACAATCAGTGCTGTAGGCCCACTAGCAGCATTTGATTTACAGGCCCTGGGCACACACAGTGCACTGTACTAGGGACCTACCAGTAAATCAAATAAGACAATCATGGAAACACCAATCCATAAACGCAATTTACAGGGAGAGCATATGCACGTTAGCACTGATCCACAGTGGTAAAGTGTCCAGAATAATAAAACCAAAAAAACACAGGTCAGAAACAGGAGGCCAAAAAGCAAAAAGTCTGGGGATAAACCCGTTGAAAAAGCCAGGTCTAACAGGGAGCATACAGGGCATCACCTGCAACAAAGATATGAACATTTTTAAAAGTGGCTTGTGTTCTATATGTAGTACATCATTCCTACAAATATGCAGAGGATGTAAGAGTAGTATGTGTGCATTGTGTTGTAGTGATAATTGAGTATGTTAAAGATGGCACCCCCAGATGCCCATGTATCCACAGTGTGAGGTGTTTATATTCAACAACAAGCCACATGCCACAGAATTCCCCAGCAACTAACTAACATGCAAGAGGGGACTGTGGAAAGATGTAGCTGGTGTGCGTGCTTCCAAGAAAGGCAATGTATACATCAGTAAAGCAGCCCTTGGCATTGCAGACAGCTTGCACGTTGATGGAGTGCCATTGGTGTCAGTTTGAAAAGGGGTGTGGTGTGGTGAGGCAGCTCAAGTGCCATGTGGGTGAAGTAGTTAGCACCAAGGACACGAGGGAAGTGGTCAAAGGCCAGAAGTTCTCTTGCCGCCAATTGCATTTCCACTAGTCGGTGTGGCATAGCGATAAACTGGTGGACTCTTCTGTTAACGCATCGCAGTACCCTCTCCCTATTCCTCTTACATAATTATTCTGCTAAATAAGAACAAAGCAACAAATGTTTATCGAAATAGTGAAGGCACAAAAAGAGGTTTGGTTTGTGAGATTTCTTATGTAGTCAGCCAGGCTGTGATTAGTTGGCACTGAAATGTGTTTCAGCTGGAGATGGGTGGTCGAGTTGAGAACAATCACTCCTTTTATTACGGCATGTGTTGCAAGTGTTGTAAGCCACTGTAATATAAATCTACACCATTTGCTTTTAAGTAAAAAAAATTCTACCTAAGGTATACAATTTATAATTATATATTATGTAGTGAAAAATATTAAAAGTTATGTACAGAATTAATGTAAATTAATGTCATTATTTCTTTAAAAAAATAAAGCTACATTAATTATTCAATTTAAAAATGTTTATTTCAATATTTTATAACAAACTAATAATTGTTTATATTTACATTACTTTTTAACATTAAATTAACATTTATTTTATATCTAAGGAGAAAAAAATAATGTAATTTAACATTATTTCCTATGGGTTTTATTTTAAGTTGTTGCCTTCATTATTTTTAAAGGGAGGGTGTTGCAGTACCAGTGGTTAGCCATTTGTTTTGCTTACTCCAACTCAGGGTACATTTACTACTCTTTTAAGTCCTTTGTGACTGCAGTATCTTTACAAGTGCAGTTTGTGAACAGGAATGTGGTTACTATTTTACTATTTTGTGGATGGGTGTATGTCAGTCCCTAAGCCCCTCCCTTAACCCCTCCTTACTCCTCCCTTAGCCCCTACCATTTAGTAGTAAGTATTCCCCACTTTCTAGCCACTCTAAAATGTATGCATATGAGTGCCGAGATCTCCACAGTTAGGGCCGAGATCTCTGCACACAAAAGGCGAAGGTGTAGACCCCTGCACAGAGGTTTGTAAATAGAATTTTTGTAGTATATGGGTAGTACTATTGTAGTACTAGTAAACGTACTAAAAAATGTAGTTTTTGAATGGACCCCTATTAACCCAAGGGTTTTATTAAATCTGTATTGGGCTCAAGCCTACTTTCTGTACCACACTCTTACTATGTAAGACAAAAGTAATTAATGTTTTCCTGCAGTATTATCCCACATTTTGTTTTCCATGGAGGATGGCACAGGATGAGGGTGACGGAGCGGGATTTTCAATACCTTAATGTTTGGGTGTATTCATTAAAACCCCCTCCATTGTTCGTATGGACCTTTGGTTGTCAACAAGGAGAAGTGAAAAGGAGCGATCATCTACATGAAACTGTATAGGCAATAAAATCACTAAAGACTTTTAGCACAGTCAATAAAGCGAATTTGTGAGTTAAAGGGTTTTATTTATTGATTTCTTAATTTTCATTAGGTATTCAATAAGTATTAGCCTTTTAAGCATCAACATCAGAAATGAATATAATCCAATGATCAATATTTCAATTTAAGAAAGAATACAATGTTTGAAGATATAACAGTTAATATTGTAATAATAAGAGAAGCGTGTTCCATAAAGGAATTTCCCTAATCTAAATTACATTAGAAGTGAAATAGAATAAGGTGTCAGTTCAGAAACCCCATAAAGAGTACTGATGAGAGAATAAATGCATAAGCATAAAACCTTTGCACGTCATTTAAAAGAAAGGATCAAGCTGGAAACTATTCTCAGCTTCAAATCAGCAGACATCTAATAAAACAGGGAATAGGTTCAAAGCAATCTCCAAAAAGAGAGATATGGTCTCAAGAAACTCAGAGAATGATCTTCAGCAAATGCGAATGAGAAAACCCCCCCCCAAAAAAAAAAAAATGCCTCCTTTGTTCTAGGAACACGCTCTAATATAAACACACAATATTACATATGGTAACAAATATTGCATTCTTCGGTCATAACATTCAATAGGATTTCAGTAAACCCTTGGGAGTAGGTAAATTCCCCAGTTTCTCACGTCTTCACAATGGGCCACAGACACAAGTTAATACTGCCCACCTTTTTCCACATTTTGCGGTTCAGACAGTTCTTCCTATGAATCATCCTTCCTGTTGTCTCCTCTCCTCCGAGTGAGAACCTTACTATCAGTTGTCTAATACACAACACATACCTATTCACTAGCGTACGGGTTCAGGAATGTTACAGCAACTGCAGCAAAAAAGGAAAAAAAACATCTTGTGCAAAACAACAGCTCAGTGTGGAAAACAGGCCTTTCAATGCTAGTGTATTAATTGTGGGTAATATGGCACCAACAGTTAAGCTAACTTAAATCAGCACTTTATTACTTCTTATATATGCTAATATTGTCTAAGTATGATTACCTACTACAAAATGTTTACATATATTATGTGTTATTTTTATATAGACATTTGCACTTTTTACTTGAGTGTGTTTTTATTTGCAAAAGGAAAATTCACGACAGCAACTTACCCCCTGATGGTGCGAATAACCATCACAATTTACCACAAATGAATCTCTATGGTCCACTTACCACTCCTGCCGTGTCATCCACTTTATTTTTCAAAGTTGCAACTTCCTTAAGCTTCTTGTATGTCCTACTCTTTCTTTCTTCCATTTCTATTTCTTCTCTTCCTTGCCTTTTCCTTTCATAGTTTTTCTTTATTGTTAGGTAGCATCTAAATCCTTTAAATAAAGCATTTAAGAGTAATAACAAATGCCAGCAATCAATATAGGTTTCAATATAAGTTTAAAAAGCCTCCTCCTACAGTTGCAAATCAATTGCTAATAGGAGCAGCTCCCTTACCTAAAGTTCCTAACACTTGAGTTGTCTCTAAAGTTTCTAATTCTTTGAAAATTCTTCTGTCTTTCTACTCTTTTCAAGTATGTATGAACAGCAATGTTGAGCCTTCAACATTTTACAGACTCTGCCTTTTTCTGCAGCAATATTTCTAAAGCTAATTGATCTTGAAAAACCATTGATCTAATAGCTACTAATTCCATATTAACTGCTAACAAGGCACCAGATTTGCTAGTAGCCAGTTTTTCTACCACGGTAGAGAGCTTTCCAATGTTTTCATCATTTAAAACTACTCCTACTGGTAGAATTATTGCTCCAAAAATATCTCTCACCAATTGTGTCCCATCAATGGTACTACCTGCATGTTTGTGAGAATCAGTTATTGTCAAAGCATCTAAGCTATTCACATGATACATCCTAGGGAATAATAGAGCTAAATACTAAACACTCTCTGAATCAGCAGGTAATTGAAAATATGCATCCTGTCTGCAAACAAAACCAACTCTGATAATAACTGGTTCCTCTCCTGTTAATATTTGAGCAGGTTCTCCAAGAACCTCAAATGTGTGTTCAAAGCTACTTATCCCAATGTGTCTCTTTCTAAATTGATTTCTCCTTTTCTGAACACATAGTTTTCCTTTTTGTCATCTATCTAGTTTTAATTTTGGATATATCATTTTCTTCTTGTATTCATCTTTTTTTTCAGAAACATTCTTTAAAACATCTCTCTCTTTGTTTGCCTTATGAAACATGTGAGCATTCCTTTCTTCTAATGCTAAAATAAATTATTTTCTAATGGTCTCATAAAACAGGTAAGATATCTTTTGTATGCCTTGACAATGTCTATAACTGTAAGGGACCTAAATAAATATCAGGCAACTTCCATGTCCTTAGCTTGTGGATAAGGGATCATTCTTTTCTGCAGGGCAACTTTAGAAAGAAGTGGGAAGTTCTCCAGTATTCAGCTAATTAAAGTTCTGCCTGGAAGACCACCTGAATCCCGTTTCCATTACCACTCTTCGATAAGACTTTCCTTTCCACAATGCACCCCCACCTGCTATGTGGATTGCCTCCTTCTGACAACAATAATGTGGTGCCAGGTAGGAATCTAACTACCCCATCCTTTCTCTGTCTCTCTCTCTGTCTTTATCTCTCTCACACACACAATCAATAAATCAATCAATCAGGGGTTTATAAAGCGCAGGCTACTCACCCGGAACGGGTCTCAAGGCGCTGAGGGAAGGGGGGATGGGGGCGTTCCGCAGATCCTGGAGGATCACTGAGTTCCGTCAAAGAGCCAGGTCTTGAGGTCCTTTACGAACTTAGGGAGCGATGCAGGCTATCGGAGGTGGAGAGGGAGGGAGTTCCATGCCTTGGCAGCGAGGAGGGAGAAGGAGTGCCCTCCTGTTCTGCTTTTCTTGATCCGAGGTACCGTAGCGAGGGTGAGCTGGACCGAGCAGAGAGAATGCTGGGGAGCGTGGAACGTGAGGCGGTGGTTCAGGTTGGCGGGTCCAGTGTTGTGGAGGGCCTTGTGTGCATGGGTGAGAAGCTTAAAGGTGATTCTCTTCTCGACGGGGAGCCAGTCGGTCCATAGGTGTTGGCTGATGTGGCTGTGGCGCGGTAGGTTGAGGACTAGTCTGGCGGTGGCTTTCTGGAGTTTGTGGGTGAGGTTCTTGTTGATCCCGGCGTAGAGCGCGTTGCCGTAGTCCAGTCTGCTACTGATGAGGGCATGTGTGACAGTTTTCCTGTGTTCGGGGGATCCACTTGAAGGTCTTACGGAGGAGGCGGAGGGTGTGGTAGCAGGAGGAGGTGATGGCGTTGATCTTGCGGTCCATTTTCAGTGCGGAGTCCAGGATGATCCCGAGGTTGCGTGCGTGGTCCGTGGGGGCTGGGGGGGTCTCTGAGGGCGGGGAGCCTCCAGGTGTCGTTCCAGGCGTCGGGGTGTGGGCCCATGATGAGTGATGAGTACCTTGGTTTTGTCCGTGTTGAGTTGAAGGCAGCTGTTCTTCATCCATCTTGTGACGGCTTCTATTCCATCTTGAAAGTTGCGTTTGGTGATGTTGGGTGCGTTGGATAGGGAGAGTATGAGTTGGGTGTCATCTGTGTACGATGTGATGTTGAGTCCGTGTGCTCTGACGATGGATGCGAGAAGGGCCATGTAGACGTTGAACAGGGTCGGGCTGATGGAGGATCCTTCTGGGACTCCACAGGTGGTTGTGGTCGGTTCTGAGCAAAATGGAGGGAGTCTGACTCTTTGCGTTCTGCCAGAGAGGAAAGAGAGGATCCAGTTGAGGGCCTTGTTCCGGATTCCCGCGTCGTGGAGTCTGCGGGCTAGGGTGCGGTGAGAGACCATGTCGAAGGCCACGGAGAGGTCTAGGAGGATGAGGGCCACAGTCTCTCCTCTGTCAAGGATGGCGCGGATGTCGACCGTTACTGCGAAAAGTGCGGTTTCGGTGGTATGGTTCTTCCTGAAGCCTGATTGGGAGAAGTCGAGGATGTTGTTTTCTTCAATGAAGGCGGCGAGTTGGCTGTTGACGGCCTTTTCCATGATTTTGGCGGTATAAGGGAGTAGGGAGATCGGTCTGAAATTCTTGAGGTCGGCGGGGTCCGCTGAGGGTTTCTTCAGGAGATGGTTGATCTCGGCGTGTTTCCAGTCGTCGGGGAAGGAGGCGATCTCGAAGGAGCGGTTGATGACACGTTGAAGCTCGGGGCGATGATGCTGCGGCTTTGCAGTAGATGTGGTGGGGGCAGGGGTCGGTGGGGGCCCCGGAGTGGGTGGTCTTCATTATCCTCAGAGTGTCTTCGATGCTGAGGGCGGTCCAGCTGTCTAGTCTCGGCAGCGTGGTGCTGGGAGCGGTGGGAGGGGGTTCTTCGTGGGGGTTGTTGTCGTCGAAGTTGTCGTAGATGGTCTTGATTTTGTGATGGAAAAATGCACTGAGTCTGTCACAGAGGTCCTGGGAGGGAGTGATGTCTGTGGACTCGCTGTTGGGTTGGGCAAAATCTCTGATGATGCCGAAGAGTTCCTTAATGTGTGTGCGTTGGTGGAGATTCTGTCCTGAAGTGCTTTCTTCCTGGAGAGTCTGATAAGCTTGGGGTGGGCGGTGGTGGCTGTTTTGAAGTTGTCGAGGTCTGTCGGGGTTTTGGAGTTCATCCACAGTTTTTTGAGCCGTCTGCAGGTGCGTCTGGAGTCTCGGAGTTAGGTGGAACACCGGCTGACTTTCTTGTCGTGGGGCTTGGAAGCTTTCTTGAGGGGGGCGATGGTGTTGGCGCAGTCGGTGATCCAGTTGGGTAGAGTGCGGGCGGCGGTGAGGGGTCATCATCTGTGGTGGTAGGAGCGGCGCTGCTGAGGGTGGCGGCGAGCTGGTCGTCGGAGATCTTGTTCCAATTCCTGCGCTGGAGCTGATGCGGGCGTCTGCGGGGGGTGTTGGATTTGAAGGTGAAGTGAACACAGGGTGGTCCGTCCAAGGGAGTTTGGAGGTGTGGCTGAAGGTGATGGAGTTCCCTGCTGTGAAAACTGGATCGAGGGTGTGCCCAGCTGAGTGCATTGGTTCTGATACGATGGTGTGGAGGTTGTCCAGGAGGGAGGTGGAGTTAGGGTCCTGGCGGTTGTTGAGGTGGAAGTTGAGGTCTCCTAGCAGCGTGAAATTAGTGGAGGTGATGGCATGCGGCGTGATGATGTCTGTGATGGAGTCAGAAAAAGGAGCGCGGGGTCTGGGGGGTCTGTAGATGAGGGTGCCTTGGAGGGTGGAGGACGGGTTGGTCTGGATCTTGAAATGGAGGTGTTCCATCAGGTCTGTGGGCCCATTGGAGTAGGTGCCCAGCCGGAGAGTGGCCTTGTGGGCGATGGTGATGCCTCCTCCGGGACGTTTGGGGCGATCCTTCCGGGTGAACTTGTATCTTTCGGGGATGGCGATCGCGATATGTGGTCCGGAGGCGGCATTCGTCCAGGTTTCAGTGAGAAATGTGATGTCCGGGGCGGTGCTGTCGATAAAGTCCCAGATTTCCATGGCGTGTCTGTGGAGGGAGCGGACGTTGAGGAGGATGCATCTCAGGGTTTGGGGTGCGATGGAGTTGTTGCTGGAGGGTCCTGGGTCTCGGCGAAGGTGAAGGAATGGCAGCAGTGATGGCAGGTGAAAGGTCCGTGTGTGTCGAGAGGTGAGGAGAGCTTGCAGTTGTAGTTCTTGCTGACGTTGAGTTCGTGGAGAGTCGATGAGTTGTAACGCTGATGGGCCGGAGGACCAGGGGTCCTGGCGCCGGTCGCGGTCAGGTCGTGGACGGACACAAACGGGCTTGCCTTTGGCGCACCTTCGGCACGCCAGCGGCACGCCCCTTGCGCGCGGCTGCTGTGCTGCCATGCAGCGGCCTCCATTAAGTAGAGGTTGGGGAGGGTGGGACAGCTGGGAGCGGGAAAACACGGGAGCCGGAGGGGTCATGGGGGGAGCAGCGGTGGGGACCGGTAGAGGGAAGTAAAGGAGATAAGGGGAAAAAGAAGAACAAGGCCAAGAAATAAGGAATAAAGAAATAAAGAAATGAAGAAATAAAGCTGGAACTGGGTTGAGAATAAAGAAATAAATTCTAGAACAGGTCACCTGACCCAAAATAGAAACGAGAACAGGACAGCCGAAAAAGCAATCAAGAGCAGTCCAGGGCGGGGCACGGGGCCTCGAACCGTGGTCTGTGCAGCCAAAAGCAGAGCACTGCCAGGGGGAGCTGCGGGGCACATTAAAAGAAAACCCACAATCACTCACCTATATTTGTCCTTTTCTCATACTTGCATTGTTTGGCAAACATCACGTATCCACACTAAAACACTCTCTAATTCAACCCTCATCAATTACTACATGTTTTATCAGTTGTGTTCTTTTTTTAAATAGGTCCTTTATACAGCAACTCATTTGAGTTGATTGGTAGCTTCAGCTGGGTCAGGAGTCATTGCAACACCAGTAGGACAACACACAGGGCAGGTATTGCAACGCCACCCATTTACTCGCACAAGTATGTCCTTATGCAAACAATCTCACCAACACACTATTGGCTATTTCTGTCACTAGTTTAGCTAAATCCTAACAAATGTTTTTGAATGCCTTTTAATTGGAGTTAAATGTAAGCTTGACATTTTTACTTTTACCAGATGATGTAGTCATATTTTTAAAAGATTTTTAAGGCCCTGCAATATTACATCCACTACTTGCCACAACTATGACTTCGGCTCCTAGCAATGCACCAACACCTGGACTTGTAACATACAGCAGACGGATGGTAAGTTAAATGGCTGCTTTTAAATCTATTGATCTAACTTATTTCCTTATAATTGACAGGGCACATGTATGTCTCTTGTCACACATCCCTACTGGCCCCATGCTTAATATGTTATGATTTGGTGTTACATATTATATATTGTCTTATCAAATGGCACCTGGAGTTGCAAATGTAAGTGTTGCACTTGTAAGATATCTGTTAGGCCTTATCTTAACTTGCAGGAGGGGAATCTTTAGATGTCTCCAAAACAGCATTTAGCTCCTTTATATGGCACCTTCTTGTATGATTTTGGATGGCTTAATCGCTAATGTATCTCTCTCTCTCTCATTTTAGTTTCTATCATATAGCAGTTCTTGGTATCCACCTTGACAACATCAACACCAATGACAACAGGGGGCATGCTTGCATCATTCCGTCCATCATCTGTTATTTTTCCATCTGTCACCCTAAGTAGGAAGGGTATGCCCAGACGTGGGCCCGTGCTTGCTATGCCACCAGATTCAAGCTAGCCTGGCTGATGAGGGGTGTTATCCCGCAACCAGTCCCATGATGCTTGTTTCTGGTCCAGGGAGGACCTGGCCTGGCAGTTCGGGCTGGACTGATCCCATGGGGAACAGAGTCAAGACTGATTTGCATATGGCTGGGTCTAAACTGGAATGTCGTAGTGTGCAAAAAAACGATGGATTAACACAGATCAATGACTGGGGATGAATGTTTGATTAATTCAGCATTCCGGCCATCATCTGTTCTTTTTGCATGCTGCAGCTATTAGGCCCTCTCCCATCTGTCAGTTAGGTAAGTTTGGGCATCTATGTTCTTTACTTTGGTATCTCATCATTAGTGCTTTCAAAAGGTCACTTAGCTCTATTTTGGAAGTATACCAAATGTTAAAAGGCTGTTGATAGGGGTTGTTTGTTGTCCTTTCTTGTGTGTATCTCTAATGTGTCACTATTTCTGTTACTGATTAATATTATAGATGGATAATATTCATTTTATCAATTTTAAATCACTATAGCTACCGGATCTGGAAATACTTTGGCAACCACATCTACATGGACACAAGTTTAGCAGCTGACCTCACAGGATCTCTAAAATTCAAAGATGTATTGCTGGAGCTGGTGATTTCATATTGTTTAAATACAATAATTCTAGCCCTTGATCAACCCGTGATTTATTTTTTTGTTTGCACCCAAAGTTGTAACTTTACTTTTTATTTGTAGAACAAACAATGAATAATTAAAGTACTGTCTTGAAGTATTGATACAACTGGATTTGATGTACCTCAAGTGTTGAAATCTTCTTTCACGTTGACATTGTTCCAGTCAATGATGCAGAACCATCTACAAGCAGAGGACAGTGGGCAGTCCGAGGAGAAAATTCAATCCTCCTTCAAGGAACGTCAGCCGCCAGCAGTGCTCGGCAAGATGAGGAGGAGGAGGATCAGGAGTTTGTCAAGGAGGAGCACATGAGCAATGAGGAGGACCTTATTGCCCCGACACAGAACATCATCAAAAAGGCCACTTCACGGCCGAGCAGCAGTGTTCCTCCTAAATAAGTTCTGAGCATTGTCAGCCCCTGCCGTAAGAAATTGGTTTACTACTTCGGGGGGACCATACTCAAGCAGCCACCACAATTCTTGTCAGGATGAAGCCACAAACAAACCCCAAATTAACCTGAGCTCAACCCTCAAGAGCTTTACACAAAAGCAGTCAGGCTTAACTTCGAGGCAATGTGTAAAGTATTTATGCAACACTGCAAACATTAATAAAGGGAGAACACAAGACAAATACCACAACAATTTACGAAAATAGAGTAACATTTTATAAAGTACTTGAGGCCAAAACAAAAACAATCCAATTAGTAGATCTAGAGATATTCAATTTTAAGGTTTCAGGTAAGAATAGCTCTTAAAAGCACAAAGCTCCACTCACGGTTATTTGGTCATGCGAGACCGGTTGAATGTCACAAGTTCTAGCCGATCGCGATGGAGTGCGGGCCAGATGCAGGAACCAGGATAGTCCTGCTGAAAATCTTACCTTCTAAAGCCTAGCACAAAGAGTTCCGTTCATGGTGGAGGGGGACGAGAGGAGCAGGGTGAGCGTTGTGGATGGTCGCCATTGTAGTGCGACGAGCAGGCCGAGTGTCACAGACGGCCGTTGCTGGAGATTTGGGTTAGCGGTCACCATGGGCTGTAGATGCTGTAGCGCAAAGTGCAGCTTTCGCGATGCTGGTGGAGCGCGAAGAGTCAGGTTCACCAAAACTTCGTAGTAGCAGGCGGCACAGGCGGCAAGAACTTGGCACGAACAGGACTGTTCATAGGTGTGAAGAGCCTAAAACATCAGGATTTCTCCTTTACTTGGATGGGGAGCTCAACTGGTGCCACCTCTAGGATCTAGGACCTGAGGTGCACTTCTTGGGAATCAGGAACTCACTGCAGCAGAGGCCAGCAGGGCTCAGTCAGTCCCAGTTGCAGGTCCAGACAACAGGTCAGCTGGGCAGATGCAGGGAGGCCTCTGGAGCTTGATATGTCCCTGTAGCTCAGAACAGAAGGTCAATCAGCCGAACCATGGAGTCACTTCAGTCTGGCATGAAGGGTTCAGGTTGAGTCTTCCTTCCCAGCCAGCAGGGCAGCAGAATAGCAGCCCTTCTTGCAGCAAAGCAGCACAGCAGTCCCTCTGAGTCTTCCACAGGTCCAGAGGTGTACGGAAAGGGTTGGGTCTAAGGGTCCACTATTTATCCTTGGAGCCAGCTTTGAAGTAGAAGTTTCTAGAGGGTCCCCCAGAGGATTCCCGATTCTCTCCCCTGGCCCCAGCTTGTTTGAGGATACAAAAGATAAGTGTCAAATCCTTTGTGAGTGTGCTCAGCTAGAGCCTTTGGGATGCGCAAATGTGGTAGGAGACAGCTCTGCCTCCTATCAAGTCAGAGATGACCTGTCCTGCCAATACCTATTTCACCTTTGTCTCATTTTCTGGGAGCAATACACAAAGACTAACTGCCAGCTATACACCTAGTCATGTGACCCAGGATACAGTCTGCAGGCACCAAATGGTTGGGACAAGAAAATGCCAACTTTCTTAAAGTGGCATTTTCTGAATTATGACTTAAAATCCAACGTTCCCATTAAAGAGGGTTTTAAGTTACAATTCTTTAGACACCAAACTCGACATTCCTACTTGCTCCCAATTGAAAGATAACGCTTATTAAATATAATAAGGTTACCCAATGTTATCCTATGGGAGAGGTAGGTCTTGCAGTAGTGAAAAAACAAATTTAAGAGTTTTTTACTTCCAGGACATATACCAATTAAAAGTAAATGTTCAACTTTTTAAATACACTACACCCTATCCTATGGGCTGTTTAGGGCCTACCTTAGGGGTGACAACTATGCATCAAAAAGGACGGTTTAGGCCTGGCAAAACGGTTTATTTTGTCAGGTCAAAATGGCAGTTTAAAACTACGCACGCAGGCTGCAATGACAGGCCTAACACATGTTTAAAAAGGCTACTTAAGTGGTTGACACAATAAGTGCTGCAGGTTCACTAGTAGCATTTAATTTACAGGCTATGGGAGCACATAGTATCTCTTTAATAGGGACTTACAAGTAATTAAATGTTCCAATTGGGTGTAAGCCAATGTTACCAGGTTTTAGGGGGAGAGCATAAGCACTTTAGCACTGGTTAGCAGTGGTAAAGTATGCAGAGTCCTAAGGCCAGAAAAAATTATGTTATCAAAAACAGGAGGATTGAAGGCAAAACGTTGGGGGAAAACCATGCCAAGGATGTCAGGTCCAACCCCTGCCTTTAGGTAAACAGTCAAGAATGTTTGTTCCACCCACGCAACAAACACCTCCACAAAGCCCTCAACTAACAGATACCTCTATAAAATCTCCTATACATCCTCCCATGAAGGTGCAGCTCTAATTTTCTCTCAATCATCTGAGGGACCAAACCCCCGCATTGAGGAGCAGCTATCTCCCAGTCATCATTTCCCCTCCAACACCTCCTCCTCCCTCCAAAATCGCCCAGATAGCACACCTCTACATGCTAGACAACCTGCTGGTCAAGTCAGATGGCCATGCCTGTGTTTGGGTTGGCAGGGGCTAATGCTGCTGTCAGGGAGGAACAGTTTTTCCATCAACAGTTTAATGTGTGGAAGGATATTCATGCAACGGAGTCTACTCTCCATGAGACAGGTGCCTCCATTAAAGGACTCCTTCAGATGAGTGACAGGTATACCTGTCCCTCGAATAACATTTGAAATATTTCCAAAGCATGGTGAAGATAATCAAGAATATCTTATAACTTTTTGGATGAGAGTTCAGGGCAACATGCCGTGGCCATGAAGATGATAAAGGCAAAAGCAAAAAATGCTAATATCACTCTTCATGTCCAAAACATACAGGAGATTCCGCAGAAGCACCTCACGGTAATAGGGAAACAACACCAGTCAACCTCATATCTCTGACAGCTCCACCAGCACCACCCCCACCTGTGTCACCTGTGCCGCCTGCACCACCGTAACATACAACACAACCAACTCAACCACAAGCAACTCACCCTCCCACAACACAAGCACAAGCTCCATAAATTTCATCACCTGCATTGCATAGGCATGGTAGTAGGAGGAGCCTCCCAAAATATCAGTAGTTTTGTCACAAATTCCTGCTGTATTCTTAACACATTTATTGTAGCCATTTTAGTGAAACAAAAGCCTGTACATTTAATGTCTACTAAACCTGTACTTAACTTTCATCAGCATTTAATGTTTGTTGTTGCATTTACTACATAGGAAGGTTTTAGGTATGTTTTTTTCTTTGTTGACCTTCAAAGTGTCATTTCTTGTAAAACTTAAAAAGGCATTTGGTAACTAACTAAACATTTCCTTTATCTGACATACAATTCCCACTCTACTGCAGTGCATGCTGATGTCGCAACAGATTTCGACTTGTGCTTTATTACTCAGCTGGATCTCCGGAGCCCCAAAGAGCTGAGGGCACTTTTTGATGACCCTCCTGCCCTTGCTGATGATATCTAATTCAGCTTCAGTAAATGTCAGGGCCTTCTTGTCATGTCCCTTAGCCTATTGGGGGTAAGATGAGTGCAAGGAGCAGCAGGATGGAGGAGGATGGTGTTGTGGTGAAGTGAGGATGCCTCAGAATGACCACAGAATGCCCGACTTTCTCTTCCCGTTGTCGCGATAGACTGAGGTCTCTGCCCTATGTGAAATCTCTGCCCCACCTTCAGGAGGGAACCCTCCTCATGCAGGAGAGAAACCTCATACATGCTAAGGAGATACTTCCCCATGCAGATGGAAACCCCTGCATGTAACAAAAGTACTCAAAATGAGAATACATTTAAAAAAGTTTGTGCTATTATGTGTGTTAGGATAGAATTTAAGTATGTCTGCCCTAAAACTTGAGTGCAGTATGTGAGATTTTTTAATTACGTACTGTTAATGATCTGTTAAAATATGTGAGAAAATGAACAGTCAACTAGCCAATCCCACAGTGTATACCCTGACCTCTATTCAGTACCTCACCCCGGGTATATGGATTTTGGTATAGATCAGGGTCAAGGTTGATCTGTAAGCCCTGTTGCATGACAATGTGCTTCAACACATAGGCTATAACAATCTTGCTCACGAATTCTGAGGAGTATCAAGACACCAAAATTGTGACTTCAGAATGCCAAACATGCGTTCTATAATGGTTGTACATATGTGTGCCCTATTGTACCTCTGCTAAGCAAGTGTGGTTGTTCCTTCATAGGGTTAGAAATGGGGTTCTCTAGTTGGCAATGGTTTGCACCTTTGTCCAAGTAGGGACCCTTGCATCTAGTTAGGGTAAGGGAGTTATGCCCTTCGACAACCCCTGCTTACCAACTTGGTAGCTTGCCACTAGATGGCAGGGTTATCTCAGAGGTAGTGTGTAAAGCATTTGTGCACACATACAGTAATACAGTGAAAACACTACAAATGGACACCACACCAGTTTAGAAACATATTAAATCTTTATCTAAACCAAACAAGACCAAAACGACAAAAGTACACCATATATATCAAGATATCACCAAAAATAGGTTATTCACGAAAATAAAGCTTGTAGCAACAAATAGCTCCTCCTGGGGCTATTACAACGTCATGACAGATGAAAATACCAAAGTACGGCACCGACCGAGAGGTGCGCGGCGTCGGGCCCGGAGTCACACGGACCCCAAAGAACAGTACCTTAGCAAAAGATGAAAACAAAGATGGTGCACGGCGTCGGGGAGGTGATGCTTCATTGGCGCCAGGCGGCGTCAGTTCTTTATGACCACAGGGGAGGTGAGGCATTGGTTCCTTACTACAATGCAGGAGAGGTGAGGCATCAGTTCCTTCCTGTTGCCAGGAAGGTGATGTCGCGGTGGCATCGGGGCATCAGTTTCTTACGAAGAGGTGAGATCGATGATGAAGCACCAGCGTCGATGATGTGGTTGCGGTGCGAGTCGGGGTGGTGTGTCGTGAGCATCACAAGCGGTGCCCTCGGCTCCAGTGCAGGCAGCGGCCTCAGTGACGAAGTCGGTACGGTGCAGTGTCCGCAGGCATCAGGGCTGCGGTGCAAGTCGGGGCGGTGTGTTGTGCACTTTACAAGCGCTGCCCACGGCTTTGTTGTAGGTCGAGGCGTTGCTCGCTCGCTGGCGTCAGTGTTGCTATTTCCCTCTATGGCAGCTGAAACAGTCTTTGTGTCCCTGAGACTTCAGAACAGGAGGCTAGCTTTACACCAAGTTGGATACACATCACAGTTCAGTCTTTGTCCTCTCCTTGGCAGAAACAGCCACTGCAGGCCAACCACACACAGCACACAGCATAGGGGCAGTACTTCTCCTTCAGCTTTCCCAGCTTTTCTCCTTGACAGAAGTTCCTCTTGAGTCCAGAAGTAGTCTAAAGTTATGGGGTCTGGGCCCCAATAGTCATACTAAATTTCTCTTTGTTCTCTTGTGGCAGAGAGGCTCTGTGCTCAGTCAAAACCAGTCCTGTCCTCTCTGGCCCAGCTTCCTGGCAGAAGGTGGAGACAGAATTGTCCAAGGCAGACCAGGCCTATTCAGGTACAGGGAAATCTCCCCCCACTACTCTAAATGCAGCCCAAGTATATTCAGCCCTGCCCTGACCCATCCAGGAAAGGCAGGACACACCTCAACCCCCCAGTGGCTGTCTGAAGAGAATGCACATCCCCAGTCCCTGTCACTCCAAAGCCAGACAGTCAATCCACAAACCAGCAGAAGCACACAGGATGGCTAAGGAAGCAAATAGCCACTTTCTAAAAGTGGTATTTTCAAACACACAATATAAAAATCACCTTTACTAAAAAATGCATTTTTATATTCTGTGTTCAGGCATACTAAGCTCCATCTTTCTAGCTTGTCTCCATAGGAAGTTCTCCTTGTAAGATGTTACAAAGTATTCCCCAGTCTATCCTATGGGACAGTGAACAACGAAATACACTGTGTTTCACTATCAGGACATGTCACATACACCAGTACATGTCCTACCTTTCACATACACTGACCCCTACCCATGGGGGTACCTTGGGACTACCTGATGGGTGTCTTACATGTAAAAATGGGAAGGTTAGGGCCTGGTAAGTGGGTGCACTTGCCAGGTCGACATGGCAGTTTAAAACTGCGCGCAGACACTGCAGTGGCAGGTCTGCTAACACTTTGAAATGCTGCTTGTGTGGGTGGCACAATCAGTGCTGCAGGCCCACCAGCAGCATTTGATTTACAGGCCCTGGGCACACGCAGTGCACTGTACTAGGGACTTACAAGTAAATCAAATAAGCCAATTGTGGAAACACCGATCCATAAACACAATTTACAGGGAGAGCATATGCACTTTAGCACTGATCTGTAATGGTAAATGCCCAGGGTCATAAAACCAATAAAAAAAGGTCAGAAACAGGAGGCCAAAAAGCAAAAAGTCTAGGGATAAACCTGCTGAAAAAGCCATGTCTAACAAGGAGCAAACCCGGCATCACCTGCAATGAAGACATATGAAAAGTTTTAAAAGTGGCATGTTCTATATGTAGTACATCATGCTTACAAACATGCAAAGGATGTAAGAGTAACGTGTGTATTGTGTTGTAGTGATGATTGAGTATGTTAAAGATGACCCCCCCAGTTGCCCATGTATCCACAGTTTGAGGTGTTTATATTTAACAACAAGGCACATGGCACAGAATTCCCCAGCAACTAACTAACATGCAAGAGGGGACTGTGGAAAGATGTAGCTGTTGTGCGTGCTTCCAAGAAAGGCAATGTAAGCATCAGTAAAGCAGCCCTTGGCATTGCAGACAGCTTGCACGTTGATGGAGTGCGACTGGTGCCAGCTGTGAAAAAGGGGTGTGGTGTGGTGAGGCGGCTTAAGTGCCCTGTGGGTGAAGTCGTTAGCACCAAGGACACAAGGGAAGTGGTCAAAGGACAAAAGTTCTCTTGCCGTCAATTGCATTTCCACTAGTCAGTGTGGCATGGCGATAAACTGGTAGACTCATCTGTTAATGCATTGCAGTACCCTCTCCCTATTCCTCTTCAAATAATTATTCTGCTAAATAAGAACAAAGCAACAAATGTTCATCGACATAGTGAAGGCAGAAAAATATGTTTGATATGTGAGATTTGTTATGTAGTCAGCCAGGCTGTGATTAGTTGGTGCTGAAATGTGTTTCAGCTGGAGATGGGTGGTGGAGTTGAGAAGATGTGGCAAGTGTTGTAAGCCACTGTTATATAAATCTACAGCATTTGCTTTTAAGTTAAAAAAAATTGCACCTTAGGTATACAATTTATAATTATATAATATGTAGTGAAAAATATTAAAAGTTATGTACAGAATTAATGTAAATTACTTTAATTATTTCTTTATAAAGATAAAGCTACATTAATTATTCAATTTAAACATGTTTATTTAAATATTTTATAATGAACTCATTGTTTATATTTACATTACTTTTTAACATTAAATTAACATGTATTTTATATTTAAATAGTAAAAAAAATGTAATTTAATTTAACATTATTTCCTAAGGGGTTTTATTTTAAGTTGTTGCCTTCATAATTTGTAATGGGAGGGTATTGCAGTACCAGTGTTTGGCCATGTATTTTGCTTACTCCAACTCAGGGTACATTTACTATTCTTTTGGGTCCTTTGTGACTGCAGTAACATTACAAGTTCAGTTTGTGAACAGGAATGTGGTTACTATTTTGTGGATGGGTGTATTAGCCCCTCCCTTAACCCCTCCTTACTCCTCCCTTAGCCCCTCCCATTTAGTAGTAAGTATTCCCCACTTTCTAGCCACTCTAAAATGTATGCATATGAGTGCCGAGATTTCCACAGTCAGTGCACAAAAGGTGAAGGTGTAGACCCCTGCACAGAGGTTTCTAAACAGCAGTTTTGTAGTATGTGGGTAGTACTATTGTAGTACTACTAAACGTCCTAGAAAATGCAGTTTTTGAATGAACCCCTTTTATCCCAAGGGTTTTATTCAATCTGTATTAGGCTCAAACCTACTTTCTGTACCACAGTCTTACTGCCAGTGATTAGCCTGACTCCAAGTACTCTGCAAAGGGCAGGTGAATATATTTAAAAAGTATTTGCCCAAGATGACAAAATTCAGTTCTGTGGGGAGGTTGGGATGCAGTATTGCTAAAGCTCTGAACTTGTTGATTTCCTTCTTTTCGGTGGATGGACCTTTTATTAGTTGCCTGAGAGGTAAGAGGGAGTTAACATCTCTTTCAATTACCATAACACATGAACAAAGGTAGTCATGCAATAAAGCCAAGACTACTAGATGAAGTTAAAGGGTTTTATTACAAACTCAGAAACAAGCTGATATAAATGAGTCTTATAAGCATGTCATAGAAATATAGAATCACAAGAAAGAATCCAACTCTCTTGACAAAATGTAACCGAAACAATAAAAAGCACACAAAAACTCAGTGGCAGCAATACAGAAAATGAAAAAGAGAATCTGAAGATTTAATTACAGAATTTGATCCTCCTGCCTAGTCATTAGTATCTCTGAAATAATCTAACGTACCCTACTCTATATTAAATTTGGGAAAACCCTAATTAAGCTTTGGGAAGCAAGGAACTGGTGTCAGCATAATGGAGTCTTTCGTAAAAGTACTCCAAGTCTAAAGAGTATAGCATGAAGCCACACAGTGAGAGGAATAGCATACAAAGTCTGCACTTTGTGACATCCTAAGGGTCTCTGTTCTCTAGCTAACAATACAACACCTATTAACACACACCATATTCAAGGTCACCAGTGTCATCTTCTCCAGTACATTTCCATTTTCCCTTGTAGAATATTGGCAACATTCAGCTCTTCTACCACACCTTCAGTTGGGTACAGTCAATTGACCTGGAACATCCCTTCTCCGCCATTGAGAAATCATCTCTCACTTCATTAACAGGTCTTCTTCTTGCCAAAAGTTTCGTCCCGTACCTTACTATCGCTACAAATAAACAATACCTTTCACTAATTAATGAAGCCTTTATCTGCACCTGCAGAGGAGAGAACATGCAAGCAAAACAATTCTCACATGAAAGTTAAACATTGAAACTCAGGAACATAAGGCCTCTAATTATGCTAAGTTAGCACAACAGTTAAGTGTATTTGGCATTTATATATAGGTGCACGCGTATTCACAATTAGTACTTATATGGAATATCATGTGAAATAAAGTCAAGACTACATATGACTGTGTGTTACATCTTAAATCATTCGTATAGCTATGAACGAGAACTACATATTTAATAAAATCTTCAACATTAGTATGCACACATTAAATGATTCTATTAGGTTTTTATCATGGAACATTTCAGAAATACATTTGAAATCCCATTTTTTATTGGAATGTTAGACTACACGAAAGAATATAAGTGCCAATCTACACAAGTCAATGTAACTAGGTGATGTGTAAGGGTGGAGCCAAAATTAAGCTGCTCCAGTATCAAGTCTCATATTTCACTGGCCACAGCCTACCTCCGGTAGCACGTTTTGTGACGGGGGTTGTCATGTTTGCCACACCAGTGAATTGTCCACCTTCTTAGGAATTTTTTCAAACTTTTACTTACAGTACCTGAACTGAGCCTGATTCTAAACCATGTCAATGTTTGCAGGTAAGTAGAGGGAGGAGGAAAGTGTGATTTTTCCCTGGATCCTAGAGCAGTAGTTAGTTACTGGCTTGTATCTGTGGTGAATACTGTTTGTTTACCATTGGTGTCCAAGATACTATTTGATTCCAATTCAGTAACCAAACTGCCCCTTGTACACTTTACTCTCCGAGGGTAGCATTTGTGAGCACTGAAGGCTAGCTCCAAGACATGGGAGAAGGAATCCAGCTCAGATGCAATATGAAGCAGTGATCACAGTTGATACAGGTCAGATCTATGTCTTTCAAAGATGCCAGAAGCCTGATTTAGAGGATGGCAGGACATAGTCTCCCCAATCACATCCAAACATATTCCTCTGGATAGCTCTGCACAAGAAGATTGAATCCGCAAGTGCAAAGTAGCCTACAAAGTGAAAATGGAAGGTTTCCCATGCTCCATTTCTGTGTTTTTTGGTGCTGCAGAGGGAGAGGCAGGTGAGGGTATGGTCTCAGACAGGAAAGGCAGAGGCTGTGAGCCAAACTACAAATACATCATCAGCCAAGTTTCTACTACTGGAGTCATGGGCACGGTCTCTACTGGTCACATTTTTATTAAAAATGTGTCATTAAGGTACTCTCTCCACCACATCAGTGGCAAAGGAGAACGACGCCGGAAAGTCAGTCAAACTCACAGAGTGTTTTTATAACTGTTTGGCAAACGAACACTGTACATAGAAACAGTCAAAGGAGAAAAAATGGATACCCCCTACAGAATGATTTTAACCCCCCAAATGCTCTATAGTCAATAGAAATGTTTATACAGACTGAGCACTGTGCAAACTGAAACAACTCTAGGTTCTGTTGCAATCTCGAGTACAAGATAATTTTCCACAACTACTTTCACTTTTGTGGCCTCACACCACGTGTGGAAATCCCTAAAGGCTGAGCTGTTTCCATATGACCAATCCCTTACACCTGGATTATACTAGGTCGAAGACATACCGTTGAATTGTGCCTGATTAAGCTGCTGTTACTCCCATGCCAGTGCTTGGGGGCAGCTCAGAGGAGCAGACGGAAGCAAAGAAGTGGGCCGATCCGATTATTGGGGTGGATCCCCTGATCTTTCTAGAATGAAGGGTGGCTGATCAACATGCAGCACACCAACTGACATCACCCGAGACTCGGAGAAAAGAGCTATGAGACCGCGACTGCTGTGTAGCCCGATCCATTGACACCAAAACCAAGGATCAATGCTAAAGCTGCAGAGAGTTGCACCGAAGAGACTTCATGGTCCCAGATCTCACATGGAGAGGAAGAGCCTCTGTGCCACAAGCGGGGGGACTGTGGAAGCATGCTTGTGATCTCCAGACCAACCACCTGCCTATCACCTCACAAGAAGCGTGACCTGCCTTAGAACAATGAACTAAACTTTATGCAATGTACAAACAAGCAAAAATAAAAATGTGCAGAGGCTACTGAACATTGGCAGGGTTCCTAGATAATGCTACAAGCCTCAGTGGTACAATACAATAAAGACTGACCTATGAGTCTCCCAAATCGAGGAATTTGCACGAGCACACAGCGCTGGGTTCACATCTGCACTGTAGTTTATGTCTGATTGGTATAGGCATCGGTGATCTGGGCCCAGGCCCAGGATGGCAATTTTCTGAGGGGCACATGGAGCTGTGTGCATTAAGGTTATGCCACCAGCAGTGCCCTTCTCATCTTCCTCCAGCCTTGTCCTTGTCCTGTTAATTTATGTATGGTTTGCCAGTTTAAAGTGGTTTTAGTCCTTCATTCTCATACAGTGGGCAATGTTTTTAACACCCCTTTAGCCCCCTTCCTTGCCCTCCCTTCACCCTCTGACCCCTGCTGGCACACATCAACAAAACCATCATCTGCATGAGGCAGCTAAACTATCGGTGATTTAGGTGAGCTAGAGGAGGTCCAGGGATGTTTGTGTTCAGGGGCCAGTCCCTGCTCATCCAGTTACTGACCAGTGAACACAAAAGGGACCAACTGCTGCCTCATTTAATGTACTACCAACAGCTAGGGTGTCAAATTTCTCATCGCCCACGCACAGGGCGCTATCTTAGCAAAGGCCGGCTCTAAGTATAGGGGCCTGAATATGAGTCGGTTACTGTTTTCCATTCCCTGCACAAACACCTATTTATGCAGGGGTCAGAATTACGATTTGCGTATTATTTAATGCACCCAGTAATCACTGGGTGCATTAAATATTTCACACTTCGTTAAATGTCGGAGGGCAAACCTGCTATAATTTAACAGGGGAAAAGTACACCTATTTACCATACCATGCAGATTTTGTTGTGGTAAGCAACAAAATCTGCATGTTATTCCCCCAAACATTGTGATAGGTGCTATTTATCACATCCAGTAAATAATGAATACTGCAGAATCGTTATTGTGAAGTGCAATAAATACCACTTTGATTCTGACGAACTCGTAATCAATCAATCAATCAATCATGTCACTTATAAAGCGCACTACATACCCGCGAGGGTCTCAAGGCGCTGGGGGAAGAGGGGGGTGGTGCTGCTACTGATCGAAGAGCCAGGTCTTGAGGAGTCTTCTGAAGGCAAGTAGGTCTTGGGTCTGCCGAAGGTTGGTGGGGAGGGTGTTCCAGGTCTTGGCGGCGAGGTGGGAGAAGGATCTGCCGCCGGCGGTCGTTTTCCGGATGCGGGGGACTGTGGCGAGGGCGAGGCTGGTGGAGCGGAGCTGGCGGGTGGGGGTGTAGAAGCTGAGTCGTCTGTTGAGGTAGGTTGGTCCGGAGTTGTGGAGTGCTTTGTGTGCGTGGGTGAGGAGCTTGAAGGTTATCCTCTTGTTGACAGGGAGCCAGTGCAGGTCTCTCAGGTGGGGTGTGATGTGGCTGCGTCGGGGGATGTCGAGGATAAGACGTGCAGAGGCGTTCTGGATGCGTTGCAGCCGTCTCAGGAGCTTAGCCGTCGTTCCTGCGTAGAGGGCGTTTCCGTAGTCCAGCCTGCTGGTGACGAGGGCCTGGGTGACTGTTTTTCTTGTTTCGGTGGGGATCCACTTGAAGATCCTGCGGAGCATTCGGAGGGTGTTGAAGCAGGATGAGGAAACGGCGTTGACCTGCATAGTCATGGAGAGGGTGGGGTCGAGGATGACCCCTAGGTTGCGTGCGTGGTCGGTGGGTGTCGGGGCTGTTCCCAGTGATGTCGGCCACCAGGAGTCGTCCCATGCTGAAGGGTTGGAACCAAGGATGAGGACCTCCGTCTTGTCCGAGTTCAGCTTCAGGCGGCTGGTCCTCATCCATTCGGCGACGGCCTTCATTCCTTCGTGGAGGTGGGCTTTGGCGGTGTGAGGGTCTTTCGTGAGGGAGAGGATCAGCTGGGTGTCGTCGGCGTAGGAGATGATGTTGAGGTTGTGCTGTCGGGCGACGTGGGCGAGGGGTGCCATGTAGATGTTGAACAGCGTTGGGCTGAGGGAGGAGCCTTGGGGTAGGCCGCAGATGATCTTGGTGGCTTTGGATCGGAAGGGGCGAGGCGGACGCTTTGTGTTCTGCCGGAGAGGAAGGATGTGGTCCAGTCCAGGGCCTTCTCTTGGATCCCGGCGTCGTGAAGGCGTGTTCGTAGTGTGTGGTGGCAGACCGTGTCGAAGGCGGCTGATAGGTCCAGGAGGATGAGGGCTGCTGTTTCTCCGTTGTCTAGCAGGGTCCTGATGTCATCGGTGGCGGCGATGAGGGCGGTTTCGGTGCTGTGGTTGCTGCGGAAGCCGGACTGGGAAGGGTCCAGGATGTTGTTCTCCTCGAGGTAGCGGGTCAGTTGTTTGTTGACGATTTTCTCGGTGACCTTCGCGGGGAACGGGAGCAGAGAGATGGGTCGGAAGTTCTTGAGGTCCTTGGGGTCTGCCTTGGGTTTCTTGAGTAAGGCGGTGATCTCGGCGTGCTTCCAGCTTTCCGGGAAGGTTGCTGTCTCGAAGGAGATGTTGATTATTTTCCGGAGATGGGGCGCGATGGCTGTACTGGCTTTGTTGAAGACGTGGTGAGGGCACGGGTCTAGCGGTGAGCCGGAGTGGATGGTGTTCATGATCTCGCTGGTGTCCTCGTCGTTGATGTTGGTCCAGGAGAGCAGGCGGTTGGTGGTTGTGGGGGCAGTGGTCTCGGTGGTTGCCGGGGCGGTCGTGGTGTTGAAGCTGTCGTGGATGTCGGCGATTTTGCGGTGGAAGAAGGTGGCCAGTGAGTCGCACAGGTCTCGCGACGGCGGGATGTCGTTGGTGTTGGAGCTGGGGTTGGTTCCTTCACGATGTTGAAGAGCTCTTTGCTGTTGTGTGCGTTGTTGTCTAGGCGGTCTTTGAGTGAGGCCCTTTTGGCGGATCTGATGAGGTGATGGTGACTGCGGGTGGCGCTCTTGTGGGCGGCGTAGCTGTCCGCTGTCCGTTCGTGGAGCCAGATCTTCTCCAGTTTTCGGCATGTTCGTTTGGAGGCCTGGAGGTCTTCGGTGAACCAGGTGGCTTTCTTGCTGGTGTGGCTGTTGGGCGGATTCTTGAGCGGGGCGAGGGTGTTGGAGCAGTCGTCGATCCACTGTCTGAGGTTGCGGGCGGCGGTGTCAGGGTCGGAGGGTTCGGCGGGTGGGCTCAGGGCGAGGGTTGTGGTTAGCTGGTCTTCGGTGACTCTGCTCCAGCAGCGGCGAGGCATTTGTTCGGTGCGGTGGTGCGTGGTGGGCTTCCTGTAGGTGAAGTGGATGCAGTGGTGGTCAGTCCAGTGGGGTTCGGAGGTGTGGTTGAAGGAGACGTGTGGGCTTGCGGAAAAGATGGAGTCTAGCGTGTGGCCGGCGGCGTGGGTGGGTGTAGTCACGAGCTGTCTGAGTCCGAGGGTGGCGAGGTTGTCGATCAGGGTGGTGGAGTTGGTGTCCTTGTTGTTCTCGAGGTGGAAGTTCAGGTCCCCGAGGAGGATGTAGCCCGTGGAGGCGATGGCGTGTGTGCTGACGAAGTCAGCGATAGAATCGCTGAACTGTGGTCGGGATCCGGGGGGTCTGTAGACGAGGGTTCCTCTGAGGGTGGTGTTGGGATCGGTGTGGATCTGGAAGTGCATGTGTTCGGCGGTGCTGAGGGTGTCGTCGGTGTTGGTTGAGACTCTGAGGGTGTTCCTGTGGACGATGGCGATGCCTCCTCCGACTCCGTTGGTGCGGTCCCTGCGGGTGATCTTGTAGCCGTCCGGGATGGCAATGGCGATGTCGGGGGCTGAAGCGGGATTCAGCCAGGTCTCCGTCAGGAATGCGACGTCTGGGGAGGTTGAGTCGAGAAGGTCCCAGAGTTCGATGGCGTGTTTGCGGGCGGAGCGGGTGTTGAGGAGGATGCATCTGAGGTAGTTGGGTTCTTTCCTGGGCGGTGGTTTGGCGGGGCGGGTGCTGGCGAAGCTGCAGTTCCGGCAGGTGAAGGGCCCTTGGGTGCACTTCCGGGGTGGCCCGGTAGCAGGCGTGATCTTTTCCGGGGTTGAGTGCGTGGAGGGTGCTGGCGTCGTATCGGCGTCTGTTGATGTGGCGGGCGCGGGGGATGCCCGGACCAGGGGGTCTGGCGCTGGGCGCGGTCCCGGCGCGGACGGGCGCAGACGGGCTTGCCTTAGGCGCGCCAGCGGCGCGCCCGCTGCGCATGTCTGCTGCGCGGCCGCCCAGCGGCCGCCATAAATGGGGAGGTGGGAGGGAGGAGCAGGGAATGGGGCAGCGAATGGGCAGTGAGGGGGCGGGGCCGCAGGGGCGCAGCGGCGGGAAACAGGCACGGAAAGGAAAAAACGAGCACAATCAGGGCAGCAAGGGGGCACAGAAAGGAAAAAAAATAGCACAATCAGGGCAGCAAGGGGGCACAGAAAGGAAAAAACGAGCACAATCAGGGCAGCAAGGGGGCACAGAAAGGAAAAAAACTAGCACAATCAGGGCAGCAAGGGGGCACAGAAAGGAAAAAACGAGCACAATCAGGGCAGCAAGGGGGCACAGAAAAGAAAAACGAGCACAATCAGGGCAGCAAGGGGGCACAGAAAGGAAAAAAACGAGCACAATCAGGGCAGCAAGGGGGCACAGAAAGGAAAAAACGAGCACAATCAGGGCAGCAAGGGGGCACAGAAGGAAAGAAACGAGCACAATCAGGGGCAGCAGCAGGGCACACAGACGGAGCTGTGTGGTGGGGGAGCGACCTACCAGTCAAGGTCAGGGGTCGCTCTCTTCACCACGCAGCGGCCGCCATAAATGGGGAGGTGGGAGGGAGGAGCAGGGAATGGGGCAGCGAATGGGCAGTGAGGGGGCGGGGCCGCAGGCGCAGCGGCGGGAAACAGGCACGGAAAGGAAAAACGAGCACAATCAGGGCAGCAAGGGGGCACAGAAAGGAAAAAAACTAGCACAATCAGGGCAGCAAGGGGGCACAGAAAGGAAAAAACGAGCACAATCAGGGCAGCAAGGGGGCACAGAAAGGAAAAAACTAGCACAATCAGGGCAGCAAGGGGGCACAGAAAGGAAAAAACGAGCACAATCAGGGCAGCAAGGGGGCACAGAAAGGAAAAAAACTAGCACAATCAGGGCAGCAAGGGGGCACAGAAAGGAAAAAAACGAGCACAATCAGGGCAGCAAGGGGGCACAGAAAGGAAAAAACGAGCACAATCAGGGCAGCAAGGGGGCACAGAAGGAAAAAAACGAGCACAATCAGGGGCAGCAGCAGGGCACACAGACGGAGCTGTGTGGTGGGGGAGCGACCTACCAGTCAAGGTCAGGGGGCGTAGGTGCCGCTACATCCCGTAGCACCTGATTTTAGAACCATGTGCGAATTACCTATTGCTCTGTATAATATTGAACATTGATGTGTATATTAAAGTACTTCTCTTTTTAAAAGGAAGCACTTGGTTGGACATTATTTATTGTGTCTGTTTTGATGACTGTTTGAGTTCTGAGTCTTGATCATCCTACCCTACCTCCCTGAGATTCCTTTGACTGCTCGCACTCGCTAGCCAAGAAGAGCCAGATGTGGATAGGGTGTACTTGGAGACAGGTTTGCAGTACAGTAGGTCAGGCTCCTGGATAACAGTGGTGAATGGCCCCAACCACCACGCTTGCGGCCATGTACCTTCTACCTGCCATGGGACCCAAAAAAGGTTTAGACATTCCTCATATCCCAGGGTGTTCACTCTCTCTTTCCTATATCCTCCTTTGGTGCAGTAAGTGGCAGCAAGAGGTGGTGGGACACGGGATCAGAGACCATATGGTGCTGGCCACAGTAGGACTCAGGATGTGGAGAGCTGGTGAGTATCCACTGCCTGAGCCCTGCTAAGGCCAAACACTGACATGCAGTCCAATGGTTCATGGGAGGGATCAAGGATTGATATTCCAGGTGCTGGCAAGATGGGGGAGGGGGCAGCAGAAAGATGATGGTATTTATGAATAGTAAACTCCTAGGCAATTAAATGAAGATAATGGCACAAAGAAGGCCTATAAAAATATGTCGAAGATAATTTTGTGCCACTATTGTAATTTGATTTTATGTAATTTTTATTTTATGAAATGTGGATTGTTGTTATATAATTGCATAGTAGGTCGCATTACACTACAGCTAAAGATTACATTGATGTGTGATTTAAAAATTTGACTAGTGATAGTAGCTTTTAATATTTGGTGTTTGTAATATATATATGTATGTCAAAGAATTTATGATTAATTGAAAAGAAGATTTATTTATGTATAAAAATATTTTAAATAAAGGAAAAATATTTTTTCTAAACAGTTTTGAGTTGGTACATTGTGTTGCATTAACTGTGAGATTTTATTGTTGACATATTTTTATAGGCCTTCTTTGTGCCATTATCTTCATTTAATTGCCTAGGAGTTTACTATTCATAATTGCTATTACCCTGTCCTAGGAATTGTTATATTTACCTTACAGGGGGTCCTTGTTATTTTCAAAGAAAGATGATGGTATGCCACAGGTGATGGGAATGTGACATTTTAGTGAACTGTAAAATGTGGTTTTCATTCCCCAGGGAGGGATTTTCTGATTATGTAATTTATTGCATCATCCATTAATGATGTGTTCACCTACAATGTAAGATATTGTGTCTCCCTGACAACAAGTAGTAATTACCTCTTAGATATAAGCATATATTGCCTAATGATATTTGTTGTGTGCATATTGTCATGATGACATGGCGCGACTAAGATAATGCTTTCTTACATAGAAGTGTGTCTAAGCAAAAAGTATGTAACCATAACAATAATGAATGATTTCCTATTCAATAATGGCTTCTGTGCTGAGTTCCTTTGAGAATTCCTTAGGATGAGTGATTGCCATGCCACCCCCTAAGGAACATGGCTGTAGTGTGGCAAAGCCCTTAATGGCTCTTTCCCAATAACTCTGTGCTATGCTGTAGCATGAGCAACAGGTTGCCATGCCAACCTTATCAGACAGCCACGATATTGAGGCACAAACTGTACAACAGTGTTTCACCATGATGAGCAAAGGCGCATTTCAATTCTTGGGAGCTTTGCTCCCCCCAGGCCATTTCCAGCTGATAAGCCCGGCGCTCAGTCACAAGGGTATGCAGGAAAGGTTTTCTGTAGCTCATCAGATCGGAGAACAAATGTACTCTAGGACTCTCACTAACTAATTATATTGTTAGTTATCATTATACCTTTTTCTCTAATTTTATTTTCCTTTGCTAGTGTTTGTTTGTATTACTCCCATGATAAGGCACTTCCAATATTTTCCTACAATAGTATGATATATAATAAACTCTTTCCTAATATGATTGCTTGTTGTGTGTGTACTTTTGGGTGGTTTGAAATAAGGCAGGTCCCTCTTATTCCCATTGTTTGTGTGTACATTGTTTTGCTGATCTACTACCAGACTCGCCAGTGGTACAGCAACACCCCTGCATGTCAATCTCCTCCTCCTCCAAGTTTGTTAGGCCAGTGTCCCGAACACCCACAGCGAGAAGCCATCCCTGGATCAGGTTTGTCTGTTGCACCAATGAAATTGTCCTATATTGTGCACAAGGCAAACTCCGGATGTCATGAATGACAGCTCAGCAAGCACTGGCTGGTCCTAACATTGGGCTGTCAACAACCAATAGCTGAGGGGTAGGTTGACTTTTTGTCTCTCTTTCTCTGTTTAGATTTTGTTAGCCTTAGCACACATCTACTTCCAGCCCAGACCCAAAAAGGCAATTAATATTATAGAGAGATTAATATCTGTGGGTATGTATTGAGGACTCACAGGCGAGTCAATGGGTTCTGTGTCCGATTGTAACAAGCCTGAGGCTATACCTTACTAGTGGACTAAACCTGTCCCCAAGTACATGCCTACATGCATTTAGGACTTGACCCACAGTGTAGCGAGATTGAGCAGTCTGAATGTATTCAGGGAGGCGGTGTGGGGTAGAGATTTAGAACTTAATCAGTAATTAACAAAATACAATAAATCATTGTCCACCCAGGGCTTTTATTTAAAAGAAAAATATAATTAAACCCTTCAAGGAATACTGCATATACATGTTAAAAGGCAACAGTGGTGTACACAGTTATATACGGGGTAATTACTGTGTGGCGGAATCATCTGGTAATGGCGTAGGCTGTTCCTTTATGTAATTGTACCATAATGTAGCACTCAGTGCAGGATAGGAAAAATTGTCCCTGGGTGGAATTTTCTGACAACCTGCAGGGTTCACAATCAACCCCCAGCACCCTACCCCCAATGTGAATATGCACTGGTTACTGAAAGATCATACATTTGTCAAAGTGTGCTATATCACCAATATGTCTGAATCTTGCAGCGTCAAGTAGACTTAAGATGGATGTCTGTAATTCACAGGGGAACTCACTAGCTCCTGTCCACAACCCTCGCGGAGCAGTCAGGAGAGATGCTGCAAGAGTTCACATGCAAATAGGGAGTCATAGAGCAAGTTATCTCACTCTGGGACACACTGTAGTAGGTACTGAAGACTCAAAGCCTCTTCATGTGGCCTCACGGCAGAGAGCCTTTTCTGGACTACAGCAGGCCAACTTCAGTTTTTCCTGCCTAGCAATTCACAGCCTTTCTCTTCCAAGTAGCCTTTTCTTCACTCAAGGTACCTCCAGCACCCATCCTCAGCAATCAGTAGGCTCCTTCACTTAAGGTGGTTTTAGAGCAGTAGTTCTTTGCAGGTTACTCAACTTCCAGGTTGCTGTTCACAGACTTAACAAGGGGGCTTGGCAGACAGTAGCCCCACCCATAGAGCTCTGGTGTGGGACCCCTGGCACTGGTCAATGTAAGTTTCCAGGCATAAATTGTGTATTCCAAACGTTGAGCTCTTAGAATAGTTTTTGCATTTTTGCATATTCCTCCCAGATTGGGCTAGACATGATTTGTCCTCTAGTGTCAGCAGGAAGGGGAAGTGGGGCTAGAATTTTCATCCCTGTCACAGGGAACAAATGCACATTCAGCTATTCCTCAACTTGTTGAGAGCAACACCTATGAGGAGGAATGTAGCAGGAAGAGTGCAGTGGCTATCTCTTCCCTTCAAAGGCGTCCTCTGTTTTCTATCCTCTACAACCTAGAGTAGTGTCTCCCAAACTGTGGGTTGTGATCCACTGGCGGGTCGGAGCTAATGTTTGGTGGGTCCCGAAAGTCTGAGCAATAAAGATGTCTTTCAATTCTGTGTTAATCTTGACACATTTGCCGGTAATTCAAAGACATAGGTCAAATGTCAGTCTGTTTTATTCTTTTAACATGTGGATTGGTGTTTACTTTTCTTTCTCTGACTGCAAAGTGAGAGGAGATTTTAAAGTGAATTATGTGACTATGTAGGATGATGTTTTGTGCAACACACAACAAAATGTAACTACCTGTAATTGAACTGTATACATCCAGCATTTAGGAAACCAAAAATGAGGCACTTCTTTTGTAATTCTGAGGTGTGCTAGAAACAAAGATGTTAATAGGATGAAAACAAATCAGGACACTTACTTGGTGATGCAGAAATGATAACTATTCACAGAAACCTAATTTACTAACATTATCATTTGTATGTTATATAGTTTAGCATCCAACATGTATCTCTTTGCGAATGTATGGCCATTTCAGTGGAAAATGTGCTGTCTGTAAAAGACAATGTGCTACCACACAATTCTTTAGTTGCATTTAGAAATCGCCCCATCTCATGTCCATAAAAAGTAAGTGGGTTGCTAATGTGTGTTTTTCAAAAAAGTGGGTTGTGATTATAAAACGTTTGGGAACCACAGCCTTAGAGTCTGGTCCATTTCATTGGATGCAAGGAGTGATTAGAAGGAGCCCTGAAATGCATAATGCTGTCTGACAGGCTCCTTCAACCTCCTTAAGTACAATTCACATACTATGAGATCCTAAATGGATTCCTGCGCTGCCACATTCAGATACAGGACCTAGGCGCCATGCTTCTCCTACCCCATATGCATAGGTTAAGCATACATGGAACAGCCATGTCCCGCATGAAAGGAGCAATGGCCTGGTTGTAGGCCATTGAAAGACAATTTAAAACAGGAGAAGTCATTAGGCAACTTTCCCTGTGCAGATTACAGGTAAAAAGGTCTGTCCTGCAGGTATAATCATTTGCTGTGATCTCTGTGTGTTCTCCACCACCCGTTGAGCCAACAGTATTCACGATCAATAATGAGTGTTGCACATGGTGTGTTCCTCTAGACCACAAAGCTGGGCTCTAGGTCGAAATCCATGTCACAACTCAACCGTTGCTCATGTAAAGCACTTTAATACCTTCAAGCCAAATTCGCGCTATATAAAACTAAAAAAAACAAGCATTGGCATAGCCAATAGGTTTCGCCTTTGGGACCTTATAAGTTTTTAGCCATGCAGCACATTATTCTGGGTGCTTAATATTTACAGGTTTTACTATGTGTAGCACTGGGTGGGAGATTGCTTACCTGCTGAGTATTTCTGGTAATCCGGTGCTGACCCAGACAAACATCCAGGATAAAAGGTGAGGAAAGCCCCACGGTATGTCCAACTACTAGGTTGTTGGGTACTTGTCTACCCTGGAAGCACAGTACTAGACTGCTGCACTTTGGGCTGTTACAGGGACATTTAGGGGCTTTTAGAAAGTATAGGATTAAATGTCAAATGTAAGTAAGTGATAAGAGCTCACCCGCAAAGATGGGTCAGAACTTTAACTTTTGTGGCTAGAGATCGAGCATCTGGTGGAGCGGGTGGAATCGTGTGTGTTTTTTGTTTATTTATTTTGTTGGTAGTTTGTGGTACGTTAATATCCCATTTCTGCAAAGACTCCACCCCAGTGTCTACTCTTTCCGGGCGGGAGTCTGAGATGACGCCTGATGGTGCTGGGCACTGGTTGGGGTCTCGCTGCTGGCTGGACGCCCTCCCCCTGCGATCCTGTTTTAAAGAGTGGTGGGGTGCTGTTGGGGTAGCCTCGGACGTCGCCAGTGGAGGACAGATGGCCGAGGGCCCGGAGCGGGGATTCCCTGGCCGTGTTTACTTTTCACCCGCCGCTCTGCGTGCCTTTATGTGTGCATCAGTCTCGGAGGGGAGGCGCCCGGGGGAGCAGAGGCCGAGAGACCGCTTCCCAGCAGAGACACAGGGAGGGGAGGGTGAGGGGGCAGGAAGTGATCAGGGGAGGTATCGGGGGAAAGAGATACTGACACTGAGGGAGATGTGCAGCTGTAACGCAAGATAAAAGGGGGACATCGGTACCGGGAGAGAAGAAAAGTTCGACGAGGAGAGGGGCCCAGCCGGCGAGAGAGGTGGGCACACTGGCTAGCACGAGTCTGAATATGAGAGGAAAGAGCAGGTGAGGCACTTAAACGAGGAGGAGAGAGCAAGAGTGAGGTGGAGGCTGTGAGACTAACAGCGGAGACTGCTGGGCACGGGTGGTCGGAGAATACGGAGTAGTGACAGTCACAGCACAAGGACATGTGGGCAACAGGGTATAATCGGCAGGGGACAGGCGAGACAGGCTGTGATTGGTGGAGACGAGACAGCCGTGCTGAAGAGAGTCCATCGAGGGAGAGGCGACTGCCTACCTTAAGAGGTGGGGACGGCGGGAAGAGGGTAGAATGTGTGTATTTCTCTTTGCAGTTTATTTGTGCAGTGTTACACAGGGCATAGGAGCTCTATGTAAGTAGTGAGAGGTAAAAGCGAGACAGTGGAAGACTTCAAATGCATTTCTTCAGCAGTTCGAAGAGTAGAGGGTTACAGAGAAGATGAACAAGCACGAGTGCTTGAAAAGTGCAGACGCGCGCGCGGCCACGCTATTTGCAAACAGATGGCCCCTGCGCACCGCTGCTCGCTCCCGCAATGTGGATGCCAGCACAAGCACGAGTGCTTGAAAAGAGCTGACCGATTTCTAAAGGTCATCTCCTAGAGCAGCTCTAAGGCCAAACATAACTGGAGACTCAGTACCTGGACGACTCAGGCCAGAAGTGCCTGCTCTCTGGAACCTTGCAGGGGACCATTGCCACATCCCAACATTATATATTTTACATATCCATTTTACATATTTTGGCATTTCATAAGGTCCTTATTACTGGTATCTGATAAGATTATATACGTTTTGGGAACATTTAGGGCAGTGGTCTATATGAGGAGTTTGAAGAGATGATTTTGTGAGGGAGGAGAGGAGGAGGAAATGATGCTAGCCAAAATGAGATGGAACAAAGAGAGGTGGGAGCTTTCACAACCACACACCTAACCTGGGTAGTGCTTGTAGTGGCGGTGGCTGCAAGGCAGGGAATTGTGATTTCTTCTCCCGCACTTTCCCTCATGCACTTAATGCGCCTTTGTGCGCCATTATTCAGTGTCTGGTCAAAGGGTCCCACTTCTGATCTGGGGATGTCAATACCAGTTGTTTACAGCACATTAATTACACTCCCTACACCATGCCAACATCTCTGATGGTTCCTCAACTAACAATTTGGCAATATGTTTGAACAACACTTTTTGTCTGGGGTTTCTCAGGTCTTAAACTATAATATATCAGACTCAGGCATAAGAACGTCAGAGAGTGAGTGAAAGGAGGAGTTTCACTTACTAAAAGAATATAAGCTAATTTAAAAACAGGTGCAAAATGCTTCAAATGAATGAATTCATTACATTTACCCACAGCAGCTAGGCCAACTAGCAATTCCTGTGTGGCACAATAAAGGATATCAATGCACTCTTCCCAGCAATTCTTGGACACTTCAACATCCATGCTTTTCAGCGGAATCTCTATTTAGACGTTGTAATTTGACGGCTCCACCAATGACATATGCCAGATTGTGCATAAGTAAAACTCCATATGACAGTTAACTGAACCAGTCGCTGCTAAATATAGGGCTGAACAACAATCGATGGACGAGGTGGCTAACGTTTTGCCACATTTCTCTCTGCAGATGCAAAGTTGTCTCTATCCAAGACCTAAAATTTTCTACAATTCTCAAGAAGTCTTGACGACAGCCAAGAAAAACAAGCAAGATGCCATGTTTGAAAAACTCTCTGCATGTGTGCAGCATAATTACAATTACAGCACCCCTAGACTTGCTTAAAAAATATATAAAACCTTTTTTCAATCCTTTAACTGACAACTGCAGCACACTCATTGGTCATTTCTAGGCCAGGGCAAAAATGTGTAATTTCGGTAATTTCGCATTACTCTTTTGAAACAAAATTACCAAAAATTACACAATTACACCCTTCACCTCATTATGAGTTATTTGGCACAAAAATCTTAACACAGGAGCACACGAACAAAGAACGTAGCGCAAGCGGGCTGCTTGTGTTCGTATTCTGTTGCATTTGGGGCTATTTTATTTGTTTTGGATGAGAGGTTGTATTTTGTGCTAGGAAAATAGCACTAAATGCTGGATTACTCTCCTTGCATAATTCCCCAAAATCCTGCATAATTGTGCTGTAATTTCTCACAATTATGCTACAGTAAATTACGCGAGTTACGCCCACCCGTAGTCGTTTCAAGAACTGATTGCAGCAATGCGATTCTAATGAGGACACCAAGATGCCACCTCTCTTCCATAAAAGCAGTATTACATGCTACTGCAAGAATTTCTATCACATCTTGCCAATACTCCAGGACCTCGACTGGCTCCCAGAGGAGGCTGGAAAAAAATTCTAAAGACATGTAAATCACACACAGAGAAGACTGAACTACTTAGCAAATCTTCTGAATTTCTTTGGTAGCTCAAGAAACTCCAGAAGGAAGAACAAGCTAATACTAGAGTCTCCCACGTTCGAGACAAGACAAGCACAGAACAGATCCTTCATTGGGGATGCAACTAGTTTATGGAACTAGTTACTAACACCTGAGACTACAACCAGACTTACTTTCCTTAAGTAGAGACCAAAAATCATTCATATTTATTCAATATTTGGTCTATTTTTAGCAAAAGCAGCACTTATTTTCCAAGCATGGCAACCCTGTTTCATTTACTCCTTCTCAATCTTTATGCCAATCCCTTCTATCCTGTTGATTCCACATATGATACCTCAATCCCACTCTTCATCAACCCAGACCTCCCTCTACCTTATACATAATGACCATATCATTGTTTGAGGTTAAATGTACTGAGCTAACTTCAATGTACAGTTGTTTCAAATGTGAAGCTTGCTAAAGCCTCCAGGTGCAGCTTTGCTACATAAAAATCTCAAACGATTGAACACATAAATACGGGTCAACAGCTACCTAAAGCACTTGGGCTGTTTTTGCAAAAACATTAACTTAACCAGGCATACGGAGGAAAAATATTTTTTTCTGTACCTTTGTTTACAGATCATGGACGTGACTTCACAGTGGGGTACAGAAAACAGGCAACAGAGGAGCCCATACTCTGCAGCATTGATTTTTAGAGAGAGTAAGCAAACGCCAATTACCCAACAAAGAGGAAGAACGGAAGTTAGGAGGGCCTAACACCCATCATTGACTGTGATGGAGCAGGGATTCGATAAAAGAAACCTGTTCGAATTAATACCCCCATAATACGTACTAACAGTAAGTGGTAATAGAAAATTAACATGCACCCTACATAAACACGAGGGAAAACTGCTTTGCGCATGCATGCACTAACGTGAAAACAATATATGAAAGAACTAAAATTGTATTTACATCATGCTTTGAAAGAAACGAGAAATAATGCATGACTAGGCCGCATGTGCATTTCGTAGTTTGCATGTTGCAGTTTGCTTTGAATTAATAATGTCGGTTTGCATAAGGCTATGCTAGGAAAAACATTAATAAGGGATAGTACAAAGGTGGGTGGTAAACAGCGAAAATTACATTATCACATAATTAATGAATGTTCGTTTTTTATTCGTTATAGTGGGCTGGATGAACTCCATGTTTTCTTATATTGGCCAAAGTGAAGGCGGGTTGGAAATTAAAGTAAATGCTGTTCAGACAAAAGCACGTTGAAGCACTGAGCACAGCAGAAGAGATGAAAGAGTTGAAGGCCAATGTGATGATCGTCTGCTAAGCAACGTGACAGACCGTGGGATAGAAGGACATTTCCTGAAGACATTGCTTGAAATGTATAAAATTGTAACTTAGACTTGATCGTGTGAATGTACAATATATGAGCTAATGAGAAACGGGCATAAAACAAAGAATAAGCTTAAGAGCGAATGAAGTCATCATGCTGTGACATACCAGCCCCAAAGTCCACCAATCAACTGTTTAGTTTCGTGGGATGTTTCAATTGATGTGGGACGGACATGTAGGTTTGAAGGTATAATTGGGGTGTCTTTAGGGGTGTGGTTTAGCACGTTAGGTGGAGAGGCTGAGAGAGGGGGATGCATCGCAGTCCATCGGTGAGAAGAGAGGCCTAGCTGATTCCTGTCCTGTCCTGATCCTGTCCCTGAAATCTTTGTCCCCTGACTCTAATTCGGGGATCCCCACCACCACTTAGGCCTGAGGGGTGGTTTTCACTACAAATCCACTGGGTTTGTATTATTCTAACTCGTTTTTCTTCATAATTTACTCGTGAATGTATTTTTGTCTCTGAAACTTTTGGCTCTTTATCTAGCCACTCCTTCATGCAATATTGTCATTGCTTATTGATGAGTTCTTTGCTGCTCGTGGCCTTTGTGTTGCCTCCCTGCTACTGCCCTGCTGTCACCGCTACCTAGCACCCGTGGAGATCCCTGGTGGGACGAGGGTCCCAGGGTTAACGCCATCTAAGCCTTCACACTCTGGGGTGGACTGCAACCCCCAGAGTGCACCGCTGTTCTCCGCAGCTGCCGCGAGTGAGTGGGAGGCGGGGCCAACGTGCTCATAGCGCAGCCTCTCCCACCGCGGTGCGGGTGTTTCTTTGCTGCTCGTGGCCTTTGTGTTGCCTCCCTGCTACTGCCCTGCTGTCACCGCTACCTAGCACCCGTGGAGATCCCTGGTGGGACGAGGGTCCCAGGGTTAACGCCATCTAAGCCTTCACACTCTGGGGTGGACTGCAACCCCCAGAGTGCACCGCTGTTCTCCGCAGCTGCCGCGAGTGAGTGGGAGGCGGGGCCAACGCGCTCATAGCGCAGCCTCTCCCACCGCGGTGCGGGTGTTTCTTTGCTGCTCGTGGCCTTTGTGTTGCCTCCCTGCTATTGCCCTGCTGTCACCGCTACCTAGCACCCGTGGAGATCCCTGGTGGGACGAGGGTCCCAGGGTTAACGCCATCTAAGCCTTCACACTCTGGGGTGGACTGCAACCCCCAGAGTGCACCGCTGTTCTCCGCAGCTGCCGCGAGTGAGTGGGAGGCGGGGCCAACGCGCTCATAGCGCAGCCTCTCCCACCGCGGTGCGGGTGTTTCTTTGCTGCTCGTGGCCTTTGTGTTGCCTCCCTGCTACTGCCCTGCTGTCACCGCTACCTAGCACCCGTGGAGATCCCTGGTGGGACGAGGGTCCCAGGGTTAACGCCATCTAAGCCTTCACACTCTGGGGTGGACTGCAACCCCCAGAGTGCACCGCTGTTCTCCGCAGCTGCCGCGAGTGAGTGGGAGGCGGGGCCAACGCGCTCATAGCGCAGCCTCTCCAACCGCTGCGCGGGACGCGCGCGGGAACGCAGCCCGGACGAAGCCCGGACCAAGGGCGGGCCCGTCTGTGCCCGTCCGGGGCCGTCAGAGGCCGGGCTGGGCTACCTCTCTGACATCTTGTATTTGCCGCGCCTTGCAATGGTGAGTGGGGCCTCATATTAACTTTATGTCTACATCCATCATGGGCAAACGCAATATCATTCCAGCATTGCGTAATACTACATCTATAGATAGTATGTTGGAGAGAGCAGTTGATATTGTCAGTACCGAAATTGAGCTAACTGAGAGGCGCTTGTCCCTGGGCTTAATGAACCCTCACTCATCGCTACAAATTGAGAATATTGATAACTGTGACTCTCAATTAATGTTGCCCATACAAGCTGACCATAGTTCACACTCACTAACTCGAGAAAGTGAATTGGGGGCAGAGGGAACTGTGGCCTCCGGACATATTGGGGTAATGGAGGACCCTGCACCTTCGACGTGTTCTAGGGACATTTTGGTATCGGCAATTGTGAATGTATCCCCGATCTCAGAAGTTGCCGGGGCAAAAAGGAAAAAGAAAACAGTTAAGCCGGTCTGTCCCAAACGGAAACAACCCCCACGTCTGAAGACCCAGTGTACTGCGTTAACTACATGGATTCAGGGTCCGTCAGTTCCATCCGATTTAGTGACCACAAGCACCTTGGATGATTTAACACCTTTAGAGACATTAAATCACTCTGTACATACTCAAACTGAATCGTTACCGACACCTTTTTCTAATCTTAGACTTGGTGACACTGCTATTGATATTATTATTGATACAATGTACGAACGAGTTAAAGTGCTTGTAGATAAGAGTTTTGCTGCTCTATGGAAGCGTTTAGATCGTTTAGAATCTTTAACTAATAAGCTAAATCCGCCCTGTACGGCATCTAAGCAGTTATCTTTACAGGGTAGCACTAAAAAAACAGACCTTGAGTGATGGAATTTTTAAAGATCCTAAAGATCAACAGGGGATTACAATTTTTATGCAGCCTCTAGTCTCTTGTGATACCTGTCGTAAAGTTACAGACTGCATCCCTTTTAAACCTTGCACTGACCCTGTTAACACCAAAAACGTAGCCTCTAACTCTACATTCCATTCGCCTACTCAAAGTTTCAATCAAGTGCTCCCAATAGCTCCTGTTAATACTGTTAATATTAATGTCAGTGGGTATGCTGAGTCAAGCAAAGATGTTTTAAGTTTACCTCCAGCAGCCTGCCCGTATGTCCTGATTCTCGCAGGGGTTCCCCCACTAGAGAAGAACAAACCTGAGTCTTGGGACCAATTACGGAATAAAAGTATTGACTGGTTGGCTAAACATAAAGGGTACAGGAGGTATAATATAAATGATATTATAATGGTACGTAGGGTTGGCTGGGTTGGACCAGCAGAAAAAATCATTGAAGGAGACTGTATTGTCATTAACTTTCGACAACCAATACTTGTCAAATCAATTTTGACGGCCAAGGAGACTAACTGCCCCCTACCAACAAATATTCGGGCATTGCCCCTTGGCTTTTTTATAGACCAAATTCTGAGCAGCAACCTTTAATTACCCCTTCATTTCTCTCATCAAATAGGTTCTCCGCCCTCTCTGATCTTGATAGCTTAGATTGACCGTCAATTATACCAAAACTCACTGATGTTACCCCTTTGACATCTATGTTGGCTATCCCAGAAAATGATGGCTTTGAGCCTGTGGCTATTTTAGAGAATGATGGTTCTGAGGCTTATGACCCAATGTTACATGTGTTAAGTTGGAATGTCGCCGGCTTGGCTTCTAAACTAAGTAGCGATGATTGGGTCAAGACGGTAAATAAATATGACATTTTAATGTTTCAAGAGACTTGGGCGACAATAGGGTTATATCTTGAAGGGTATGAATGCTTTAATATTACCACACCCCCGCCTAAACAAGGTAGACCCTCGGGTGGTTTATCTATCTGGGTGAGCATTGCGTCGGGTGGCAGTGTAAAAATAATCCCCACTAAAAATGTTAACATCCAAGCATTGATATATACACGGGGGCTTCGATTTGTTTTATTAACTTTTATAATAATGATTTTTTAACTTTACCGAATCCAAATTTTGCTAACCTTTTTAACTTTATATCGGATATATCTAATTTTACAGGAAATCAAAAACTTGCTGGGATTTGTCTGGGTGGTGATTTTAATGCAAAGATTGCAGGGGGAAATATTTTAAATTCCCTTGTCATTCTCTGGTCAACCCATGCAAAAGGGGGCTTGAGTTATTGGACCATTTAATAAATAATAGCTTGTTAAGTGTTATGGACATTGCAGCTGTAAACAATGTGGATAGCCCCATACCCACTTATAGAGGTCATGGCTGCGCCTCAACAATAGACTACGTTTTTATAACGGGCACACTAGAAGATTACTTAGTTAAAGCTGAGGTTAAACCATCTACTTTTGGGGATCATAACCCAATTTCAGTTTTATTCAGTGTTGCTCCCAGGCCTGATCCTAGAAAAGAGATAGGGGCCGGTAACATAGTATCCTCAACAGATAATTTAAGGGTTAAATGGAAAGGCATTAATAATGATAGTGTGTTTCATAAAATGTTAACAACTCATCGATCACTCTGTGAGACTTGCCTTTCACCTGTTGATCCTAATCCAGAGGTAGTTTCCTCATTTGTTCAATTATGTGCAGGTGTTAAAAAATTGATTTCTGGACCAGTACTCGCATCCAACTCTAACCCTAGGTGGTTTAACAGCATTTGCTCTCGGGCAAATAGAGAGCTTAGAGCTGCTCTCTCAGCTTCCCCTAGGGATGCAAGCCTCATTAGATCATTGAGGCTTGTATACAAGAGAGTGACTAAGCAGAGGAAAGACGAGATCCTAAAAGGACAATGGAACAACTTGGCTTGTGCTGCAAGATTTAATAACTCAAATGGTTTTTGGACAGCGGCCAAGTCACTGAGATCATTGGGCATTACACTTACTCCTTTAAGCTGTAATATATTGAGTGAAGCTTGGGTAGCCCACTTTTCCAACATATATGCAGCTACGCCTCAGTGTAAAGACACCGATGATAATTTTATTGTCACCCGAATTCAAATATCAATATCGGAGGTTGAGGATGCTATCGATCAAAGTTTGGGTAACAAGGCCCCTGGCCCAGATGGGCTCCCTATTGATCTTATAAAATCTAGGCCAGAGTTCTGGGCCCCTCTTTTACTCAATGTTTTTAATAATTTATCAATAACTGAAATCCCTAATACATGGTCCACATCTGTTATTGTTCCAATTTTTAAAAAAGGAGACAGATCCAACCCGAGTTGTTATAGACCAATTTCTTTAATCGATAATACCCTTAAGATATTGGGGAGGATATTATTCAACAAAATTAGAATCTGGGCCGAGGAGGAAAACATTTTAAACAGATGCCAGCTAGGTTTTAGAAGCAATCTTGGAACGGTGGAACAGTGTCTTAACCTTAATTTGATTATAGGTAAATACACCATAGCTCGAAATGGCCCCATCTATCTGGCATTTATGGACCTTACCTCGGCCTTTGATTTTGTTAATAGATCACGGCTTTGGAAATGCCTTTTAAATTACGGGTTGGATGAGGCTATAGTGCATTTTTTAGCATATTTACATAGGGATTTAAAGGCAAGGGTGAGAATAAATACAGAAGGGGCAGTCTCAGAGGATATAGTGGTTGGAAGAGGTGTAAGACAAGGGTGTGTCTTAGCCCCACTCTTGTTCATTTTATATATTAATGAATTACACAATGTGTTGTCTGAACTGACTATAGATGTCCCAATGATTAATGGCAATAAACTGCCCGCTCTTTTATATGCGGATGACGCGGTTTTAATGGGTCGTACACCCAATGCACTGCGAATACTAGTTAGGGGTTTTGTTGATTTTATGAATGGCCTGAACCTTTATACGAATTTTAAGAAATCCTTTTTAATGTGTTGTGGTCCCAAAAAGTCTCATTAATGCTATTAATTCTGGTTCTGAAATTTTATTATGCACACGCACTTTTCCATATTTGGGTTTACAATTTTCAGATAACGGATCTTGGGTATCCCACTTGGCTTATGGTCGGAGTAAATTCTTAAAGGCAGTTAATTCGATTTTAAATCTTCCCCAACCAAAAAGAATTGAGGTAGTGCTGTCCCTACTCAAAATCTATAGAACACAATGTATACCCACTGTAACATATGGGGCTGAAATCTGGGGCTTTATAAATTCAAAAAGCGTCCAGGTCGAAGAAAACAGATTTTGTAGGAGAGTTTTGGGGATACCTATCTCTTCTTCGTCTTTTGTTTGCCATAATGAGTTAAAATTATTTTATTTAGAAGATTATATTAGGTCCCGCCCTGCCCTGTTTTGGTTGAAGGTTTGGCAAAACCCGGCAGCTTCGCTAACCAGGGAAATTATAGTCGACTGTTTAAAATGCGATAAGGGTGGAGATATACCGTGGCTTGCAGAAGTGAGGGCAAGTTTAACTAGAGTAAATCTTGGACACATTTTTTATAAACCAGATCAATTACAAGGAATTAATAAAAAGATTATTCGTGAGGCTATATATAAATATTATGGGGACATAAGATATGCACAAGAGCTTTCTAAAGTATCCGTCGCACGTTATATATCAATGGTAGACGACGGAGGTCCTTCTTCTTATTTACCAGTTAGTTACCTTTTAAGAGATATTACTCGCTGGGAACGAAGTTTGCTCTTTCGCCTTAGATCTGGTACATTAAAATACCTGTTGTGTTTCCCCTTAGGCTTTCAGCCTAATATTGAGGAAATGTCTTGCCCTTGTGGCAATCAAGGTAAGCAAACCATGTTGCATTTTCTGTTCTTTTGTAATTTTTATCGGAAGTACAGTAAGCAACTCTTGATCCCGTTTTTTAGAGCTAGTGGAATAACTGATTTTAAGGTTGCATACGGGACTATCCTCCAGCTTAATGGGGAAAACTTAACACTTCGTATTTGTATTTTTTTTAAAATGGCTATTCGTTCCCGTGCTTCTATGTACCCTTGATAAACGGACTTGATTGTATTATATGCTAAAATATGCTGATTAGATCCTGACTAATATTCAAATATGTGGAGTTTTTCTGCTTGATATTCAATAGTATATCTCCCTCTGCTGCTATTCCCCCTATAACTATTTGCACTTTGCACTTTATTATACGATGCTGCTATATATATAATTTTATATACTTGTGACAATCCTATGATGTTTTATTGAATTTTTATGATTAATTCTGTGAGATTTGTTTGTGCTTTTATGGACATTTTATATCCGAATAAAGATATTATGATGATGATGATGAGTTCTGTTCATTAGATTTGCTGATGTTTCTCTCTCTCCTTATGTGAGTTCATTGTTTGCATTTATGACCGTATGCATTTGAGCATTTTATTACATGATTTTGAGATAAACTTTATTAACTTCAACGAGAGTCTGAGGTGATTTAGTTTATTAATGATTTGTTAGATAAAAGAGTATCATTACCATCAACTATTCAACTAATTGGTTCATCGACCAAGTAGAGGAAGAGTTGATTGATGAATTAGATAGGTATTGGGAAAAATTGTCATATATGAACAGATATGAAGAAGGAGAATTGAACGTGTATAAAAATTGACAACCAGCGCATCAGGGATTTGGGTGAGTGTGTATGGGTCATTGTTCTGCTATATTATTGAGTATTGATCCCTGATTAGGCATTGGCTGCGCGCTGGATCAGTTTCCTGGTAGCAGAGGATGGTTTGATTATTGATTAGTTTGGTAATGATTATTGATTATTGATTTTATGATTTAACTCGGAAAAAAAGTTAGTGTTCTGTTCTATGTTGTCTAGAAGTACAGGTACGGCGTTACCTGAGGAATCCCGGGAATGGAATTTAGCCTGAAGTAGGCAGAAGAAGAGTGTGGTAAAGAAGCCACACTGCAGAAGTACTTTGTCTGTTGAAATAATACCTATAAGCTATGGAGGGCTGTAGGTGTTATATTTAGGGAAATTTCGTATGTAAGTAGAATGTCTGAAATAGTGAAGGGTTCACTTTCGAAACTCTAGCCTTATCCCCAGGGGAGTACCAAGACCTCTTTTCACACCAAAAAGTCCTCTTGCAAAACTTTGGCCTTATCCCTAGAGGAGTAATAGGTCCACCCGGAGCTTGTTTGAAGAGTAAAATAGCGCTGGACGTTATTAGGACTCGTAGTGAAGAAAACCTCTGGGAAAAAGCGAAAACTATCTCTTTATTTAGTGGAACAGACAAGGTAGCATTGTATTATGTTGTTACTAATCGAAGTTTGGATTAAGAGTGCATAGAAAAATATTGCCGTATTATTTTGTAAAGGGAGGGTCAGTAGAACGAGTAATACTGACGTCAGAAAAGCCGCGCTGGTATTGGACAAGCAGCGGGCGTGTACTGAGCTGTGATTGGTTGGTTGGTGTGAGCTGCGCTAGTAGTGGTTGGGACTGTGCTTACGTAGTGGTGTTCTGATTGGTTGGTTGGTGTGTGTCGCACTGGTATAGGATAAGAGCAGATGAATAGAATAAGTAGAATTACGGAAAGGTTTCCTTGTTTGTTTTGTTGAAATACGTTAGTGTAATAAGTCAGAAAAATGAAGTTGTTTGAGAAATAAAGAAATTCTTCAAGAAGGATAAACCGATTGTGACTAGAGAAGGAATTCTTATCCCCCCTCCAGGGACGCCTGCTTCCTTGATGATTTTAGAGCAAGGATATCATACGTGTACATGGTTGGAGAATTGGGCAGAGTATACAAAGGATGATGGTGTTTTAGCTTTTCCACAGCATGGTTCGTTTAATATGAGTATTTTGCAGAATTTGAGAAATAGAATGAATTCATTAGAGCCGAATCCCAGACCTACACAGTATGAAGCATTAGAGGAATGGGAAATAGAAGCCATGGTAAGAGAAAAATATCGAGGAGGTAGGAGATATAGAAATTTAATGTCGAGGTATCCTTTTGAGAGAAGAGAGGACACAATGAAACGATGGAGGAGAGCTGTGGTAACCGAGGGTTTGTATCCAGTTTTAGTTGCTGATGAACAGACAGGCGGCAAATGTAAAGAGAAAAAGAAAAATATAGAAACCTCAAGTACAAAAGAAGGTGTAAATGATTCTGATGATGAGTTATTAGAGGATATTATGACCAAAAGACCCCGCCATATCAAGAAAATTCAGTTGAAGTGACTCCGAATGCACCTTTTATGGGAAATCCATTGATTCCACAGATTGCGGGCATGGCTAGGATAATGAGAGAGAAAGAGTTTGAGATGCTAAACAAGGCAAATGCAGAGCAGATTCAGAAAATAAATCAGTTAAGTTTGAATGCAGAAGTGTTGACGGTACCGGTTACAATAGGTCCTGTAGTTCCTTTGTTTGGAGAAACCCTAAATACACCTAAAGTACATACATTAGCAGTTCCAATGGGTAATGTCAGGAGCGGAATGGAGACGATAGTCAATGAGAATAAACAGGCTGACACAAATGTTACATTGTTAGATCTTCCAGTTTGTGAAATGATAACAGAAACCCCTAGAAGAGGTATACAAATAAATCCAAGGAGAATAGGGAAAAATGTCACTCCAATGACAGGGAGTTCAGCAGGTCTTTCATCAGAAGAATTGAATGATTGGATAAAGGAAAGGGAAAAGAAAGAAAAACAACAACAGAGTATAAATGTGAGCCAATTGAAAGTAGATTTGGAAGAGATGATTATTGGTACGATCAGTCCAGACAGATTAGGGACTTACCGAGATGATGAATTATTGTTTTTGTGTAAAAGCATTACTTGGAGAGCGAAGAATCTGCATGAGAAAATATCCGAAGCTGCTAGTGAGTATGGAATAGACATAGATAAGTCAAAGGTGTTGCAGAAATCATACAGATTGGCATTTACTGAAAAAGATTTGGAAGGTTTGAATGCGTCCGGAAAAAGGTTACAGATAAAAGAGCTGATGAACCTTTTGACGAAATGGGGAGATGTAGATCGATGGAGAAATAGATGGGTAAGAAAGAAGGAAGAAGCAGCAAGTAAAGGAGTGTCTATGTTCCCTTTAAAGGAAACAGAACAGGTTGAAAGGGCGTGTCCGATGAGAGAAGTACCAGGTGGTGGATACATTCATTTTCCGTGGTCAAGACAGGATATATTGTCATTTACGAATGATTTCCACAGACTAAGAGAGAAACCCGTATAATGGTACAAACAGGTAGAAAGGTTTGTGAAGGTCTCGAAGGTTTTGTCAAAGAATTTAGATGGGTTGTTTGAAATTGTTGTTCCGGCAGACTTGTGGACTGAATGTAAGATCACTGTTGATTGGCCAAAAGAAGAATATCCTAGAGACCCTAAAACAGGAGCACCATCCGAGGAGGTAATGAAAAAGTATAATCAAGTAATCACTTACTTGAAATGGAAAATTTCCCCAAAAGAAATAGATTGGGTGAAAATAGACCGAACGACTCAAGAACCAAAGGAGTCAGTACATGCCTATTATGAAAGGTTGTTACAAGTATTTAAACAGTATAGTGGATTTGAAAATATTGGAGACAAGGATATGGGACATTTTGTGTATCATTTTGTATTTGGATTGAAACCAGAGATTAGTAATATGATTCAGCAACATTTGATTTGTTGGCAGAGCAAGACAATAAATGAAATTTTGAGATATGAAAAGTATTGTAGCGATGACATTGAGTCAAGACACAAGAAACTAAAGGAGAAAATGATGTGGGCACAAGTGAAGGTAGCTGAACAACAAGAGGTAAATAGCAACTCCCTGACAGGTTATCAAATGAATGGTCAGAATCAAAATGGTCAGGTATCAAATGGAAGTAAGGGTAGAGGTAAAATGAGTAAAGAGGAGGCTAAGAAGAAATTTCCTTGTCATGCGTGCGGAAAGATTGGACATTGGAAGAATGAGTGTAGATCTGCTCAAAAGAATAATGGGGTGAATCAAAATTTAAATCCACAGATGCAGAATGAGGTGGTTGTGAACCAGCAGCAGCAGGTAGTTACCCCACAGTTACAGGTGCCACAAGCTCCTATGCCAAATAATGTGAATGCTCAGGTGCAGAGGTACGGTGTGAACACTGGATTTCACGGAGGTGACCAGATCGGTAAGAATCAAAGTATGCAGATGATTCCGCAATATTGGTTGCAGTGGAATGAGAATGATTCAGGCTCATCTGAATGACGGTGCCTGAGGGGGGAGGAAGAGTGTGTACTTGGCGCATCTTTGGCGGGGGATCAGTCAGGTCCATTTGTTGAAGGAAATGATATTACCTTCTTAGTGGACACTGGTGCTACCCGTTCTACTGTGAGAGCAGCAGAAATTCCAAACCTACCCCTCTCGGGAGAAACTATCCAAGTTGTAGGAGTTTCAAATAAGCAGATTAAAACCCCAATCACAAATCCAATAGAAGATCATATTGGAAACTTCAGAGACATGCATCGGTTTGTGGTATGTGACTCAAGTCCAGTAAATCTTTTAGGTAGAGATTTGCTATGTAAAATGAATTGTACCACCTATTGTACACCAGATGGTATTGCATTTCAGACTCCTGATGAGGATGTAGAATTCAAAATGATGTTAGCGAAGCAAGGGTCAGAAGTGGATGAGTTGTTTTCACTTCTCACAGAAGAGAGTTTGCCTGAAGAATTAAGAAGTACAGTGAGGTCTGATGTATGGGATTTTACAGGAAAAGAAATCGGTCTAATGACAAATGTAGACCCAATTTAGGTTACGGTGAAAGAGGATGCTGTGTATCCAAACACTCCTCAGTACAAAATGAGTCCAGAAGTAATTGCAGGTGTCACTCCTGTGATTGATCAAATGATTGAACAGGGAATTTTGAGAGAAATAATGAGTAGTCCTTGTAATTCACCCATTATAGGAATCAAAAAGCCAAGTGGGAAATATAGAGTAGTACAGGATTTAAGAAAGATTAATAAAATTGTACTACCTTGCTGTCCCATAGTACCAAATCCAGCAGTCATCCTTTACCAAATTCCATGCGATTCAGAATGGTACACAGTGATTGATCTGTGTCAAGCGTTTTTCTCGATTCCCTTGCATCCAGAGAGCTAATATATTTTTGCGTTCTGGTTCGGAGACCGTGTCTTGGCATGGTGCCGAGTGCCTAAAGGGTATACCGAGAGTCCCTCAATCTTTAACCAGATTCTGAAAAGATGTCTGGAAACTTTGATCATGCCGGGAAATTCAGTTTTGGTTCAGTACATTGATGACCTACTTGTGGCATCAAAGACTCAAGAGGCATGTGTGACAGATACCATTGCCTTACTGAACCATTTGGCGGAGGGAGGACACAAAGTGTCACCAGCAAAATTACAATTTTGTAAACAAGAAGTCCAGTATTTAGGACACAAAGTTGAAAGGAGAGTCAGAAAGGTGACACCAGAAAGAATTAGTGTGATCAGACAAATGAGCCCACCTACCACTCAAAAAGAAGTACGAATGTTTTTGGGAATGGTTGGATACTGTAGGCAGTGGATTTGTGGTTTCTCATTGATTGCAAAACCCTTACAGAGGTTGACACGAAAGGACGTGAAAGATCCAATTGTATTGGATGATGAAAGTATGGAAGTTTTTACGAAATTGAGAAGCAGTCTTTGTCGAGCACCTGCATTGGGAATGCCAGATTACACCAAGGAGTTTGCATTGTATTGTTGCGAAAGAGATGGATGTGCACTCTCAGTCCTAGCTCAGAAACAAGGAATGGCACGACGTCCAGTAGCATATTTTTCTGCTACTCTGGATTCAGTGGCTGCAGCGTTACCAGGCTGTTTGAAAGCAGTAGCCGCCACTTGTGTGAGCCTGGAACAAAGTGAAGCAATTGTGATGGGTTATCCAGTCAAAGTGTATGCACCACATTCTGTTGAGATCCTTTTAACTCGGACTCAATATTTAACTTCTAGTCAGCTGACTAAGTACGAGATAGTGATTCTGGGTGCAGAAATTGTGACTGTGATAAGGTGCACCACTGTAAATCCGGCAACTCTATTGCCAAATTCTCGGTGTGAGGAAGTGAGAGAAGAAGCAGATCATGATTCTTTGGATGTGACAGAACTGTGCACCAAACCTAGGTTTGATATAGAGGATGTTCCTCTAGAAGAACCAGACTGTGAAATATTTGTGGATGGGTCATGTCTGAGAAATGAGAAAGGTGAATTATGTACTGCCTATGTTGTTTGCACCGTAGTGGGAGTTCTAGAAGCATCCTGTTTAAAAGGAGTGAATTCTGCACAGATTGCTGAATTGATCGCTCTAATTAGAGCTTGTAAATTTCCAAAAGTTTGAGGGTGACCATATTCACAGATAGCCAATATGGATTTGGGATTGTCCATGATTTTGGACAGCTATGGATGCAAAGGGGATTTCTGACTTCTTCAGGTTCTTCTATTCATAATAGCAAAACTGTAAAAGAATTATTGGATGCTTTGCAATTGCCCAAAAGAATTGCAGTAGTCAAATGTGCCACACATAAATCAGGGGATGATTATGTGACAAAGGGCAACAGATACGCTGATCAAATAGCGTGTTTCTGTGCACGAAATGTAATGGCTTTAAACAGATCAATTGAAAGGGAAAATACCGAATGCCATCTTTTGTTCACAAACATATATGAAACTTGGGATGAAGTGAGGCAGATGCAGGAAGAGGCAAGTGATGAGGAAAAAGAAATCTGTAAAAATACTGGTTGTAGAAAGCGAGCAGAAGATGAAGTGTGGGTCTATTTAGATGAAAGACCAGTCCTGCCAGATTCCTTACTTTCCCATATGGCCAGGGTATATCATGGAATTGCCCATGTTGGAAGAGATGCAATGATCAGACTCTTCAAGCAGTCATGGTATAACCCGAGGTTCAGGGTCATTGCAGAGAGCCTTTGCCAGAGATGCTTCATTTGTCAGAAACAAAATCCAGGCAGAAAGACAGTTGTTAGTTGGGGACGAATTGGAAGAGCAGGAGGACCATTTACACATCTTCAACTTGATTTTATTGAGCTCCCCCTTGTAATGGGCTGAGATATGTGCTAGTTATCGTCCGTTTGTTCTCTCGTTGGGTGGAAGCCTATACTACAAGAAGGAATGACAGCCTAACTGTCGCCAAACTACTTCTGAGAGAACTGATTCCTAGATTTGGATTTCCAGTCACCTTAGAAACAGATAGAGGAACTCATTTTAATAATGAAATAATTTGGATGATTTGTGCAGCATTGCAAATTGAACAGAAGCTGCATTGTGCCTATCGACCAGAAGCATCTGGAGTGGTAGAGCAATTAAATGGCACAATAAAATCCAGGTTAGGGAAGGTGTGTGCATCCACAACACTGAAATGGCCTGACGCTTTACCCCTTGTACTGATGAGTCTTAGAAGCATTCCTGACAAAAAGATGGGTTTGAGTCCACATGAGATCCTAATGGGAAGAGCAATGAGACAAGCATACATACCAGCGAACAAACTGATGAATATATCTGATCATCTAGTGCTTGACTATTGCAGAGGATTGGCTGATCTGGTGCGTTCTGTGTCTCGCCAGGTTGGGGAAGACGCCCCAACAACACAGCCGAATCAAGCTCATGATCTGAGTCCTGGTGAATGGGTTCTAATCAAGAAACACGTGAGGAAATTGTGTTTAGAACCCAGGTGGAGCGGCCCTTACCAAGTTATCCTGGTGACGACAACTGCGGTGAAGTGTGGTGGTCTTCCAAATTGGATTCATGCTAGCCACACCAGATGAGTCCCAAGTCCACTTGAAAGACAAGAGCAACAACTGGTAAACAAAAGTCAAAGACCAGAGGTTGGAGTGTGTGAAGCTGAAGAATCTAGAATAAAAGATTCTGAAGAACAAACTGATGATGAACAGCTGAGCACCAGTCAAGTAAAGTGGGCACCAGTTACTGGGTCTCGGGAAATTGCTGTTGAACCAGAAGAAGGTGAGAGGCCTGCTGCTGAACCAGGAGAAAGTGAGTTCATTGCCAATCCAAAAGAAAGTGAGTTCACTGTTGAACAAGGAGTCAGTGAAATTACTGTCGAAACAGAAGAAACAGAAGTTGCTGAAAAACAAAAGAAAAGACAGATAGAAGGAAGGCCAAATAAAAGAACCTGTGAACCAGATGCGGATGGTGAAGAAGTAGTTCAACACAAGAAAGCAAGAAAAGGCGATAATTGGCCAGGTGGAGTGAAAAGACTAAAATACACTCTTGTGAAGAGAAAGTCAAAGAAAAAACCAGAGCAAAGTAATGAGGTTTGAAGTCAGACAGACCAAGAAGAATCAGGAGAAAATTTAGTGCGAAAAACAAGAAGAGCAAGAATTCCAAGTAGAAAATATACAGCACCAGAATGGACCTACGTAATCTTGGCAGAAATTGAAAGCTCAGATCCAAGTGAAGAAAGAGACAAATCAGACACTGAACATGTGGATGAAAGCAAACTGAGACCACCTTAAAGAACTGTGACAAAAACTAAAGTGCAGCATTTGTCAGCTGAAAAAAAAAAAGAAATAAAGATTCTGAAGACCTAAAGAAAAGAAAAGAAATTCAAAAGAAAGGGGTGAAGAAGAAAGTTTGAAGTGTAAGATTACACTATATTTTTCCTAGGATCCTTTAGAATTTTTAGTAAAGCTTAGTGTTTATAGATTTAGAATTTTTATATTTTTGGTAGAATACAAAATGGCTAAAGAAAAGGTGACTGAACATCCAAAATCTAGTCTAAAACGTAGATGTATTAAAACTTGCTTATGTAGTGTCTTGCTATTAACCTTTATGTGGATATTACTAACTGTCCTTGTACCTATCCTAATGATAACTAATAATGGAAATAATACTAATGATGTGACAAGTGAAAGAGTGAATGATGTTACTAAAAGAATACCTAATACTAACATAGAACAAATGGATGGAAGCATTTTCCATCATGATAAATCAATTAGTGATTTTTCGTTAAATGTATTTACTAAATTGTTGTATGAATATATTGATACGATGAATGTGAGTGATTGCTATGTGTGCATGCAATTACCTTCGTCTGTCTCAGAGGGGGTAACGTACCATCACCTTCCTCTAACATATGGTGTGTCTTGTAGTGTCCTAACGAGCTTGTTTTATGTAACGGGGAAGCTCGAGTATCATTACTCTAATATAGATTTAGTGTTTTCAGAAATACCTATTGTTAAAGTACTTAATAAGGTTTTGAGTAGCAAAAATGCACACTATTTGGGAGAGTTCTTCCATATTACTAAAGCTTTAGATGTGGAATATGCTTACAAAAATAATTTAACATGTAGTTTGCAGGTTGAAGAAAAAGTATTTATAGAATTAGTAGAAAGTAGAAGAGAAAGTTTCCAGAGAAAAGCTGTCGAACAGAAGTCACAAGTTCCACCGTGGGCTTTTGGAGAAGAAAATTTTGAGAAAGGCGAAACCTACGCTGCAATGTCTCTGGACTGGCCTCAGAAGGGAAAAATATGTTTGCTTAGAGTGAAGACTAATTATAACAGTTATTTTATTGGTACTAGTGAGTGCGAGCATACTTTCCAAATTACTAGAGGTTGGGGATTGAAGGGTGGAACTGATCCTGTGTTTCCGGGAATTTATTATGTGTGTGGTAAGAGAGCCTATTATAGGTTGCCTGCGCATTGGTATGGTAGTTGTTATTTTGCAATTGTTTTTCCTAAGGTCTACCATATGGACCAAAACAGCAATGGACTAAAAGAAATAAATCATGGACTAACACGTAACAAGAGAGCAAGCTTTTCATAAATAGTAGGAGATATTTTCGGTGCACTGATACCCTCAGTTGGAGTCGTCTTGAATTCACAAAAATTCCAAAATTGTCCACAGTAGTTGATCAATTATCAACAGATATTGCTGGTGGATTCTTAATGATTGACACAGAAATGGTTGCAATCAGATCTATGGTTTTGCAAAATCGACATGTCCTTGACATTTTATTGGCAAAGGAGGGTGGAGTCTGTGGCATGTTGAAAGTCCAACACTGCTGTACTTATATCCCTGATAAAAGTAAAGGAATTGAGAGATATATAAGAAATATTACGAAATTACATGAAGACTTGACTCAACTGGAGGTTGACGGTGTTTGGGAGAGACTTGGTAAGAGCTTCTCCTCTGTAGGTAAATGGTTTTCTACCTTTGGAAGTAGTTTATTAGGAAAAATAATAATGCCAGTTATTTTGGTAGCCATAATAGTCTTAGTGATAATAACAACATATAAAGGTTACAAGTGTAAGAAAGGGAAAAAGGAAATGTCAGAATGGGAGAGTAAACAAAGAGCAAGAAAGAGAAAAAGAGAGGAAATTGAGCTAGAAGAATACTAAAAGATGATGAAAGAGATAGATGAAAGTGCCATAAAAAGAGAGAAGATTACAGAGTTTTAGATAAAATGAAGATGGCACTCGGTATGGTAGGTATTTTATGATGGCTCCAGAAAGCCATCAGAGGGGGGATTAATGGAGCAGGGATTCGATAAAAGAAACCTGTTCGAATTAATACCCCCATAATACGTACTAACAGTAAGTAGTAATAGAAAATTAACATGCACCCTACATAAACACGAGGGAAAACTGCTTTGCGCATGCATGCACTAACGTGAAAATAATATATGAAAGAACTAAAATTGTATTTACATCATGCTTTGAAAGAAACGAGAAATAATGCATGACTAGGCCGCATGTGCATTTCGTAGTTTGCATTTTGCAGTTTGCTTTGAATTAATAATGTCGGTTTGCATAAGGCTATGCTAGGAAAAAAATTAATAAGGGATAGTACAAAGGTGGGTGGTAAACAGCGAAAATTACATTATCACATAATTAATGAATGTTCGGTTTTTATCCGTTATAGTGGGCTGGATGAACTCGATGTTTTCTTATATTGACCAAAGTGAAGGCGGGTTGGAAATTAAAGTAAATGCTGTTCAGACAAAAGCACGTTGAAGCACTGAGCACAGCAGAAGGGATAAAAGAGTTGAAGGCCACTATGATGATCGTCTGCCAAGCAACGTGACAGAATGTGGGATAGAAGGACATTTCCTGAAGCCATTGCTTGAAATGTATAAAATTGTAACTTAGAGTTGATCGTGTGAATGTACAATATATGAGCTAATGAGAAACGGGCATAAAACAAAGAATAAGCTTAAGAGCGAATTAAGTCATCATGGTGTGACATACCACCCCCAAAGTTCACCAATCAACTGTTTAGTTTTGTGGGATGTTTCAATTGATGTGGGACGGACATGTAGGTTTGAAGGTATAATTGGGGTGTCTTTAGGGGTGTGGTTTAGCATGTTAGGTGGAGAGGCTGAGAGAGGGGGATGCATCGCAGTCCGTCGGTGAGAAGAGAGGCCTAGCTGATTCCTGTCCTATCCTGATCCTGTCCCTGAAATCTTTGTCCCCTGACTCTATTTCGGGGGATCCCACCACCACTTAGGCCCGAGGGGTGGTTTTCACTACAAATCCGCTGGGTTTGTATTATTCTAACTCGTTTTTCTTCATAATTTACTCGCGAATGTATTTTTGTCTCTGAAACTTTTGTCTCTTTATCTATCCACTCCTTCATGCAATATTGTCATTGCTTATTGATGAGTTCTGTTCATTTGATTTGCTGATGTTTCTCTCTCTCCTTATGTGAGTTCATTGTTTGCATTTATGACCGTATGCATTTGAGCATTTTATTACATGATTTTGAGATAAACTTTATTAACTTCAACGAGAGTCTGTGGTTATTTAGTTTATAAATGATTAGTTAGATAAAAGAGTATCATTACCATCAACTATTCAACTAATTGGTTCATCGACCAAGTAGAGGAAGAGTTGATTGATGAATTAGATAGGTATTGGGAAAAATTGTCATATATGAACAGATATGAAGAAGGAGAATTGAACTTGTATAAATATTGACAACCAGCGCATCAGGGATTTGTATGGGCCATTGTTCTGCTATATTATTGAGTATTGATCCCTGATTAAGCATTGGCCGCCGCTGGATCAACTGGTTTGCTGAACGTCTTCTTGCCAGATCCTTTGACCGCCAAGAGGGGGCGCTGTGCACAAATCAGAGATGACAAAGGACACAGGGAAGATCACAGAGTGCTGCACTGACTTGATTTTTTCAAACAGCAAATTGACTATCATAGGTGCAAGGGATAGTTAAGGCACACAATTTCAGAATTGCTCAGGCTATAATTCGATTGTTGACGAACTAAGCCTAAAGGTCACACATTAATTAAGAATCCCTAGTAAGAAGCCTTTGCTTAGCGTTTTGCCAGAATGATAGTCTACTTTCCATTTGGAGTCTCTGAGGGAGAGTGAAAGCAATAACTGTGGAACCATTGCAAGGACAAGGACAATTAGTGACACCTTACCAGGTAGGGAACACTTGTGTACTTGGGACTGGTTCTCCGACCATTCTAGGCCCGTTCAGACTCAGCCTTGCACCTCAAGGCTTCCGCCTCGCCCAAGCTGCAGCCACCTCTCTCCTCTCTTTTGCACTCACTCTCTTCTCATTCTCTTTCTCATGCTTGTTTTCTGCTTCTCTCCACGTTTTGATCTTCTCTCTTTAGGACCTCTCTCACTTTTTTGCCTCTTTTGTGCTTTCTGCTCTCTTTTACCACTTTTATACCCTTCTTGTTTTAGTGCCTCTCCTTTTTTGCATCTTTTATGCTTTCTGCTCTTTTTTTAGAAATTCCCTCCAATTTTGTGCCCTTTTCGTTTTTAGTTCCCGTCTCTCCAGTTGGCCTCTCTCCATTTCTCTGCAGGCTTTCGTTGTGCCTTTTCCCTCTTGTGTGCCTTTCTTTTGTGCATTTTCTTTCTTAAGCCTCTTTGTTCTTTTTTTTCTTCTTTCCTTGCCTGTACTTTCTGTGGTTCAGCCCCCCTCAATTCCTTCCCCTACCCACTCCCATGCTTTCCCCCCTCCGGCCTCCCCTGCTCCTTAACTGCTTCCCATGTCGTATTCCTGCTTAGAGTAGCCCGATAACAGTGCTTCTTCCCCCTCCCAGGACTTACTTAAAGGCTGCTGCAAAGATCGAGCCTGTCTGCACCCGTCTGTGCCTGAACGGCACCCAGTGCCACAAACCCTTGTCTGATCAGCTCTGCTGCTACACCACCTCACAACACACCATACCAGCACCTCAGCAACCACTCGCATGCATGCTTTTCAACACCCGCTCACTCACCAAGCATTTCATCAAAACCTGAGATCGCCACATCAACAATGTGCCGGACCTAAATGTGGCTCAACCCTGCGTCGGCTCTCAACATCGCCTTGGCCATCCAAGTGGGCTCCAAGATCACAATCCAGGACCGCCTTCACAAACCAGGACGAGGACTCGCAATCATGCACAAGGACAACATTAAATGCACCACATCCATGGACATGACACCCCCTTCATGGAACACATGCACTTCTGTCTACAAACAAACATCAGCTTCACCTTGAAAGGAAACCTCGCATATTGACCACCTGGCAGACACACCAATTTTAGCAACCTCATAATTGACTTCTTTGCTCCCTTTACCATCAACTCCAAGGACTTCATACTTCTCAGCGACCTCAATTTCCACCTCGAGGACTCCATGAACACCTGCTCCTCAGACCTCCTCAAAAGCCTGAACATCATCTGACTCACCCAGCCCATCATGAACCGTACTCTGGATTCAATGGTCGCCACCTGTAAAACGATCATGTACAGCGCCGCCTCTCTACTCACATCATGCACTTCCAAATCATCACGCCACAAGTACATGTACCCAAAAGCATCAACCTTCCCAGCTGGAGCTGGAACAAAGTATCAGAGGCTGACTGGCACAACATCCTCAATACAGACCGAGCAGACACCACCAACAACATAGACAAGGACATCACCAACTTCAATGAATGGTATCAAGAACTGTGCAGACTCACTAATGCCCATCAAAAACAACAGACAAAGAAGAACCAACAAACAAGCCAGCTGGTACACAGACAACCTCCAGGAATCCAAACACTACTGCAAACAGCTTGAAAGAAAATGGAGATCCAACCACGATGTCGACGCCATAGCCACTCACAAGGCTGCACTCTGGTGCTACCAACTCCTTAGAGACATCAAAAGAAGGGCACTAACCGAAAGTATGGAGGTGAGCTCCAACAACTGCAAGGAGATCTTCTCAAGCGTCAAAGAATTTACCACCCATGAGGCTGCGGCCAACACTATCACACTGTTGGAAAACGAGGCAATATCTGTGAGGCCTGCACAAATAACATGACTACATTTGTCCTTCACTGGGAACCAAACACCCAATTGTAGCGCCTGACTCTCAGAGGGTAGCGTTGCAGAGCAGTCTGAGGCTTACTCAAGGGAGGTGGTGTGGGCTAGTAATCGCCATTTGCAGGTGCGCAGAAATAACACTCAATAATTGATTGTCCAGTCTGTACTTTGCTTTATAAAAGAGTACATTTATTAAACACACACACTACTCAATACTATGCACCAATTTACAAATATACATAAGCTGTTGGAATTACTTTGTGACATTGCATAACATCTCCACCCCTCCCGCAGGGGGGTGGGGTCCAGTACCACCACTCCCATGTATGCACATCATCTTGCCCCCTAATGCAGTGTGTTGAACATAACCTGGAGCGAGGGCCCTGCGCAGTGGCACCATCCCAGTGGCGAACCCCCCATTATCTCAACGAGCATTAAAAATTGGTACACCTGCCCTGGTGACACATAACCCTGACTGAGCATCTTATATTGTCCTTACAGTATGCACCCTTACATCTTCAGAGCTAACAGTCTGGGTAGTTCTTCACTTAAGCGCAGCAGCAAGAATACATGTTTAAGCATCACTCTAGAATGACAGTACTCATCACATTTGTGGATCATTAGAATGCATTGCAATTACAGCCCCTAAAGGCATCACAAATGAAATCACAGGATTACGCATATACAGCCAGACACCATAGCAGGAATGTCTGGCAACATAACCCCACTTTACTTATGACATTACCTTACACAGGTATTTCACATTACACATGTGACCTTCAGTCCCTCTAAAAGCAATAACCACAGTAAATGCATTTCTGATGCAATTACACCTCTTCACCTCCAGGGGATGCCCTTCACTCCTTGAGGCACTTCTCAAAACACCCTCACCTGTAGAACAAAAGTTCCAGCCTAGAAGGTGTTAAATGCTGGCTGAGCCCTTGAGGGGTTATTCTTTCCAAGTCCCCATGTGACTTAGGGAGGGACTTCTCTTCGTGCTGGGGGGGAGACTGTGCTTCTCCAGCAGCTCCCCCAGCACCTTTGCACACCTATGGTGGTGACCCCGTCCTCCTGGGGCCACCACGAGTCGAGAAAATGCTGTTTTGACCTTGCAGGCCGGTCCTGGCCTGCAAGGCATTATGGGAAGGCTTGCATGCTAGAGCAGCGGCTCCCCCGCTGCTCCGGGGAGATCCGCGCAGCACTTTTTCATGGCGCTTCACCGCATTTCCACTCCTCATTGGCGGGCCCGGTCCCACCCGGACCCCCAGGTAAGGGAATACGGCTCGGGGAGCCCACACCCGGCCGCTTTCCAGGTTTTCGGGGGCCCGGTCCCACCCGGGCCCCGTGCAGCTTCTCCCATCCGGTTCGGGGGTCCCGGTCCCACCCGGGACCCCCACATGCCTCCTCGTTGGAGGGCAGCCTGGGGAGCCCACCCCCGGCTGCCCCCGCCGGCTCCCCGCACGGGCAGCACCCTAGCGTGCTGCCGCAGGAGCCAGCTCCACATTTCGGGTCTGCCCGCTCCGGCGGGCAGATCGGAAGACTCGCGCTGGCCTGCCCAGTCAACGAAGGAGTGCGGCGGCACTCCCCCGGCCTCCGCCTTCTCTCTGGGGCCCGGGGATGGGGTCCCGGGCCCCTGGCCCATCTTCACAGGGGCGCGACAGCGCCCCCCCGGCTTTGCTTCGGGGCCCGGGGATGGGGTCCCGGGCCCCTCCTCCTCCTCTTCATGGGGAGCGCGACGGCGCTCCCCATCGGTTCTTCTTCGGGGGGCCAGGGTGGGCTCCTGGCCCCCCAGGGGGGATATCTTCACGGGGAGCGCAACGGCGCTCCCCGGCTTGGCTTCGGGGCCCGGGGATGGGGTCCCGGGCCCCTACAGACCTCTTTGTGGGGGGCGCGATGGCGCTCCCCTGCCTCCATCTTCGGTGGGGGCCAGGGTGGGCTCCTGGCCCCCCTGCAGGGCACTTTCATGGGGAGCACGACAGCGCTCCCCGGCTTCCCTTCTTCTGGGGGCAGTCCCCGGGGACCTGACCCACCCCGGGGGCATCTCTGAGACCGGCGGCGGAGCCCCACGTGCTTCGTGGTCGGTCTTCTTAGGGTCAAAGGTCGCCTACCTTCTGGGGGCCATATCTCAGCCCCCAGGGGTCCAATCTTCTCCATTTTTGCGTCCTCTTGCTCTTTGTGGCGCCCCCCAGCCACTGGGAGCACTTTCCTTTGCCCTATGGGTCTCTGAGAGGGGGGATTCAGCAGGGAGCTGTCTTCACTGGCTCCCTGCGTGAGCCTTTCGCCTGCTCTCCTCCTGGGCCTCTCTTCTCCCTGCGCAGAGGCCCCTGCTTCTGCGCACTGGTCCTGGACTCTTCTCCTGGTGCTGTTCAGGATCCTGGGGGCAGTCAGGGGGTTCCTCCTTCCAACTGCCCATTGCGCCAGGCTCCAGCACCTTCTGCCTCAGCAGACCACACCCCAGAGAGAGCTTTTCTTCCTGTGCAGGTTCTTTTTAAAAGTTGAGTATGGGGCTGGCAGGAAGTCTCTGTTTGTCCTATCAAACAGCGACATCACTTCACTGCCCCTGCTCCCTCCTTCCTGCCCAGTCTCTGGGTTTGTTCAAAATGGCGTCATCCAGGGTCTCTTGCCACATGGTCTCTGAAAAGGCCCCTTCCCCCCTCGCTGCATTCCCTCCTTGGTGCAGCCTGGTGCCTGGCACCTAGTGATAGCTGCTGATGGATGAGCCTGTAGCTCGACCCATCTTCTCTTCCTTGGAGAGGAGGCCTTAGCTCGTGGAAGAAAGGTTATCAATACAGCCTACTGAGGTCAGCCCCCAGCCAGGCCCTGGTTATGGCAGACTCAGAGAAATATGACATTTCTGGATGACCCAAAAGCAGTACAAATATGACTTTGGACTCTGCAGAATACTTCTTCTCACACCCGTTACAGTGGACTTTAGTGCGTGTCTGGAATCTGTAGGCCTTAGGAAAGTGACACTAGCCCATGGGTTCCACTTCCCCATAGGGGAATAATGAAGTGAAAAACACAGTAAAACACACTGACTTTCCCTGGCATGTTTCTTCCCGGTGTATAAAGCCTATTCCATGTCACCACCCAATTCTGCATAAGTCCTGCCACACCATTCACTTTGTAGCTGCTCTTGGACTGCGCACGCCAGGAATCTCCCCTGCGCAGCCCCTACACGTGTGCACACGCATGTACACAGGTGTCTGCATCTAACCAGCCCGGTGCCCCTTACTCCAGCTGCTGCGCAGCGGCCTAGTCAAGCTAGGAGGACACCAGTTAAATCCACATGCAGTCTCTTTCATCATGAGTTCACTGTGGGTGAGTCCCAACTTATGAGGCTCTCCCACAGTAAAAGCTCAACAAATAGGTGCTCAAAAAGCGAAAAATCCGGGCAGCCCATAGTGTCAGAACCACCTTCTAACACACACCATCACAGGAACTCTTCAAAAAGATATCTTACTTCTTCCAGAGCAAAATAGAAAAAATCTACAGCAATTTAGAACAACAATCTGACCCCAAAGACCTCATTGCCAAACTGACCACCAGCAACCAAGACAATCTCCGGCCCATATGGAAACCACCTACAGAAGAACACTCCACAGCAATCATGAAAACAGTTCACTCAGAAGCCACCACATCATCCATAACCTGGGAGTACCATATGATCAGAAACATCCTCACCCACATCATCAAGCCTCCATTAAATCTGACACTTTCCCAGAAGACTGGAAACATGCTGTAGTCAGTGCTCTCATCAAAAATCTTCGACCGACCCAGCGAGCTGAGCAACTTCTGACCCTTCTCTAAGCTCCCATTCCCAGCCAAAGTGTTAGAGAAAGCCTTCAGCAAACAACTCACCAACCACTTTGAACTCCACGACCTACTTGACCACACCCAATCAGGTTTCCAGAATAACCACAGCACAGAAATAGCACCTATCACAGCCACTGTTGACATCAGCACAATACTGGACCGTGGAGAACAGCAGCCCTCATCCTACTCGGCCTCTCCGCCGCCTTCAATACAGTCTCCCACCACATCCTCATCAAAAGATTGCATGCCAAAGGCATTCAAGGACCAGCCCTCAACTGGATCTGCTCCTTCCTCACAGTAAGAACACATTAAGTCAGACTTCCACCTTGTACATCAGAACCCAAGAATCTGATCTGCAGAGTTCCCCAGGGTTCATCGCTCAGCTGTTCAACATCTACATGACACCGCTCGCCAGCATTGTCAGATCACATGGCATATCCATCATATCTTATGCCGACACACAACTCATCCTATCTCTGACTGACAAGTCCCCACCACCAGAGCCAGCTTCTCCAACTGCATGATCAGTGTAGTAGACTGGATGACAGCCCACTGCCTGAAACTCAACTCCGACAAGACTGAAGTGTTGATCTTCGGGAACAAGAACTTTCCCTGGGACTCCACCTTGTGACCATCAATCAATCAGGTATTTGTAAAGCGCAGCTTATCACCCCAGGGGGTATCCTGGTGCTGAGATTCTGACAGCCTCTAGTCAAAGAGCCAGGTCTTGAGTCCTTTCCTGAAGCTGGCGAGGATGGGCGTGGTTCGTAGGTGGAGAGGGACGTCCAGGACTTGGTGGCGATGTAGGAGAAGGAACGACCTCTGCAGCAGCCTCGATGGATGCATGGGATGTGTGTGAGGGTGAGGAAGGTTGAGAGGAGTTGTCTAGTGGAGTTATGGAAAGTCAGACGGTTATTGATGTAGTTGGGTCCAATGTTGTGGAGGGCTTTGCATGCGAGGGTCATAACCTTGAACTGGCATCTCTTCTGGACGGGGAGCCAGTGAGGATTTCTGAGGTGAGGGGTGATGCTGGTCCATTTGGGAAGGTTGAGGATGAGTCTGGCAGTGATGTTCTCGATGGTCTCGAGACGTTTGAGGAGCTGTGTGGTGGTTCAGGGGGAGAGTGCGTTTCCTTAGTCGAGTTGGCTGGAGATGAGGGCTTGGCTTACTGTTCTTCTGGTGTTGACAGGGATCCATCTGAAAATCTTTTGGAGCATGTGGAGGATGAGGAAGAAGGAGGAGGACACTGCATTGATTTGTCACTTCATGGTGAGTTGGCTGTCGATGATGATGCTGAGGTTGTGGGCGTGGGCTGTCAGGGTAGGAGTTGGCCTGAGTGCGGTGGGTGACCAGGTGTCGTCCCATGGTCAGGTGTTGTTTCTGAAGATGAGCACTTCTGTCTTGTCCATGTTCAATTTCAGGCAGTTGGACTTCATCCAGTCGGTGACGCTGGTGATGGCGTTCCTGAAATTGGATCTGGTGGTGACGTAGTCGTCAGTGAAGGAGAGGATAAGTTGGGTGTCGTCGGCATAGGAGATGATGTTGAGTCCATGGGTGCAGACGTTGTCGGCCAGCTGCATCATGTAGGTGTTGAAAAGGGTGGAGCTAAGGGAGGAGCCCTTGGGGACGCTGCAGATGATGTTCCTGGGTTTGGAGGTGAAAGGCGGTAGACGGATTCTCTGAGTGCGTCCTGTGAGGAAGAAGGTGATCCACTTGAGGGCGTTACCCTGGATGCCAATGTGGTGGAGTCTGGTGATGAGAGTGTGGTGGGAAAAGGTGTCAAAAGCCGCTAAGAGGTTGAAGAGGGGCAGGGCTGCCCTTTCCCCTCAGTCGAGGAGGGATCTGATGTCGTCCATTGTGGTGATCATGGCAGTCTCAGTGCTGTGGTTGGAGTGGAAGTCAGATTGGAAGGTGTCGAGCAAGTTGTTCTCTTCCAGGTGTTCGGAGAGCTGACAGTTGATGGATTTTTCCAGGACTTTGGCGGAGAATGGGAGCAAAGAGATGGGGTGGTAATTTTTGAGTTTGCTGGGATTGGCTGAGGTTTTCTTCAGGAGTGGTTTAACCTTGGCGTGTTTCCATGCATTGGGAAAGGAGGCTCTGGTGATGGAGGCATTGAGGATGAGAGTGAGGGCACTGCTGATTTCCTTCTATCCCAAGTTGAAGACGTGGTGGGGGCAGGTGTCGGTAGGTGCTCCAGAGTGGATCGAGTCCATGTTTGCTGAGGTGGCTTGTGTAGTTAGCGGTTTCCAGTCGGTAAGCAGGTGGCTGTGGGTTGCGTCGGTGGGTGTCAGGAGGTGGTCGAGGTCAGTGAGTTGAGGGTCGAAATTGGAGTAGATGTCCAATATTTTGTCATAGAAGTAGTCTGCCAGAGTGTCGCAAAGGGCTTGGGAGGGCTGGATCGTGTTCTTGGGGGTGGAAGGGCAGGAGAACTCATGATGATGAAAAGTTCCTTTGCGTTGTTGGTACTTGTCTCGATGCAGTTGATTAGGGCTTCCTTCTTTTCCTTCCTGAGGTGGTGGTGATATTTGCTGATGGCCGATTTGAAGGTGGTGAGGTCTGTAGGGCTTTGCTGGAGCACCATTGTCTCTCTAGTCACTGGCATTCTCTCTTTAGTGGTCGGAGTTTGGGTGTGAACCAGCTGCCGTGCTTGCTGGATCTGTTAGTGTTTGGTTGTTCTTATAGGGGCAACCGTGTCGGCGCAGTTGAATATCCATTCGGAGAAGTTACGAATGGCTTGTTCGAGGTTGTCGGATGGGTCTGGACCGACTGTGTTGAGGGCAGTGGTCCATTAGGTCTCAGTGATGATTTTTCCCCATCTGCGGTGTGGGGGCATGAGGGTATGGGGGGGTGGAGGTGGGTTCCAGTGCGCCTGTAATGGTGAAGTGGACGATGCTGTGGTCGGTCCGGGTTAACTCAGTGGTGTGGAAGAACTTGATTCTGACATTGGCCATGAAGACTGGGTACAAACTGTGTCCTGTGTTGTGCATTGGTCCAGTGACCAGTTGCGTGAGTCCAATGTTGCTTACGCTGTCCAAGAGGTTGGCGGTGTTGGTATTGTTGGGGTCGTCGGGTGGAAGTTGAGGTCTCCGAGGAAGATGTAGGGTTTGGAGTCGATGGCCAGGGTGGAGATGAAGTCAGAGATGGTGCTGCAGAATCCAGGATTGGGGCCTTGGAGACTACAGGCGAGGGTTCCTCTAATGATTGTTTTAGCATCTGTTCGGATTTGGAAGCTGAGGTGTTCTATGATGGCTGGGATGTCATCTTTGGAGGTGGTGCATTGGATGTTGTCCTTGTGGATGATGGCGATGCCCCCTTCATGCTTTTTGGGGTGGTCTATGTGTATCATCTTGTAGCCTAGAGGGGTTGCAGTCACAATGTCAGGAGCTGGCGCGGGGGTGAAACAGGTCTCTGTGATGAATGTCACCTTTGGGGTGAGGGTGGTTATGGTGTCCCAGATCTCAATTGCATGTTTGCTGAGGGATCTGACGTTGAGCAGCAGGTAGTAGAGCCATTCCTTGGTGTGGTGGGGTCAGGGGTGTGGGACCGGCAGCTCTTTCGGTGTTGCAGGTGAAGTGACAGTGGTGGCATGTGAAAGGACTGTGAAGTGACGCTGCAGCAGTTATCACGAATTACGAGGGCCAGGACCTGCAGCTCAGTGGTGGAGTACCGGCACATGGTGGGAGATCCGGGGTTTCTGGCACTAGGCACAGTCCAGGTGCAGAGGGGAGCAGACGGATTGCTTTTGACACACCTTTGGCGTGCCGGTGGTGCTCCAGCTGTGCACGACCACTGCGCAGCCTCCATTAAGTAGGTCCTGGGGGAGGGAGGGAGGCTGAGTGATGGGAGGCAGGCCGGCGGCAGAGCATTAAAAACAACAGGAAAACAGGAGCAGCATGGGGGGGCTCACTGATGCAAAAACAAAGGCTGACTGACTTAGGCAAAGGGATGTACTAATGGGCAACAAAATTAGCAAAACAAAGTTAGCAAAACACAATTAGTGAAACAAAAATGGTCCAGAAGCAGAACAGGAACAGCTAAGCGGTGAGCCACTTATAGAAAAAGTATAGAAAAACACATCAGAAAATGGGACAGAGCGGCGCACTTACAGTCGAGCAGGAAGCAGAGGCAGGCAAGTGGAGAAACACCTGCTGGAGGGGCTGGACGTGGGTTTTAGTAGATGGAGGTCCGCTACCTGGCATGGGTGGCCAGAGGCGTCCGGGGGAGCTGGCACAGGAGCTTCTCCTGCCATCAGAGTTTGGACCCACACCAACTAACCATGCAAGAAACCTGGGAATCATTCTAGAACAAGTTCAACATAACAGCTCAAATTAATGTAGTCAGTTTCTTCAGCTTTCAAATACTCTGCATGCTCTGCAAAATCTTCATGTGGCTACCACGTAACACCAGCCAAACTGTAACAAAAGCCCTCATCACTACCAGATTAGACTACAGCAAGGCACTGTACGCTGGGATCTTCAACTATCGCCTCCACCGACTCCAGACCACCCAGAACACCGCAGCAAGACTCATCCTTGATCTCCAATGACACACCCACATCCCACCACATCTCAGAGAACTCCACTGGCTCCCCATACATAAACACTGCTGTTAGAAATGGGGGTCTCTAGTTGGCAATGGTTTGCACCGTTGTCCAAGTAGGGACCCTTCTTCCTAGTCAGGGTAAGGGGGATACACTTCTAAAATAACCCTTGCCCACTCCCTTGGTAGCTTGGCACAAGCAGACAGGCTTATCTCAGAAGCAGTGTGTAAAGCATTTGTGAACACATACAGTAATGCAGTGAAAACACTACAAATGGACACCACACCAGTTTAGAAAAAATAAGTAATCTTTATCTAAATCAAAACAAGACAAAAAACAACAAAAATCCACAATACAGTACTAAAAATATGATTCTTAAAAGGTAGAAACAGTTCTGTTCCAAGAAAATGTGGGATGCAATGCTTTTACACAAAGTATCTTGGATGCGTCGAAAAATGCAAGCAAAAAAGGTCACAGGGAAGGTGATGCGTCGGTTCCTTACACTCATGGAAGGTGATGTGTTGGTTTCTTGCTCCGGGGAAGGTGATGCGTTGGTTCCTTACTGCTGCGCATGGGAGTTGATGCGTGGGTTCCTTACCGTAGAGGAGGTGATGTGTTGGTTTCTTACTGCATGGGGAGGTGATGTATTGGTTTCCTACCGCGTCCCCCAACAATGCAACAGACTTGACGCTTCAATGCGATGCGTGACAATCCGGTACGATGCAATGCGATGTGTGAAGACCTGGGATGCGCTAGGATGATTTCAGCCACGTCTCCTCGATGCGTCGGTTCTTTGACAACACGGCCTGCATCAGAATCGATGCGGTGATCTTGGACGTCGGAGATCGGTGCATGGGATTCGTCGCATGACAGACACTTCAGCCGCGAGCAGGTGCTGCGTCAATTCTTTGGTGGCGGCGATGCGTCAGAAAATTCTTCTTGCACCTCTGCAATGCGTCGGAAACAGGTGATGCGTCAATTTTCACAGTTCTTGCAGTTTCCAGTCCCAAAACAACCTCCAGAGGTCCAGAACACTGGCAGGCACCTCTCAGCAGGTCAGAACTCCCAGCAAAGGAGTTCATGAGGGGCCTGGGGGTGAAGTCTTTGTGTCCCTGAGACTTCAGAACAGGAGACAAGCTTTATTACAAGTCCTTGGAGATCTTCCTCAAGCAGGGGACACAGCTCACAGCAAAGTCCTTCTCCTTCCCTTGTCAGAAAGTAGGCACTGCAGGCCAACTCCAGACAGCAAACAGCACAGGGGCAGTATTCCTACTCAGTTTCTCCAGCTCTTCTCCTTGGCAAAGGTTCCTCTTGATTCCCTGAAGTGATCTAAAAGTCTGGGCACCTCTTTTTATAATACAAAATCCTTTGTTCTCTGTGGCAGAGAAGATCTTTGCCCAGCCAAAACCAGTTCTGTTATCTCTGGTGCAGTTTCCTGGCAGTAGGCGGAGACAGCATTGTCTAAGGCAGACCAAGCCCATTCAGGTGTGAAAGAAATCTCCTCCCCCTATTCTGAATGCAAGCAAATTTAGGGTGGTGGGCTTAAATGAATCCTACTATGTTTTTTTATCTAGAACCCCTTGCATACCTTAAACTTTGACTAAAATCACTCATTTTCCTAGGGCTTCTGTGAGAGAACATTCTGGAATATGTGAAGAACCACAAATTTCTTACCAGACAGTGTTCCCACACTTTTCCCAATAAAAACGGTACCCAACTTGTGTGGCTAGGCAATTTATCTACGAAACCAATTAATGTAAAGCATGATGCCAATTCTAAGGAGCGTGGAGAGAGACACTAAGAACAAATAAGCAGCTCTCAAATTACTAAAACAGTGTGTGAATTTAATATTATTTAATAGAACACAGGATGCTCACAACAACCCCCACAGCAATACTGCTGTCATATACATTCCCAATTATATTGTTCAAAACACTTCATCTTGGATACAGCTGAAATAGGAGAGCTCATTAAACAATCGAGTGCCTACGGTCGGCCACAACTGTGGCCTTTGACCTCTACAAGCCCACTCAAGAAGCACGATTGTTTATTAGCACATGCACTTTTCACTTTGAAGTAGTTGTGGATTTCCACGCTTCTTCATTGTTTTCCAAGAGAATGAAAACTATTTGTCATTTAGATTGCTTTTTCAAGCAATAAGTGGTTACCCGTGGAGACTTTGTAGTCTGTGGTAAATTGGAGAAAGATGACAGTTGTGTTTCCAGGGTGTTCGCGGCTGTTTGAGGATTCATCTAAGTGCCCTTTCATCCAACGCGCATGCTCGTTGGAGCCATCAGCTAGCCTTGGGGAATTAGTGCCATGGTTCTGTGGATGTTGTCTTTTTTTAGACTGAACTAATCTAAGAGAACTTGACTGAAAGATTTAGGCCACTGTGTGTGAGAGTATTTTGGTGCATTATTACAAGAAGTATGTTTCCTAAAATGGGATGGCCTAAAATGAGTAACACATTCAAGAAAACTCAGTGATGGCGACGTATGAGACGCTTATAAAATGTACTGCCGGGCGCAGCTAAAATACAATAACCGCGGTCGAAAATGATGAGAAACCTTTTTTCACTTCATAGCCTATTTTTTTATTAGCCTTAAACAGTTACACCGGAGCACAATGTGCAGCGCTGATAGTATTTATTTTAGAATTGTTTCTCTTCGACTTTGTGTAATCACATTTTCCGACAATACCTTTCATTTCATATCTATGGATACTTTCATTGACATTTTAAGCAAACATTATTGCTGCACCAGAAGTGCTGTGATTGGTGCATTGTCCATAGTCTGCTGACCAGCAGTATACTATATAAAACTTTATAAATAAATATATAAATAAATAAATAAATAGTACCTTTCTGAGAAGTCAATTCTGACAGACGATGTTAGTTAACAGAGTCAAGTATTCACCCTCAACAGGTAAATAAAGACATCCACTGCTTCTGTTAGCTTTATGTTCATATCATTAACACAGAATACAAGTAAATAACAGTAATTAGTGTCAGCATTTTAAAATTTCTGACTCACAGAGCCAATCTCAGCTTTTCATCCAGGGTGCAAGAAGAATACAGCATTATAGAGTGCTGGATTGTGGGGTAATTTTTAAAAGATATCTTTTTCTTGGCATTTTCATATCATTGCAATTAAGGAAGTTATACATCTTCCAAGGGTTAGCATCTGACAAAAACAGAAGCAATGACTCGCGGACTACACCTATGCCTGGTGACAACTGCAACAAGGCAAAGTAGAACAGTACACATCTGGAGCATCTCACAGGTTCGCATAGGAACCCCCTCTATACTGGGCCATACCGTGAAAGCCTATCCCCCACATCTTAGCTCGCTTACGCCTGCAATTCTGGGCCTCATAAACAGACTTTTCCGAAGCCATACACCTAGTTATGCCAATAAACCAATCAATCAATCAATCAATCATGTCACTTATAAAGCGCACTACATACCCGCGAGGGTCTCAAGGCGCTGGGGGAAGATGGGGGTGGTGCTGCTACTGATCGAAGAGCCAGGTCTTGAGGAGTCTTCTGAAGGCCAGTAGGTCTTGGGTCTGCCGAAGGTTGGTGGGGAGGGTGTTCCAGGTCTTGGCGGCGAGGTGGGAGAAGGATCTGCCGCCGGAGGTCGTTTTCCGGATGCGGGGGACTGTGGCGAGGGCGAGGCTGGTGGAGCGGAGCTGGCGGGTGGGGGTGTAGAAGCTGAGTCGTCTGTTGAGGTAGGCTGGTCCGGAGTTGTGGAGTGCTTTGTGTGCGTGGGTGAGGAGCTTGAAGGTTATCCTCTTGTTGACAGGGAGCCAGTGCAGGTCTCTCAGGTGGGGTGTGATGTGGCTGCGTCGGGGGATGTCGAGGATAAGACGTGCAGAGGCGTTCTGGATGCGTTGCAGCCGTCTCAGGAGCTTAGCCGTCGTTCCTGCGTAGAGGGCGTTTCCGTAGTCCAGCCTGCTGGTGACGAGGGCCTGGGTGACTGTTTTTCTTGTTTCGGTGGGGATCCACTTGAAGATCCTGCGGAGCATTCGGAGGGTGTTGAAGCAGGATGAGGAAACGGCGTTGACCTGCTTAGTCATGGAGAGGGTGGGGTCGAGGATGACCCCTAGGTTGCGTGCGTGGTCGGTGGGTGTCGGGGCTGTTCCCAGTGATGTTGGCCACCAGGAGTCGTCCCATGCTGAAGGGTTGGAACCAAGGATGAGGACCTCCGTCTTGTCCGAGTTCAGCTTCAGGCGGCTGGTACTCATCCATTCGGCGACGGCCTTCATTCCTTCATGGAGGTGGGCTTTGGCGGTGTGAGGGTCTTTGGTGAGGGAGAGGATCAGCTGGGTGTCGTCGGCGTAGGAGATGATGTTGAGGTTGTGCTGTCGGGCGACGTGGGCGAGGGGTGCCATGTAGATGTTGAACAGCGTTGGGCTGAGGGAGGAGCCTTGGGGTACGCCGCAGATGATCTTGGTGGCTTTGGATCGGAAGGGGCGAGGCGGACGCTTTGTGTTCTGCCGGAGAGGAAGGATGTGGTCCAGTCCAGGGCCTTCTCTTGGATCCCGGCGTCGTGAAGGCGTGTTCGTAGTGTGTGGTGGCAGACCATGTCGAAGGCGGCTGATAGGTCCAGGAGGATGAGGGCTGCTGTTTCTCCGTTGTCTAGCAGGGTCCTGATGTCATCGGTGGCGGCGATGAGGGCGGTTTCGGTGCTGTGGTTGCTGCGGAAGCCGGACTGGGAAGGGTCCAGGATGTTGTTCTCCTCGAGGTAGCGGGTCAGTTGTTTGTTGACGATTTTCTCGGTGACCTTCGCGGGGAACGGGAGCAGAGAGATGGGTCGGAAGTTCTTGAGGTCCTTGGGGTCTGCCTTGGGTTTCTTGAGTAAGGCGGTGATCTCGGCGTGCTTCCAGCTTTCCGGGAAGGTTGCTGTCTCGAAGGAGATGTTGATTATTTTCCGGAGATGGGGCGCGATGGCTGTACTGGCTTTGTTGAAGACGTGGTGAGGGCACGGGTCTAGCGGTGAGCCGGAGTGGATGGTGTTCATGATCTCGCTGGTGTCCTCGTCGTTGATGTTGGTCCAGGAGAGCAGGCGGTTGGTGGTTGTGGGGGCAGTGGTCTCGGTGGTTGCCGGGCGGTCGTGGTGTTGAAGCTGTCGTGGATGTCGGCGATTTTGCGGTGGAAGAAGGTGGCCAGTGAGTCGCACAGGTCTCGCGACGGCTGGATGTCGTTGGTGTTGGAACTGGGGTTGGAGAGTTCCTTCACGATGTTGAAGAGCTCTTTGCTGTTGTGTGCGTTGTTGTCTAGGCGGTCTTTGAGTGAGGCCCTTTTGGCGGATCTGATGAGGTGATGGTGACTGCGGGTGGCGCTCTTGTGGGCGGCGTAGCTGTCCGCTGTCCGTTCGTGGAGCCAGATCTTCTCCAGTTTTCGGCATGTTCGTTTGGAGGCCTGGAGGTCTTCGGTGAACCAGGTGGCTTTCTTGCTGGTGTGGCTGTTGGGCGGATTCTTGAGCGGGGCGAGGGTGTTGGCGCAGTCGTCGATCCACTGTCTGAGGTTGCGGGCGGCGGTGTCGGGGTCGGAGGGTTCGGCGGGTGGGCTCAGGGCGAGGGTTGTGGTTAGCTGGTCTTCCGTGACTCTGCTCCAGCAGCGGCGAGGCATTTGTTCGGTGCGGTGGTGCGTGGTGGGCTTCCTGTAGGTGAAGTGGATGCAGTGGTGGTCAGTCCAGTGGGGTTCGGAGGTGTGGTTGAAGGAGACGTGTGGGCTTGCGGAAAAGATGGAGTCTAGCGTGTGGCCGGCGGCGTGGGTGGGTGTAGTCACGAGCTGTCTGAGTCCGAGGGTGGCGAGGTTGTCGATCAGGGTGGTGGAGTTGGTGTCCTTGTTGTTCTCGAGGTGGAAGTTCAGGTCCCCGAGGAGGATGTAGTCTGTGGAGGCGATGGCGTGTGTGCTGACGAAGTCAGCGATAGAATCGCTGAACTGTGGTCGGGGTCCGGGGGTCTGTAGATGAGGGTTCCTCTGAGGGTGGTGTTGGGATCGGTGTGGATCTGGAAGTGCATGTGCTCGGCGGTGCTGAGGGTGTCGTCGGTGTTGGTTGAGACTCTGAGGGTGTTCCTGTGGACGATGGCGATGCCTCCTCTGACTCCGTTGGTGCGGTCCCGGCGGGTGATCTTGTAGCCCTCCCGGGATGGCAATGGCGATGTCGGGGGCTGAAGCGGGATTCAGCCAGGTCTCCGTCAGGAATGCGACGTCTGGGGAGGTTGAGTCGAGAAGGTCCCAGAGTTCGATGGCGTGTTTGCGGGCGGAGCGGGTGTTGAGGAGGATGCATCTGAGGTAGTTGGGTTCTTTCCTGGGCGGTGGTTTGGCGGGGCGGGTGCTGGCGAAGCTGCAGTTCCGGCAGGTGAAGGGCCCTTGGGTGCGCTTCGGGGTGGCCAGGTAGCAGGCGTGATCTTTTCCGGGGTTGAGTGCGTGGAGGGTGCTGGCGTCGTATCGGCGTCTGTTGATGTGGCGGGCGCGGGGATGCCCGGACCAGGGGTCTGGCGCTGGGCGCGGTCACGGCGCGGACGGGCGCAGACGGGCTTGCCTTAGGAGCGCCTTCGGCGCGCCAGCGGCGCGCCCGCTGCGCACGTCCGCTGCGCGGCCGCCCAGCGGCCGCCATAAATGGGGAGGTGGGAGGGAGGAGCAGGGAATGGGGCAGCGAATGGGCAGTGAGGGGCGGGGCCGCAGGGCGCAGCGGCGGGAAACAGGCACAGAAGGGAAAACGAGCACAATCAGGGCATCAAGGGGGCACAGAAAGGAAAAAAAACGAGCACAATCAGGGCAGCAAGGGGGCACAGAAAGGAAAAAACTAGCACAATGAGGGGCAGCAAGGGGGCACAGTAGGAAAAAAAACGAGCACAATCAGGGCAGCAAGGGGGCACAGAAAGGAAAAAAAAAAACGAGCACAATCAGGGCAGCAAGGGGGCACAGAAAGGAAAAAACGAGCACAATCAGGGCAGCAAAGGGGCACAGAAAGGAAAAAACGAGCACAATCAGGGCAGCAAGGGGGCACAGAAAGGAAAAAACGAGCACAATCAGGGCAGCAAGGGGGCACAGAAAGGAAAAAACGAGCACAATCAGGGCAGCAAGGGGGCACAGAAAGGGAAAAAGCGAGCACAATCAGGGCAGCAAGGGGGCACAGAAAGGAAAAAACGAGCACAATCAGGGCAGCAAGGGGGCACAGAACGGAAAAAAACGAGCACAATCAGGGCAGCAAGGGGGCACAGAAAGGAAAAAACGAGCACAATCAGGGCAGCAAGGGGGCACAGAAAGGAAAAAAACGAGCACAATCAGGGCAGCAAGGGGGCACAGAAAGGAAAAATGAGCACAATCAGGGCAGCAAGGGGGCACAGAAAGGAAAAACGAGCACAATCAGGGCATCAAGGGGGCACAGAAAGGAAAAAAAACGAGCACAATCAGGGGCAGCAAGGGGGCACAGAAAGGAAAAAACTAGCACAATGAGGGGCAGCAAGGGGGCACAGAAAGGAAAAAAACGAGCACAATCAGGGCAGCAAGGGGGCACAGAAAGGAAAAAAACGAGCACAATCAGGGCAGCAAGGGGGCACAGAAAGGAAAAAACGAGCACAATCAGGGCAGCAAGGGGGCACAGAAAGGAAAAAAAAAAACGACCACAATCAGGGCAGCAAAGGGGCACAGAAAGGAAAAAACGAGCACAATCAGGGCAGCAAAGGGGCACAGAAAGGAAAAAACGAGCACAATCAGGGCAGCAAGGGGGCACAGAAAGGAAAAAAACGAGCACAATCAGGGCAGCAAGGGGGCACAGAAAGGAAAAAAAAAACGAGCACAATCAGGGCAGCAAGGGGGCACAGAAAGGAAAAAACGAGCACAATCAGGGCAGCAAGGGGGCACAGAAAGGAAAAAACGAGCACAATCAGGGCAGCAAGGAGGCACAGAAAGGAAAAAAAACTAGCACAATCAGGGCAGCAAGGGGGCACAGAAAGGAAAAAACGAGCACAATCAGGGCAGCAAGGGGGCACAGAAAGGAAAAAACGAGCACAATCAGGGCAGCAAGGGGGCACAGAAAGGAAAAAAACGAGCACAATCAGGGCAGCAAGGGGGCACAGAAAGGAAAAACGAGCACAATCAGGGCAGCAAGGGGGCACAGAAAGGAAAAACGAGCACAATCAGGGCAGCAAGGGGGCACAGAAAGGAAAAAAACGAGCACAATCAGGGCAGCAAGGGGGCACAGAAAGGAAAAAACGAGCACAATCAGGGCAGCAAGGGGGCACAGAAAGGAAAAAAACGAGCACAATCAGGGCAGCAAGGGGGCACAGAAAGGAAAAAACGAGCACAATCAGGGCAGCAAGGGGGCACAGAAGGAAAAAAAAACGAGCACAATCAGGGGCAGCAGCAGGGCACACAGACGGAGCTGTGTGGTGGGGGAGCGACCTACCAGTCAAGGTCAGGGGTCGCTCAATCACTCAAAGGAGATGGAGAAGGCATTCTTCAGCAGAGTGAGTTGTCTCTTGGGGCCAGAATGAAACCCAAATTGAGAAGAGATTTTGCATACTGATTTGTGCTTATGTCCACAAAGATATGGAGTATAGATAACTCAGGAAGAGGTCTACCACCGCTGACAGAGCCTTATGTATCAGAAGGAGAACAAGCATTTGCAATGCAATCGGTCTCGCCTTTGGGACCTTACATGTATTTAGCTATGCAGCACATTAGCCTGGGTGCTGAACCATCTACTGTTCTTTAACATGGAGGGAAAGTAAGCACCAAACTGCGTGACACGCCAGGAATGGGAACACATGGAGAGAAATATTGCCTTTCAGCAGGAAATGGCATAGTCCAAAGCTCTGTTTTTAATATAAAATCAGGGCCTTTGGTGGTCATATCACTGAAAATACAAGATTTGAAAAAAGTATTATTGTCTACGGGTGCTCGTGGAAGACAATTTCTATGGACTGGAATCTAGAGAATGCTAAAGTGATTCTGGTATTTTACTAACCTCTGCTGGTCGTTTTCTATCAAGAAAGTTAAATAGATGCAGTTGCCAGAAAAATAAAAAAAGAAAGTCCCTCAGCAGAAAGCAATTCTAGTATTTTGCTGCCCTCTACTGGTCGTTTTCTATCAAGACAGTTAAATAGAGGCAGTTAAACAAGCAGAAAGCAATTCTGGTATTTTACTGACCTCTACTGGTCGTTTTCTATCAAGACAGTTCAATAGAGGCAGTTGAACAGAAATAAACTCCCTAAGTGGAAGCAGACAAGTCCTAGGGCTAACCTCCAGAGCCCACAAAGTACATACACATATAAGTATATACTAAAGTATATACAAGAGGTCTCGAATGCTCGACCTAAAAATGACAGCGACTCCAGATTGTATGGAAGAAGTCCCCCTCTTCCAAATGGCACCTGCTGCAACAAGGGGAGGACTCCCTTTGAATTTGCCCTGGCCTTTTCCTGGTGCAATTTTGGGGGCCCTGGACAAGAAATATATTTGGGGCCCTTTTGAGAGCAACTTTTAATTTTATTACCCATATTCTACTAATTCAAGCCCCATGATGACAAATAATATTGACTTATATGTTAAAGAATGAGATATAGAAACAGACAGAAGTGAGACAGAGATAAATTCACTTTTTTATGGGCCCCTTGTAATGTGGGGGCCTGCGCAATTGCCCTCTTTCTCTTTGCACATGCCTTAAAGCATCTCTTTGTGCAACAAAACACTTGGTGATTCTTGAACTTCATCACCTGGTAAAAGGATGAGATAGCTACCTCTTCAGGTGACACTAGTCAATAGGTTCCATTACCTGGGGATCATGGTTGCACACTCAAAAATAGCCCAAATGCAATACAACATGGGCAGAGTCTTGGACTCTCTGAAGGAATCTGTACCTTTTTGGAATACTCTGCAACTCACTCATGGGTAGGATTGCAGTCTCGAAAAGTATGCTATTCCCCCTCTACCTCTACACTATATGTCACTCATTCTGCCCCCTCCCTGCTTGTGTATTTAAAAAGCTGGGCATCTATCGTCCTTGTAATGGGTGGGCGGGCGTAGAAGGGTGGCTAGGAGAACACTGATTAGGACATATGAGGATGGCATGTTGGAGGCCCAGTGATTAGAATTCTATTACTTTGCTGTAATGCTGCAACATGTGGCGCAATGGTTCGGGGAGGGTGACAGTTGGTAGAAGCATTTATTGGTGGGGCGCATGAATGCAGAGGACCTACCGTTATTGTTAATGGAGGGTGCCGGGGTCTCCAGGGACCACCCTTATGTGGTCCTGCAGTTGGCTAGGATATGGCACCGGATGATGGACGTGGTACTCCTCAGGTACCCTTTCCATAGAGAGTTACCGATGTGGATACTTGCCCCTTTCCCCCGTATGGAGGATAACATGATGTACCAGGCATGGAGGGATGGAGGTTGTGATGCCTGGGGTGACTTGTACCCAAACCAGCTTTTTATATCCTTTTAGGATGCCCAGCAGGAGTTTGGTGTAGGACCTGGCCACTTCTTGACTATGCAGGCCTGGCCAAGTGTGCTCGGCAGACTTGCAGGGCCTTCCCGGCGGCCCCACCTGTAACTGGCATGCTGGGGTGATGCTGAGAGGAAACACACTTTCTTTGCCTTCGCAAAGTCCAAGAAGTTAGGATCGTTTGTGCTTTACTGAAGTGGAGCTTCAACTGAGGCACCTGCTATGTTTATATTTGTAAGTGCTGTTGAGGATTAATTTCTGTGAAATCAGCACCAGGGCCAGAATTGAACCTCATTTTTTCCAACAAGAGTCCACATTTTTCAAAAAACGCTACCCAACTGGAGTACTTTCATTTGGGTAATTAGTAAATGCTACCTCGTTGGGTAAATGTCTTGTGCATATTCTACAATACAGCTGCGTACAGGACCATGAGGTGTGCATGTCATTATGGCAATGTTATTGTTCCTTGAGTGTCTTCATCACAAATCTGTGATAACGTGAATCCTGTTCAAGAGAAGATGATGAGACTACAAAGAGGTGAATCTATACCAAACAGGGATACTTCCCCTTAACTAAATGAAGTAAGTGCTTCTTTGTTTGGTGGATATGTCCTTGTATTCCTCTGCATGAATCCTGAATCACCAAAATCGGTGGGAAACACGCCCAAGAGTTAAGCTGTCCATCAACGTGGGAAAAGGCAGGAAGACCTTTACATACCACTAAGGAAAATTGGGCGTGGCAAAACGGGAGAAGCTTGCAGATGATTTTGTGCATGTGCAAACTCAGGGTAATTAAAAGTGAGACCCATGGTCTCTGTTTTTATCTTTTTCCAAGAGGAGGGGTGCTGCATGCCCCCCAGATCAATCTTGGCCCTGGGGACCCCATTCCCCAGGACCAGCCATGTCTACCTGGGTGCCCTGGCCCCACCCAGGGTACCCAGTGTGCTTTGATGGGGATCGCGGGGAGCCTGAATGTCCCCGTGGACCCTGATGGTTCCCTGCCTCCAGCGGGAGCCGGCATTGCTCTGCACACAGGGACATGCTAAATATGCAGCTCCCTGCATGCAAGAGCAATCTTTCATCTGTTTCCCTGCCCGCATGGCAGCGGGCAGGGAAACAGATGAAAACTCTGCTCCCAGCACGTGGGTGCAGTTTTACAGCTCCCTCTTGCTGCAAGCTGAGCTAGTATTTGCTCTTGCTTGGCTTATCTTTTAATAACTCGGAAACTACTGAACAGATTTACACCAATTTAGAATAAAGGTCGCTAACTGGACCAAGTGCTACCTTTCTGTCAAATTTGGTGGTGACCACCAGTAGATTATATATATATATATATATTATCTACTGGCGGTCGCCAGTAGATAGTTATAGTTACAACCTATTATCCATAGGAAATCCGCGACATTCTATTTGAAATAACGTTGGCGCCGGTTGACGAATCTTCGTGAAAGTTTCCAACTTGTTGGGGCGCTCCGCTCCGCTCCTACCCTGAAAGTCTCGGGGTGATACGTGAAGCGGGGGCCAAGAAAAAGGGGGTCCCAAAACGCGTTTTCCCCATTCATTTTTCCATAGGAACCTTTAGTCGCAGCTACAGCCCGAACTGCTGAACGGAATTACCCCAAATTTGGCAAAGAGGTAGTCCTTGGTTCAGACTGGTGCCTTTTGCTTAAATGGTGTAAATCCGTTCAGTAGTTCCTGAGAAAATCAAAAGTAAAAGTACATATATATCTATGGGCGCGTCGGATACGCGTACCCTCAGCGCACCCTGCGCGCACCGTCCCGATCACGAGCTGCATGCTAATTGGCTGTTAGCTGGCTGTCAACATTCCGATTCAGGACGTGTTGGCAGCCATTTTGTCTCTCGGTAGAACCGAGGGACAGAAACAAGTGCGGAAAGCGCAAAAAGGGGGCAGGGTAGAAACACCCTAACCCCCTAGGTGTGCTCAGGGGGTCCCACAAGGACCCCCTGGGCAAAAAAAACAATTTTTTTTAAAATCGGCAGGATGCGCTCAGGGTGCGCGTATCCTGCCGAAAAAAAAAAAATAGAAGCGCGGTCTCCCGCGCTCGATGTTAATGGCCCCCGGGTGGGCCAAGTCCCGGGGGCATGGGGGGGTATTTATAATATGAGGGGGCCTCTAAGGCCCCCCAAGCCCCGGGGTCCGCTACCCCACGGGGCTTTAAAAATAAATGGTGCGGGAGGGCTCTCGGCCCTCCCGCAGCCCCGGGGACCGCCACCTCCCCGGGGCACTACAAAATTAAAAATGGGGGTCCGTTTTGGACCCCTGAAGCCCCGGGGACCACCACCTCCCCGGGGCTGTAAAATTGTTGGGAGGGGGCCGCGCGGCCCTCCTCCTGGAGCCCTTGATGGCCCTGGGGATCACCACCCCCCAGGGCCGGCTCCTGCAGTGTCCCGGGGTGCCTACCCCCGGGACACTGTAGTTTGCTATGACAGGACGGGAGCCTCGCGGCTCCCGTCCTGTCATAGCAAACTTGGTTTGCATTTTGAAAGAGAGAGCAGGAAACCTGCTCTCTCTTTCAAAATGCAAACCCAATTGCTTTCCACATGGGGAGCAACATGTTAGCTGCTCCCCATGTGGAAAAGCAATGCCTGCTCCCGTAGGACGCGGGGAGCCGGCTGGGACTGTGGGGGTATTGGGGACCCCCCACGGTTCCCAACGTTGTATATAGGCCCCGGGGGATGGGGTCCCCGGGGAGAATACAAATTAGTACAAGGTGCTAATTTTTTTTTACGGTAAAATTAGGAAACGCGCATCCAGCGCGGCCCCTGGTGTGCACGTGTTGGATACGCGACCTGTTACACGTTTGGTACACGAATGAAACGCGTTGGGTGCGCGACCCCTTACGCGTTTGGTGCACGTTTCCAACGCGTTGGGTACGCGAATCCAAGAAAAAAAATAGGAAGAAAAATTTCAGATATAAATGAAGTTTAGGTGTTTAGGTCTTGGGTGGCTCTAAAAAGAGCTGTTTTGTTTTTGGGGATATTTTGGTACCTACAAGTAAGTACCGATGCAGAGTCTAAAGTTGATGAGGAAGACTCTGTTACCCTCATCTGTAAAATGTACACCATCTCTCCTATAGATGCCGTCCATATTAAAACGCAGATTGTTGTTGTAAATGGAGCCCATTCTATAATCTCTGAGATAAGCAGAAACAGCTTTATTGACGTGTTTCCTAGCTTTCTCAATCTGTGGACAAAATTTATTGGACCAGTTCCATTTCTGTCTTTGACATATATTAGAATATACAAAGTCAGTTTGGGGGAAAAGTGATATCAATTCTCCAAAGGTGTCCTTCATAAGCATTTCCAGACCTACCCCAGTCAAAGTGCCTAGGTCATTGCCACCACAGTGCACAATTATGAGGTCAGGGTGTTGGAGATGCAAAAGGATTTAACCAATGGCATCAATTGGTGCCACTTTAATCCTCTCTGTCCAATCCATTTAATGTCTACATTTGGCAAAGCTAGGTCTTTGTCAATGCCGCTGTTTTCTGCATACCTTTGGCTCCAGAAAATATAGCTGTGTCCCACAATCCACACTCTAAGCATCTTGAAAGGAGGTCTGGATGCACTCAGAAGGTGTCTGTATGTGAAATGGCAGTTTGACTACTAAAGTTTTTCTGAAATGGTGGATAAGATGCAGTTTAAAAAAAACTGAAAAAAAATGATTGGCTGTTTGAGAATATTATAGACTAAAAAGTAGGGTGCATGTTTCTGAGTTTCAAGAGCACGTTTCTTATTGGTTAATGAAAAGCGTTTGAAAGGAAGAAAAGACAGGATAAGCTGATATTTTGAAAAGTCAAGCGCACTTGTTGTTTGGATTAGCAACATTGTGTGCTGAACTTGTGACCTGTGAGTTCAGTTCAGTGTTCCATGAACTGTTACTATGGTAACAGGCTGTAAGCAGATTGGGGGTAGGGTTGAAAGTTATATCAATTGGATAGGCTTGAAATGTGTAACCAATAGAAATGTGTGTTAGCTTTTGAATTAATGTGGGAAGTAATGTAATTTGATATTTACATGTATATGTGTGCAGAAAGAGAGGGAAAGTTTGCCATTTTTTGGTTTTGGTAAGAGCAGTGCAGTACAGACATTTGGTTTAAGAACATCTGGTGTGTGACTGACATACTTCTTAATCAACAAATTAAATTGAAAGGTGAGTTATTAATTTGTGAGGTGTTGTATGTTGTGTCTTTGTTTTTAATAAGACTAATGTTTTTCTCCTGCTAAAGTCCAGGGAGTAGTGTTGCTTGTGTAGAATCACACTGTGAGTCTGTGTGCATTTGGGCAACCACTGTGAGAGAAGCATTTGGGTACTTCATGTCTTTGCAGACAGATAACCGCTTTAAAACCTGTCATGTTGTCAAATTTTCGTAGTATTAGAAGCCAGTTATTGCTTGTGCATTCGCAGAATGAGGCAGTCATTCACAGTAGACTGCAGTAGTGAATTTTGTAAAAAGTGTGCAGTCACCTTACCCCTTCCAGACTAGTGAATGTGTTTTGGAAAGGTCCAAGGAACTGTGTTGCTTGTCTAGAATCACACTGTGAGTCTATCTGCATTTGGGCAACTATTGTGAGAGAAGCATTTGGGTACTTTATATCTTTGCAGACAGATAACCGCTTTAAAACCTGTCATGTTGTCAAATTTTCGTAGTATTAGAAGCCAGTTATTGCTTGTGCATTCGCAGAATGAGGCAGTCATTCACAGTAGACTGCAGTAGTGAAGTTTGTAAAATGTGCGCAGTCACCTTACCCTTTCCAGACTAGTGAATGTGTTTTGGAAATGTCCAAGGAACTGTGTTGCTTGTCTAGAATCACACTGTGAGTCTGTATGCAATTGGGCAACCACTGTGAGAGAAGCATTTGGGTACTTTATGTCTTTGCAGACAAATAACTGCTTTAAAACCTGTCATGTTGTCAAGTTTTAGTAGTATTAGAAGCCAGTCATTTCTTGTGCATTCGCAGAATGAGACAGTCATTCACAGTAGAATGCAGTAGTGAATTTTGTAAAATGTGAGCAGTCACCTTACCCCTTCCAGACTAGTGAATGTGTTTTGGAAAGGTCCAAGGAACTGTGTTTCTTGTCTAGAATCACACTGTGAGTCTATCTGCATTTGGGCAACCATTGTGAGAGAAGCATTTGGGTACTTTATGTCTTTGCAGACAGATAACCGCTTTAAAACCTGTCATGTTGTCAAATTTTCGTAGTATTAGAAGCCAGTTATTGCTTGTGCATTCGCAGAATGAGGCAGTCATTCACAGTAGACTGCAGTAGTGAATTTTGTAAAAAGTGTGCAGTCACCTTACCCCTTCCAGACTAGTAAATGTGTTTTGGAAAGGTCCAAGGAACTGTGTTGCTTGTCTAGAATCACACTGTGAATGTGTGTACATTTGGGCAACCACTGTGAGAGAAGCATTTGGGTAGTTCATATCTTTGCAGACAGATAACCGCTTTAAAACCTGTCATGTTGTCAAGTTTTCGTAGTATTAGATGCTCCAGGAATTACGCTGTTACTTCCCATGCACTCCTCTAGTCAGCAATCCAGCACCATGTGCTAATGCAATCAGTGCGTCAAAACTTAAACACTTATAAATTCCCTTATGCACACTCCTTGCAGTACCAAGGCCTTAGCACATATACTGCTACAAATCCCTATCTTCTACGCATGAAGTCCTCTAACCATCTACACACTTGTCTTTCAGTCCTTCAATTATCAGGCAGTATCCATACACTCCAATAAAGACATTGTTACTCCCCATGCACTCCTCCAGTCAGCTATCCAGCACATATACTAATCCAAACACTGTGCCATAACCAAACACTTATAAATTCAGTCAGGCACTGACCTTAAAGTACTCTATTCATTCAGTCAGTACCCAATTACTCATGCAGTGTCCCAGGCTTTAGTACATAGACTGCTTCAAACACCTATCAAGTATGCATGTAGTCCTGTAACTACCTACACACTTGTTTTTCACTTCTTCAATTCTCAGGCACTATCCATACACTTCAATAAACACCTTGTTACTCCGCATGCACTCTTCCACTCAGCCATCCAGCACATATAGTAATCTAAACACTGTGCCATAACCAAACACTTATGAATTCAGCCAGGCACTCACCTTGAAGTACTCTAATCATTCAGTCAGTGTTCAATTACTCATGCAGTGACCCAGGCCTTAGCACATAGACTGCTTCAAACACCTATCCAGTACGCATGTAGTCCTGTATCTACCTCCACACTTGTTTTTCACACCTTCAATTCCCCAGTCAGTATCTATACACTCTAGCAGTCTCCTCTAGTGACCCATTCAGCTCCATGTACTAATCCATTCAATGCGCCAAAACCCAATCACTTAAAAATTCACCTAGGCACTATCCTTACAGTACTGTTTACATTCAGTTACTTTCCAAATACTCATTCAGTGATTTAGAGCCTTAACACATATTGTGTTTCAAACTTCTATCCACTATACATGTCATCCTCTAACCATCTACGCACTTGTGTTTAAGGCTTTTAATTCCCCAGTCAGTCTCCTTACACTTTAAGAAACACCCTGTCATTCCCCTTGCAATCCTGTATTGACCCATTCAGCACCATGTACTAATGCATTCACTCTGCCAAAACCCAACCGCTTATAAATTCACCCGTGCATTCTCAATGCAGTACTCTAATAATTTAATCAGTACACAAGTACTCATGCAGTGATTCTGGCTTCTGCAGATGGACTGCTACAAATCTTTATCGAATATGCATGCACTCCTTTAATCACTTACACACTTATCTTACACACCTTCATTTCCCCAAGCAGTATCCATACACTAAAGTAAACATCCTGTAACTCTCCTTGCAGTGTTGTAGTGACCCATTCAAAAATATGTACTAATCCATTCACTGTGCAAAAACTGAATCACTTTTAAATTCACCAAGGCACTCTCCGTGTACTACTCTAATCATTGTTTTGCAACCCAACTACTTATACAGTGAGCTATGTTTTAACACGTGCAATGTGTTTCTATAGTAATTGAAGGGTATAATTTGTAAATTTATTAAAATTAATTTATTTATAATTATTTCTTACAGATATTGTTTATCATCATTAAAACAAACTTATCATGCCTTTAAAATCAAGAAAGAGAAAACGACAGCAAAAAGAAAATTATTTGAACAAATCTGCAGAAGAAGTATTGGATGACCAACATCATGTGGCTAAAAAGAAAAAGTCTTTCGGTAAGACAACAAAAGAATTCCTTAAAAAAATTTCAAAGCCTAGAAATAGTGTACAAATTGTACAAAGTAAAAACAATGCTTCAACTAGAAAAAAGAGTATGAGTAAAAAGAAAGGAGTAAATGGAAAATTACATTCAAACGATACAATGAATGGTAAAAGAAGGCAAAATCAGTATAAAGAAATCAGGAAAAAGATTTTTTATAATAGAGTTGTTTTTAACTTGCTTAAAGATGTTAAAAAATATAAAAGAAGAGCACTATTTTATAAAAAGAAAAAGTATATTGAATCCATTGTTCAAAAAGCTTTGGAATTAAAAAGGAAATTATTTATTTTAGTTTTGAATAGAATTCGATCAATACATAAACCAATTCATTTTTTGAAGGCCAAAAGTAAGAAGAAAAAAGTAATTAACAGAACTAATTTTTGTGAATTTTTTTTGGGTGAATGGAAACATAGTTCAAGTTCAGAGCCGTTCTTTAATGAAGAGAGTTATTTTCAGACCAATAATTTATTGCATGCAGTTGATACCAGTGGTCGTGCTTATGAGGTTAGAAATGGTTGTGCAATTGAGAAAGAGAAGGTGGTTCCCAGAAATGTAGAAGAAGTGATAGCTGATGAAGCTCTAGGGAGACGTCCTAAAGCCCCAGTGTATACTTGGGATTGCAGTAGTATTTGTAGTGTACGACAGGAATCTATTGATATTTTACGAAATTTCTTACGAGAGTATACTAAAAAAAGTGTTAAGCAAAAGATTAAGATGTTACAAGGACTAGACCCTTGCAGAGTGAGAAAAAATACTGGTTTGCAAGGTCATTCTCTGGCTTGTGTTTCTAGAAAAGTATGTCAAAGTGTTTTTCATCATTTTAGGATGTTAGCAGTACATCATTCTGAAATGCGGAAGATAGTTAGAAGATTGTATTATGCAAAAAGTCCAGCACTTAAATTAAATGAGTTGAACAGTGCTCTTTTGTGTGGGTCAGTATCTGATGTGAAGAAGGTTTGTGATGAAATTGAGTTTTGTTACTTTGGTCCGGAAGAAGAGAGTGCAGAAACTGACACATTGATAGAAGAAAATGTTGAAGAGAATGTGCAACATACTACTCCCAAAAAATTTGAAGAACAAATTACAAAGTTTATGGTGATTTCAGGTGAAAGGCCAAATTATTCTTGTATTTGTTGCCGGCGAACTCACTATAGAAATCAGACTAGGAGTGTTGATCTGTATTTTAAAAGTGAAAAACAAAATAATGATGAGTGGAAGAATTTTGCAACTTATTTGTGGGTAGAGAATTGTTTTGATTTGGGTACTGATCAACGTATTTGTAAATATTGTTATAACAAATTGGATGAAAATAAAATGCCTGCTAGAGCTGTTCATAATGATCTAGAGTTGATAACTATTCCTCCGGAACTAATAGATTTAAACACGTATGAGTCTATACTCATTCAATGTGTACACCCATTTCAGGCTATTGTTCGTATGGAGCCAAAAACAGGTAAATTGCCTCCGACTGATTTACAGAGAGGATTAAAAGGAAGAGTTGTATATTTACCACTGGATTTAAAGAAAAATATTGACACTATTGGTGTAGAGAATGTAGAAAGTGAACCATTAGTTATTCTAGTTAATGGTGTTCCTACTAAGAGTAAGAAAATCTGGCAAGAATTAGTGGATGTTAGAAAAGTGCAAAAGGCAACATTATATCTAATAAAAAACAATGAGTACTATAAAAATGTGTATGTGGAAGAAGAAGAAATACTTTTAGATGATGATACTGAAACATCAAGTGGTCAAATTGAAAAAGTGGACATGTCAAAAAATGAAGAAATCTATGAACATTATAGTGTACATCCACTTCATTCGAAAGAAGTGATGGGAAATACTATTGAGTTATTCCAAATGAAGGAAGCAAAGGGTACTCCCATCAGTGTATGGGAGAAAAGTTTGGAAGCTCGTTGTTTTCCGCAGCTTTTTCCAACTGGAAAAGGTGGACGATATGATGAACGACCTGTGCAGATTCCTGCATCTGAATATCGGACAACAAGATTGTATGCAAAAGATCCAAGGTTTCGACAATGTATCCCATATATATTTCATCTTTTGTTTGAGAGTGACTTATCTGGACTTTCATATGCAGTCAACCACATTTTGAAAACAGGAGTACATTTTCAAAATGTTTCTGCAAAGCAATTTATGGATAAAGTACATCAGAGAGACGATCATCTAGAATCTCAGTTGATTAATTTGATGGCATGTCAGCGTGGTACTAATGAGTATTGGTACCGTCGTCATGGAGAACTTAAATGCATGCTAAGGAACTTAGGAACTCCTACATGGTTTCTTACCCTAAGCTGTGCTGAATACGCTTGGGATGATTTACTTGAATTTCTTCGTGAGGCAAATTCAAATGTAAAAAATATTGAATACAAGACACCTGGAGAATTGTGCTCTTTGGATCCTGTTAATGTGTGCAGGTATTTTAATCATAGATTTGAAGCTATGATGTCTTTTATCTGCAATAAAAAAATCCTCCTCTTGGAGAAGTTCTGGATTTTTTTGGAGAAAGGAGTATCAAGCTAGAGGTGCTCCTCATATACATATGCTGATATGGATCAAAGATGCTCCTAAATTCGGAACTGATTCTGATGATACTGTTTTGTCTTTTATTGAAGAATATGCCACATGTGCTATACCCAAAAGAACAGAAGAAAAAAACTTAAAACAACAAGTTTTACGATTCCAAAGCCATCGATGCGGAAAATACTGTCGACGAAAGTACAAGTGTAAGGAAAAGTTTTATACCAAATGTCGTTTTGGATTTCCACGTCCTGTAATATCCAAAGGAAGAGTAAACAGTTTTATGTCAGCTATGAGACATACCATCACTAGAAAGTCTCCAAAAAATACATACAATTTGAGAAGAAGTGAAGATTCAAAATATATAAATGATTATAATCCTGTTATTCTCTCAATGTGGAATGCTAATATGGATATTCAGTATGTTGCAGATAATTCCATTGCTGTTGCCCGGTATGTGACATCTTATATAACAAAATCTGAAAAGACAGAATTGAAAGAAATGTGGGAAGAGATTTCTCACGAGAAGAGTCTAAGTAAGAAATTATACAGTTTCAGTTTGAAGATGTTATCCCATCGAGAAATTGGAGCGTATGAATGCTCAGATCGGTTATCATCTGCAAGTTTATACTCAAAATCTAGAAGAATCATTTGGGTGAGTCTAGGTCTTGCTGCAACGCGAAATCGAGTACTTAAATCTGTTCAAGAAATTGAATATTTAGCAGAAAAAGAGCCGGAAAGTACAGATATTGTGAAAACAAATATGTTGGACACATATTATCCAAATAGAAGTCATCATCTTGAGAACATATGTCTTTATGAAGTGCTGCAAAACTACACTTTTAAACGGAATACTACAGAAAACATCACTGAGGGAAAATATGCAGTAATTGGTTCCGAAGGATGTTTGGTGAAACAAAGGAAAGGAAATTTGATTAATCACAGAAAACTAAGTTGTGACAGTACTGATAAAAGAGAATTTTACTATTTTGCACTTTTGCAACTGTTCAAACCGTGGCGTTCAGAATTGGAATTACTTGGAGAATTTCAGAGTTATGAAGATTCCTTCAATGCTTGTAAAGATACCATACAATGCACTGTTTTTGCACATTATGTAAAGATGTTGAACGATGAAATTGACCAAGAAGCTACTATTGCAGCAGAGATTGCTAGAGACAGTTCTCAAGACAGTCAAACTTCTGCTGCGAACAGTGAAGATCCACTAGGACAACCAATTGTTGAAAATGAAGCAGCAATTGCTATGAAGGAAGTTGAAACAGCAATGCTTCAAGGTCGAGAAGATATTATGGACTTAACAAACTTGGAAGAACAACTAAATGTTGAACAACAAGAAATATATCAGCAAGTGAAGCAACAGATTGACCATGGATTACTTCATGAAAACAAAGAATGCTCATGCACATCTTTTGAACCTATCCGGATGTATGTAAGTGGACAAGCTGGAACAGGAAAAAGTTTCTTAATAAAAGTAATGACCAGTTATCTACACAAAATAACTGAGTCACATTTGTCTTGTGTTGTAACTGCTCCTACTGGGTTGGCAGCACACAACATTAAAGGAATTACATTACATCGTTTACTAATGCTACCTGTGGAGCATGAAAACAAATTGGAATATCATAAGCTATCTGGAGAAGCTTGTTATGAAGTTTCTAGAGTGCTGAAGAAAATGAAAGTTCTGATTATTGATGAGGTAAGCATGGTCTCAAACTTAATGCTTGCTTTTGTGCATTTAAGAATGCAGCAAATTCTTAAAACAGAGTACGATGTGTTATTTGGAGGAAAACATGTTATAGTTTTTGGAGATCTACTGCAACTTACTCCTGTAAAAGGACAACCAGTATTTAAAATGCTTGTGCATGAAGACACCAGAAAGTCTATGGGTAGTGTTGGAAATGTTAACATTTGGTCATATTTTGAATACAAAGAACTCATTACGAATATGCGACAGGCAAATGATGTTGATTATGGAACTATTCTTCAAGATGTAAGAATTGGAGTACTGACAGAACATGGGAAACAGGCTTTACAGAGTCGGTTACTTTTGAATTTGTTTCCAAATGAAAATATAGTTCAGGAGAAAATATATAAGAAAATTGCAGAAACCAAATCAGTAATCTGTTTAATGCCAACACTGCGACAGTGTTCTATATTCAACATAGAAGTTTTGAAGCTTGAAAATGAAGAAATAATAAAAATGGAGGCCATTGATAAAATAGAGCATGAAGGAATCACTATTATTTTGACCGAAAAATTGCAAACAAAATTGCATTCTTTAGAAAATTCAATATCTAAAACTGCTGGTTTAGAAAAGAATCTATATGTATGTATAAACTGTCGGGTAATTTTAAGGCGTAATTTGGATGTAGAAAAAGGTTTAGTTAATGGAGCAATGGGTAAACTTGTGGATTTTGTAAATTATCAAAAAAGAGATGGAATTGAATTTTTAAAAATCAAATTTGATGAAATTGAAGAAGTAAAACAAATTGGTCGTTGTTCAGTTCGTTTTTTGCTTGTAAAAGATTTATATGTCCGTAGAAAACAATTTCCACTTTCTTTGGCATATGCAGTGACTATTCATAAATCTCAAGGATTAAGTGTAGATAGTGCTTTGGTGAACATTGGAAGTACCGTGTTTAAAGAGGGTATGGCATATGTTGCTTTGTCCAGAGTGAGAACTTTATCTGGTTTGTTTTTAATTGATTTTGATGACTCAAAGATTATTGCAGATACAAACTGTGTAAAAGAGTATAATAGATTAAGAAGAGCGTATGCTCCCAATTTAGGTCAGTTTCCTGTATTTGAAAAGCGTGTGGTAGGTAGAAAAAGAACACATGACAATATTTGTAGTAAAGTAATAGCAAAGAAAAAAAATGAAGAAAATGTTGTAATTGCAAGCAAGAAGACAAAGGACGCTAATGAAGACATTGTTGGTTATCAGTTTGAAAATAGTTCAGGTATCAACTGCTATGCTAACGTAGTAGTTAATGTTGTTTTTTTTCTTGAAAGTTTGCAACAACAAATTATGGAGAATCGGGAAAAAATATTTTGCTCCATGTTGTATTCTGTTTATGAAAAATTGAGGACTGATAAAAGTAAAATGCAAAGCGTTTCTGAAATTCGTCAAGTTTTGGATATATGTTGTGGATCAACACAATTTAGACAAAATATACAACAAGATGCTCAGGAATTTTTAATGTATATGCTTACTGTATTGGAAAATGAAGGGATAGACATTGAAAATCTTTTCGGCCTTTGTTATAAATGGGAACATGTATGTGAAAATTGTATGTTTACATGTACCACTGATATAGACACAGAAAGATTTATATATTTGACATTACCAGAGTGTAAATCAGTATCTTTTAATAAACTAGTTAAAGCAGCAAATCAAAACATGAAGTGTACCCAATGCAAATCTGAAATGTTATCAACATTATTTATAGAAAAATATGGACAATATATAATTTTAATGATGCAACGTTGTACAGCTGATGGAAGAAAATTGGACACTTTCATAAAAAAATTTGTAGCAACTCAACTATCAATATCAGGAAGGACTTTTGTTGCAGTAGCAATTATTTTCCATCTTGGTGCTTCCACTACATCTGGACATTACACTGTGTATCTAAAATGTAATAAAGGCTGGACATATTGTAATGATGCTCAGTTGGTTTTTAAACAACGTTTGCCAAGTGAATTACCAAATTCTTACCTAATATTTTTAAAACCAAAGTTTTAGGAAGATAATTTGGCCTCTGAGGAATTTATTAATATGTATTAATACGATTACTATTGGACAATTTTAATGTAAAGGACTTCAACAATACCATTTGGCCAAGAGGAAAGGTGTATGTTTCAATTGTGGACTTTTTCTTCTACATTCTCTCTGCATATATTTTTAACCAACAACATTTACAGTGTATATAAATTTACGTTTGAAAATTTTCATAGGAGTTAAGATTTTTATATATATGTGATTTGCATTATATGCTATGTTATTTTTGGATGTAGTCTTGGGTTTTTTAAAACAATATTATTTATTGTTTTTTTTGCCCTCTGTTATGTGATGAGTATGATTGAAAACACTGTTTCAAGTGAATTTCAATTTATTCTGATGACAGTAAAAAAGACAAACAAAATAATTTGTAAAATGATAAAATTATGCTGTATTGTAAAAAATATAATATTATATATTATAACTATTTTTTCTTCTCTTTCACAGATCGTAATTCTAAAATAACATTTTTAGAAATTTATTTTATAAAAAACAATTGAAAAATAATGTGTACCATTTTTTATTTGTATTACTGTGAAGGTAAGTTTAACTAAGTATTAAAATGCACAATAGCCTGTGTTTGCACAGAGGTGAAGAAAGGACAGATGGATGTGGTAGATATGTGTAGAAAGATGCTCTGTGCGTGTTTTAAGTTGCACAATAAAGTTAACATGAATACTGAGTGTCACTGGGAGCCAAGAAACCCACCAGATATGTGCAGTAACTGCCAAAGAGTTGTATTTTAGAGACATATAAAATTTGATATAGTTTTAGAACACATATCTGCAAAATGGGTATATGGGGGCAGATTTACAAGCCCCTTGCGCCACTTTTGCGTCACTTTTCCAATGTTAAAAGTGATGCAAAAGTGGTGCAAGGGGCTTGTAAATCTGCCCCATGGTGTTCAATAGAGAGACGTAGTGGCTACTAGTGTTTTGGAAGCTTCAGGATTTGATGAAGGAAGGCACAACTTGGAGAATTGGTTTTATTTCTCTTCATTTAATCACTTTCAATATATGCTAGAATGCACAGCATACATAGAAGAAGAGAAATGCCTTCATTTATTAATTTTTGTGCAGGAATTGGTGTCTTCCTGTACAAAAAAAACTCTACACGACACAGCTATCCTTGCACCGTGGTGCAAGGGTGCCTGTGTCATCACATGCCTGCAGTTTAAGCCACAGTGCAGAAGGAAGCAGAAACTTGCAACATATTTATGTACATATGTTGCATGCCTGTGCTTCGGAAGTACTGCAGTACATTGCAGCTAAAGAGCTTACAGTGTTATGCTGCAGCATTTCCTTATAGTTCTGCACTTATACATTCACCATACACCACAAATGCATTCTTTCAGTCAATTATGCACTACAGATACATTCTTCTAAACTTTCACACACTAGGATAAAAATTTAGCTCTTTTTTTAACCAGAGTAGGTAGTTCTGAAAAGAACTTTTTTTTTTTGTTTTGTTGTTTTATATATATATTTTTTTTTTTTTTTGAACAATTTTTTATTTTTTTTAATTATTTTTTAGCACGAACAAAAAGTCAACGGGACCAACAAAAACCATGAAAAAAAGCCAACAAGATGAAAAAAACTGTCATTTTAGAAAAGAAAACCAAAAAAAAATCAGCATCGGTGGTTTCTTTGTGCTGTGCATATTAAATCAATAGACTGCTCCCCATAGCATAAAAGTTTGTTGCATTTAATGCAAACAATTTTCAATTGGCCAAATTCAGGACGGATATCCGGATGGCCAGGTGAAGAGGCTGCCGTAGATGTACTGGCCACTGCTGCAGGTGGAATAACACGCAGTCTTCTGCACTCCTCCCTTGCCAGGTTCACTGGATGCAGTGTCTTCAGATGCTTTAGCATACTTCCAGTTCCACAAGAATATTTTTTGGTGGGGTCTCCTCTTGATAGTACTCGGCTGCATATTTTGCAGGTCACCTTCACTGCATTTACTTTTTTTCCCCTGGAGGTATGGTGAAAAATTTCCACACCACAGAGGTGTATTTTTCTGGTCGTGGTGGCTCTACAACAAAATCATCATCTGATGAATGATCAGAGTTGGAGGCAGGTTGCTGTCCAGAAGCCATAGTAAATTAAGCAGTTGAAGTGTCCAAAACAAAAGTATTGTAGTCTTCTAACTGGAGATGTTGTCCCAAGGAAGGTCTAAGAAAAGTGATTAAAATGGGTGGGGTCCTTCAATACTTAGAATAGGAAGTGTTATGAACCAATCAAATCTCTTTTTTTATGGTCACATGGGATACGCGTACAGTACACGCACGGAGCACGCATCCAGCGCGACTTCGCGAAAACGCATTTCAAAGTAATGTTTATTAAAAAACCCCAAAATACTATTTATATAATTATGTGAGATAATCTCTTGTGTTAATATTCAGGTTAAATATATATATATATGTTTATAGAAAATAAAACATTTCGCGGGATTCGCGTACCTACCGCGTAGAAGATATATATGACGTCACGCGGAAACGTGCAAGCGTCGCGTAGCGTAAAGTATTATGTGCGTATGCGTTTGAAATCGCGTACGGATCGCGTTACAAACGCGCAGTAAAATGCGTACCCAACGCACACCGTACGCGGATCCACTCAAGAATCCTAAAATGGAGGTTACGTTCCGCGTCGTAGTCGAGGAAGGTGCGCTTTGGGTACGCGTCTTCAAATTTTTTTATTTTTTTAAAAAAAGTAAATATAATATTTAAAAAAATATAAAGAATAAAAAAATGAAAAAGAATATCAACATTTTTTAAAACATTTTTTTTTCAAATTATAGAAAAATTATTAATTTTTTTTAAAATAAAAAATTTGAAAATAAATTGTTTTAAAAAATGTAGTAAAGAAATATAAAAAAAAAAAATTCAATAATTAATACATTAAACAATTGTCATTGAAAAAACCTTTCAAATTCACTGAAAAAACCATAGGTTTCAGACACGTTATAGTTACAAATTAGCATTTAAAAAACCTTTGAAATTCACTGAAAAAACCATAGGTTTCAGACACGTTATAGTTACAAATTAGCATTTAAAAAACCTTTGAAATTCACTGAAAAAACCATAGGTTTCAGGGACGTTATAGTTACAAATTAGCATTTAAAAAACCTTTGAAATTCACTGAAAAAACCATAGGTTTAAGGGACGTTATAGTTACAAATTAGCATTTAAAAAACCTTTGAAATTCACTGAAAAAACCATAGGTTTCAGGGACGTTATAGTTACAAATTAGCATTTAAAAAACCTTTGAAATTCAATGAAAAAACCATAGGTTTTAGGGACAGTTATAGTTAGTTGGACATTGCACTCGTACAAAACCCGTGAAATTCCCCGTTATAGTTAGTCCAGCTAACTATAACTCACGCCCCGCAATGCACTGCTGATGACGTCACATATTACATCACTCATGACATGGTCAGTGACATCACTGATGACATCACTGATGACATCTCAAATGACATCACTGATGACATCATCCACGTGATAATCTGATGCACCTCCTCACACCCCAATATAAACTTTGATACACCCACTCTAAATTACAGACTGCCATTCGCAAAACCATAGACACTCCAACACCAAAAACTACATACCCACTCACTGATTCTTAGGTCTACGCACACATCCATTCACTCACCCGTAAAGTCACTCATACTTACGGTCACTCAGTACAGGACTATCATATGCACTCATACTCCTATATAGACACTCAAACACCGCCACTCATCCATAGAGGTACTCACACACCTAGTCAGTCATGCAAATAATTAAACACACTACCATTTACTCACCTATACAGTTATACACACACCAGCTCACTTACTCATACAAATAGTAGCACATTCTTACGCTCTTATACAATCACTGATACAAGCACACACTCATCCATACAGCCACTATCACAATCACTCACTCTCGCTTATAGCTATTTATATACTCCAACACACATATATACTGCCTTTCACATATGTAGTTACTCACACATGTACCACTGGGACATACATTCACTCACTAACACACTCTTACACACACTTACCCACCCATACAGTCTATCACAGATGCACTCTTGAAACCATCCACCCAGTGAATCACCCACTCACACATCTATGCACAGAGTCGCACACACCCCTCCCACACAAACACTCAGGCACCCATACAGATACTCAGACAAGCATTCAATAACTCATATAGACACTCATGTAGCTATTCACAAACACATGCAGCCACTTACACAGCAACACACAGACGGATACAGACATTCACCCAGTTTAGTCACTAACCCATGCATTCAGTAAGATACGTTAAATCACTCACTTATAGAGTCAGTCACGCACGTAGATAATATATATATATATATTATTTTTTATATATATATATATATATATATATATATATATATATATATATATATATTTTTTTTATATATATTACATTTTTTTCTCTTTTTTGATTTACTACTATGAAAAGCATACATATATATACACATATATATATATATATATCACAGAGAGACCACTTCTTTTTAAAAGTAATCAGAGGACACAGCGGGGAGTTTCAGGAAGTCCATTTTATTTGACGGCTCTGGCATAATGCATTTCGGCGAAGTGTGCCTTCTTCAGATGCCGCTGACATAGGGAATACGCCCCTGCCCTCCTTTGAATGTCCTGCGACACTCCCATTGGTGGGAGTTCAGCTATATGATTCACCAAAGTCCAAACAGGAACGAGAACGCACTCAACAGCAATCGTGATTCCTCCGATCTCTTTATTCATCGGGAACCGGCATTAATCCTCCTGATATTCTGCCGCCTGACCGGTTTCGGAGCCCCTGCTCTTTATTCATAGGCGTAGCTGTGAATCTGCAGATATTTCCCAGCATGCTTATAACTACTTCATTCCTGCCCTCAGTGGGCTGCACAGGTGCGTATTTTCACCATCGCCTTCTGGGATTTGTAGTATGCTGGGAATCCATTTATCTTCCTTGGTAGGTTCTGCAAGATAAACAGTTTTAGTCCATTAGTCTTTCCCTCCAGTGGGCCACAGGGATCATAATGACACGCTTATATTTGACAAAACTGCTGTTCCATAACTCAGGCATTCATTCGTTCAAGCCCTATGGCCCTGTATATTATTAACGGTGGTGCAGTTCTCCACGGCTTTGGACTGCCGTGTATATATGATTCACCAAAGTCCAAACAGGAACGAGAACGCACTCAACAGCAATCGTGATTCCTCCGATCTCTTTATTCATGGGGAACCGGCATTAATCCTCCTGATATTCTGCCGCCTGACCGGTTTCGGAGCACCCGCTCCTTATTCATAGGCATGGCTGTGAATCTGCAGATATTTCCCAGCATGCTTATAACTACTTCATTCCTGCCCTCAGTGGGCTGCACAGGTGCGTATTTTCACCATCGCCTTCTGGGATTTGTAGTATGCTGGGAATCCATTTATCTTCCTTGGTAGGTTCTGCAAGATTAACCATTTTTAGTCCATTAATCTTGCCCTCCAGGGCCACAGGATCATAATGACACAGTTATATTTGACAAAACTGCTGTTCCATAACTCAGGCTTTGATTCGTTCAAGCCCTACGGGCCTGTATATTATTAACGGTGGTGCAGTTCTCCACGGCTTTGGACGGCCGTGTATATATGATTCACCAAAGTCCAAACAGGAACGAGAACGCACTCAACAGCAATCGTGATTCCTCCGATCTCTTTATTCATGGGGAACCGGCATTAATCCTCCTGATATTCTGCCGCCTGACCGGTTTCGGAGCCCCCCGCTCCTTATTCATAGGCATGGCTGTGAATCTGCAGATATTTCCCAGCATGCTTATAACTACTTCATTCCTGCCCTCAGTGGGCTGCACAGGTGCGTATTTTCACCATCGCCTTCTGGGATTTGTAGTATGCTGGGAATCCATTTATCTTCCTTAGTAGGTTCTGCAAGATAAACAGTTTTTAGTCCATTAGTCTTGCCCTCCAGTGGGCCACAGGGATCATAATGACACAGTTATATTTGACAAAACTGCTGTTCCATAACTCAGGCTTTCATTTGTTCAAGCCCTACGGCCCTGTATATTATTAACGGTGGTGCAGTTCTCCACTGCTTTGGACGGCCGTGTATATATGATTCACCAAAGTCCAAACAGGAACGAGAACGCACTCAACAGCAATCATGATTCCTCCGATCTCTTTATTCATGGGGAACCGGCATTAATCCTCCTGATATTCTGCCGCCTGACCGGTTTCGGAGCCCCGCTCCTTATTCATAGGCATGGCTGTGAATCTGCAGATATTTCCCAGCCTGCTTATAACTACTTCATTCCTGCCCTCAGTGGGCTGCACAGGTGCGTATTTTCACCATCGCCTTCTGGGATTTGTAGTATGCTGGGAATCCATTTATCTTCCTTGGTAGGTTCTGCAAGATAAACAGTTTTTAGTCCATTAGTCTTACCCTCCAGTGGGACACAGAGATCATAATGACACGGTTATATTTGACAAAACTGCTGTTCCATAACTCAGGCTTTCATTCGTTCAAGTCCTATGGCCCTGTATATTATTAACGGTGGTGCAGTTCTCCACGGCTTTGGACGGCCGTGTATATATGATTCACCAAAGTCCAAACAGGAACGAGAACGCACTCAACAGCAATTGTGATTCCTCCGATATCTTTATTCATGGGGAACCGGCATTAATCCTCCTGATATGCTGCCGCCTGACCGGTTTCGGAGCCCCCGCTCCTTATTCATAGGCATGGCTGTGAATCTGCAGATATTTCCCAGCATGCTTATAACTACTTTATTCATGCCCTCAGTGGGCTGCACAGGTGCGTATTTTCAATGTAAAGACTTAAGGCAACATAAGGATATAATAATCTTACATGAATAGTAATTAGAAAAAGGAGAAAGAACCAAATCAAATACATGTTTTTATCAAAAAGTACAAAATATGCTTTTATTAATATTTAATACAATAACAAAGCCCATTCATACTGTCTCAATCATATCATCATACATACCATACCTCAAATGACTCAATTAAAAACATTGTCACAATAGTGACAGCAACAATGCATTGATATGATGCTTTTTCATATATACAGTTGTTAAACATTTTTTCTTAAATGTGTATAATTTCACAAGAATTAGGGCAAAACAATGTGGCACAAATTCAATTGACAGTCGTTATGTTCTCACGCGTGTGACGACACAGGAAAGTGCCTTCGTCAGGAAAAGGCCACAGTTACACCACAATGGTATCTGTAATTGAAAAACCTATGAAAATGGTTCTTTCTTAACACAAGATATTTTATATGATACAGAGATACACATTAATTTGCATTTGTCTGTATTAAAAATTCAAGGAAAAATAGCAGGTTTGAAAACAACACGGCATGCAAATGTCAACTGACGTGCTATAAATAACCAAAATAAAAATGAAAAACATATACAGTGCTTAGTGAACATGCTACAACTAATGTGTGAACATAGAAAAGCCAAATACCAAAGGTTACCTAGAGTATAGCCTCAGTGTGAAAAATTCCCATGTACATAAACGATTAAAAAATTTGGCGTTACCCTGTATTTGATTGACAGTGGAGACAATGCGACGCCTCAATGTCTTACACTAGGTAAGCACTTAAGATGGATTGCATCTATGTGTCTAAAGAAGAAATGGCAGCTGTTAATCCATTGACAGCTGAACATATAATTACAGGATGCCTTTATAGGTCTAAATTTATGTAGTTTTATACCTTAGTTCAAAATAGACCGATGAATCAAAAGCTGATGTGTAAAATTCTTTGGCGATAACAGCACTACTATTTTGATGCAGAGCGGGTGCTTAACTGAATTCTTCCATGTGGGGATGCTACAACAAGGGAAGAAAAATGTCCATAAATTACAGCACGCTAAGATATGGCCTACCATCTGGGGATATGCAAGCACAGGAGAAAATTATCCGTAGCTTACATCCTAAGTCTAGTGTAACTCTGTTACACTAGTATGAATACATACAACCAAAGTCCTCATGCTATAATATAAAAGTTGATCCAGTTTAAAGCAATGAATAAATGTCAACAATATATTGATTGCAGACATCTAATGGTCCAGTGTGGGGTTGAATATCCATACCGCACTTATAATCCTACTTTCCTGGTGGGGCATGAATATCTGCGTGTGAGATTACAAGCTCAACACAATCTAATCATGTATGTTATACACTATATTTTAAATGTCATAGCAGACTTGTGAAAGCGATGGGTGCGCGGCTCTCAGCGCGGCACTCGAGTACTTCTTAAGTCTTTCAAACACCGAGGGGTATATTCTCAAGGACATATCGCCTAGTTAACGGCACTTTATCGCAACCAAAATAGTGATACATTTAACGCACCATTCGCAAGCAGGAGCAAACAGCCCATATCACCAGTTTACCAGTGAAAGCAGCCTCAAAAAGCATCGTCACGGATGACTCTGGCAAATATTGCCAACCACCAGCAAGATCGTCGAAGAGAGTACAAAACAGGCGATAAGGTGCGTTAGTAGCAGAAAGTTTACACCTGCTCTGAGCTGGTGTAAAGTCGGACTACAACATGCAATATGAAAGGGATCCCAGCACAGAGCCACACGTGAATGACAACAGATGCAATGGAGCCAACAATCATGCAGCTCGGACACCCAACACTACTCTGACACCCCCTGCCACCAGCCCCTTGTCCGCCATCCCCCCTCACACCCCACACAAACAAATGTGACAGCAACCTTAGGAAATCTGGAACGTAACAAATTGGCTGATGTCGCACAATTATAGTAAAGAAGGTGCATGTGAGGTTGGACAAATAATAATCTCAGTCATCTATGGATTTACATATAAAACATTTTATTTAAACAAAACAACAATATAAAAGTAGGTACAGGTATGGCGTGTCATCCCTCGACAATTTGTGAATCACAGCCTGCAAGACAAAAAGAAAGATAAGATTGCGTCATGCGTCCATCAAAGGAGAGAGAGAGAGAGAGAAAGAGAGAAAGAGTGAGAGAGAGGAAGAGAGAGAGAAAGAAAGAGTGAGACAGAGAGGAAGACAGAGAAAGAGAGAAAGAGTAAGAGAGAGAGGAAGAGAGAGAGAAAGAGAGAAAGAGTGAGATACAAGGAAGAGAGAGAGAAAGAGAGAAACAGTGTGAGAGAGAGGAAGAGAGAGAGAGAAAGATTGCGACAGAGAGGAAGAGAGAGAGAAAGAAAGAATGAGAGAGAGGAAGAGACATAGAAAGAGAGAAAGAGTGTGAGAGTGTGAGAGAGAGAAAGGAAGAGATAGAGAGTGAGAGAAAGAGTGTGAGTAACAGAAAGGAAGAGATGGAGAGGGAGAGTGAGTGTTGACACTGTGGAGAAAATCCTCACAGCTCACCTTTCTGCTACCGGTGTGTCTCCAACCACGTGCCAGGACATGGTGCAGTCTTCAAGTTTAGTCAGTTGAAACATAGCATAGAATCAGTGATGGCAGAGTACATACAACTGCACACGCCTAATTCTCTGTTTTGCCCCTGCGCACCCAGGCTGCTGCATCCAATTGACTCCCGCCACCCAGAGGTGTCTGCCTGCTGCTGTGCACCCAGGCTGGTGCACCCCATCCAGTCCCACTGCCCGGAGGTGACTGCCCATTCCTGCATACCCAGACTGCTGCATCCCATCCACTCCCACTGCCTAGAGGTGTCTGCCCGCTCCTGTGCACCCAGGCTGCTGCACCCCATCCACTCCCACTGCTCAGAGGTGTCTGCCCGCTCTTGTGCACCCAGGGTGCTGCACACTTTCCACTCCCACCGCACAGAGGTGACTGCTCGCTGCTGCGGAAACAAGCCTCTCCTCTCACCTTCCACCACCGGCATGTGTCTAAGAGGGTCCACCACGTGCCGAAGCAACCTCCTCAGGCGTTGCGTACACGCGGTCAAGCCGAGATCACAATTCAAAGTGGGTGTTGATTGCAGGATGGCCATGCATCATAGCAGGCTGCACACGCACTCAGCTCTGGTGGCACTAACTCAGTGGAACTGAAGTCATCGCCTCGTGGCGGGAGGTCCGTGTCGAGGGGTGGTCGTCAATCTGTGAATCACAGCCTGCTAGACAAAAAGCAAGGTAAGATTGTGCGTCATGCGTCCATCAAAGGAGAGAGAGAGAGAGAAAGAGTGAGAGAGAGGAAGAGAGAGAGAAAGAAACAAAGAGTGAGAGGTAGACAGAGAGAAAGAAAGAGTGAGAGAGAGAGAGAGAGGAAGAGAGAGAAACAGTGAGAGAAAGGAAGAGAGAGAGAAAGAGAGAAACAGTGTGAGAAAGAGAGAAACAGAGGAAGGGTGAGAGAGAGAGAAATAGAGAGAGAAGTAGAGAGAGAGAAAGAAAAAAACTGTGTGAGAGAGAGGAAGATATACAGTGAGAGAGAAAGAGAGAGAGAAGTAGAGAGAGAGAAAGAAAAAACAGTATGAGAGAGAGGAAGATATAGAGTGAGAGAGAGAGGAAGAGAGAGAGAAAGAGTGTGAGGGAGAGAAAGGAAGAGATGGAGAGGGACAGTGAGTGCCCACACTGTGGACAAAACCCTCACAGCTCACCTTTCCATCACCGGTGTGTCTCCAACCATGTGCCGGGACATAGTGGAGCCCTCAAGCTTACTCATCTGAAACGTAGTATGGAATCAGTAATGGCAGAGTACATACAACTGCACACGCCTAATTCTCTGTTCCGCCTTTGTGCATCCAGGCTGCTGCACCCTATCCACCTCCACTGCCCAGAGGTGTCTGCTCACCGCTGCGCACCCAGGCTGCTGCACCCCATCCACTTCCACTGCCCAGAGGTGTCTGCCCCCTACTGGGCACCCAGGCTGCTGCACCCCATCCACTCCCACTGCCCGGAGGTGATTGTCTGCCGCTGCGCACCCAGGCTGCTGTACCTCATCCACTCCCACTGCCCAGAGGTGACTGCCCGCTGCTGCACAAACAAGCCTCTCTGCTCACCTTTTGCAACCTGCTTGTAGAAAAGAGGGCCTACCACATGCCGCTGCAAGCCCCAAGCCCAGGGCCCGCAGATACGGTGCCCTGCATATCATGCAGTCGAGCTCCGCAGGCCACCAGGTCTCACATTTGGTGCTGGGTCTTGATTTCGCCATGGCAGAGGACATACCAGTGCAACGAGCTTTTCATCGCAGGCTGCACACCTGCTCAGCCCTTGCGGTGTCACTAACTCTGTGACCAGTGAGGCGACATCATGTGGCGGTAGGCCTGCGCTGTCTGATGGCTCAGGCCTACACTGCAGTCCAGCAGGGCACACAAAACCTGAGCTGTCCAGACCGCCGGGACCGGCCATCACCACAGGCTGCACACCCGCTCACCAGTTACAGTACCCGTACCTCAGTGGACTGAAAGTCACCGTCCTGTGCCGGTGTGCCTGTGGCAGCCGCAGTGCATATGGTGCAAGCAACTCTGAAATGGTGTCAAGCACGTGCGCCCAGTCTTTTTTATTGGCAGGGTCACGTGTCCTGTGATGCCTGTGCTGGATGGGTGTGGTGTGGGTGTATTCTAGCCATGAGGGAGTGGCTGTGGCGTACTGACAACTAGGGTGTGACCAGCAGATCACTGCAATGAAAATCTGGGCCATGTAGTGTTGTTGTCCTTCCGTGTAAGCGTAAGCGGAGTGGGCTGGCCTGGCGTATGCCAGTCCTGCATGAGGCTGTGAAGAATGACTCTGGAGCTATGGGCGTGGCTCCGTCCTGGGCTGTATGAGGAATCAACTGATGCGGGTGTCCCTGTTGTAGTGCTGACGTCACCCGGGTCGAAAGCGCCAATGTATCACTTTGTGAGCCAAGTCCCACAACATGGCCTACATGGAAGGTACGGGGAATCACTGACCCTACATTCATCCATAGTTCCACACATGAAAGATGGTGGACATGACACATCTGTGTGGATATGAATGTTTATTGCACATTCAGTGGAGTGTTGCAGCTGTAGCAATACAGGGCAATGCAAAGTTCAAGTTTCAGTTTTTGGCACATGGAGGGCAGCCAATTAGAGCCAAGCTTGTGTTCGGGGTTAGGCTGTGCCAACATATGTACTTATACAATTACTCCGTCAATCCCCAAGCACGTATAAATTCACTATACACTCTCCTTGCAGTACTCTAATGATCCAGTCTCTACGTACGTACTTGTACAATGACCAAGAGAAAGTTGCATAACCAAAGTTTTCCCCACTGCCAGATGTAACGTGGTTGCATACGATGTCCACAGCACAATGTAATGTGGTAGGGCCCAGGGGCGGCATCTTGCATACATAATGAACACACGGACACAGATAGATAGTGGAACTGGGTACGGGCACGTGTGCTCGACTCATTTTTATTACCAGGGTCACATGTCCAGTGACGTCTGTGCTGGATGCGTGTGGGGTGAGTGTAAACCAGCCCTCCGGGAATGGTTGGTGCTGGCAACAAGTACAACAGTAATCATTGGATCAGACACACAGATTCAATCATAAAGGGTCAATGATTTGTGCTGCACTAAGGTAGGGGCAACAGATGTGAAATAATACACACAAGATTGTATCGTAAAGGGTCCATGACTTGTGGTACACTGAGGTAGGGGCAGCAGATGTGAAATTATACACAAAACATTGTATCAAAAAGGGTCCATGAGTTGTGCTGCACTGAGATAGGGGCATCAGAAGCATTCAGCGTGTGCGCAGCCAGCGATGATGCGTGGTGCAGGCGAGCCACACTGGGAGCAATGTCTGTTGCCTACTGGACTGCATCATCTGCAATCGTGACTCGATGTGAATTGTGAACCCTGCTATCCGCAGGGTAGATCGAAGGCAGTAGACAGCACAGACATCGAAGAATGCTTTTAGTCACTTCCTGTTTACAAAATTCAACGACATAGAGTACAATTCTCTCTGCAATAAATAAATCATGTCTCAATTTAAATTGTGAGCTCTGCTAACCGCAGTGTAGGTGTATGGAACAAAAGATGAAACATTTATGGAATACACTGTCGAAATATGTAGGTTTCAGGGACGTTATAGTTAGTTGCCTACTGGACTCTGAAATTAATGAATGAAGACTGAATTTGAATTGTGAGCCCTGCTGAGCACAGAGTAGGCCGGAGGCAGTGGTCAGGAAGGGCCTACAGCCATGTGGCGTAGACTTGAGCTGCATACAGTTAGTGGTAGATGTGGCGCTCAGCATGTGCGCAGCCAGCGATGATGCAATGTCTCTTGCATACTGGACTGCATCATTTGCAATCGCGACGATCTGAATTGTGAGCCCTGCTGACTGCAGTGTAGGCCGGAGGCAGTGGTAAGACCGGAGAGCCCACAGCCAGGTGGCATTGACTTGAGCTGCATAGAGTTAGTGGTAGGTGCTCAGCGTGTGCGCAGCCAGCGATCATGCAATGTCTGTTGCCTACTGGACTTCGTCATCTGCAATCGCGACTCGATCTGAATTGTGAGCCCTGCTGACCGCAGTGTAGGCTGGAGGAAGTGGTCAGGAAGAGTCAACAGCCAAGTGGCATTGACTTGAGCTGCATGGAGTTAGTGGTAGGTGTGGCACTCAGCGTGTGTGCATCCAGCAATGATGCAATGTCTCTTGCCTACTGGACTGCATCATCTGCAATCGTGACTCGATCTGAATTGTGAGCCCTGCTGACTGCAGTGTAGATCGAAGGCAGTAGTCAGCACAGACATCAAGGAATGCTTTTTGTCACTTCCTCTTGACAAAATTCGAGGACATAGAGTACAATTCTGTCTGCAATTAATAAATAAAGTCTGAATTCAAATTGTGAGCTCTGCTGTCTGCAGTATAGACTGCCATTCAGTGTTCCACTGGACTTGCAAGATGAATTTGGTAATTGTACTAAAGCTATAACTGATATAAAACAAGTTCTTGAAGCAAGGATACCAAAAGGATATTATGTAGGTTTTAGGGACGTAATATTTGGTTGCCTACTGGACTCTGCAATTAATTAATCAAGAGTCAATTTTAAATGTGAGCCCTGATGACCACAGTGTAGGCCGGAGGCAGCGGTCAGCAAGGGCCCACAGCCACGTGGCGTTGAGTTGAGCTGTACAGTTAGTGTCACCTGAAGCAACCAGCGTGTGTGGAGCCTGCGATGATGCGTGGTCTGGGCGGGCCGCACTGGTAGCAATGTCTTTTGCCTAATGAATTCTGTCTTAATAAGTCCACATGGCATTGACTTGTGGTGTACTGAGTTATTGGCACATGAAGCACTCAGTGTGTGTGCAGTCTGCGATGATGCGTGGTCCGGGCGGGCCACACTGGGAGCAATGTCTCTTGCCCACTGGACTGCGTCATCTGCAATCGCGACTCAATCTGAATTGTGAGCCCTGCTGTCCGGAGTGCAGATCAAAGGCAGTAGTCTGTACAGACATAAGTCTGTGGTGCTCTGCTGCTGGGTTCGCAGGTGACCTGTGTTGAGGAGGCCAGCGGTCACGGCGGAGGCCTTGTGGCAGGGTGAGGGCTGCCGCCCTGGCAGACGCTTTGGCCTTCCCACAAGTGAACCACGCCCAGAGCCCCAGCCTATTTATTCATACTCCTATGCTGGAGTGGTGTATGTTGGACTAGCCCACTCCGCTTCCACTTCCAGGGGGGGACAACACAGCTACATGACTGAGATCTTCCCCACTGCCTGAGGTAAGATGGTTGCATCTATTGTCCACAACACTACAAGCACCAGCAGTATATGTCCACATGGAGAGGTTTTTGCTCTGCATAGTGAGGTCTGTCCACCACATCACCGCTATACTTGATATTGTGTGCATTTTTATTGATGGGTGACTTGCGTCCTTCACACATACTTGGTTGCCACATCTCCCAAGATTCAGCTATTGTGTGGCTGAGGGACCATGCCATTTATGGAAGGTCCGCTGTCCTGTTCTGCGCTGCCTCGGTGGTAGTAGGGAGGGGGGTGTCCGGGGGGAGGTCCTGAGGGTGATGGCAGTGGGTGTTGTGGCCTTCTTGGGTGTTGGAGCTGCATGGTCAGTAGCTCTATGACATGTGTTGGTCAGATGTGGTTCTGGGCTGGGCTCCCTTTCACACTGTAGGTAGTCATCCTGCTTTACACCAGTAAAAGGCAGATGTTAAATTCTTACTGCTAACGCAGCTTATCACCTGTTTTTGCATCGCACCCCAGATTTGGCTGCTCGTTGAAAATATCAGGAAGTGGTGTTTTCGTGTTATTTTTGCACGGGAACGCCTACTCTGCATATTATTAGCGTTAGTTGTCGCTCTCATTTGTGGCAAATTTTTTTGAATAAGCTATTGGTGGAAAACTGGCTGTTTTCACTAGGTTGAGAATGGAATGATAATTTAAAATCACTGAAAAAACCATAGGTTTAATGAACATTATAATTAGAAATTAGCATTTAAAAAACGTTTGACATTCACTGAATAAACCATAGGTTTCAGGCACGTTATAGTTAGAAATTAGCATTTAAAAAACCTTAGAAATTCACTGAAAAAACCATAGGTTTCAGGGACGTTATAGTTAGTTGGACATTTCACTCGTACAAAACCAGAGAAATTCTGGCGTTATAGTTAGTTCAGCTAACTATAACTCGCACCCCCGCAATGTACTGCTGATGACATCACATATTACATCATTCATGACATGGTCAGTGACATCACTGATGACATCACTGATGACATCTCAAATGACATCACTGATGACATCATCCATGTGACAACCTGATGCACCTTCTCACACCCTAATATAACCTTTGATACACCCACTCCAAAAAACAGAATACCATTTTTGAAACCATAGACACACCAATACCACTTACTACATATCTAATCACTGGTTCTTAGGTCTACACACTCATCCACTCATTCACCCATACAATCACTTATACATGCAGTCACTCATCAATACAACACTATCATATGCACTCATACACCTACAGACACTCACACAGTAGCACTCATCCAGAGTTACTCACACACCTAGTCAGTCATGCAAATAATCAATCACACTTCCATTTACTGACCTATACAGTTATACACACAACACATCACTTATTCAAACAGAAAGAAACGCATAATTACTCTCTGATACAATTACTGATACAAGTACACACTCATCCATACAGCCACTCTCACAATCACTAACTCTCACAAATAGTTATTTATATACTCCAACTCTCACCTACACTGTCTTTTACATATGTAATTAGTTGGACATATACCACTGAGACATCCATTCACTCACTAACATACCCATGCACACACTCACCCATGCATACAGCTGTTTCCACATGCACTCTTGAACCCATACACCCAGTGAATCAACCGCTCAAACATGTATGCACAGAGTCACACACCTCCCACGCACCCACACACACACTCAGGCACCCATACAAATACTCTGGCAACCGATTAATAACCCATATAGACACTCATGTAGCTACTGACCAACCCATGCAGCAGATTATACAACAGCAAACAGACTGATATAGACATTCACATAGTTTAGTCACTAACCCATGCATTCAGTAAGACACATGTAATAACTCAGTTAAACAGTCAGTCACACACCTACTAAATCCTCCATCCAGACACTTATACACCCACTCATTCTTCAATATACCTTGGTATATATATAATACATATTTAAACTTTAAAGAAAAACACATTCACTGGATGATGTCATCAGTGATGTCATCAGTGATGTCATTTGAGATGTCATCAGTGATGTCATAAGTGATGTCACTGACCATGTCATGAATGATGTAATATAGGATGTCATCAGCAGTGCATTGTGGGGCGTGAGTTATAGTTAGCTGAACTAACTATAACGCCGGAATTTCTCTGGTTTTGTACGAGTGAAATGTCCAACTAACTATAACGTCCCTGAAACCTATGGTTTTTTCAGTGAATATATATATATATATATACATATATATGTATGTTCATATATATGTATGCTTTTCATAGTAGTAAATCAAAAAAGAAAAAGATGTAATATAATGGAAAATATATATTTGTAATAATTGTGGTACACTATATATATATATATATATATATATATATATATATATATATATATATATATATATATATATATATATACTTATATATAAATTTGAAGCAAAGAGGATCGAGCCCACAGCCAGGTGGTGCGTAATGCCGGTGGAACCACCGCCGGACGTCGTAATCCACAATATACTCCAAATAAGAACGCACACTCGAAAGTCCTTTGCAAAAGCAGATAGCTTTTATTCCTCAAACGTTACGCGTTTCGACAACCTTATGTCTTGATCACACGCTGAGTTCCTGGAATTACGTGCATATATCAACATTGGACGTAGACATAGGACTAAAGTCCGAAAAGGTCGTAAGGGAAAGTAAACACGGCGGCCATTTTGTAATAGGTGATACCTCAAATAAAATGTCATTAATGATACATATAGACCAATACATTATTTAGCCATCTGGCATAAAAACATAATAGTTCCAATTGGACGTCCATATGCAAATTAAATAATATACAATCAGCACATTATTTGTGTGAACACATTAACAACTCGGCTAGCATTGACTGTAGTGTGTCGATTACATTGTGGTGAAATGCGATCTACTTGGATTCAGTTGCCGCGTTTTCAGATCAGTTCTCTAACCACACGGGATGCATGCCATAGCAATATTAGATTTTACTTGGACAAAAAATAATAATGATAACCTAGTATGGTTATTAGTAAAGCATGGCCACCAACATTATAATGCTGTATATACAAGTTCTAGCATGATTCCTGTATTGTTTCTGCCTAGTGGCTTAAATTTCAGATCAAATCTCTGACCACACGCATGCTTGTCATAGCAATGATAGGATTTTTTTAGCATGGACAAAAAATCCTTAGTATAGTTACTACTATACCATGGCCACACAAGTAGTATTGCTGTTCAGACAAATAGTTGCATGATTCCTATACTGATTTCGCCAAGTGGCTTAATATTCGGCATTTGACTTGGCAATTACCAGAGCCGCTCATTAGCACATGTAGACCTTGTTAATTTGCATTCGCCAAGTGGCTATTAATACATAAGTCCTGAAAGTCCAATGTTCATAACAAAAAACCTCTCAGCGATAAATATAATCAATATATAAATATACAGTGAGAATCAAATAATTGAAAAAGTGTCTCTTATCTTGATTTCAGTGCAGACCCGGCCCGGGGAAGAAAAGGGTAGGGAACCCGTGAAGTGACCAAGTCATGTGGTGGGTCCCTTCCTTTCCTCCTGTGAAAATATAAGATAAGACAAATGAAACTTTTACACTTACACCTCATACATAAAATTTCACAGATAACAAATATGACATTTAAAATCTGAATTCAATTGAGAAGTAGAGAACCGTAACTAATACATTCTAGCACATGATAGCATGAAAGTTTGGAAAGAAATAACGAATTACAGATAACACTTAATCCTCATATAGGTGTGTTGCTAGCTCTTCATCTATGTTGTGGCCCCCAGGGAATATAGTTTCTAATTCAAGTATCCATTTAGATTCCTTTTTCCTCAGGGCCAATTCCCTGTTGCCGCCTCTATGTCCCATGTTGATTTGTTCTATGGCAAAGAAGCGAAGGAGAGAGCTATTGGATTGATGGTATTCCTGGAAGTGTCTCGCGATGGGGTAGTGCAAATCCTTGTTTGTGATTGCCCTAAGATGTTCAAGGACCCTTTTTTTAACCATACAAATAGTACTGCCCACGTACTTAAGTCTACACGGACACTCTAAGACATAGATGACAAAACTACTACTGCATGATAGGAACTGAGTTATGCTCCTATTCATGGTAGATCTTGGTATTTGGAACTCCTTAACTAGGTGGCTAGATTTACAAGCTCTACAATGTCCGCAGGGAAAGAACCCTTTGAGATTGTGTGAGTATGCTTTGCGTGGTTCTGTAATGTCACCTTTCACAAGAATATCTCTAAGACTTCTGCCCTTCCTGTATGTGATCATAGGTCTATCACTGAGAGTAGGTCCTATGATGGCATCTGTTTTAAGAATATTCCAATTATCAGCCAAGATTTTACATACTTTTTGAGAGTGTTGGTTAAATGTCGTAATGACTCTGGTCTTATTCTCGGTAGTTTCTTCTTTATTGACAGTTTCCAAAGTTTTTGACCTATTTACCTCTTCTATCTTGCAGATGGCTTTTCTAAGAACCCACTCGGGGTACCCACGTGTTCGAAATCTGTTAAGCATGGTTTCTTGTTCCTTACGATATGTTTCATCGTTATTACAATTTCTTCTTGCCCTCACTAGTGCCCCATATGGAATGCTCCATTTAAGAGCTTCCGGGTGACCACTGAGGGCATGAAGAAGACTGTTTCCAGCGGTTTCTTCCTGAAACAGGCTGGTGATGAGCATCCCTTCTCTGATTTCAATTCTCACATCCAAAAAATCGATACAGCTTTTACTTATGTTTTGGCTGAGGACTATATTGTACTGGTTATTGTTCAATTTCTCTACGAAATTGATAGCGTCTACTTCACTGCCTTTCCAGACAATAAATAGATCGTCGATATACCTCAGCCAAACCACTACTTTTTCAAAATCTAGTTGAAGTAGTGCATCCTTGCGAATTTCTTCTTCCCATTTACCAAGGAAGAGATTCGCAAAGCTAGGTGCGAAGCACGTTCCCATCGCGGTGCCTCGCACCTGCCTGTAGAGCTCACCATTAAACATAAAAATGTTGTTAGTCAAATATATCAACATCATTTCTTCCAACATGCGTGTGTGTTCTAAATAGTTGATGTGTTTAGCCCTCAGGAAATGCCTGCATGCTTCTGTCCCCTGGACGTGGTCAAAGATGTTATACAGTGAGTTCACGTCCAGGGTGATGAGAGTGTACTCTTCCTTCCATGTGACCCCTTCTATTTTGTTAAGGAAATCTTTGGTATCTCTAACATGGGATGGTAAAGATGTAACATATTCTCTTAAGAAGTGGTCAACATATTTTGAGATATTTTCACACACATTCCCTACTGATGACACAATGGGTCTACCCGGGAGGGACCGTGGGTGTTTATGTATCTTTGGGAGAAGATACAGGATGGGCAGTTTGGAATAATCTTTTTCAAGAAACAAAACTCATGCCAGGATATAATACCCGACTGTTGCCATTCAGTAAGTTTCCTCCATGTGGAGGTAATACTTTCATTATATACGGTTGTGTTACAGGGACAATAGAATCTGTCATCGTCTAATTGTCTACGAGCCTCATTGATGTACATTTGTCTGTCCCATAGAACAATATTGCCACCTTTATCAGATGGACGGATGACAATGTTTGTTTCTTTTGCTAGGGACGTTATAAAGTTTCTTTGTTTCCTGGATAAGTTGCGACCTGCTACATTACCAGTAGTAAATTGATGTTTTTGTTTTAAAAGTTCCTTGGTCACAACATCATGAAAAGTATCAATACAATCATGCGGAAGATTCGGGTAAAAGACAGAGCGCGGTTTAAAAGTTGTACAGGCAGCTCTGTCAGTCGTGATAGGCCAATCCGAAATAGGAACTTCTTCACAGTTGTCAATTGAGGAGTATTGCTGGTCATACATGACCTGGAGTGTGTCTGCATCATTAATAATTACAACAGGTTGTGTTGATACCTCAAGTGGCAGTCCACTAGCGTCTGGTGGTCTGTTATTCTTCAAAGTGTGCCATTTTTTAACTTGAGTTTTCTTATAATTTTAAAAATGTCAACACGTGTTTCTGCATAATTAAATAATTCAGTGGGACAGAAAGTTAATCCTAAGCAGAGTGTGGTTTTCTCAAATTGGGAAAGTGATCGTGATGTAAGATTTACAATAGTTTTATTTACCATTTCACTATCCATCATTTCTGTCCCCTCTTGGAGCTGCCACTTTTGTTTCCCACGAGCTCTGTATTTCTTTGTCCTGTGTTTTTGCTTGAGTCGCCTTTGTTTGCTGCACTTCCTTGTCCCCGGCCTCTTCCACGTCCTCTTGTCGGTGGTGTTGGTGTTGGGGTGGGTCTCCCTATTTGTCGTCCTTTCCTTAGCACCAGGAACTCGTCTAAAAAGTAGCAGGTCTTGACAGGACTTCGAGTTCAGAGGAAGAGCTTGCTGTATGTACTGAGATGTCGGTATCAGAGTCGCTTGTATTAGTTGTTTGCGGGGGATCTTCTTTAGTGGTGGTCGGTAGATCTTGATCATTATGTGTTGTTCTTTGGTTGTATAAATGATCGTACTTATGACTATAAGTTAAAATTCGTCCATCCTCATAATCAATACAATCGCGATGCAACTTTCTTTGCTTTCGGATTTTAATATCTTCTTCATGTTTTGTTAGTCTTCCTTTCAGCTCTTCTTTAAATTTGTTGATACTCTCTTGATCACTGCTTTGTTTCAATTCATTCTCGATTTCTGTTATTTCTTTAATGATTTTTCCCTGTCTTCCCAAGCATATTTAATGAGTATGCATAGCATGTTTTTCGAACTTGTAGATTAGTTCTCCATCCATTCTTCTAGCATACGTGGATTCGGGGCTTCATGTGATGGGGTGATATATATTCTTAATCCACGCGGTACCATTTGCTTATCCACATAGTATTGGAGGGAGATTGCCTCCCACCATTTGGATGTTTCCTGTTTTTTCAGTTTTTCATATTTCTTCAGTTTGGCATTCAATGAGGTGTCTTGGTTGCGAGACACTCCGGTGGTTTGTCCTTTTCCCGGTGCACGTGCAAATAATGTCTGCGCCGCTAATCGTCTTTCATTCTCTTCCTCCATGTTGTTGTATATTTCTTTGTGTATTTTTTGTCTTGTCTTTTTCCGTTACAGTATCTCAATGTGCAGTTGAGTTGGTCAATGCACGTATTGGTGGGGACTACTAGGGACTTAGGTCCTTCTGTTCCCAGTTCTGCTAGTATGCAAAGAGACTTTCCCATCTAGAATAGCCGGTTCCTGATGCCGCTGTGTAGAGTACTTTACTTCAGTGATACACGGGGATATCCAGTATGGCACGTGATATTTCCTGCACTGATGTCGAGATACACGTAAGTATGTCTTGTGAGATTAAGCAGTTACTTATACACAATGCCAAATACCGTTTAAAGTTGAGAGTCTATAATGTTACCGTCCTTCAACTTCCCCAATTTTAGGCCAGTTCCTCAGAGACGCAAGTACCCAACCCCTGGTACAGCACCAGAGAGGGAGCCCGCCCGTGCACAAAGTACACGTGCGCCCCCCCACAAAGGGACCCCCAGGGGCCGGGCTTACCTCTGCGAAGACTGCCAGTATCACCGATTCTCTTGTAGTTTGAACTCCTCCAACTGAACTTTCGGACTTTAGTCCTATGTCTACGTCCAATGTTGATATATGCACGTAATTCCAGGAACTCAGTGTGTGACATTAGGTTGTCGAAACGCGTAACGTTTGAGGAATAAAAGCTATCTGCTTTTGCAAAGGACTTTCGAGTGTGCGTTCTTATTTGGAGTATATTGTTGATATATTTATATATATATTAATATATATATATATATATATATATATATATCCAGTAAAGCTCGTCCAATGCTCCTGCTCGAAGAACGAGAGTAGACCCAATTTCAGTGCAAATAGTGTTTATTAGTACAACACCATGCCGCCATGACGCGTTTCGGCCGATTCCCGGCCTTGATCACATGACAGCGCCTGGGGGTGAGAGCTCCCCTTTTAAAGTGACAGTGCAAAATAGCAGCAATGATAAACATAGAAAACATACTATGCTAAACTCTACAATGTATGCTTAAATGCATTGATGATGTTCTTTCAAAACATACTATTATTGGTTTATAAAATTAAAACATTATTAAATCGATATGGCTAAAATCATTAAGTTAAAAAATAATTTCTGTATGAATACAAAAAATAATCATTTGCCATATTGTCTAGTTATGTAATCATCGTTCATACATATGCAATGCTATTAATAAAATAAAGTGCTTAGTGCGTGAGTACCCCTATCTAAGTGCAAGTCTTAAAATTATGATGTGCAAATGTGCATAATTGTGTACAAAATTCATGTTCGAAAGGTATAGCAGCAATTTTCTCTTTTGTTTTTGGCTAATGCAGTTATTTGGGTCTTACATAATACCCTTTAGGTCGATGTCACTGCAAGATAAAGGGATCACCGTGCCATTTATTAATAGTACCTATCTGTTATAAATAGTTGATTCCCACAAATGAGAATATACAATATTCTATATTATATAAAAAATCATTTCAACAGAATAAAACAGATGAATTACTAAAAATGGCTAAAATCCGGTAATTTAAAAAAACATGATAGAAAAATATTATAAAAAATATATATAATATAAAAATATATATATATATTATAGAAAAATATGTTATTTGATAGTTGATTAGAAATTTGTTGGAGAATATATTTAAATATAAAATTCCTCCACCTTCTACCACTAAGAGATTTATTGTAAAGAAGAATTTAGTTTTCAATATTTATACTGATTAGAGATTTTGGATGCTCCAAATTAATTTTGCCGTTTCGGACTACTATAAATAAGTGTACATGTCTTCACTCGTGTTGAGCCCCCTTGGGTGCTTTGTGTCCATCTCAAGTATATATCTCGTTTCAAGACGCCTTAGTTTTGCTTCCCTGTTGCCTCCTCTTTTGTGCGGTGGTACTGCGTCTAAAACAAAATAATTAAAATGTTTCAGGCTGCTTTTGTGTTTTTCTTTAAAATGTCGTGCAACGGGATAACTAGGGTCATTGTTCACAATAGCTCTTGTGTGCTGTAATATTCTTTTATGCACTGCCAATTTTGTGCTGCCTATGTAATACAAATTACAGCTACAAACTAGTGCATAAACCGCATATTCAGTTTTGCAGGACAGATATTGGCTAATCATTTGGGTGCGATCACTGAAAGCGGTTTTATACGAGATTTTGTTTATGCCGAACTGACAAGCTTTACAGCTCGAACATTTGTAAAACCCCTTTCTAGCAGTTAACCAGGAACCTGTTTCTAGATCTTCTGGGCTATTTTTTACCAAAGCATTACCCATTGACGCAGTTTTTCTGTATGTTATTAATGGTTGTTTGGGAAGTAAACCTCCAATTATTGGGTCTCCCAATATTATGGGCCAATTGCGTCTTATGATAGATCTTATCTGTCCTTCCTGTCTTGAATATGAGAGTATTAACCGTGTAGGTTCTTTTGATGTATTATCTTTTGCACATAGAGTTTGTGATCTATACTTGAGTAAATCATGTCTAGCTTGGCTTTTTGATTTTAAAATTGCTGCATCTATGGTTTTGGAGCTGTAACCCCTTTGAAGGAATCTATTTTTGCATTCCCTTTGTTTCTCAAGTGTGTCATTTTCCTCACTACAAATGCGTCTTATTCTCAGCATCTCCCCATAGGGGATACTTTGTTTAAGATGTGGAGGGTGAGAGCTTGATGCATGCAATACTGTATTGCCAGCCGTTTGTTTTCGAAAGAGAGAAGTTACTAGCTTGTTATTCATTATGTACACTTGTGTATCTAAAAACGTTATACTTTCACAACTAATAGAAAAAGTAAAATTCAAATTTACATTGTTGTTGTTGATTTGTGCCACAAAATCTCGAGCACTCTGCTCAGAGCCCTTCCATACAATGAATAAATCGTCTATAAATCTTAACCATGATATTATCTTTTCATTGTAGGTGCATTCATATTGTTTCATGAGGACCAGCTCCTCCCACCAGCCCATAAACAAACAGGCATAACTGGGGGAGAAGCTGGCCCCCATTGCTACACCCTGTATTTGCTGATACAACTGGTTTTTGTACATGAATAAGTTATTTTCCAAACAAAATAATAACATATCAATCAGCATTTGGTTGTGTTTGGCGAACTTCATTGGCCTATTGGCTAAAAAATGGTCTACAGCCTTAATGCCATCTATATTCCTAATACATGTGTATAGTGCAGATACGTCCAGTGCTATTAAGTGGTAACCAGCTTGCCACTTGATTGTATCTATTTTCCTTATAAAATCACTAGTATCCTGCACATACGATTTAAGTTGTTTAACATGTTCTTGTAGGAATGAATCAATATAAATAGACATATTTTCCAATGGCCCATCACAGGCCGAAATAATGGGCCTCCCTGGCGGTTTGCTTAAACATTTGTGAACCTTGGGAACAAAGTAAATTACTGGAATCGTTGGATTTTCCTTTTTCAAATACTTATATTCCTCTAAGTTCAAGAGGCCTAGACTTTTCCATGCCAAGAGTTTGCTGAAAAAGTTATCTTGTGCACATTTGAATTTTTGCATAGAACTTTTTCGGTAGCAGTCAGCATCGTTTAATTGCAGAGTGGCTTCCTCCATATAGTCCTTGAGGGGCCACAGCACTATGTTTCCCCTTATCTGCATTTCTGACTACTACTTCTTTTTCTTTCTTTAATTTTTCTATTAGTTGATAATATTGTCTTTCTTGATTAGTAATCTTTCTTTTGGTTTTGTTTGTATCCATGTATAGTTTTTTCACTTGTGCCACCACATGTTCATTAAATAGGTCTAAGGAGTCTCTTGGCAGAATGGGGACAAATTTGGATTTAACTTTAAATGATGTCGTTGGTTTAGCATTGATTGTATATGATGGAGACATAGAGTCTTGCGTATTCATATCCAGTTGTTGATCTGTGCTGAGTTCCCCCTGTCTTCTTGGTTTCGTTCCAGACTATGGAGGTCCCTTAGTATAGCCAGGTCTGCTACAGTAAGATTTTGTTCTGTTGGCATAGTCGATGTTGCATATGGGGAGTCTATATCCCTCCTTTGCTCAATCTGTTTGTTCTGCAACTGGTAAAATTTCTTTAGTTTTAATTTTCTTATGAATTTGTAGATGTCCGCCCTGGTATTTGTATAATCAAAGTTGGTTTCCGGACAAAATGACAGTTCTAGAGCAAGTAGTTGTTGTTCTGCTGCATCCAGATTTACATTGGATAGATTAATAATAGTCTTGTCATTGGTGGTTGACTCTGGGGACCTGCAAGACATTATTTGCGTCTCCATTGGCCCCGTCCTCTCATCGTTTTTGGATTGCCACTGTTGCCCCCGTTTTCTGGCCGCCTGTCTTCGTTGCCGCCTGCTCTCTGTTCGTCGTTTTTTGCCGGTTTATTGGCTCTGGGTCTAAGAGTTTCCCTCCGGCTTCTCCTTAAGTAGTCCAACTCCTCACCCAACGATAACTTGATAGTTCTTTGATCAGGTCTGTCAGTTGTTGTTTCCACCTCTGACTCACTTTCAACATTCGAGCTAAGGTCAGATGCTGATGCCGATGTAGCCCCTCCTTGCTCCTCATTTCTATGTGGTGTAAACTTTTTGTTTTGTATCGTTGCATCTCTAAATGAATCATACTTCCGGGCAAATGTAAATATCTGTCCGTTTGTATAGTCATCCTTATCACGTTTGAATTTGTATGTCTTCCTCTGTTTTATTTTATCTTCTTCTTTATTTAGTCTAACAATCATTTCATCATGAAGTTTTTCTTCTGTTGTGGCTCACCTAGCGTTTTGATCTCCTCATTCAAGGCGTCTATCTTGGCCTGGAGCTCAACCCGGTCTGACTCTGCATATTTTACCAAAATTTGGACAAGTTTACGCGAGGACTCAAGGTTACATTCCGCCCATTCAGCCATCATACGAGGGTTAGGTGTGTCATAGCTGGGGGCTAACATGATCCGCAGCCCCTGGGAATCCTCCCCACATCTAAGTACCTCTGGAGGGATTTCGCTTCCCACCACTTAGCCGTTTCTTGCCGCATATATTTCTCCAAAATGCGGTATGTGCCCTTTAAATTTGCGGCATTTCCTGACATCGCAATACCATTATGTTCTTTTTGTTGCCGCTGTCCCTGCGAGGGAGTGTCTGAAAACATTTCCTCGGCTGCCGACTCGCGATCCTTGAGCGCTGCGGCGGACATGGTGAGTACTAGTTTATTCAAATTGTCAATGCTTTATTGTCTCTGCCCGCTGTGTTGATACAGAGGGAAAAGGACTGCAAGCACACACCTCCCCACCTGTGTTGTTCGAATGCGCAATGATTTGTACCTTGATTATCGTAGGGGATTTCCAGCGTGGTCTCCCATGCGACTCTGCTCCTCCAGGCAAACGCCTTCACATGAGATCCGCTACAGCTGTTTTTACTTCCGATGTAGATTTGCGCGCATACACAGGGGGCTGCCGTGGATTCCGTACCCGGAACAACTACTGTGCTCTTCCGGGTTCACCAATGATGCTGGCACCAGCCGATGCCTGCGACCAGGCTCCGCCAGAAGAAATGACCTGCCAACCACGCAGCCAACTTGAGGAGAGGGGGTCCACACGACCGGAGGAGGTCAATCCGGTAAATATCCAGTAAAGCTCGTCCAATGCTCCTGCTCGAAGAACGAGAGTAGACCCAATTTCAGTGCAAATAGTGTTTATTAGTACAACACCATGCCGCCATGACGCGTTTCGGCCGATTCCCGGTCTTGATCACATGACAGCGCCTGGGGGTGAAAGCTCCCCTTTTAAAGTGACAGTGCAAAATAGCAGCAATGATAAACATAGAAAACATACTATGCTAAACTCTATATTATTGATATATTTATATATATATATATATATATTATCTACTGGCGGTTGCCAGTAGATAGTTATAGTTAGGACCTATTTTCCATAGGAAATCCGCAACATTCTATTTGAAATAACTCTTGCGTCGGTTGACGAATCTTCGCAAAATTTTCAAACTTTATGGCCCGCTCCGGTCCGATCCTACCCTGAAAGTTTTGGGGTGATTCGTCAAGCGGGGGCCGAGAAAAAAGGGGGGTCCGAAAACGTGTTTTCCCCATTCATTTTCCCATAGGAAACTTTAGCCACGGCTACAGCCCGAACTGCTGAACGGAATTACACCAAATTTGGCAAAGAGGTAGTTCTTGGTTCAGAAAGAACCCTTTTTGTTAAATGGTGTAAATCCGTTCAGTAGATGCTGAGAAAATCAAAAGTAAAGTCACATATATATCTATGGCCGAGTAGGCTCCGCGTACCCTCCCGATCACAAGCTGCATGCTAATTGGCTGTTCACACTCCAAATCAGGAAGTGTTGGCAGCCATTTTGTCCCTCGGTAGAACCGATGCACAGAAACAAGTGCGCAAAACGCACAAAGGGGGCAGGGTAGAAACACCCTGACCCCCTAGGTCTGCTCAGGGGGTCCCACAAAGACCCCCTGGGCAGACAAAAGCATTTAAAAAATTTTTTTTTTTAAATTTAAAAGACGATCGTGCCGCAGGCCCCGCCCCCTTCCTTTACCACTTTGCAAACGCGCCCCCTGGCGCATTTGCAGAGGGGGAACGAATTCCCCTTGAATACTGGGGGTCCCTGGGGGCCAACTAGCCCACCAGGAACTTCCAGTATGCGCCAGGGCTGCGTTGCAGAGAGGTGTACAGAGGCCACGCCCCTTTTTACACCTCTCTGCAACGCAGCTCTGTGGCGCTTTTGGAGGTACATGGTGGGCTAGTTGGACTCCAGGGACCCTTAGGATTCAAGGGGACTTAATTCCCCAACTTAAAACGCACCACGGGGCGCGTTTGCATAGTGGTGAAGGGAGGGGGCGGGGCTTCAGGTGACATGTGTGCAAACAGGCCCCGTTGCGCGTTTTAAGATGCAGAATTAAATCCCCTTCAATCCTGAGGGTCCCTGGGGGCCAACTAGCCCACCAGGTACGTCCAGAAAGCGCCACAGAGCTGCGTTGCAGAGAGGTGCAAAAAGGGGCGTGGCTTCTGAACACCTCTCTGCAACGCAGCTCTCTGGCGCATACTGGAGGTATCTGGTGGGCTACTTGGCCCCTATGGACCCTCGGGATTGAGGAGGATTTAATTCCCCATCTTAAAACGCGCCACGGGGCCTGTTTGCAGACATGTCACCTGAAGCCCCGCCCCTCCCTTCACCACTGTGCAAATATTCCTCTAAAATCAGCCGAACTACGAATTCCGATTTACTCACCTGTTATCAGGAGAGACCTCAGTGCTGCATCTTTGAGCCCAGTACTGATCCTGAAAAGTAATTTTAACCGTACTTACCAGTAACTTGAATTTCCTTCCATAGGATATCATTGCCTGCTTTTTGCTGAAAAAGTTTCTGTCGATTTTTGAAACATACAAATATTCCTCTAAAATCAGCAGAACTACGAATTCCGATTTATTCACCTGTTATCAGGAGAGACCACAGTGCTGCATCTTTGAGCCCAGTACTGATCCTGAAAAGTAATTTTAACCGTACTTACCAGTAACTTGAATTTCCTTCCATAGGATATCATTGCCTGCTTTTTGCTGAAAAAGTTTCTAAGTGTCGATTTTTGTAACATACAAATATTCCTCTAAAATCAGCCGAACTACGAATTCCGATTTACTCACCTGTTATCAGGAGAGACCTCAGTGCTGCATCTTTGAGCCCAGTACTGATCCTGAAAAGTAATTTTAACCGTACTTACCAGTAACTTGAATTTCCTTCCATAGGCTAACATTGACTGGTTTCACTTGGAAATTCTTCTAAGTGTGGAGTTTTGGAACTTTATAATATTCCTCTAAAATCAGCCGAACTACGAATTCCGATTTACTCACCTGTTATCAGGAGAGACCACAGTGCTGCATCTTTGAGCCCAGTACTGATCCTGAAAAGTAATTTTAACCGTACTTACCAGTAACTTGAATTTCCTTCCATAGGATATCATTGCCTGCTTTTTGCTGAAAAAGTTTGTCGATTTTTGAAACATAAAAATATTCCTCTAAAATCAGCCGAACTACGAATTCCGATTTACTCACCTGTTATCAGGAGAGACCTCAGTGCTGCATCTTTGAGCCCAGTACTGATCCTGAAAAATAATTTTAACCGTACTTACCAGTAACTTGAATTTCCTTCCATAGGATATCATTGCCTGCTTTTTGCTGAAAAAGTTTCTAAGTGTCGATTTTTGTAACATACAAATATTCCTCTAAAATCAGCCGAACTACGAATTCCGATTTACTCAACTGTTATCAGGAGAGACCTCAGTGCTGCATCTTTGAGCCCAGTACTGATCCTCAAAAGTAATTTTAACCGTATTTACCAGTAACTTGAATTTCCTTCCATAGGCTAACATTGACTGGTTTCACTTGGAAATTCTTCTAAGTGTGGAGTTTTGGAACTTTATAATATTCCTCTAAAATCAGCCGAACTACGAATTCCGATTTACTCACCTGTTATCAGGAGAGAACCCAGTGCTGCATCTTTTAGCCCAGCACTGACCCTGAAAAGTAATTCTAACCGTATTTACCAGTAACTTGTATTTCCTTCCATAGGAATCCATTGTCTGGTTTTCAGCAGAAAAGTTTCAAAGTGTCGATTTTCACAAACTACAAATATTCCTTAAAAATCACCTGTATGACTTAAACGCATTCTTTCAACTGTTTACAGGAGATGCACCAGTGCTGGATCCAGGATCCACCACTGAGTAAGAAAAAGTAACGATAACACTACTTACCTGCTAAGTGAATTTCCTCCCATAGGATAACATTGGTGATTCTATGTGAAAAAGTTTCTAAGTGTCAACTTTTAAAATACAATAATATTCCTTAAAAATCACTACTGTAACCAAAACGCTTTTACTCAACTGTTTACAGGAGATGTCGCAGGACTGAATCTAGGATCCAGTCCTGTGGTTAGAAAAAGTAATCCATAAAGTAACTAATTGCATTTAACTAGAAATTCACATTGAGCTCAATGTTGCATTGAAATTGTGTTGCCCATTGCAACAACTGTAACTACTGTACTTAAAAGTCTATTGCCTATTTGCAAAGTATTTAAACTAAAGTAATTCATTCTGAGAAAGTATATTTTGTAATGTAATGTATAATGTAATTACAATGTAATTTAAAAAATAAAATATCTAAAAATAAATAGTTTAAAAAAATGTAGTAAATCAGTATCAAAAAAATAAATATAACAATTAATACATTTAAAAATTGTCATTTACAAAACCTTTGAAATTCACTGAAAAAAACCATAGCTTTCAGACATGTTATAGTTAGGAATTAGCATTTAAAAAACCTTTGAAATTCACTGAAAAAACCATAGGTTTCAGGCACGTTATAGTTAGAAATTAGCATTTAAAAAACCTTACAAATTCACTGAAAAAACCATAGGTTTTAGGGACAGTTATAGTTAGTTGGACATTGCACTCGTACAAAACCCGTGAAATTCCCCCGTTATAGTTAGTTCAGGTAACTATAACTCGCGCCCCATAATGCACTGCTGATGACATCACATATTACATCACTCATGACATGGTCAGTGACATCACTCATGACATCACTGGTGACATCTCAAATGACATCACTGATGACATCACTGATGACATCATCCATGTGATAATTTGATGCATCTTCTCAAACCCTAATATAACTTTTGATACACCCACTGTAAATTACAGACTGCCATTGTCAAAACCATAGACACTCCAACACCAATTACTATATACACACTCACTGATTCTTAGGTCTACACACACACATCTACTCACTCACCCGTACAGTCACTCATACTTATAGTCACTCAGTACAGGACTATTATATGCACTCATACACCTATATAAACACTCACACACCGCCACTCATCCATAGAGGTACTCACACACCTAGTCAGTCATGCAAAAAATTAAGCACACACCCATTTACTCACCTATACAGTTATACACACACCAGCTCACTTACTCATACAAATACTAGCACATTCTTATGCTCTTATACAATCTCTGATACAAGCACACACTCATCCATACAGTCACTCTCACAATCACACACTCTCGCTTATAGCTATTTATATACTCCAACACACATATATACTGCCTTTCACATATGTAGTTACTCACACATGTACCACTGGGACGTACATTCTCTCACTAACACACTCTTACACACACTTACCCACCCATACAGTCTATCACAGATGCACTCTTGAAATCATCCACCCAGTGAATCACCCACTCACACATCTATGCACAGAGTCGCACACACCCCACCCACACAAACACTCAGGCACCCATACAGATACTCAGACAACCAATCAATAACTCATATAGACACTCATGTAGCTATTCACAAACCCATGCAGCCACTTACACAGCAACAGACAGACGGATACAGACATTCACCCAGTTTAGTCACTAACCCATGCATTCAGTAAGATACGTTTAATCACTCACTTATAGAGTTAGTCACGCACCTACTAAATCATCCATTCAGACACTTATACACCCACTCATTCGTCAATACGCCTTTCCCTATATATATTAAACATATTTAAACTTTACAGAAACACACAGTCACTGGATGATGTCATCAGTGATGTCATTTGAGATGTCATCAGTGATGTCATCAGTGATGTCACTGACCATGTCATGAGTGATGTAATATGTGACGTCATCAGCAGTGCATTGCGGGGCGCGAGTTATAGTTACCTGAACTAACTATAACGGGGGAATTTCACGGGTTTTGTACGAGTGCAGTGTCCAACTAACTATAACTGTCCCTAAAACCTATGGTTTTTTCAGTGAATATATATATATAGAGAGAGAGCGAGATAGAGAGATAAAATCACACACATTTATGTGTGTGCGTGTTTATATAAGTATATATTTATATATAGCATTAAGTATTAGTAGAATTTATGTAATTTACATTATGTTGTTATATACTAAAATATTTAACATTCACTGCTTTAAACTATATATATATATTTAAAAAATCTATATTTTTTATAATTCATATTTTGTATGTTTTTGGAAGATATTAGTGTTAAAGGATATTTTATTTCCGATCCTTTTGAACGTACCATTATAAGTATAGGGACATGATATTTTCGTAAATATTATTTTTGGCACGAGATTTGTGTCAAACAATATTGCTTACCTCGATATTGCATCAGTGATCCCACTATCCACCACCATGTGTTCAGCAGCACGCTTGTCACACTGTAATGCTTTAGACCATTCTAGACAGAAACAAAGGTTATGTCTACATGCCTCTTATACAACTGCATGTTCAAACTGGGACAATAACAGCACTATTATCAACCTATCTGAGTCCTCAAACTCAATATCTCAGTCATGTTGCACGTGTGGGGGAGGAAGGATTTGACACCAACAGTCGATCTACCATAGGTCAGCTTGGCAACAAGAATCCAGTCAGGGAAAAAAGATGTACATGTCATTAGACTGGAAGAAAAGAACTTGTGCCACCGAATTGCATTTATTATATATAGTTCAAAATACATCTCACCCTCATTTATTGTAAAAAGTAGTGTGTGCCTGTGGGAGGAATAACTCTGTGTGTGTGTGTTGTGATAGATAGATAGATAGATAGATAGATAGATAGATAGATAGATATCTGTGTGTATGTTCGTGTGTTTTCCTTTTCTTCTATAGTTTGCGCTCCCGCCATGCACAGTTTTCTCACCATTAATTTAATTGCAAATGTTACAGTGATATTATCAATGGTGTAATTGAAGTGATATAGTATGTGGGGTAATTAGCAGTGCATGGCGAGGGCGCAAGTTATAGTTCCTTTATGGCACAAGTTATAGTTACCAGAGCTAACTATCACTGGGGAATTTCTGTGGTTTTGTACGTTTAAAATGTTACATTGGCACTGAAATATTCACCTAACTATAACGTCACTTTAACCGTTGATTCCTCTAATGAATTTCTATGTTTTTTTTAATGTGAAGTAAAATATAACAATTACTAAATAAAACGTCACTTTATTATTTGTTTTTTTCAGTGAATTTTTAGTATTTTTATTGTAAAGTAATATTTTGTTACAATACATAAAGCAAAACCAACATCCAGGACATGTGGCTAACCCACCGGAGGGAGCTGATCCCGCGCCTGTGTGCGGTGTGGCATTAGCCACAGAGCTTGGCTTGCAGCAGCCTAACCAATACTGAACATGGGCTTTTACCATTGGGGGACTGGCCACAGGGCCTGGCCTTTCGTCTTACCCACCCAGAGGCAACCAACCGCAGGCTGCACACAGCCTTTGCTTGTGCGTGGCGTGGGGTTGGTCTGCAGCAGGCCCTTTGGGCAACCCACCCAAAGGCAGCCAACCCCACAAATGCGCATGGCCTTTGCTCATGCACAGTGTGGGGTTGGCCACAGGGCATGGCTTGCAGTCAGGCCCTGCATTCAATCATTTGCTGGCAGCCAACCCCACGCTGCCATGCCTTGTGACCAACCCCCTTCCAACCCACCTTGCAGGCAGCCAACCACAAAAAGTGTGCTTTTGTGATTTGGTGTAAATCTGTTCAGTAGTTTTTGAGAAATTAAGATTCAAAATATTTGTATATATGATGGTTGGGTTCGCGGGACGCTTGAGAATAATAGAGTGAAGTGATTGGCCAGAGAATCCCTTTTTCCGTCGTCCGTCTCTCTGCATTGAGTCCTGTGGGAGCTCGCACTCTGATTGGCTGGTTGCAACATGTTGGGGCCGCCATTTGAGGACACAGGGGCTCAATCCACTTGCTCCTGAAAATTAAAAAACAAAAAACATAAGGGGGCAGGGTAGAGGCTCCTGACCCCTGGACCTTGTGTGGGGGTTCCTAGGAGACTCTCTCTGGGCTCAAATTAAAAACAAAATGTTGGGGGGGGGTCCAGGATCCTACTGAACTCTTGCAGGAGTCTGGGTTGTATGTACATGTGTGTGTGTGTGTGTGTGGTAGAAGAGATAGCACATGTCACAAGACAGCCACTTATGCACACTAAATAGCTTGCATAAATAAGAAGTGTTTTAGGCAGTTCAGCGTGTTCAGTCTTTATTCACTATGACAGTATTGCTGAAATGGATATCCTGGGTTGCCTTGTGTTGTGAGCAGGACTGAGGTCCTGTGCCCGGAATCAAGTGTCAAGGTGCTAGTCCCAGTCTGTCATACATACCAAGTGCTTTCTTGCATTGCAATTTTCAGGTCTTTCCTAAATTTGTAAAGAGGCTGGGACCTCAACATTAGCTCAGCTTGTTCCAGAGTTGTGAACCCAGGGTCTTGATGGATTTGCTTCATCCTTATTATCATTATCCTTGGCATCAATGAGTCTCCAGAAAATAAGCTGGGGCCCTGTCTGTATATCATTGTGCATGTGTGTCTTAACACAGGTACACAGCTGGGGAGTTTTCCATAAATCGAGGGCTACTGAAAGTCAGTGAAAGTCTGGTAGTTACACTTTACCCAATGATTAGCTGTTTAGCCTCTTGTTAGACTTCATTTTGATACTACAATGACTCCACTTTCTCCATTGTAGCATAAGTCCTAATGGCATTATCTTCTTGATGATGTCATCAGAGCCTCCCACATGATTTATCAAGCGCAATAATGAAATAAAATGTGATATCAGTTCGATCTATTGAATGGATTAAAGTATGCCAATACTAATCGATTGTCTAGAGAAGATTTTTATATTAACACGAGGAACCCTTCCTTAGTTAATTGACCTTTTTTTACCAAAATTGAGCAAAAATCCCCAAAAAGCACTTTTGCATGGGTCAACAATCACCACAAACAGTTTTTTCAGTTACTGCTAATGACATCTGCCATCTGCCTAAAACAATGTTAAAATATATATTTTTAAAAGGTTCATACCCTTTTGAATTCTGTGGACCCCCACTTAATCATCACTGGAACCCGGTGACCCCTTCCCCAGAATCTTTATTGGAATCCGGGGACCCCCATTGAGTCATTACTCAAGCCAGGGACGCCGACTAAGCATTTTTTATGATTTGAACCGCGGAACAATTTACTAAAAATACGGAAACAAGTACACAAATGATAAAATATCTTGTTTTATTTACAAACAAATATTTTAAAAATGAAAATTGTAATTTTCTAAATTAAATTGAGGACACTCATTGCCCGTACTATATTCTGTTTGATGTAGTTGCACTGCTCCCACGAATCAATTTGAGAATACTAACTACATTTTTAGTCTCCGATTTCAAATTCCTTCACATTTAAACAATGTTTAAAAAATTTCAATTTTACATTTTGCATCTTTATTTATATGCAGTTTATTATTCTGTTAATATTAATCAATATTTTGAGCAGTTGCGAACCCCCTTGTATGCTTTGTGGGTCTTTAGGGGTTCTCAGACCACTGGTTAAATACTACAGCACAACATTATATACTGGTTCGTTTCCCTCTAAAGGACTTTTTACCTCTGAAAGCCTGGAATTCCTATCCTTAGTTAGATTGCTGTGCTATCTTTTAGTATCTTGGATGTCTGAAATGTCAAATTTGATCATGGGAAACAGATGAAAACCAGGATGAAATATGATATCTGGAGTCAATACCTAGGGCTCTATTCACAAAGGCTTTTTGGAGTACATAAAGTAGTATTCTTGTAATTCTCTTTTACATAGTCATACATGCCTTTATCAATTGGCCTTGCATCATCTAAAATGGGATAAAATGGGAATGTTTATGGAATATTCTTATGCAATTGCTACAAAAAAAATTAAAAATGTCCCTTCTTTGCATTTTTACTAATTGGCAGTTAGGCGTTTCTGGACAGATTCACAAAGGCATATAAAAGTACGTAAAAGAGTACTCCAGTAATACTACTTCCCAAACTCAAAAATGCTTTTGCGAATGGGCCCCTTAGTAAGGGACGATAGCAATTCATATTCACAGCCCGTTGTTTCTGCTGACCTTTGCAGTGTGTCTTCCTTCCATACTGTGTCCTTTCCACATAATTGTTGTTATGGCTGCTGCTTTATTTTGGTATATTCTTCAGTGGAGCTTGTATCTAGAATACTTTAGCAAGCTATAATCAGAAAAGAACAATCATCAAAATAAATGCAGCCTACTTTCATGCATATTTATTGACTCATTTTTTGTGTTTTTCAAGCAATTAAGAGTAGATTTCACACTTCATAAATGTACGCAGTTGTCACCCAATTAATTCGCTTTGGTGTTTTTTTGCTTGCTCAATAGTATTTCTAGCTGAAGCCCAAAGAAAAGAACAATAGCAAGGACCTAGGCATTCAGCCAGCAGACAAAGGTGGAGCCATTGTGCTCCAGACAAGTTCTATGTACTGTTATAAATGCTTAAGACTACTATCAGATGATTTCAGCTCCAGACATATAAACCAGGACCATTCCCCATGTATGCTGAGGCATATTAAAACAATGGTCAAGGAAGCTGAGACAGAAGGGTGGGTCACAAAACAGGACACAGAGGGGCCGATTCCGATCTCGGTCGGAGGCGCACCCAATACCATTCGGTCGGGAAAAGCCATGGCGGAAGCCTGTTTCCGACCGAACCGTACGCGGGTCCGGCCGAGCGAGTACGATGCGAATTCGCCGACCGACTCGTCCGGGCGTCCCGACAACCCGACCGACTCGCTCGGGACTCGAACCGCTCCGACCGACTCGGTCGGACCCGATTCGCACCGCGCAATGGAGACGTTCCCCGGCCGGGTAGGTACGATGCGCGCCGCGAGCAGTCCGACCGAGCCGCGCACTCCGGCCCGTAAGAGCTGTCGGAGCCGTACTTTGGGGGTCCGTGTCGGACCCCCTGTACGCGTGAGCCCGCGCGAGGCGCACACAGGGGGGACCCAAGGGTCCCTCTACCTGTGCGTGTACGCCGCGAGCGCTCGCGGCGTACCCGCTGTAGGGGGCGCCCTTGTCCGCCCCGCACCCATTGAGGCACGGGAGCCCGCGTACGCGTTGTACGACCGGCTCCCATTGAGCTCAATGGAGTCCGACCGACTCGTGTCCGATAACATACGGCCGCATCGTACTCGTTCGGTCGGACTGCACTGGGTCCGATTCGGTCGGAAATCTCTCCGGGTCCGGCTCGGTCGGAGAAATTTCCGGCCCGAATCGGAATCGACCCCAGAGTTTCTGGTGACAAAACAACCCATACTTTTATATTCTACCAAAATTACACAGTGAAAGGAGACCTCCTCCGGGTTGAGATGCTGTAGGTAACAATAATCCATAGATCCTCCTGGTGAGGTAAGTCTGGACATCACAAAAAATAGGTTATAGTTTACATTTTAACTCACCACATTTTACCTCTGATATTTCTTCATATAGAGTATGCCTATAGTGGTCTATGAGGCCTGAGGCTTGAGGCCCGCGGAAGATGGCGGCGTCCGAGTGACTCTCCTCGGAGCGACGTGGACCAATGGCAGCATACCACTGTTCTCTTCACTTTTGGTGTGGCGCCCTTGTTTACGGATGTCCGGGTGTCACTGAAGGTAGCTTTCTTTTTCCCTGCGGCTGTCCAGTTTGTCCAGAAATCCTCATTTTTTGACGATGCTGTTTTCCAGCCATTTTAGGATGAAGCGGCTTCACACGGAGAAGTGGCACCTCTGAGGAGGTCTTAGCATCGTCTTGACTATTTTTACTTGCTAAAGCATTGTCTTTTCTTCATCCCTAATGTGCTTCTTCTTTCCTAATGGCATATTCATTGACATGGTGATTTAACATGGCTTTTCATCGAATTTCACACAACGAATGCAATAATGCTGGCTGTTCATTACAAAGGCAGTCTTATTTGACAAAGTGCGCCTACTTTTTGCAGCAACTTTTGGTTTTCCCTTCTTGTCTATCCTCATTGTCTAAGAGTAGACTGAAAAAAGCGGGTCCTCCTGTATCTTGCTCCACGCACTCTTTCATTAAAAATGCAACTATTTTTACACAATTCTCCAAAATGGAAGATTCCTTGGCATCTTTTCCTAAAGGTTCTTCTCCCTCAGCTCCTGTCCCTCTTGCTACAGAGAAGCCTTCCACAAAGAGGCTGAACAAAGATCCACCATCTCCGCCAAAGTCTTCTTCTCCTGCCTCCTTAGATTTGCTGTTGGAGGAGATTCGTGCATTGCGTCCATACATGGAGGAAACTAACGCCAAGCTACAGTTTCTTACAAATAGTTGGTCCCGGATGGATGAGCGACTAACTGTGGGAGAGCAAAGTGTGTCTTCCTTTGCACTTACCGATTTCAAGGTAAACGCACTTCAATCTCAAGCCTCCTCACTTCAGAAACAAGTTGAAGACTTGGAAAACAGGAATAGAAGAAACAATCTTCACACTTATGGTCTACCAGAAGGTAAAGAGGGGGCAGACCTTCTCCTCTTCTTCAAATCTCTCCTTCCTAGGTTGCTGAATTTACCAGAAGGAACAGCTCTGAATATCCAGCATGCTCACAGATTAGGTCGTCAACCTGCCGTTGCTTCTAATTTAAGGCGACCAAGAGGGGTTATCTTATATTTTCTAGAGTACACAGACTTGCTTAAAATTCTTGCAGCGGTTAAGTCAGGTCAACGTATCTCTTGGTTGGGTAATACTCTGTATTTTTCCCAAGACTAGGCCAAACGCACAGCAAATAGGCGCAAGGAATTTCTTAACATGAGACCTGATCTTCGATCTCTTGGAGCCCGCTATGGTCTTTTTCATCCTTGCCTATTTAAAATTACTTTTAATAATAAAACCACAACCTATGAAGATCCGATCTGGTTGAAGAGCTTCATCAACTCCTGAAATTAGAATCAATGGAAATTTCCGGATCCTCTTCTTCTCAGACTATTTAGTTCCATTGGACTCTTATAGTGGTTTTAGACTTGTTGGATCTTTTTTCAGAGTGTATATCTTGATGACTATTCCAGCAATGTTTGTTATGATGTATTTGAATATATTCATGCAGTTCTTTTATACTAATTGACTTCTTTCCCTCCGTTTCAGGATTGTTTATGTTTGTGCCTGCCCTTCTACCTCATCTTATGTACTGCGGTCTCTCTTCGCCCTCCATTCTGATGGGCTTGGACGTGTCATCAGTTCCATGTGGTCTCATCCCCATCTTTTTCTGGAATTTTAGGTATGTTTTGCTCTTTTTGGCTTCTCTTCTTTCAGTTTGTCTCTCCTTTCCTGTCTCTGTTATCTCTTTCTCTTTTTCTCTTGCCGCATTTCCTTGCTTTTTCTTTTTATGCTTTTCTGTTTACTTCTTCTTACTCATTTTTTATTTACTTCGTGTGCATTGTTTTACTATTTCTCTGAATTGTTGGATTATTGTATGATGTGTATCTTATAGCGTATATTGTTGGTCGAGTTCATGGTATCTCTTTTTTCTGTGACCTTTTTATGTCTATGAAAATTGTCTCTTGGAAAGTCAGAGGTTTAAATTCTCCCTTTAAGAGACAACGTGTTTTATCGCATTTGTCCAAGCTTGAGGTGGATATAGCTCTTTTACAAGAATCACATCTTACAGTAAATGAATCCTTAAAGTTGAGAAGGTGTTGGGTAGGTGAAATCTTTTTCTCACCAGGTGATGGCAAACGAAATGGGGTTATAACTCTTTGTCATAAGTCACTTTCTGTTAAACGGCTCTCTCAAGTCTCTAATGATAACAGAAGATGGTTTTAATATCTATGCTCCTACTGTTGGTGATCCCTATTTTTGGTCCAAGTTCACCCAGCAAATTGCGCAACGCATGGACAATAACTTCATCTTAGCAGGTGAATGCAATCAAGTTTTTGACCCCTTTTTAGACCGTACCTCGTTGGTCTCTTTCATACCACACAAAGCACATAAATTGTTTATTCAGACCATTCAACGATGCAAGCTTATTGATGCCTGGAGACTTTGCAATCCCACCCTGAGAGAATATACTTATTATTCTCCGGCTCATCAGACTCAATCATGAATTGACTATTTTTTCATATCACACAATCTCTCCCAATCCTTAAGAAATGCAGAAATAGGTTCCATTCTGACATCCAATCATGCCCCTCTCTCTATTCAATTGGATATTTTGCAGAAACCCAATATACCTGAACGTTGGCGTTTTAATAATTCACTCCTTTTAGATCCTATTTTTACTTCATCATTTATATCCTTTTTTAATGACTATTTTTCCTTTAACCAAACAGATAACTTACCTTCTTCTGTCATCTGGGATGCACTTAAAGCAGCTGCTCATAATTTTATTAATAATTATGTCTTCAAAAAGCGTAATGCTTCACTTAAGCAGGCCAAGGAACTTTTAGCAAAGATAAAGGGATTGGAGCACTCCTACTATTCGTCTAAATTGAAAGATTCTTTATCCGAGCTTATTAATACTAAGTTTAAATTTAACAAGGAATCGACGGATAGTGCTTCGCTTTATTAAACTCTAGTGCAAAGTTTCATGGTGGTCAAAACAAAGCTGGTAAACTGTTAGCAAACTATCTTAAGATTAAACATAACAAATTTAATATTGAATCAATTAAGGATGCACTACAAATACTAAAGTTTAAGGATCCCAAAATCTTAGACACGTTCCTTAATTTTTATGAATCACTATATACACCAGAAGATTTTCCCTTAAAGAGTCATATTTCTCAATATCTCTTCGGTATCCAAAGATCCTCTAATACCCAGGTGGATTTCACACTATTAGAATCTGATTTATCACAAACAGAACTCCATACTGCTCTGCATGCACTTAAAAAAGACAAAGCTCAGGCCCGGATGGCTTTACAGTTGAGTTTTATATGTATTTCTCACACCTACTTCTGCCTAAATTACATAATCTTTTAGCTTCATTTTTTACAATCTGGTGAATCTTCTGCCTCTTTTTTATATGCCCTAATATGCCTTATTCTTAAAGCAGGGAAAGATCCAATTTACTGCACAGATTACAGATCTATACTTTAGTCAATATCGACTATAAGATTTTCTCTAAGGCCCTGGCCCTTCGTCTGGAATCATACCTTCCCAAACTACTTGGCAAGGAGCAATCGGGCTTTGTCAAAGGTCGTCTTATTTCTGACAATACTTGCTTGCTCTTTGACATCTTGTCAAAAACTTCCCACTTACCTCATTCTCTTGCAGCAATTGCCCTGGACGCAGTAAAAGAGTTTGACCGAGTTTATTGGCCTTTTCTCTTTCAAACGCTTAAATGGTTTAGTTTTGGCACAAAAAATGTTTTCTTTGATTTCTATTCTTTACTCACACCCACAGGCAGCAATTTATGTGAATGGTCTCACCTCTCCTTATTTTTGTTTGGGTAGAGGTGTCCATCAGGGTTGCCCTCTTTCCCCTTTTCTTTTTAATTTAGCGTTGGAACCTTTTCTATCTAAAATACGTCAAAATCAGGACATACATGGCTTTGATTTTAAAAACCAGCAAATTAGCAGCCTATGCCGATGATGTGCTATTATTTATTTCACATCCTCATTCCTCACTACCTGCATTTCTACAAGAAGTCAACTCCTATGCTTCAGTTTCTGGATATAAGCTGAACAATGCTAAATGTGAAATATTACCCTTGACTAAATTTATTTTTAAAACTGATTTCATCACCTCAATTTTACGTGGAGCCGTCGACACATAAAATACTAAGGTTTGTATTTTACTCAATCCATCACAACAACACTCTCTCTGTGCATGGACAATTGCATACAGAAAATTTCTACTTTAACTAATAAATAGCATCCTTTATACTTATCGTGGTGGGACTGCTTAGATACCATCAAGATGATGTTAGCCCCATCATACTTTTTACAATTTCAAATATTCCAACAACTATTTCATTTAAGTTTTTTAAGAAGATTAATTCTGTATTATCTTCATTTTTGTGGAATAATAAGAAACCACGTATGTCTTTATTAAAGTTAACATGTCCAAAATCAGAGGATGGGGTAAACTTTCCTGATTTTCTCACCTATCATTAATCATTTTTGCTTCGCCAATCCTCCTGGTGGCTTTCTGACTCTTTTTTAGATTGTCCATTATGTGTTGACCTAGAACACTCCTATCTTTCTCCTTTCTCTTTTCAGGAATATTTATCTTTTAGCCGCAAACCACAAAACCTATCTACTCCCATTCTTAAACATTCCTGCAAAATTTTAGAGTCTGAGTTTTATCTGCCCCTAGAGATTCTGACTCTTTTCTTAAACCCATGATTTGGCACAATAAGCTCATATTGATTCATGGCAAACCCTTTTACTGGAAACCTTGGAGACATAAAGGCCTAATCTGGGTTTTCAGCTGTTTGAACAAGATGAGGTTATGCCTTTCTCAATAGCCAGCCGTCTTTTTGACCTCCCTTCCTCTTTTCAGACTAAATATGAACTCCTAAAACATGCGCTTTACACCGCCTACACTCAATCTCTTTCTCCTATCTCTCCTGTATCCTCCCCTGTTAACCTCTTCGATGATCATGACGGCACCACGCCGTCATGAGTCACGGTTGAGCTGTGCTCATGACGGCTTGGTGCCGTCACGACCACACCCGCGATTGGAATGTCCAGCACCTGGCTGGAATTCTTGCCGCAGGCAAGCGGTTAACAGTTTACACACTCTTCTTCTCCTGGGAACATGATTTAGGGGTAGACTGGTCTATCCTACTATGAAATAGAATATGGGTCAAAATTAGAAAATCCTCCAGAGCAGCCAATACCATACAAACACTCTTTTTTATTTACAATAGACTTCTTTTATGTCCTGTGGTTTTGCATAAAATGCACATCGACCTCCCTGACACTTGTTGAACTTGTTCTTCCGCAAATGCAGATTTAAAACACCTACTTTTTGCATGCTCCTATGTTCGTATTTTTTGGAAAGATGTTTGGTTTCAGATTAACTTGATTTTTTGCTCTTCAGTTCCTTTTTCCATTGCCAATTTGTTTTTGGGTAGTTTATCTCCTGATTGGAATTCTTGGTCAGATAATGTGAAGATTTTAGATTTACTACTTGCGGTTGTTTTTCAGCAGATTACCAAGAATTGGAAAGACTTTACTAAACTATCTGTCCAAGCATGGTATTTGTCATAATCATAGGTTAGATACGGCCTATGAGCATCCTCTTTTTATTGCTATGAAATGTTTGACCTTATGGTCACCTGTTACAATGTTCCTTGATGCTACAATGTTCTTTTTCTCGAACCCCAATTCAACAAGAAGTTTCTCAACATCCTTGACTTTCCTCTTATTGATATTATAATTATATGATTGTGCTTATTATTGCTCCCTTATTTTTTGTACACATTGTATTAATCTTTTAACCATTCATTCCAACTCACCTCATTCCAAATCCGATGTAACAATTGTTTATATCCAGCTTTTACTTTTATTCCTTTTATTCTTATTTGTTTGATTGGTCACCAATTTACTATGTTATGTACTTATGCCTTATTTTGTCTCAATAAACTTATTTTTTGAACTAAAAAAAATATTATGTGGAACGATTTTACATACCATGTATTTGCAGTGGGGTTGTCAATACACATTAGTGAGCATATTACTGCTTGGCGTATCTTATGTGTCTCATATTCAGGTTGTATTTGTCTTGTCTTTGTCACTGAACTTCTTTACAGGCATAAGTTTGAGGCGCTCCAAAAAAACTCTTGTACTGCTCCATGCATCCTGCATGACTCTTTGTATTCGTGTAACAAATGAGATAGGCACAGGGCCACCTTTCTTACTAAATTAGGTGTAGACCAGGGAATGACTCATGGGAAATAGCATATGAGCCACAGGAACTGCATAATTTCTTCGACTCATCTAGAAACTGACTTACATTCTTCACTCAACAAGGCATCTCTGTTCATTGTGGAGGTATCTAGTTTTTCATCTGCAGTGGCCTTTCCAAGGGCAATGTTACTGACACGATTTTTAAAAGTCCCAGATGTACCTTTGCAATCTTTTACAAAATATTCTAACCTTTCACAATACAAGCATGCACCAACTACACACCTTCCTTATCTTCACTAAACTAACGTCCTGTTGTAATTCAGTCATACCCTCCATTATTGGAAACAGATTAATGTCAGAATCCATCACTCAGGTTTATTAACAAGGTGGGTTAGGCAATCTATCAATGTGCAGTAACATTGTGGTCAGAATCTAATGGAAGCAATACACTCTTCCATTTCTCATTGTCTTCGTCATTGACCACATACACAAGAATATGAGCACCAATTGGTAGAAATGATGAAAGGGGAATTGGATAAGAGAGAAAACAAAGACACTGGCCTGTACCAATCTGACTTGTCGCTTCTGCTGGTCAAGGATGTCAGCAGGATGTAGTGGATAACTAAAGGCAAACAAATATCTATAGTAATTTGCCATATAGGTCCTGTGCTTAACTGTAGTAGTGAATTCATATAGCTTAACAATGTCTCTGGGTAACCAACTCTTTGCATGTTGATGTGGAGTTTGTAATTCCTAAAAACTAATCATATATACATTAGGTATCTTAAATGTATATTCATTAACACTTCTCTTTATGAATTGAATAACTACCTCAAGTTTCATCAGTATGCATTGTCTTTGGAAGATGATTTAAAGTTTCTACTTGCTTTTTGTAGCACTACAAGATAGTCAACAATGCTAATATTTAGCAATTCATGTAAATGTACTAGAACTCTAACACCTCACACTTTGATATTCTTCCGTAGTATAAGCAACACTGTTCAGTCTAATAATCCTTCCTGTTCCTTCACAGGATAACCATTAAAAAAATGTAACCACCCACAGTCTTAAAGATATCACATAAAATGTTCAGGAAATAATTCAAAGTTTTTCATCAGCAACATGACTTTCTGAAATACTTCTCTGTATTCCCAGTGTCCATCAACACAAATCCATAGGAACCAACAATTCTTGGCAAGGAAATCCGAGTTTCATGTAGTGATGTCCTGGTTGCAGCAACGTGGTATCACGATTGCCTAGCAAAGACCCTGTGGGCAAAGAGGGAAGCTATACTCAGATATCCAAGATGGCTGCCAGACTCCAGACTATGTGAGAATTCACAGAGTACTAGAAGTTGTCAGGATGCTGCTGCATAGCATACTCTCTGCATATGCGAAGAATGAATCAAGACATCACTAACACTCTACAGGGACCAACAAAATTTCCTGAAAGAAACTTGGACAAGTTCCCAGCAGTAAGCACCACCTCCAGTTCCACTTCCTGGCGTACATCCACAATGTGTGGAGGTAATATGTAGGGGTTTAGAAGTATAATGGTAGGTACGGTGACATATTGTGATGGCTGTGTGGGTGTATGATAGGCGCTCTGTGGGCATTTAATAGTGGAGGTATGGACAAATCTTTGTGGGTGCGCGTGTATACGTGGCTGTGTAGTTGACTGATACAGATGCATTGGTGTATGCTGGTGGCTGTGCAGACTTTTAATGGTGCAGTCATTTTTGATGTTGGGAGGGTGGCCATTAATTCGTGGGTGTGTTGCTATATGATGATGGGTTGACACATGTTTGAAGAATGTTTGTTGGTACAGCATGGTGGGTTTGTTGACATATGATGATGGTTATATGGACACATATATGATTACAGTTGTGCTGGCACAATATGTTGTTAATGATGTTACATATTGTGGAGGGTGTTACTTTTCGTTTCAAAGGATCTGTGTGATAGTGAAGACTGTATGTTGGGAATGAGAGTTAGGGTAGACTTAGCATGGCGGGGTTGGGACATGAGGTGAAGGTAGCACCTTATCTCTTCTATTTCATGACTTTTAAATTTATAGCAAAGCCACCGTTAACATATAGCTTTAGTGCTTTAGTGGATTTTATTGTTTTTAGTATTATTTTACTTTTTGGTATTTTTACATGATTTTATTTCTGTAGATGTAGGATAACGGTTATAGTGATGTGTGATTGTGGGTGTGTTGCCCTATGATATTGGTTGTTTGGACGTATGATGGTGGGTGTGTTGGAGGATGAAGTTGGTTGTGTTTGTATATGTGTGTGTTGGCATATGATGCTCTGTACTTCTGCCCCTAGTGTGCCCCTTGCATTACCAATGTGTGTCTCCCTGTCTTGCATCTGCAGCCCCTGTGTGTGACTCTGACCCCACTGCAGCCCCAATGTGCCATCCTGCCCTGCCCCTGCAGCCTGTCTGTGTGCCTCTCTAGCCCTCTGCAGCCCCTCTGTAAGTCAGGTCCCCTACACCTTGCCCAATGGCAAAGGGTCAGGTGACCTCTTAGTCCGTGAACTGCAAAATTTTGTGGGCCACAGGGGAGTAGGTCAACTGGTAGCTTTTCCTGCACACTGTTACCAACTGGGAACAGACCATGGGACAGTGACATGTTCTTATATGGTCTACATTGTATTTTCTAGCCCTCTTTTTACCACCTGCCCACCTGCATATTCTGTGTGTGCTCCCAACCCCACTACAGCTCATTTATGCTGCCGTGCTCAGCCCCTCTATGCCCACTGTGTGCTCCTCTGCCCTTGCCACCACCCGTCCTGTGCACCTCTGTGTCTTGCTGCCTCTTGCAGCCCCTATATGTGCTATCATGCCTTGCCCCTGCAGCTCCTCTATGTTTCCACCAGCCACCAGTGTAGCCCCTCTGTGTGACCCCCCCACCTACCCTCTATGTGCTTTGGGCACCCTGCAGTGCCTCTGCGAGGCCCTGCCCACCTCAAGCCATATTTGTGTATTCTAGTTGCAGCCTCTATGCCATCGTGCACTGCCCCTGCTGGCCATCTGTGTGGTGCACCTCCACCCCCTGCAGCCCATTTGTGTACCCCACATGTCATGCAGTGTCCTCTGTGAGCCCCAGGTGCCCCCACGCAGTTCCACGGTGTTCCAGACAGCATCACCTCCCTCCTTCCTGCAGTCCCAGTGTGTCCCCTGCTTCCAATCTATGTGCCTTAGGCTCCCTGTAGCCTTTCTATGTTCCCTCCGCCCTCAGCAGCCCTATCTGTGGCAATGTCCCAGTTACAGAGTGGGTGCTGCCCTGTTGTGCCACTGCATGTCCTGCGCACCCCCTCCACTACTCTGCAACCTCTCTGCGTGCCACCACCTTTTCTTCAGGCTCTCTATATGCCTTACCGCTCCCTGCAGCCATTGTATGTTTTGGCCTGCCGGGCCCTAGCGGCCTCGTTATGTACCTTTCCCACTATGCAGCACTTTGTGAGTTCTCCACATCCTCTATTTAGTCTCCATCTCCTGGAGCCTTATGTGTACCTGAAGAATGTCCTGCTACCCCTCTGTGCAATGCTGCCTCAACCCTGCTTCCCCTCTATGTGCCTGTGCTCCAGTGTATGAACCACCCACAACTCTTTGTCGCCGTCCCAGTTTCAGCCCTTGCTCTACCCTTCTCTGCCCCTCTAGCCCAGCCCTAAATATACCCCTCTGCCCACTGCAGTCTTTATGTGTACCCCGACCTATCCTGCAGTCCCTAGGTGTACCCCACCATCCCACTTCCAGGCATCTGTGTGCTGCTTGTTTCACCCCTTGAGCCTTTGGCATACACTGCCCACTGCAGCCCCTGAGTGGCAACCTACACCAGCAGTCACTTTACGTGCACATTCAACCGCTGCAGTCCTTCTGTGCCCCCCTGCCTGCCCATGCATGATAACCCCCCTCCCCCTCAGGGTGATGTGGTGGTGGCCTTTCCCCCCCCACTTTTCTCAAGGGTACTGGTGTTGTAATTAATATATACCACCATTGTCTTAACCAAGTGCATGCTATCCCCCTTGTCTTTCCCAAGGGTTGGGGGAGGACTACTTTTGTGTGGTCAGCATCCACTTCTCCTTCCCAGTGGCAAATGGGTGCTTCACTCCTCTGTGGACCGCAAAATCATGTGTGCCATGGAGGAGTGGGTCAACTTGCAGCTGCTTCTGTGTTCTGTTCCAGTTGTTTGTTTTTTAAATCTCCTTCACCCTTGGGTAATGCCCCCTTGCCTTTCAGAAAAGTGATGGAGGGAGGTGGAGTTTAGAGTTCCCCACATCTGGGCAATGCGTGGGGTGAGCTATTTTTCACCCCCCTCTATTAGCCAAGATGGAGGCCACAGAGAAGGGAACCTGGGTATGGAGGCAAATTCCAGATTGTGACGCATTCAAATAAAGGACAATCTAGAGATACTGTGAAACTTAAGGAAGGTGAAGCACACTAGAACACATGGGAGAAGAAATACTGCTAATGGTGTTTACAGCCAGACATCATTGAATTATATAAAAAAGAACATTTAAACAATATTGGACTCTATAAACAATTTTGGAAGGCACTTTGACAATTGACCTGATGCTTAATTAACTCTTTGTGCTTATGTATTGCCTCTCATCGCTTGTGTTCTGTAATATATGATTCAGGACCTTTTGGCAGCTTGCCGTTTGAGGTGGGCAATATTGGTGTTCTGGAACATAGTTGTGACTACATTGGGTGGTGCAGTGACTGAGTTTACCTAGCTGCCACTATTCTTTCACATAGACATCATTGAATTGTATGGAGAATATTGAATGATTTCAAAGGTTTACAATAAAATGTGGAGGTAACAAGGAGCCTCCTCCCTTCTCAGTCTCTCACATCTTGGTGTCTGTGACCACATGTTTTGCAGCTCCTGGCAGGACTGAACCTGACATTGCTTCTTAAGAAACTGCTTCCTTCCATACCGAATCCTTCTGTGGTACTGACCAAGAGAGCTATTGCTATATGGACCACCACCTCAGGTGGAAACAAGCAATCCCTCCTATACCGGTGGATTGACGGCAGGGTCTAATCAGACACCTGGGTTTGCGAGACTATTCTGTGTTGTATGGGATCTGCACAGTCCTTCCTATTAAGTGTTTTTACTTTAGTTTCCTATATTGTTTTACCTGAATTAATGACCACTGGTTCTAATAATATGTACCCTCTGTCACTCTGACCATCGTCCAAATTAACAAGAATTCCACACCTGATGATTATGAGGTTCTACTAGAAACACCAGAGGAATAGGAGAGATTTCTTCATTATCATCATGACTAATCCTTCAGAAGCAGCTTCTGATTAATACAAAACGTATGTGTACTGCCACTGCTGTAAAATGACTGCTGCAAAAATAAACAACCATTTGCAAAGCAATCGGTCTCGCATTTGGGACCTTACATGTATTTAGCTATGCAGCACATTAGCCCAGGTGCTGAAACATCTACTGTTCTTTAACATGGAGGAAAAGTAAGCACCAAACTGCGTCACACGCCAGGTATGGGAACACATGGAGAAAAATATTGCCTTTCAGTGGTATAGTCCAACGCTCTGTTTTTAATATAAAATCAGGGCCTTCGGTGGTCATATCACTGAAAATACAAGATTTGAAAAAAATATTATTGTCTACGAGTGCTTTTGGAAGACAATTTCTATGGACTGGAATCTAGAGAATGCTAAACTGATTCTGGTACTTTACTGACCACTGCTGGTCGTTTTCTATCGAGAAGGTTAAATAGAGGCAGTTGCCAGAAAAATTAAAAAAAGAAAGTCGCTCAGCAGAAAGCCATTCTGGTATTTTACTGACCTCTGCTGGTCGTTTTCTATCAAGACAGTTAAATAGAGGCAGTTGAACAGAAAAAAAAGTCCCTAAGCGGAAGCAGACAAGTCCTAGGGCTGATCTCCAGAGCCCACAGAGTACATACACATATAAGTATATAATAAGTATAAGTATATAATAAGTATATACTAAAGTATATACAAGAGGTCTCGACTGCGCGACCTAAAAATGAGTACAATTTAACAAAAAAAGAAACCCTGGCATTTAATGTTTATTATCCTTCAAGTCAATTTGGTCTTTGTTCAGTGTCCTCCAATCCAATCATCATCTTTCCCTGATTGCAGAGGATCGCATGGGTATAGCCATACTGTTTTATGCCTATAACAAGAGTCTGCTGGATAATGGTGGAATAGGAGTCATTATGGGGTTCACACTCACCTCATAATAATTGCAAAAACACACAAGTTGTAACAAAAAAACTATAAGGGGAATAGTAGGAATAAATAAAAGTCTGAAATTCAGATATGTAGTGGTAAACATTTCCATAGACATCCATATTAGCCATAATCAGACTATTTCAGTGTAATCCTGATACCTAGTGTGGCATTTTACCTCCTTTCCTCGCCATCCCTGCATCATTCTTTTCTTGCCCACTCAATTGTTGTGCTCTCCATTCTCAGTTAGAGGTGTGTCAGCACATATTGACAGCAGAAATGGCCATTAGCAGCCCACGAGCACTGTTTTGGCAGAATAGCAGTGAAAAACTGGATGTGTAATCTGTTATTCACTCTAATAGCTACCAGAAAACCATTACAAAAAAAAATGATGGCAAAGTCAATAGGCCTGGCGTTGTCCGCCAGTCTATTTAAAAACCTTGTTTTGTTTTGTCATGGTTTTTGCAAAACTTAATTGTTCAGGAAGCTGTCAGGCGTTTGTCAATCCAAAAAACAACCATTAACTAAATGCAAACATGTTTTTTGTCTCAAAAAAGTACACATTACCATAGCACTCCCAGACACTGAAGGGAAATACTTTGTGTGTGGATGCACTCATTGTGAAAGAGCAGCATGCTGTAACTCACAGTGAAGTCAGCCAATGGCTGAAGTGGGCTAATTCATTGACCTTTGATGCATGCTCGAATGGGTTGGAGAAAAATGTGAATGACAATGGCACAATCACAGACAAATGCATGACATGTGGCTGACAACCCCTATAACTAAATATGCCATACACATAACGTTAGTAAAATCAGAAGGTCTGTGTTAGCCAGAAAATCTTGGTTAACAAAGGCCAAAAAATGCCAATCATTTTGCCATTTGCTGTTAAAAAAAAAGGAAGAAAAGAAAGAGGAAAGAGGAAAGGAGAAGAAAGGAAAAGAAGGAGGAAAGGAAAAGAAAAGAAAGAAGAAAGGAAAGGAAAGGAAAAGAAAAGAAAGAAAAGGCAAAAGAAACAAACAAAGAAACAAACAAAGAAAAAAATGGGAAAAGGGAATAGAAAGAAGGCAAGAGACAAAGAAAGCATGAACAAAGAAAGAAGGAAAAAAAGAAAGAAGGAATGCAAGAAGAAAATAAATAAAATAAGTGTTACAAGTGTTGCAAAATGACTATGTTAAAGACTGGTTTTCTTCCTGAACAAAGTTTATTAAAGAATCATTGGTTAAATTGAGTCCAGAATAAACGTGTTCTGAAGAATTGTTCGCTTATAAATTCACATGTAAGTTAGTAGATTAATATAGCACAGCTTATCACCCGTGAAGGTATCCAGGCGGTGTCCATGGGCACGGGGAGATTAAGTGATTTGCCCAGAATCACAGGATGTGGCGGCGACATCGATACTTCAACCCGGATCCCCAGCTCCCGAGTCAGCAGCTCTGGCCACTGCTCCACATCCTCTCGTCGTGCATTATATAGAACCTTTCAGTTTGTGTACTGCATGCCTAGTACAAAGAATATAACTTAATACAAAAAAGTTTCAATTTGACGCTGTGAAATACCAGCAGTCAGATAAATAAAGGACACTCCAAAAGGAATTAACAACAGCATTGGCAGGAGACAGGAAGTATGGAATGTGGCCTGTGCTCACATCTGGTATAAAGCATCCTGCTTTCACCTTGGGCTCTAAAAACAAAGACAACACTAAATTATAAAGCAAAAACAAAAATACTGGCACTGAAGGGAACTACCTTGTATGAAGATGTACTCCTTGTGAGAGAGCAAAATGCAGTCACTCAAAGTGAAGTTAACTAGTGTTTGGAGTAGGCTGACCCATTGCCCCGTGCTGTATGCTGTAGTGGGCGGAAGGAAAAAGTGAATGACACAACAAAAGACCAATGGATGAAGAGTGGTGGCTGAAAACCCCTTTAGGTAACTATATTATATATATAATTTTAGTAAAATCAAAATGTCTTGGCTAACGCCAGACATAAAAATGAAATTAATGAATGACAAAAGGTAAGAAATATCAGCACTTGGTGCCTCTTTCTCAATGTTAAGGCCTCCACCCCAATTGGGGTCCTCAGTCCATCCCATGATATGTGCCAAATGGTGTTGGACCGGATGTGAGGAATGTGCGATTTATTTCTTCAGTGCATGACTGTCAGAAAACACATCTGTATGGGCGGGGATTGTCTTTTCTAGGTCTCCTGCTAATATGTGGTATGCACGTTAACAATTAGTGATGTCACCTCCCCCTCAGAAAAAAAGTGTGCTACATGGAGAAGAAGCGGGCCCAATTGATCTGTTGCTGTCCTACTTCTGCCAATTATGTGACAAATAAAGAGAAAAACACTAATCAGTTAATGACAAAAACACTGGAGGCAGCAACAGGATCAATTGACCAGTAAATTCTGGTTCCACCAAGTGTCACTTTAAAAATGGGTGTCTTGTGCATGTTACGCATATGCGCATTGTGGACCATGTGATGTTGTGACAGTATCTTAAGAGTTTGCACTTTGCACTTAATAATCAGGTTTGGGGGTGGAGCCAGCTTTGCATGTTTTTCCAGAAATTTTTGCACCGTTTACTAATGGAAATTTTGTAGCACATGCTTTGCAATTTAATTTTTATTAAAGTTGCAGTGGAATCATTCACTTTTTCCCAGTCCACTGCAAACCAGGTGACTGCTTTCAGTGCACTCGCTTGTCACTGTTCGACAGTTTGAGGAATGGCAAATGATGCATACATGTGCTGCTGGATGCATACAAAGCAGAAAAGGTAGGGTGGAAAATGTGCATTTTTTTCAACCATTTAAATAAAAAATGAACAGTTTGTGCCTTGCGAATGGCTGTTAAGCAATCCCCCATTAGCTGTGTTTGAAGAGGGAAATGGCTAGAGACCATTCCTAATCCTAGGTGTAAATGCTATTTCCATCCCTTCATGCCAGCCTTAGATAACTGCTTCAATCTCAAGGCAGGGACGTAACCAGAGACAGTGAGTGATCACTCTGCAGCTGCAACAAATACACCGCCTTTGCATACTAATGGAGCCGAGTCTCCCTGGTGGTGATTAAATGTGTTTTTTTTAATACTTTCTCCTGTTTACCTGACAGGTCTTCATTTGTTGAAGGCACTTTTAACCACTCCCCGGCGCTGCACACTGCAGAACAGGTACAGCATAAGTTGCATCAGCGCAGTCTTCCTTCACACGCAGAATCAGGGGTGGAACACAGGCCCCTGCAGCCCAGGAGGCACAGTGGGGACCCCAGCCCTCCAGGGGCCCCTAAACTGTCATAGAAGTCTGGGCCGGCTTTACGGCCGTGCGACCGGTGCGGTCGCACCTGGCGCTGACTTTGGTGGGGGGCGCTGTGTGTAAAAATAACTATTGTTTTTACTAGCATGCAAACTTCTTTGTGCGTCCAGCAGTTTTCAGGCAACAATAAAAATGTCAAGATAAATCTGGTGATTAATGTTCCTACTGGAGAGAGATTGGAATTTTGTCCAGTGGAAGTTTAATTCATCATAAAGTAGTACAGAAGGTTTACGTGCCTGCAGCAAAGAATATGTACCATGCAGAACACAGAACTGAGTGTGAGTGAACTATGAGTAGCACAATAAAAAAAAATGAGATGCGTGTCAGAGAGAAGATATGGAGAGACGAGGTGCACTGTTGGGGAGTGGTAGTGAGGGAATTCAAGGAGAAGGAGATTATTGGGGGGGGGGGTGGCAAAAAAGACTGTTACACCAAGCACTACCAGTGCTAAAGCAGGCCCTGATTGGTGCTACCATTCAATCGAAGGGTAATGAATATCAGTAAGGTATGAGATACTCAGGGACCCCTCCACATTTTGCAGTGGGGCCCCTTCATTTTTCATTAGGCCACTGTGCAGACTGTGTACAACACAGCAAGCAACAGGGTAAGCATGGACATTTTGCATGCAAGATTTATCGGCATATGCAGAACAGGTACAGTCAATGCTATTCAAACATTCCCTAGATATCGTAGAGGTACACAGTAAGCAACAGTGATGCAAGTCTTTCTCTTGCATACAAAACTTACAATGCAAATATTAGCAGTGCAATATTTCCTCAAGCATGCAAGAAAATCTACAGCGTGGCTTGCAGCAGGCAAGCTAAACAGTACCTAACTGCGTATACACTTCCCTAAAAATGAAAAAAGATTTTGTGATTAAAATGGCATATATGACCCGATGGTGAGTCAGCTGCACAGGGCGCATAAATGGTGCAAGCTAGGCAAGCCTTTCAGATGTAAGCAGCAGGAGAAATATTTGCTACTTACATTATGTGTTTTAAAGAAGCGAGTTCTAGGCCTTCAACTCATTCCTAAGGTGGTGCAGTTTTGGGGCAGTCCTAATGGATAAGGGAGTATAGTTCCAGATCATGGGTGCATATGTGCATCGATGGAAAAGGACTGCTAATGTATTTTTTCTTTTTCACAGTTCTTAGACTGCAGTTTGATGGTGTCCTGGCTGCAGGTTTGCAGAGGACAACCAGATATGGTGGGTTTGTCTGCAAGCTAAGGGGGTGCTGGTCATGATGGCTTTGAAAATGTTTTTCACACAAGTTAGAGAGACATCAGAACATTTGTGTATGACCACACAAAAACCGGTGGATCTTTGATGTAGTTGGAGTGCTTTATTTATTATGTATTTCAAACAGTGCAGCTATCGCGTTTCACCTTACAAAGGCTTCATCAGGGCTGCAAACATAAAAAACATATACATATGACAAATCACCAAACACATATATATGCTTGTTGACATAAGACAAACAATAGTACATAAACTATAAGAACATCACAAAAATACAATCTTTAACAAAACACAATAAGAGACAATAGTGCTCCAGCCAAAAAGATAAGAAAATATTTAAACATGACATCTGCTCAGTTAATACCGTGGAAGAGTTGGAAATGCAAAGTCAATTACCTAACGTTTGGATACTTAATGAGGACTTAAAATATAAAACATAAAGTGTCATATCGCCATGCCTGTCCTGACTGTACCCCAAGGTCAGGCATGGCCGGAAAGGGAAGGGGAGGAGCCGCGGGGTGGAAGCGGCAGTTGGGGGCTGGGTGAGGAGAATAAAGAGGTGTTCCCCAGCAGCTCGTGTCCGTGTGCTGCTTCGTAAGGAAAAGAACACGAAACTGGCGACGAGGGTGGGATGCGGAGTCACTCCCCTTCTACCTCCTGCAAGACCGAGTAAAGCGCGACCAAGTGAAGCGCGCGCTGCCGCAAAAGAAAGCGGAGCGTCCCCACCCGGTGAGAAAGAGCGCGAGTGACAGACAGCGCACTCGTACAGCCCATGATCAAGGAGGTGCACACGAGGGCCCAAAGCCAAAGGCAGAAACCCGACACTCGAAGACAGGGTAAGCTCAAGGAATGCCCTGTGACAACTGGAAGCATGCTTGTATGAGTCCCCACCGGCGGCCATCTTAAAGTCAGGCACGCCGCATTGGTTAAGCTTAGTCCTAAACGTGGCGGCCATTTTGAAGTCAGGCGACATACCCAAGGAAGGGAAAAAAGAACCCTGGGGCCTGCAAAAGCGACATCAAGCCTCGCAGACACCTCTGAAGCATACTGGAGATATATTCTGGGGCCAGCCAAAGGGACAGCGAGCCTTGCAGACGCCTCTGAAGCCTGCTAGTGCCATTTGCGCCCCACCATGTCAGACCCTGACACCTCGCAGCGAGCCACGCCTGGCCCGGCACACAATGCCCCACCGCCTGGACCGATACTCATGGGAATATCATACCTGCGCCCTCCTGAACCACTACCACTGACGTCTGGCAACAGCATGGGGCCTGCGTGGAAGAGTTGGCTTGAAGACTTTGAGGACTTCATGAAGGGGTCACAAGTCTGTGACTCTAACCAACAACTCACAGCCTTACGTAATCTCGCAGGCAAAGATGTTGGACAAATCATTAAAGACCTACCACCGGCCGACGCTGCGTCTTACAAAAGCGTGAGAGAAGCCCTGAATAAGAAATTCCTTCACAAGCGGAACCTAGACTACGAGCGCTACACGTTCAACCTCGCGTCTCAGGAGCGGGACGAACCCATGGGCGATTTTATCGCCCGCCACTGTGAATTCGACACTTTCAACACAGAAGACGCACTTCGCCTACGTATCATTGATGGATGTCAATCTGAGTCACTACGCCGTCGACTCCTGAAAAAACACTACACTCTAGACGAGATAGAAGAACTCACTCGCATCAACGATCAAGCAGAAGAGCACGCAAAGAAAATGGAGGCTAGCAAAACTGAAAAGAAAGAACAAGCCCTCCGTGGACTCTCTCACACAGAACCGAGGCGTCGTCTAGACCGCCACACGTCGGGAAGATTCGCAAGACCACCTCGTACAAAATCACCCCGTAGAGGGACACAAAACAATCACTCCCGTAGACAACCTCCACAATGCTACCGGTGTGGCCAAGACTACCCTCACACGGGTCAGTGTCCAGCCATTGGCCAACAATGTCACCGGTGTGGAAAAGACAACCACTTCGAAGCTGCCTGTCAAGCCCGTCGCACGGAGACGAGACAGACCAAGCAAAACACGGGATCACGTCACCATGTAAGAGCTGTACGAGGACGAAGAGACCACTCGACGAGCTCATCAAGATCCAGTACACAGTCACGCGGCTCGTATCGATCCCAGCGGTCAACGTCCAGGGAGTCGTCCTCCCTTACTCCCATCTCACAAGACAGTGATGAATATGTGTGCATGGTGGGCGACCCAGATAGACTGAAGAAGTATCCAAGATTACACATCCGAATGGGAAGTCATTCCGCCAAGTTTGTTCTGGACACAGGCGCATCCCTCAACTACATTTGCGCCACTGAATACCAGAGCATGAATCCGAAGCCAAAACTAGAGCCAGCCGCAGTCCGGGTCTACACGTGGATGTCCAGAGAACCATTGCCATGCCTAGGACAATTTCGCACCACGTTGACCTACAAAGACAGGAAAATTCAAGCACAAATTCACGTGATCGAAGGCCCTGAAGCAGCAGACTGTCTTCTCAGTCTACCAACGGTGGAACGTCTGAAGCTAGTCGAGTTCCTGTACAAAGTGGACGACTCGCCAGATATTGTCAACAAGTTCCCGAAACTGTTCAGCGGTCTAGGGAAGCTAGCCCACTTCAAAGTCAAGCTGCACATTAATGAGCAAGTGACGCCAGTGGCACAGCATCACCGGAAAGTGCCCTTTCACCTACAACAATCAGTAGATGATGAACTCCAAGACCTACTAAAGGCAGACATCATAGAAAGATCAACGGGAGCCACTCCATGGGTGTCCCCGGTAGTGGTCGTGCCCAAAAGAGGCCAGGACAATAAAGTGCGCCTGTGCGTAGACATGCGAGCTCCGAACACAGCCATTGAACAGGAGCGACACCCAGGACCCCACATTAGCAACATGATCACACACCTGAATGGAGCGACAGTCTTCTCAAAGTTAGACCTTAACAAAGGATATCACCAACTCGAGCTGCACGAACGGTCATGATACATCACCACATTCACCACACACCAAGGACTCTTCAGGTATAAGCGTCTCAACTTCGGGATCTCGTCAGCTGCCGAGATTTTCCAGGAAGCCATTTGGCGAGTAATACAAGATATTCCCAACGCTTTCAACTACAGCGACGACATCTTGGTGTTCGGAGAGACACAGAAAGACCACAACAAAGCGCTGGACCGGGTGTGCCACGCCCTGCTTAACGCCAACCTCACGCTCAATCAGGACAAATGTGAATTTCACAAGTCGACCCTAAAATTCTACGGCCACATCTTCTCAAAAGAAGGCATGAGACCCGACCCCGAAAAAGTATCAGCACTATCGGACACTCCACAGCCACATGACATCAGCGACATCTGCTCATTCCTGGGCATGGCCAGCTACTGCGCCCGCTACATCAAAGATTACGCTACCATCAGCTATCCTCTAAGAGAACTAACTCGACAAGGACAAAGCTTTCAGTAGTCAGCTACGTGTGACCGAGCCTTCAACAAAATCAAGGCAGCAGTGAGCTCGGCCATTAACCTAGCGTACTTCAACCCCAAGCGAAAGACGGAAATCACGGTGGATGCCAGCCCCGTTGGGCTAGGGGCGATTCTGGCGCAATATGATGACGAAGCCGATCAACGCCACATCGTTGCTTACGCCAGCCGCAGCCTCACCGACACAGAAAAAGCGTATTCCCAACCGGAAAAAGAAAGCCTGGCAGTCGTGTGGGCGTGCGAGCATTTTCACCTCTTCGTGTACGGCAAACATTTCACACTTATCACCGACCACCAAGCGCTGATGACCATCTTTGGGAACCCCAGGGCGAAGATGCCTCCGCGAATCGAACGGTGGGGCATCCGCCTACAAGATTACACCTACACCATCATCCACAAACCAGGGAAGGCGGAGAACCCGGCAGATTACATCTCACGGCATCCCCAAGCGCTGACTCAAGTGCGACATTCGGTGGCTGAAGAATATCTCCATTTCGTCATCGACCGAGCGTGCCCACCGGCTGTTCCACTAGAGGCTATCATTGACACATCTGCAAATGATGCCACAATTCAAAATATCATGCATCGCATTCGCACCGACTCATGGCGACACCTAGAAGAACCAAGGATGAGCGAGACCATCAACACGCAGGAACTCATGGCGTTCAAGCATGTCAAAGATGAACTTTCCATCAGTGACAATGGATTACTACTAAGAGGTCGGAGGATTGTCATCCCCAGTCAGTTGCGACAAGGAACTATAAATCTGGCACATGAAGGACACCGAGGGGTGGTCGCCACGAAGAAAGCGCTGCGAGAACGCGTCTGGTTCCCGTCACTGGACCAGATGGTGGAGACCACGCTCCGAGACTGCCCACACTGTCAACTAGTAGGGCGAGAAGAATTCAAAGTCACCAGAAGAAAATGAAAAAAAGACGAGCTAAAAGAACGTGAGAAGTAGCCCACCACAGATTGGTTGTGCAAACACAGTTATGTCCTAGTGACTTTTGTATACTGTTTTACATAGATCAGAAAAGAGGAGAAGGGCATGGTAGTGCGCAAGGACCCAAAACAAGATCCCAAATCTTAGCCCATAAATCCAAGAGTGAAAGAAACCACATGCTCTAGAAAAACTCTTAACAAGAGATCTGATCCGCTGGAAATATCAGGGATCTTCTTATATAAAACGTATAGTACTAAACTCTAATGTCACCTATAACACATATAAAACAATATTTTACTTGTTTCTCAAATTACTGGCCCCAGCGGGTTACTAGTATCTACCCCAACTTACAATGGTTTCGACTTTAAGTCCTTGTGGCAATTAAGAATTCAGGGGCCAATTTGTAAACCTTCTTATTACAGCGATTGTGGCGTGAATTCAAATGAATGCAACACACCACAATCCCGTGGTCCACACCATGATCAATTCTGAGTGGGAAAAATAAAAATAATCAAACAGTGTTCAATAGTTAATAATGTAAAAGGAGGAGGTTTATAAGTACGTAAATATATATTGCCCAGCACGAAATAGGATGACTGTTCATGACTTTCATCCAGAGCGCATTCCTAAATACCCGGAACTCACGAATTTGGCATAGAGGACACATATATCCAGTGTGTTCTCAAATAAATTTAGCTCACAGAATACCCAGAAATTCAATTTCTTAGCAGAAACAATAAAGGATCAATCTAGGCGCAAGCCCGAGAGTCACTTATTTAACAGACAGCACTACTATCATGATGTATCCCAAAATAAATTCCATCACCCAGTTCCAGGAGCCATTGAAGATAATTACCTCAATGGTTTCCATCCAGAACGTGTTCCTCGACAAACGGAACTCACAAAAAACAGCAACAGGCGCCTCACTTCAGGGCTCAAGGTCCTCTAGTTGGGCTGCACCTGTACAAGTAAAAAATGTGTATATTAGATATTTTATTCCATGTAAAAAATGTATGGGTTAGGTATTTCATTACGTGGAGCACTAATTTCATAGTGTTTCCTGTCGTTATTAAACAATCACAGCGACAAGGAGAACATGTTCATAGCAGCAGCGCTAGGAACGCTGGTTACCTAGAGTCTTCTATTATTATTAAACACCCACAGCGACAAGCAGAACACACTCCTAGCAGCAACAGAGAGAGCAATGATGTTACGCTTGCAATGTAGTCATAATTGAGAAGAAGCCGCACTGGTCTCAGGCACATCAACATTCGCCCTAAGGTCAAAAATATGCGTTTGTGTTGAACAACGATAAAATATTGGATTACGCATGCAGTAGAATAACCCCCCATGGGACTATCCTCCCCGAATGAAATTGGGAGAGGTTATAATGATAGTTGGTTCTCGACTAACAAGAAATAAGCAATACAAAAGTGTCCCTGTATAGCAGCAGGTGCACACAATTATCACTTAGTTATGCATTTGTAAATGTTACAGCTGATTTGGAGATGGTGCCAAGGAGATTGTGACAAATTAGTCTGCGTAGTGGACCATTCGAGTATTAACTATAAGATCAAACAAATACTAGACAAAAACTGGAAGATCCTCACTATAAATGAAGAAGAACAACCCATGCAGAAGCCCATGGTAGCATACAGGAGGAATCCTAACTTAAGAGATAAATTGGTACACAGTAGATTTAAACCTCAGGAAAGCACCAGACAAACTACCATAGATGGATTACCACCACCAACGGGTAACTATAGATGTGGCAATTGCCATGCCTGTGATTCGGCCATAACTACTCAGACATGGACCTATGGAGAAAAATCTGGAACACTCAGGCACATGGCAAATTGCAGAAGTTCTAATATCATCTATCTGATCCTATGTCCGTGTGGACTAGGATATATAGGCGGAACTTCAAGAGAATTTCGCACTAGACTTTCAGAACATAAATCAGCAATAAGAACAGGGAAACTGCAAGCACCCTTGGTTAAACATTATCAGGATTTTCAACATACTGAAACAGAACTGAAATGGCTAATTCTAGAAAGGGTCAAACCATTGCCAGGTAAAGATCCAGTCAAAATACGAAAACAACGGAAGACATACTGGATTTTTACTCTGGACACGGTCCGCAAAGGCCTGAATAAAGAAATTATCTAGCTGGTAACAGCATAAATTATACTTGATAACTAGCCATTACCAAAAATCTAATTCAGTACCTTGACTTTTGATCGATCTTTAGGTCATTATATGTACAATAACCAAGTAATGTTCCACTGATTAAAACTAGAGAGTACCAACTGAAAATGGTGTTCAATTTGTACTGATGGCATGCTATAATCTTATAGCATCTATCCTAATAATAAATTTGATATAACTTACACTTTGATATAGGTTACTAATAATATCGCTATAACCGCCTTTAGGTTCAGACTTAAATACCTTGCTGGCCTTCATATAGAGATCCGTATGTTAGCTCCCTATCGTTTGTTTAATACAAACGATAAAATTGTACATAATTACCTTCTTATGAACAACGAACCACTAATTCAAAACATACTACACCTTGATGGTATGTTATATTCTATAACATCTATTCCAATAACAAATATGAAGTTGTTTTTTGTCACTAGTAACAGCATAACGACTACCTTTAGGTTTAACATTATGTAGTTATAAAACGCAGAGAACCCCTTTGTCATCTTTTTCTGCGTAATGAATGACGAAATGGGTAGTACTACCAAGATGGCGCTTGCAGAAGAAAGTGATCCGAATCGAGTTATTCTCACTCTAAAACGTAATATTGCGGGAATAATTAACAAGACGTTATGCTATAATTTATAACATCCATTACAATAACAAATTTGAAGTTACCTGTACTTCGGCAATTATCAATAGTAACAGTGTAACAACCCCTTTTGGGTTTAAGATTCTAACATGTTGCTTCTTAAGCATAGAGAACGTCTTTGTCATATTTACCCTGCCTAATTAATAAAAGAACCTTTGACATTAGCCACGGGTCCACCAGGTCAATATGGCGCCTGCAGTAGAAATCGATTTAAATCGTAGTTACCCACGTGACACAACGTAACATCGTGAGAATAGCGAAAGAGACGTTAGTGCAATGTCATAAAAACGGGAGTTAGGAGGCTAGCCACCACAGCGACATGGCGATTTACAGATGAATGCATGCGATTAAGGAATACGGGTAAGATAGCCCCTTGTCTGTTAGACAGAAAAAGCTATGTGTATTTGGCTAAACGTAGTGTCTCTAAATGTGTGTCGTGGAAGGGAGTCTGTAATAATTCGTATGCATATTTTTCGATTGTTTTTTACATAGAGTTCAGACAGAAAAACACAAGACGTACCCCCTAAGATAGACAAAGCACCTTTCTTTGCCCGTAAGGCGCTAAAGAGCTTGCCTTAAGATTCACGGACCACTTAACCCAGAATTAATGCTGCTTTCTCTTAAATAGAGACAACTAATTAAAAATCCAGAATAGCGGTTCACTCGCCTTGATGGTATGCTATACTATACAACACCTATCTGAATAAGAAATTTGAAGGAATTTGCATCTTGGAAATGGACATTTATAATAACATCACAACAACTCTGTGGTTCAGATATTAATACTTTTGTTTTTTAAAGACCAGAGATTTATTTTTCTTTGCTTAACGAAAGATAGAACCGTTCGTATTAGTCACTACATTACCAGTCCAAAAGAAATTGACTTAAACAATGTTATCCTCGCGTTACAATGCTATATCGCGAGATTAGTGTATGAGACGCTAGTGCACTCTCAGTAAAACGAAAGTCGACGAGCCTTGAATAGCAAAATTAAAAATCGCCAGAATGTCTGGTAGCTAGAGATCTTTCACCACCCACATGCTCAGCAGAGAATATTAAGTACAGAATCTGCCGGGACCATAACATACGGATGAGTATGTAGAGAACCTGTCAGTCCAGTCTCACTTATATTTTATCGCGCATTAAAAGTATAGGCTAAAAACGTGACCTATAATTACAGGCATCCTAAGATACGTACGTATTGGCATATACCATCTACGAAATGATTACCGCAGTAAAAGCATATTCGGACGCTAAGGCATGGCTTGCCTCTTTTTTTAACTGTTAGAAAAACATAAAACTGCCTAAAAAAAGACAGATTAAAAATATATCATAATAATTCACAATTAGCATCCGTAACGAGATAGTATGAGACTGCCCTAATAGTAGACCATTAAAACCACAATATCGGTTTGAAAATAGTGGATTTACAGGCATCGTAGTGGCCGGTCCAAGCATAAGTAGGAACCTGCCCACAGAAAAATCCATGTAAATTAAACACGTGGTTTAAGCACAGAATCTGTCGGCTGTACTAATAAGCGGTAGATGGCCTATAGACTTTCTTAAGCACCCCTTAAAAGTTTATTTCTGCTAATCATAAGTACAGACTAAGAACAAGACTAAAGTTACATACAAGGTTTGGCACATGAGCGGTGGCATATATTGTCTATGACTTCACGAATCTGACATGGTATGCCATGAGAAACAGATGGCATAAATAACACTTGAGTATATACCAACATTGACAGACTTGAATCTCCAACATGACACAAGGCTTGAGAATATATAAATGTATAATATAATACGACTATGAACTCGATCTACATTAACCGTATTAATATACCGACTGATCTCTTATATGTTTTAGAAGCAAAACTACTTGGATAAACTACGGCTACAAAGAGAAATTGGCCTTCTCAAAAATTGGGATAATGAGTCTAGTGAGAATCACCGTATAACTGACGGTACTGTTAATATATAGGTAAGAAATTACCAGCTTGGTATATAAGTAACCAAGTGTACATCTTAACAGAGACCTTATAATATAAAACCATCTATAAAATGTATCTGGGTATTTATTGTTACAGATGGAACCTATGGACCTATAATATAAAAGTTGGACTCAGAACAGACAGCGTACTGGATAAGCATTGAGCACAAGTCGCACTCTGATCCTCTTAGAGTACAGAGAATACCTTACCCTGGATAAGAACATACAATCACGGGTAAGAAATTATATCTCTTTGATAGAAGTAAAATCGCCAACCAACAAGAAGAGAACATAAGATGTCTTTGACATACTCTAACTATAATTTGTCTTTAATAACAGAAAATTTGAATTCCTGAGGGTATACTAACCTATCGATCAGCACTTGAGGACAAGGCAACCTTCAGAACTAGAGACAACTTCATGTCAAACAACTAATGTAGGAATGATTTTAAAACAAACCTCTTCTTCGAAAATTGGTATCCACTCACTTTTTTAAGCATGTTCACATAAAGCCTTTCAGAAATCTTTTTCTTTTCATGCACACATCTATGTCACATTGGGACAATCTATTATCCGAAACTAAATCTCACTTTTCTACCTTTGAGCACGGGTTATAAGGCAAATACTAATTCTCAGAAGCAAGTAGATGACGCTTTTAGATCAATTCTTTTAAGGGCTATCCAATGATATGAGCATGACTATGTAGAAACAAGTTTTGAAGTCATTATAGAGTGTGACATTCCCTTTTTCTTATGTAAATTACTATTGTATTTACAGATAACCCCCTACCCACTATACAGATTTAAAGGAATCGTTGTATATTTGGTCCTGATGAAGGTGATATAATTTGTCCTTTCACTAAAACGTGCGTAGACCGTTTCTTAGACATCTGGGAATCCTACCCGTGATACAGAAGGGAAGAAGAATCAATAAGAAGCAATGAACAAATTTCTAAATGTGAAAGTTGAAATTTAATATTACGATAGAAAGTATAACTGAGTAGGATCCCATCAAAGTTTTGTATTTTAATTGAAAATTCGTTTTTTGTGTGGTATGCTAGATAGTATGATTGAAGAGAATGAGAGGTGAGAATAGAGGTATGATGGTTTTTGTAGGGGTTACTACGATGTAGAGATTTGATCTTTTATGTATAACATTACAAAAAAGTATATGAATCTGAATATTTGTAAATGTTTTTTATGACTATTTGAGCATCAAAAAATATAAATACTATCTATAAAAAAAGAAAAAATATAAGTGTTCTGATAAAGAATAAAATCATAAGAAAAATTCGATGTGATAAGACTGTGTTTATGGGGAAATGTCTTTTTGAGCAATTGCCAATGTCGAAAGGAAATAGGTCAGATAAGAGGTTATTTTCACAATTATTGTTATTTCCCCCTCCTCTTGGACCTAAAAGTAAATAGGGGGTACCTTTTTTCTTGTATACTGTAAGATGGTGCCAAGGAGAGCCAATGGACTTCCATCAGGATGGGGTGATGTGTTCATATTATTTCAGACCCTGGATCAGACATCCTGAGGTGTGTAGGGTGCCTTTAATGAGTGCTAGTGAGGAGTCGGAGAGGCCATGGAGCAGGCTGCTACCCATCATCCACATGAAAGAGTGTGATAGCTTGAACAGCAACTGTGAAGTTTATTTCTGGAAGAAAGTGTTTCACTTTCTTTATAACAGAAAGCTGGCATGAGGTTGGCAAAGTGGGCAGTCTGCTTCTTGAGGGTGGTGTTGGTGTACAGGGAGGATCCAAGTGACTTGGCATTTGGTGAAGGTGGGGTTTGAAGCCATTGAGTTTCATGAAATTGAGCAAGATTTGTACTCTTTCTTGTTTGTTGTTCTTTGCACATACATGAATTCTGTCTTCATTGAGTTGAACTTCATGTAGGCATTGGCCTTCCAAGTCTAAATAATGGTCAGGCAGTGTTCGAGGTGTTGGATATCTGAAGCAGGGGAGACTTTCAAGTAGAGCTGTGAATCATCAGCATACTAGCCAATCTTGATGCTGTTATCTGTGAGTAGTGCCATCACTTGCCCCTGCCCTTTGGTCTATATAGGCAAAACAACACAAGAAATCAGGCAACGAATAACCCAGCATCGGTCAAGGATTAAAAACAAGGTACCAAATGCACCCCTTGTTGCTCATTTCCAGGAGTTCAACCATACCGAAAAAGATCTCAGGTGGACATTCTTGAGTGCGATCAAACCGAACCCCAGAGGGGGGGATCTGGAAAGGACATTGCTTCAAAGAGAAGCGTACTTAATTATGCGTTCTAATACTGCCTCTGTGGGACTGAATGAAATGTCTGAAATTAACAGACTCTAATTTATATGCCTTTGAAATCAGTAAGCCTCCAACACATCTCCAACACATGCCTTTTACATTTCTTAGTTGATTTTAGAACCATTACTATTAGCATGCCTAGCGCACACAGCGCGATTGAATCTATAACACTGCCTTGGTGGAACGGATTTCAATATCTGAGAGTAACAGACAGTAATTCATATGCCCCCATCACCTTAAGCCTCCAATAAACCTCAAATACATGTCCTCCATGTTGCTCGACTATATTTAAAACCTACAACTACCAGCATGCCAAGCGCATGCAGCGTGGTAGAATCTACAAGTTAGGCCTGCACAGAAGTGGTTCCCACTTCCGCATTGCAGAGATGCCGACGATGCGAGACCGGTGAGGGACGCTGTCTAGAAGCTTACGGCTGAATTCAGGCAAGTCCTGCAGCATGTGCGCTGAAACGCCATTCCGCTTAATTGCAGATGGCCTAATGGCGCTCACATACGATTCAACTTTACTTTGTGTCTCTTGTAGGAGCTGTGCCCAAGGCAAAGGAAATGAACGTGTTCCTCTCCGCAGTTAGCGCTTACGCTTGAATAGATACAAGTGAGTTATGCCCTTCTCTTAGACGTGTAATGTGTATAGCATCGCGATGCTGGCAAGTAATAGAACAGATGTAAGAGCACAGTTTAATTTCTATTGTTACAGGTTGCCCCGAACAGCGCGATTAGTGCTCAACTCTCCCTTATTGTGATATGGGATAACTAAACCGATCAGTAGGAGCCGTTCCAAAGCCCTGGGAAACGAACGCGGCCACCGCCGCAGTCGGTGCTCACGCTGGAACACACACAAGTGAGTCATGTTCACCCGTTCAATGCCGTAATGAATAAGATCACCGCAATGTTAGCTAATATTAGCAAAAAATTAGAGCGCTTTTTAAATTTTACATTCTACAGGTTGTTCTGAACGGCGCGAACACAGCGCAACCTCTTTTCCACCGAGATATCAGACACCGTCATCTGGCACGTCCCACTACTGACACGAGGCAAGTTAAACTGTAATAAGGCATGGACTAGAACCACAAGCGCCTTCCTCAATGCGCCGTGGTACAGTTCTTCATAAGTCAATTGTGGCATTTTAATAGGGTGCACCCATACTAAAGCTGCCTGGTTCACAGCTTAGTAAAACTTTCCAACATTTCTCTACTTTTTTCAGACACTCCAGTGTATTCCGCGGTCTTACGCGCCATTAATTGTCAATCACCATCCGTGTTCTTCTTCCACCCTCGAATGGTAAGAATAGACCCTTTGATGTGTTAAGGACAAGTAGGGTAATTACAATTCAGGGACTTACAGCTGATACATTTTTCGTGTTTTATCATATTCTAGTGTTTGACCTGTCCTGGTCCTGAGGAGAACCCCAAAAGAAAAATAGGGTTCTGAAACGCGTCGACCTAATCCAGCTAGCCGTAACCACCACCAACCCATTGAATAAAACAGTGTGCAAATAGGGCAATTAGTCTGTTGTAATTGTAGTGTTGTCTAGCTGTGCATGGCAGGTTGCAGTTTTGTAACGTGCAAACAGTCTGTACCGCCATTGTTTCTTTTTCAAATCAAGGACTGGTCAATTGCGTTTTGTCATGTTTTGTCACTTTACAAGTTATGTACTCGTCAAATGTCAATTGTGTTGTTATTATTGATATTTTGTTGAATTTGTATACTTATTGTTTCTTTTCTCTATGACATGAGTTAAGTGTTGACCGCATAGGTTCTCAAAGTAAATGAACAAAGAAAAGGTGTAATAAAGACACCAAAACCACTCTAGTTGTCAAAGTGTTTTTTTTTTAATGCATTAATCTAAAACGCACGCACGCCCAAACAAACTTTCTGTTCCAGTTATCTGTGAGTAGAGCACCAGGCTGCTCCATGTGAAGGTTGAAGATGTCAGTATTGAGCCATGGGAATCTCTAGGTGATAGAGATCTTTGGAGACCTGGAGGTGCCTCGTACACTCTGTGCTGACAATTCAGTACTACTTGCATTTCCTAAAAAAGGCACAGCAGGACCAGCTTGAAATGAATGCATTTATTGTGGGGCAAATGATCAGTGTTATATAGCCAATCTCAGTTTTAGGCTGGACTGTAATTACTTGCATGAGGAGAAAGCATATCTTTCTACAAAGCTATAGCCGGATTGTGGAAATCCCAACCTACCAATCTACCTTCAGAAAAATACCTTTTTCAGATTCTGGAAACAGATGAAATCATGAATATTTAACACATAACTCTTTTCTTTTTAATTGTAGTTTTAGACCTATTACTTGGTATAGATCTGTTTTTATTTCAGTGTGAGGAAGCTATACTGCACATACAAATATAAATATACCTTAACATCATTCAATACAATGAAAGCTGCATCGTAGAAATACAAATAATTGCTGCAGAGTAAATATTCCTCCACAGAAATAAGCATGAGAAAGATCAGTGTGATACGTTCCCCTTACAGGAGCATTAGTTCCACCCAGACGGATGTACGATATTACAACGCTTACCCATACCACGTATGACCTTACCACGCACGTAATATAACATGTTCAACCTTACAATGCATTGCATTACATCATGGGACTTTGCTATGCATTTTCGTAGTAATAGATATATATGTATCACAGTGGCGGTCGCCGCTGTATACATATAGTTAGGACCAGGTTTCCGTAACAAATTGATTTTGTTTGTTTACTAATAACTTTGACACCGTTTGACGAATGTTCACGAACTTTCCCCCAAAAAAGTTCATCCACCTCAGCTACTTCCTGGAAAGTGTTCGAGTGATCTGTCAAGTAAGGGCTGAGAAAAGGGGGGGTTCCCAAAACATGTTTTCCCATTCAATTTCTAATAGGAACTTTAAGCACAGCTACAGCCAAAATGGCTGAACAGAAATACACCAAATTTAGCAGAAAGCTAGTTCTTGGTCCAGAAAGCGTGCTTTTTGTGATTTGGTGTAATTATGTTCTGCAGTTTTTCAGAAATTATGGTTCAAAATTTCTAGATATTTAGCAACATAGTACTATCGAGGTACAACCGCTGAGTATTGTGGTACTGTAAGCTCAAACCACACAATGTGATTAGCTGGCCACAACATGAAGAGAAAGTTGTGACTGCCATTTTATGACTTTGCGACTTAGTCCTGTGTTGTCTAAAGCAAATACAAATAATTAATAAGGAGGCAGCCTAGGGTACCCTGACTCCCTGGTCCTTGTGGGTGAGTCCCAGAAGGACACTCCCTGGGGTCAACTTTTTTCTCCAAGGTGCAGTGATACTTCAGTACTTTTGTGGAGCACAGCTCACCCATTGTAGTTTTGCAGTAGTACCACAATGCAGCAGTGGCACAAAAAAAGGGGGGAGATTTGGCACAGGGCCTGGCCTGCAGCCAACCTCACAGCCATGCACGGCACGAGGTAGGCCTAGATAGGTATGGTAATAAAATATTAATTTGCATTTTTTTTTAAACTCAAAATTCACTGTAAAAAAAAGTTAAAGTTATGTTATAAATAGGTATGGTTATAATATTTTACTTTACAATAAAAAACCTGGAAGCTCACTGGAAAAAAGGCAAAGGTTAAAATGAGGTTATAGTTAGGTGAAAAGGGCACTTAAAATATTACATTACATTGCTAGTATCTCTTGTCACTGGTAGTGAATATTGTGCTTGTATCAGGTGCTTGCCTCAAGGGCTGCCATTCATTTGGCCACTTTGTTTCGCCGTGCTGCTGAGCTACTGTGCTGCTGTGCTGGTCCTTGCGGCTCTCGACTGCAGGGCCTGTCCAGGCATGGTGAAAGTTAGCCCATGGGGAGGGCTCCATAATACCGCCAGACAACAGACCAACAGACCAACATACCATGGACCGCCCTGGCCTGGGCCTGTGCCTGCTGCATCCTCTTCACTGACTCATGGCCGATCCTCGGCTCTGGCCTGACTTTAGCCTCACGGGAGATGTGAGAGCTGCGCGGCCATGAGGGTCACGAAGGTGTGAGTCGCTGCAGCAGCTGTTGCGGCCATGGAGGGCACGGAAGACTTTGGGGCAGAGCAGAAGGAGGTGAGGGCACCCCAACGGGAGCAATGCTGGGCCAGGGCAAACAGTTTATGTGACCAATTTTAGCATTAGAGCATTGTCCTGCATTAACCTCCATTAACCTCCACCTCCGAGCCATCGCAACCTATAAAGTCAGGCGGGCTGTTGGGTCCCTGGGGTGGGTGGCTCTAGGGCTAACTATTTGGCGTGGGCTAGCAGCTCCAGTGGCGTGTGGAGGCAGCTGGTCTAAGTACCAGTGCAGCTTGTGTGGCTCGAAGTCCCCCACAGACCCCAAGCACAGTGCTCCAGCGAAGGACTAGATTGCTTGCGTCCCCACTGCTCACTCAGCATACTCGGCGAAGGTTCCAGCATTGGTTTCAAAGGCAGGTGTTGTGGGCAGAAGGATCATGAATCTGCACCTCCTGAGGTCTTGTTGGGCTGCGTTGGCTGATAGTTGGGTTCTTTCTTTGTCACTGATTGATCAATGCGCCCAGCTTGTGTTTTTCGTTAATTCCTGAACAAGGCTGCTTTGGAACTGTGGGAGTGTGCACAGCTTTTCCAGTATGGATGTGCAGTGGTATGAGGCACATTCTTTGGATCAATCTGGACTCTGGAGATTAAATGGTTTAGGGCCTTCAGTTTAGTGTCTATTCCTGAGATTTATATTGTCATTATGTTTAGCAGATCAACCTGCAATTCTAACTTTGTTGAGTGAAAGTTCATTGCCTCCACAGTTGCCTGAAATGTGTCTAGGAGTGTGGATCAGTACTCTGGGTTTTTGCTCATACCGCCCTCTTGAACTGGTGCGTGAATGAGATCTGTGGGTACTTGCTTGTTTGAGATTAAAGTAGGATGCCCTGGCCGGATAAGGCTGGGAGTAGACTGTGTTAATCCAGGGGTTATGTTTTGCCTCATGCCACTGCACATCCATACTGGAAAAGCTGTGCACACTACCACAGTTCCAAAGCAGCATTGTTGAGGAATTAAAGAAAAACACAAGCTGGGCGCATTGATCAATCAGTGACAAAGAAAGAACCCAACTACCAGCCAACGCAGCCCCCAGAGATCTCAGGAGTTGCAGATTCATGATCCTTCTGCCCACAACACCTGCCTTTGAAACCATCGACCTATGCCGAAGTAACCCTATTGGGGAAGGCACAACGCAAAAACTCTCCCCTAAAGCATTACACCAAGCGCTAAAGCTCTTACCATCTTGCGCAACACCCAACCTTCGGCCGGAGCCTTTGACTGATTATGCCAAATATGCGCAGGAGGTCACTGTGAAACCAATAATCCAACTGGCCTCCCCAACAGCTCTCCGCAAGCAAATTTACATGACATTTGCCACCTCAAAGCACCTTCAGAAGAACCAGTGTCTCCAGGTATTAACGCAGCACTGCAAGTGGCTCCTAGGGCCTTGTACATCAAACCCTGGAGGGTGCAGCACATGGAGAGGAGGTATTTAGTCAAGTCGACACATCTGGGAGTCAAAGAGAGAGTGTAAAAGGCTGCGTAAATGACAGAAACATGATTCTAAAACTGCTGTTCAGATGACAAAGGGCTCAAAAGGGAAACTATTTCCAATATTCACTAAAAATCAAGCTCGACAGGAGAACTAGCTGCCAATGGGGAACTAATTTACTGTCCCAGTCAGATTGAGTACAATCTCTGTGTGGGCAAACATGCTACATTATGTCCCAGTGAGGCATGAGCCAGTCCATCAAGGGCAAGCACACCCCCAATACCAGTGCAGAGAGACAAAAGTTCAAAGGAACACTGAGCACTTGAAGCAAAAATGGTCCAAAATGATCCCAGTCTAGTATCCAACAAGAAGGCACTGATAGTAATGGGCCACAGCCCAACCAAACAGATAATAAAGTCCTGCTGGTCCCCCATTATGCACCTTTAGGCAGACCCTCCAGGATTTCGCAATTTGCAAACAAATCACGAAATCGGCAGTTTTGTAAAAAGGCCGCGATTTTTACAAAACTGCCCGTGAAATGCGGCATCCTAGTGCAAACCTATTCTGAGACACAGGTAAACAGAAATTGGAATGAAACTTCTGTGCCCAGCTTGGAAAAACGGTGCCGCCCTATTTGTTCACTTTTCTGGGCCAGTCATGTATTTTCTCCAGTGAACTCAGCAATAATCCAAGTTTGATGCAGGTGCTCCCTCTTTTTCTTTCCTCTTAGTTCAGAGACCTGTACTTTACCGACAATGGGCCACCCAAAAAATACCCATCTCCTGAATCAGGGTTGCTACCACCCCCTTAACCAAGCTATCAATTGAATGGTGGTAGTGCTGGCAACAATAATTAGTCCAGCGGTACAAGTCTTTTTATGCGTTCCTCTCATAATAAGAATATCAACTAGCTCTTCCCAGCTAAAGGTATATCAGTGTTCTGGGGTCCTTTCCCTTCCTTCTGTGTGGAAGATGTGGGCATGTGTTTTACATCAGCTTTGTGAATGGTGGAGTCCACTAGAAACCTCTGCGTGTGCTGGAGTCCCATCTCCTTCACACAGGCTCCCGATCTGCATATACTCCTGCTCAGTGGCGGCTCGCAGTGGGAGTGCTGCGGGGTGGTGGGGCGGGGGAGGGGCAGGGTGGGGGGTAGTGGGGTCAGACATAGACGTCCACGAGTAAAGTAGGTAAATAAATAAATAAAACTATTTACCTTGCGCGCACTGCATCGCCGAGTTGGCGATGCAGCGTGTGCAAGGTAAATAGTTTTATTTATTTATTTACCTACTTTACTCGTGGACGTCGTATGTCCGACTCCACTACCCCCCCCACTCTGGCCCTCCCCCGCCCGCCCCACCGCCCCACAGCACTCCCACTGCGAGCCGCCACTGTTCCTGCTTAGGATCCCCTCTCTGAAAACTGATTTACCTTGTGGGTCGGGGTGAATCTGCCAACTCTCTGCTGTGTTACTGTAGATTCTTCTAAGCTCGAATACAATCCACACCTCCTCCATTCTTCCTGTGTTGTTGTTGGTTACTTAGCAGTGGGGACCTGTGCTGGGCTCTGTCTTACTTGAATACACCAACTTTCCTTTGCCAGTTCAATCCTGAGACTCCTCAATTCAGGAGTCTGGCAAACCCGGAAACAAAGAAAGGATGGACTTCCCTGGGATTGAGGGAAGTGTTTGAACTTTGAAAAGGGCAGCCTCAGGTTCACTTTACTTTTTCGGTTTGGTCTCCAGGAGGAACAGAGTCACTGGCACCACTAAGCCAGTACTTTATATATAACTTTGACTTTCTGCAGACTTTCTCCACTAGTGCAAGCATGTTGCCAGTATTCTGGGTTGCTGCTCTCCTTCTACTAATAATGGGTGCAGTTTTACTCTGGTTCCAGTAAGACTGTCCCAGTTCACCCCAGTGCATGCTGCTACATGCAGCCAGTCCTTTACTCACTGTAGAAAGTTGCTGCTTTAATGTTCAAGAGCAGCTTTGTGCTTGATAACCTTGACACGTGTTTCATATCAGTACACTTCTGAAGGGTAAGTCATTGTGTAGGAGGGCTTCTAGACCAGCACCAAGTCCGGATTCCTGCACAAAGGTTTGTTGCTGTAGAGGGAAGGAGAACGTACCTGCCTGCCTGCATGAGGAGCTAGACTGGGCCTACCAAGAGAACAGCCATCAGCATCCCAGCAAGGCCTGCACAAGGCCAGCAAACCTGGAGAGTCTGCATGGAGGACTCCTCAGCAGCCCCCCAAGACAGCTCAGAAGCCTCTAAAATCCCAAAAGCCCAGCAGCCCAGAATAAGAAATAAAAATAATCTGAGCTGTGAAGCTCCAACAACATCTGTATAGATCAAGTGGGTGAGCGTGCGCCAAATAAATGTTCACAACCCTTAGCAGCCTTGTGCCTGTACCAACCAGTACCAGGGAGGCAGAAAGTCTTACACCATTGACTCACAACACCATCACCAGCAAGAACTTTAAAAGAATTAAAAGGTCCACTTAGGATACCCCAACATGAATCAGTACTGTGACACCTGACACTAGTTATAGTGACCAATAACTGGCTAAAAGGACCAGAGGTGTCCTGCCTCACGGCAGGGGTGCATACATGGGCACTAGAACATCCCAGGGAGAAATACAGTTCCCTCCCACGAGGTTAGGACTGGAGCTGTGCTTCCGTAGAGCTGCAGACACTTTAAACATGCCTATTGCAAAGTGGAATACTGTGCTAAAACAGTTTCCATTGATTTCAAGCTGAAAATGAATGATTATGAGTAAAATAAAGTGCAGCAAAAATTACGTTAAATTTCCACATTTGTACCGCTAAATTTCCATATTTGTGCCGCTAAATTTGCTAATCCATGCCGCAATATCCTCGGAGGTCTGTTTAGGTTGACATGACACATTAAACCAATGGCAACTTGATGAAACTATTGGAGAACATTAATGCCTTGAAATTGTAAATTCATCAGACATCTCCTCTGTTGGATTTATAAAATCAAGAGGATCCCAAGTGAAATAACCCACGTTGATCACTATGGCATAATTCGACCTTGCCTTAAAAGTGTTAGGAGAAAAAGAAACCTTTTGGGAATGGAGAATCAAGATCTCCCCCTAACATGATAACTGCTACCCATCCCCTTTAGCGACAATGCAGGAGTTTTGGAAGCAAGGCACCTAGAGAAAAAGTCACACAGGCCTGTACCAGCTGCACGAAACCCCGTTCTGGGCACCCCATTACCGCGAAGACAATTGATCATGTCACGCGGACTGGAAAGAAGCAGTCTCCTCGCATTCCTTTCTGTATTCTTAGCACTCCCATCGACACCGCAAGCTCTTCTTAAAAGGCTCAAACTCGGAGAGTCAAAAACTACCCATCCGACTTCAGAAGTATCCCAGCACGCAAGTACATTAGTAAAATCCGATTGGTCCTGGCTCCTCTTAGTATTGGCAGAAAAGAGGGAATTATAAATGGGGAACGTAGCACAGTTGTATGTCACCAGGAAGTAGACAATTGACAACAATGGACCAAAGGCATTCTTATTTTCCATCTGCTCATGGAATATATCTGGAATCCACAATAAGGTCACTGATCTGGAAGTGGTTGAGTATCTTAGGCAGCTCTAAGTCATACTGTTACAAGAGACATGGGCTGAATATTCAGTGCCCTGGTGGAGTATTAGGGTGCCCAACTGGCATGGGGGCAAATTCAGAACGGTGAGTGTAAAAATTCAGGACAAAGGGTCAAAATTCAAGACAAAAATTCAGGACAGAAGGTCAAAATTCAGGACAAACATTTGCAAAAAAGGTACGTTTTACAGACCCATCAGAGGAGGTCGCACAATAGTATATAAGTAAATAGACAACCAGCATAAGTACAAGTCAAAATAAGTTTATATTAGTTTGAGACAATCATGCACTTCACGTTTTTTCGGTATGCGCACAGTTTTGAGCAACTCTGCAGGTCTTTTTGTGGTATTTCATATGATCGTAATCTATTTATATGGTTACTGCACTGGGTTGTCCAGTCTAATATTTTGTTTAGAGTTCATGGTCCTGAGCAAGCATGTTTGGTGGGAGAAGTGGTCGGGAAGATCTGCTCGGATGGTCTTTATTATTAGCATCTCATATCTGAGTGCCACTGTGAGATGTAAAGCAGCACGCATAGGATGTAGCTAAGTGGGTCCTGCACTACTGGACTAGAGTGCAATCCTCCGAGTGGCCAGCTTTGTGTCAGATGAATATATTATACATATAATTTTAGCAAAATCAATGGTCTTGGCTAATGTGAGACCTAATAAATTGTGCCAACGTCCATGGGCAAGTACATTTGCTGTTAATGACGATGACATTGCACCCCAGTCTGAAATACGAAAATAGCACCAAGTCACTGAACTGCTGTTCGCATATACAGCAGAAGAGAGCACAAGGACATTACCACATCTCTCCTGCCCTGTGCGTTCCTATTTCCAGAGCACTGAAAGTATACTTTGTCTTAAATCCATACATTGTGCATGAGAAAGTGAAAGCAGACTCTGGGAAAAATGAAACGCACATTCTCTTCGTAAAATGTCTAGCCTAGCAGTTTATTTTCTTTTTTTCAGTTGTGCAGACTCCACTCAAACTGGCTTGAGGGATCTGTAAAAGGAATATGGAAGGGTAGGGGAAGCACATAATGAAACTATTACAGCGCACTACACAATAGATTTCACAACAGCAGGAGTGCAGAGAAACAATTTGTGGAGCGCCGTATCAAGTGTTGTCATAACAGGAGTAAACATTTAGAAGGATGACATTAGCAGAGAAACGGTAATCATTGTAGCATGTCTACATAGATGTGCAGAAGGTGTATGAGATGAAAGCATGACAAGGGATTCGCCTGATCAATGCTAACCTTGTCATATTGAAATATCCACAGTATAAAAAATCCAGTCCAAAAATGTAGGAGAGTGGTATAGTTATACCAAGAAGCTGAGGATCACAGGTGGGGCAGAATAGCCTAAAGTGTCATGCCCCCTCCCTGTTGCATGTTTTATGTGTCAGCAGATGTACTGAGGTGATATCATGCAAACACCTAAGGTTTACGTCTCCACTGACTCTAGCTTGCAGGACACAAATGACCTTAAATGGTGCATGATATGTTTCTGCTGACTGCTGTAGTAAAATGATGAAGAAGAGCTACAGGAGAGCCATATGTACAGTACCTAGTACAGGGCTTTAAGTGGGATGAAAAAACTGGGGGGTCTGTCTAAGGGGCTTGGTCGCTGTAACTAAGGGCGTGCCTTAAAAACACGTAAGCTAAGAAATCTGTGCTTAGCATATTTTGCTGCCCGACTGGAAAATTGGCTGCTTCTATCAGCGCATCCAGATAAATAACACAATAAGTAACACTCCACCTAGAACAAGCCAGGACAATCGGCTTTGTCAATGGTTGTTAGTTGCATAAGACAAATAAGCAACAACTTTGACTTCGTTGTAAATAACATTGAAAATCCTTCAGTTCTAAAATTATGAGACTGTGAAAGAACTGTAACCAGTCTCTTTGAAGTTACATCAAAGGCAGTGAAGGGTGGAACTGCTGCTGAGTTTTCCACCCTGAGGATTAGGGCAAAAATAAAGAGCCCGATAGGGACCCGTCTCAGCACCCGCTTTTTAGAACTGCACCCGGTGCTGAGCGCCAGCAGGACCCGGCCCACTTAAAGCCCTGACCTTGTACAACATCCTTATACATGAGGCACCAGCACACACAATATCACATCCAATCTGTGATTTATTTGGATGTTAGGTGCAAGGTGACATTGATATATGTATATTTACTGCAGCTAATATACTACCACTGTCCAGAGCCTGCATTTCCACAGTGAAAAGTGCAAGAAGAAAAAAATCCTGTTTAATGCAAGAAGAATACCGACAGGTCAATCCACCAGGGGCCGCATGTCATAAAGGTTTTTGTTGCAAAGTCTTTGAATCACGCTTCTGATAGCAAAACATCTTTTTGCAATGCAAAGAACCTGTTTTAAGAGTGAAGAAAGTGTTTTTGAATTGTGAAAGGGGTTTTGCTACACCTTCCGAATTGTAAACATGAGACGGCATTTGCATCCTCTTTGTGAGTCGAAATGTAATGTAACTGTGGTTTGTGACCTCAGTTGTAGTTGCAAAGCACACACTTCACAGCTCAGCTTGGAACACCTTAACAATACCATGGAAAAAGAAGACATTTTTCACCTCAGGCAGCTTTAGGTCAATTAACACCTATTTATTTCTCATTCAAGCAGCCTTTACATATGATTAACCAGTCCCCACATTTACATTTCTTTGCAGCAGCCTGGCACGCTGGCTGCCCCTCCCTCTGAATCACTGCACAGGAGACCCCCCTCCCTTTTGCCTGAGCTGAGCCATCTCAACTGCTGAACATTTGTCCTTTGCCACCAAGGCTAAAATTACGGACAAATGCCGTCCATGGAAACTTCCTTCACGGACAACGAACATGACAGTAAATTCACGGACAGTCCGTGAAAATTACGGACGGTTGGTCACGCTACTTTCTAAAAGGCTATCAGCCACTGGAAGTATTTCCAGGGCTTTAAGTGGAATGAAAAAACTGGGGGGGGTCTCTCAAAGGGGCGTGGTCTGTGTAATAAAGGGCGTGGCTTAAAAACCCATGGAGTAAAAATCAGTGCTTAGCAGGGCACAAGTCCTTAAAAAAGAAGTGGGGGGACTAACCTAGTTAATCAGTATGCAAGTGACATCACGGTGCGTGACATCACTGCGCGTGACATCACAGGAAGTGGCATCACAGGAAGTGGCATCATAAGAAGTGACATCAGATTTTAAGCCCTCACATATATGTTTAACATGTCTATCATGAGTACATTGGAGCACATTTCGAGTATACAGGGAAACCCTCCTGATTTAGGCAGAAGATTCACACTTTTGTAAGCTACAAATAAAACAATGTTGCCTTTTGTCAGCGCAAACTTCCTCTACCCATAGTGCTTTACAAGAAAAAAATTGTGATATTTAAATTATTACAACACCTCCTCAGGGGTAGTAAGCACTATATAAATGATTTTTATTGTGTGTAAATACTGGGAAAGACCAACACATCTGGCATTCTTACAGTACATGCATATCTCTTGAACAGAGACTGAACAAAGTGAAAAACTGCCTCTCTTAAGTATGTGTGAAGTGCTTACAAGGAGTGAGCCTTTGTTTCCCCTCTGCTGAATTAGCATCTAGGTGTGAGGCTCCTGATGGCTGCCAGCCAGGAGGCTCGAACAAAAGGAGGCCTGATGACCCCTCAGATTCAGCCTTTGTAATTGCACAGCAGGAGTCTGAACTAAGAAAATCCACCTCCCCGCCAGCACGTTGTTGCGGACGGATCGAAAACAGACAACGTGCAGACGTTGCTGAATGTGTCCCAGTGTTTGCAAATTACACCGGGACGAATTCAGCATATTTTTAAGTGGATCCCAAGTTCTTGGCAGGTGGAAATAGTGTGAAAATAGTGGGTGGACGCCGTCCACCCGCATGTACCCCCGACTTGTGCCCTGGTGCTTAGCCATAGTGTGCCTCCCGACTTGTATTTTGCTGGTTCTGTCATTGCATCCAGATATATGATACAACAAGTAACATCAATACCTACAACAAGTAAGGAGTATTGGCTTTGTCAATGGTTGTTAGTTGCATAAGATAAATAAGCAGCAACTATGGCTTGTTGTATATAATATTGAAAAAGCTTCCACTTAAAGCCCTGGTGACACCACGAAAATGTTGCTGCTCCTGCGTTTCAAAAAGAGAAGGGAAATCCAGAGAGAAAATTACTCTCTTTAAAGGATTTCCTTTCCCCAACAATGATCACCTGGCATGACGTCATGCCGTAACTTCTCCACTAGTGAGAAGTGAGCAGTGGGAGCACACGCACATCGATGTGCCTGCTGTCACTGACTGCAGTTCAGAAAAAAACAGACGCCTGTGCCAGGGCACAAAACCGAGCCCCATAGGGACCCGTTTCGAGGCCACCTTTCAAAAACTGCTGGTGCTCAGCACCGGCAGGACCCGGCCCACTTGAAGTCCTGAATATTTCTGTATTCAAGATGGATTACAGTCTTGTTCCAGTTTTGGGCAGATATCCTGCTCTGAATGAAAGGTAGTGTTGCTGCTTCCATTCTAGTTCCTCCTGGACTAAACCTCATGCAGAATGCTTACTGCAAACACTGAGTAATATACGTGTATTTGTAAAGCACACATGCACCCAAGGGTATCATGGCGCTGTATAACAGATGTTTATTGTTACTCAACATTACTCATTTTATGGACCTCAGAAGGATGAAAACGGACTCACCCGGATTTGAACGTGTGTCCATGAGGTTGAACACACGCGTCCATGAGGTTGAACACACGCCCCTACAGTAGACACATTAGTCCACTAAGCCACCATACCCGGCCGGCATAAAGTCCTTGTGGGGTGAAGGCTGTCTTAACTCGTCAGATATGCAAACATGATACACAAGGTGGCTGGGAAGTTCGACCCAAGAGAAAACAAAATTGTAGGGTTAGTTATTTTATTTTTTTCCATTGTAACTTCGGTAGGTTTTTTTCGACTTTAGCAGTTGAAAGCAACTAACGTTTTGGGTCCGCCATCTTTCTCCCCCTCCTTGCTATTCTCTGGTGCACCCCAAGTGGACGAGAGGCATGTAGGGTGACCAACTGGCATGGGTGCAAATTCAGGATGGTGAGTGTGAAAATTCAGGTCAAAGGGTCAAAATTCAGGACATAAATTCAGGACAGAAGGTCAAAATTCAGGACAAAAGTTCAGAACAAAAGGTACGTTTTACAGACACATCAGAGGAGGTCACGCAATAGTATATGAGTACGTAAATAGACAACCAACATAAGTACAAGTCAAAATAAGTTTATATTAGGTTGCAACAATTGTGGACTTCGCGTTTTTTTGGTATGCATGCAGCATTGAGCAACTGTGCAGGTATTTTTGTGGTATTTCATATCATCATAATTTATTTATATGGTTACGGCACTGGGTTGTCCCATCTCACAGATGAGAGCCAAGCAGGGCAAATGCTGTCTGTGATTATTGAACATTGTTTTGAGAGGTCACTCTCTGGCTCACAGTCAGAGATTGACTCCTCTAAAAGATTCTGATTGTTGTGGGGAGAAAATAAAGTACCAAATACTGGCTGCATGCTGGAGTCTGCACAGGGCATCATGTGAAGTGAACTTACTTGTGAAAAGAGGTCAGCCTGTGACTGCACAGAGAGGCCCATTATCATTCTGTATGTGATAATTAGGCCGACATACAGAATGACAATGGGCTGATAGCAATCTGTGGCAGGTTAGGGAGGGGCTGTTGCAGGCCATTGATCACAGCAGGAGCGCGAGCTGGTCCCTGCAGTGAGAGTTACAGAACTCTCAGGCTGCTTGCAGGGGGCAGCATGCTCCAATGTCTGAAATTAAGGATAAAAGGCGTCCGTGAAAGAAATCCTTACGGACAACGGACATGAGGCCCGAATAACGGGCGGTCCGTGAAATTTACGGACGGTTGGTCACCCTATGGAGTATAAGGAATTCTTGAAAACTGCAACTAGCTGAGCACTAAAGACTGTCTAAAAGGGGGTTTAGCAATATACATTTCCTTGCAACTACCTATTCAGGCCAAATCAATACCCTGCCCAGAGAACAGGCAGTTCACATTGAGGGCTGGGCAGAAAGGGAAAAACATCCTTTAATATTGCGGAGTGTCTATTTCAAACCAGAACATGCGTCGAAATTGGCAGCGATTACTATTCTGGAAATGACCCTTAACAACCTGAAATCAGTCAATGATGCACAGTTCATAATATTTTCCAGGGACTTTACCTCTAACCTCTAATGATGACAACCTCCCAGCACAAGACGCAATATGGAACATCCCTCAACAGGCAGCTCCTTTATCAAGACAAAGTGACTCTCAGGGCACACAGCTTGCTTCGTGTCTAACAACATCAGGGCTACAAATCCTAAATGAGAGATTCACAGGGGACATACCTCCGGCTTGGAAGCATTCATCAAAAAGGTCCTTCACTGCGATAGATTGCACAGCAGCTTCATTGGCCATTTTTAAATACATTGTAGATCTAAAAATTGAAGAGCGTGAGGATAGTGACCATAGCCCACAGATAACTGCAGTAAATCTTCAGCCTGTCTTCTATGCACCAGCTAACATTTTAAACTATTATTCCAACTCAGAAAATCTGAAGCAGCTGCACTGGCAAGCACAAGGGCAGGAAGAAATCCTAACAGATTGTATGAACATACTATGTGAACATCCTATCACACAGTCCAATGCTAGGAACACTACTGTAGGATGCTGATAACAAAGCATGGCAATGAGAAAATCCCTCCCCTCTAATCAATTGTCAAAAAATCTTATCTCAGCAAAAAGGGACCGTAAACTGGGGGTATAGCTTGATGAAACGCAAGATTCTGGTCAAGGGACAACAAGACAAAGTAAGGAAACTGTGTCAAGAGTATAAGAGTGCAGGGTGGCTGGCCACGAAAAAGGCATTTCAACACATTCTGGGCAAAAATGTTCCACACAGGCAATTCCAGAGACTCCATAGTTTTGGGAAAATAATCCATGGTCTAAATAAGGATCATACTGCGATCTATGGTGCAAACATAAGCGAGGAGGTCTGGACCCAACACTTGCGAAAACACTACTCAATAAGGCTAGAAGAGCCATCATCAAATATAGCCGAAGGAATTTGCCAAAGTTGTGGCAGCATTCCAATCCTGAAGCTTCCAGGAATCCAGCCTGACCTGAAGGGTATAATCAGGGACGAAATTAGGCGAGGAGTGTCACAACCACAGGACATAGGGTCGGTCACTGCAAAATCTGGCATGGGCTCCCTAACAGGCAAAAGGATCCTGTCCAAAAGAAACCAAAACAAATAGAAGTTGTAATAAGGAAGAGTATAATCAACAGCACCCTAGGTTTAAATGGTCTCTCCTCCACTCTGTATAAAGCTACTCCCAAGGTAAGGGCAAAAGTCTTCTGTCTTCTTTTCAGTGCTATGAACCTCCAACAAGTAGTTCCTGACTCTTGGTGTGGATCCATAATCCAACCCAATTTTCAAAGGGGGAGACAGAGGTGACCCTGTAAACTATTGATTAATAGCCCTGCTTGAAACAGACTCCAAGAACTATGTAACTTTAGTGCTGCCAGACTTGCAAGAATGGGTGGATAATTTGGCACTTATCCCATGGAACTAACAAGGATTCAGCACTGACCAGGGAATTTTTTCCAATCTAGCTGTTTTTACACTTTTTATCGAGAAGACCTTCATTGCCAAATCAACACTTTACACCTGTTTCATCGATTTTAAGGTGGCATTTGATAGGGTCCCTCGAGATTCATTGTGGGAAAAATATAACAGCATTGGGACTCCGCCAAAAATCATGAGAGCCATCCAGCTTCTTTACACTGAAACCTGGCTACACGTCAAACTGTGATGGCACCAAGATCGCTCAGAAAATGTATACCACCACTGGTTTGAAACAAGGATGCGTCCTTGCCCCTCTACAATTTACTATCTTTCAAGCCTGTCTATAGATATGGATCTTATAAATGCACATCCCCTTATTCTTGGGGGCCTCTGCCTCACACACGTTATACGACGATGACCTTTTGATGAGCATGACCCCTGTTGGCCTACAACTGCTTCGAGATGCTCTCAAGCTTCACAAAGTGGCACAAACTCGAAATTAATTATAAAAGAACAAAAGTGGTGAAATGCAGGAAGAAAATAAATATACCAGAATCATGGTGCCGTGCCGGGACACTCTTTGAGTAGCTGTGCGCGTTATAAACCTTCATAAAATAATATAACATGGTTCATAGAAGGGCTCAAACTATCAGTTGAACCAAAAGATAAATATCTTGGGATAATATTTGACTCAAGAGGCACTTTTGCCGCACACATTGACACTGTGAAATCTAAAGCCACCTCTCTAACCTCCGGCTTTCTTACCCTTTTGAAATCTTTGCAAGGCCAATTTTCATGGCCTCTTCAGATGGCCATGGTGGCAAAGCTGCTTCCGACCATCTCATATGGTTGCAAAATAATGACAGGAAAGAAGGAGGCAAGATTGTTGGATCTGCTGACTGCAAAATCTTACCGGACTATTTTCAGGCTGCCAAACTACACATCGCAGGACCAACTGCACCTAGAGGTAGGCTTAATAAAAACAATCACTTGGCACAAAAAGCTCTTTCTTAAAAATGTGCAGACTGACAGAGGACAACACACTATCTGCATGCATCCGACTTGAAATAAATAAGCCAGATTCAAACTCAACATTCAAACGCTGTTTCACAACCCCTTGCAGTCACTGCAAGCATTTGATCTATGGATTTCCAGGGTTTCATCTGCTGAGTTTAAAAAAATCCTCAATGAATCCACCATACTTCTTTCCATGCAAGAAGATAAAGTGACCTTGGCAAAGTGATCCCACGCCTGCCAAATCATCAACTCTTATGAGTCTTTAAAAACACAGGCATACTTCGACTTTGGATTCCCACATCATAATAACCTCAAGTTCATGCATCTACTCCTAGGAATCCAGTCTACCTTGGACCAAATACCCCTCTGGCTAAAACTAGCCAAGACAAATTGCAGACTCTGTGGAGCGGAAAAGGGGACCTTATTACACGTCTTCTGCATCTGCTTGTCTAGGTTAATAGATTGCAGAAGGATGCTATGGCCGCCTTCAACCAGGCAGCCATTTACACATTCAGGCAAGCCCTTATCAGCGCACTCAACGCAGTATTTACAAAAATCAACATCAGGGCGATAAAGATTCTGGCAATGTTTGAAGCCAGAACAAAAGCCACAGAACAAAAGCCACTGTGGATAAATGAAGGCTCCTTGCAGCACTGGCAAACAGCTTCGATACCGGAGGCTATCAAAATTAAAGGCACCCTAGCAAAATCAACACCATAGCGGCCATTAAAATATAGCGCTTCGCATAGTCATATGGATGGTTGAGCGCCCTCAACATGCACCGTTTTCTCTTCAAGAACTTTATTGTAAATGTTGCATTTATAATATCAATGATGTCATAGAAGATGCCATTAATGATGTAGTATGTGGAGTAAATAGCTGTGCATGGTAAGGGCGTGAGTTTTAGTTACCTTAGGGCACAAGTTATAGTTACTCTCACGCCCTCACCATGCACAGCTAGTGCAACATTTACAATAAAATTATTGATGTGAAAACTGTGCATGGCGAGGGCGTGAGTTAAAGTTACCTTAGGGCATATATATGTAATATCCAAGTTTGTTCCTTCTGCTCTCCCCGCCCTGGGGTCAATGACCATGTCATGAGTGATGTAATATGTGAGTTCATAAGCAGTGCATTGTGGAGACGTAAGTTATAGTTAGCTCAGGTAATTATAACAGCTGAATTTCTATGGTTTTGTACGAGTAAATTCTGAGCCTAGCTAAAATGTCCCTGTAGCACTTTGAGTTTTTCAGAAATTTCAAAGGTTTTTTTAAAATTCTGTTTCCTAACTATAATGCCCCTGTAACCTTTGGAAAACTTTCTATGCATGACAAGACCCACTATGACACTTTTTTGGGAATGTTTTGTGAAGATTTGTCAAATGACACCAAAAATATAGGCAAGTCAAAAAACACTTTTCCTATGGAAACATGGCTTAACTATAACTACCTACTGGCGACCGCCAGGATGTTTTATATACATGGGCTTAATTTTGAGATAAATATACAGTATATGATTAATAGGATTGCAAGATAAATATCCCTCTGGAATATCACTATACATTATCTATTGTATATTATGTCTCCTATAATCTGAGTACGATTTCTAGCATGAAGTTTTGATTGCTTTGGCTAAAATTGATTATTTGTATGGTATCTGCCTGACATAATGCCCATCTTAAAATGGCCGCCATATTATCATTTCATAGCGACCTTTTTGAAAGTCCTTTGTTTGTTTTTTGTAAATAGCACTTCGACGAATGAGACTGTGTGTTATTTAAAGGTCATTATTTTAATGTTTGACTAACACTGACGAAGGCCAGGTGGCCGATACGTGTGTGTTAGCTTCCTGATCTCCGAAGCACACTGGAATAAATGAATTTGAAACTATTGAGCCCGAGTGCGCAGCCTTCTGTTTTCATGAGTGGAGACGGTGTGGGTTGAAAGTATTGTCGCGGTCCGCCTCCGCGAGCTGCTGCACCCGCACTACTGAGAGCAGCGAATTTTGGCGGATTCTCTCGTGTGGCAATCATTTGTTATCGTTTTGCTCCGCCGTCACCGATTATTGGCAGTCCAGACGAAGGACTGGGAGGACTATCGGCTGCTTTGGAGGATTACCGCCGAGACGCAGTGGGAGCGGAGGCGGGTGTTTCCCAACATCGTGCTGTCGTTACAGCTGCCCCGGTGAGTGCCTCTCATTGCGGCGTCCTCTATTGACATTGATACATGGTTATTGGCGGCAAGTGCGTTGTGACTCCGAATGAACTTTTGCTAAATTTGTCAAAATAATTCCAGTAGACAGTGCTTTCGGATCAGCGATGTTTAGTGACGCTGAAAGACAAGAAGCAGCGGATTTGGTTTTTAAGGGAGCCCCGTTCGAACAACAAACGGATGGAGGCGCGAGTACAAGCAAAGGACCGGATAGTTTGAAGGGGTGGTTTATCAACTTGGAGCGCACCTATGAAAAAGAAATTAGGAAGTGGTGGGAGGCCACTTCCTTGCAAAGATATCTGGATGTGGGACGCATACCAAGAGGACTCAGAATATACACCATTCCCTCTTATGAAAATCCAGATCCCAACCTATTGAAAGACTGGGCAGACCATACGGTGATGTCATCTAAAGGCATGGTGGAAATCCTGATTAGGTATGCCAAAAGCGACAGAGGTAAGCTGCTAAGTGAGATCAATGATATTGAGGAACGAATTGCAGCCTTCGACGACAAAGCACAGATGGAAAGTCTCAGGGCGAAAATGAAGATCAGACTGATTTCATATGAGAATGACATCAAACGTCGCAAACAAAACAAATTCGCGAGGGACCAGCAAGATTATGAGTCTGGCCAAGTGCTTACTTTCGCAAAAAAATACGATGCACCGCGAAAAGCTTTACAAGTGACAACAGGAGCAAAGAATATTCAAGCACGTGACCCAAGAGATACATCAGAATCAGAGGTGGAGACTGACCCTTCTGAAGCTGAGAACCTGGGAAGAGAGGCAGCAATAGGAGCAAGTGCGATATGTGAGCCTAATTTTCCCAAGGAATATCAGGTAATCAAAGAGTCGTGGAGACGATATCCTCAAAGATCACGTCCGCCGGATCGAAACATCGTAAAATCAGACGAGGGGGCAAGAACAGGAAGAGGCAACTTTACCCCCCGTGTAACAAGGAGCAAGAGGGGCACCAACAAAAAGTAGCCTCCTTGGCAGTAATCAATCTGACATCAAGAACATTGTCTGATACGGAAACTCAGGTCCTACAGATGGGACTTACGTTTTGCCCAACTACTAAATGGGATTACGTTCAAACACGGATTGATCTCTATCGCTTTATACGGAAATTAAAATTAAAAAAACTTTTATCCTACATCCGAGACGACCAGACTCAAGAGCGATGACAACACAGGCCACAACGGACATTCTTACAGGCCATGATTTGGAATCACTACAAACGTTACATATGTTGCATTCAAATGATCATGCAGATGGACTTAATATTAATGAAGTTGCTAATGTAACAGGTGAAGCTGAAAGTCTTGGCATTGATCAGAGCAGTGGGAAGAGTAAGTTCAAAGTTAAATCGAAGTATATCCCGAAGATGCCTTTCGATGCTATAGACTGTTTCCATGAAACCATGATTAAAGATCTCAACACCCTGCGAATTGCTAAACCAGAAGCACATGAAAGAAGGAAATTTAATTTAACAAAATCACAGTGGTTAGCATTGAAGGCTTTGAGACAAGATGATTCCATTATAATAAAACAATCAGATAAAGGCGGTAATGCTGTTGTTATGACTAAAGAACTATATAAAAATGAAGCATTGCGCCTTTTAGGAGACAAGATCAGCTATGTTAAAATAAAGAGGGACACATATAATATCAGTGTGTTATCTTTTTATGATTTACTTGACAAATGGAAAGTGAGTGGTACCTTGGAGGAAGATGAATTTAAGTTCATGAAAGTAGATTATCCGGTACTTCCCACCTTCTACCATTTACCAAAAGTACATAAGGAAGCTCTAAAACCACCGGGACGTCCAATAGTTTCGAGCAAGGAAAGTTTGTTGGAAAAGGCATCCATCTACATTGATCATTTTCTTTTCCCGCTGGTAAAAGATTTGAGTTCGTTTATACAAGACACCACTGATTTCATACGACGAATAGAAGACATCCAATGGGAACCAGACTTTGTCTTTATAACAATGGACATTACTAGTCTCTATACATGCAAAGCGCATGATCAAGGTTTAATGTCTTTGAGATATTTTTTAAAAACCAGACCTCTGAAATTTCAAATGCATAACAACATGATACTTGAGATTGCAGAATTCTGTCTGCGGAATAATATATTTCTCTTTGGTGGGCAGCTCTATTTACAAACACAGGGAATCGCTGATGGGCACGTGCTTCGCCCCAGCTACGCGAATCTTTTCGTGGGTTGGTGGGAGAAGCACGTGGCCTGGGCGGAGGACAATGAGAGGTGGGTCGATAAAATTGCCCTTTGGGCGAGATACATAGACAACCTCTTCATTGTCTGGAGGGGTACCATCAGTGAGGCAGAGGATTACATCAGAGTTCTAAATGACAATTCATTCAATCTCAAATTTACGAGTCATATTAGCAAAGAAGAGGTGCCTTTCTTGGATCTTCTAGTGTTTGTGGCTGAAGATAAGATCTGTACAAAGCTATATAGAAAGCCTACAGCGGGCAACACTGTTTTACACTTTAGGAGTCAGCACCCCAGAAATTTGATTCATAGTATCCCCTATGGGGAGTTGTTACGTTTAAAACGGAACTATACACTCCCGGAAGATTATATTAAATCTGCCAGTGAATGTCTGAGTAGGTTTAGGCAAAGGGGTTATCAAAATGAAATATTACATAATACAGCAATGAAGGTGCAATCCACTGAAAGGCAAACTTTGTTAAGACACAAGGTGACAGAAGATTCAGAGACTGATGAAGATACAGGAAAAGTCAGACTAATCTTGGGTTTCTCATCAGAATCCAAGAAGATTAGAGAACTGGTAGAGATGAATTGGAAGGTACTCCAAACAGATAGTATAATCGGGAAACTGTTACCAGACAGGCCCGATATTACATATCGTAAAAGTAAATCTCTAAAAGACATGCTAGTGCATAGTCATTTTGTGGAAACTGTATCTAAAATACCAGTAACGGGATTTTTTCTTGCACTTCTTGCAAAGCATGCAAGAATAGTGTAAAGGTTAAGGAATATTCAATTCCTGAGAAGAAATGTAAATATTCAATTGATAAACTAATGAATTGCAACACAAGTTTTGTAGTATATTGCCTGGTATGCTCCTTGTGGGCTCCGATATATCGGAAGTACGATTCATCCAGCAAAAAGAGGATACTGGAGCACAAACGGGCAATAACCAATCAGGACGGGGCATATCCCGTGGCCAGGCATTTCGCAGAAATCCATGAGTCACGTAGTGATAAGTTGAGGTATTTCTGCTTAGATCATGTCCCCATGACAGACAGAGGAGGAGACAGGGTAAAGGCACTACGCCAGCTAGAAGCCAGATATATTATAGAGCTACAGACCCGTGTCCCTTGGGGACTGAACAGTGAAGAGGAACTTTGGTCATTTATTGGATAAGTTGTTGGGTTGTCTCAATGGTCTGTATGGCTAACATTAATATTTTTAAGGAATTGGGTATGGTTTTGTTTTGTTTTACTTTATTTTATTTTATTCTTTTTCTACAAATTTTTTGTAGATGGGTGCTTTTTCCTCTCGTTTTTCTCCTTACCCCCCTATTCTTCTTTCTTTTCTTCTTTGAATTTAATTGGATTAAATGAAATGAAATTATAAGATACAGGGTGATTGGTCGCTAGAATAATAATGGCCTCATTTGTGTTATACTTATGGTCATTTTATGACGGCTGAAGAGGGTCTTTAAATGTATTCAGGGCTCAAATTTGTGAAATGGTTTTGTGATATATTGTTGAATGGATCATGGGTTAATCATTTTACAATGCCCATTAAGGGCTTAATTTTGAGATAAATATACAGTATATGATTAATAGGATTGCAAGATAAATATCCCTCTGGAATATCATTATACATTATCTATTGTATATTATGTCTCCTATAATCTGAGTACGATTTCTAGCATGAAGTTTTGATTGCTTTGGCTAAAATTGATTATTTGTATGGTATCTGCCTGACATAATGCCCATCTTAAAATGGCCGCCATATTATCATTTCATAGCGACCTTTTGAAAGTCCTTTGTTTGTTTTCTGTAAATAGCACTTCGACGAATGAGACTGTGTGTTATTTAAAGGTCATTATTTTAATGTTTGACTAACACTGACGAAGGCCAGGTGGCCGATACGCGTGTGTTAGCTTCCTGATCTCCGAAGCACACTGGAATAAATGAATTTGAAACTATTGAGCCCGAGTGCACAGCCTTCTGTTTTCATGAGTGGAGACGGTGTGGGTTGAATATATATATATATATATATATATATATATATATATATATATATATATATATTTGTTCTTGCTTCGCCATAAACAATCCTTTAACTCAGGAACAGACGAATGCGGACCCAGTATCTGGTGCATTGATTTTTATTGAATGCCCTGCACCCCCGCCATAATAACGCATTTCGACCATCAGGAGGCCTTGATCACATGACGACGATAGATATATATTACCTGTTGGCGGTAGCCAGTAGGTAGTTATAGTTAGGACCTTGTTTCTATTCAAAAAGCGTTTTTTCTTTTGCCAATATCTTTGGCGCCGTTTGACGAATCTTCGCGAAATTTTCCAAACTAATGGTTCACTCAGGTCAGCTCCTGTCTTGAAAGTTTTGGGGTGATTCGTCAAGCGGGAGCCGAGAAAAAATGGGGGTCCCAAAACGCGTTTTCCCCATGTTAATTTCCATAGGAATTTTGGAACAGGCTACAGCCCGAACTGCTGAACGGAATTACACCAAATTTGGCAAAAAGGTAGCTCTTGGTTCAGAAAGCGCCCTTTTTTAAAATGGTGTAAATACGTTCAGTCGTTCCTGAGAAATTCAAAAAAGAAAAATTTATATATCTGAGCACCAAGGAGGAGCCGCGAACCCTCCCGAGCACAAGCTTCATTCTGATTGGCTGCCAACACTCCAAACCAGAGTGTGTTGGCAGGCATTTTGTGACTCGGTTGAACCGAGTCACATCAAAAAGGTTATAAATGTAGGAAAGGGGTCAGGGTAGAAATACCCTGACCTCCTAGGGCTGGTCAGGGGGTCCTACAGGGACCCCCAGGGCCAAAAAAAGCATTTTATTTTGTTTTTTCGATGGAAGCCACGCTGAGTGCGTGAATCTCACAAAGAAAATTAAAAAACACGAAGCGCGGTCTCTCGCGCTTTGTTTTCTATAAGCCCCCGGGTGGGCCAGGTCCCGGGGGCAATGCTCAATTAATTAGTGGGGGCCCGCGTGGGCTTTGTTGATTATCGAGGGGGGGCCTCGCGGGCCCCCAAAGCCCTGGGGACCACCACCTCCCCGGGGCTTCACACATGATGGTCCAGGAGCCCTTCATGGCCCTGGGGACCGCCACCCCCCAGGGCCGGCTCCTGCAATGTCCCGGGGTGCCCACCCCCGGGGCATTGCAGTTTGCTATGACAGGGCGGGAGCACGGCTCCCGCCCTGTCATAGCAAACACTGCTTTGCTTCTTGGAAGCGAGAGCAGGAAACCTGCTCTTGCTTCCAAGACGCAAAGCGGAATTGCTTTTGGGCAAGGGGAGCTGCATGTTAGCAGTGTTGTATTTGCGAAGTTGTTTTAAAGAGGTTCTGTGATTGAAGTTAATGACAAGATTACAATTGATAGAGTTGTTAAAAATATATAAAATTAAAAATTAATAATTAAACTTGAAAAGTGTATTTTGTTGTAGTACATTGAATTCATGCTTTTGCAGATTCGCGTCGGGTGCACGAATCAACAAAAAAATTACAAATAATATGTATGTCTAAAAAAAAAATTATATTCACTATTATGTTATAGGGCGGCTCTAAAAAGAGCCCTTGTTTTCATTATGAGTTTGTTGTAGCTACATATAAGTACGGATGCACACCTTTAGGTTGTTGAGAAAGACTCTGTTTCCTTGATCTGTGAAGTGTACTCCATCACTTCAGATGTCATCCATATCAAAACGTAGATTGTTGTTATAGATGGAGCCCATCCTATGCTCTCTGAGGTAAGCAGAAACAGCTTTATTGACATTCTTTCTAGCTTTCTCAATCTGTGGACAGAATTGATTTGACCACTTCCATTTCTGTCTTTGGCATATTAGAGTATACAAAGACAGTTTGAGGTAAAATCAACATCAATTGTGCAAAGGTGTCCTTCATTAGCACTTCCAGTCCTACCCTGGTCAATGTGCCTAGGTCATTGCCACCACAGTGCACAATCATGAGGTCAGGGGTTGGAGATGCCAAAAGTTTTAACCAAAGGTATCAATTGGTGCCACTTTAATCCTCTCTGTGCAATCCATTTAATATCCACATTTTGTAAAACTAGGTCTTTGTCGATACCTCAGCGTTCAGCATACCTTTTGCACCAGAAAACATAGCTGTGCCCAACAATCCACACTGTAAGCATCTTGAAGGGATGTCTGGAAGTAATGAAAAGATGTCTGTAGCTGAGGTAGTCAGTTAATAGAAAGAGAGGTATCTAAAATGGTGGACAAGATGCTGTTTTTTAAAAAGTAGATAATTGATTGGCTGTTTATGAACATTGTACACTCAAAAATAGAGTGCATGTTATTTTCTTTAAAAAGCATGTTTCTTATTGGTTTGTTAAAAATGTTTGAAAGGTACAGTAGATAGGATAAGGTCATATTTTGCAAACGTCAACCACACCTGCTGTTTGCATTTGTAAGCTTGTGTGCTGAACTTGAAGATATGACAAACTTGTGACCTGTCAGTTCACTTCAATGTTCCATGAACTGTTGCTATGGAAACTGGCATTAGGCAGAAGGGGGGAAGGGTTGAATGTTATCTGCGGTTTTAAAATGTGGAATTGTAATTCATATATAAGTGATATTTTATTAAAGTAAGATTTCCCAAGTCAGTACTATCTTTAGAAGTGGTGTGTTCTTAAAAAATAGTGGTATTTTTATTTGTAATATATTTTTGAACTCCCGTATGGATTCGCGGCTCCATCGCGTTGGTGCACGGTGGAATCGCAACTCCCAAAAATTCCAGAACCAATTTGGGCACTTTTAGAAGTCAGTTGGTAAGGGTTAATATGTCTAACCAATAGAAATGTGTTTTACAATTTGAAATTATGTAGGAAGCAATGTGATTTGTTACTTACATTTATTTGTGTGGAGAAAGAGAGGGAAAGTTTGCCATTACTGGTTTTACCTTGTTGAGAGAGGTGCATTACATTGATTGTGTGCATAAGAAAATCTTTCATGAGTTTCTGAGATTTCATATTCTACGAATCAATTTGGAAGGTGAGTTATATATTTGTGAGGTGAATTATGTATTAGCTTTATTTTTAAACTTTATAAATTATTCAAGAACTGTGATGTTTGAAATATATTATTAAATGTAGAGATGTGTATTTTAGTTTGTTTTATTGTAGTTAAATGTTATTTGAAATAGATTTTGTATAGTAATATGTGTATATTGGAAGATGGATTAGTGATTATGGTAGTTTGTTTTAGTGTGTGTATATGTACATTTGTAGTATACCGCATAATTTTAGGTGTTGCTTTAAAATTGGAAGTGGAGTCTGTTAAGTTTTAAGGTGTACATGGACTTCTGTCTCAAGTATGGCTCTAGTTGTATATGTAAATTCATATGTCTTATACATTTGAAGGTGCATGATGTATAACAAAGAGGTGTTGTTGCTTTTTATGTGGTGGGCTCACGACTGTGAGTACAAGTAGAATGGTGAAGATGCAGCATAATAGTGTGGTTTAAAAGATGTTGAGATAAGGTATTAGTGACTACGCTACTTTTTATAAGTCTCTAGAGAGGTACAGTTGAAATATGCCACATAATTTTTGGTGTTTGCTTCAAATTTGAAGTTTGTTATGTGAATTTTTGAGGTGCGCATATTGTGTTGTGATAGAGACATAGGCATGCATGCTTTCAGGATGTTGCACTTTTTCACTCACTCAGGCACTACCACAGTACTACTCCAATCTCCCAGGCAGTACCCATGCACTTATAAAATCACCCAGGCACTTCCTATGTATTCTTGTAAACCCCCAGATATTACCCCTCAACTTATGCAAACACCCAGGCATTATGTATGTACTCCTTAATCCCCCAGACATTACCTTTGCACTCATGTAATCAACAATGCATTAGCTATACACTGATTCAATCACCCAGGCACTACCCTTGCACTCCTCCAATCATTCAGGCACTACTGCAGTACTACTTCAATCACCCAGGCAGTACACATGCACTTATAAAATTACCCAGGCACTTCCTATGTACTCCTGTAATCTCCCAGATATTACCCCTGTAATCATGGAATCACCAGGCATTACCTATGTACTCCTCTAATCCCCCAGACATAACTCCTGCAATCATGCAATCACCAATGCGTTAGCTATACACTGGTTTACTCATGCAGGTACTACCCTTCCACTCCTCCAATCACCCTGTCAGGTTCTATGCACTCCTCCAATCACTTAGCCAGTGCCTATGCACTTATAAAATCACCCAGGCACTACCTTTACACTCTTCCAATCACTGAGGCACTACCACAGTATTACTCCTATCACCCAGGCAGTACCGATGCACTTATAAAATCACCCAGGCACTTTCTATGTACTCCTGTAGTCCCCAGATATTACCTCTGCAGTCATGCAATAACCCAGGCAATACCCTTGCACTCCTCCAATTACCTTTTCAGGATCTATGCACTCGTCCAATCACTTAGCCAGTGCCCATGCACTTATAAAATCACCCAGGCACTATCTTTGCACTCTTCCAATCACTGAGGCACTACCACAGTATTACTCCTATCACCCAGACAGTACCGATGCACTTATAAAATCACCCACTCACTTGCTATGTACTCCAGTAATCCCCCAGATATTACCCCTGCAGTCATGCAATAACCCAGGCACTAGTTATGTACTATCCCTGCAGTCTTGCAATCATGCAGGCTGTACCTATGCACTCATGTAATAACCCAGGCACTAGCCTCGCAGTTGTAGAATCACCCAGGCCCTACTGTTGCACTCATCTATTCACCTAGGCACTACTCCATGACTCATCTATGCCTTCAGGTGCTATTTATACACTTATCCATGCACTCAAACGCTATGTGTGCACTCATGCAATTAGCCAGTCACTATCCATCTTCTCCTTCAATTACCCAGTGACTACCCTTGCACTCATACAATCACCCAAGCACTACCTATGGAGTTATGCAATCACTCAGGCAGATCTATTACATGTCTCAGTTTCTAGGTTTCACTATATTCCAGAAATATTGTTTATATATTTCTTTTAGATATCATGATGATTTGAAAGGGTAGAGACATATGTATGCATGCTTTTAACAATATGGAGAGACTTATAGTTGAGTAATGTAATAGTCTGCTGCTTTATATTTGGCTAGACCCAACACTCATGCAGTTTTAAAAACACCCAAGTACTTCCCATGCAGTCTTCAAATGATCCAGGCACTACATATGCACTGCTGTAATCACTCAGGCATTACTCCTGCACTTATGCAATCATGCAGGCACTACCTATGCAGTCATGCAATCACCCAGTTATTACCCATGCACTTTTTCAATCACCTAGCCACTAGTCATGCACTTATATAATCACCCAGGCACTACTGTTGCACTCCTTCAATTACGCAGGCACTACCCTTGTACTTATGTAATCACTCAGCCAGTGCCCATGCACTTATAAAATCACCCAGGCACTACCATTGCACTCCTCCAATCACTCATGCATTCCCTCAGTACTCCTGTAATCACCCAAGCAGTACTCATGCACTTATAAAATCACCCACTCACTGGTTATGTACTCCAGTAATCCCCCAGATATTACTCTTGTAGTCTTGGACTCACCCAGGCACTAGTTATGTACTACCCCTGCAGTCATAGAATCATGCAGTGTCTACCTATGCACTCATGTAATAACTCACACACTACCCTTGCAGTCATAGAATCACCCAGGCCCTACTGTTGCACTCATCTATTCACCTAGGCACTACTCAATGACTCATCTATGCCTTCAGGTGCTATTTATGCACTTATACATGCACTCAAGCTCTATGTGTTCACTCATGCAATTAGCCAGTCACTATCCATCTTCTCCTGCAATTACCCAGCGACTACTTTTGGAGTCATACAATCAGCCAAGCACTACCCATGCAGTTATGCAATCACTCAGGCAGATCTATTGCATGTCTCAGTTTCTATGTTTCACTATATTCCAGAAATATTGTTTATATATTTCTTTTAGATATCATGATGATTTGAAAAGGTAGAGACATATGTATGCATGCTTTTAACAATATGGAGAGACTTATGGTTGAGTCATGTAATAGTCTGCTGCTTTATATTTGGCTAAGCCCAACACTCATGCAGTTATAAAAACACCCAAGTACTTCCCATGCAGTCTTCCAATGATCCAGTCACTACATATGCACTGCTGTAATCACTCAGGCAATACTGCTGCACTCATGTAATCACCCAGGTATTACCCATGCACTCTTTGAATCATGTAGTCACTACTCATACACTTATATAATCACCCAGGCACTACCGTTGCACTCCTTCAATCACGGAGGCACTAACCTTGTACTTATGTAATCACTCAGCCAGTAGTCATGATGTTATGAAATCACCCAGGCACTACCTTTGCACTTATTTATTCACTCAGGCACTACCCCAGTAGTCCTGTAATCACCCAAGAAGTACCCATGCACTTATAAAATCACCCAGTCACTTCCTATATAGTCATGTAAATCCCCAGATATTACCCCTGTAGTCATGCTATCACCCAGGCATTACCTATGTAATCTTTTAATCCCCCAGACGTTTCCCCTGTATTCATGCAATCACCAATGTTTTAGCTATACAGTGCTTCAATCACCCAGGCACTATCCTTGCACTCTTTCAATCACGCATGCACTACTCTTGTACTTATGTAATCATTCAGCCAGTACTCATGCACTTATAAAATCACCGACTCACTTTCTATGTACTTCAGTAATCCCCCAGATATTACCCCTGCAGTCATGCAAGAACCCAGGCACTAGTTATGTACTATCCCTGCAGTCTTGCAATCATGCAGGCTGTACCTATGCACTCATGTAATAACCCAGGCACTACCCTTGCAGTCGTAGAATCACCCAGGCCCTACTGTTGCACTCATCTATTCACTGAGGCAGTACTCAATGTATTTCTTTATTTATAGATGACAATATTTGTATATAATTATTTTAATAATATTAAATAATTTTTAGAAAGTTTATAAACTTTTCTGTTTTCATAGATATTCTCCATAATTATTAAGAAACATTCAGTATGACAAGAAAAGTTGAAAAGAAAAGACAACAAAGAAAACAGAACTATTTAAAGGAGAGAGAAAAGCAGAAATTAGTTGAAGTACAACATGCGACGTTGAGGAAAAAGTCTTCTGGTAAGAAAACAAAAAAATGTGTTAAAAGTCTTTTAAAAAATGTAATCGATTTTCAAAATGGGGAAAAGAGAAAGAAAAGTACTACAAGCAATCAGAAGGAAATAAAAAAGGACAAATTAATGCAAAATCAGGTTATAGGAAAACAATCCATGTTGAAAAAAGGATGAAACAATATAAAGACATTAGGAAGAGAATGTATAAAAGTAGAGTACTACAAAATTTATTGAAAGATTGCCAAAAATATAAAAGAAGATCAGCATTTTACAAGAAGAAACAACTGATTGAAAGTGTAGTCGAAAAGGCTTTTGAATTGAAAAGAAAATTGTTTATATTAGTGTTGAAGAGAATGAAAACATTGAATAAAACAATGCACTTTATGAAGGAGAAAAGCAAAAGAAAAAGACTGGTTAATAGAATTAACTTTTGCAAAATAAATTCGGGTGAACGGAAGCATACTTCTAGTACTGAACCTTTTTTAATGAGGAGAGCTATTTTTAACAAATTACATTAGTTCATGCAGTTGATACCATTGGTCGTTGTTATGAAGTTAAAAACGGTTGTCCAATTGAAAAAGAAAAGATGGTTCCTAGAAACGTGGAAGAAGTAATAGCTGAAGAAGTTCAAGGGAGACGTACACAAGCTCCAGTGTATAAGTGGGATTGTAGTAGTATTTGTAGTATACGACAGGAATCTATTGATATATTATGAAATTTCTTACGAGATTATGGTAAAAAAAGTGTTAAACAGAAGATTAAGATGTTGCAAGGACTAGATCCTTGTAAAGTGAGAAAATATACTAACTTGCAGGGTCATTCTCTGGCTTGTCTTTCTAGAAAAGTGTGTTGAAGTACTTTTTATCATTTAAGAATGTTAGCAGTACATCACTCTGAAATGCGGAAGTTAGTAAGAAGATTGTACTATGTAAAAAAAGTTTCTGATGTTATAGAGTTTCATTTCTTTGGTCCCCAAGAGGAGTGTAGAGAAAGTGATGGTTTGATATGTGTAGTTGTTGAAGAAGAGATGGAAGATACTACTACTGTGAAGTTTGCAGAAGAAATTACAAAGTTTAAGGTAGTTTCTTGTGAAAATCCAAACTATGTTTGTATTTGTTGTTGACGTACTCACTATAGAAGTCAAACTAGGAATGTTGATGTGCATTTAAAAAGTGAAAAGGAAAACAATGATAAGTGGGAGCAATTTGGTGCTTATTTGTTGGTGGAAGGTCGTTTTGAGTAGGGTAGTGATCAACGTATTTGTAAATATTGTCACAACAAATTAGAAGAGAACAAAATGCCAGCTAGAGCTCTACATAACAACCTAGAGTTGGTAGCTATTCCTCCGGAACTGGTAGATTTAAATATGTATGAGTCCATTCTTATTCGATCTGTGCACCCATTTCAGGCTATAGTTCTTATGGAGACTAAAACAGGTAAGCTGCCTCCAACAGATTTACAAAGAGGTTTAAAAAGAAGAGTTGTGTATTTACCTTTAGATTTTAAGAAAAATATTGAAACTGTTGGTGTAGAGAGAGAGGAAAGTGAACCTGTAGTTATTCTAGTTAATGGTGTACCAACAAAGAGTCGGAAAATACGGCAAGAGTTAGTAGATATCACCAAACTTCAAAAGGCTACATTATATCTTGCACAAAATAATATTTTTTATAAAAATGTATATGTGGAAGACGAAAAAATATCTTTAGAAGATGAAAGAGAAATTTCAACTGGCCAAATAGAAAAAGTGGATAACTCGAGGAGTGAAGAAATTTATGAACATTATAGTATACATCCTCTACATTCAAAAGAAGTGATAGGAAACACTATTGAATTATTCCAAATGAAGAAAGCGAAGGGAACTTCCATGAGTGTATGGGAAAAAAGTTTGGAAGCTCATTGTTTTCCACAGCTCTTCCCCACTGGAAAAGGTGGACGATATGATGAATGACCTGTGCAGATTCCAGCTTCAGAATATCGTACAACAAGATTGTACTCAGAAGATCCAAGATTTCGACTAACCCCGGGCGGAGACCTCCGCTCCACCTGCGGAGTGTGCGGAGATTTGCCTTCTCCGCGTTCCACGGAGAACGCAGAGAAGGTAAACCCCGCACACTCCGCAGCGGAGCGGAGTTTGCCAGCCCCCGCCTCCACCCCCCTATTAAGAAATAAGTTAACATTAATTAAAAGAAACTTAAAACCACTTACCTGTGCTGCGGCTGGCTACTCCTCCTCTTCTCGCCGCATCAGTAATGCTTGAGAAAACTGCACGGGCGCGCACGCATGCGCAGTTTTCTCAAGCATTACTGGTACGGCGAGGAAGAGGAGGAGGGCAGCCCGGGGACGCCGCAGTACACAGGTAAGTGGTTTTAAGTTTCTTTTTAATTAATGTCAACTTATTTCTTTATAGGGGGTGGAGGCGGGCGGCGGAGCGGAGCTCCACGGAGTTTGTTTGCAACTCAGTGGACCTCCGCATAGCCCCGCTACGCACACTACACCCGGGGTTAATTTCGACAGTGTATTCCATATTTATTTCATCTTCTGTTTGAAAGTGACTTATCTGGACTTTCATATGCAGTGAACCACATATTAAAAACAGGAGTTCATCTTACACATCTTTCTGCAAAGGAATTTTTGGACAAAGTTCAACAAAGATACGATCGTTTAGAATCTCAGTTAATTAATTTGATGGCGTGTCAACGTGGTACTAATGAGTATTGGTATTGTCGTCATGGAGAACTTAAATGTATGTTAAGGAACTTAGGAACCCCTACATGGTTTGTTACGCTTAGCTGTGCTGAATACGCATGGGACGATTTACTTGAATTTCTACAACAAGCAAATTCAAATGTAAAAATATTGAATTGAAGACAGCTGGAGAACTGTGTTCCTTGGATCCTGTAAATGTGTGCAGATATTTTAATCATAGGTTTCAAGCTATGATGTCTTTTATCTGCAATAAAAATAATCCACCTCTTGGAGAAGTTATTGATTTCTTTTGGAGAAAGGAGTACCAAGCCAGAGGTGCTCCTCATATAAACATGTTATTATTTTATACAAAATGTCGTTTTGGATTCCCATGTCCAGTAATTTCAAAAGGAAGAGACAACAATTTTATGTCAGCAGTAAGGCATACTATAACTCCAAAATCTCCGAAGAATACTTACAACATTAAAAAAACTGAAGATTCAAAGTATATTAATGACTACAATCCAGTGATTTTGACAATGTGGAATGCAAATATGGATATCCAGTATGTTGCAGAAAATTCGATTGCTGTTGTTCGCTATGTTACATCATATATAACCAAATCTGAAAAGACAGAGTTGAAAGAAATGTGGGAAGAAATTTCACAAGAGAAGACTCTTAGTAACAAATTGTACAGCTTTAGTTTGAAGATGCTTTCCCATCGAGCGATTGGATCCTACGAATGTTCGGATCGGTTGACCTCTGCAAGTTTATATTCAAAGTCAAGAGGAATCATTTGGGTAAGTCTAGGTCTTGCTGCAACACGAAATCGAGTATTGAAATCTGTACAAGAAATTGAATACTTAGCATTGAATGAACCAAAAAGTACAGATATTGTTAAAACGAATATGTTGGATACATACTATCCTAAAAGAAGTCCACATCTGGAAAACATATGTCTCTATGAAGTACTGCAACATTACAGCTTTAAGAGAAATGTTACAGACTTTCTTTAGCATATGCAGACACCATTCATAAATCTCAAGGTTTAAGTGTAGACAGTGCTTTTATAAATATTGGAAGTACAGTGTTTAAAGAGGGCATGGCATACATTGCATTGTCTCGAGTAAGAACATTATCTGGTTTGTATTTGATTGATTTTGATGAGAAAAAGATTAGTGCTGATGCAAATTGTGTAAAAGAGTATAATCGGTTAAGAAGACTTTATGCTCCTAACTTAGGTGAATATCCCGTATATATGAGAAACGTGTACTATGTCCAAAACGGAAATATGACAAACATTCTAGTGAGATTCAAAAAAGAAAACAATTGAAGAGAATGATGAAGCTGCAAAGAAAATGAAAATGGACACTGTTGATGATATTGTAGGATACCAGTTAGAAAATAGTTCAGGTATCAACTGCTATGCTAATGTAATTGTGAATGTTGTCTTTTATCTAGAAGATCTTCATCATGAAATTATGGAAAATCGAGAAAAAAGATTCTGTTCTTTACTACATTATATTTTTCAAAAGTTGGTAACAGATAGAAGTAAAATCCATACTGCTTCTGGCATTCGGCATCTTTTGGGTATATGTACTGGTTCTTCGCAATTTACACTCAATATACAACAAGATGCACAAGAATTTCTTATGTTTATGCTTGCAGTATTGGAAGATGAAGGAATAGAAATTGAAAATTTGTTTGGACTAAGTTACAGATGGGATCATAAATGTGAAGAGTGTTCATTTTCTTCTACCACTGAAATAGACACTGAATGATTCATATATTTGACAATACCAGATTGCAAACGAGTGTCTTTTAACAAATTAGTAAAATCAGCTAATCAAGATATGAAATGCTCTCATTGTAAATCAGAAATGTTGTCAACGTTATATATAGAAAGATTTGGAAAATATGTCATTTTAATGCTACAACGTTGTAGAGCAAATGGAAGAAAATTGGAAACCAAAATTAAAACATTTGTGGCAAGTCAACTATCAATTTCAGGAAGAACTTTTAAAGCTGTGGCTATTATTTTCCATGATGGACCTACTACAACATCTGGACACTATACTGTGTATTTAAAGTGCAATAAAGGATGGACACGTTGCAATGATGCCCATTTGGAATTCAAATGTAGGTTGCCTTTCGAATTACCAGATTCATATCTGATATTTTTGATGCCAAAGTTTTGAAAACATCATTCGGCCTATTGGGAAGATGTAAACACAAATTAATGAGTTTAATTTGGATATTTTCAATGCAAATTGATTTGGAAACATTATTCGGCCTATTGGGAAGATGTGAAAAATTACTGTTTGGATTATTGTTTGTGCTAATTCTTATTGCATTTGCAAAATTGTGTTTGAGAGAAATAGTTTATATATTTGATCTTTATATTATACGCGATGTAAATGAGAATGTATATTTCAGAAATGTACTTCAGAGAAATACATGATTTATTGTAGTTGAAGAATGTAATTTAGAAACTGTAGCTAGGTAAACAGATAGTTGAACTTGTAAATATTTTCAACGCAGATTTTTTTTTTTTTTTACAATCTTATTGATTGTATTTTTTCCCCTCTGTTATATGATGATCTACATTGAAATCACTGTGTATGGTGAAATTCAGTAGAATCTGAGAACAGCAAAAAAGGGAAACGGAATATGTTATGTAATTCTAAAATTATGTTGTATTCTTAAAACTATAATATTATATGCAATAACAGTTTTTCTTCTTCTTTTACAGAAAGTAATATTAAAGCTTGAAAAGATTTTAAATTCAGTTTACAATAAAACTACTATAAAATAGTTTCAATGAGTTTGGCATCTACTTTAATAAAGAAGGTATGATGAAATAATGTAATAAGCATAATAATATGAAGTAATGTTTACAGTCACTTTTATTGCAGTCATCCATTTTTCAAACACTACCCATCCACTGATCTATACCATTAGGCACTATTCCCACACACCTGCCATCACCCATGCACTAACCATGCATCCATGCATTTCTCCAATCACCTAGCCTGTATTCATACAGTTATAAGATCACCCAGACACTACCTATGTACTTTTCCAATCACCCAGGTACTATCTGTACACTCATGCAATCAGCTAGACATTATCTGTACACTCTTCCAGTCACCCAGGTAGTACCTATACACTTCTCCAATACCCTAAACATTATCCCTGCACTGATGCAATCACCTAGACACTACCCTTGCACTCTTTCAATCATCCAGGCAGTATCTATACAATGCTCTATTCATTCAGGCAGTATACATACACTTATAAAATCACCTAAGCTCTATTTATACAGTCCTCCAATCACCCAGGTACTACTCCAGTACTCCTCTGATCACCCCTACACTCATGCAATTACCAAGGTATTAACTATGCATTCCTCTAATCCCCCAGACCTTATGCCTGCACTCATGCAATCACTTAGGTATAAGCCATGCACTCCCGCAATGCCACACACATTAGCCCTGCACTCATGCGATCACGTAGGCATTACACATGCACTCTTCCAATAACCCTGACATTACCCCTGCACTCATACAATCACCTAGGCATTACCCATGCACTCTTTCAATCACTCAGGCAGTACCTGTGCATTTATAAAATCATCCAGGCACTACCTATGCACTCATGCAATCACACAGGTACTACCCTTGCACTCTTCCATGCACCCAGGCATTACCCATGCACTCCTTCAATCACCCATACATTACCCCTGCATTCATGCAATCACCCAGGTATTACCCATGCACTCCTACAATCACTCAGGCAGTGCCCATGCAGTCATACATGCGCTCATGCAATCATCCAAGCACTACCCTTGCAGTCTTCCAATCATCCAGGCACTACTCCTGCACTCATGCAATCACCCTAGTACTACTCATGCACTCCTCCAATCACCCAGGAACTACCCTTGTAGTCCTACATGCACCCAGGCACTACCAATGCACTCTTCCATGCACCCAGGCATTACCCATGCACTCCTTCAATCACCCAGACATTACCCCTGCACTCATGCAATCACACAGGCATTACCCATGCACTCCTTCAATCACTCAGGCACTACGCCTGCAGTCATGCAATCACCGAGGCACTACCTATGCACTCATGGAATAACCCAGACACTACCCTTGCTCTCCTCCACTCATCCAGGCACTATCCATGCACTCCTCCAATCGGCAAGCCACTACCCATGCACTTATAAAATCACAGAGGCACTACCTATGCACACGTCTAATCACTCAGGCACTACCCATGCACTCCTCCATTCACCCAGACATTACCCCTGCATTCATGCAATTACCCGGGCATTACCCATGCACTCCTTCAATCACTCAGACAGTGCCCATGCAGTCATACATGCACTCAGGCACTTCTGCAACACTCATGCAATCATCCAAGCACTACCCATGCAGTCTTCCAATCATCCAGGCACTACACCTGCACTCATGCAATCACCCTGGTACTACTCATGCACTCCTCCAATCACCCAGGAACTACCCATGCAGTCCTACATGCACCCAGGCACTACCAATGCACTCTTCCATGCACCCAGGCATTACCCATGCACTCCTTCAATCACCCAGACATTACCCCTGCACTCATGCAATCACACAGACATTACCCATGCACTCCTCCAATCATCCAGCCAGTACTCATGAACTTCAAAAATCACCCAGACACTACTTATACACTTTTGCAATCACCCAGACACTACCAGTACAGTCATGCAATGACACAGACATTACTTTTGCACCTATGCAATCAGTCACACATTCTCATGCACTTCTTCAATTAACTACACATTACCCATGCACTCATACAATCACTTAGGCATTACCTATCCACTCTTTCAATGACCCAGACATTACCCCTGCACTCATACAATCACACAGGCACTATCCATGCACTCCTTCAATCACTCAGGCACTACCCCTGCAGTCAGGCAATCACCCAGGCACTACCTATGCACTCATGTAATAGCCCAGGCACTACCCTTGCACTCCTTCAGTCATCCAGGCACTATCCATGCACTCCTCCAATCGGCCAGCCACTACCCATGCACTTATAAAATCGCCGAAGCACTACCTATGCACTCGTCTAATCACTCAGACACTACCCATGTACTCCTCCATTCACCCAGACATTACCCCTCCATTTATGCAATCACCCACGCATTACCCATGCACTCCTTCAGTCTCTCAGGCAGTGCCCATGCAGTCTTCCAATCATCCAGGCACTACCTATCCACTCATGCAATCACCCAGGCACTACCCATGCACTCCTCCAATCACCCAGGCACTACCCATGCACTCATGCAATCACTCAGGCACTACCCATGCACTCATACATGCACTCACGTACTTCTGCTGCACTTATGCACTTATGCAATCACTCAAGCCCTACCCATGCAGTCTTCCAATCATCCAGACACTACCCGTACACTCATGCAATCACCCAGGTACTTCTTATGCACTCCTCCAATCACCCAGAAACTACCCATGCACTCCTCCATGCACCAAGGCACTACCCATGCACTCTTCCATGTACCCAGGCATTACCCATGCACTCCTCCAATCACCTAAACATTACCCCTGCACTCATGCAATCACTCAAGCATTACCCATGCACTCCTTCAATCACTCAGGCAGTACCCATGCACTCGTCCAATTACCCAGACATTACCCATGCACTCCTCCAATCACCCAGACATTACCCCTGCACTCATACAATCACCCAGGCATTACCCATACACTCCTTCAATCACTAAGGCACTACATATGTACTCCTCCAATCACCCAGGCACTACCCCTACACTCATGCAATCACCCAAGCACAACCTATGCACTCATGCAATAACCCAGACACTACCCATGCAGTCTTTCAATCATCCAGGCACTACCCCTGCACTCATGCAATCACCCAGGTGCTACTCATGCACTCCTCCAATCACCCAGGAACTACCCATGCAGTCCTACATGCGCTCAGGCACTACCCATGCACTCTTCCATGCACCCAGGCATTACCCATGCACTCCTTCAATCACCCAGATATTATCCCTGCACTCATGCAATAACCCAAGCACTACCCATGCACTTCTCCAATTACGCAGGTAGTACACATGCACTCATGCAATCACACATCCACTACCCATGTACTTTTCCATATATTACACTTGCCGCAATTCATACAACACATAGAAATTTGTCTTTTTAACTAAATAGGCGGTTCTAACAAGAACCATTTTTTGTATCTTTTTCGTTTTATAATTTTTTGTGTTTTTTTAACTTTTTTGTATTTTTTTGGTGTTTTTCTTTTTAAATGAACAAACAACAGAAAAAACTGAGAAAACGTTTGTCTAACCTTTTGCAATTAAAAATCATTGCAAAAAAAATTAACAATGGTGGCTTTTGCTGCGAAAACAATTGCGTCAACAGACTGCTCACCATAGCAAATAAGTTGCTTGCATTTAATACATCTTTGTTCTAGACCAGCAAACTCTGGTTTAATATCAGGTCCTCTGCTTGAACTTGATGAACCAGCTGAGATGCTAGGTCCTGCGTCGTGATCACCTTGCTGGGCTTGTTGTTCCAGCTCTCGTCGATGTTGTTCTCGTGCTAGCTGACGAGGGTGCATGGTTTGGAGGTGCTTCAACATCGATGAAGTACCGCACGAGTATTTTTTCTCGGAGCCCCGAGATATAATTCGTTCGCAAACAGTGCAGGTCACCTTCCTCGCGTTGACCTTCTTTTCTCCAGGTGGAAAGGTAAAGAAGGCCCAGACAATACTCTCCTTTCTTGTTTTTCTTGGTTCCTCCAAGTCATCTTCTTCACCAAGGATGTCATCTGGTGGATTTGAAGATGCCATTCTCCTAGTTTTTTCCCAAAAAAACACCCAAAAAATGGAACAAGAGCAGTAAACACAAAAGGTGTGTCTCCTGGCAATGTTGTTGGAGGAATGAGAAATTTGGGTGGGGTGCAGTAACTTCTAGAATAAAAAGCTTCTAAACCAATGAAGTGCTTTCTTTTGAAGTCACATGGGTTCGCGCACCCGGCGCGCAACCAGCGCGCACCCGATGCGATTCCGGGAAAATATATTTAACAATAATATATCTTTATTGCAGTTACAAATATTTGATTTTTCCAATTATGTTAAATAATCTCTTCGTATAATATATATAATAAAGTTATATACATATACCTTTAAAACTTAAAGATTTGCGATGGATTCGCGCACCTGGCGCGACCCCCGGAAATACGTACGTGACGTTACGCGGGGCTGAGAACCGCGGACCCATCGCATACCGAACGCGCATCGTACACGACTTAACCAATATGTCAGCAAAATTCTTGGATTCGCGCAACCACCGTGACTGGTACATGATCGGTACGCGAATCCACTTTAAAAAAAAAAAAAAAGGAAATAGCATATTTTAGAAAGGAGAAAACATCACATTATTTTTATAAAAGTTTGAAAATTTAGAAAAAGTATTTTTTGGACATTATAATTAGAAATTAGCATTTAAAAAACCTTTGAAATTCACTGAAAAAACCATAGGTTTCAGGGACGTTATAGTTAGAAATTAGCATTTAAAAAACCTTAGAAATTCACTGAAACAACACAGGTTTCAGGGACGTTATAGTTAGAAATTAACATTTAAAAAACCTTTGAAATTCACAGAAAAAACATAGGTTTCAGGGACGTTATAGTTAGAAATTATCATTTAAAAAACCTTTCAAATTCACTGAAAAAACCACAGGTTTCAGGAACGTTATAGTTAGAAATTAGCATTTAAAAAACCTTACAAATTCATAGAAAAATCCACAGGTTTCAGCGACGTTATAGTTAGTTGGACATTTCACTTGTATAAAACCAGAGAAATTCGGCTGTTATATTTAGTTGAGCTAACTATAACTCGCGCCCCCACAATGCACTGCTGATGACGTCACATATTACATCATTCATGGCATGGTCAGTGACATCACTGATGACATCTCAAATGACATCACTGATGACATCATCCAGTGACTGTGTTTTTCTGTAAAGGATCGAACAACCTTCTCCACTCCAACACCCTGATCCTGAAAGCTACCTCTTCACTAACAGAAGACAGGAAGACGACATATGGACGCGTTTTAAAATACCCCATCATAGGATAATATTTATAATGACGCGGAGCCTTGTATTATAATCTTGGTTTCACAGTACATCAAAGACCTGGTAGTGTGCACCATTTTATTCCCAAATATTCTACTGTCTACATAACACACTGGAGTGTAGCAGTGAACCATTAGCACTGATTGAGAAACGTGCATATTAGAATGACAATGGTTTCAAATGATTTGCTGATTGTTGCGATATGTGCAGAATAAATTGATTTTTTCATCAAAAAATAAATAAATAATTCAAGAGGTAGATTAATTATGTGGCTTGAAATTGTGTATTTATGTGGCACGTTAGGTAAGTAAAAGAAATCTATATGTCACCTTCTTATTGCCCCCACATTATTACTATACTACTACTGTACTTGAATAAGTAAAAGCATCAATAGAACACAGTCTCCAAAGAATTAGAAAATGCTGATATTTCATATAAACATCCAATTTACGGAAGGTTTACTTGATAAAACTATACTAAGACGGTAGCAGCAAAGAAAACAACTCTGCGAAGAAATTGAGGTTCTCCTTTAATGGTGCAACACCCTTGTTTTACATCCAGCCATTCTTTTACCATACTCATCTTCTGCTTCTCTTTAAAGTGCTATGGCCCTCATTCGTTCCCTGTGCAAATCTTAATTTGAGTGCAAATTTCTTTTTGCACCACAAATTGGACTGTAACGCATGTGCTAAATACGCCCACAATAAGTGCCTGCTTGAATGATGATCGCTTGGTAAATTCCAAATATAGCAAATTGGAATGAAGGAAGCACATTTAAGTAGCTCGTTATGTCACTTTCGGAGGTCAGAAAAATAAAATGGCGCAGTAATTATGCATCCATTAATTACCTAAGAATCATAATTTGCAGGTGTGAAACTGCTGCTCCAAATTTCAGTGGCAGACAACCCCCTGAGTTGTTTAAAGTAGCCATGAACTAATGCTTCTTACTGTCGTTTGAATTTGCTTAGGACTATTCAGTTCATTTGACTGGAGCCGCCTGCAGTCTCCCTGGACTGGAATAAGACTGGGTACCCTGTTAGTGTTTAAGAAAAACTTACAACGGATACAGGGGCACATGCATCACGGTGATCCAGCACTAATCCAAATAGTTTTCAGGGATCAATACTCAATACGTCATGATATAATGGCCCATACACATTCACCCAGAATCCCTGATGCGCTGGGGTCAATTTATATGTACGATCAATTCTTTTTCTTTCATAGGTCAATTTATGACATCACAACTAACTTATTTTCATCAACTTTCCTTCTATTTGGTCGATGGACCAATTAGTTGAATAGTTGATGGCAATGATTAACTTCCAACTTATCAATCATTTAATAAAATGATCACAGACTCTTGGTAAAATGAATAATGAATTTTATCTCAAGAAATTAGGGATTATGCTCAACTGCATTTGGTTACACAGAACAAACACTGAACCTCACATGAGGAGAACAGTGTACATATGCAGCACAACTGGAAACAATCCCATTCAAATATAACAATGACTTTATGCAATGAAGGAGTGGCTAGAGTAAGAGACAAAGGTTTCAGCAAAAATATATATGCGAAACATCATTATACCTAACGGAGGGGATAGATGAAGAGACAAAAGTTTCATCTAATAATAATACATATCATTGACGGAGTGGATAGGTGGAGAGACAAAAGTTTCAGGGACAAAAATACATTCATAAAATAGTTTCTGAGAACAACCCTAGACTAAGAAATACAATCCTATTGGTCTGTAGGGAAAAACCAACCCCTAGGCGATGATGGGGTTCCCCGAGATAGGATGGAAAGAAAACAGTATCTGGACAGGTTAGGAAACAGCTAGGCCTCTCGATAAACCGACGGACAGCGACGCATCCCCCTCTTTCTCTCCTGCCAGCCTAAGCTCTAACCACACCCTAAAGGCACCCCAATTATATCCTTAAACTAACATGTCCATCCCAGAAATGTTGCAAACATCACTAAATCTCGTAAAGGGATTGGCGGGTTTGGGAGGTGGCGTTGTCACACCACAATGACTTCACTTTTCTTTCAACTACCCTATTGTTCACGACCATTCCCAGGGTATGATTCTCAGTTTGTTCTCACTTTATTACATATAATACAAAGTTTATCAATTTCATTCATTTCTTTAACATCATCCGCAGTCTGTTTCTCCGGTCCCACGCTTGGGCATTGGTTTTGGCAGTCGTTTGACATTCTGGCCTTCACCCTCCTCATGTCATCTGCGGTGAACTGCGCGTCTGCCTCGCTTCTGACAGAGCAACTCGCTCCTCGTGTTTTCCCCTCCTTTTTGTAGCCATCTTTATAAAGATGGCTGCTTCATCTAGTACACTAAAGTAAATAAAAATTAACATATATTAATTATATGATAATGAAACCTTCACTGTTTACCACACACTTTGCACTATTCCCCATTAATGTTACTCTAGCATAAGCTTAGTGCAAAAGCGGCATTATTCGTTAGTGTAAACAGAATGCAACATGCAATTTACTGAAACATAATGCGGCCTATTTATCCAAAGCTTCTCGTTTTCCCAAATCACAAGATTATTTTGTTTACATGTTAGTTTAGACATGCGCCAAGCAATTTCCTTATGTTTTTGTGGGGTGTACATTAGTTTTCAACCACCATTTACTGTTAGTACGTATTATGGGGGTATTGAATCCGAGCAGGTTTCATTTTTGCGACACCCTGCTCCATCACAGGTAATAATTTTCGATTACCAAATAGAAAATGTAAATGATTTGCTATTTGGTAATCGCAGATGCCTATGCATGAAGGATTCGCAATTCACCTTTGCAAATCTGTAACATTCCTAATAGTGATTCGCAAATTGCGAATCGCTATTAGGGAATGCATTCCTATTCCTTCCTATGGGCCTGCAGGCCCATAGGAATGAATGGGAATTTATTTCGCAATTTGCGATTACCAAATTAGTAATCGCAATTTGCGAATGCAAATCCAAGGGTACTTGGGGGCCTAAGGCCCCCCCTGAGGCACCCCCCAAAAAAGGTAAGTATGCACATGTGTAGCACACACATGCCCTAGGGGCATGTGTGCGCTTCATAGCGCATTGAAAAAATTCATTTTTTTTGCATTTTCCAATGCATGCACAAATTACCATCAATTTGAAGTTGATGATAATTAGCGTTTCCTAATGCATTTAGGAAATGCTACATGCATCTCAAATAATTCGCAAAAAATTCTGATTACCTATTTTGCGAATGCAAAAAGGTACATGCATCAAACAAGGCATTTTTCCAGTCGCTAATGGGCCGATTCTGCGAATAGGCCCGTTTGCGACCAGTAAAATGCTTGATGCCTGTTCTCCACAGTTACTTAGAAACACGAGCAGCACAGCATTTACAACGAATGCTAATTTAAGCTGATTAACAATCATTCTGGCCACTTCACATGTTCTCTGTTTCTAAATGTATCCGACCTGCAGGCTGTGCTAGCTGTAAGAGATTTGACATTTCTGGGAAATTTCGAGAATCGGAAAGTACAATCTCAGTTTTAATTGCTTCAGCCACTTCAGCACATCCACAATCAGCCAAAGGAGCAGTGCAGAAGAACGTGAACTGATAAAGGTTTCACGAAATTCAAGCCCACGCGTTCCAGGTGACATGCATACGATTAGCACTGTCTTCTGTGCAGCAAGAGGAAAATGTGAAGAAACAGAATGTGAAATTTGATTTTAAAACCCTTAAAGATACATTTCAAACGTGTGTTCTTTCCCTTAACTCATACCCGTCATTGAGGGACAAGCCATGCGTAACAACTGCTACACCCTAGCTTGTTCTTTAGAAGCTCTGGTACTACCCTTACTACCCCTGTTCTCAGGGGTGATGACGACTTCAAGAGGAACAGAAAGTAATCAGAGCTCTAAGAGCCCCCTTTCTTTTGTTTTGACCGACCACCCTTGCACCCCTACAGTTCTATCAGCACCAAACAAAGGGCTGCTGAGGTGCTAAGCGTGGTATAATCGGTGTTAGTGCAATCAAAACAAAACAAAACAACATTTCTCTACCTGAACAATATGCTAAAAATGCTAATCGTCACTAATGCAGATATGTATATACATGAAAACTGGCCTACTGCAATACAGTACACAAGAGAATTCGGTATAGCAGTTTTTTCCAAATGTATTCAATATATTACAAAGAGTACAAATATTTGAAAATACAGTTATGCTAAACATATAATAACCCAAGCGCAACCCAACAACTCACACTCACTATCCTTCAAACAAACCAGTGCATACTCATACATACACAGACATCCTAGAAACTAAGGATTCACAACATTCTACATATAAATGTATATACAAAGAATCAACTACCCCTTTTGATCCTAGACAGTTAATGACACTGTATGAATCCACAAAGATCAGAAATAAGTGGAGAAAATAATCAGTTCAATATTATTTCATAGTTGAAGAGCCATAGTTAACACAAGTCATCAAATGAGCGAATCAAGTTCTTCTTGACATGGAAGGGGGAAAAACAGAAATTCATGGGACTTCCAGCGCCGACGCGTTGCTGGGTGTGTGACCCCGATGTGGGTCTCACCTTCTTCAGGGCGCAATGTAACAAGACAAGCACACAAGGAAGCGCCTGGGAAACCAAATCAGAGACACAATATAAATATAAACATTCAATGGCATAAGCCATATATAAACACAGTGTTGGGGCAACGAAAGAGCAAGTAGGCACAGATTCATGGCTAGAAGAATAAAAACAAAGGATGAAAAAACGAAGAGGACGTGCACAGTCCAAGGAGAGTGGAAAAACGTGATTTAACAAGACAGTCCAGTTGTCTGTACTAAGAGTGGAGAGATACAGAAAGATGTGCCCAGAAGAAACCAGTGCCAAGAATTAGGGGTAAAAGATGGAAACGAGAGGGAAGGAAGTGGTAACACGCCTGATCACCCAGACAAACCAGTGATTACATCCCCATGAAAAGGATATGAAGAGATAATGGGAAATGGAGGGTAAGAGGATACTCGTGCTAGATGGAAAAACCCATAAAAGGATGAGAGCCATCCAGAGGAAATCTACCTGGGTATCAGCCAAGGGCGAACCACGTCCACCAAGGAATCTAAAACGATGAATGAATATAAATGGAAACCTAATAAAAGAGAAATCACAACTGGTATAGACACAAGTAATCCTCACAGGAAAAAGAAAAGGGGTGACCTGATAGTGAAAATGGTAAACAGCAGAGAACTGAAGCTTACCGATATCAAGGCAAATACATAGGCCCTGACTCCCGAGTAAAGGATGCTCAATTCAGCAAAGGAGATAACTGAGCCCGGAGCAGAAGACAGATCAGGGACAAAGGGCAGTCCCAAGGTCCGGCCTGGACTCCTCACGCCGTCCTGGGGAGTTGCCGAAATGCCGATAAACATCCAAATGAAGGATAAAGATAGGGCCTACATGATAGAAAGGGAAGGAAAAACACAACCTTAGTAAGGAAAAGGACAATCAAAGAACCATAAGGGTCGGTGAAACGCACAGAAAGGAGTAATCCCGATATGCTAGATAAAACGGGCAAGTCCCACCGGGGTAGGCAGAATAAACGGGAAATACAAAAAATGTTCATTACCGAACGCCATCGTGGGCATAATGTGGGGTGTTGTGCTGCCAAGATAAAATAAATGGAGTTATTAGGAGAAGCCAGGTATGCCCCCCTAAAGGAATACTGACTAGTACAGCATGCCTCGGCTAAACGGTCACCAGGGAGGAAGGCGAACCAAAGGCCCAGAAGAAATATACGCAGGATCGTGCACGGGCAACGTTAGGTGTAAACTGTACATGAGACTTACCTGAGAAGAGGATATGAGTAGGTCCCTTTCAGGTCGCGATCAGCCAACAAATAAGGAGCTCCTGTTAGGTCAAAGGCACGTCCCAAGAAGCAAGGGTCCCGCCGAAAGGCACCGCGGATTTGAAGAGAGACTGCCGTGCACGTGACAGTCTACGCGGTAGAAAGGGGAGGGGCCTACATGTGAATACGGAAGCGGATAGCTCGAATAGTGGAAAGAAAAAGGTTCCAAGGCACACGAGCAGCGGGGGTGCCATCTTAAAGGGGAAACCATATCGAAGGATACTCATAATAGAGAGGAGGAAACGAGCATAAACGGGGGGAAGAGAAGATAAGGGACCCTCGCAGACCGGAGGAAAGAACACAAGAGGTCATGGGGGAATAAGATAAGAATGACAAGCGAGGAAACGTGCAAAGCCCAAAGATGAAGGGATTAAAATAGAAGCACAGAGAATAAAAAAAGGGATGTACAACAAGGTAACCAAGTAAAGTGATTACATACACCCAACTAGGGTACATCCTGGGAAAGGACATCCAGGGAACACACGGTGGGTCCTAAGAAACAAGAGTGGATATACTACAATGAGATACAAATGGTGGAGGCCCCTTCAGGTAGAAAGGATAAGGAAGGTTTCGACAAAGAGAGGCCGAAGCTATTCTAAGATAGCATTCTCCCACGGAATAAGTTCGTTCAGACCCTTTTCTTTGGTGTTGAGGGTAAAGATCCAGAATACTTCCCTTTTTCTGCGAATAGCAGTTGTGTCTCTACTCCCGCTGGGGTGTAATTTTTTCCAGGATGGACCACCTGAGGTCATTCTCAGTGTGATTGGCCTCTCTCCAGTGGTTAACTAATGGAGCTGAATGCTTGGCTAGTCTGATGTTCGACTTGTGTTCGCCCCTCCTCTTTCTACATTCCCTCCCAGTTTCTCCTACGTAGGCCAGATTGCATGGACGAAGAATGATGTATACAATGTTGGATGACCGGCAATTTGTCATATCTTTGAGAAACACAGTCCTCTCGTTAATCCTGATCGTGTCACTCACTATGGCGTTAGGGCATGCTTGGCAGGTGCCACATTTGTGGTTTCCTTTAATGGGTTCACCACCCGTAATGGATTTTTGGCAGAATTTGTTGTTGTCCAACCTCTTGGCCCTAACTAGGAGATTCCAAAGATTGTTATTCCTTTTAAAGGCAAAGAGGGGTCTGGGTAGTTTTTGTTCATTCTCACCCATGTTGAGGAGATGCCATTGAGTGTTAACAATCTGGCGCACCTTATTATCAAAAATGGAGTGTTTAATCACACAAACCAATTAGTCTTGTTGTTGTTTGTCCCGGGGTCTAAACATGGCATCACGGTCATAATATCTGGCCCGTTTGAGGGAATCTTTGATAAGTTTCGTGGGGTATCCTCTCCAGATGAGTTTGTTTTTAAGGATTTCCGCCTGCGTCATAAAATCCTTTATAGTGGTACAATTTCTTCGTAGCCGGAGAAATTGACTGAAGGGAATACCATCCTTCTGGCAGCGAGGGTGGAAACTACTAAAGTGTAGTAGAGTATTCCTAGCCGTGGGTTTGGTATAAAGAGATACCATAAGTTGGGAGTTTTGATGTTCAATCCACAGTCTAGGAATTCCACCCTCACATTGCTGGTATGTGCCGTGAATTTCAAGTTAGGATCCATGCCACAAACTCAGTTAAGGTTTCCTGGTCACCTCTCCAGACGAAAAAAATATCGTCAATAAAGCGGGACCAGTGACAGACATTTTCCGAAAAAGGGGCCATTTTATTATATATATGATGAGTCTCAAAGTGGCCCATATACAGGCAGGCAACACTGGGGGCACAGGCTGCCCCCATGCTCACCCCCTGTATTTGCTGGAACAAGTCTCCATTAAATTCGAAAAAGCTTTCACTCAAAATCAACTCCAGGCATTGTAAGATGAATCTATAGTTGGTAACCGTCGGTTCAAGCTCCAATACTTCCCCAATCATTCTCATAGCTTCCCCTTGGGGGATATTAGTATATAAGGCCTCAAGGTCCATAGTAACTAATATCTCCCTTTGATCGTCAAACGGGAGACCTTCTATTTTAGATATGAAATGGCCCGTATCTCGCACATAAGATGGAAGTTTGTGGACGATAGGCTTAAGAAATTGATCGACATATTTCGAAAGGGGTTCTGTAGCGGCCCCAATGGTGGAAACAATAGGCCTCAGTGGAGGGTTTCTCTCATCCTTGTAAGTCTTAGGGACTCCGTAGATGATGGGAATACGGGTGTTAGAGGGGGTGAGAAACTCGGCTTCTTTTGACAGACGGAGCCACTTTCAATAGCTGTTTCCACTATATTAAGGATCTTACGTTTGAGGTTGGATTCCGGGTTGTTGGTAATCTTTTTGTAGTGTCTCTGTGATCCAAGTAAGTTGTTCATTTTAATCGGTGTTAGACCTGGCATCCTGAGGGTGGTCTTCCTCCAATCTTTTGCATTTTACCTCCATGTTTTGCTGTAACTTTTTGTTGGCCTTAGGACTCTGAGCACTTTACCACTGCTAATCAGTGCATGTGCTTTTCCTTAAACGTGTGTAATTGTTGTATACCTGATTGAAATATTTTATTTACTTGTAAGTCCCTTGTAAAGTAGTATACCATATACCCAGGGCCTGTGAGTTAAATGCTGCTAGTGGGCTGCAGAAATAGCCTTTCAAACCTGTCTCAGGACTGCCACTGCAGATCCTGTGTGTGCAGTTTACTGCCACTTCGACTGGCCATTTAAAACTACTTGTCAAACTGCCTTTTTATTACATATAAGTCACTCCTAAGGTAGGCCCTAGGTAGCTCTATGGGCAGGGTGCTATGTAAGTAAAAGGTCAATCAATCAATCATGTCACTTATAAAGCGCACTACATACCCGCGAGGGTCTCAAGGCGCTGGGGGAAAGGGGGTGGTGCTGCTACTGATCGAAGAGCCAGGTCTTGAGGAGTCTTCTGAAGGCCAGTAGGTCTTGGGTCTGTCGGAGGTTGGTGGGGAGGGTGTTCCAGGTCTTGGCGGCGAGGTGGGAGAAGGATCTGCCGCCGGCGGTCGTTTTCCGGATGCGGGGGACTGTGGCGAGGGCGAGGCTGGTCGAGCGGAGCTGGCGGGTGGGGGTGTAGAAGCTGAGTCGTCTGTTGAGGTAGGCTGGTCCGGAGTTGTGGAGTGCTTTGTGTGCGTGGGTGAGGAGCTTGAAGGTTATCCTCTTGTTGACAGGGAGCCAGTGCAGGTCTCTCAGGTGGGGTGTGATGTGGCTGCGTCGGGGGATGTCGAGGATAAGACGTGCAGAGGCGTTCTGGATGCGTTGCAGCCGTCTCAGGAGCTTAGCCGTCGTTCCTGCGTAGAGGGCGTTTCCGTAGTCCAGCCTGCTGGTGACGAGGGCCTGGGTGACTGTTTTTCTTGTTTCAGTGGGGATCCACTTGAAGATCCTGCGGAGCATTCGGAGGATGTTGAAGCAGGATGAGGAAACGGCGTTGACCTGCTTAGTCATGGAGAGGGTGGGGTCGAGGATGACCCCTAGGTTGCGTACGTGGTCGGTGGGTGGCGGGGCTGTTCCCAGTGATGTTAGCCACCAGGAGTCGTCCCAGGCTGAAGGGTTGGAACCAAGGATGAGGACCTCCGTCTTGTCCGAGTTCAGCTTCAGGCGGCTGGTCCTCATCCATTCGGCGACGGCCTTCATTCCTTCGTGGAGGTGGGCTTTGGCGGTGTGAGGGTCTTTGGTGAGGGAGAGGATCAGCTGGGTGTCGTCGGCGTAGGAGATGATGTTGAGGTTGTGCTGTCGGGCGACGTGGGCGAGGGGTGCCATGTAGATGTTGAACAGCGTTGGGCTGAGGGAGGAGCCTTGGGGTACGCCGCAGATGATCTTGGTGGCCTTGGATCGGAAGGGGGCGAGGCGGACGCTTTGTGTTCTGCCGGAAAGGAAGGATGTGGTCCAGTCCAGGGCCTTCTCTTGGATCCCGGCGTCGTGAAGGCGTGTTCGTAGTGTGTGGTGGCAGACCGTGTCGAAGGCGGCTGATAGGTCCAGGAGGATGAGGGCTGCTGTTTCTCCGTTGTCTAGCAGGGTCCTGATGTCATCGGTGGCGGCGATGAGGGCGGTTTCGGTGCTGTGGAAGCCGGACTGGGAAGGGTCCAGGATGTTGTTCTCCTCGAGGTAGCGGGTCAGTTGTTTGTTGACGATTTTCTCGGTGAACTTCGCGGGGAACGGGAGCAGAGAGATGGGTCGGAAGTTCTTGAGGTCCTTGGGGTCTGCCTTGGGTTTCTTGAGTAAGGCGGTGATCTCGGCGTGCTTCCAGCTTTCCGGGAAGGTTGCTGTCTCGAAGGAGATGTTGATTATTTTCCGGAGATGGGGCGCGATGGCTGTACTGGCTTTGTTGAAGATGTGGTGAGGGCACAGGTCTAGCGGTGAACCGGAGTGGATGGTGTTCATGATCTCGCTGGTGTCCTCGTCGTTGATGTTGGTCCAGGAGAGCAGGCGGTTGGTGGTTGTGGGGGCAGTGGTCTCGGTGGTTGCCGGGGCGGTCGTGGTGTTGAAGCTGTCGTGGATGTCGGCGATTTTGCGGTGGAAGGAGGTGGCCAGTGAGTCGCACAGGTCTTGCTGGATGTCGTTGGTGTTGGAGCTGGGGTTGGAGTGTTCCTTCACGATGTTGAAGAGCTCTTTGCTGTTGTGTGCGTTGTTGTCTAGGCGGTCTTTGAGTGAGGCCCTTTTGGCGGATCTGATGAGGTGATGGTGATTGCGGGTGGCGCTCTTGTGGGCGGCGTAGCTGTCCGCTGTCCGTTCGTGGAGCCAGATCTTCTCCAGTTTTCGGCATGTTTGTTTGGAGGCCTGGAGGTCTTCGGTGAACCAGGTGGCTTTCTTGCTGGTGTGGCTGTTGGGCGGATTCTTGAGCGGGGCGAGGGTGTTGGCGCAGTCGTCGATCCACTGTCTGAGGTTGCGGGCGGCGGTGTCGGGGTCGGAGGGTTCGGCGGGTGGGCTCAGGGCGAGGGTTGTGGTTAGCTGGTCTTCCGTGACTCTGCTCCAGCAGCGGCGAGGCATTTGTTCGGTGCGGTGGTGGGCTTCCTGTAGGTGAAGTGGATGCAGTGGTGGTCAGTCCAGTGGGGTTCGGAGGTGTGGTTGAAGGAGACGTGTGGGCTTGCGGAAAAGATGGAGTCTAGCGTGTGGCCGGCGGCGTGGGTGGGTGTAGTCACGAGCTGTCTGAGTCCGAGGGTGGCGAGGTTGTCGATCAGGGTGGTGGAGTTGGTGTCCTTGTTGTTCTCGAGGTGGAAGTTCAGGTCCCCGAGGAGGATGTAGTCCGTGGAGGCGATGGCGTGTGTGCTGACGAAGTCAGCGATGGAATCGCTGAACTGTGGTCGGGGTCCGGGGGTCTGTAGATGAGGGTTCCTCTGAGGGTGGTGTTGGGATCGGTGTGGATCTGGAAGTGCATGTGTTCGGCGGTGCTGAGGGTGTCGTCGGTGTTGGTTGAGACTCTGAGGGTGTTCCTGTGGACCATTGCGATGCCTCCTCCGACTCCGTTGGTGCGGTCCCTGCGGGTGATCTTGTATCCGTCCGGGATGGCAATGGCGATGTCGGGGGCTGAAGTGGGATTCAGCCAGGTCTCCGTCAGGAATGCGACGTCTGGGGAGGTTGAGTCGAGAAGGTCCCAGAGTTCGATGGCGTGTTTGCGGGCGGAGCGGGTGTTGAGGAGGATGCATCTGAGGTAGTTGGGTTCTTTCCTGGGCGGTGGTTTGGCGGGGCGGGTGCTGGCGAAGCTGCAGTTCCGGCAGGTGAAGGGCCCTTGGGTGCGCTTTCGGGTGGCCTGGTAGCAGGCGTGATCTTTTCCGGGGTTGAGTGCGTGGAGGGTGCTGGCGTCGTATCGGCGTCTGTTGATGTGGCGGGCGCGGGGGATGCCCGGACCAGGGGGTCTGGCACGGGGCGCGGCCACGGCGCGGACGGGCGCAGGCGGGCTTGCCTTAGGCGCGCGCCGCGCGGCACGCGCAGCGGCCGCCATAAATGGGGAGGTGGGAGGGAGGAGCAGGGAATGGGGCAGCGAATGGGCAGTGAGGGGGCGGGGCCGCAGGCGCAGCGGCGGGAAACAGGCACAGAAAGGAAAAACGATCACAATCAGGGGCAGCAAGGGGGCACAGAAAGGAAAAAACGAGCACAATCAGGGGCAGCAAGGGGGCACAGAAAGGAAAAAACGAGCACAATCAGGGGCAGCAAGGTAGTACACATGCACTCATGCAATCACACATCCACTACCCATGTACTTTTCCATATATTACACTTGCCGCAATTCATACAACACATAGAAATTTGTCTTTTTTTAACCAAATAGGCGGTTTTAACAAGAACCATTTTTTTGTATCTTTTTCGTTTTATAATTTTTTGTGTTTTTTTTAACTTTTTTGTATTTTTTTGGTGTTTTTCTTTTTAAATGAACAAACAACAGAAAAAACTGAGAAAACGTTTGTCTAACCTTTTGCAATTAAAAAATCATTGCAAAAAAAAATTAACAATGGTGGCTTTTTGCTGCGAAAACAATTGCGTCAACAGACTGCTCACCATAGCAAATAAGTTGCTTGCATTTAATACATCTTTGTTCTAGACCAGCAAACTCTGGTTTAATATCAGGTCCTCTGCTTGAACTTGATGAACCAGCTGAGATGCTAGGTCCTGCGTCGTGATCACCTTGCTGGGCTTGTTGTTCCAGCTCTCGTCGATGTTGTTCTCGTGCTAGCTGACGAGGGTGCATGGTTTGGAGGTGCTTCAACATCGATGAAGTACCGCACGAGTATTTTTTCTCGGAGCCCCGAGATATAATTCGTTCGCAAACAGTGCAGGTCACCTTCCTCGCGTTGACCTTCTTTTCTCCAGGTGGAAAGGTAAAGAAGGCCCAGACAATACTCTCCTTTCTTGTTTTTCTTGGTTCCTCCAAGTCATCTTCTTCACCGAGGATGTCATCTGGTGGATTTGAAGATGCCATTCTCCTAGTTTTTTCCCAAAAAAACACCCAAAAAATGGAACAAGAGCAGTAAACACAAAAGGTGTGTCTCCTGGCAATGTTGTTGGAGGAATGAGAAATTTGGGTGGGGTGCAGTAACTTCTAGAATAAAAAGCTTCTAAACCAATGAAGTGCTTTCTTTTGAAGTCACATGGGTTCACAGACCCGGCGCGCAACCAGCGCGCACCCGATGCGATTCCGGGAAAATATATTTAACAATAATATATCTTTATTGCAGTTACAAATATTTGATTTTTCCAATTATGTTAAATAATCTCTTCGTATAATATATATAATAAAGTTATATACATATACCTTTAAAACTTAAAGATTTGCGATGGATTCGCGCACCTGGCGCGACCCCCGGAAATACGTACGTGACGTTACGCGGGGCTGAGAACCGCGGACCCATCGCATACCGAACGCGCATCGTACACGACTTAACCAATATGTCAGCAAAATTCTTGGATTCGCGCAACCACCGTGACTGGTACATGATCGGTACGCGAATCCACTTTTAAAATAAAAAAAAAAAGGAAATAGCATATTTTAGAAAGGAGAAAACATCACATTATTTTTATAAAAGTTTGAAAATTTAGAAAAAGTATTTTTTGGACATTGTAATTAGAAATTAGCATTTAAAAAACCTTTGAAATTCACTGAAAAAACCATAGGTTTCAGGGACGTTATAGTTAGAAATTAGCATTTAAAAAACCTTAGAAATTCACTGAAACAACACAGGTTTCAGGGACGTTATAGTTAGAAATTAACATTTAAAAAACCTTTGAAATTCACAGAAAAAACATAGGTTTCAGGGACGTTATAGTTAGAAATTATCATTTAAAAAACCTTTCAAATTCACTGAAAAAACCACAGGTTTCAGGAACGTTATAGTTAGAAATTAGCATTTAAAAAACCTTACAAATTCATAGAAAAATCCACAGGTTTCAGCGACGTTATAGTTAGTTGGACATTTCACTTGTATAAAACCAGAGAAATTCGGCTGTTATATTTAGTTGAGCTAACTATAACTCGCGCCCCCACAATGCACTGCTGATGACGTCACATATTACATCATTCATGGCATGGTCAGTGACATCACTGATGACATCTCAAATGACATCACTGATGACATCATCCAGTGACTGTGTTTTTCTGTAAAGGATCGAACAACCTTCTCCACTCCAACACCCTGATCCTGAAAGCTACCTCTTCACTAACAGAAGACAGGAAGACGACATATGGACGCGTTTTAAAATACCCCATCATAGGATAATATTTATAATGACGCGGAGCCTTGTATTATAATCTTGGTTTCACAGTACATCAAAGACCTGGTAGTGTGCACCATTTTATTCCCAAATATTCTACTGTCTACATAACACACTGGAGTGTAGCAGTGAACCATTAGCACTGATTGAGAAACGTGCATATTAGAATGACAATGGTTTCAAATGATTTGCTGATTGTTGCGATATGTGCAGAATAAATTGATTTTTTCATCAAAAAATAAATAAATAATTCAAGAGGTAGATTAATTATGTGGCTTGAAATTGTGTATTTATGTGGCACGTTAGGTAAGTAAAAGAAATCTATATGTCACCTTCTTATTGCCACCACATTATTACTATACTACTACTGTACTTGAATAAGTAAAAGCATCAATAGAACACAGTCTCCAAAGAATTAGAAAATGCTGATATTTCATATAAACATCCAAATTACGGAAGGTTTACTTGATAAAACTATACTAAGACGGTAGCAGCAAAGAAAACAACTCTGCGAAGAAATTGAGGTTCTCCTTTAATGGTGCAACACCCTTGTTTTACATCCAGCCATTCTTTTACCATACTCATCTTCTGCTTCTCTTTAAAGTGCTATGGCCCTCATTCGTTCCTCAGTGCAAATCTTAATTTGAGTGCAAATTTCTTTTGCACCACAAATTGGACTGTAACGCATGTGCTAAATACGCCCACAATAAGTGCCTGCTTGAATGATGATCGCTTGGTAAATTCCAAATATAGCAAATTGGAATGAAGGAAGCACATTTAAGTAGCTCGTTATGTCACTTTCGGAGGTCAGAAAAATAAAATGGCGCAGTAATTATGCATCCATTAATTACCTAAGAATCATAATTTGCAGGTGTGAAACTGCTGCTCCAAATTTCAGTGGCAGACAACCCCTGAGTTGTTTAAAGTAGCCATGAACTAATGCTTCTTACTGTCGTTTGAATTTGCTTAGGACTATTCAGTTCATTTGACTGGAGCCGCCTGCAGTCTCCCTGGACTGGAATAAGACTGGGTACCCTGTTAGTGTTTAAGAAAACTTACAACGGATACAGGGGCACATGCATCACGGTGATCCAGCACTAATCCAAATAGTTTTCAGGGATCAATACTCAATACGTCATGATACAATGGCCCATACACATTCACCCAGAATCCCTGATGCGCTGGGGTCAATTTATATGTACGATCAATTCTTTTTCTTTCATAGGTCAATTTATGACATCACAACTAATCTTATTTTCATCAACTTTCCTTCTATTTGGTCGATGGACCAATTAGTTGAATAGTTGATGGCAATGATTAACTTCCAACTTATCAATCATTTAATAAAATGATCACAGACTCTTGGTAAAATGAATAATGAATTTTATCTCAAGAAATTAGGGATTATGCTCAACTGCATTTGGTTACACAGAACAAACACTGAACCTCACATGAGGAGAACAGTGTACATATGCAGCACAACTGGAAACAATCCCATTCAAATATAACAATGACTTTATGCAATGAAGGAGTGGCTAGAGTAAGAGACAAAGGTTTCAGCAAAAATATATATGCGAAACATCATTATACCTAACGGAGGGGATAGATGAAGAGACAAAAGTTTCATCTAATAATAATACATATCATTGACGGAGTGGATAGGTGGAGAGACAAAAGTTTCAGGGACAAAAATACATTCATAAAATAGTTTCTGAGAACAACCCTAGACTAAGAAATACAATCCTATTGGTCTGTAGGGAAAAACCAACCCCTAGGCGATGATGGGGTTCCCCGAGATAGGATGGAAAGAAAACAGTATCTGGACAGGTTAGGAAACAGCTAGGCCTCTCGATAAACCGACGGACAGCGACGCATCCCCCTCTTTCTCTCCTGCCAGCCTAAGCTCTAACCACACCCCTAAAGGCACCCCAATTATATCCTTAAACTAACATGTCCATCCCAGAAATGTTACAAACATCACTAAATCTCGTAAAGGGATTGGCGGGTTTGGGAGGTGGCGTTGTCACACCACAATGACTTCACTTTTCTTTCAACTACCCTATTGTTCACGACCATTCCCAGGGTATGATTCTCAGTTTGTTCTCACTTTATTACATATAATACAAAGTTTATCAATTTCATTCATTTCTTTAACATCATCCGCAGTCTGTTTCTCCGGTCCCACGCTTGGGCATTGGTTTTGGCAGTCGTTTGACATTCTGGCCTTCACCCTCCTCATGTCATCTGCGGTGAACTGCGCGTCTGCCTCGCTTCTGACAGAGCAACTCGCTCCTCGTGTTTTCCCCCTCCCTTTTTGTAGCCATCTTTATAAAGATGGCTGCTTCATCTAGTACACTAAAGTAAATAAAAATTAACATATATTAATTATATGATAATGAAACCTTCACTGTTTACCACACACTTTGCACTATTCCCCATTAATGTTACCTAGCATAAGCTTAGTGCAAAAGCGGCATTATTAGTTAGTGTAAACAGAATGCAACATGCAATTTACTGAAACATAATGCGGCCTATTTATCCAAAGCTTCTCGTTTTCCCAAATCACAAGATTATTTTGTTTACATGTTAGTTTAGACATGCGCCAAGCAATTTCCCTTATGTTTTTGTGGGGTGTACATTAGTTTTCAACCACCATTTACTGTTAGTACGTATTATGGGGGTATTGAATCCGAGCAGGTTTCATTTTTGCGACACCCTGCTCCATCACAGGTAATAATTTTCGATTACCAAATAGAAAATGTCAATGATTTGCTATTTGGTAATCGCAGATGCCTATGCATGAAGGATTCGCAATTCACCTTTGCAAATCCGTAACATTCCCTAATAGTGATTCGCAAATTGCGAATCGCTATTAGGGAATGCATTCCTATTCCTTCCTATGGGCCTGCAGGCCCATAGGAATGAATGGGAATTTATTCGCAATTTGCGATTACCAAATTAGTAATCGCAATTTGCGAATGCAAATCCAAGGGTACTTGGGGGCCTAAGGCCCCCCCTGAGGCACCCCCCAAAAAAGGTAAGTATGCACATGTGTAGCACACACATGCCCTAGGGGCATGTGTGCGCTTCATAGCGCATTGAAAAAATTCATTTTTTTTGCATTTTCCAATGCATGCACAAATTACCATCAATTTGAAGTTGATGATAATTAGCGTTTCCTAATGCATTTAGGAAATGCTACATGCATCTCAAATAATTCGCAAAAAATTCTGATTACCTATTTTGCGAATGCAAAAAGGTACATGCATCAAACAAGGCATTTTTCCAGTCGCTAATGGGCCGATTCTGCGAATAGGCCCGTTTGCGACTCAGTAAAATGCTTGATGCCTGTTCTCCACAGTTACTTAGAAACACGAGCAGCACAGCATTTACAACGAATGCTAATTTAAGCTGATTAACAATCATTCTGGCCACTTCACATGTTCTCTGTTTCTAAATGTATCCGACCTGCAGGCTGTGCTAGCTGTAAGAGATTTGACATTTCTGGGAAATTTCGAGAATCGGAAAGTACAATCTCAGTTTTAATTGCTTCAGCCACTTCAGCACATCCACAATCAGCCAAAGGAGCAGTGCAGAAGAACGTGAACTGATAAAGGTTTCACGAAATTCAAGCCCACGCGTTCCAGGTGACATGCATACGATTAGCACTGTCTTCTGTGCAGCAAGAGGAAAATGTGAAGAAACAGAATGTGAAATTTGATTTTAAAACCCTTAAAGATACATTTCAAACGTGTGTTCTTTCCCTTAACTCATACCCGTCATTGAGGGACAAGCCATGCGTAACAACTGCTACACCCTAGCTTGTTCTTTAGAAGCTCTGGTACTACCCTTACTACCCCTGTTCTCAGGGGTGATGACGACTTCAAGAGGAACAGAAAGTAATCAGAGCTCTAAGAGCCCCCTTTTCTTTTTGTTTTGACCGACCACCCTTGCACCCCCTACAGTTCTATCAGCACCAAACAAAGGGCTGCTGAGGTGCTAAGCGTGGTATAATCGGTGTTAGTGCAATCAAAACAAAACAACATTTCTCTACCTGAACAATATACTAAAAATGCTAATCGTCACTAATGCAGATATGTATATACATGAAAACTGGCCTACTGCAATACAGTACACAAGAGAATTCGGTATAGCAGTTTTTTCCAAATGTATTCAATATATTACAAAGAGTACAAATATTTGAAAATACAGTTATGCTAAACATATAATAACCCAAGCGCAACCCAACAACTCACACTCACTATCCTTCAAACAAACCAGTGCATACTCATACATACACAGACATCCTAGAAACTAAGGATTCACAACATTCTACATATAAATGTATATACAAAGAATCAACTACCCTTTTGATCCTAGACAGTTAATGACACTGTATGAATCCACAAAGATCAGAAATAAGTGGAGAAAATAATCAGTTCAATATTATTTCATAGTTGAAGAGCCATAGTTAACACAAGTCATCAAATGAGCGAATCAAGTTCTTCCTGACATGGAAGGGGGGAAAAACAGAAATTCATGGGACTTCCAGCGCCGACGCGCGTTTCGGGGTGTGTGACCCCGATGTGGGTCTCACCTTCTTCAGGGCGCAATGTAACAAGACAAGCACACAAGGAAGCGCCTGGGAAACCAAATCAGAGACACAATATAAATATAAACATTCAATGGCATAAGCCATATATAAACACAGTGTTGGGGCAACGAAAGAGCAAGTAGGCACAGATTCATGGCTAGAAGAATAAAAACAAAGGATGAAAAAACGAAGAGGACGTGCACAGTCCAAGGAGAGTGGAAAACGTGATTTAACAAGACAGTCCAGTTGTCTGTACTAAGAGTGGAGAGATACAGAAAGATGTGCCCAGAAGAAACCAGTGCCAAGAATTAGGGGTAAAAGATGGAAACGAGAGGGAAGGAAGTGGTAACACGCCTGATCACCCAGACAAACCAGTGATTACATCCCCATGAAAAGGATATGAAGAGATAATGGGAAATGGAGGGTAAGAGGATACTCGTGCTAGATGGAAAAACCCATAAAAGGATGAGAGCCATCCAGAGGAAATCTACCTGGGTATCAGCCAAGGGCGAACCACGTCCACCAAGGAATCTAAAACGATGAATGAATATAAATGGAAACCTAATAAAAGAGAAATCACAACTGGTATAGACACAAGTAATCCTCACAGGAAAAAGAAAAGGGTGACCTGATAGTGAAAATGGTAAACAGCAGAGAACTGAAGCTTACCGATATCAAGGCAAATGCATAGGCCCTGACTCCCGAGTAAAGGATGCTCAATTCAGCAAAGGAGATAACTGAGCCCGGAGCAGAAGACAGATCAGGGACAAAGGGCAGTCCCAAGGTCCGGCCTGGACTCCTCACGCCGTCCTGGGGAGTTGCCGAAATGCCGATAAACATCCAAATGAAGGATAAAGATAGGGCCTACATGATAGAAAGGGAAGGAAAAACACAACCTTAGTAAGGAAAAGGACAATCAAAGAACCATAAGGGTCGGTGAAATGCACAGAAAGGAGTAATCCCGATATGCTAGATAAAACGGGCAAGTCCCACCGGGGTAGGCAGAATAAACGGGAAATACAAAAAATGTTCATTACCGAACGCCATCGTGGGCATAATGTGGGGTGTTGTGCTGCCAAGATAAAATAAATGGAGTTATTAGGAGAAGCCAGGTATGCCCCCCTAAAGGAATACTGACTAGTACAGCATGCCTCGGCTAAACGGTCACCAGGGAGGAAGGCGAACCAAAGGCCCAGAAGAAATATACACAGGATCGTGCACGGGCAACGTTAGGTGTAAACTGTACATGAGACTTACCTGAGAAGAGGATATGAGTAGGTCCCTTTCAGGTCGCGATCAGCCAACAAATAAGGAGCTCCTGTTAGGTCAAAGGCACGTCCCAAGAAGCAAGGGTCCCGCCGAAAGGCACCGCGGATTTGAAGAGAGACTGCCGTGCACGTGACAGTCTACGCGGTAGAAAGGGGAGGGGCCTACATGTGAATACGGAAGCGGATAGCTCAAATAGTGGAAAGAAAAAGGTTCCAAGGCACACGAGCAGCGGGGGTGCCATCTTAAAGGGGAAACCATATCGAAGGATACTCATAATAGAGAGGAGGAAACGAGCATAAACGGGGGGAGAGAAGATAAGGGACCCTCGCAGACCGGAGGAAAGAACACAAGAGGTCATGGGGGAATAAGATAAGAATGACAAGCGAGGAAACGTGCAAAGCCCAAAGATGAAGGGATTAAAATAGAAGCACAGAGAATAAAAAAAGGGATGTACAACAAGGTAACCAAGTAAAGTGATCACATACACCCAACTAGGGTACATCCTGGGAAAGGACATCCAGGGAACACACAGTGGGTCCTAAGAAACAAGAGTGGATATACTACAATGAGATACAAATGGTGGAGGCCCCTTCAGGTAGAAAGGATAAGGAAGGTTTCGACAAAGAGAGGCCGAAGCTATTCTAAGATAGCATTCTCCCACGGAATAAGTTCGTTCAGACCCTTTTCTTTGGTGTTGAGGGTAAAGATCCAGAATACTTCCCTTTTTCTGCGAATAGCAGTTGTGTCTCTACTCCCGCTGGGGTGTAATTTTTTCCAGGATGGACCACCTGAGGTCATTCTCAGTGTGATTGGCCTCTCTCCAGTGGTTAACTAATGGAGCTGAATGCTTGGCTAGTCTGATGTTCGACTTGTGTTCGCCCCTCCTCTTTCTACATTCCCTCCCAGTTTCTCCTACGTAGGCCAGATTGCATGGACGAAGAATGATGTATACAATGTTGGATGACCGGCAATTTGTCATATCTTTGAGAAACACAGTCCTCTCGTTAATCCTGATCGTGTCACTCACTATGGCGTTAGGGCATGCTTGGCAGGTGCCACATTTGTGGTTTCCTTTAATGGGTTCACCACCCGTAATGGATTTTTGGCAGAATTTGTTGTTGTCCAACCTCTTGGCCCTAACTAGGAGATTCCAAAGATTGTTATTCCTTTTAAAGGCAAAGAGGGGTCTGGGTAGTTTTTGTTCATTCTCACCCATGTTGAGGAGATGCCATTGAGTGTTAACAATCTGGCGCACCTTATTATCAAAAATGGAGTGTTTAATCTCACAAACCAATTTGTCTTGTTGTTGTTTGTCCCGGGGTCTAAACATGGCATCACGGTCATAATATCTGGCCCGTTTGAGGGAATCTTTGATAAGTTTCGTGGGGTATCCTCTCCAGATGAGTTTGTTTTTAAGGATTTCCGCCTGCGTCATAAAATCCTTTATAGTGGTACAGTTTCTTCGTAGCCGGAGAAATTGACTGAAGGGAATGCCATCCTTCTGGCAGCGAGGGTGGAAACTACTAAAGTGTAGTAGAGTATTCCTAGCCGTGGGTTTGGTATAAAGAGATACCATAAGTTGGGAGTTTTGATGTTCAATCCACAGTCTAGGAATTCCACCCTCACATTGCTGGTATGTGCCGTGAATTTCAAGTTAGGATCCATGCCACAAACTCAGTTAAGGTTTCCTGGTCACCTCTCCAGACGAAAAAATATCGTCAATGAAGCGGGACCAGTGACAGACATTTTCCGAAAAAGGGGCCATTTTATTATATATATGATGAGTCTCAAAGTGGCCCATATACAGGCAGGCAACACTGGGGGCACAGGCTGCCCCCATGCTCACCCCCTGTATTTGCTGGAACAAGTCTCCATTAAATTCGAAAAGCTTTCACTCAAAACCAACTCCAGGCATTGTAAGATGAATCTATAGTTGGTAACCGCCGGTTCAAGCTCCAATACTTCCCCAATCATTCTCATAGCTTCCCCCTGGGGGATATTAGTATATAAGGCCTCAAGGTCCATAGTAACTAATATCTCCCTTTGATCGTCAAACGGGAGACCTTCTATTTTAGATATGAAATGGCCCGTATCTCGCACATAAGATGGAAGTTTGTGGACGATAGGCTTAAGAAATTGATCGACATATTTCGAAAGGGGTTCTGTAGCGGCCCCAATGGTGGAAACAATAGGCCTCAGTGGAGGGTTTCTCTCATCCTTGTAAGTCTTAGGGACTCCGTAGATGATGGGAATACGGGTGTTAGAGGGGGTGAGAAACTCGGCTTCTTTTTGACAGACGGAGCCACTTTCAATAGCTGTTTCCACTATATTAAGGATCTTACGTTTGAGGTTGGATTCCGGGTTGTTGGTAATCTTTTTGTAGTGTCTCTGTGATCCAAGTAAGTTGTTCATTTTAATCGGTGTTAGACCTGGCATCCTGAGGGTGGTCTTCCTCCAATCTTTTTGCATTTTACCTCCATGTTTTGCTGTAACTTTTTGTTGGCCTTAGGACTCTGAGCACTTTACCACTGCTAATCAGTGCATGTGCTTTTTCCTTAAACGTGTGTAATTGTTGTATACCTGATTGAAATATTTTATTTACTTGTAAGTCCCTTGTAAAGTAGTATACCATATACCCAGGGCCTGTGAGTTAAATGCTGCTAGTGGGCTGCAGAAATAGCCTTTCAAACCTGTCTCAGGACTGCCACTGCAGATCCTGTGTGTGCAGTTTACTGCCACTTCGACTGGCCATTTAAAACTACTTGTCAAACTCCCTTTTTATTACATATAAGTCACTCCTAAGGTAGGCCCTAGGTAGCTCTATGGGCAGGGTGCTATGTAAGTAAAAGGTCAATCAATCAATCATGTCACTTATAAAGCGCACTACATACCCGCGAGGGTCTCAAGGCGCTGGGGGGAAAGGGGGGTGGTGCTGCTACTGATCGAAGAGCCAGGTCTTGAGGAGTCTTCTGAAGGCCAGTAGGTCTTGGGTCTGTCGGAGGTTGGTGGGGAGGGTGTTCCAGGTCTTGGCGGCGAGGTGGGAGAAGGATCTGCCGCCGGCGGTCGTTTTCCGGATGCGGGGGACTGTGGCGAGGGCGAGGCTGGTCGAGCGGAGCTGGCGGGTGGGGGTGTAGAAGCTGAGTCGTCTGTTGAGGTAGGCTGGTCCGGAGTTGTGGAGTGCTTTGTGTGCGTGGGTGAGGAGCTTGAAGGTTATCCTCTTGTTGACAGGGAGCCAGTGCAGGTCTCTCAGGTGGGGTGTGATGTGGCTGCGTCGGGGGATGTCGAGGATAAGACGTGCAGAGGCGTTCTGGATGCGTTGCAGCCGTCTCAGGAGCTTAGCCGTCGTTCCTGCGTAGAGGGCATTTCCGTAGTCCAGCCTGCTGGTGACGAGGGCCTGGGTGACTGTTTTTCTTGTTTCGGTGGGGATCCACTTGAAGATCCTGCGGAGCATTCGGAGGATGTTGAAGCAGGATGAGGAAACGGCGTTGACCTGCTTAGTCATGGAGAGGGTGGGGTCGAGGATGACCCCTAGGTTGCGTACGTGGTCGGTGGGTGGCGGGGCTGTTCCCAGTGATGTTAGCCACCAGGAGTCGTCCCAGGCTGAAGGGTTGGAACCAAGGATGAGGACCTCCGTCTTGTCCGAGTTCAGCTTCAAGCGGCTGGTCCTCATCCATTCGGCGACGGCCTTCATTCCTTCGTGGAGGTGGGCTTTGGCGGTGTGAGGGTCTTTGGTGAGGGAGAGGATCAGCTGGGTGTCGTCGGCGTAGGAGATGATGTTGAGGTTGTGCTGTCGGGCGACGTGGGCGAGGGGTGCCATGTAGATGTTGAACAGCATTGGGCTGAGGGAGGAGCCTTGGGGTACGCCGCAGATGATCTTGGTGGCCTTGGATCGGAAGGGGCGAGGCGGACGCTTTGTGTTCTGCCGGAAAGGAAGGATGTGGTCCAGTCCAGGGCCTTCTCTTGGATCCCGGCGTCGTGAAGGCGTGTTCGTAGTGTGTGGTGGCAGACCGTGTCGAAGGCGGCTGATAGGTCCAGGAGGATGAGGGCTGCTGTTTCTCCGTTGTCTAGCAGGGTCCTGATGTCATCGGTGGCGGCGATGAGGGCGGTTTCGGTGCTGTGGTTGCTGCGGAAGCCGGACTGGGAAGGGTCCAGGATGTTGTTCTCCTCGAGGTAGCGGGTCAGTTGTTTGTTGACGATTTTCTCGGTGAACTTCGTGGGGAACGGGAGCAGAGAGATGGGTCGGAAGTTCTTGAGGTCCTTGGGGTCTGCCTTGGGTTTCTTGAGTAAGGCGGTGATCTCGGCGTGCTTCCAGCTTTCCGGGAAGGTTGCTGTCTCGAAGGAGATGTTGATTATTTTCCGGAGATGGGGCGCGATGGCTGTACTGGCTTTGTTGAAGATGTGGTGAGGGCACAGGTCTAGCGGTGAACCGGAGTGGATGGTGTTCATGATCTCGCTGGTGTCCTCGTCGTTGTTGTTGGTCCAGGAGAGCAGGCGGTTGGTGGTTGTGGGGGCAGTGGTCTCGGTGGTTGCCGGGGCGGTCGTGGTGTTGAAGCTGTCGTGGATGTCGGCGATTTTGCGGTGGAAGGAGGTGGCCAGTGAGTCGCACAGGTCTTGCGACGGCTGGATGTCGTTGGTGTTGGAGCTGGGGTTGGAGTGTTCCTTCACGATGTTGAAGAGCTCTTTGCTGTTGTGTGCGTTGTTGTCTAGGCGGTCTTTGAGTGAGGCCCTTTTGGCGGATCTGATGAGGTGATGGTGATTGCGGGTGGCGCTCGTGGGCGGCGTAGCTGTCCGCTGTCCGTTCGTGGAGCCAGATCTTCTCCAGTTTTCGGCATGTTCGTTTGGAGGCCTGGAGGTCTTCGGTGAACCAGGTGGCTTTCTTGCTGGTGTGGCTGTTGGGCGGATTCTTGAGCGGGGCGAGGGTGTTGGCGCAGTCGTCGATCCACTGTCTGAGGTTGCGGGCGGCGGTGTCGGGGTCGGAGGGTTCGGCGGGTGGGCTCAGGGCGAGGGTTGTGGTTAGCTGGTCTTCCGTGACTCTGCTCCAGCAGCGGCGAGGCATTTGTTCGGTGCGGTGGTGCGTGGTGGGCTTCCTGTAGGTGAAGTGGATGCAGTGGTGGTCAGTCCAGTGGGGTTCGGAGGTGTGGTTGATGGAGAAGTGTGGGCTTGCGGAAAAGATGGAGTCTAGCGTGTGGCCGGCGGCGTGGGTGGGTGTAGTCACGAGCTGTCTGAGTCCGAGGGTGGCGAGGTTGTCGATCAGGGTGGTGGAATTGGTGTCCTTGTTGTTCTCGAGGTGGAAGTTCAGGTCCCCGAGGAGGATGTAGTCCGTGGAGGCGATGGCGTGTGTGCTGACGAAGTCAGCGATGGAATCGCTGAACTGTGGTCGGGGTCCGGGGGTCTGTAGATGAGGGTTCCTCTGAGGGTGGTGTTGGGATCGGTGTGGATCTGGAAGTGCATGTGTTCGGCGGTGCTGAGGGTGTCGTCGGTGTTGGTTGAGACTCTGAGGGTGTTCCTGTGGACGATGGCGATGCCTCCTCCGACTCCGTTGGTGCGGTCCCTGCGGGTGATCTTGTATCCGTCCGGGATGGCAATGGCGATGTCGGGGGCTGAAGCGGGATTCAGCCAGGTCTCCGTCAGGAATGCGACGTCTGGGGAGGTTGAGTCGAGAAGGTCCCAGAGTTCGATGGCGTGTTTGCGGGCGGAGCGGGTGTTGAGGAGGATGCATCTGAGGTAGTTGGGTTCTTTCCTGGGCGGTGGTTTGGCGGGGCGGGTGCTGGCGAAGCTGCAGTTCCGGCAGGTGAAGGGCCCTTGGGTGCGCTTCGGGGTGGCCTGGTAGCAGGCGTGATCTTTTCCGGGGTTGAGTGCGTGGAGGGTGCTGGCGTCGTATCGGCGTCTGTTGATGTGGCGGGCGCGGGGGATGCCCGGACCAGGGGGTCTGGCGCTGGGCGCGGCCACGGCGCGGACGGGCGCAGGCGGGCTTGCCTTAGGCGCGCAGCGGCCGCCATAAATGGGGAGGTGGGAGGGAGGAGCAGGGAATGGGGCAGCGAATGGGCAGTGAGGGGGCGGGGCCGCAGGGGCGGGAAACAGGCACAGAAAGGAAAAAACGATCACAATCAGGGGCAGCAAGGGGGCACAGAAAGGAAAAAACGAGCACAATCAGGGGCAGCAAGGGGGCACAGAAAGGAAAAAACGAGCACAATCAGGGGCAGCAAGGGGGCACAGAAAGGAAAAATCGATCACAATCAGGGGCAGCAAGGGGGCACAGAAAGGAAAAAAACGAGCACAATCAGGGGCAGCAAGGGGGCACAGAAAGGAAAAAACGATCACAATCAGGGGCAGCAAGGGGGCACAGAAAGGAAAAAACGATCACAATCAGGGGCAGCAAGGGGGCACAGAAGGGAAAAACGATCACAATCAGGGGCAGCAAGGGGGCACAGAAAGGAAAAACGATCACAATCAGGGGCAGCAAGGGGGCACAGAAAGGAAAAAACGATCACAATCAGGGGCAGCAAGGGGGCACAGAAAGGAAAAAAACGAGCACAATCAGGGGCAGCAGCAGGGCACACAGACGGAGCTGTGTGGTGGGGGAGCGACCTACCAGTCAAGGTCAGGGGTCGCTCTCTTCACCACGCAGCGGCCGCCATAAATGGGGAGGTGGGAGGGAGGAGCAGGGAATGGGGCAGCGAATGGGCAGTGAGGGGGCGGGGCCGCAGGCGCAGCGGCGGGAAACAGGCACAGAAAGGAAAAACGATCACAATCAGGGGCAGCAAGGGGGCACAGAAAGGAAAAACGAGCACAATCAGGGGCAGCAAGGGGGCACAGAAAGGAAAAACGATCACAATCAGGGGCAGCAAGGGGGCACAGAAAGGAAAAACGAGCACAATCAGGGGCAGCAAGGGGGCACAGAAAGGAAAAAACGAGCACAATCAGGGGCAGCAAGGGGGCACAGAAAGGGAAAAACGAGCACAATCAGGGGCAGCAAGGGGGCACAGAAAGGAAAAACGAGCACAATCAGGGGCAGCAAGGGGGCACAGAAAGGAAAAAACGAGCACAATCAGGGGCAGCAAGGGGCACAGAAAGGAAAAAACGAGCACAATCAGGGGCAGCAAGGGGGCACAGAAAGGAAAAACGAGCACAATCAGGGGCAGCAAGGGGGCACAGAAAGGAAAAACGATCACAATCAGGGGCAGCAAGGGGGCACAGAAAGGAAAAACGATCACAATCAGGGGCAGCAAGGGGGCACAGAAAGGAAAAAAACTAGCACAATCAGGGGCAGCAGCAGGGCACACAGACGGAGCTGTGTGGTGGGGGAGCGACCTACCAGTCAAGGTCAGGGGTCGCCCTCTTCACCACGCAGCGGCCGCCATAAATGGGGAGGTGGGAGGGAGGAGCAGGGAATGGGGCAGCGAATGGGCAGTGAGGGGGCGGGGCCGCAGGGCGCAGCGGCGGGAAACAGGCACAGAAAGGAAAAACGATCACAATCAGGGGCAGCAAGGGGGCACAGAAAGGAAAAACGAGCACAATCAGGGGCAGCAAGGGGGCACAGAAAGGAAAAACGATCACAATCAGGGGCAGCAAGGGGGCACAGAAAGGAAAAAACGATCACAATCAGGGGCAGCAAGGGGGCACAGAAAGGAAAAAAACGATCACAATCAGGGGCAGCAAGGGGGCACAGAAAGGAAAAAAACGATCACAATCAGGGGCAGCAAGGGGGCACAGAAAGGAAAAAAACGATCACAATCAGGGGCAGCAAGGGGGCACAGAAAGGAAAAACGATCACAATCAGGGGCAGCAAGGGGGCACAGAAAGGAAAAACGATCACAATCAGGGGCAGCAAGGGGGCACAGAAAGGAAAAAACGAGCACAATCAGGGGCAGCAGCAGGGCACACAGACGGAGCTGTGTGGTGGGGGAGCGACCTACCAGTCAAGGTCAGGGGTCGCTCTCAAAAGGTAGGACATTTACTGTGGTGGTTTACATGTCCTGGTAATGACAAACAGCCTATTTCGTTTTTTACTACTGTGAGGCCTACCCCTCTCATAGGTTAGCATTGGGAATTCCCTTATGCCTTTTTAAGTGGTAATTCCTGATCAGAGAGGAGTAAGTGTAAAGATCCACTTTCACACGAATTTGTGAAGACATGTACCTTTATTGAAGAGTAAGTACAAGTACCTCCAGCTCAGCTTCACAGCTTTCAGCAATACAATCCTTTTCAAAGGATAACATTCCAACCTAGCAACATAGTCAACATTCCAACATATGCAGATAACTCCACACATCTCCCCCCTTATATACTCTTCTAACAATAATGAGATTCATAAAAATTATTAAACAATTTTCCAAGAACAGGTGAAGGAGCAGGAGCATTACATTTCCAACGTTACTAAGAGTTATTAGTGTCAGGGCCTGTCCGGGACTATGTGGGGAACACAGTCAGGGACTTGGGTAAGGACTGGGAACAGGGTAGGAAACAAACACAGAGAGGAGTACAGCGCTGCCCAGGAGCACACAGGAAGACCGAGGAGAAAAGGGATCCAAAAGGGGAAGCCTGTAGAGGTGAACAAGAAGGGTGAGACTCAGAAAAGAAGGGCACTCATGAGGCGGCTCAGCATTCAGAATCACTAAACCTTGGACGGATGTGCAATACACTTAAACATAAGACAACATTAACAATAAAGGGGATGTGTGGGGTAAAGCACTCAGGAGCTCCACACGGTAAGACTGAAGCTCAGTAAGTTCCTTACCCACAATTGCTGTTACAGACACTAACTGGAAATACCCACATATAGGATATGTATACAAAGGCAGGGTCTGTGGAGCTTATACCTATGGTGATGTTATAACAGTAACTCAAAGACAATACTCACAGTAAACAAGAAACACCACCTAGGTAGTCAGCTGTGCCCACGGATCCTGGCGATCAAACAGGAACACGCAAGGAAGTAACAGCAAAGGGGTAGAACTAAATACAAGCACAATAGACAAGGAGCTAGCAAGGAGGAGTGCTTAACAGAAAAGGAAGGAAATCATAGGGCACACTTGGCAGAGAGTAGGTAACAAACATACAAGGTAACAGAAGCGAGACAGCAGAATAGAAAGATAGCAAACTAGAACTGGAACCAAGGAAATGGGATGAAAGGCAGGGACTGGAAAAGGATATACAGAAAGGGAGGCTACAAGGGTGTACTAGAATAATGCAGGGTTAGGAAACCAGAAAAGAAAGTAGCATAGGATGCAGAGCTGGGGCAAGAATAGAGCAAAGGTTCAGGAGTCAAAGTAGCACTACAGATCAGGAACAAGGAAACTTAAAGGTTTAGGAATCAAGGAAGCACTGCAAGCAGTGCTGGTTCAGGAAACAGGAAAATAGCAGCAGGCCAGGAAAAAGGCAGGACTAAAGCTCAGGAAAATACTGGAAACAAATAGCAGAAGGCTCAGGAAACACTGGAAACAAGGATTGGCATCACCGGTAAACAGCTTGCAATGACCAACACTGGGCTGAAGGGAGCTGGGGCTTAAAAGAGCTCACATTAATCACATGCAGCTGGTGTGAGCAGGCTAGCAGCAGCCAGCCACAGGTGATCTGAATTCCTCCACCCATCCTTGGCCTGCAGGGGTGGAGACTGAGCAGCGCGCAGGGAATCCTGGGTAATGGAGTTTTCAGGCCTGAGTAGGCTGGCTTCAGAAAACCCGGCACGGACTGGGAATGGATGTTAGTTCCCACTATATGTCCAAACGGCTGGAAGTCAGGCTTTGCATGCAGGGGAGGGTCTGGAAGTTTATTAGAGCACTGGAAAGTCCCCCAGTTCAGCCCCCTGGTGGTGGACACGGGAATACAGGGAGCAAGTTGTGACAGTACACCCCCTCCAAAGACCCTCTCCCTGAATCTGGAACTGGATACAAGGCCGTGGCTCCTAAGAAGTAAGTCCATTTTCCTGATAGATGTTGTGCAAGATGCCAGCGGACTGCAGAAAAATGGTGACGTTCTGGAAGGTTTAGACTCTGATGCTGATGATTCAGTCTCTGGATGTATGTGTAATGAGAACTCTGGAGGCTGGCAAACTGGAAACCCAGGGTCAAAAAGTCGGAAAAATAGAGGTTCAATTGCTGGAGGCAGGGAGCCCGGCGGCTCTGGTGCTGGAGGCAGGGAGCCCGGCGGCTCTGGTGCTGGAGGCAGGGAGCCCGGAGGCTCTGGTGCTGGAGGCAGGGAGCCCGGAGGCTCTGGTGCTGGAGGCAGGGAGCCCGGAGGCTCTGGTGCTGGAGGCAGGGAGCCCGGAGGCTCTGGTGCTGGAGGCAGGGAGCCCGGAGGCTCTGGTGCTGGAGGCAGGGAGCCCGGAGGCTCTGGTGCTGGAGGCAGGGAGCCCGGCGGCTCTGGTGCTGGAGGCAGGGAGCCCGGCGGCTCTGGTGCTGGAGGCAGGGAGCCCGGCGGCTCTGGTGCTGGAGGCAGGGAGCCCGGCGGCTCTGGTGCTGGAGGCAGGGAGCCCGGCGGCTCTGGTGCTGCAGGCAGGGAGCCCGGCGACTCTGGTGCTGCAGGCAGGGAGCCCGGCGACTCTGGTGCTGCAGGCAGGGAGCCCGGCGACTCTGGTGCTGCAGGCAGGGAGCCCGGCGACTCTGGTGCTGCAGGCAGGGAGCCCGGCGACTCTGGTGCTGCAGGCAGGGAGCCCGGCGACTCTGGTGCTGCAGGCAGGGAGCCCGGCGACTCTGGTGCTGCAGGCAGGGAGCCCGGCGACTCTGGTGCTGCAGGCAGGAGCCCGGCGACTCTGGTGCTGCAGGCAGGGAGCCCGGCGACTCTGGTGCTGCAGGCAGGAGCCCGGCGACTCTGGTGCTGCAGGCAGGGAGCCCGGCGACTCTGGTGCTGCAGGCAGGGAGCCCGGCGACTCTGGTGCTGCAGGCAGGGAGCCCGGCGGCTCTGGTGCTGCAGGCAGGGAGCCCGGCGGCTCTGGTGCTGCAGGCAGGGAGCCCGGCGGCTCTGGTGCTGCAGGCAGGGAGCCCGGCGGCTCTGGTGCTGCAGGCAGGGAGCCCGGCGGCTCTGGTGCTGCAGGCAGGAGCCCGGCGGCTCTGGTGCTGCAGGCAGGGAGCCCGGCGGCTCTGGTGCTGCAGGCAGGGAGCCCGGAAGCTCTGGTGCTGCAGGCAGGGAGCCCGGAAGCTCTGGTGCGAAAGACAGTGAGCCCGGAAGCTCTGGTGCGAAAGACAGTGAGCCCGGAAGCTCTGGTGCGAAAGGCAGGGAGCCCGGAAGCTCTGGTGCGAAAGGCAGGGAGCCCGGAAGCTCTGGTGCGAAAGACAGTGAGCCCGGAAGCTCTGGTGCGAAAGACAGTGAGCCCGGAAGCTCTGGTGCGAAAGGCAGTGAGCCCGGAAGCTCTGGTGCGAAAGGCAGGGAGCCCGGAAGCTCTGGTGCGAAAGGCAGGGAGCCCGGAAGCTCTGGTGCGAAAGGCAGGGAGCCTGGAAGCTCTGGTGCGAAAGGCAGGGAGCCTGGAAGCTCTGGTGCAAAAGGCAGGGAGCCTGGAAGCTCTGGTGCGAAAGGCAGGGAGCCTGGAAGCTCTGGTGCGAAAGGCAGGGAGCCTGGAAGCTCTGGTGCGAAAGGCAGGGAGCCTGGAAGCTCTGGTGCGAAAGGCAGGGAGCCTGGAAGCTCTGGTACGAAAGGCAGGGAGCCTGGAAGCTCTGGTGCGAAAGGCAGGGAGCCTGGAAGCTCTGGTGCGAAAGGCAGGGAGCCTGGAAGCTCTGGTGCGAAAGGCAGGGAGCCTGGAAGCTCTGGTGCGAAAGGCAGGGAGCCTGGAAGCTCTGATGTGAAAGGCAGGGAGCCTGGAAGCTCTGATGTGAAAGACAGGGAGCCTGGAAGCTCTGATGCGAAAGACAGGGAGCCTGGGAGCTCTGGTCCTGGAGGCAGGGAGCCTGGGAGCTCTGGTCCTGGAGGCAGGGAGCCTGGGAGCTCTGGTCCTGGAGGCAGGGAGCCTGGGAGCTCTGGTCCTGGAGGCAGGGAGCCTGGGAGCTCTGGTGCAAAAGGCAGGGAGCCTGGAAGCTCTGGTGCGAAAGGCAGGGAGCCTGGAAGCTCTGGTGCGAAAGGCAGGGAGCCTGGAAGCTCTGGTGCGAAAGGCAGGGAGCCTGGAAGCTCTGGTGCGAAAGGCAGGGAGCCTGGGAGCTCTGGTCCTGGAGGCAGGGAGCCTGGGAGCTCTGGTCCTGGAGGCAGGGAGCCTGGGAGCTCTGGTCCTGGAGGCAGGGAGCCTGGGAGCTCTGGTCCTGGAGGCAGGGAGCCTGGGAGCTCTGGTCCTGGAGGCAGGGAGCCTGGGAGCTCTGGTCCTGGAGGCAGGGAGCCTGGGAGCTCTGGTCCTGGAGGCAGGGAGCCTGGGAGCTCTGGAAACCTTACCTGAAAACAAGGTAAGGGCAAAGCTACACATGGTTCATAGCCTTTCAGCTCCGTGAATGGTGGTAGGCTGTAAAAGGTAGATTCGCTGCTGTCAGTAGGGAGTTCTGCTGCTAACAAGATTTGCAAGAATTCATTCTCATCCCGCAAGTCACTGGCTGACATCAGATGAAGATCAGGGTCACAAATTGAATAAAAATCCAACATGGAAGGATCAGCCAACCACAGGGAATGATATTTAGCACGTAAGATTCGGTTTTGTTCCAGGGCTTGTTCTCTAGGGTTTAAGGGTTTCTTGGATCTGTTGTTAAACATCGTGGCAAGAACTGACAGCGTGGGTTAAATAAATAAAAAAATAGCTAGCTGAATGCAAAAATAAACCTCACAAGTGACCCTGGAAATGTGGGTTGGTCATTCTGTCAGGGCCTGTCCGGGACTATGTGGGGAACACAGTCAGGGACTTGGGTAAGGACTGGGAACAGGGTAGGAAACAAACACAGAGAGGAGTACAGCGCTGCCCAGGAGCACACAGGAAGACCGAGGAGAAAAGGGATCCAAAAGGGGAAGCCTGTAGAGGTGAACAAGAAGGGTGAGACTCAGAAAAGAAGGGCACTCATGAGGCGGCTCAGCATTCAGAATCACTAAACCTTGGACGGATGTGCAATACACTTAAACATAAGACAACATTAACAATAAAGGGGATGTGTGGGGTAAAGCACTCAGGAGCTCCACACGGTAAGACTGAAGCTCAGTAAGTTCCTTACCCACAATTGCTGTTACAGACACTAACTGGAAATACCCACATATAGGATATGTATACAAAGGCAGGGTCTGTGGAGCTTATACCTATGGTGATGTTATAACAGTAACTCAAAGACAATACTCACAGTAAACAAGAAACACCACCTAGGTAGTCAGCTGTGCCCACGGATCCTGGCGATCAAACAGGAACACGCAAGGCAGTAACAGCAAAGGGGTAGAACTAAATACAAGCACAATAGACAAGGAGCTAGCAAGGAGGAGTGCTTAACAGAAAAGGAAGGAAATCATAGGGCACACTTGGCAGAGAGTAGGTAACAAACATACAAGGTAACAGAAGCGAGACAGCAGAATAGAAAGATAGCAAACTAGAACTGGAACCAAGGAAATGGGATGAAAGGCAGGGACTGGAAAAGGATATACAGAAAGGGAGGCTACAAGGGTGTACTAGAATAATGCAGGGTTAGGAAACCAGAAAAGAAAGTAGCATAGGATGCAGAGCTGGGGCAAGAATAGAGCAAAGGTTCAGGAGTCAAAGTAGCACTACAGATCAGGAACAAGGAAACTTAAAGGTTTAGGAATCAAGGAAGCACTGCAAGCAGTGCTGGTTCAGGAAACAGGAAAATAGCAGCAGGCCAGGAAAAAGGCAGGACTAAAGCTCAGGAAAATACTGGAAACAAATAGCAGAAGGCTCAGGAAACACTGGAAACAAGGATTGGCATCACCGGTAAACAGCTTGCAATGACCAACACTGGGCTGAAGGGAGCTGGGGCTTAAAAGAGCTCACATTAATCACATGCAGCTGGTGTGAGCAGGCTAGCAGCAGCCAGCCACAGGTGATCTGAATTCCTCCACCCATCCTTGGCCTGCAGGGGTGGAGACTGAGCAGCGCGCAGGGAATCCTGGGTAATGGAGTTTTCAGGCCTGAGTAGGCTGGCTTCAGAAAACCCGGCACGGACTGGGAATGGATGTTAGTTCCCACTATATGTCCAAACGGCTGGAAGTCAGGCTTTGCATGCAGGGGAGGGTCTGGAAGTTTATTAGAGCACTGGAAAGTCCCCCAGTTCAGCCCCCTGGTGGTGGACACGGGAATACAGGGAGCAAGTCGTGACAATTAGAACAATTAATTTTCAAGAACAGATGTAGGAGCACGACATTTGCAAATGTCACCAGTACTCCAAGCGGAACCATCAGACAGAACAACAATATCTCTCTTTACAGACTTTACTTGAATTGGTTTAGAAAATTTGCTGTCCCACTTTATGACAATTCCACCACGCCTTACAACCACCCAATCTCCAACTTTAGTATCAAGACTTTTTACACTTTTCTTAGCATTATAATACTTTGTTGCAGCCAATTGGCGCTGAACTACTCTGTTTCCCACAGCAGTTCGATCAACCCACACGCAATCCTTATCCTTCAACCAACCAGGAATTTCCTTCACTCCTGGCTCACGTCCATTAAGAGAGATAAATGGTGAAACCCCAGTCATAGAATGCGGTGTCACTCTATATGACCACACAAGCTTTTTAAGTTCTTCACGCCATGACAGCCCATTAACAAGTGACAATTGAATGTTCTCCATTATCAATCGGTTGATTCTTTTGACTAAACCGTTTGCTTGTGGTCTGAACATAGCAACTCTCTCATGACTGATTCCAAACTTACATAGAAATTCTTGCATTTCTTTCGACACCAGCTGGACACCATTATCCGATACCAGAACCTTAGGAATTCCCTCATTTAAGAACACTCTCTCCATGAAGTCAATAACTTTTTGAGTATTCACAAATTCTGTAGTTTCAACCACAAACCATTTGGAATGATAATCAACCAGAACCATCAGAAACTTGTTGCGTGACCCAAGTCTGGAAACTGGTCCTAAAAAATCAATCGCCACTCTTTCCCATGGGCGTTTGGGAAATGATGTACATGCTAAAGGAGGTTGCCTAACTACCTTAGTTTTATCAGCTTGAGCACATGCACAGCATTCCCTCAATGCATCCTCAATGTCACCATCCATGCCCGGCCACCAATATGACTGTCGCACTCTTCTTTTGGTCATATTTCTTCCCAAATGCCCCTCATGTGCAATGTTTACAATTCTACTTCTTAACCCCATTGGTGGTACAAATTGGCACCTTCTCATCAACTTTCCATCACATACACTCAATTCACTTTCCACGTGGTAGTAGTTCCTAAAGCAAACATCCTCAATGAGGTTCTCATGCCATCCTTCCGACACACATCTTACTACACGCTGTAAAACTTCATCATTTGACATGGCACTCACCCATTCCTCCTCACTAAAAGCAGCCTCCTCACCACTTCTTCTGAACACTTCTTCAATCACATCATCTACACCAGTGTCAATTTCTTCTATAGGCATCCTGGACAGATAATCAGCTACCACATTTTTTAGTCCCTTGACATATTCGACCACAAAGTTATATTCGAGCACTGGAAATTCTAGGGGTAACACTACCCTCCAAGCCCCTCCCTCCTTTGAATAAGTGAACTAAGGGCTTGTGATCCGTGCAGACTTTAAATGGCAAACCCCACACAAAATACTTAAAATGTTTTATCCCCCAACAGCATGCTAGGGCCTCTTTCTCAATTACCGAATATGATAATTCAGCATCACACAACCTTCTGGATGCAAATCCAATGATTTTCTCTTCTCCATTATTCAACTGAGTCAAAACACCACCAATTCCAACTGCGCTGGCATCAGTTGTAATGAAAGTCTTATCCCTGACATTAAAATGACCAAGGGTAGGAGCATTAACAATACTACTTTTAATTTTGTTAAATGCATGGTCGCAATCATCATTCCAATCAAATATGACCCCTTTTTTCATTTGTTCAAACTTGGCCAGTGTACGTCAACCCCATTCTACAATACCTATACTTCAATTTTTCATTATGTTATTTAAAAACACGGGGTGATTAACGGTTCAAGTATTTCTGTAAATCCCTTGACAAATTTCGAGCAATACTCAGCCAAACCTAGAAAAGACTTTAACTGATCCTTACTTCGAGGAGTAGGAGCATCCTTGACAGCTGACACAATGTTCTTCTTAGGCTTTATACCATCCTTGCATATTTCATGCCCTAGATATGTCACACAATTTCTTCTCAACTGACATTTCTCTGTTTTTATTGTCAGTCCATTGTTTTCCATCCTTTTCAAAACTTCTTCCAATATGATATCATGATGTTTATCATCTTTCCCCACAATCAACACATCATCTTGAAAACACAAGACATCATTCATATTTTCAAAAATTCGTTGCATCACTCTTTGAAACACTGCTGAGGCAGAAGCTAAGCCAAAGGGCCTTCTACAATAGCGAAATGCCCCCAACGGTGTCACAAATGAAGTGAGGTGTCTTGGCTCCACATTTAAATCAATTTGATGATATGTTGCAGACATATCAATTACACTAAAGACTGTACCACCACCCATAGCTGTCAATATCTCAGAAATGTTGGGTAGAGGTTGCCTGTCCACCCAAATGTTCTTATTTAAGTCGCGCAGGTCCACACATAAGCGAATCTTACCACCATCTTTGGGTGCAACCACAATGGGAGCCAACCATTCGGAGGCCTCGATGGGCTCTATAATGCCTTGAGCAAGAAGCTTTTTAAGTTCACATTGTAACGAATCTCTCATCAAATAAGGTAAATTCCTTACCTTATGTACAACGGGGATAGCATTTTTCTTTAAGATAATTTTGTGCGAAAAATTCTTGAGCTTACCAAGTTCTTCAGAAAAAACTTTTGAATACTTCTCAATCAAATTAGTTTGGTATGTTGTACTGACATCATGTACTACTGTAGACATAACAGGTTCATCAGCATTGGGATTAAGAATAATGTTTAAGTTTTTCTGATGATACCAACCTAGTAAATTGGACCCTTGCTTAGTTAAATATACTCAACCATACACCTTTTTCTCTTTAAACAAAATTACCATCCATTTGAGTCCCAAAATATCAATTGTTTTCCCACCATACCCAACAGCCTTAATATCGTGTTTGGTCCAGGACTCAACATCACTTTCACTCATCCATACCTTGGAGTACATGTCCATAGATAATAGCGTATACAAACTCCCCGAATCGACTAGCATTGTAACATCATGCTTATCCAAATTTATGATACAGTGAGGCTTGTTCAATAAAGATGTACTTTCTCTAACAACATCACACTCTAAAACAGAATGATCATGATATGACTCTGCTTGATCATGGCATCCTTCGGCAGAAACATGGAAATTACTACAATCATCAACACATAACATGAGTTCTTGAATATTTTCACACATGTCGTCCACTTCTTGTATCTGACCAAATTGAGTCTTGGTCCTGCAAGCTTTGGCAAGATGACCCCTCTTGCCACATGCTCTGCATAATGCATTTCTAGCCATGCACCTGGGACTAGAAGCTATATGCCCAGGAGCACCACAACGATAACATTTGACAATTCTCATGCTCGTTCCTAATGTATTGTTATTTGCACGTGGAGTATCATTTGACTTATTTGGAATCCTATTAGAGTTTTTTGTAAACTGTTTCACTGCTTTAGTTTCATCTACGCATGCTTGAACCTCACTTCCCTTTCCTACTTGCTCTTTCGGCGCTATAGAATTACTACAATTTTCCATCTCCTTTGTCCACAGTTGAGTATATTCCAAACCCTTGGCAATTTGTATCGCCTCTTCTAAACTTGGATCTTTAATGAGCAATTTCTCTTGCACTTTTTTATTATTAGTGCATCTTAAAATTTGGTCACGTATAAGAGAATCTCCCAAACCCTCAAAACGGCAAGTTAGTGAAAGACCTCTTAAAGCAGCAACATATGTTCCAATATCCTTGTCTACCTTTTGTTTACGACAGAAAAACTTGTGCCTTTCTAACACAACATTAACTTTAGTGGTAAATCACAATTCTAACATCTGCATCGTCATCTCATAGACATTGTTTGGTTGACCATCTCCCATCCCTAGAGAAATCTCAGGTAGATCTTCATACAACCGGCGTCCCTCAACACCCAAATGGTGAAGTAAAATTGCTTGCCTACGTACGGTACCATATTTATCTGCGCCAGTAGCAAGCATATAGGTTAAAAAAAATTTTTTTCCAATACTTCCAAAGGATAGCCGGGTCACCTGGAGTAGGGAGAAAACTTGGAGGTGCAGATAACCCCTGATCAGCCATAACAAGTGTTAAAACTACCAATTACGGTCAGTCCCACCTGCAAGAAAGTAAAGGTTAATGAAATAACAAGCTAATATAATAAACTAAAATAACAATTGAAAATACCAAACCAGATTGTTGCAAAAGAAAAGTTTAGTCCAGTTCCTAGTATTCAATCCTTTGTGCAGCGATGATTCTGTTGATAATAAACAGTAAAATCTGAAGTGACTGCAACTCTAAACTTTTTTTTTTCTTTTCGCGATGAAAACGTTGTGTTTCAATATAAATCCAATGAACTGTTCCCAATCATTCAAAATGGCCGCTCCGACGCAAGGTTTGCGTCAATTGCAGAAGGAATTTGAGCTTGTATTAGAATATTATGGGCGTGCGCATACGCGTGGAGGAGGACGCAGCATGAGGAGGCAGCGCGAGTGAGGAATGAATCCGAGCAGCGTCTTACTGCAGCTAGAGACTCGGTAAGCGTTCCAAAATATTAGTGATGTTTACTTTTAAGAATTTTATCGTTTGGCAATTTGGGCTCGTCAATCTCCAATATTTCCTCAACACATCGTCAAAGATTAACAAAAGTCTCAAAATTCTTTAAATTCCTTGACTTGTCACAATTTCCCGGCCTCTCTCACGTTTCGATAAATCAGCCACTCATTTGTACCGTCCCCTAGACGTCAACAAACAGTGCACCGGGACGTTATTAAACTTAAGGACAATTCTCGATGGCAGAGAAGCAGGCAGTTTCGCAGGCACAGTCCGAGTTTCACAATACTGGAAATATAATTTCCACAGATATTACTCGCACAGCAGGCTCATATCGGGTTGTAGTAAACTCCAAGAATTTTGAGTAATATTCACCCATACATTACGCTCTCCTGAGTTGTAGAGTAACAGGTTCCAGAGTCAAACTATTACACAGAGAAAGTACTCACAATGTATCCAGGAATCCACTTGTAGTATAATTCAATTAACTTGTAATGGGTCCTTCTTTTAGTAGAAAATTCATCCAGGGGTGGAGGTATTGGTTATCTGCCCCCTGCGCAGATCAAGACCAACTCGTCGCCATTGTAAAGATCCACTTTCACACGAATTTGTGAAGACATGTACCTTTATTGAAGAGTAAGTACAAGTACCTCCAGCTCAGCTTCACAGCTTTCAGCAATACAATCCTTTTCAAAGGATAACATTCCAACCTAGCAACATAGTCAACATTCCAACATATGCAGATAACTCCACAGTAAGTTTTTGATGTTTCATATGTTTGGAGTGTTATTGATAAATCTTACTTGCTGGTGAAGTTGGATTTAATTATACTATTTTAGAAATGCCACTTTCAAGAAAGTGGACTTTTCTCTGTGCTTACTGGTCTATGTGCCTGACAGCCTGTCTCCAATACATGCCGGGGTTGGGCTGGGTGACAGCTACATTTGTGCATTCTTTCTAGACAGCCACAACACAGGTTACTCAACCGCATCTGCATTCTGATGGGTCTTCTGGGCTGGGATGGGTGGGAGTAGCTCACACTCCACTTGAATAGGTAGCTTCCTGCCCATTAAAAGGTCCATATAACCCCCCGCTCCCACCGATAGCCTGGCAGACAGGACTGCGTGGAAAGTGATCCTTGTGTACTTCAGAGATCTCCTTTGAAGTCACCCCCTACATCAAATGCGCTTTTGGGTATAAGTACTGGGGCTCTAACTGCCTAAAATCAGACACTGAGTGGGACCTGTTACCAGATGCTGCTGGCTCTACATCTGCACATTGCCAGCTGGACTGCTGAACTGCCAAGAGGGACTGCCTCTTTGCTAACTGCTTTGCTGTGTTGGCCTGCTGCTTGCTGAGTGCTGTGCTGCAGGAGGAACTGCCACTCTGCGACCTGCTTTCATGTGCTGGTCTGCTGCCTGCTACCTTTTGTTGTGCTACAAGTGTTCTCCAAGGACTTATTGGCTTGCCCCCTGTTCCTAAAAGCCTCAGGTTCATCAAAGAATGTTTGCCATACAAGTGCTGTCATGGGACTCCAAATCCGGCAGCTGAAACCTCCTCAGACTCTTTGCTTCCTTTCTCTAAAGACCAGGGCTCCACCTTGGGAGGCCGATGCTCTGTGCCCCCCACTACTGCGTCCTGTAAACGGAGACTCCAGACGAGAGCACCGCCACGGGTTGGGTGCCCAGTGGATCAGCTGTATTCTCTTTGAACGCGTTGCATGGGCAACGCGGAGTACAGCGATTACGCCATCCCTGCCCCAGCCGACTTGGGCCATCTGACGCCAGAGACCCGCTTCACTATCTCTCAGCACCCAGAGCAGGTACGGATTAACAGCAGACCTCAGAGGTCCCGGCAGCTTCCAGGCTCCCACTGACAGGCAGCAGAGTCTGTGTCAGTAGTGGGGTCGTGTTGTTCCAACTCCTCTGTTGTTTGCGCCTGGTTGTGTAAACCGGGCAGAGATACCATGACTGACCGATCCAATGTGAGTGTTCTTTTTGCGCTCCAGAGTTTGCTAATCTTGCATTTCTGCCTACTTAGACAAAACGCTTTGAACGCGAGTGTTCTTCTGGCACTTCAGAGTTTGCTAATCTTGGTTTTTTTTTCTCTACTTTAAAGAAAATGCTTTGAATGCAAGTGTCCCTTCCACACTCAAGGACTATTGAACACTGTGATTCTTGCTATTCTTTAATTGTTCATATCTTGAGAAAATGCAAAAAAACTCATAGGCAACTCTTCTTTTACAACAAATGATATACAACAAATTTCAATTAAGGGCACATATAACAATAACCAGAGGGACATGAGAGTAAATATCAAATATGAAACATTTATTATTCAAAAATATTCAAAAATAAGGAAAACGTGGATTAGAATTTTGGTTTGACGTCCGACAGTTCTGAAGACACTTCGTATCGGTGTGAGTTCCGCGTCCGAAGCAACAGATTACCATTTCTAGACCCAGAAGTACTTGGGCAACATGTATTTCATGATGCCTCTTAACATGTAGGAAAGAGACTAAAATAAAAAGTTTGTGCATCCCGGCTCCAATTTAGGCACAGCCCAACAAGGCCGGTCCTCACATTTCCTGCACTGAACAGAGATAGAGCATCTTTGTGGTATCCCTTTGTTTTTTAGGTTTGCGGAGTCTGCTCCCACATACAGCTGCCCCTTCCATCTATTTATCCTTAAGCAATGGCAGACTCCATAAGAATCAGCATAATACATAAACCCTGTGGCTTCCTGAAGAAGGGGGTCTGCTGAAACGCGCGTAGAAAAAAAATATATTAACCTCAGCTAACCAGAAATTCCATTTCTAACAATCGGTTTATCCTGTGATGCCATGGGATGGAGGTCATAGGGTGAATGACATCAACATTGGATCACCAGTAATTTTGGTGAATCCACGTTCATCCCTTTAATGTCACAGGGCCCTAATCAAAACTTGTTTTTCTATTCCATTGAATATCTTAGCCACTCTGCGTTTCACATATGACAAGGCTAACTTTAAATGCAAATTCCTAAGCAGCTTAGAACAAATGCATGCATGGGATGGCAAACCATACAGAAAAGAGTGCCCTAGGTTTTACATAACATAGCTCTTTAAGGAATACAAAGAAATGCAAAAAGCTGAGCTGTGAGAGTCAGGCCTATCCATTGGTTTTTCGTGGACTGCCCTATTTCAGCTCAGGCTGATAGTGTCTGCATTGCCTTTTTTCGGTTTGCCCAATATTTTAAATTGCACTGCAAATTACCTATGATTTTGGACAAATTGTCCAGGAGAGCGATGATGTTATACTAAAAGGTTTTAAATAATTACCCAAGATTTTTTCCCAGAATGTGCTGAAGACCGAGGGGGTGTTGCACTAACAAGGTTTAGGTTGTGGCTTAGTTGTAGAAACTGGCTCATGTTGAAGTGTGGTCCTAGAAAACCAGATTGTTTGTGTAGTGTCGACACCAGTTCTAATGCATGCGTCATGCATTTTTGTGGAACAAGAGATCGAGATATGTTGGTGGGGAGAAGAAGACCCACAGAGCTCATGGCAGTGAACAGAAACACACTGCCTGGTTCCTCAAGCAACACAGTTCGTAATATAATGGCACTTACTAGGTCTTTGTAAAGTAAAATATCAGTTCCTACATAGATGCTACACTGGCAACAAAGCTAGTGAGCTGTTCTTGTAGGTATTGCTAGTTGTTAAGATAGTTTTGTGGACTATGAGCCCATGAATGAACCGGCATCTCTGAGCATTAGTGCTGTGAAGTTGTTACTACACAGAGACAGCATCAAAGGCCTCTGTATGGTGGGCCGTCAAAATATCGAATTTTAAATATCGACCTACACTAATATCGAGTTTTTAATATCGTAGGGACAGAATATCGAAGTCAAGAATATCGTTGACTAGAATATCGACTTTAAGGTAAGTAATATCGATTTTTTAATATCGAAGTAAGTAATATCGAAGTCATTAATATCGTTAGCAAAAATATAGTTGTTAATAATATCTATTTTTTTTAGTGTTATGTATTTTATATGTATGTTTAACATTTTTTTTAAAGTTTTTTCATTATTTTTAAATATATGTATTAAATGTTTAGAAAATAGTAATTTTTTTAAAGGAAATTTTGCGTTTTAGTATCAGAGCAGGTTGTGGGGTTATAGGGGAATAGGGTGGAAGTAATTTAATTATAATTAATTCATTAATTAATATGTTTTTATTTATTGTTATTCATTGTTAATTTATTGTTAATTAATTATTAATTGGTAATTAATTTATATTAATTGGTTAATTTATAATTATATTAATTATAAGTAATTTATTATTAATTTTTATTCATTGTTATTGTTAATTAATTTATTGTAAATTAATTATTAATTGGTAATTAATTTTAATTCATTGATTAATTGGTAATTAAATTAATTATGTTATTTTTAATGCGTAGCGGGTTGTGGGTTTATAAGGGGAATAGAGTGGGAAGTAATTTAAATATAATTAATTAGTTAATATGTGTATATTTATTGTTATTGATTATTAATTTATTGTTAATTAATTATTAATTGGTAATACATTTTTATTAATTGGTTAATTAAAAATTAGAAATTACATTAATAATAATTAATTTATTATTTTTTGTTTATTGTTATTGTTAATTAATTTATTGTTAATTAATTATTAATTGGTAATTAATTTTTATTAATTGATTACTTGATAATTACATTAATTGTGTTATTTTTTTAGGTGTAGCGCGTTGTGTGTTTATAGGGGAATAGGGTGGGAAGTAATTTGTTATTTAAGTAAATATTAATTTAATTTAATAGGTATTTATTAATAATTATTTGGTTAAATAATTATTAATATGGTATTTATTTAAAAAAAAAAAATTATAAGTATGTTAATTTAACCCCTGTGCGATCCTACATTTTCCCTACTGTTGCACTCACTGTAGTGGGAATAGTAATTTTTACCCCTACGCTATCCAACACTTTCCCTACTGTTGCACTCACTGGAGTGGGAATAATAATTTTTACCCCTACGCTATCCAACACTTTCCCTACTTTTGCACTCACTGGAGTGGGAATAGTAATTTTTACCCCTCCGCTATCCAACACTTTCCCTACTGTTACACTCACTGGAGTGGGAATAGTAATTTTTACCCCCCCCCCGCTATCCAACACTTTCCCTACTGTTGCACTCGCTGGAGTGGGAATAGTAATTTTTACCCCTACGCTATCCAACACTTTCCCTACTGTTGCACTCACTGGAGTGGGAATAGTAATTTTTACCCCTACGCTATCCAACACTTTCCTTACTGTTGCACTCATTCGAGTGGGAATAGTAATTTGATTTCCTCCGATATCTAATATTTTGTATTTTTTTAGCTAATGTACTGTATAATCATTTTTATAAAGATTTAAAATAATTTTAATTTTTTTCAATTTGTTACATATATTTATTTAATTTTTATTTATATTATTGTTTTATGTGTATAGATGTATTTATAATTTATAAAAAATAAATTAAACAATTTATGTTATTAAAATAAATATTAAAACATATTAATAAGTAAGTATATATATATATTATATATTATATGTATATGTTTAATGTATTTTCAAATTATATATTTTACTTATAATTTTTAAGCATTTTAAAATATTTTTAACTATGTTTCTTTTAATTATATGTATTATTTACTTTATTTTACAATATTTTTTTAACTTAAATTAAAAACGATATTTTTAACAACGATATTTTTGACATCGATATATTTTTTTCGATATTTTTGTACTTACCTTAATGTAGATAGGATGTTGATATTCTTGTCTCTGATATTTTTGCTGCAATATTTTTGTAGGTCGATATTGTGACCTTCGATATTTAGTCAGTGATTCTTCTGTTTAGACTGATGATATGGCTAATTTTTATGTTATTGAGTCCAGCAAGCTGGGCCCAGAAGCTCTTGTTGGATCAAATGGTTCTGCATTTTCTTTACTGCCACCATGGGTGTAAAAGACAAAAAGTGCATAGTGTAGCCTCACCTGCCTCCGACATAGCCTCGTTATAACTGGGCCCGTATTACAGAAGTGCCCCTGGGGCTCAATAGGCGTTTGCACTCACTTTGTGCGCCACCGGTGCACTTTGGTATTGCAGAAGGGGCCGCAGACACTTGTGCAACCTCTTCTGTAATACAGATAGCTCCGGCATATTTGTTGCGCCAGCGCTCTCTCAAGAGGGTGTTGTAGCGCAAATTTGCTCTTTCATTTGTAGGGGTGCATTATAATCATGGGTAGTCCGCACCCCCATATAATCCTTTGTTGTGTTATCTTTGGACGTTGGAAAGTGAACTGTAATAACATCAAAGGTGACGTGTTAGGTATATTTTTGTGTAAACATGAAGAAATTAAACGTTGTAACTACTTGTGTTTAGGTGAAAACGTTAACGTGCAGAATCCGTACAGTTCACTGACAAGTACTCACACAATTGATGTGCTTATGTAACATGTTAATTTAGATATGCTCAGTAAATAACGTTCACTTTATGTGATTCCATGAGGCCTTTGTGCCATTTCTTATGTTGGCCGATTTCTGTAGGCCTGAAATGCCTTTTCCCTCGAAGCTCTCGAATTAGATTTAATAGTGAATTTCATGTGCATGTTGGATTTTTTCTTTCTCATGTTTCTGTTGCAGGTGGAGAATTCATCCTTGTTATCTAGAAGAATGTCTTTGTTTTAGGAACTAGGCTTCGGGAGGAGAGGATACATTGAACGTTGATACTGATAAGGAAGAACGGTTGTACTTTCTCATCGGAGTAAGCCTGGGAATAAAGTCATTACGCCAAGGACTGGGAGCATCACTGCCTAGTGGAAAATCACCTACGAGGAGGTGGCTTGACTGGATGGTGTGATGCTGCAATGCATCTTGGGATACTACCTGTGAGATTGATGTATCGAAATTAAGGACAGTGTCCGGGGACTTCTGCCTTGCCTTGAGAAGGGCGAGCATCTTAGAACAAGCTCTGTAGCTTTATGCTACTTGACCCATCAATGTGAAGAGACTTTTTAGGAAGACTTCGCACGCTGACACTTTAATGGATCTTGCTTTTGGAAATGCTAGGTAGGGATGTCACGCTAGTTGTAGTGTAGGGACAGACTAATGCTTTATACCCATGAACTTCCAATGAAAGGGAATCTTGACGTCTGTGCTGCCATCCTCTGTATCCTAGTACTCGAACTGATTATTCTGTGCATGCTGCACCGCCTTAACTTTACCTATAGGTTTGGCTTTGTATTAGTTCCAATGTATTTCTCTACCCTCATTTTGAGGTGTCTGTATGTCCAACTGTTCTTGGCTTTGTAATAAACTAACTAAACTAAATCAGGAGTCTGTGATTCTTCTGAGTCATAGTGCATTGGAATTGCGATTATTGGTTGGCAAATGATTTCTTTCTCCTCCACTCTTGCATGCTGATAAAAAGAGCCATCGACTTGGGGTTCCAGAGCAGATCTAGAATGTGGAACCTGACTCCTTCAGTTGGTAGCAGAGTAGGATGGTTATCACATGAAGCGGGGAGAATCTAGAAATCTCTAGAAAAGACCTGGATCCCTAGAGCCCCAAAATAGAGCCCAATGATCGAGAGCGGAGAACGACGGACTTTGGCGGAGACCGACAGAGATTGATGGAGCGGCGAGAATAGCGGCGAACGGAGGAGTGAGTATCAATAGGGATGTATCGTGTTAGATTGCGGGAGTGTGTTGATTATATGATGTCTGGCAGAGTTTGTGTTGAAGTCCAGTGAATGTGGTTTTGGGCCGGACGTGGTCCAAGGATTGTGATTTGAGTTTCAGGCCCCGAAGTGGCCTAATATCCTGGGATATATTAAATAGTGTAGAAGACACCGAGTTGTTGTGATTGTCTGACCGCAGGTTTGAGGAGTTATCGTGAGACGTCATCAGCAATTCCACCTAAGACAAGGAACTTTGTGTGAATGGGACGTGTGAGAATCGTATGGTAAACCTTGTGTACAGGGATGGACTATATTGATTCAGGTGACCAGTGCAGGTCAAGGGTCGCTGTGTGTGAATGTTCTTGAGTGATTGAATTCTATCGATCTTTTAGAAAGGCAGACAATTACGGAGTTGTGATTGTGTGAGTGAATGCGAATGGAGAAATTGTAAAGGAGGGTGAGCCGCTGCGAGTAGGAAAAGGTGACATCAGAGTGTGCCACGCTGCGATAGGTCGGTTGGTGTAACACCACGCTGGGATTAGTTGGTAGTCATCAGGAAGTTGTAATTGAGAAAATCTTGTCTGTTGAAGGAAACATTTTACTTAATCATGCGATGCTTTAGGGTGTTACGTGATCTGTTCAGGGGAGATCAAGGGGAGATCAAGGGATATCGGGGAGTGGTTACTGTGGGTGAGGAAGCACCGCCCGAGGATACTCCAGCACACTATATGGCAACAAGTGTAGGACTCCATACTATAGTTTGGCTTCAAAATTGGCACAAAATCACTGAAAAAGAGGGAGATTTGGCTTTCCCACGTTATGGTTCATTTTGATTGGAGGTGTTGTATCAGTTGAGCGGCCTCCACCTAGACCAACACAGTTTGGGGAAATTGATGCGTGGATGAGAGCAACACAGACAAAGAACAGGGAGAGATTCCATGGAAAATGAAAAAGGCAATGAATGCATACCAGAATGCATGGTGGGATGCACAACTTAAGAGATGGATAGTAGACACTATTGAGGGAGAGAGGTTGTATCCATTGCTGGTGAGAGAGGGAGATACTCTGGATAGGAGTGGAGGAGAAAACGGAAAAGATGGGAGTGATACTGACTACAGCCTGTTAGACATATTATTGGCAGAGCATCCTCCACCTTACAATCCACATTCAGAAGAAGGAAGGCGAGAACTGGAAAATGCAGAGAATATGGAAAGAGCGGTAACATCCCAGACAGGCCCTAGTGCAGGGGTAGTGGGAAGGATTTCAGCAGAAGTAGAAGGAACAGGGATACAGGTGTTAGGAGGTGCAGAGTCAAGTGGACTCAACAAAGCTTTACTGTTGCCGGAAACCCTTACGGTACCGGTCACCATCAGATCTGTATTCTCTGTGTACAACCTGAGTTTAGTGGAAAACGCTAGTCAACAAAGGTAAGGGTTAGAAGAAAGGGTCAGCTCAGGGGGAAATGTAACTATGAGCGCGAACAATCCGTTTCTGGTGCCTATAGAATCTAGTACCCCGTTGGCAGCAACTGCAGATCCTTCGAGAGTATGTGTTGGGTCTAGTACCATACGATCATTAGCAAACTCGAATTCAGATTTGAGAATGTGGGAAGCTCCAGTCAGGGGACCCATGGGAAGGATACCAGAAGTAGGCGAGGTCAGGGAACCTCCGGAAACCAGCATGTCTTGCAGACCCCAAATTCAGAGAATTGGCAAAAGAATCGGAGCACTGATAGAGAGGGACAGGATAGCACGTTGAGTCAGGGCACAATCAAGGCTGCGGTAAAGGGCAAAATTGTTGGATGTAGTGAGGTTGAAGACTGAGGTAGATGAAATAATCAGTGGGAACTGGCCTTTGGAGAGGATAGAAATTTATGAGCAGGATGAGCTATTGTTTGTGGCGAAGGATGTCACCCATAAAGTGAGACTAGCGCATGAGAAATTGACCGAATTGGCCTAAAAATATGATGTAGACCTGTCCAAAACGCAAATGTTACAGGGAAACTATAGGTTGAATTACAGTGATCAGGAACTGGAAGAGAAAAGGGCAGTTTTGAAAACACACATTTGAGAGTGGATCATAGGGATACATGCATGGAGCATGCTTGACAAATGGGAGGAAAGATGGCCAAAGAAAAAAGCGTTAGGACGGTGATGGGAGAAACACCACCTCCAGGAGGGGGAACACCAGGAGTTGAGGCATACCCATTGCGAGAAGTGCCTAGTGGGGGGTATGTGCATGTGCCTTGGAGCCGGGGCGATTTAGCAGTATTCACAAATGATTTTCGTCAGCTGAGGGAGAAACTTGCTGAATGGTATAAGCAAGCCGATCGCTTTGTAAAAATCTCGAAGGTGCTGTGGATTGATTTGAACACGTTGCTTGATATTGTGGTTCCTAGTGACTTTTGGTCCATCTGTAAAATCGTTATTGATTGGCCTTCTGCTGAACCAGACAGAGATCCCATAACTCACGGTCATTCACCTTTGGTTAAGAAAAAGTTTTAACAGGTAGTTAGGTGGTTGCAGTCCAAAATAGCCCCACAAGATATCGATTGGGTTAAAATAGATCGGACGACACACAAACCCAAAGAATCAGTACATGCTTACTATGAACAGCTCTTGCAAGCCTTCAAAACAATACAGTGGTCTAGATAATCTTGACCGTACAGATATGGGACAGTTAGTTTCCAAATTTGTTCTGGGACTGAGACTGGAATTTAGTGTTAGAATCCAACAGCATTTAATCTGATGGCAGAACAAGTCCGTGGATGAAATTCTACGGTATGCCAGGTATTGCAGTGATGAGCTGGATTCTAAGCACAGGAGAATAAAGGATAAGTTGATGTTGGTTCAGATGAGGAATGCGTACAGAGCAGATCAGGTGCAGACAAATTGGGGAACAATAGGTCAGAATCAAGGAAACAATCAAGGAGGGGTTCAAAATGTTACGAACCATGCTGGAGACAGGGAAAAGGGAAGGGTACAGGCTCCAAGATAGGTATAGACATTACCACACTAAAGAAAACGACTGCTTATCATTATTGTCACAAAATCGGGCATTGAAAGCACAAGTGTCGATCAAATCCAGCAAATCTGATGCAAGAGGGAGAGTTAGTGCAAGTGCCTGCTGTGATAAACACTGTGACAAGACCCAGATCTTACAATGGGGGAGGTCAGAATCAGCTAGTGCAAGTACTCCAACCTCCGAGAGTCCCGCAGAGTAATTGAGCGTACCACCAAATGCCCTTCATAGAAACTCTAGACGGATTCGATCAGGACCTGTCACAATGACAGTGCCTGAGGGGGGAGGAAGACTGTTCCCTTGGGGCAGTCTTAGAGGTAGACCAGGGTGGACCGTATGTGGAGGCCGATGTAGGCGGTCATCCTATTACATTCTTGATTGATACCGGTGTTACCCATTCTACTGTGAGATCTGCAGTAGTTCCAAACCTACCCCTCTCAGGACAATCGATCCAAGTTGTAGGAGTTGTCAATAGGAGAATGACAAATCCATTGACAGAAGAAATACCAGTGAAAATAGGAACTTTCCAGGATCTACATCAATTTGTGGTGTGCGATTCGAGTCCAGTCTGTTTGCTAGGATGTGATCTTTTATGCGAGCTGAATTGTACCATCTATTGTACACCCAAGGGAGTAGAACTACAGACTAATGATGATGACATTGCATTCAAATTGGCAAACCAGCGCCACTGCGTAGAAATGTTTCCAGTACTAACAGTGGATGACATGCCATGGGATTTGAGAGACACCATCTCTCCCGTGGTGTGGGACTTCACCAGGGAAGAGATAGGATTTATTCGAGGAGTTGAGCCAGTTCGTTATCAGATCAAGCCAAATGTAAAATTTCCAAGAACGCCCCAATACAACCTGACCCCGGAAACAGTGGCAGGGATTACACCTGTGATTGATTCCATGATTTTGCAGGGCATCTTGAAGGAGATAATACGAAGTCCATGCAATTCACCCATAATGGGGTTACAGAAGCCGAGCAGGAAATATCACATAGTGCAAGATTTGAGAAAAATAAATGCAATTGTGATTCCATGTTGTCCCGTGGTACTGAATCCATCTGTGATCCTGTTTCAGATTCCTTGCGAGGCTGAATGGTTTACTGTGATCGATTTGTGTCAAGCGTTTTTATCCATTCCTTTACATGAGGAAAGCTAATTTTTATTTGCTTTCTGGCTGGAGAATCGTGTTTTAACATGGTGTTGTATCCCACAAGGGTATACTTAAAGTCCATCTATCTTTAACCAGATTTTGAAAAAAGAACCTTGAGAGCCTGGTGTTGCCACAGAACTCAGTGCAGTACATGGCTGATCTCCTGATTGCATCAGAGACAGAAGAGGCTTGTAGGGATGACACAATTGCCTTGCCGAACCATTTAGCTGAAAATGGACATAAGGCGTCACTGAGCAAGCTTCAGTACTGCTTGACAGAAGTTCAATACTTGGGTCATCGCATTGAAAAAGGCAAGAGAAAAGTGTCACCAGACCGCATCAAGGCGATCATGAAAATGAATGCGCCTACCACACAAAAGGAAGTCAGGATCTTTTTGGGAATGGTTGGTTACTGCTGACAATGGATTCCAAACTTCTCATTGAAGGCGAAGCCCTTACAGAGACTGACACACAAAGATGTGAGTGATCCGGTACCCTAGGATAGTGATTGCTTGGTTGCCTTCTTGGAGCTGAGAGAATGCCTTTGTCATGCTCCAGCGCTGGGATTGCCTGATTACAACAAAGTGTTTTCACTATTCTGCTGTGAGAGGGAGAGTTGTGCTCTGTCTGTACTCACCCAGACACATGGGGGTGTCCATAGACCAGGGCCTATTTCTCAGCTACATTAGATCCTGTAGCTTCAGCATTACCCGGATGTCTCAGATCCGTTGCTGCAACAGGTGTCAGCATTGAAAGGTGTGAAAGTATCGCAATGGGTCATTCTCTTACTGTTTATGTTCCACACTCAGTTGAGCTCCTGATGATGAGAACCAAAACACAGAATTTGACAAATAATAGGTTAACCAGATATGAACAAATCTTATTGGCCGCTGAGAACATTACCTTGAAGTGGTACTCTGTGTTAAATCCTGCTACTTTGATGCCTATTCCAAATGTTGAGGGGGAAGATTGTGAGGACCATGAATGTCTAGATGTGACTGAACTTTGTACCAAACTGAGACCCGACATCGTCGATGAACCTCTGCCTGAGTCTGATCAAGTCAATTTTGTTGATGGGTCATGCTTAAGGGACAATGAGGGTTACTTAAGAGCAGCTTTTGCTGTATGTACCATTTCTGGAATTGTGGAAGCTGCTTGTTTACAAGGAGTATACTCCGCACAAGTAGCTGAAATCATTGCTTTGACCCGTGCATGTCTTCCTTCTGATCAAATCCAATTCACCATCTAACCGATAGCCAGTACGGTTTCGGGTGTAGGTCATGACTTCAGACAGCTATGGTCAGAGAGGGGTTCTTAACGTCATCAGGATCTCCCATTAGGAATGGGGAGTATGTGAGACAACTGTTGGAAGCCTTGCAGCGACCGAAGGAGGTAGCGCTCGTGAAGTGCGCTACCCATAGGAAGGGGAAGATTGTGTGACTGTGGGGAACAGATATGCGGACGAAGTTGCCCGCTTTTGTGCAACTCATTCATGCATTTTTAATGGGGAGTATTCAGGCGAGAGCACAGAAAGAACTGAGCTCAGCATGATGCTAGCCATCCCAGATACCATGAAGCGTCAGATCAAGAATAGCCTGGTTGGATCAGAGCAGGTTGTGAAAAGATGGAAGATGGTATTTGGGTCTCAACTGACGGTAGAGCAGTCTTGCCAGATTGTTTACTGAATCCTATGGTGGAACAGATTCATGGAGCAGTTCATATTGGGAGAAATGCAATAGTGCAATTGTTCAGGCAGACGTGGTTCCACCCGAGGTTTCGTGTGGTTGCTGATGCAGTGTACCATCAATGTGTCACGTGTCAACAGATGAATGCCGGAAAGAAAACTGTGGTTGCCTTGAGTCACATTGGAAGGTCAGGAGGTCCTTTCAACCGAATACAGGTAGATTTCATAGAGTTGCCTAGGTGCAATGGCTTGAGACACATTCTGGTTGTAGTGTGCATCTTTTTATGGTGGGTGGAAGCATATCCGACTAGAAGGTGTGATAGCCTCACAGTAGCCAAGTTATTGCTAAGGGAGCTTATCCCATGGTTCGGGTTTCCAACTACATTGGAGTCAGATAGAGGAACTCACTTCCATAGTAAGATCATGAAGCTGTTGTGCACTGCCTTGAATGTTGATCAAAGACTACACTGTAGCTACAGGCCAGAAATATCAGGAATGGTGGAGCAGATAAATGGGACACTAAGGATGAGAATAGCAAAGGTGTGCTCTTTGACATCTCTAAACTGGCCTGATGCATTGCCTTTGGTGTTGATGAGTTTGCGCAGCATTCCAGACAGGAAGACTCATAGGGAGGGCGATATGCTTGCCTGCAGTGCCATCCACAGCATTAATTAACATCACCAATGATTTGGTTCTTGGCTATTGCAAAGCATTGGCTGATGTGGTTCGTTCTGTGTTTCACCAGGTTGAAGCTTCGACTGCGCGGACCTTGAAAATCTCTGCCATGACCTGGGCCCGGGAGATTGGGTCCTGGTCTGAAAACATGTGAGGAAGAACTGTGTTGAAGCACGTTGGTGAGGTCCCTACCTGGTGATTTTGGTGACGAACACTGCTGTGAAGTGTGTTGGTTTGCCAAACTGGATACCCGCCCCCCCACACCTGAAGAGTTTCAGGACCCTCAGAAGAAACAGCTCCTCTCCCTGAAGTGACTCCAGCCATGGTTGCAAGACCACCGGAGAGGGCAAGCCAAGCTATGAGGGTTCTTGAAGAGGCTGGATACCCACCAGGTCGAGCTGAGGTGGGTCACGCCACACAAGGCCCAGGCAAAGACTCTGAGGGAGATGGTAACGTTGCGAGTGGTATCGAGTCTGACTCAGCTGAAGAGACTGGTGTGGAAATTGGTCGGGTGCTGCAAAAGAAAACTGAACTCGCAAGAGAATCGTGGCCTGTGAGACAGAAAAGGCAGAATCTGAGACTTGCGTCAGAGAGAGACCTTGCTCCCATAACTGAATCATCTGAATCCGATCAAAGTGAAACCGAACAAGCTCAGGGGAGCGTGAGGAGGTCAAGGAGAGTGAGAGTACCGTGTCAGAGATACGCCTCTGCAGAGTGGACTTACTTTGCTACAAATGCCGGGGAGAGTGAAGTCCGGGACATCAGTGCTGATAATTGAAATTGAACTGCTAGTCCCTGGAGTTGAGGCTAATGGAGTTCTGACATTGACTGTACCATATCAACTGAGACTGAGTGGATTACGGACTTTGATTTTGGAAGATCTCACATTTCCAACTTTTGGGAATCAGCCATCAGCTCAAGAGATTGCAGCATTTCGAACTTTTGCAGCGTGTCATTGAAGAAGTTGGCTCTGATCTCATAAGGGATGTAAATTGAACTCTGAACTGTAAATAGAACTCCTTTTGCTTAAGAAGATAACCTAGGCCTGAGTGAAAGAAAAATAGGGACTTTTCCGTAGAAGAAGAAAGAGTGCTAGGGAAGTCTGCCAAGCTGCGTAAATATTGTGCCATGAACTGGAAACTGTTTCCACGATTTCAAGAAACTGCATATGAACTTTATTGTGCAACAGTGAGAGGCAGAGAAAGAGACTTTGCATTGCTTCTCTTACAGCCACAATCCGAACTCATTTGAAAATGGAGTCTGGAAATTTGAACCGTAGGCACAGATGCATAATAGGTACACTTATTGTAAGAGTAATCATAGTAATAGCTGTAGTCATTGTTATGTCCATTATAAGTTCACACGAAGCTGAGGTTAAGGGAGTGGGAGTACATGGGACAGCCACACCCACCACTTCTAGCACAAAAGAGGGTACATTAGGAGCTGACAATGCTTTCAATGAACAGACTAGTCGCCTAGATTTGTCCAAAGGCGATTATACATTGAATGCTTATGCGAAGTTATTGTATGAGTAGGTAAATACCATGGATGTGAGAGATTGTTATGTGTGTATGCAATTGCCTGCCTCTTTTGTGGAGGGTATCAGGTATCCTCACCTGCCCTAGACGTATGGCATTAGTTGTAGTTTGCTTCTTAGCATGTTTTATGTAAAAGGTCATTATGAGTACTATTTCTCGAATTATGATTTTGTGCTTTCAGAAATTCCAGTCTATAGGCATCTGAACAAATATGACTATTACAAACAAGAAGAGAGAATGGGAAAGTATTTTGTACCTATTTCTACCCTAGACACAGCTTATGCACATAGACACAACTTAACATGTACATTAACTGAGATAGAGAAGAAGTTTGTAGCTCAAGTAGAAGATAGACATAGAGGACTAACAGTCAAACTTGATAGTAGGGAGGAGGTTTTCAAACGGACCAAGGAAAAGTTGTCTCACAAGGCTAAGGGAAGTTATGGTCCAATAGCTTTGGATTAGAAACAGCGAGGGAAGCTTTGCATTCAACAAGTGCAGACGTATTATGATACCATCTTTGTAGGACAGAGTGCATGCGAACACACATTTCTGAATGATGCTACTTCAAAGAAGTTCTTACAGGATGCAGTGCAAGGGCTGCCAAATGTGTATTTCGTGTAGGAAAAATGCATATGTCCGATTGCTGAACAATTGGTATGGCACATGTTATGTGGCTGTTGTGTTTCTAAGAAATGCCAAGTGGAGGATTTTAAGAGTTTGGAAGGAAGTCACTGCACAGAGAGAAACATGGTACCAGTGCAGGAGAGATTGTAGGAGATGTGTTTAGAGCAATGATACCTAGTTTGGGAGTGGTCTTAAATGATGTCAAAATGAAAAGGTTGTCAACTATAGTAGATAAGTTGTCGGTCAATACAGCTCAGTCATTGTTACTCGTAGATGGAGAGATGGTCTCGATAAGAGCTATGATGATGCAAACCCGTCTTGCTTTAGAAGTATTAGCAAAAGAGGGCAGAGTCTGTAAAATGCAGACGATTCAACAGTGCTGTACTTATATCCCAGACCATAGCAAGGATCTGAGAAAGTATATAAGTAACATCACTGAGATACACCATGAGATACATGATTTGGCAACTGAGGGAATTTGGAATAAAGTTGGAAAAGGGTTTAGAAAGGTTGGACGTTGGTTTGCGAGCCTTGGGAAAGGAATCATTGGTTATATCTTGAAGCCAATAGTAATAGTTGTGGTTTATGTCATCTTGTTGATGGGAACAGTGAAGGCTTACAAATAACATCAGTCTAGACGAGCTGAGAATTCTCTTAGAGAGCAAGAAAGGAGAATGGATAGACTGCAGGACAGTCACTATGAGAATCTTAAGAGCTTAGAGAGGATTTGACTGGGGAGATTGGCTACTACGTCTGTTTAGGTTCGTTCTTTCTACAGGGAGTTGTAATGTAGGTGTGATGACACTTGTCATCAGAGGGGGGACTGTTGTAGTGCAAATTTGCTCTATCATTTGTAGGGGTGCATTATAATCATGGGTAGTCCACACCCCCATATAATCCTTTGTTGTATTAACTTCAGACATTAGAATGTGAACTGTAATAACATGAAAGATGATGTGTTAGGGATATTTCAATGTAAACATGAAGAAATTAACATTGTAACGATGTGTGTTTAGGTGAAAACTTTAACGTGCAGAATTCGTACAGGTCGCTGATAAGTACTCACACAATTGATGTGCTTATGTAACATGTTAATTTAGATATGCTCAGTAAATAATGTTCACTTTATGTGATTCCATGAGGCCTTTGTGCCATGTGTTATGTTGACTGATTTCTGTAGGCCTGAAATGCATTTTCCCTCAAAGCTCTTGCATTAGATTTAATAGTGAATTTCATGTGCATGTTGGATTTGTTCTTTCTCAAGTTTCTGTTGCAAGTGGAGAATATATTGTGGTTCCTAGTGACTTTTGGTCCGTCTGTAAAATCGTTATTGATTGGCCTTCTGCTGAACCAGACAGAGATCCCATAACTCACGGTCATTCACCTTTGGTTAAGAAAAAGTTTTAACAGGTAGTTAGGTGGTTGCAGTCCAAAATAGCCCCACAAGATATCGATTGGGTTAAAATAGATCGGACGACACACAAACCCAAAGAATCAGTACATGCTTACTATGAACAGCTCTTGCAAGCCTTCAAAACAATACAGTGGTCTAGATAATCTTGACCGTAAAGATATGGGACAGTTTGTTTCCAAATTTGTTCTGGGACTGAGACTGGAATTTAGTGTTATAATCCAACAGCATTTAATCTGATGGCAGAACAAGTCCGTGGATGAAATTCTACGGTATGCCAGGTATTGCAGTGATGAGGTGGATTCTAAGCACAGGAGAATAAAGGATAAGTTGATGTTGGTTCAGATGAGGAATGCGTACAGAGCAGATCAGGTGCAGACAAATTGGGGAACAATAGGACAGAATCAAGGAAACAATCAAGGAGGGGTTCAAAATGTTACGAACCATGCTGGAGACAGGGAAAAGGGAAGGGTACAGGCTCCAAGGTAGGTATAGACATTACCACACTAAAGAAAACGACTGCTTATCATTATTGTCACAAAATCGGGCATTGAAAGCACAAGTGTCGATCAAATCCAGCAAATCTGATGCAAGAGGGAGAGTTAGTGCAAGTGCCTGATGTGATAAACACTGTGACAAGACCCAGATCTTACAATGGGGGAGGTCAGAATCAGCTAGTGCAAGTACTCCAACCTCCGAGAGTCCCGCAGAGTAATTGAGCGTACCACCAAATGCCCTTCATAGAAACTCTAGACGGATTCGATCAGGACCTGTCACAATGACGGTGCCTGAGGGGGAAGGAAGACTGTACCCTTGGGGCAGTCTTAGAGGTAGACCAGGGTGGACCGTATGTGGAGGCCGATGTAGGCGGTCATCCTATTATATTCTTGATTGATACTGGTGTTACCCATTCTACTGTGAGATCTGCAGTAGTTCCAAACCTACCCCTCTCAGGACAATCGATCCAAGTTGTAGGAGTTGTCAATAGGAGAATGACAAATCCATTGACAGAAGAAATACCAGTGAAAATAGGAACTTTCCAGGATCTACATCAATTTGTGGTGTGCGATTCGAGTCCAGTCTGTTTGCTAGGATGTGATCTTTTATGCGAGCTGAATTGTACCATCTATTGTACACCCAAGGGAGTAGAACTACAGACTAATGATGATGACATTGCATTCAAATTGGCGAACCAGCGCCACTGCGTAGAAATGTTTCCAGTACTAACAGTGGATGACATGCCATGGGATTTGAGAGACACCATCTCTCCCGTGGTGTGGGACTTCACCAGGGAAGAGATAGGATTTATTCGAGGAGTTGAGCCAGTTCGTTATCAGATCAAGCCAAATGTAGAATTTCCAAGAACGCCCCAATACAACCTGACCCCGGAAACAGTGGCAGGGATTACACCTGTGATTGATTCCATGATTTTGCAGGGCATCTTGAAGGAGATAATACGAAGTCCATGCAATTCACCCATAATGGGGTTACAGAAGCCGAGCAGGAAATATCACATAGTGCAAGATTTGAGAAAAATAAATGCAATTGTGATTCCATGTTGTCCCGTGGTACTGAATCCATCTGTGATCCTGTTTCAGATTCCTTGCGAGGCTGAATGGTTTACTGTGATCGATTTGTGTCAAGCGTTTTTATCCATTCCTTTACATGAGGAAAGCCAATTTTTATTTGCTTTCTGGCTGGAGAATCGTGTTTTAACATGGTGTTGTATCCCACAAGTGTATACTTAAAGTCCATCTATCTTTAACCAGATTTTGAAAAAAGAACCTTGAGAGCCTGGTGTTGCCACAGAACTCAGTGCAGTACATGGCTGATCTCCTGATTGCATCAGAGACAGAAGAGGCTTGTAGGGATGACACAATTGCCTTGCTGAACCATTTAGCTGAAAATGGACATAAGGCGTCACTGAGCAAGCTTCAGTACTGCTTGACAGAAGTTCAATACTTGGGTCATCGCATTGAAAAAGGCAAGAGAAAAGTGTCACCAGACCGCATCAAGGCGATCATGAAAATGAATGCGCCTACCACACAAAAGGAAGTCAGGATCTTTTTGGGAATGGTTGGTTACTGCTGACAATGGATTCCAAACTTCTCATTGAAGGCGAAGCCCTTACAGAGACTGACACACAAAGATGTGAGTGATCCGGTACCCTAGGATAGTGATTGCTTGGTTGCCTTCTTGGAGCTGAGAGAATGCCTTTGTCATGCTCCAGCGCTGGGATTGCCTGATTACAACAAAGTGTTTTCACTATTCGGCTGTGAGAGGGAGAGTTGTGCTCTGTCTGTACTCACCCAGACACATGGGGGTGTCCATAGACCAGAGCCTATTTCTCAGCTACATTAGATCCTGTAGCTTCAGCATTACCCGGATGTCTCAGATCCGTTGCTGCAACAGGTGTCAGCATTGAAAGGTGTGAAAGTATCGCAATGGGTCATTCTCTTACTGTTTATGTTCCACACTCAGTTGAGCTCCTGATGATGAGAACCAAAACACAGAATTTGACAAATAATAGGTTAACCAGATATGAACAAATCTTATTGGCCGCTGAGAACATTACCTTGAAGTGGTACTCTGTGTTAAATCCTGCTACTTTGATGCCTATTCCAAATGTTGAGGGGGAAGATTGTGAGGACCATGAATGTCTAGATGTGACTGAACTTTGTACCAAACTGAGACCCGACATCGTCGATGAACCTCTGCCTGAGTCTGATCAAGTCAATTTTGTTGATGGGTCATGCTTAAGGGACAATGAGGGTTACTTAAGAGCAGCTTTTGCTGTATGTACCATTTCTGGAATTGTGGAAGCTGCTTGTTTACAAGGAGTATACTCCGCACAAGTAGCTGAAATCATTGCTTTGACCCGTGCATGTCTTCCTTCTGATCAAATCCAATTCACCATCTAACCGATAGCCAGTACGGTTTCGGTGTAGGTCATGACTTCAGACAGCTATGGTCAGAGAGGGGATTCTTAACGTCATCAGGATCTCCCATTAGGAATGGGGAGTATGTGAGACAACTGTTGGAAGCCTTGCAGCGACCGAAGGAGGTAGCGCTCGTGAAGTGCGCTACCCATAGGAAGGGGAAGATTGTGTGACTGTGGGGAACAGATATGCGGACGAAGTTGCCCGCTTTTGTGCAACTCATTCATGCATTTTTAATGGGGAGTATTCAGGCGAGAGCACAGAAAGAACTGAGCTCAGCATGATGCTAGCCATCCCAGATACCATGAAGCGTCAGATCAAGAATAGGCTGGTTGGATCAGAGCAGGTTGTGAAAAGATGGAAGATGGTATTTGGGTCTCAACTGACGGTAGAGCAGTGTTGCCAGATTGTTTACTGAATCCTATGGTGGGACAGATTCATGGAGCATTTCATATTGGGAGAAATGCAATGGTGCAATTGTTCAGGCAGACGTGGTTCCACCCGAGGTTTCGTGTGGTTGCTGATGCAGTGTACCATCAATGTGTCACGTGTCAACAGATGAATGCCGGAAAGAAAACTGTGGTTGCCTTGAGTCACATTGGAAGGTCAGGAGGTCCTTTCAACTGAATACAAGTAGATTTCATAGAGTTGCCTAGGTGCAATGGCTTGAGACACATTCTGGTTGTAGTGTGCATCTTTTTATGGTGGGTGGAAGCATATCCGACTAGAAGGTGTGATAGCCTCACAGTAGCCAAGTTATTGCTAAGGGAGCTTATCCCATGGTTCGGGTTTCCAACTACATTGGAGTCAGATAGAGGAACTCACTTCCATAGTAAGATCATGAAGCTGTTGTGCACTGCCTTGAATGTTGATCAAAGACTACACTGTAGCTACAGCCAGAAATATCAGGAATGGTGGAGCAGATAAATGGGACACTAAGGATGAGAATAGCAAAGGTGTGCTCTTTGACATCTCTGAACTGGCCTGATGCATTGCCTTTGGTGTTGATGAGTTTGCGCAGCATTCCAGACAGGAGGACTCATAGGGAGGGCGATATGCTTGCCTGCAGTGCCATCCACAGCATTAATTAACATCACCAATGATTTGGTTCTTGGCTATTGCAAAGGATTGGCTGATGTGGTTCGTTCTGTGTTTCACCAGGTTGAAGCTTCGACTGCACTGACCTCGAAAATCTCTGCCATGACCTGGGCCCGGGAGATTGGGTCCTGGTCTGAAAACATGTGAGGAAGAACTGTGTTGAAGCACGTTGGTGAGGTCCCTACCTGGTGATTTTGGTGACGAACACTGCTGTGAAGTGTGTTGGTTTGCCAAACTGGATACCCGCCCCCCACACCCGAAGAGTTTCAGGACCCTCAGAAGAAACAGCTCCTCTCCCTGAAGTGACTCCAGCCATGGTTGCAAGACCACCGGAGAGGGCAAGCCAAGCTATGAGGGTTCTTGAAGAGGCTGGATACCCACCAGGTCGAGCTGAGGTGGGTCACGCTACACAAGGCCCAGGCAAAGACTCTGAGGGAGATGGTAACGTTGCGAGTGGTATCGAGTCTGACTCAGCTGAAGAGACTGGTGTGGAAATTGGTCGGGTGCTGCAAAAGAAAACTGAACTCGCAAGAGAATCGTGGCCTGTGAGACAGAAAAGGCAGAATCTGAGACTTGCGTCAGAGAGAGACCTTGCTCCCATAACTGAATCATCTGAATCCGATCAAAGTGAAACCGAACAAGCTCAGGGGAGCGTGAGGAGGTCAAGGAGAGTGAGAGTACCGTGTCAGAGATACGCCTCTGCAGAGTGGACTTACTTTGCTACAAATGCCGGGGAGAGTGAAGTCCGGGACATCAGTGCTGATAATTGAAATTGAACTGCTAGTCCCTGGAGTAGAGGCTAATGGAGTTCTGACATTGACTGTACCATATCAACGGAGACTGAGTGGATTACGGACTTTGATTTTGGAAGATCTCACATTTCCAACTTTTAGGAATCAGCCATCAGCTCAAGAGATTGCAGCATTTCGAACTTTTGCAGAGTGTCATTGAAGAAGTTGGCTCTGATCTCATAAGGGATGTAAATTGAACTCTGAACTGTAAATAGAACTCCTTTTTCTTAAGAAGATAACCTAGGCCTGAGTGGAAGAAAAATAGGGACTTTTCCGTAGAAGAAGAAACAGTGCTAGGGAAGTCTGCCAAGCTGCGTAAATATTGTGCCATGAACTGGAAACTGTTTCCAGGATTTCAAGAAACTGCATATGAACTTTATTGTGCAACAGTGAGAGGCAGAGAAAGAGACTTTGTATTGCTTCTCTTACAGCCACAATCCGAACTCATTTGAAAATGGAGTCTGGAAATTTGAACCGTAGGCACAGATGCATAATAGGTACACTTATTGTAAGAGTAATCATAGTAATAGCTGTAGTCATTGTTATGTCCATTATAAGTTCACACGAAGCTGAGGTTAAGGGAGTGGGAGTACATGGGACAGCCACACCCACCACTTCTAGCACAAAAGAGGGTACATTAGGAGCTGACAAAGCTTTCAATGAACAGACTAGTCGCCTAGATTTGTCCAAAGGCGATTATACATTGAATGCTTATGCGAAGTTATTGTATGAGTAGGTAAATACCATGGATGTGAGAGATTGTTATGTGTGTATGCAATTGCCTGCCTCTTTTGAGGAGGGTATCAGGTATCCTCACCTGCCCTAGACGTATGGCATTAGTTGTAGTTTGCTTCTTAGCATGTTTTATGTAAAAGGTCATTATGAGTACTATTTCTCGAATTATGATTTTGTGCTTTCAGAAATTCCAGTCTATAGGCATCTGAACAAATATGACTATTACAAACAAGAAGAGAGAATGGGAAAGTATTTTGTACCTATTTCTACCCTAGACACAGCTTATGCACATAGACACAACTTAACATGTACATTAACTGAGATAGAGAAGAAGTTTGTAGCTCAAGTAGAAGATAGACATAGAGGACTAACAGTCAAACTTGATAGTAGGGAGGAGGTTTTCAAACGGACCAAGGAAAAGTTGGCTCACAAGGCTAAGGGAAGTTATGGTCCAATAGCTTTGGATTAGAAACAGCGAGGGAAGCTTTGCATTCAACAAGTGCAGACGTATTATGATACCATCTTTGTAGGACAGAGTGCATGCGAACACACATTTCTGAATGATGCTACTTCAAAGAAGTTCTTACAGGATGCAGTGCAAGGGCTGCCAAATGTATATTTCGTGTAGGAAAAATGCATATGTCCGATTGCTGAACAATTGGTATGGCACATGTTATGTGGCTGTTGTGTTTCCTAAGAAATGCCAAGTGGAGGATTTTAAGAGTTTGGAAGGGAAGTCAATGCACAGAGAGAAACATGGTACCAGTGCAGGAGAGATTGTAGGAGATGTGTTTAGAGCAATGATACCTAGTTTGGGAGTGGTCTTAAATGATGTCAAAATGAAAAGGTTGTCAACTATAGTAGATAAGTTGTCGGTCAATACAGCTCAGTCATTGTTACTCGTAGATGGAGAGATGGTCTCGATAAGAGTTATGATGATGCAAACCCGTCTTGCTTTAGACGTATTAGCAAAAGAGGGCGGAGTCTGTAAAATGCAGACGATTCAACAGTGCTGTACTTATATCCCAGACCATAGCAAGGATCTGAGAAAGTATATAAGTAACATCACTGAGATACACCATGAGATACATGATTTGGCAACTGAGGGAATTTGGAATAAAGTTGGAAAAAGGTTTAGAAAGGTTGGACGTTGGTTTGCGAGCCTTGGGAAAGGAATCATTGGTTATATCTTGAAGCCAATAGTAATAGTTGTGGTTTATGTCATCTTGTTGATGGGAACAGTGAAGGCTTACAAATGGCATCAGTCTAGACGAGGCTGAGGATTCTCTTAGAGAGCAAGAAAGGAGAATGGATAGACTGCAGGACAGTCACTATGAGAATCTTAAGAGCTTAGAGAGGTTTTGACTGGGGAGATTGGCTACTACGTCTGTTTAGGTCAGTTCTTTCTACAGGGAGTTGTAATGTAGGTGTGATGACACTTGTCATCAGAGGGGGACTGTTGTAGTGCAAATTTGCTCTATCATTTGTAGGGGTGCATTATAATCATGGGTAGTCCACACCCCCATATAATCCTTTGTTGTATTAACTTCGGACATTAGAATGTGAACTGTAATAACATGAAAGATGATGTGTTAGGGATATTTCAATGTAAACATGAAGAAATTAACATTGTAACGATGTGTGTTTAGGTGAAAACTTTAACGTGCAGAATTCGTACAGGTCGATGATAAGTACTCACACAATTGATGTGCTTATGTAACATGTTAATTTAGATATGCTCAGTAAATAATGTTCACTTTATGTGATTCCATGAGGCCTTTGTGCCATGTGTTATGTTGACTGATTTCTGTAGGCCTGAAATGCATTTTCCCTCAAAGCTCTTGCATTAGATTTAATAGTGAATTTCATGTGCATGTTGGATTTGTTCTTTCTCAAGTTTCTGTTGCAAGTGGAGAATATATTGTGGTTCCTAGTGACTTTTGGTCCGTCTGTAAAATCGTTATTGATTGGCCTTCTGCTGAACCAGACAGAGATCCCATAACTCACGGTCATTCACCTTTGGTTAGGAAAAAGTTTTAACAGGTAGTTAGGTGGTTGCAGTCCAAAATAGCCCCACAAGATATCGATTGGGTTAAAATAGATCGGACGACACACAAACCCAAAGAATCAGTACATGCTTACTATGAACAGCTCTTGCAAGCCTTCAAAACAATACAGTGGTCTAGATAATCTTGACCGTAAAGATATGGGACAGTTTGTTTCCAAATTTGTTCTGGGACTGAGACTGGAATTTAGTGTTATAATCCAACAGCATTTAATCTGATGGCAGAACAAGTCCGTGGATGAAATTCTACGGTATGCCAGGTATTGCAGTGATGAGGTGGATTCTAAGCACAGGAGAATAAAGGATAAGTTGATGTTGGTTCAGATGAGGAATGCGTACAGAGCAGATCAGGTGCAGACAAATTGGGGAACAATAGGACAGAATCAAGGAAACAATCAAGGAGGGGTTCAAAATGTTACGAACCATGCTGGAGACAGGGAAAAGGGAAGGGTACAGGCTCCAAGGTAGGTATAGACATTACCACACTAAAGAAAACGACTGCTTATCATTATTGTCACAAAATCGGGCATTGAAAGCACAAGTGTCGATCAAATCCAGCAAATCTGATGCAAGAGGGAGAGTTAGTGCAAGTGCCTGATGTGATAAACACTGTGACAAGACCCAGATCTTACAATGGGGGAGGTCAGAATCAGCTAGTGCAAGTACTCCAACCTCCGAGAGTCCCGCAGAGTAATTGAGCGTACCACCAAATGCCCTTCATAGAAACTCTAGACGGATTCGATCAGGACCTGTCACAATGACGGTGCCTGAGGGGGAGGAAGACTGTACCCTTGGGGCAGTCTTAGAGGTAGACCAGGGTGGACCGTATGTGGAGGCCGATGTAGGCGGTCATCCTATTATATTCTTGATTGATACCGGTGTTACCCATTCTACTGTGAGATCTGCAGTAGTTCCAAACCTACCCCTCTCAGGACAATCGATCCAAGTTGTAGGAGTTGTCAATAGGAGAATGACAAATCCATTTGCAGAAGAAATACCAGTGAAAATAGGAACTTTCCAAGATCTACATCAATTTGTGGTGTGCGATTCGAGTCCAGTCTGTTTGCTAGGATGTGATCTTTTATGCGAGCTGAATTGTACCATCTATTGTACACCCAAGGGAGTAGAACTACAGACTAATGATGATGACATTGCATTCAAATTGGCGAACCAGCGCCACTGCGTAGAAATGTTTCCAGTACTAACAGTGGATGACATGCCATGGGATTTGAGAGACACCATCTCTCCCGTGGTGTGGGACTTCACCAGGGAAGAGATAGGATTTATTCGAGGAGTTGAGCCAGTTCGTTATCAGATCAAGCCAAATGTAGAATTTCCAAGAACGCCCCAATACAACCTGACCCCGGAAACAGTGGCAGGGATTACACCTGTGATTGATTCCATGATTTTGCAGGGCATCTTGAAGGAGATAATACGAAGTCCATGCAATTCACCCATAATGGGGTTACAGAAGCCGAGCAGGAAATATCACATAGTGCAAGATTTGAGAAAAATAAATGCAATTGTGATTCCATGTTGTCCCGTGGTACTGAATCCATCTGTGATCCTGTTTCAGATTCCTTGCGAGGCTGAATGGTTTACTGTGATCGATTTGTGTCAACCGTTTTTATCCATTCCTTTACATGAGGAAAGCCAATTTTTATTTGCTTTCTGGCTGGAGAATCGTGTTTTAACATGGTGTTGTATCCCACAAGTGTATACTTAAAGTCCATCTATCTTTAACCAGATTTTGAAAAAAGAACCTTGAGAGCCTGGTGTTGCCACAGAACTCAGTGCAGTACATGGCTGATCTCCTGATTGCATCAGAGACAGAAGAGGCTTGTAGGGATGACACAATTGCCTTGCTGAACCATTTAGCTGAAAATGGACATAAGGCGTCACTGAGCAAGCTTCAGTACTGCTTGACAGAAGTTCAATACTTGGGTCATCGCATTGAAAAAGGCAAGAGAAAAGTGTCACCAGACCGCATCAAGGCGATCATGAAAATGAATGCGCCTACCACACAAAAGGAAGTCAGGATCTTTTTGGGAATGGTTGGTTACTGCTGACAATGGATTCCAAACTTCTCATTGAAGGCGAAGCCCTTACAGAGACTGACACACAAAGATGTGAGTGATCCGGTACCCTAGGATAGTGATTGCTTGGTTGCCTTCTTGGAGCTGAGAGAATGCCTTTGTCATGCTCCAGCGCTGGGATTGCCTGATTACAACAAAGTGTTTTCACTATTCGGCTGTGAGAGGGAGAGTTGTGCTCTGTCTGTACTCACCCAGACCCATGGGGGTGTCCATAGACCAGGGCCTATTTCTCAGCTACATTAGATCCTGTAGCTTCAGCATTACCCGGATGTCTCAGATCCGTTGCTGCAACAGGTGTCAGCATTGAAAGGTGTGAAAGTATCGCAATGGGTCATTCTCTTACTGTTTATGTTCCACACTCAGTTGAGCTCCTGATGATGAGAACCAAAACACAGAATTTGACAAATAATAGGTTAACCAGATATGAACAAATCTTATTGGCCGCTGAGAACATTACCTTGAAGTGGTACTCTGTGTTAAATCCTGCTACTTTGATGCCTATTCCAAATGTTGAGGGGGAAGATTGTGAGGACCATGAATGTCTAGATGTGACTGAACTTTGTACCAAACTGAGACCCGACATCGTCGATGAACCTCTGCCTGAGTCTGATCAAGTCAATTTTGTTGATGGGTCATGCTTAAGGGACAATGAGGGTTACTTAAGAGCAGCTTTTGCTGTATGTACCATTTCTGGAATTGTGGAAGCTGCTTGTTTACAAGGAGTATACTCCGCACAAGTAGCTGAAATCATTGCTTTGACCCGTGCATGTCTTCCTTCTGATCAAATCCAATTCACCATCTAACCGATAGCCAGTACGGTTTCGGTGTAGGTCATGACTTCAGACAGCTATGGTCAGAGAGGGGATTCTTAACGTCATCAGGATCTCCCATTAGGAATGGGGAGTATGTGAGACAACTGTTGGAAGCCTTGCAGCGACCGAAGGAGGTAGCGCTCGTGAAGTGCGCTACCCATAGGAAGGGGAAGATTGTGTGACTGTGGGGAACAGATATGCGGACGAAGTTGCCCGCTTTTGTGCAACTCATTCATGCATTTTTAATGGGGAGTATTCAGGCGAGAGCACAGAAAGAACTGAGCTCAGCATGATGCTAGCCATCCCAGATACCATGAAGCGTCAGATCAAGAATAGGCTGGTTGGATCAGAGCAGGTTGTGAAAAGATGGAAGATGGTATTTGGGTCTCAACTGACGGTAGAGAAGTGTTGCCAGATTGTTTACTGAATTCTATGGTGGGACAGATTCATGGAGCAGTTCATATTGGGAGAAATGCAATGGTGCAATTGTTCAGGCAGACGTGGTTCCACCCGAGGTTTCGTGTGGTTGCTGATGCAGTGTACCATCAATGTGTCACGTGTCAACAGATGAATGCCGGAAAGAAAACTGTGGTTGCCTTGAGTCACATTGGAAGGTCAGGAGGTCCTTTCAACCGAATACAGGTAGATTTCATAGAGTTGCCTAGGTGCAATGGCTTGAGACACATTCTGGTTGTAGTGTGCATCTTTTTATGGTGGGTGGAAGCATATCCGACTAGAAGGTGTGATAGCCTCACAGTAGCCAAGTTATTGCTAAGGGAGCTTATCCCATGGTTCGGGTTTCCAACTACATTGGAGTCAGATAGAGGAACTCACTTCCATAGTAAGATCATGAAGCTGTTGTGCACTGCCTTGAATGTTGATCAAAGACTACACTGTAGCTACAGGCCAGAAATATCAGGAATGGTGGAGCAGATAAATGGGACCCTAAGGATGAGAATAGCAAAGGTGTGCTCTTTGACATCTCTGAACTGGCCTGATGCATTGCCTTTGGTGTTGATGAGTTTGCGCAGCATTCCAGACAGGAGGACTCATAGGGAGGGCGATATGCTTGCCTGCAGTGCCATCCACAGCATTAATTAACATCACCAATGATTTGGTTCTTGGCTATTGCAAAGGATTGGCTGATGTGGTTCGTTCTGTGTTTCACCAGGTTGAAGCTTCGACTGCACTGACCTCGAAAATCTCTGCCATGACCTGGGCCCGGGAGATTGGGTCCTGGTCTGAAAACATGTGAGGAAGAACTGTGTTGAAGCACGTTGGTGAGGTCCCTACCTGGTGATTTTGGTGACGAACACTGCTGTGAAGTGTGTTGGTTTGCCAAACTGGATACCCGCCCCCCACACCCGAAGAGTTTCAGGACCCTCAGAAGAAACAGCTCCTCTCCCTGAAGTGACTCCAGCCATGGTTGCAAGACCACCGGAGAGGGCAAGCCAAGCTATGAGGGTTCTTGAAGAGGCTGGATACCCACCAGGTCGAGCTGAGGTGGGTCACGCTACACAAGGCCCAGGCAAAGACTCTGAGGGAGATGGTAACGTTGCGAGTGGTATCGAGTCTGACTCAGCTGAAGAGACTGGTGTGGAAATTGGTCGGGTGCTGCAAAAGAAAACTGAACTCGCAAGAGAATCGTGGCCTGTGAGACAGAAAAGGCAGAATCTGAGACTTGCGTCAGAGAGAGACCTTGCTCCCATAACTGAATCATCTGAATCCGATCAAAGTGAAACCGAACAAGCTCAGGGGAGCGTGAGGAGGTCAAGGAGAGTGAGAGTACCGTGTCAGAGATACGCCTCTGCAGAGTGGACTTACTTTGCTACAAATGCCGGGGAGAGTGAAGTCCGGGACATCAGTGCTGATAATTGAAATTGAACTGCTAGTCCCTGGAGTAGAGGCTAATGGAGTTCCGACATTGACTGTACCATATCAACGGAGACTGAGTGGATTACGGACTTTGATTTTGGAAGATCTCACATTTCCAACTTTTAGGAATCAGCCATCAGCTCAAGAGATTGCAGCATTTTGAACTTTTGCAGCGTGTCATTGAAGAAGTTGGCTCTGATCTCATAAGGGATGTAAATTGAACTCTGAACTGTAAATAGAACTCCTTTTTCTTAAGAAGATAACCTAGGCCTGAGTGGAAGAAAAATAGGGACTTTCCGTAGAAGAAGAAAGAGTGCTAGGGAAGTCTGCCAAGCTGCGTAAATATTGTGCCATGAACTGGAAACTGTTTCCACGATTTCAAGAAACTGCATATGAACTTTATTGTGCAACAGTGAGAGGCAGAGAAAGAGACTTTGCATTGCTTCTCTTACAGCCACAATCCGAACTCATTTGAAAATGGAGTCTGGAAATTTGAACCGTAGGCACAGATGCATAATAGGTACACTTATTGTAAGAGTAATCATAGTAATAGCTGTAGTCATTGTTATGTCCATTATAAGTTCACACGAAGCTGAGGTTAAGGGAGTGGGAGTACATGGGACAGCCACACCCACCACTTCTAGCACAAAAGAGGGTACATTAGGAGCTGACAAAGCTTTCAATGAACAGACTAGTCGCCTAGATTTGTCCAAAGGCGATTATACATTGAATGCTTATGCGAAGTTATTGTATGAGTAGGTAAATACCATGGATGTGAGAGATTGTTATGTGTGTATGCAATTGCCTGCCTCTTTTGAGGAGGGTATCAGGTATCCTCACCTGCCCTAGACGTATGGCATTAGTTGTAGTTTGCTTCTTAGCATGTTTTATGTAAAAGGTCATTATGAGTACTATTTCTCGAATTATGATTTTGTGCTTTCAGAAATTCCAGTCTATAGGCATCTGAACAAATATGACTATTACAAACAAGAAGAGAGAATGGGAAAGTATTTTGTACCTATTTCTACCCTAGACACAGCTTATGCACATAGACACAACTTAACATGTACATTAACTGAGATAGAGAAGAAGTTTGTAGCTCAAGTAGAAGATAGACATAGAGGACTAACAGTCAAACTTGATAGTAGGGAGGAGGTTTTCAAACGGACCAAGGAAAAGTTGGCTCACAAGGCTAAGGGAAGTTATGGTCCAATAGCTTTGGATTAGAAACAGCGAGGAAGCTTTGCATTCAACAAGTGCAGACGTATTATGATACCATCTTTGTAGGACAGAGTGCATGCGAACACACATTTCTGAATGATGCTACTTCAAAGAAGTTCTTACAGGATGCAGTGCAAGGGCTGCCAAATGTATATTTCGTGTAGGAAAAATGCATATGTCCGATTGCTGAACAATTGGTATGGCACATGTTATGTGGCTGTTGTGTTTCCTAAGAAATGCCAAGTGGAGGATTTTAAGAGTTTGGAAGGGAAGTCACTGCACAGAGAGAAACATGGTACCAGTGCAGGAGAGATTGTAGGAGATGTGTTTAGAGCAATGATACCTAGTTTGGGAGTGGTCTTAAATGATGTCAAAATGAAAAGGTTGTCAACTATAGTAGATAAGTTGTCGGTCAATACAGCTCAGTCATTGTTACTCGTAGATGGAGAGATGGTCTCGATAAGAGTTATGATGATGCAAACCCGTCTTGCTTTAGACATATTAGCAAAAGAGGGCGGAGTCTGTAAAATGCAGACGATTCAACAGTGCTGTACTTATATCCCAGACCATAGCAAGGATCTGAGAAAGTATATAAGTAACATCACTGAGATACACCATGAGATACATGATTTGGCAACTGAGGGAATTTGGAATAAAGTTGGAAAAAGGTTTAGAAAGGTTGGACGTTGGTTTGCGAGCCTTGGGAAAGGAATCATTGGTTATATCTTGAAGCCAATAGTAATAGTTGTGGTTTATGTCATCTTGTTGATGGGAACAGTGAAGGCTTACAAATGGCATCAGTCTAGACGAGCTGAGGATTCTCTTAGAGAGCAAGAAAGGAGAATGGATAGACTGCAGGACAGTCACTATGAGAATCTTAAGAGCTTAGAGAGGTTTTGACTGGGGAGATTGGCTACTACGTCTGTTTAGGTCAGTTCTTTCTACAGGGAGTTGTAATGTAGGTGTGATGACACTTGTCATCAGAGGGGGACTGTTGTAGTGCAAATTTGCTCTATCATTTGTAGGGGTGCATTATAATCATGGGTAGTCCACACCCCCATATAATCCTTTGTTGTATTAACTTCGGACATTAGAATGTGAACTGTAATAACATGAAAGATGATGTGTTAGGGATATTTCAATGTAAACATGAAGAAATTAACATTGTAACGATGTGTGTTTAGGTGAAAACTTTAACGTGCAGAATTCGTACAGGTCGCTGATAAGTACTCACACAATTGATGTGCTTATGTAACATGTTAATTTAGATATGCTCAGTAAATAATGTTCACTTTATGTGATTCCATGAGGCCTTTGTGCCATGTGTTATGTTGACTGATTTCTGTAGGCCTGAAATGCATTTTCCCTCAAAGCTCTTGCATTAGATTTAATAGTGAATTTCATGTGCATGTTGGATTTGTTCTTTCTCAAGTTTCTGTTGCAAGTGGAGAATATATTGTGGTTCCTAGTGACTTTTGGTCCGTCTGTAAAATCGTTATTGATTGGCCTTCTGCTGAACCAGACAGAGATCCCATAACTCACGGTCATTCACCTTTGGTTAAGAAAAAGTTTTAACAGGTAGTTAGGTGGTTGCAGTCCAAAATAGCCCCACAAGATATCGATTGGGTTAAAATAGATCGGACGACACACAAACCCAAAGAATCAGTACATGCTTACTATGAACAGCTCTTGCAAGCCTTCAAAACAATACAGTGGTCTAGATAATCTTGACCGTAAAGATATGGGACAGTTTGTTTCCAAATTTGTTCTGGGACTGAGACTGGAATTTAGTGTTATAATCCAACAGCATTTAATCTGATGGCAGAACAAGTCCGTGGATGAAATTCTACGGTATGCCAGGTATTGCAGTGATGAGGTGGATTCTAAGCACAGGAGAATAAAGGATAAGTTGATGTTGGTTCAGATGAGGAATGCGTACAGAGCAGATCAGGTGCAGACAAATTGGGGAACAATAGGACAGAATCAAGGAAACAATCAAGGAGGGGTTCAAAATGTTACGAACCATGCTGGAGACAGGGAAAAGGGAAGGGTACAGGCTCCAAGGTAGGTATAGACATTACCACACTAAAGAAAACGACTGCTTATCATTATTGTCACAAAATCGGGCATTGAAAGCACAAGTGTCGATCAAATCCAGCAAATCTGATGCAAGAGGGAGAGTTAGTGCAAGTGCCTGATGTGATAAACACTGTGACAAGACCCAGATCTTACAATGGGGGAGGTCAGAATCAGCTAGTGCAAGTACTCCAACCTCCGAGAGTCCCGCAGAGTAATTGAGCGTACCACCAAATGCCCTTCATAGAAACTCTAGACGGATTCGATCAGGACCTGTCACAATGACGGTGCCTGAGGGGGAGGAAGACTGTACCCTTGGGGCAGTCTTAGAGGTAGACCAGGGTGGACCGTATGTGGAGGCCGATGTAGGCGGTCATCCTATTATATTCTTGATTGATACCGGTGTTACCCATTCTACTGTGAGATCTGCAGTAGTTCCAAACCTACCCCTCTCAGGACAATCGATCCAAGTTGTAGGAGTTGTCAATAGGAGAATGACAAATCCATTGACAGAAGAAATACCAGTGAAAATAGGAACTTTCCAAGATCTACATCAATTTGTGGTGTGCGATTCGAGTCCAGTCTGTTTGCTAGGATGTGATCTTTTATGCGAGCTGAATTGTACCATCTATTGTACACCCAAGGGAGTAGAACTACAGACTAATGATGATGACATTGCATTCAAATTGGCGAACCAGCGCCACTGCGTAGAAATGTTTCCAGTACTAACAGTGGATGACATGCCATGGGATTTGAGAGACACCATCTCTCCCGTGGTGTGGGACTTCACCAGGGAAGAGATAGGATTTATTCGAGGAGTTGAGCCAGTTCGTTATCAGATCAAGCCAAATGTAGAATTTCCAAGAACGCCCCAATACAACCTGACCCCGGAAACAGTGGCAGGGATTACACCTGTGATTGATTCCATGATTTTGCAGGGCATCTTGAAGGAGATAATACGAAGTCCATGCAATTCACCCATAATGGGGTTACAGAAGCCGAGCAGGAAATATCACATAGTGCAAGATTTGAGAAAAATAAATGCAATTGTGATTCCATGTTGTCCCGTGGTACTGAATCCATCTGTGATCCTGTTTCAGATTCCTTGCGAGGCTGAATGGTTTACTGTGATCGATTTGTGTCAACCGTTTTTATCCATTCCTTTACATGAGGAAAGCCAATTTTTATTTGCTTTCTGGCTGGAGAATCGTGTTTTAACATGGTGTTGTATCCCACAAGTGTATACTTAAAGTCCATCTATCTTTAACCAGATTTTGAAAAAAGAACCTTGAGAGCCTGGTGTTGCCACAGAACTCAGTGCAGTACATGGCTGATCTCCTGATTGCATCAGAGACAGAAGAGGCTTGTAGGGATGACACAATTGCCTTGCTGAACCATTTAGCTGAAAATGGACATAAGGCGTCACTGAGCAAGCTTCAGTACTGCTTGACAGAAGTTCAATACTTGGGTCATCGCATTGAAAAAGGCAAGAGAAAAGTGTCACCAGACCGCATCAAGGCGATCATGAAAATGAATGCGCCTACCACACAAAAGGAAGTCAGGATCTTTTTGGGAATGGTTGGTTACTGCTGACAATGGATTCCAAACTTCTCATTGAAGGCGAAGCCCTTACAGAGACTGACACACAAAGATGTGAGTGATCCGGTACCCTAGGATAGTGATTGCTTGGTTGCCTTCTTGGAGCTGAGAGAATGCCTTTGTCATGCTCCAGCGCTGGGATTGCCTGATTACAACAAAGTGTTTTCACTATTCGGCTGTGAGAGGGAGAGTTGTGCTCTGTCTGTACTCACCCAGACCCATGGGGGTGTCCATAGACCAGGGCCTATTTCTCAGCTACATTAGATCCTGTAGCTTCAGCATTACCCGGATGTCTCAGATCTGTTGCTGCAACAGGTGTCAGCATTGAAAGGTGTGAAAGTATCGCAATGGGTCATTCTCTTACTGTTTATGTTCCACACTCAGTTGAGCTCCTGATGATGAGAACCAAAACACAGAATTTGACAAATAATAGGTTAACCAGATATGAACAAATCTTATTGGCCGCTGAGAACATTACCTTGAAGTGGTACTCTGTGTTAAATCCTGCTACTTTGATGCCTATTCCAAATGTTGAGGGGAAGATTGTGAGGACCATGAATGTCTAGATGTGACTGAACTTTGTACCAAACTGAGACCCGACATCGTCGATGAACCTCTGCCTGAGTCTGATCAAGTCAATTTTGTTGATGGGTCATGCTTAAGGGACAATGAGGGTTACTTAAGAGCAGCTTTTGCTGTATGTACCATTTCTGGAATTGTGGAAGCTGCTTGTTTACAAGGAGTATACTCCGCACAAGTAGCTGAAATCATTGCTTTGACCCGTGCATGTCTTCCTTCTGATCAAATCCAATTCACCATCTAACCGATAGCCAGTACGGTTTCGGTGTAGGTCATGACTTCAGACAGCTATGGTCAGAGAGGGGATTCTTAACGTCATCAGGATCTCCCATTAGGAATGGGGAGTATGTGAGACAACTGTTGGAAGCCTTGCAGCGACCGAAGGAGGTAGCGCTCGTGAAGTGCGCTACCCATAGGAAGGGGAAGATTGTGTGACTGTGGGGAACAGATATGCGGACGAAGTTGCCCGCTTTTGTGCAACTCATTCATGCATTTTTAATGGGGAGTATTCAGGCGAGAGCACAGAAAGAACTGAGCTCAGCATGATGCTAGCCATCCCAGATACCATGAAGCGTCAGATCAAGAATAGGCTGGTTGGATCAGAGCAGGTTGTGAAAAGATGGAAGATGGTATTTGGGTCTCAACTGACGGTAGAGAAGTGTTGCCAGATTGTTTACTGAATTCTATGGTGGGACAGATTCATGGAGCAGTTCATATTGGGAGAAATGCAATGGTGCAATTGTTCAGGCAGACGTGGTTCCACCCGAGGTTTCGTGTGGTTGCTGATGCAGTGTACCATCAATGTGTCACGTGTCAACAGATGAATGCCGGAAAGAAAACTGTGGTTGCCTTGAGTCACATTGGAAGGTCAGGAGGTCCTTTCAACCGAATACAGGTAGATTTCATAGAGTTGCCTAGGTGCAATGGCTTGAGACACATTCTGGTTGTAGTGTGCATCTTTTTATGGTGGGTGGAAGCATATCCGACTAGAAGGTGTGATAGCCTCACAGTAGCCAAGTTATTGCTAAGGGAGCTTATCCCATGGTTCGGGTTTCCAACTACATTGGAGTCAGATAGAGGAACTCACTTCCATAGTAAGATCATGAAGCTGTTGTGCACTGCCTTGAATGTTGATCAAAGACTACACTGTAGCTACAGGCCAGAAATATCAGGAATGGTGGAGCAGATAAATGGGACCCTAAGGATGAGAATAGCAAAGGTGTGCTCTTTGACATCTCTGAACTGGCCTGATGCATTGCCTTTGGTGTTGATGAGTTTGCGCAGCATTCCAGACAGGAGGACTCATAGGGAGGGCGATATGCTTGCCTGCAGTGCCATCCACAGCATTAATTAACATCACCAATGATTTGGTTCTTGGCTATTGCAAAGGATTGGCTGATGTGGTTCGTTCTGTGTTTCACCAGATTGAAGCTTCGACTGCACTGACCTCGAAAATCTCTGCCATGACCTGGGCCCGGGAGATTGGGTCCTGGTCTGAAAACATGTGAGGAAGAACTGTGTTGAAGCACGTTGGTGAGGTCCCTACCTGGTGATTTTGGTGACGAACACTGCTGTGAAGTGTGTTGGTTTGCCAAACTGGATACCCGCCCCCCACACCCGAAGAGTTTCAGGACCCTCAGAAGAAACAGCTCCTCTCCCTGAAGTGACTCCAGCCATGGTTGCAAGACCACCAGAGAGGGCAAGCCAAGCTATGAGGGTTCTTGAAGAGGCTGGATACCCACCAGGTCGAGCTGAGGTGGGTCACGCTACACAAGGCCCAGGCAAAGACTCTGAGGGAGATGGTAACGTTGCGAGTGGTATCGAGTCTGACTCAGCTGAAGAGACTGGTGTGGAAATTGGTCGGGTGCTGCAAAAGAAAACTGAACTCGCAAGAGAATCGTGGCCTGTGAGACAGAAAAGGCAGAATCTGAGACTTGCGTCAGAGAGAGACCTTGCTCCCATAACTGAATCATCTGAATCCGATCAAAGTGAAACCGAACAAGCTCAGGGGAGCATGAGGAGGTCAAGGAGAGTGAGAGTACCGTGTCAGAGATACGCCTCTGCAGAGTGGACTTACTTTGCTACAAATGCCGGGGAGAGTGAAGTCCGGGACATCAGTGCTGATAATTGAAATTGAACTGCTAGTCCCTGGAGTAGAGGCTAATGGAGTTCCGACATTGACTGTACCATATCAACTGAGACTGAGTGGATTACGGACTTTGATTTTGGAAGATCTCACATTTCCAACTTTTGGGAATCAGCCATCAGCTCAAGAGATTGCAGCATTTTGAACTTTTGCAGCGTGTCATTGAAGAAGTTGGCTCTGATCTCATAAGGGATGTAAATTGAACTCTGAACTGTAAATAGAACTCCTTTTGCTTAAGAAGATAACCTAGGCCTGAGTGGAAGAAAAATAGGGACTTTCCGTAGAAGAAGAAAGAGTGCTAGGGAAGTCTGCCAAGCTGCGTAAATATTGTGCCATGAACTGGAAACTGTTTCCACGATTTCAAGAAACTGCATATGAACTTTATTGTGCAACAGTGAGAGGCAGAGAAAGAGACTTTGCATTGCTTCTCTTACAGCCACAATCCGAACTCATTTGAAAATGGAGTCTGGAAATTTGAACCGTAGGCACAGATGCATAATAGGTACACTTATTGTAAGAGTAATCATAGTAATAGCTGTAGTCATTGTTATGTCCATTATAAGTTCACACGAAGCTGAGGTTAAGAGAGTGGGAGTACATGGGACAGCCACACCCACCACTTCTAGCACAAAAGAGGGTACATTAGGAGCTGACAATGCTTTCAATGAACAGACTAGTCGCCTAGATTTGTCCAAAGGCGATTATACATTGAATGCTTATGCGAAGTTATTGTATGAGTAGATGGATGTGAGAGATTGTTATGTGTGTATGCAATTGCCTGCCTCTTTTGAGGAGGGTATCAGGTATCCTCACCTGCCCTAGACGTATGGCATTAGTTGTAGTTTGCTTCTTAGCATGTTTTATGTAAAAGGTCATTATGAGTACTATTTCTCGAATTATGATTTTGTGCTTTCAGAAATTCCAGTCTATAGGCATCTGAACAAATATGACTATTACAAACAAGAAGAGAGAAAGGGAAAGTATTTTGTACCTATTTCTACCCTAGACACAGCTTATGCACATAGACACAACTTAACATGTACATTAACTGAGATAGAGAAGAAGTTTGTAGCTCAAGTAGAAGATAGACATAGAGGACTAACAGTCAAACTTGATAGTAGGGAGGAGGTTTTCAAACGGACCAAGGAAAAGTTGGCTCACAAGGCTAAGGGAAGTTATGGTCAAATAGCTTTGGATTAGAAACAGCGAGGGAAGCTTTGCATTCAACAAGTGCAGACGTATTATGATACCATCTTTGTTGGACAGACTGCATGTGAACACACATTTCTGAATGATGCTACTTCAAAGAAGTTCTTACAGGATGCAGTGCAAGGGCTGCCAAATGTGTATTTCGTGTAGGAAAAATGCATATGTCCGATTGCTGAACAATTGGTATGGCACATGTTATGTGGCTGTTGTGTTTCCTAAGAAATGCCAAGTGGAGGATTTTAAGAGTTTGGAAGGGAAGTCAATCAATCAATCAATCAATCACAGAATTTGTAGAGCGCACTACTTACCCGCGAGGGTCTCAAGGCGCTGGGGAGAGGGAAGGGGGGGGGATGCTGCTACTGGTCGAACAGCCAGGTCTTGAGTAGCCTCCTGAAGGTCAGCAGGTCTTGGGTCTTTCGTAGGCTTAGTGGAAGGGTGTTCCAGGTCTTGGCGGCGAGGTGTGAGAAGGATCTGCCGCCGGTGGTTGTTCTTCGAATGCGGGGGACGGTGGCGAGGAGAGGTCGGCGGAGCGGAGCTGGCGGTTGGGGACGTAGAAGAAGAGTCGTCTGTTGAGGTAGGCTGGGCCAGTTTTGTGGAGTGCCTTGTGTGCGTGGGTGAGGAGTTTGAAGGTGATCCTCCTGTCGACGGGGAGCCAGTGCAGGTTCCTCAAGTGGGGGGTGATGTGGCTGTGGCGTGGTATGTCGAGGATCAGTCGTGCGGAGGCGTTTTGTATGCGTTGCAGTCGCTTGATGAGCTTGGCCGGGGCTCCCGCGTGAGGGCGTTCCCATAGTCCAGTCTGCTACTGACGAGGGCCTGGGTGACTGTTCTTCTTGTGTCTGTCGGGATCCACCTGTAGATCTTGCGAAGCATGCGGAGGGTGTTGAAGCAGGAGGAGGAGACTGCGTTGACTTGCTTGGCCATGGAGAGCGTTGAGTCGAGGATGACTCCCAGGTTGCGTGCGTGGTCGGTGGGTGTCGGGGCTGCTCCCAGCGTCGTTGGCCACCAGGAGTCGTCCCAGGCTGAGGGGTTGGAGCCGAGGATGAGGACCTCCGTTTTGTCCGTGTTCAGCTTTAGTCGGCTGATCTTCATCCAATCGGCGACGGCCTTCATTCCTTCATGGAGTTTGGCTTTGGCGGCGAGGGGTCCTTGGTGAGGAGAGGATCAGTTGAGTGTCGTCGGCGTAGGAGATAATGTTGAGGTCGTGTTGTCTGGCGATGCGTGCGAGCGGGGCCATGTAGATGTTGAACAGTGTTGGGCTGAGGGACGATCCCTGGGGTACGCCGCAGATGATCTTGGAGGCTTCGGATCGGAAAGGTGGGAGGCGGACTCTCTGGGTTCTGCCGTCGAGGAAGGAGGTGGTCCATTCCAGGGCCTTGTCTCGGATCCCTGCGTCGTGGAGGCGTGCGCGTAGAGTGCGGTGGCAGACAGTGTCGAAGGCGGCGGAGAGGTCCAGCAGGATGAGGGCTGCGGTCTCACCACAGAGAGTAACATGGTACCAGAGCAGGAGAGATTGTAGGAGATGTGTTTAGAGCAATGATCCCTAGTTTGGGAGTGGTCTTAAATGATGTCAAAATTAAAAGGTTGTCAACTATAGTAGATAAGTTGTCGGTCAATACAGCTCAGTCATTGTTACTCGTAGATGGAGAGATGGTCTCGATAAGAGCTATGATGATGCAAACCCGTCTTGCTTTAGACGTATTAGCAAAAGAGGGCGGAGTCTGTAAAATGCAGATGATTCAACAGTGCTGTACTTATATCCCAGACCATAGCAAGGATCTGAGAAAGTATATAAGTAACATCACTGAGATACACCATGAGATACATGATTTGGCAACGGAGGGAATTTGGAATAAAGTTGGAAAAGGGTTTAGAAAGGTTGGACGTTGGTTTGCGAGCCTTGGGAAAGGAATCATTGGTTATATCTTGAAGCCAATAGTAATAGTTGTGGTTTATGTCATCTTGTTGATGGGAACAGTGAAGGCTTACAAATGGCATCAGTCTAGACGAGCTGAGAATTCTCTTAGAGAGCAAGAAAGGAGAATGGATAGACTGCAGGACAGTCACTATGAGAATCTTAAGAGCTTAGAGAGGTTTTGACTGGGGAGATTGGCTACTACGTCTGTTTAGGTCAGTTCTTTCTACAGGGAGTTGTAATGTAGGTGTGATGACACTTGTCATCAGAGGGGGGACTGTTGTAGTGCAAATTTGCTCTATCATTTGTAGGGGTGCATTATAATCATGGGTAGTCCACACCCCCATATCATCCTTTGTTGTATTAACTTCGGACATTAGAATGTGAACTGTAATAACATGAAAGGTGATGTGTTAGGGATATTTCAATGTAAAAATGAAGAAATTAACATTGTAACTATGTGTGTTTAGGTGAAAACTTTAACGTGTAGAATTCGTACAGGTCGCTGATAAGTACTCACACAATTGATGTGCTTATGTAACATGTTAATTTAGATATGCTCAGTAAATAATGTTCACTTTATGTGATTCCATGAGGCCTTTGTGCCATGTGTTATGTTGACTGATTTCTGTAGGCCTGAAATGCATTTTCCCTCAAAGCTCTTGCATTAGATTTAATAGTGAATTTCATGTGCATGTTGGATTTGTTCTTTCTCAAGTTTCTGTTGCAAGTGGAGAATTTATCCTTGTTAGCTAGAATAATGTCTTTGTTTTAGGAGTTAGGATTCGGGAGGAGAGGATACATTGAACGTTGATACTGATAATGAAGAACGGTTGTACTTTGTCATCGGAGTAAGCCTGGGAATCAAGGTCATCACGCCATGGCCTGGGAGCATCGCTGCCTAGTGGAAAATCACCTACAAGGAGGTGGCTTGACTGGATGGTGTGATGCTGCAATGCATCTTAGATACTACCTGTGAGATTGATGTATTGAAGTTAGAGACAGTGTCTGGGGACTTCTGCCTTGCCTTGAGAAGAGAGAGCATCTTAGAACGAGCTCTGTAGCTTTATGCTACTTGACCCATCAATGTAAAGAGACTTCTTAGGAAGACCTTAATGGATCTTGCCTTGGGAAATGCTAGGTAGGGTTGTAACACTAGTTGTAGTGTAGGGACAGACTAATACTTTATACCCATGAACTTCCAATGAAGGGGAATCTCAACGTCTGCGCTGTCATCTGCTGTATCCTAGTACTCGAACTGATTATTCTGTGCATGCTGTACTGCCTTAACTTTACCCGTAGTTTTGGCTTTGTATTAGTTCCAATGTATTTCTATACCCTCATCTTGAGGTGCCTGTATGTCCAACTGTTCTTGGCTGTGGAATAAACTAACTAAACTAAATTGGGAGTCTGTGATTCTTCGGAGTCATAGTGCATTGGAACTACGATGATTGATTAGCTAACGATTTCTCTCCCCTCCAAGCTTACATGCTGATAAAAAGAGCCAATGACCTGGGGTTCCAGAGCAGATCTAGAACATGGAACCCGGCTCCTTCGAGGGCATTCCCTCATTTGCTTGGGGGCATGGCTCCATGCAAATGAGGGAATCTGATTACCTCTGCATCCACGCTGTATTATGGACGTGGACGCAGAGGTAAAGAAGCTGTCAGGAGGCACACTGACAGTGTGCCACAAAAAAGAGGCACACTCTCAGTGCACCCCATTATGGCAGCCATCTAGAGGGGGCCAAGGTGGTCCTATGGACACACCAGACTTACCCTTGCAGGTGGGTGCAGTCACTCACTCTCTCTCCCCTCTTTAAACTGCAGACGGGTGCCGCCTGCCCTGTGAGTCAATGAGCAGCTGCTTCAGAGGCGCTCCATATTTCACTTGAATGCGCTGCCCCCAGGGCAATGCGAGTTCGCGGCTGCCTTGAGGGCAGTGCATTCAACCTAATAGGGTGCACTTCCCTGTTTGGGCCTGGTGGACATGTTTGAAGATGCGCTGCAGCGCAAACAGGGAAAGTGCGCCCTATACGTTACAGGGCCCATATTGTCATGCCACTCAGCCCAAAAACCCTCTAGAAATCCATCCCCTTCTCCCAAATAAAAAAAAATAGCCATCTGTCCTGCCACCCACTCACACCACCCTCAGCATTACCCTCGCCTCCCCTTCCAATTATTCATAAATAACATACATGGGGCCTTATTACATATATGGTGCACTTTCCCTGTTTGCTCCACAGCGCACCTTTAAAATGTGTGCTGTGCACAAACAGGGAGAGTGTGCAGTATTACTATAAATGCACTGCCCCCAGTGCAGCCGCAAACTCTTGCTGCCCTAGTGGCAGCGCATTCAAGTGAAATACGGAGCGACTGCTTCAAATCGGCTACGTGTTTCATTGTGAAGGCGGCAACCCACCGGCATTTTTAAGAAGGGAGAGAGATCCCCTTTCAGGTTGAGTGAGTGGCTGCACCCGTCTGCAAGGGGATGTCTGATAGGTCCATGGGACCCTTTATCTCCCTTCCAGAGGGCTGCCTTTAGGAGGCGCCCTGAAAGGGCTCCATCAAAGGTGGCGGTCAGTGCACCTCCTAAACGCATGTTTGCCTCTGCACCCGTGTCCATAATACGTCAGAGTGGCAAAGCGATTCCCTCATTTGCATGGGGCCACACCCGGTGCAAATGAGGGAATGCCCTCTTATGAAAGCTCTGGCACAAAATGTGCGCCGGCGTTATCTATATTACAGAAGGGGCCGCACAAGCGTCTGCAGCCCCTTCTGTAATACGAAAGTGCCCCGGGGGTGCGCAAAGGAGACGCACATGCCCATTGCGCTCCCATGCACTCTTCGTAAAAGTGCCCGTGGTCTGCTTTCAATCACCCCACCAGCATCGCCATTTATTCTGCCCTCTCCTGTGCATTTTTTTTAACAAACCCCTGAAGTCCAGCAACCCACCCTTTCATCGATGTCTCCCTCTCCAGCCCAAATATTTTTTAAAATACCTGTTTTTCTGCCACCGTCCTGCCCCAACCTCTACGCCTTCACTTTCCCATTTAAAGCAACATTGAAGACACCTCGCTGAGAACCATGACTGTGTGGCTTAGTATTCCTTGTTAGTCTGCGTCTGGAGAGAAATGCGCTTAAAAGGATAGATGGAGGTTGGTAGAGGGTGAGCGCCATCCGTTCTCTTCCACCTCCGTCTGGCCCATAGAGACCCAAGATGGTGGGAGAACTTGGGAGAGACCATCATCTCTGGAAACCCATGTGAGGAGTTGAAACACAGGTGATGTTATAGCAGTGGCCTGTCACAATAGGAACGTCCAGTAAATGATCAAAATTGCCCCTCCAAACCCAAGATGCGCCAGTAAAAATGCCTTTATCCCATTTCTGGATCTAATTCAAAATAGGACCCCACAATGAATGCTGAAAACCAAGAGACAAGCTCACCATTAAATGACAGATTGCCCTCAGGGAATCCGAAAAGGTGGTGGAGATTTCATGGCTTTCATGTCCTGTACTGAAGTAAGAACGCAAACAAAATAAATGACAGAAACATCCTTTTTCCTAATGTAAATTATTCGCACAAAAATCCTGTGTGTGCATCATAGAAGATTGAAGAATCAGAAATGAATAATTCAGCAGACTCCAACACTATATAGTGCGCACCTCACAAAGGATCCCCTAACAAATCGAATGACGCATATAGCGTGCATGCCACTGACATGCATGCAATATACATTTAAGTTTCACACGAAGAGCAGCCTTTTTGTTCGAGTTGAAGACTTACACCAATGGAATGCAAGATACAGTATATCTGTCACTGATACTCATGTGGAATGCATCAAATGTAGGGTGCAACGTGTATATCTACATCTCAGCAGTGAATAGCTATCATACCCACAAGTGCCACAACATGTTAAAGGAGCCATGCTTTGGACCTAATTCACACACTGAATCAGTTGTACTACTCATGCACTAGAAAATGCAATTCTCATTGTGTCTGCCAGTAGTCCACAAAGGTGTTCAGACAGAATGCACATTCAATCCTTGCCCTCTCAGCAGAGTGTAGAGTTTCATATTTGCCAATTGTGATTCTTTAGGTAAGTGCGTGAAGGAGGTATGCAGCTGATGAAATATAGGCAAAGGTAAAAGAAAATGCTGTGTTTACAGGTGAGGAGAGTGTATATGTGTGTGTATATGTGTGTGGGTGTAAGGGCTCTGTGAAGGGGAGGTGAAGCAAGGATGCAGAGGGATCGAGTAAAAGGACAGTCATGATGATAGATAATGTGAGGGATGGAGGATGTCAGAAAGGAGTAAAATGGTGTGAATGGGAGAATGGTATTGATTGACATACTTCAAAGGCCACTACCCCTTCCAGACCTCCTCCTGTGCCCGGCACCTGCAGTCTCCAGCGCCCCCTCTTCGAGCGCTGTTTTTTTTCATTGTGCCATTCCATTCTCCGTACCATTGGTTAGAAAGAGCAATAACCGGAAATGATTACCACCAGGTTGACTACATGAAGTGATAGCCTATGTCGGCCAAAGGGAACCCTATTCTAGTTCAAAACGTTGTGGCTCCTCCAACAAGGGTGGGCTATGTGAGTAAATATATGGGCAGAAAGCAGGAATCCAGCCGACCCTTTCCCCAGCTACCTGTACTGCCCCACAACCCTCATACCGCATCACACTTGCATCTGCCCTCTTACGCCATCTGCTGAGTCACCCAGCACAACGTCCTATGTCTCTGCACCTCAAAACCTTTCTGAGGGAAATGCATGGGGACTCCCTCTCCAGTCAGAACTCCTGACTCTTTCCTCCGGTTCAGTTAAAGGAACACACCCTAGTGGTCAGTGGCCACATAGCAATGCAAACCACATTTTTACCTCATGAACCTATCTAATTAGCATACATTAAAGAAGTTATTGCGTGATTTCACAGCCATTCACATGTAAACGTGCAAGGCTCGCCACAACCTACCTGTCAATCAGAGGTATTGCCATAGCTGCCAAAATAATTGAGACTGCGTATGCAGAGTTAGGCAGAGACAGCTTGGGTGGAAAAGCATTAAAACCCCAATTAATGGGTAGTCCCGAAAAGGACACTTTCAAACAGACACCTGCTTCATCAAAGAAGAAGTGGGACAATAACAATAAGAAAAAAGTGAAAGAAAACAGATCTCAATCCAGAGGGGGATCTCCACCACAGGAGCCCCCCGAAAGAAGGTACAACCTTAGGAATAGGGACAATATTAGGAAACCTGACAGGTATCAGGATACTGATACACGTTCATCTCATTCCTTTCAGGGTTCAACGAAAAACTCAGAGAGAGAAGGACGGTCAGACAGACAAGAAGAGCATACAAAGTCCAGAGACAAGCAGCACGCTCAAGAGTATACTTCCAAAAAAGAAGATAAATCTAAACCAAAACCTCAGTTCAAAAAGAAGAAGGTTGCAGGTCTAAAGATCAGACATGCCAGAATTCTGAGGACTCAACAAATGAATGGGGAATGGGCTCTGACGATGCTAGACAGTGCGGCAGAAGTAACAATAGCTCGCCAGAACCTGATGGAATTTCTGGTGACAGCGGACTTGAATGATTATATCACGGTGGAAACACCTGATACTAGGGTAAGTGTCCCACATAAATTGTAGGAAATAACACTCCAAATGGAGGGGGACAAGCCCAGGAAAGGTAGAGGTCTCTTTTGGGAGAACCTGACGTTCGGTTATGACTTTCTGTTAGCTGAACAAGATTGCCCGCCAGTATTCGTCATGGACTGCCCTAGGGGAGAAACAGTAATTTTACCAGCCTTTTCCTACCCTGTTCCAATATATCTAAAACACACATATGCACGGGAGTGGGAGGTAGCCCTAGCCCCGGCATTATATAAAAACCATGTTGGATGGGATGAGTATTCAACCCACCACATAATTCCATTAAAAAATACTCCGACTCCACAGAGACAGTATCCAATAAAGCAAGAAACTAAAAAACAGGTCAGGGAGATCCTAGATCAACTTGAATACCAAGGGGTAATTGAAACTTGCACCTCTCAAATGAATAATCCTTTGTTTCCCGTAATGAAACCTGACAACTTATATCGTCTAGTTTTAGTTTACAGACATTTAAACACTTGCACAAAAACATTTGCAGTCCAAAATGCACACAGTGCCGCACTAATGAATAATATTGTGTGGAAAAAATACAAAACAACACTAGATATCGCAAATGGATTTTTTTGCCAGAATATAGCGCCTGAAAGCAGGTATTTAACCGCATTCTCCGTGTTAGGCTCCCAGCGTCAATTTTGTAGACTCCCCCAGGGGTATAAGAACAACCCGGGGTTATTTTAGTCCAAAGTAACTGAATTACTTCAAAAACTGGATGAGGAGGCATTGTCCTCTGTGGATGACATTTATCTAACGGATGATGACCTGGAGGAACACTTGACCAGAGTGAATACCATAATATTGGGATTCGCCTCTGAAGGCTATAAATGTAATTTTATGAAATCAAAGATAGCCCACCTCGATGTCCTATTTCTAGGACATGAGCTCTCAAGTGAAGGAAAAAGCTTAGCAGCCAACTTTTTAGCTCCAACTTCTGAAATCATTAAAGAACTTACAATCAATACTGGGATTCCTGAACTTAGGCAGAACATACATTTTGAATTACGCAGTAAGGGTTAAACCTTTCTACGATTTGATAAGACCTGACTTTTCAGTTAGACAATGGACACAGGAACACACAGATATCCTTCGTTCCCTACAAGCTGTTATGATAGCTTCAAAACACTGAAAGACACGCGTAAATGTACGCAACCTGGTGATCTGTATAATTGCGGATCAATCAGGATACACATACCTAACATATAATGAAGGTGAAACAGTACCAATAGCATACAAATCACATTTGTACACAAATGCTGAGATACGTTTTGCTGCAACAGAAAAAATCCTGACTGCAGTACAGACTGCTGTAGTGAGAGAAAGAGCACTGGCTCAGGGAAAACGAATAATTGTCGTAACCCCGGTACCGGCCTTAGAGGCTGCTACAAAGGCTAGCGATCCTAACGCTAAAGCAGTACATCCGAGATGTATACAATGGGCTAATTCTCTTACTGCAACAGATGTAGAATACAGGTATGACCCAAGTCTAAAAACACAAGCATTCCTGCAATACGAACAAGAATATCCTCTCCCTAATGAAATAATGCCTCTAGATCAGTATGAATATATAATTTACACTGACGGGTCTGCTCAGCCGGCCTTTGGGAGTAAGCACAATACAGTGCCGCATGCGCAATCGTTAAACGTCACATGCAGGATGGAAAGTTTCATCCGAGTTGTACAAAAACCCAGTCTCTAGGGTACTGCACAGTGCAGCTGGCAGAATTAAAAGCTCTGTTACTGGCACTGGTAAATACGGATCAAGAATTCCCCACACTAACTGTGTGTGATTCCTTTTACTGTGTACAGTCATACAATGAATACTTACACCACTGGGGACAAAATGGGTTCAAAGATGCAAAAGGTGGCATAATTAAGCACAAAACGATATGGGAACAGGTAGTGGAGTTAAAAAATGAACTACCAAGGACTCACGTGATACGCACACTGAGTCATGAACGTGATGGCGTTCACGTTGAAGGGAATTCATTGGCGTACGAATTCGCCAAGGGGGCTGTACGAACAGCTTCCGTTGCTGCAATAACCTGTTCAAAAACGAGAATAGACGGTGAGATTATTGTTGCGATTATTGCTACACGCAATAAATCACCAGTACCAAAAAGATTTCCACTCAAGTACTCCTACAAGTTAGACGCAAATTATGTTCCATTTGCTCAGATTCCTGGAGTGGGCGAAAGAGTAATACCAAATATGGATCGTAGGTTAGGTTTAATTCTAGCAGCACTCGAGGGAATAGGTTCAGCACGCGCTGGAGTTACACCAACTGTTTCCCTACTGAAACAACGCTACTGGTGGCGCGGATTAACAAAGCAGACTAAGGACTATGTCTTGAAATGCGACATCTGTCAGCAGATGAAAGGCTCCACCGTAACACGTCCAGCACAGACACCATTACTAATATCAGACAAACCACTTGCGTGTGTTTATTTGGACCCCTGCGGCCCCTTACAAACAGATGGGGCTTACAGGTATATCATGGTTGCAGTGGATTCCTGCTCTAGATTCCTATGCGTGTGGCCCCAGCGCTCGGCTGATGCTCGAACTGTTATAAAAGATTTGCAAGTCTTTATAGGGACATACGCAATTGGCACCTTACATTCTGACCGCGGCCCAGCGTTTAGCTCAAGGGCTTACAAGGAAGCCATGGAAAGTTTGGGTGTAGCATTGCGGTACTCCTCTCCGTACCATCCCGAGGGAAATTCGGTAGTGGAAAGGAAAAACCGGGACTTAAAGCAGTCTTTAACAGCTAGAGTATTAGGCTCGGGTGAGAGTTGGGTAAAACATTTGTATGGGGTTCAAAGAGCATTGAATAACTTGCCAAAAAGTTCTCTAGGGGGTGTCACTCCTTATGAGGTCCTGTTTGGGACAAGAATGTGGGTACCTGATCTTGATTGTGAAGTCAAGTGGCGGATGAGAAAACTTTTAACATCCATAAACGTTTGGCTGTTTTACAGGAGCTAAATGAATCCAGGGCACTACAAAGCAATGTCCAGGTAAAGAGGACCGCCACTGGGGAATTCAAGTCTGTCACGGCAAGACCTGTCTGGGTCCCTAAAGTCGAGGACCTGGTCAGAGAAAAAATAGCAGACAAAAAAGAATTTGGGCCATCATACAGAAAGCCTGTACCTGTCCTGGCAGTTGAAGGAACAAGAACTGTATTTCTGCCACCTCTTGCCGGTAAAAGGAGAAAAGATTTGTCTCAATTGATCTAATCAAACCACACTATGTAGCCGATACTGAGTAGTAGGCCGCGTGGACTCCGGAGTAACAGACACCCTCCTCTCGCTACTATACAAGAAGTTCAAACAGAAAGACTCATCACGTTTGAAGAGTCACCTACACAGAATAATGGACTATGCAACAATGCCATGGAACTCGTTCCTCTCGAACCTGAAGTTCATAATCAGATTCCAAACCAAAATGAAAGACAAATTGCAATACGACCAAACACAGATATCTATGTCAACATGCCTCATCAAGAGCAAGCTACAGTTTCCACAAAACCTGCGGAAATACCAAAAATTGATCGCACTGCATCTGGCTACTTCATTGACTTTGATACCTTTTCATTGGATCCAAGTGAACCTGAAACGTTGTCAGCCCAAAAAACACGAAACCAACAAATTAAGGACTTCCTTAACTTTCTTAAAAAGACTTACCTAGTATCACCTTGGGTGGAACTTTGGGTAACTACCGGGATACTTTTCTTTCTTTTCTGGATAGGCTTAGTAACTGTCTTTAGTATGCTTATCAATTGAACTTATCTTCGAGAAAGCTCCGTAGCACAAAAAGTGAATCTGATTCTGAAACCGCATCTATCATCACATCGTGAAAAAAGAGACTTGTCATCAGTGAACATTACAGCATTTACTATACCTGATGGTATAGTGTGGGAGAAGGATGATTACGATATATTTGGTCCGACCGAACTTTTAAAAATTCCACATTTATTTAAAATATCGTTGAATGATATCATTACCTCCAGTACAGTTTCCGATGATTGGGATTATGAAACTGTAAATAATATGTTGCCTGATTTAGAAAAATCTGCTGCCTTTTCTAATAGTGAAATGTTGGAAGACACATCAGACTTTGAAACAATGTATTGCTATCAACATTATGGTCATCATTTCCTGCATAAATCTGCTAATCCCAGAAATGTTTTTACCTACCACCAATGGGAACATTGCCCTACACCGCCGAAAAGCAGTTCAAAGACATATGCTCAGAAATTTCCATATTTTTCAGGGTTTAACACATCAGAGCCAGCCTCATATTATTATAAGGTTGCACCAATATCAGCACAGAAAAATATGTTGACAAACACCAAACAGATGTATTCTGCTTCCTTTATTGCCCAGTTGTCTGAACAAAGTTTCGACTTATGGAAAGACACTATAGACTTAAAATCTGTCTGGGTACTAGAGACTGGCAGCTCCAGGGAACTGAAGCACTATTTCAAGCATGCCTCATTCCTCAGCAAATCAAGTCTTTGAATGAAACTGTGCAACAAACTTCCTGTCTTGGAATAGCCAAGAACAAGGACTTGAATATACCTCGGATGCCCACACCATCACACACTGAGGGTAACGTAACATCACAAGAAGGGATTACGCTAGATGAAATCATGCAATACAATAGATCGGACCCCGATTGGAAGGGATGGTTGATTTGGCCCACAGACACCAATAGATGTCAGGGAAGATTCATGGGTAAAACCAAAGGGTTTAATATCCACAGGCCAGATCCACGCTATGTACAGAGTGAACATCCAGGGGTAGTGACATCATACAGTGTTGCCTTGATTGGCTAAAAACCTCAACACTTACACAGGTAAAACAACACTTATCCTTACTTGCAGAGGATGTGGACCTACAGGATTTTTTATTAGGTCCTAGGAAACCACATCATAAACGTTTCTATTATGCTGTCTATAATGAGATTTGGAAAATATCACAACAAGAGGCTGTAGAGAGATTACGAGAAATAGATCATATAAACCTAGAGAAAGCGCTAGCAGTGGGAGACAATGGTTTGACTACACTAACATCCAGGATATATTCACTGGGCAACATTGTATCTTCTGCAATAGATATATTAGAACAGGATTTGTCCATATTACAGCACGGGAAACCACAATTGCGTTCTATTATATTGTTAAGCTGGACGCTGCAATCTTTGTGCGCAGGCTATGTGCCTTGGCGTTTCATCAACAGCACATCTCTGTTTTCTGCATACAATCTAACAGAAAAACAGATAGAAATAGCACAAATGGGAGCAAAGTATACAATGCTGCGGACTGAAAAACTGGACAGATTAGCTTTTACAGTGGCAGAATCACCGTCCACAGAATGGTTAATCCATGGCCACATAACTCTACCGGTCACTACTTTTCAATTTCAATATTGCCTTGAACAATAGCAGGCTGGCAGATATGAAGAAATGGATAGGGAATTAATCAAGGAATCTTGGGAAATACCATACAGATTTTGATGCCGGAATGGGGATAGAGAAGTGTTTTTAAGCGGTACAAACTGTGAGAGCACTTTAAGTGGATCACTCATATGTCAGGATATAATGCTGCATGGGGCCTGTAACGGTTCAGTAGCGAACTTATCCTGTCACTTGAGGGGTGCCCCAGCTGCCGTGATCACTCCAGTGTTCAGGCTACTTTCGAATGGGAGTTACTTGATGCTGAACGATCAAGGTTGTTGTGGGATGCTTCCGGGCATTGCATATCTGGTGACCGTCAGTTCCAGGGTTACTTGCTGTATGCAAGTATTGTTTCCACCGACACATACAGTCAGGGAGGTGCCGTTATGGCCTTTACTAAATGTTTCATTAATACGGTTTGATGCTTTGAGCAGAATGAAAGCCATGCTTTTACAGAAGTCCGTGCCCTTAACCTCCACTCGAGAGACTTTTGATCTCCAGATCGCAAGGTCTTCAGCAGAGATACAGGCGCTAATACGTACAAACTGCCCCTTCCATTTCGCAGAAATGGTAAATCGTATCTTTAACATGTCTGATGTGACAGGCATCGTCCACCTATTTAAGAGCCTAGGTTCTGGACTATTAAGCACCTTTCAGACGGTCCTCGGAGTCGTACCTAACTTTATACACTCCGTTTTTGGAAGCATTTTTGGAGGACTGCCGCTGATCCTGTTTCTAATAGCAGGTATCCTGATTGTTATTTTTCTGCTACTCAATGGACGTCCCAGTCACCAAGGAGATGGAAACAGTACTCCTGGAGCGAAAATATTGTGATCGCATGGTACAACATCTAGGCACACCTAGCCTAAGAGAACTAAGTGCGTCTTGGTTCTTCTCATTTAGACCAGTCTGGATGGACTGCATCTTACCTGTCCTCCGATGCCTGTTTTGCAGAGAAGAATGCGTGTTGGATCTCTGTCTGACACTCCCATCATGTGCGCAACCGGACGTTGATGCTTTACTGGACCCGATAACGGCCCATGTTCTGCAGTGTCCCCAGCGTATTCCAATGTTGATGGCGGCATTCCTAGAGCCACCACAGGTAGTATCAGCCCCTGTTGGTATGGACATCCGCTCCTCCTCTGACACCCAGGCCTTGGATGGAGCACAGACTGCCCCAGCATCAGTTGTGGACAGTACAAAAGATCATCTGTGCTCGATTGACATCATCTGTGAGGTGTTACAGGGACCGTCGTCTGCGGAGGCAGGCAACGAGAATGTTGCGTCTACCAGCTAGGACACATAAACATTTGACTCATTTTGGCTCGTTGTGTGCTGGGAGAAATTCGACTTTTTAAAAAACAAACAGAAAATTGGAACTCCATAACAAAATTGACATTCTTTTGAGCATGCATGGCTTTCAAATGCTTGTAGTAGTTCGAACAATACCTACGAACACATTAGAGCTATGGCTTGAGTGACAATTTTCCTTTTTAACCTTTTTAAAATGTTTTAGAACTTTTTAAGCATTTTTAAGCAAAAACTGATGTTTTCTTTTAGAGTATTTGCGTACCAGTATCTAGTCAACCTAGTAGTATGTTGAGAATTAAAACTATGTCGTCCATTCGGAAGAGGAGTGGGTGTTATATTCCATATAGGTACCATAATATAGGCCCAGGTAACTTCGTTACCCTTCACCTATATTCTTCCCTACATTACACTTATAATGGTTTACAGGGACTAGCCTTTTACCTAGATACGACACTGCATTCAGAACGCGGGTTTTCCCTAGTTCGAAATCTCATACATTATGCATGAGGATTCTTGGAAGCACAGCGGGACTACCATCTCCTGTATAATATCTATGTATAAAGTTCATGCCCGACGTCATCCTCAGGCCGACATAGTAATACAGCGAGGTAGGACCCCTGGGGAGACCTATGGCTATATATATATCACATCTTGCTAAGATAGACAGAGGAGATCAGGACTTCCCGGTCGACACACTGACTAGAGACGCTGAGCTTCCTGCATGCAGATACTCCAGCTCGCAGTGGTCTAACATCCCTCGCGGGGTGTCCAACTCGAGACCAGGACGGGGTCCCACAGTCTCTCAATTCAGGTAATGGGGTTGACTTTATCCTAGAGGGATTCTTGGCTTAACACCTATGCACATGCTAGGTACACTTAGGTACATCTAGTTAGGGAGACATCGTAGGAGTACGCATCTTTTTAGTGTCATGTCTTTTATATACTCGTATGTATTCATGATTACTGCACGATGGTAGAGCTATACCATCCATTTACTTTCATAGTACTGCTAATCATTTATATATTTTACTGTCTAATGGTTGTTGCAACTCATCTATTTTTCACCAGAATGACAACTGATCAATAAATACTTATTGAAAACGCCCAGCCTGTTTATTCTGTGTATCTCTCTAAGACAGACTAAGTAAGCACGAGTGACTGAGCGAAAAGTGGTATGTTGTTTCCACGGTCCTGAGGGATCAGGGTTGTCATGTTCGATGGTTGCCAAGAACTATTCTCTCCTTGGTAAGAGGAGATTCTAGTGGCACTGTGAGCTAGCTGATATAGAAGGCCAACATACTCGGTGGGGGTGTTCAGAATCAGTCCAACACCAATCCTACAGTGTATGCTGTCCGAACGCGCAGATCCTGTATAGGTTTTACAGGAACTACACAACACAGGATAGATCTCCCATGGGTGGACTTCAGCAGAACCATGTGCCTCATCCTCCCTCTGCATGAACTGAACAAACTGTGCTGAGGAGCCCCAGAACGAACCGGCACAAACAGTGTATCCCTCCTCCCGTACCATGTCACCCTCAAAGCCACCTTTTCACACAAATGTCACCTCATAAATAGCTTAAGTCCTTAATAATAAGAAGTGACAACCAGGCCTGGACCGGCTCAAAAGCTGTAGCAAATTCTTCTCAGTCTGCACATTCACGCTCCTCCCAGTAATAAGCACCTGTGTCTGACCAGGGCTGGACTGGCCTCTGTGGATTATTGCCTTTATTAACTGCAGCAGTTCACAAGTATGTCCTCCTGAACTGGCCACTTACCAGTAAGGTTACAACTGGTTGTTTTTTCATTGGAAAGAGAAGTATTTTATTGCCTTTGCAAAAATTGTGAAAAGCACATAAAGCAGTTTTTTTTCTCTCATTAGTACATACCCTAAATAGTAAAAACACGAAGAAGAATGCACTTTACAATGTTCTGGAGCTGCCACCTTAATGATCACTGGCTGCTAATTAAAGTAAACAGACAGAAAGGCAATCTATAAAAACAAATAACTTTATAAAGACCATTTTTATTACGTTGTATATCATGTTTGACTCTTTCCAAACCAGACGGAAAGGTGATCAATTTTTATTATGTTGTATATCATGTTTGAACCTTTCCAAACCAGACAGGAAGGCGATGTAGGTAAAAACAAATAAACTTTATAAAGACAATTTTTATAACCTTGTATATTTTGACCCTTTCCAAATGTTAAAACGAGGGAAAAAAATGGCAGGTATTTATTTGGAAAAGGTGGCAACCCTACTTACTAGTGGTTTACTATGCTGCTTAGGCGTCCACTGTACGGTAGGCAGGGGCACTATCGAAGGTCGTCTCTCACTGTCTTGGAGCTAAGGACATTTCTATGTCACAGCAAATCATGCATCACTCTAGTTCACAGTTTACTGGCCTAAGTCATTGCTGCTGGTGAGCTGCTTCAGGCAGAGGATCTCTGGGCCGAGGCAGAAGAGTCAGAGTGGTGGCAGAGCAGAGTCCAGTCACAATGCACTCGGCTGACCCTGGCAGGACCAGACAAGTGTGCCTCGGCCCCCTCGCACACTCACAAGTGGGTAGGTGTTGTTTTCTTGGTCAGGTGGGGGGGGGGGCCGGATAAGTGCCCTCCCTCCAACATGTGGAGAGCTGGGCATATGAAACTCGCTTCCAACCGGCAGGTTCAGGCCTTCTACCAGAAGGCGACGATTGCCAGTGCCTCAGCATGGGAGGCCGGGTGTCACACAGTATTTAGGAAATTTTACAATAAACATCCTTGTTGTCGTGTCCGATGCCAGTGAGTCTGAGTCATAAAACACTGAGCGGCAGGCAGCTGATTGTCCACTAAGCACTAAAAAGCACATTTGTCGATTAACACTGGGCTGGCTCTGTCTCACTGACACTTTTGCCATAAAGTCGCTTCTTTCTGTGCCTGGTGACCGACTCTGCTCTGGGCAGCTCAGCTGAGCTGCAAACGGCCGCTGCAGTCCGTGTTCAGTTAGCCACTGCCCATGGTGGGCCTGGCTGAGCGGGTCAGTCACCCATTACCACAGAAAGCTTATTGCAGACAGCAGAGCCACTAATCTGAAATGCAACTGCGGCCCGCTCGGGCCACAGGCGGGCGGTAGCCTATGGACCCGTCCCACTCACCTATAATTGTGAGTCTGACGGAAACTCACACTCCTGACCTCACTGCCTAAATGTCTCGGTACTAGTCATTGGCAGGTGCTGACTTGACGTCAGTGAAATGTATCTAATCAGTATGCCGGACCATGTGGTGATTGAATCGAGTGTGTTACATAGTAGCAAGCATCTCAGCCAGCCCCCAAGTCTGCCGAGCAGTGTGCACTGCCTGCCACTCGACTCCAGCAAATGCTGTTATTATTAGCAGCAAGCGCACGGGCTGCAGTGCTTGACATGCACGTGAGGAGGTGCTAAAATGCATGACTTCGCATTTCAGTGCGGTAATGCGGATCACCACACTGAAATGTGTTAGTCCAACGCCTGATGCGTCGTACTTGGCAGGGCTGCCAGCGAGAGCAGCTACACAGCAGCCTAGCTCGCCTCTTGCTGTGCCTGGTGAACGACTCTGCTCTGGGCAGCTCAGCTGAGCTGCGAACGGCCACCACAGTCTGTGTTCAGTTAGCCACCGCCCACGGTGGGCCTGGCTAGGCGGGTCGGTCACCCATTACCACAGCAAGCTTATTGCAGACAGCAGAGCCACTAATCTGAAATTCAACTGCGGCGTGCTCAGGCCACCTGCGGGCGGCAGCCTATGGACCCGTCCCACTCGCCTATAATTGTGAGTCTGACAGAAACTCACACTCCTGACCTCACTGCCTAAATGTCTTGGTACTAGCCATTGGCAGGTGCTGACTTGACATCAGTGAAATGTATTTAATCAGTATGCTGGGCCATGCGGTGATTGAATCGAGAGTGTTACATAGTAGCAAGCAGCTCAGCCAGCCCCCAAGTGTGCTGAGCAGTGTGCGCTGCCTGCCACTCGACTCCAGCAAATGCTGTTATTATTAGCACCCAGCGCTCGGGCCGCAGTGCTTGACACGCACATGAGGAGGTGCTAATATGCGTGACTTCACATTTCAGTGCTGTGATGCGGACCACTACACTGAAATGCGTTAGTCTAACAGCTGATGCGTGGTACTTGGCAGGGCTGCCAGCGAGAGCAGCTACACAACTACCTAGCTCGCCTCTTTGTATGCCTGGTGACTGACTCTGCTCTGGGCAGCTCAGCTGAGCTGCAAGCGGCCGCCGCAGTCCGTGTTCAGTTAGCCGCCACCCACGGTGGGCCTGGCTGAGCAGGTCGGTCACACATTAGCACAGCAAGCTTATTGCAGACAGCAGAGCCACTAATCTGAAATTCAACTGCGGCCCACTCGGGCCACGGGCGGGCGGCAGCCTATGGATCTGTCCCACTCACCTATAATTGTGAGTCTGATGGCAACTCACACTCCTGACCTCACTGCCTAAATGTCTCGGTACTAGCCATTGTCAGGTGCTGACTTGACGTCAGTGAAATGTATCTAATCAGTATGCCGGGCAATACAGTGATTGAATTGAGAGTGTTAGATAGTAGCAAGCAGCTCAGCCAGCCCCCAAGTCTGCCGAGCAGTGTGCGCGCCTGCCACTCAACTCCTCCAGCAAATGCTGTTATTATTAGCAGCCAGAGCTCGGGCCTTAGTGCTTAGCACGCACATGAGGAGGTGCTAATATGCGTTACTTCGTATTTCAGTGTGGTGATGTGGACCACTACACTGAAATGCGTTAGTCTAACACCTGATGCGTGGTACTTGGCAGGGCTGTGCTGCACACCAACAGTTCCCAGTGAGGCTGGATTTACACATGATATATATGTGCCTAAGGTCACAGGAGGCGCCAGACAGTAGCGGCCCATGGTGGGAGTGCTGCCGGGCGGTGACGTGGGGCGGGGGAGGGGCAGGGTGGGGGTAGTAAACTATGGAATACGGCAGAATAGAGGTAAGTAGACATATAAATAAATAAAACGAATTTCGTTGCGTGCGCTGCATCGCCAAATGCGATGCAGCACGCGCAACGAAATTCGTTTTATTTATTTATATGTCTACTTACCTCTATTCGGCCGTATTCCATAGTTTACTAACCCCCACCCTGCCCCTCCCCACGTCACCGCCCGGCAGCACTCCCACCACGGGCCGCTACTGGCGCCAGATGAGAGCAGAGAAGGCTATAGAGATTGATCGCGCAGTACAACCCTTTCATAGGCTTTTAAGGAGTGATGTGAGTAAAACACTACCTGTGTGCTTCACATGCACACATCCTCAGCAGACCTGCATTTCGAATTCGCACTTGATTATGAGTAGTATATAACAAGCATTGGCAATTATTGTTACAATCAATAATATAGTCATTTTGCGATAGCACCTGCACAGCTGGCTGACGTAAAAACTCAAAGCTGTTTCCTAAACGATGGGCAAACAAATTAGTCCACTGAACTGGCATTTCTTTGCAATATGAAACTACTCGGAGGCAATTAGGTGTGCTGGCATTTTGGGTTTATATTTAAACTCAACATCCCATTATGCTGAAAAAAGCATTTTCCATCAAATCACAAATGTGACTGTTAAAAGAGAAAATGTATCTTTTCTAAGTGCTAAATAGGCTGAAAATAAAATAACCATCTGAAACAAGGAAATGCCCAGTCTTATATTTTCAGGAAAGATTTTCGGGTCTAACCAGAGTAAAGAAAAAGTTCCATAATTGAGTGGTCGTGTTCCTGCGTATTTCTTGGTAGAAATCGAACCATTCAATAAGCGAACATTTATAATGTTCTCATCCAAAAATTATGCCTTAGCTTGGTTTGGCACACTTGTGCATAGGAGGCAGTCTAGGGGTACCAATGATGTAATATGGCCGAAGGTCAAGCACACCCTAGTGTTTAATACATGTTTACCTTTGTGTGGGAAGTGACTGGGAATGGGGTGAGGAAAGGGCTCAGGGCAACCAAATGACATTTTACCTTGATGTCCTGGGGCCAACAAATTTCTGAACTCAAATCAGAACACCAAGTGCATTACCTCAGCACTTGACCGTCAGAGTGGCAGGCATAATGTTTGAAGGTCTACTTAGAGATGTGGCATGGACTAAAGATCCAGAACTTTCTTTGTGCTGCAAATTAACAATTGAGCTAATGTTGTGTATTTTAAAAAGAAAATACTTTATTCCACACACGCAAAATGTTATACTTAAAAGTATTAATACACATGAGGAAACACCTACAATGTACCAAAATGTGAAAGTCTTTTCAAGGAACAATTTACGCCTTCTGGCTTTAACAAAAGGGGCTGTCACCATAAAAGCGTGTCTGCCTATAGACTATGACCAAGGGCTTTGATTCTCAAGGTAAAAGACCTTTCTCGAGAGTTCCATGGAAGGGTTTACCCATGGAAGTCCGCCAGAACCACTTTCTGTCTGCTCGCCTTAAGGTATCACTGCAAGGTATTCTGAGTCTGAGGCTAGTGACCAGACCAACCTTTGTGAACCTCAGTTTCTGATTTCATCAGCCTTATCTCTGCTTGGCCAAGTATGTGTGTGCACACCACATCGGCTGAAGACGGGAGAGCTGCCAGTTGCAGCTGGAGGCAAGGTGGAATCCTGAGGATGTTGACCTGGGAAATTGCTGTGCGCATCCATCACAAATTCCACTGCCTTTTTCTAAGCTTCGCACCATTCTCACACAGTTCGGTCAAACATCATCCAAGCCAGCTCCCCTACATAAACCGGAACCGGAGAGCCCACCTGGGCATACAATGATGTTCCTCCGAGTGGGGGGGGGGGGGGGCAGAGGGGGGGCGAGGTTACAACCACACTGTGGAAGGCCTAATCATATTCCTGGCGGCAGCACACCAGGGTCTTACATGGTTGGGAAATTTGGCCTAACACTAGGTTTGTTTGAACCCCATCGCGCTCTGATGCAGGAATATCCCTCCCCCAAACTCATATGGTCACATCACTTACCCTGCAGTCACTCTTCTTACCCTATTAACTGTCCAGCTTATTTTTTGTGTGGAGTGCAGTGTAAATAGGATTTATCCTCAAAACAAATTTAGACGTAGAAAAAAACTATACAGTATTAATCATTAAATGAAACTCCACCTGTTTTTTTTCATTTGTTTGCATCCAATGTAGGTGGATTATTTTCTGAAAAATATTGTGCCAAATGGGTTGCTTTCTCATGCAAGCCCACCATTGATATACTAACAAATAACTGTACCTGCAATATAATCCTCAACAATAGAATCCCACAAGAAAGAGTTTCACACACCAATTTATTGAAACATTATTACAATCCCAAACGTGCAATGTCTCAGTCGGTGCGTCACTCACTGCTGATATTTGGTGGGATCTGCATGTCAAGGGTTCAGATCTCCACTGGGGAAGTCTGCCTTTTAACTCTCAGATGTCAATACAATGAGAACTTTTTTGACTATTTTGAACAACACTCTTGCCACCTATTAATTATATAGATATAGAATTTTGTTATCTAAAATTACCAGGTGACTCAATTACACCTAATTAATTTAACAACATATTGCATTCTGAGAGTTCCATTTCAAGTTGATTAAAGTTTCCAACTTTTTAAAAAATGTGCTTAAGGGAAGCCTAAACTGCGAAATAATGTTCCTGCTTACTATTATTTAACTTCCAAAGTCCCCATTCACCTGGGTTCAGTGTGCACTACATTCACACTTCCACCAACCCTGGTTCTTTTTATGCACCTGATTTAGAAAACAAGCATTGGAAAAGCAAATAGGTGTTATCTATGCAAGGTCTATTGGCTTTGTCAGTGCTTTTTTTGCTTTGTATGGTAGGTGGGTTTTAACATTTTTAAACTGATATTAAAACAATCATTGACTGAAAAAAGTACAAAATACCCTAGTTTAATAACTTGACACACTTTTAACTATCGAATTATGTAAAGGGGAACAGTTTTATTTTAGTGACCGGCATTTTTTTGTGTGCCGCTCACACCCTGCCAATATTCAAATATTGACTAATTTAAAAGATATTCCACCGTTATCATTTGGAAGCCTGAGCCTTGCTTTCTCCATTACAGAAGTCTGCCCAACACTTTCCAGTAAAATGTTCACAGCCTGGCGCTTTCTTGTCATCCCTAACAAGTCACGGATGAAATAATTGCAGAGAGGTAATGCCTTTCAAATTTGAAGAATGTCTGCTCTGTCCTTGCCCTGTTATTCTCCTTACTCTAAACCAATTTTTATTTTTCAGTTTGTCTAGAGAGGTGCTAGGAGTTTTGTGTTATGAGTTTCAAGTGCCACACAATGCCAGAACACACAAATCCACGCCACATAATTCCACTACACACAATACATTTAAACAACTCATAATTCCATGCCACACAATTCGACAACACACACTTCCACTCCACATCATTCCACTCCATGCCACATAATTACAATCCAATACATTCAACTCCACATATTTCCACTCTGCTCCATGCCACATAATTCCACTCCACACATGCCACATATTTCCACTCCACATAATTCCGCTCCACACCATACCACATAATCTCACACAATGCCACACAATTCAATGTCACACAATTCCACACCACACAGCATAATTACACTCAACATAATGCCACTCAGCAGCACATAATTCAACTCAACATAATTACACTCTACTCAATACTACATAAATGCATTCCACATACATCCACTCTATGCCACATAGCAACAATCCACATAAATACACTTCACACTATGCCATTTAATTCCAGTCAACATAATTTCACTCAAAGCGACACAGTTCCACGCCACACACTTCGACTCCACACAGTTCCATTCCACACCACAGAATTCCACACCAAACCACATAATTCCACTCCACAACACAATTCCACTACACACCACATACATCCAATCCACACCACAGAATTCCACATTGTGCCACAAAAGTCAACACCACATAATTCCACTCCACTACATGCCACTCCATAACACACAATACCACTCCACATAATAACTCTCCATGACACACAATGCCACTACACATGATTCCAGTACAATCAATACCACATAATTAATATCCACATCATTTCACTGCACACTATGCCACATAATTCCACTACACAGAACTCCACTAAACACCACACATTTCCACGCTACACAAAACCACAACAAGTAATCCCAATCTAACCCACATAATTTCACTGCACACCACATACATCCACTCCACTCCATAACACATGGCTAAAAGACATTAACATTGACAACGCCTATAGCTCTCGGGTTGCGGAGACCGATTGGCTTTGCCAATGCTTGTTTTATAGGCTAGGTTGATGGCAACTTCATTATTGCTTTGACCGAATTCATCTCAGATTAATCTGTCTCTGATGGCAATCTCACTTTCTTTACATTTACAGGTTTCAGGAAACTCTTTCAGGTAGAGTTTGACACAGGTCAACCTACCCTGTAGTAATTTCGTACCAACTCTTTGGTAAGACAGGAACCCACAATCCTTCCCTTTTTTTCCGTCCTGATGAATGCCACGGACCCCTTTGGCCATAAGGGCAGAAACATGTCGACTACTTTAATCACTAGAGTAATGGGGTACTAATTCCCCTAATCACCATCTTTTCCATTTTTAATATCAAATAGTTGCCTGTTAAAATAAATGCATTTTGGCAATTATATTGGTCTTTAATAATCACTTGCTGTAATGGGCCCCCACTTAGATTTAGAAGTTCCTCCCTGTCTCCAGGTGTAGGCCCGCTCTCTATCAAACCAAGTTTTTAGAGACAGAGGACTGCCAATGATGAAGCATGACACCTGGTGGTGTGTGAGGACAGTCCTTCACTTTTGTGAGATGCCAGGTACTCTACTTAGTACCTTTTAAGCCTCTGTCATTTTACACTCAGTGTAGCTTCTTTTGTGTATACAGCTACATTATTAACCCATACAACTATTTTGCTAGTACACAGACCTATGACTAGCAAGTTACAAGCAGTTTACAAGTGGTGGTGTAGGGCAAGCACATTAACTTCCTATGCTATTTCATGATCCATACCTGTGATCAGAAGGCTACACAACATAAATCTTTTCAGTAAGTGCTTTAACTACCTGACCTCTTTTACAAGCATTGCCCTGTGACCTGCTGGATATAGATGTATCTCTGCCTCAGGTGCCTGTAGTATTACATGTGCACAATCCTGGCACGCTCCATGTTGGGCATCTTTGGCCCCCTTACATAAAGGTTTGTCTACTGCATGGTTAAAAATAATGAAAAAGAAACAGCGCTAATGCGCTGTTTTTTTAAATTAAAGTACATACAAATGGGGAGAGAGTTTGGGGATGAGTCAACACAGAGGGAGGAGGGTGGTACACAAGGCCACGAGTGGGGGAGAGGACATGCAAAAGAGAAAGTGGAGAAGCACACGGACAACGTAGGTTAGGCTGAAGGGGCTGGGGCGGCAAACAGACAATGGAGTGTGGGCGGGAGGGGATAAGAACCAAGCTGAGGATGAAGGGAGGGCCAGAGATGCTATGGTACCAAGCTGACAATGGAGGGTGAGCAGGAGGGGCTGCTGTGGCACCAAGCTGACAACAGAGGGTCTTGTGGAGCACCTAGACAGAAGGGTGAGCATGCAGGGAATGAGGGGCACACTGACAACGAAGAGTGGGGGTGGGGGAGAGGCTGGGGATTTTTAATTACTGTGATATTATTGGTTGACTTACACAGATGTGTCTTTATAATTGACATTTTGTCCTGAATTTTTCGACTGAATTTTGACTCTTTGTCCTGAATTTTTAGAGTTCCTGCCCAGAATTTGCCTTTATTGTAGGTGGCCACCCTAATGACGTCCGGAAAACTACTAAATGGGGCTGCTGGGATTATTGGGGCAGTCCTTGTGTAACTCATTTAGCCCCTGACGAGACAATGAAGCGCTTTCCGGCGAGTACACTCCCGAGTACTAATTGCTGCTTGGCTGCCCGCCTCCACAGTGGCTTAAACGCCTCACCAATATTGAAATTGGTCCTTTTGTGAATAATACGTGATGTTATTTTAGTATTGATTTTTTTCTTTTGAATTTATTTGGGGCAGTATGTGTGAAAGCAATTCACACACAATAAGACGATATGCTCTAGCGACTCTATCTTCCTTTTACCCATCCCCACACACAATATGATCGGTCGCACTGTGAGGGCTCCAGGTCCGTAGTTTCCTATCTATTCCTGACCTGCCCATTATAAACCAACTACTCACTGCCTGCGCGCCTCTCAAACTTAAAGGTTGCTTGACTCTTAGCATGTGTGCAAACGGTACACCTTTCGTATGAAAACTCGTACAAAGAATTATCGCTCAAAGGTTAATGGAAGGAATGAACTAAACCTCATCGGTTCACCATGCTATTATTTGTTTATTATTATCGGAAGACGCCCTGAGCTTTAGTTATTGCTGAAGTCACATTTGCCCAACGCATCATGGCTACCGCCCTTTCAACGAAGCCTGCAATCGATACCTTTCCCATCATGGCTACTGGTGTCGCCCTGGCAGTACGTGCCCCCAAACCATCATGGCCGTCGGGCTGCTGTGCTGAGAGTGGCAGCCGGGGCAGGGCTGAGGAGCGCGCACGGGCACTGCAGATGCTGCTAAGCTTGTGTCTCCGCCCGCAGCGGCATGTGAACCGATTCTGGAGGAGTGTGTGAGCTGTGCGCGGATGAGAAGGAGTTGGGCTGCGTTCTCCCGCAGGCTTTAGCCTCCACCGGGGTGCGCGGACCAGCATGCTCCCGCATCCACCATGAGTTCGTGCTGGAGCCGAACAGGGGGTCTCCCCCTCCTGCCCCCGGAGCAGGAATGCGGGCGAGAGCTGAGCAGAGGGGTGGCCGAGGTGAGCCAGGCGTGCATGCCTTCTGTGTGGGTGGGCAGGGTACCTTGTGCTTTGGGTCAGATCCGTGGCTTCTACTGTGGGTGAGGTGGAAGATGCGCAGCAGCGGCGGATCTGGGCGCACAAAAGCAATTTTCACAACCGGTGTGGATGTATTGAGATAAGCTATAAAAATGCACTCGCCAGCAACATTGTTACTGGATGCCTAAAATGCGAAGAAAGTGCATGTAAACGTTACAAGCTTGTCCAGAAACACTTAATATTCCTTAAATAAGGTGTCATTTATAAATGTAGTGGAGGCTTTCACATCTGCAGTCAGCCAGCTGCAGAGCTTCAGCCCCGCCGCTCTCCTTTCCGCAACTGAAGCCAACTCCGGGTTCTGGTTTCAATGCTCATTTAGACTGAGGATCGTTTTTGGGGAAATCCTCATTGAGAAATACGAGTTTCCTCAATATTGTCTGCATACTGGCTGCGTCCACTGTTGCGCTTGCCATGTTTGAAATGGCAAGCACTACAGTGTTACTAGACTCTGCTGTGTTCAGTGGAAACTGAGCTTTGATTTCGGATCTTTCACAAGCCGGTGATAGTGCGGTTTGTACAACACACGCCTGAGAAGGCTAGTGTGGGCATTCCCTCCAGCAAACACAATATTGTGACACTAGGAGTCTCTGTATACATCTGTTCACAACCATATGCCTTTTTCCATATCTGTGCACGCTATAACATTCCAAAAAGTGACCGTGCCCCTTACCCCAATAATTTTTCTAGCAGTGTGTTTTATCAGGGAAAGTGCATTTAGTAAATGGCTATGTTTTGTGGCAAGTAAAATAGCATATATCCTGAGCAGGGATAAGGAGTGTGGTAATATTGTGCATCCATGCATTCAAGAACAGCAGTGCTTTTGACGCCTCACATTTTTAGCATTTCTACAGCGCATGCTCTTACATCAGAACCAACTGTCATTTTTTTTTCTGGGTCACACAGCAGTTTTTGGTGGCTTGGCGTATACCCGGGCTACCGTTTTTGCAACAAATGTGAGTTTTACGGTGAGATTCGGACTGTGTGAATGAAGGATTCCGGTTGGATATTATACGTACACTCTTAGATTGCAGCTAATGAATAGAGACCCAGGCGGACTGTCACTAATTGGTTAAAAAGCAAAATATGTTTGAGGGCTTGGGGTTTCGATTTCCAGTACACTTTGTGTGGGTCTTCACCAAATACCCACCCCATTGCTAACACCATTTCATGTAGCAAGCCAACATAACGCTACAGCCACATTAGCGATGTCAGTAATCCAGCAGTATGGAGAGACCCCATAGTAAAGCAAGGATAACAGTTCATTCCTTAAGACATAGTTTTCGTGAGGTTTGTGTTTTACTGTCACGAATTCCAATGATGTGTCTTTGTTGATATGACCCTATTTTAGATTCCGAGTATACTAATACATTGAATGTCATAGCTGAGTGCGAAAATATCTTCGAACACTGGATAGGTGAGTTATAATTTAGAAGAATAGTTCATGTCAGTTTTCGTCAGGCGGAGGCACTTACTTAACACACAAGTGCTGTCGGTTGTGGGTGATTTGGTTACTTGCTGACATTTTCTTCTTTAGTATGGCTTCAAAACGCAGGTTTTTCCCCCACCATGACTGGTACACAGACCTGTTAAGACATTTTATCGGTGATATATTTAAATTCTCACATTGCTGTTTGAGTCACTGCCACACAGCAAAATAATTAGTTCGGTGTTTTTTTCTCCTGCCAGGAGTGGTGATGTAATGCTGAGCTGGGGACTTTGAATGCTGCAAAACGCTAATTTATGTTCACTTGACTCGTTCATTTGCACCTGAATAGCCCGTGTCACCATTTGCCTTCCCTGCTGCTGTGTTTGACCTCTTTTGCCAGACCTACGTATTAAGCCATCAATAATTGCATTCTGGGGCTTATAGCTTCACATGTTTGATACACTTTTTGGACCTGTAGCCCAGGCATGCAATTTGTTGCTGCCTATTGGAATAGGTTATCTATGGTGACTATGGTGACTATGGGCATTATGGCAGTTTCTTATCTAAGCTATACTCCATAGATAGTGTAACGTACCTAACAAGTCGAGATAGCGGTATTAAACATTCGGTGGTGCATGGGGCACTGTGGGGAAAGTTTTGGGATGGCAAACATTCTTAAAAAGACGAGTCCACGTCTCTAGGGCTTCTCTAATGGTAGCGGGTGCTCTCCTGAAGACAGCCATCACAGAAGGAGTGTCCACCTTTAAAAAACACCCATGTTCTTCTGGAGTGTCCCTGATTTACATGTTTACGCAATAAAAGCTTCTTTTTCTGTGCTCAGCGGCTGACTCCGTGTAATTGGCCATTTCACGCAACCATCCCCAGAATCATTTTGTGAACATTAAAGTGAACAGCCCCCGTTATAGTGCAGGGTGAATCATACTGTACAACAGCGCTGCAGGTGGGGCCTGCAGCTTTGTGGTGCTTCAAAGGCGCGGCCACGTGACCGCAGTGCACATTTCGTCTACTTCCCTAAGGCTCCGAATGCCGTGCAGCGCGTGCCCCACCGTAGGTTAGTAAAGGCGGGGCGTCTATTGTTGGGAGGGCAGTTTCATGACCGGGCCTCAATATAGTAGAGAGAGGCAAAGTGCTATTAAAACTCAGCTGGCACGGGTTGGTTGCTAGGCGCAGAACCTGCTGGAGATGCCGCGTTATCACTTCTCAGCGAGGTACCAACATACGTCTCCCCAGTTGCCATGGTTTCCGTGTAGACTGTGCCCTCGTAGAACGCAAGCGATTAGGTTTGATTGTACATTCACACCTTAAATCGGAATCGGTGGCGTTCGCATCAGCCCTGCTTCTCGACGTGCATGGGCTCAGTGTCCTAGACTGATTTGCTTGAAGTGCATTTCGCACATCAGACTTGGAAAGGTCGCGCAGTCGTTAATCTGAAGGGATTTAACGGCGACACAGATTCAAAGTTGTTTCATTGTAATGCACTGGCTGTCCAAAGTCAGCCTACAATAATGACTGACTAGACAGAAATAATGGGTGCATATTTGGAAGCCAGATCTTGTCGTAGCTTTCAATTGTTAACCCTAATAATCTTGTTATGTTTATGTCAAAAACACAACACCTGTCGTGTGGCTAAATATCTTTAAATTAATGTAACCCAGTCCATGGTTTTTAGTAGATATTTCTGCTCGAGTATGTTTGGTGACGTGACTGACCGAGGGTCTCTACCATTCGATCTAAAGTCAGTTCTAGAAATGCCTCTAAACAATTTGCTGTTGAAAAGTTTAGGTGTGGAAGATGCAAGTTTCCACGTTTATCTGAGGGCAGCCAGAAATGAGCGAACTAGGAAGAATAGAATCTCCCACCTTAACTGGATAGCTTCTGCAAGTGTGTGTGGTCGATTGGTCAGTATACGGAAATCAGCAGTTACTGCTAGGAATGATAAACCTCTGGTCAGGGGTGGTAAGTGCTATATAATACATGGGATTCTGAAATCCCTGTATAAATGACAGTCACTAATTTCTTTATAATCACCGATTTGTGATGAACCAAGTGGCCGATTTATAGACGTCAGAACTTGACTACTATAAGGTTATTACAGTCGAGTTCTGACATCAGAATGCCTGCTGCCAGAGCCAGCAGGTGAGGTGAAAGGCTGGTCAGGTCATGGAGCATAACTGGAGCAGCTGTTTAAAGCAACCAAAACAGAAAGTTGCTTTTCTTTCTTCTGTTCTACTTTAATAGCTTGCAATGCCAAGAAGAGGGAATGTTTATTTTTTGCACCCCTTAGATAGAGAAAAGCGAGAATCTCGCTGTATCTTTCTACACATTCCAAGCTGCTGCAGCCTTTTTAACATTAAAACTGACATGTATTGAACTGTTTGTGTTCGCAACAAATAACTAACAGGTTTTTGATGTGTTTAATTTTAGACCGGAGGTTTTATTTTCATTTTTGCAAACATGCTCCCTCTTTCAAGTGAAAGAGCTACGCACCAATGTTTTAAGTGGTTCGTGGTAAAGGTGATGGTGACCAAGTATTATATGGGATAATGTACCCCCTGTTGTCCATGATAAGGCTATTGTAAACCACCTTGGAGTTTCATAACCTTGTAAAGGAACTCTGCCTTCGGCCTTGTTCCTCTATATGGGTATGGAACTTCTCAGTGACTTGCAATATCCTTATTCTGTACGGCAGAGGGTAAGTTATCCCTTATATAAATGCAATAACAAACAATGTTTCCTTATTAGGGTGAGGCAAGGCCTTATACTTTGTTAGTATGCTATAGTGGGCAGGCCACTGGAATTATTCAAATTTGCGTCTGTGCCTCTTTTCGCTTAATTATGGATTTTCTGCATGTGCCTCATCTGCAGATTTTAACCCCAAAAATTGTTTCTATGGCAACCGGCTCACGGGTTACTGAAAGCTCCGCAACGGTGATAACCTGAGTAAAATGACAAAGTAAGGAAGTAGTACTATCACAAAATGTGCAGCTTTACTCCTCACAATTTTGCTTTTCTTACCGCACAATTTAGTCATCCCTCCCTCATAATGTAGTCCTCCCCTGCCACATCATTCCAGTGGCTCTTGGTATAGGTGAGTATTTATTTGATGGGAGGGAGTTGACATCATTATGAGGTTGACATGAATGCTTGTCCACGAAATGGAGAATTTATATTTTGAATAATTAATTGGACTCCATGGGCCACAAACGTAAATGTTTCACATATTTATATACTTGGGCATGGAAAGAGGTAGATCATTAGCTCTAGTGAAATAGTATGAGGAGTGCCACATCAAATCTTTATTCACTTAATCTAAGGCCAATTTTCATTAGTCCTGATGTGGGATGAAGCTCAGTAAGGTTCTTAATTGCAGATTTTCTTTGTTAATCTTAAAGCCTGATATATTACAAAGCCTCTCTAATTTGCTTATCACCATTGGAAGGGATATGAGCATTGGTTATGATCAAGGTCACTGGAATTATGTGTCAAAGGAGTACTGAAATATGTGTTGGGATTGACTAAATTACGTGTCAAGAAAAGGCAAATTATGCGGCGTAGTGTGGCATGAGTGATGACAGTCCTATGTCATTATGTTGTCCTTTTTACACGTGTAAACATTATTCGGGCAAAAGTTACCCTTCAATAGTTTCAGTTTATCCCCTATATAGAGCAATCTCCAACAGAAAGATAACCAGTTAAACTTTGCAAAGGCTCCTTCATTGAGCAGCAACAAGCATGGCTGCGATTTTAGTAACTTCATCTGTTTGAGTTAGCAACAAAACATTGGTTTGCTAAAATCTACAAATTATGCAGCAGATGATGGCAGGTGCAGACAATCTATACTTATGATAAGAAAACGCCAGCACCGCAGAACTGCAAAATTCCAGTGGCCATGGTTATGGCTGCCATTTTGTCTTAAAACGCAAGGAGATGATGAACGGAGCGCTGAAACTTTTCAGACACTCACCCCCAGTCACAGATCTGGGTTGAATCCATCATCGTTCTTTAGCTCATTTCGCCACCCAGTTCAGACACAGCTATATGCAAATCAGTCTTGACCCTGTGCCTCATGGGAACAGTCCAGCCCGAACTGCCAAGCCATGTCTTCCCTGGACCGGAAACAAGCATCCTGGGACCGGTTTCGGGCTAACAGCCCTCATCAGCCAGGCTAGCTTGAATCCAGTGGCAAAGTTTCAGCACTCCGTCCATCATCTCCTTGTGTTTGCCATTTTGTCTTCATCAGAGACTGGCTGTTTGTTTTACCTTGATTCCGGTGCTGCGGATGTGTGCGTGTGTGTTTTTTTTTTTTTTTTTTGTACCGAAGGCTCCAGCACAGCTGCATTAAAGAGAGGAAAACATCACTGAAGTATCGTTTTCCTTGTCAGTAATCTGTTCATTATCACCCAAGCCTGTGGATTTTTGCAAGTTCATGTCTTCTCTGCTCCAAGGATTGGCAAGATTTATAAGCCTTTTTGTGAACTTTTTATGATAAATGACACCATTTCTTCTGTGTGGAGTCGCTCTGTCGAGTATTCACGTTGTCCCCCATAGAAGTGTGCTATATATCCATTTAAGTCAAAGCTACTGATCCACCACAGCACCCTTGTCTTTTGTCCATGAGGAACTTCTGTGCTGCTAGTGTGCACACAACTCGTTACCAAAATCAATGCAACTTTACTCAACCGGTGGCTTCGCTCCAGGGCAACACTGATAATTCGAACATATTTGTGCACATTTTCTTAAACACTAGGAGCTTTATATGTTCATTTTTTCCTTTTTTCAACGGAGGCCTGCTTAATATGAAGGCCAAAAGACATTGCTGGTTCTCTCCTACATTTTGGCACAGACACAGCAAACGTTCTTACATTCCATATAAAAGCTTCTAAAAGTCACGTTGGTTCCAGTGGTAAGCACAGTACACCAGTTATGCATAGAGACATGTTTGGGCACAGGGAGTTTATTAATGGCTACTTACCGCTTTGTTGAGATTACAGATGTATGTAGTATTTCTGCAGACATTCGTTGAAAAGTGCATATTTCTTTAGTGTAGATTTTGAGGGCTGCGTGTGGAGACTTACCCTTCAGTAAAATATTTCATTATGCACAGGGCTTCTGGAATTATGTGATTCTGAGTCCGCTGTGTTTTTGCATAATTATGGATTTGTCACATAATCCATCTTCTGTTGCATGGTCTGCAGTTTGTAATAAACAAATAATGTTTCTAGCTCAAACAGATCAAAAGCTACTAAAAATGCGGTGACCCGTGTTGCAGCACAGTGGAAGACCTAATGCAAAGTTTGACTGGTCATCTGGTACGAATACGTTGAAACCTTTGTCCAGACACTGTTCACATGCGAAAACATGACACAATTATGCAGTATTAATATCACAGAAATGTGCTTGTCGAATAACTTAGTCAACCTCATTGCATAATGTGGTTCTTCCTTGCAGCATAATTTCAGTGGTCCTGATAATAGGTTATGTTGTAAGTCTCTTGGTTCTCTGTTGTCAGAGGAGATAATTTGCTCTAGTGTAGAAGGGGCAGGTTTCACCCTGTAACTAGGTATTAAAAAGAGGTTCGATCAAAGTGCTCAAATTCGGGCTCTGTTAGTGCTTTAGGAGACCACATTTGTTCTAAAAAAATAAATGCGGGGACCAATACATTTTCTTAAAAGCCCGTTGTTTTACTGCTGAATGCCGGATTGCAGAAAGCCAAGACTGCCTCATCTTGGTAAATCCTGAGGCCTCTCACAACCCCCCACTTCTTGTCTTTGGCTCAGTCCTTGCCTGCTCTTTATCATCATACTATCTCCTTCTGCCACTGGTTTCTTTCCTTTCTTTTCCTCGTCCCTTCCCTTTTCAACCTTTCTTTTTTGCTTTGGGTCAAAGTCTAATGGCCAAAACTAAGTCCTGGTTCCCCCAAAAATGAGTTCCAGTGTCAACCACTGCGTACGTTAAGTACTGCTTGTAAGTAGTGTGAATACCATCCTTGCATCCCTCTCAGAAAGGAAGTGGGAGCAGCCTTTGCTGTCTTCTTCATTACTTTAGGAGAGCTCTGTGAATGTTTGGGAGTGCTTAGATCTTTAGCTTATGTTGAAGATGTGTGGTGTGGGGACACTGGACTCCCTTAAAGAGCATCCTTAGTTCTGCAACTGATGAGGGCTAAATCAAGTGCACAGGCATTGCCTCAGGTCACAGAGTCACTGAGCACTGTGGTCTTTCCCTTGAGAGCTGTCGACCTAATGTTGGAATCCAAAAAGTTCAAAAGTCGGTAACCAGTGCGGCTTCTTGAGGTCTAATGTAATGTGCTTTTAGTTACCAGCCACACTGGGATGTGTTTCCATATGAATTTACAACAATAAATCAAACTCTTTCCGGTAAACTGTATCCTTAAGGATTTAAAATAATAAACCGAACTATTTCTGGTAAGCACCAGTAGACACGATATTTTAATCCTACCCAACAGGTTCTAAACAGAGGGATCACTTCTTATATAGAAATTCGACCAACATGGCTTATGAACTGTTACATGACTTGCATATCGCGTGGCTTGCTGCCCAAACATAGGCCCTGAAGCCATAATCATGTGGGAAAGCTGCAGGTGTTCTGCCAGCTCTTTCCACGTTTGCATTTTGGAATTGTGACTCAACAATTAATTTCCCACAAACGTACGTTTTTCAGTTCCGACTTGAGCTCATATCGATTGTTGTTAAATGTTGTTGCACGTTTCATGGGTGGTCTGTGCCCATCAGTCTTGTCTTGTGCTCGGAGTCGGTTGCCAGTGCAACAGCAAGAGCGCTTCAGGCGTTCACATGTACGTTTAAGAGCACAGCGTGGCTCGGCAACCGAGTGCGTGGCTTCAGAGTCGGTGCTCCAACCATTTTTCCTTCCAGGGATTTGAACCGCTTCAAATGATATATCTGAAGTCATAAAACGCGAACAAATTGTATTCTGTGACTACGAATGTTGCTGTTGGCGCTACAGTCCTGCAAATGTGGAGGTGAAGCGTTTTATAGGCGCAGTTATGGCATCTGCGCAGGTATGTGCTCAGCCTAGGCAATAATTATGGATAGGCGAGTAAAAGGGGCGGTGCACTCGGTGAAGGTAAGAGACGGTTTGCTGAATGAGAGAGAGAGGCTTTACAGGGTAAGTGAAAGGGACAGTTCACTAGATATGAGAAAGAGTGCACAAGGCGAGGGAAAGAGACTGCGTATGGGGTGAGAGAACGAGACAGTGCACAAGGCGAGGGAAAGAGACTGCGTATGGGGTGTGAGAACGAGACAGTGCACGAGGTGAGGGAAAAAGACTGTACTCGGTGAGGTAAAGAGACTACGTATGGGGTGAGAGAAAGAGAGGGCGTACTCGCGCACCCTACCTTGCCATCTTTCGCTAAGCGCATCGTGTCCACCGGGACTGGAGTTGGTGAGTGCGCAGTGGCATGCCATTTCTGCTGCAAATCTCAGCATTTCCCTGTAGAAAATGAATATCGCTCGAAAATGGGTCTGTTTGCTTTTGTAGCGAGCGTTCCACCCCTTCTCAAATCTCCTGAAAACTCTGCAACCTGTGTTGCTTCTGAGGCGCGAAATAAATCTTTTAACAGCAATTGGGATCTATGCCAGTTTCTTCACATTTACGACTGTTGTACGTTTTTGTACAGCTTTAAACACCTTTTCCCCCAACATTAAACGTTTTACTGTTTATTTTTTTCTAAACTGATTCGCGTGCATGAGGGTTGTATTAGCAAGAATGTTCTTGTATGTACAAGAGGCCTATGCATTCATCACATTAGCTCAATGGGGCTGGAATGATGGGCGCGTTACGCATACTTTTCAAATAAAGGAAATTCTTGGCGCTAATTCCATTTGGTGTGAGTGATGCTTCCTCTCCCATGATTTATAATCTCAATGACACCTTATGCAGGAAATACCTGAGGAATTACCCCTGCCTCCAACATGTGAGGCCAAGGTCTCCTCCCTTCTGTTAGCAAGCCTCGGGCAGGACGGAGATCAGGTACTTAAATCATCTGGGTAAGGTTTCTGTCCTTTGTGCACAACATGAGTTACTTTAGCATATTATCAACTTTACACATCATTGTACAAGGAAGGGATATGGCTGCGGATAGTGCAGCACGTGAAAAGATAGCGAGACTTAGGCGTTTGTTGGGCCTACTGCAACCCAGTGACAGCCTTTTATATTGTTTTTTTTGAGTACCAGAGCTTGGGACGGGGAGACTTAAGGCATTGGGGACCATGCCACAGTTACATGGCATCGTTTTCATTGCTTCATTTGTGATTAAAAAAAAGTGCCGGAGCCCTGGTCAGGCGGCCACTGCAGTCAGGACTGCCAATGACAGTACCAATACAACTACTATTACACTCCTTCAAGTATGGCAATTTAGACTATTCCAGCCCCCAAGATATAAGACTGGCTTAAGGGCAGGCATGAGTAATTTTCAAGGTATATTGAATTGACAAACAACTGTTGTTGTGCTAGTCTCTAAATTAAATAAACAGCGGCCTCATGTGGCAGACCATCGTAAGCGCCGGTGTCGACAATTAAGTGCCGGTGCCAAGCACCAGAAACCACCGGCTCAAATTAAGAGCTAAATTAGTTTCCTAATTGAGAATGTTACTGCATCAAGGGGCTCTTAGCGCCAGACCTGTTGGACTGATTGAGTACTGAGCAGTGTGCTCTCCATTAGAGTGTGTCTAATATGTCCGTGGTCATCGATGTTGCTTATTCCCATTGGCAATTTTTGGCAATAAATTCAGATTTTATAGCAGACTGGGATGTGAGGTCCAGCTGCATCTTGCATGTTGCAGACTGGTAACCCTATGATGGCAGTGAGATTTTGATCTCAGTGTTATTCTCCTTCTATTTTATTTTTTAGATTTTTAGATTGATAAATGATGTGTGATACACAGCAGTTCATCAATTGCAACCGATGTTATAACCTCGGGGATGCTTTCAAGGCATTTGCTGTGGTGTGGTGTTCTGTCTTGAACTGTGAGTGGAAGCGTTTCACCTGATCACATGTACACAAGTGCCTGAAAAAGAGTGCACTTCATTGCCAGTTATGGTGCGCCTGGGGCCATGCCTTTGTGATATTTTTTTATATTTCTCTTTTTTGTATATTGTATTGTTGGTTTGCAAAAAAATGACAATTGCAAAAAATTGAAAATAACGATTGCCAAGGCTAGACTAATTGCTTTCGCCAATTTATGTTTGCTTAACGAAGGATACCTAACCAGGCATTATGTTGATTTCTCGATTCTTGTAAATTCCCAAACTTTAGCTGCTTTCCCCACAAAACATTAAATGGCTCTCTTTTGAAAACTGGAAGGATCTTGAACCTCCTTTTTTTTTATGCAAAATGTATTTGTGTACATCATTGGAAATATTCTTCCACTGGAAGGTCACATTGTGAACGCTAATTTCTGTGAAAATGCATGCTTACATTACAGAATCAAGAAAGAGGGATGACAGAGATGTATGCGCCCCTCTGCTGAGCAGCTTGTGTTACCTACGTGTTTTAGTTCAGTCAGTGAAGCACATTGCAGTTTATTGCTTTCAACTGGTAGGTGCTGCAGTCCAATGTTTGAGATCTGTGTTTAATTTAAGCCGCAGGCTGAGATGCCCATTGCTTGGGTGCTCCTGCGGGCATAGCCGCTATTTCCATGTCAGACCCGTGTGGGTTGGGCCTAATTTTGAAGCTGGAGAAGCAGCACACATCCATTATGTTTCTCTCGGCCATAAAACCTAAGAGCTGGAAAGTTTCTCATTATGTAAAAGACCTATTTGTATGAAACATATCAGTAATTTTGGCAGCTCTGTTTACTTGTGGCGGTGCTAGTGACAATTTGTGTTACAATTAAGAATTGAGATTTGTTTAGCAAGTGATTTCAATTATGTTGATTGTGTGCATCGGGCTCCTCAATTATGTTGTGCACACCCAACTGGGCACTATACTTGGCGCTTTACATAGAATGACTGTGAACAGGACCCTTCACTTTTTCTTTTGGTAAGGGAGCTGTATTGTGACATACAGGAAAGGGTATATCACTTTCAGCAGTGTGAAGGAGGTTTAGTTGACACAATTCCTTTGGACACACCAACAATAATGTATGTGTTTATATGTTTAGGATGCTAAACTTAAGCTCTTACATTGCATAGCACATGCCTTCACTTTCCTGTTACATTACATAGAAAGTAACTCCATTTTGCCTGGCTGAATTTTCCTTACCTCTATTGACCCATATAAAACAATTTCAAGTAATACAGCAAATATATTATTGCACATATTGAGTCCCTCAGTGTACTGCATAAACATTTGTTCACAGACCCTGGACCGCACCAAACTGTCTTTGCATATGTCCTTAACCTCCTCCTAAGTGCACCTACTCAAAGTGACAGACATGAGCATTTAAAGTCTCGTTTTGACTTTGAACTTAACACATGGCTTTACTAAGAAATACGCTTCATTTGCCAGATCACACTCATTACAACTACTTTACTTTGAAGGTCGTCAGTATTTTCATACAGATGAACGTGCAGATAGGTGTCTCATTGAGTCCCTTTTCTAAATGTTCTCACACTCATCCAGCGCCCTTCTTTCAGACACACCTGCGCGTTAGCTAATACTGCTCCAGGGAAACAAGAGCGACTCCATTACCAGTTCAGTGGTTCATATACTGGTCGTTCACTTCAGTGCTTAATCTGTGCCGGTGTTTTCCGATGCTCGGCAACGGCATTTTTTGTAAACTCCAGTTCATATTTATGAGAAACTACCACAAGGTGCAGCCGTTTGTGTATTTTTAAGCAAAGTTCATCATTGGGGCATTAAACTGTTTAATAAATCTTAAAAAAAAAAAAAGATAACATTTGAACTTAAACCTGCAGTTTAGAGTGACATGAGTTGTGGCAGCTGCAGTTGACCAGTGATTAATACCGTGGTCCCTGCCACTTAATTTCTTGCAAATTTAGCGCAGTTCACTTGAAATACTGTTTATCTCCGGGTCCCCTATCATCCGCAGCCACTCTACCAAGGGAGTAGGGTTGGAAAACTGAAATGCATGTCAGGGTTTCAGGAACTATAAAGCTCTCTCAGTATGAGCCTGAGAGAGGCCCTGTGCAGCTCTGAAAATGTAAGTTACCGGGACAAACAGTGCAAAGGGTTCTATCCGGGTTACCTGTAAAATGTGTGGCATCTGGGCTAGTGTCCTACTCCTGACTTCTATTTATAAATAAATACCGGTATTTGTAAAGCGCGAACAATTACCCCTAAGGGTGTCCAGGCGCTGGGGGCCGTCGGGAAGATTAAGCGAGCTATTGCCCAGAGTCACATGGTGCTGGGCTAACCTGCTGCCGGCGATCGAAACGTGACCCCCGGGCTACAGAGTCAGCCGCCATGGCCGCTGCACCACACCTCTTTGTTCTTCTGCTTCCTGCTCCAAAATGCCTTACTTTCTCTCAACAGCACCAGCATGCCATTGATGGCCTCACTGGTGTGTCAGCACTGGCTGACACCAGAAATTTCTGCACAAGAACACTCGCACAGACACCCGTTCCCAGTGTTGGATTGGCCTACCGGGCAATGGCGCAGTCCCAGGAGGAATGGTCTAACGGTCAGTGAGTGGGCCATTTTTTTGGCTGCTTGTGGGCATGTCTTTTGGTTTGTTGGCCCGGTTTTTACTGTTGATTTCCCTCATATTAAAACAAACATTGCCCAGCAGCAAGCTCAAATCCATGCAGTCTTCCATACCTTGCAGACTTATACACCATGTCTTTACAAATTCAAAACTGACCCAATTGGCAAACATGGGCCAGTTTTTAAATTATCTGATTCACTAATTGGGGCCAATTTAATTTTGGTGCCTTGGCTTATTTTCTATCCCAGTCCGACCCTGCCAATTCAACAAACAAGCAGCAATAAAGAACCCCTAAACGCACGCAATTCATACCAAAAACCCCCCACCACAATGCTGTTTTTAGAAGCTGTTAAGACTAACTCCTTTGTTTAAAAACATCACTGTTCAATTAGGTATCATTTAGAAACATGCTTAGTATTTTAGCAATACTTGACTCTCGGAGATTTCCAGAATACAATTCATGTTTCTAACTGATACCTACTTAGATAGTTTTGTATTTCAACATTCCACACCCAGTTGGGTCTATGGGTTACTTCTGTGGTTTTTGATAAAGAACAAATAACACAACATACCTCTAGTGAACCAATATTACTTCTGCTTTAACAGCGACTCTTTTGCAACAATTTAAATTGTTACCTCACAAGGGTTGCACGTGGTACTTAAATATCCTAGTTGAAGCTCTGGTACAGTCTGTGCCCACTCTTAAGGAAACAAGATCATATTAAGCCAGCTCTCGAAGCAAAGCTCTCCAGGGCTTTCTTTTTGCAAATTACTTTTATCAAGTGAGTTAATGCAATTGGGTCAAACGGAGCAAACAGATACAACAGACTGCTGCATTTATTGGCTAAATGAAAAGTAGGCCATAAATGGATATAGTTGGAAATCTGTTAGTCCCACTGGCACTCTGCACTCTGTATGGTTTAACTGTATCCAGTTTTACTCTGATAGCGCAGACAATTTCCAAATGGTTTTACGCTTAACTTATGACAGAGAATTCCAACTCCGAGCCAACTCCGTCTCTCTGTCTACAGATCTTTGCCACTGTGTTAGAATGGAGAGTAAATCAAAAATCCTCAACTTACAACAGTTTAAAGTTCAGTCCATGATGAGAGGGTTGGTAAGTGTTTTATAAGTTTTATTTCTCATTAAGAGATTAGGAATAATTTTGTCTTTTATTCAGATAAGTCAGATATAGCCAGTTACAGAAATCTCAAGAAGAAATTTGTTTAGAGGCAGCGTGAAAAATAATAGCATGGTCCATAAAGGAAATAGGGCCATATGCATCAACAAACCATTTTGCGATTTCCTAATTGCGAATCCTTGCGATTCGCAATTAGAAAATTGCAAACGGAATGCATGAAAGTGTGTTTAACACTTTCTGCGATTCCTAGGGGATCGCAAATGACCTACCTCATGAATATTAATGAGGTAGGTCGCAATTTGCGACCCCCTAGGAATCACAAAAATCACGTGGATGGTGGCCTGCTGCGGTCAGCAGACCACCATGTCCGTGATTGCTTTTAAATAAAGCAATTTTTTTTTTGTGTGTAAAGCAGCCCGTTTTCCTTAAAGGAAAACGGGATGCTTTACAAAAGAGAAAATGAAAACTTTTCCTTTCATTTTCTAAGAGCAGGCAGTGGTCCGTGGGACCACTGCCTGCTCTTAGAAAATGCATTTACAGACATTCACAAGGGAAGGGGTCCCTTGGGGACCCCTTCCCATTTGCGAGTTGGTTACCACCTACTTGAAGTAGGTGGTAAAATGCAAATGTTTTGCGACCGCATTTCGGTCGCAAAACATTCATGCATGCCGATGGGATTGGGTATTAGGAAGGGACAACCTAAACATGCCCCTTCCTAATAGCGAATCGCAAACCCATTTTGCGATTCGGTAACAGGTTAACGAATCGCAAAATAGGGTTTGCTGCATCAGAAGGGCATTTTTTTGCGTTTGCAAACGGCCGATTCGCAAAAAATGCTTGATGCATCTGGCCCTTAGTCTCTATCTTAATCTAAAGGATCTAACATAACCTAGCATGAAACCCATAGAGAGTTTCTTTTTATAAAAGAGCAAAGATTCGGAGCATCAGCAAATAGTTGCAAAAGAGAGCGATCTCCTCGTTAAGAGTAGATCGGGAAAACTCAGCCAAGTTCCCTGACAACTGCAGCAGCAACCGTAAGTCCAAGTTAAAGGAAATTTAACCACAGCAGTAGCTATGATTCAACATAAGGAAGTAAGTCTCCTCACGAAGAGTAAGGAAACAAAGAAAAGTCACCATTAGCAGTAGCTCACAGCAATTCAGGCAAGCACCATGAAGTGCTAAGGGGCATGGCAGGGTAGGAGTGCATAGTAGGCATGCATCAATCAATCAATCAGATATTGGATTAAATAGAATTGCATAGCGTTTCCTCTCTAACTAGGAACACATATTATATAAAAGCACATAGACCTATGTTGCAAAAACAGGTGCTTGAGCCATCTTGAACCAATGAAAGAGGATCTTCCGATGGTCATTTGCCTCCCCTATCAGTTCCCACGGAAAGCATGCAAGTTGACGTAAGGTTATCTGAAGACTGCTAAAGCTTTACACAGTAGATACATTTGCTGAAGGTTCTCACAAGACCCCGCAGTAAGCCTATTCTATTAGTTGTTCATCGTCCCACTATACAATAGACTAGTCTAATAAATGAAATATTTTCCATTTGCAGTGTTGTGGTTAGAGCATGAGAAATGTTTTCTACATCAAGCTTTAATTGTACTAAACATTTTATTTATTAACAACACATAGCAGGTGACTCATTTTAATACAATGAAATCATATGGTGTGAGGAAAGAAATACATTTTCTTGAAGCAGCACATTTTCGGACAATGACACGGATTACAGTTAAATCCTGGAATAAATCCGTAGTTCTAAAAGGCATTTTTATTAGGTTTGGCAAGCACAGAGCTTGCGCTGTGCTTGTGAAATATATTGTATTTAATATAAATCTTAAAAGGGGCTTACACCCTGCCTTCACTTTTCATTGGGTCCTGTGCTTGCTACTTATTTTTGCTCCGTTTTTATTGTCTGTAGCTTACTATTTCGTGTTGTTTGTGCTTCCCTTATCAGTCTCTCGAGGCCCAAGTTCTACTTTTCATCTTCGTTAGTCGGCGGAACTTCTTTTATTTCCGTTTCGCCTGCACCGCATTTTTTGTTTAGGTTTACCTAATCTTTGATGGCCTGCACACATTTGAAGCATGCTTGTAATCTCTCCCTGCTTGCACCATTTGAAGCATGCTTGTCATCTGCATGTTTTTCACAACGCCTGCTCTGGTATGTGAAGCCCCTCCCTTTCATGTCCTCGTATTTCCTGGAAGGCTTTAAAGATTGAGCCATCCAGCTTGGGAGGGAGTTGCTTCCTTTTAAGGAAGTATTCACTGTGTGTCTTCAGCCCCACTAGTTGTCTCCACTACGGTTCTCCCATGGGCACCCACTGTTGCACTGCTGACGGCAGCGCAAGACGCACCACACAGCTCTCGGCTTCATGTTGATGCCAGCGCAGCCACCGCTTTCTTGTCTGAAGGCCTTGTGCCTGGCCCCGCTCCCTATCTTCTCCCCCTATCAGAATTACATGGGCACATCGAAAAGATAACAAATCGGGCAATCAGTATCTTCAAAGAAAACATTCCCACTGCCTCCCCCATTAGGGTATTCAAGATCACGAACATCTGCTCACAATCTTGCAGACGTCTTTTCAGGGCGTCTGTTTACCCAGTAATGCATAATTGTAGCGCTTCCTCATTCCAGTTCGGTCTCTGTTCGTGCCGTGTTACTGAATACTGTCTCATTCCGTTTCAGTCTTTCCCCAGTGCTGCCTCATTTTGGTGCAGGTTGCCTTGCTCAGTGTAGCTTTGTATTACAACAGCTGTGTCTTTCTACAGTCTCATTCCAGTGCTCACTTATTCTAGTGTAGGCTTCCTCAGTGCTGCATTATTCAATTACACTGTTGTGTATGGAGGGGTTGTTGCTTATTCAGCTGGATAGAATTCATTTTGTTGCTCTCCGCCATAGCCAGGCGAGTTTAGCCTTTCGGCTTAAAGGCTTCATTGTGAATACCAAGGTACACAGTGTCCATGTTAATGATCTTGCTAGTTACTGGCGCATTTATCCTATGCAGAATATACTTGGCCTCGTGCTCCTCTGGCTGACCAATCACGATTGAGCCCAGCAAGCCCAGTACGACCTCCAACAAGGGCCAGGATCTCTATGGAAATGTGCTATTACTCGCACAGCCTGGAAAGTTTCTCAATATTTGTCCTAAAGTTTTCAATAACACTCTGATCTTCTCACACAGCTCTTCTCTGGGGAAAAGAGCAGCAGTGAGGCGAGCTGGCCATAAAAGATTGTAATTTACCTTTTTTTAATAGCGCTATCAGAGTAATAGAGATGGATAAAATGGCGACTTCTGCGCCCAGCGACCTCCAAATTGGCTACGGTTAGACTGCTGGTTCTCCTAGTTGGGTAGGCTTCCACCCATCTTGAGAAGATGCATACAATCACCAGGATTTTTCTCAGCCCATTATGTACAGGCATCTCGAGAAAATCCATCTGCAGCCTGTTAAAGGGACCACCTGATCTCCCTATGTGCGTTAAAGTAACATGAGTTTTCTTGCCTGCATTCAGTTGTTGACATGTTACACTCTTATGGCAAATCTCGTCTGCCAGCATACGAAACCTGGGGTTGTACCAACTCTGCCTGAACAATTTCTCCATTGAATCCCTTCCTAAATGTGTATGAACATGGTAATAACGTGTCATTGGAAACAGCAAGCTATCTGGTAACACAAATCTCCCATCGGCTGATATCCAAATGTCATTTGCATTTTTCTGGCATCCCTCTTTTACCCAACTGGTTTGTTCTGCTTCTGACACATTTTCCTGCACACGTTTCAACTCGTCCCAAGTGTCAGTGGCTTTCATCAACATTGCAAAAGAACTCTCTTCATCGGACTCACATGTGAACCCTCCATTAAAAGTACAGGCTAGTAGTGCACAATACCTGGCAACTGAATCAGCGTATCGGTTGCCCATGGCAATGTATCCGCTTCCATTTTGATGTCCAATACACTTCACTACAGCACTTTCTCTAGGTAATTGTAGAGCTTCCAAGAGGTCCTTGACGTGCATCCCATTCCTTATTGGAGTACCTGCAGAGGTAAGGAATCCCCTCTGGAACCACAATTGCCCCAAATCATGAACCCGTACTGGCTGTCGGTGAATATGGTGACTCTCATTTGTGCAGTTAAACTGCAAGCTCTGGTAAGAGCGATCAATTCGCCAACTTGGGCAGAAAAAAATGTTGAAACCATGACGCTTCGACAACATAATTTATGTGGCTAATGGCATATATACTGCTCTTAGTTTGCCATCATTCCCTCTCAGACATGGGGCATCTACAAACAATACATGGTTGGGGTCAGTCAGGGGTTTAGCCTTCATATTGGCTCGCGGTTTGGTGCACAGTTCCGTGACATCTAGCCAATCATGTTCCACTTCTTCACATCTATCATCATCACTATTTACATGTAACAGTGTTGACGGGTTCAAAACAGTGCATCTCTTCAGAATATTATCTGAAGACAATATGTTTTGCTCATAATGGGATAACTTGTTATGATTCAAATACTGTGTTTTTGTTTTTGCTTACAGTAGCTCCACAGAGTGTGGAATCAGGACAGTTAAAGGGTAACCCATCACAATGTTTTCGCTCTTTTGCAGACTAGTACTTACTTCGGCCACCACTTTAAGGCAATTGGGAAGACCTGTCGCTACATGATCAAGTTTGGGAGAAAAATAAGCAATGGGCTTTCGAGCCCCTCCATGTACTTGTGTCAAACCTGAGAGCGTGTACCTATCTCTCTCACTGCAAAATAATGTGAATTCCTTTGTATAATCAGGCATTCCTAGTGCCAGGGCGCAACCCAACTTTTCTTTTAGCTCTAGGATGGCTTTTGTACATTCGTTATCCCATGGAATCGGACCAGACACATCTCTTTGTGTCATCCTCAGTAGAGGCTTTGCCAACAAGGAAAAGTTTGGTATCCACTGCCTGCAGTAGCCAACCATTCCCAAAAATATCCTGACTTCCTTGTGTGTTCGTGGTGGATTAAACAGCAGGATCACTTCCACTCTCTCTGGGACACCTTTCTAGCTCCTTTCACAACAATGTGTCCCAGATACTGAACTTCTTTCTGACAGTACTGCAGTTTCCCTGGAGACACTTTGTGTTCGTTTTCAGCCAGGTGATTCAAAAGTACAACAGCGTCATGTTTACACGCATCTCGTGTTTCTGATGCCACAAGCAAATCATCTATATACTGTGCAAGGGTGGATTTGCATGTCATTTGCAGGGTCTCCAGATTTCTTTTCAGAATCTGGTTAAAGATGGATGGACTCTCTGTATACCCTTGTGGGATATGACACCATGTTAATACCTTTTGCTGGAAGATATAGGAAAAAAGAAACTGGCTTTCTTCATGCAATGGCACTGAGAAGAATGCCTGACACAAATCGACAACTGTAAACCATTCTGCAGTACATGGGATTTGAAACAGTATAGTAGCTGAATTTAGTACCATGGGACAACAGGGCACTACAATTTCATTCACCTTCCTCAAATCCTGCACAATCCTAAACTTTCCATTGGGCTTCTATAAGCTCATGATTGAAGAATTACATGGACTTCGAATCAACTCTCTTAGGATCCCTTTCTGTAGCATGTCCTCTGTCACTGGCTTTATTCCTGCAGTTGTTTCTGGGTTTAAGTGGTACAGTGGCATTCTAGGAAAAACAGCATTTGCCTTCTCGGTGACCTTGACTTGGTTTACACCTTTTATAAGCCCAATGTCTTACCCCATAAAATCTCAAATTTCGGTATTCACTGTTTCTCTCAGATCCTCTGGCAATTCATCAAGAGTCAGCAATGGGAACATTCCAGTTTCCGTCTGCTGTTTGATCATCTTGAAATCTACATCATCATCATGGGTCTGAAAAGCCACACCATGTGGCGTACAGTAAATGGTGCAATCTAGCTTGTACAGCAAATCTCTCCTTAACAGATTCACAGGGCTTGAATCCCAGACAACAAATTGGTGTTTTCCCCTAAATTAGCCTATTTTTACCAGGACTTTTTCTGAAACTGGGTTTGATGACTTTTTTATTGGTAACTCCCACAACTTGGATAATATTCCCCGAGAGAGGTAGGCCTGGGACCTCCGCTGTTCTAACAGTGAATCAAGTAGCACCTGTATCGATAAGAAATGATACAGGGTGGCCATAAACCCCTGCATCTACAAAGGGACCACTCTGGTCTACCTCTAAGACTGCGCCAAGTACGCAATCTTTCTCCTCTCTCAGGCACAGTCAATGAGAATTATTGGAACTGGAACCATCATTTTCAAATAAAGGGAATTGCTGCAATACGCTTGGGATAGGTTCTTGAAATTGTGGCATGACATTCTGAAACAGATTTGCATTTATTTTTGGCATTTGATTTAAATTGAATCTAGGATTCCCTATTTGTGCTGGTGCAATAGGCATCATTGGAACATGCCCATGCATTGGCTTGTGCATCTGCTGTGTGGGCACATTTTGGGTCTGCATACCTCGTTGTAGTTGCATATTTCCCCCTGCATTTTCAGGATTATATCGACATTCCCTTTGCAATGTCCAAATCTATTACAGAAGTGACGGGCAGTAACCTTTTTCATGGAAGCAATCTCTGATCCAAATCTTGTACCCACAGGAATACCTCTACCCCGCGACACATTCACTCCTCCTTGAGTTCCATGAAATCCAGGCTGTGGCATTGCAGTTCCTTACATGTTCCCTTGGTTTCCTACAAAAGAAGGGTTCTGAAAACCTTTCTGAGTCAGCTACGTTGAAGCTAACATGAATTTCTCTTTTATCCTTTTCTGCTTCATGTCTAACTTATCGCTGCAGTACTTTGCATATATCAGGATTTCATCGAGTAATTTATTTTGCCAACAGATCACATTTTGAGCTATATGCAAACAGATCTTTGGCTTTAAACCTAAAACAAACTGAGATTAAAAATCCTCATATCCTTCTCCTCCGGATATTCACATCCACTGTGCTGTTGAAACACCTGGAACAATCTCTCATAGTACTCATGTACCATCTCCTTTGGCTCCTGTGTAGTTTTTGTAAAAATTTGAGCCAATCCATATCCTTCAGCGGTACTATGCCTTTCAAAAAAGGTAATCACTGCCTCTTACTTCTGCATCACCGTAAGAGATGGCGCATTTGTCCCAGCCACTCTCGCTGGCTTCTTTCTGGGCCACTGTACCGCAGTCTTACATTCAGCCCATAATTCAGCAGGCTCCATAATCTCAAAGAAGAATGTATTCAAATGTGTCCACAATGCCTTTGAAAGTTTTATAAACTGTTTAGCTTGCTCATACCACTGCACTGGCTTGTCTCAAATTCGGAAAGTTGTTCATAAATGATGCCAAATCACCTCAATTCCAAAGAACATGTACATGTGTTCCCCCTGCAATTTCTCTAAGAGGGTAAACTAACACTTCTCCCTCACTCCCTTCATCTTGCTTTCCTGCAATAGTTGCTTCTCTCTTTTTCTTCTCGTTTCTTAGCCCATTTGGTTTTCAATTTTTCAGTCTCACTCCACCTGCGAATGCACTTCACCAATTCTATAATATGCAAACGCTGTCATTGTAATCCTCGTGTTCTCGAATGATGGGTCTTGCAATTGTACCCTGTACCTTCTGTGTAATTGCACATTTTTTAATGATTTTGTTCATACTTTTGTCTTGTTCAGTTAATTTCTCATGAGCTAAGGCTGCCCTTCTCGTAACTTCCTTGCACAAATACATTACTTCTTTCCTTCGCTATTGCTATTTGTGCTCAAATTACAAACGACCACTTATTATTTCCTCCAGTTCCACTTTCAATTGGGAAACATTTAAAGGCTTCTCTCTTTCAACCTCTGATCTCTCAGGCATCCCTACATTCTCTACCTTACTGGGTCCCCCTGTCTCGTCAAACCAGGCTGGTATATATCCATCTTCTGTCACAACTATTTCTTCTGGTGGTACTGGGGTGGTGAGTACTAGCATCCCTCCACCTATTAGTGCTTGCACTGTTAGTGTTGGCTTCCAGGCAATTATCTGTGAGTTCTGGGAAGTGGGGACGAATCTCGAGGCGGGTAAACCTCTGACAACTAGCTGAGTCTCAGGTCTTACCCCCACAAGTGGATGAGCACATTCAAATACCCTGGTAACAGATTGAGCATTAACAACAGGTACTGGTGCCATACTAGTCACTGCAGCTGTAGTAGTCACAGTTGGAACGGCAACTTGTAGTCGGGCTATTACTGGTGAAGTAATTTGCAATATTTGTCAGGGTTTTACAAGTGGGGTTCCATCAGGGTGTGTGGGGGCAGTAGGCACTGTCAAACTAGTACTAGCCTAGCCCCCTAGGTTTTTTTTTAACGTTGTAGTATTTACGTAATCTTCTTCCAAAAAATTAAACCATTAGTTTGATATCTTCATGTTTATTTTTCTTTCTTCATATGAATTAGGTTGGATTATGTTTCCATACAATATACTTTCATTGGATGCTTCATACACTCCTTGAGTTCCAATGCATTTCGGGTAAAACACCCTTCTTCAGGGAACCATGTGCTGTAATTAAATGTGAACACTACTTAATACATGAGGTGACTTGAAACGATATTTAACGTTATCTATAACGCTCTAACGTGGGTGATAAGAAATGTGCCTTAAATGCTCCTGATCGTTTATGCTGAACCGGTGCTAGTGAGACACATGTGTTCGTTGTTAAAAAATAAGAAGGGTAGTAGTTTAACAGAACTCGTGACGAAGATCGTCCTACTCCTTAAAAAAACAAAGGGCTCGGTTAGTGTACTAGATTTTTAGTATCAGGTGAATATGACTAAGCACACTGGGGTGTGATCGGTGTGAACGTATGAAATGGGTGATCAGTTACCGGTACTCGTAACTATGATCGTCCTACTGATTTAAAAAAAAAACGTGAGTGCTCGATTAATAATACCGAGGTGAATATAACGTAGCGCTCTGCAAAATAAAAAGCGGAAACGTTCAAAAAACGAGGGTAAACTGAAAAACTTACGGGAGTGTCCATGCTCCGCGTTCTCCAATAGGTATTACGAGTAAGCGTTACTGCGGTGGTTTGTGGTAGTTAATTATTAGTAGAAATAGGTGATAGACTAATGACTGCAGTGACGATTGTGGCGGCCATGTTAAAATGAATTATATCTAAAAGCTAACCAAACTAAACATAATAAGTAAAAAAAGATACTGACTAGGCTCGCCGGTGTAAACTAAGATTTACAGGGGTGGGCTCCCACCTCGAGTTACCGATAAAAATAACAAATACGTGCCTCCGCAGGAGTTTGTATGTTTTTAAATAGGTGAACGTGATAAACCGGTGATGAACTACAACGGTCAGTGCTAACTGTGGCAACCCTACTGAATCGATGTAATTAATGTGGTATCTTATCATGTGTGTCCGATGCAAACGGTATGGCAAATAATTCCTAAACGTGGGTAGTTGTAAAAACAATTAGCTGCTTAAAATTATAACACATACTAATCAATGTCATTAATGTAGTATCATATCATGTATGACCAATATACACAAGAAAGATGATGAATCCTAAACATGGGTTGTCGTAAAAAACGATAATCAACTTAAAGTAATAACACATTTGACTAACCCAAATATACTATAACAAAAAAGGGGAAACCAGTAATTATGAATAACCTAAAAAAATGTGTCCAAAAGAGAATTAATGGATAGGAATCAAAAAATTAAAATGCATAAGGGTGAGGAAATGATACATGTGATCAGCATAAAAGATCAAATAATCCTATAAGCAGTTCATATTGGCTTCGACCAACCAGAGATTGTTACAAGTAACAACTATATTCGATTCTGTCGTTCATTCCAAACGGTTTCATAGTTTCCAGTCTTTTTATCCAATAATTTTCTTTTTGTAGAAGGAATTTGTTGTTGTCTCGATCTTCCTCCTTAGTGATGACTTCAAGGATTAAAAACTTGAGTTGACTGATGCTGTGTTTATTTTCAAAAAAATGACTGGCCACTGTTGATTTCAAGTTGTTGTTTCGTATGTTGGATTTATGCTCATTTAATCTGATTTTTATCTTGCGTTGAGTTTTTCCGACATACGCTTGACTGCAGGGGCATTTCAATAGATAAATAACGTTCATGGTGTCGCATGTTGCCGTGACTCGTAGTTTTATCCTGTTGCCTTTTCTCGAATGTGTGATGGTGTTTCCTTTGATTATATTGTTGCAATTGTTACAATTGTAACATGGTTCCGTGCCTTTGTAAATGCTTTTGTCTTCCTTGCATGAGAATTTCAAAATTTCCCCTAGATTATGACTCCTTTGGTATGCAAATATAGGTGATTCATTGAATAAATTGTTGAATTCATGTTCTTGTGCTAAGATAGATCAGTGTTGTCTGATAAAACGTCGATAAGCTTTACTCATCGTGGAAAATTTGGAAACAACAACTATGCGTGTATTCTCTTTTTTTGTTGTTTTTGTAAGTAACTCACTTCGCGTTCTTTGTAGGCTGCGATGTTTTGTGTGATCCAATACTGTCTGTGGATAACCCCTATTGCGGAATCTGTGTTCCATCTCATTAAGCCGTTCTCTGGCTACATGAGGTTGTGATACAATTCTTTTGACTCTTAACATTTGTGAATACGGGAGGTGTTGTTTCAAGGTTTCTTGGTGGAAACTCTGATAGTGCAAAGTATTCTTCCGGTCCGTGGGTTTTCGATAGATATCTGTGTCAAATCCAGTGTATGTTCTTGTGATTTCTACATCTAGAAATGTTATCCGTTGCTCTTGTATTTCTGATGTAAACTGAATTCTCTCATTGATGCAATTGAGATTATGAAGTGCCTCTGTGAGCTCCGTTTTCGGCCCACTCCATATTAGAAATATATCGTCTATGTATCTGAGGATCAATCTACTATGCTCCTTCCATGGTGATTTAGTTAGAATGTGTTCTTCCTCAAATCTTTCCATAAACAGAACTATTTTTAAACTTGTTGAAATCCATCATTAATAAAAGCTATGAAAATGGCACTATCAATGAGAGGACCAAGAAATTTCTTATACAGGAAAATCCGAAAAATTCTACCATATACATGGTACCTAAAATACATAAGGACTTATTACATCCACCTTTTCGTCCAATAGTATCCACCAAGGGAAGCAAACACCAACCCATTGGGCAATTTTTAGATCGGTACCTCCAACCCAGCGTGATAAAAATGCAAACTTATGTGAAAGACACAACGGATTTCCTCATTAAACTACAAGTTGAAATCAGAAGCGAAGAGTCCATTCTGTTTTGCACCATGGATGTAAAATCTCTATATACTTCGATACCGCATCTGTCAGGCATTGAAGCAATAGAATATACATTATTACAAACTGACATTGATCAAGATATGAAAGTTTTTTTGATGGAACGGTTGTACTTTACCCTTTTTCAGAGCTACTTTAAATGGAAGGAACAGTGGTTTCTTCAACAATCAGGAACTTCCATGGGCAATTCCGCCGCGCCGGCGTATGCTAATCTGTTTATGGAAAGATTTGAGGAAGAACACATTCTAACTAAATAACCATGGAAGGAGCATAGTAGATTGATCCTCAGATACATAGACGATATATTTCTAATATGAAGTGGGCCGAAAACGGAGCTCACAGAGGCACTTCATAATCTCAATTGCATCGATGAGAGAATTCAGTTTACATCAGAAATACAAGAGCAACGGATAACATTTCTGGATGTAGAAATCACAAGAACATACACTGGATTTGACACAGATATCTATCGAAAACCCACGGACCGGAACAATACTTTGCACTATCAGAGTTTCCACCAAGAAACCTTGAAACAACACCTCCCGTATTCACAAATGTTGAGTCAAAAGAATTGTATCACAACCTCATGTAGCCAGAGAACGGCTTAATGAGATGGAACACAGATTCCGCAATAGGGGTTATCCACAGACCGTATTGGATCACGCAAAACATCGCAGCCTACAAAGAACGCAAAGTGAGTTACTTACAAAAACAAACAAAAAAGAGAATACACGCATGGTTGTTGTTTCCAAATTTTCCACGATGAGTAAAGCTTATCGACGAATTATCAGACAACACTGGTCTATCTTAGCACAAGAACATGAATTCAACAATTTATTCAATGAATCACCTATATTTGCCTACCAAAGGAGTCATAATCTAGGAGAAATTTTGACATTCTCATGCAAGGAAGACAAAACCATTTACAAAGGCACGGAACCATGTTACAATTGTAACAATTGCAACAATATAATCAAAGGAAACACCATCACACATCCGAGAAAAGGCAACAGGATAAAACTACGAGTCACTGCAACATGCGACACCATGAACGTTATTTATCTATTGAAATGCCCCTGCGGTCAAGCGTATGTCGGAAAAACTCAACGCAAGATAAAAATCAGATTAAATGAGCATAAATCCAACATACGAAACAACAACTTGAAATCAACAGTGGCCAGTCATTTTTGAAAATAAACACAGCATCAGTCAACTCAAGTTTTTAATCCTTGAAGTCATCACTAAGGAGGAAGGTCGAGACAACAACAAATTCCTTCTACAAAAGAAAATTATTGGATAAAAAGACTGGAAACTATGAAACCGTTTGGAATGAACGACAGAATCGAATATAGTTGTTACTTGTAACAATCTCTGGTTGGTTGAAGCCAATATGAACTGCTTATAGGATTATTTGATCTTTTATGCTGATCACATGTATCATTTCCTCACCCTTATGCATTTTAATTTTTTGATTCCTATCCATTAATTCTCTTTTGGACACATTTTTTAGGTTATTCATAATTACTGGTTTCCCCTTTTTGTTATAGTATATTTGGGTTAGTCAAATGTGTTATTACTTTAAGTTGATTATCGTTTTTTACGACAACCCATGTTTAGGATTCTTCATCTTTCTTGTGTATATTGGTCATACATGATATGATAATACATTAATGACATCGATTAGTATGTGTTATAATTTTAAGCAGCTAATTGTTTTTACAACTACCCACGTTTAGGAATTATTTGCCATACCGTTTGCATCGGACACACATGATAAGATACCACATTAATTACATCGATTCAGTAGGGTTGCCACAGTTAGCACTGACCGTTGTAGTTCATCACCGGTTTATCACGTTCACCTATTTAAAAACATACAAACTCCTGCGGAGGCACGTATTTGTTATTTTTATCGGTAACTTCGAGGTGGGAGCCCACCCCTGTAAATCTTAGTTTACACCGGCGAGCCTAGTCAGTATCTTTTTTTACTTATTATGTTTAGTTTGGTTAGCTTTTAGATATACTTCATTTTAACATGGCCGCCACAATCGTCACTGCAGTCATTAGTCTATCACCTATTTCTACTAATACTTAACTACCACAAACCACCGCGGTAACGCTTACTCGTAATACCTATTGGAGAACGCGGAGCATGGACACTCCCGTAAGTTTTTCAGTTTACCCTCGTTTTTTGAACGTTTCCGCTTTTTATTTTGCAGAGCGCTACGTTATATTCACCTTGGTATTATTAATCGAGCACTCACGTTTTTTTTAAATCAGTAGGACGATCATAGTTACGAGTACCGGTAACTGATCACCCATTTCATACGTTCACACCGATCACACCGCAGTGTGCTTAGTCATATTCACCTGACACTAGAAATCTAGTACACTAACCGAGCACTTTGTTTTTTTAAGGAGTAGGACGATCTTCGTCACGAGTTCTGTTAAACTACTACCCTTCTTATTTTTTAACAACGAACACACGTGTCTCACTAGCACCGGTTCAGCATAAACGATCAGGAGCACTTAAGGCACATTTCTTATCACCCACGTTAGAGCGTTATAGATAACGTTAAATATCGTTTCAAGTCACCTCATGTATTAAGTAGTGTTCACATTTAATTACAGCACATGGTTCCCTGAAGAAGGGTGTTTTACCCGAAATGCATTGGAACTCAAGGAGTGTATGAAGCATCCAATGAAAGTATATTGTATGGAAACATAATCCAACCTAATTCATATGAAGAAAGAAAAATAAACATGAAGATATCAAACTAATGGTTTAATTTTTTGGAAGAAGATTACGTAAATACTACAACGTTAAAAAAACCCCTAGGGGGCTAAGCAGTGCCCACGGGGACGTTCCCTATAGTAGAGAACGCAGTTTATTCATTTCTAAAGTGTACTGGACCGGAGTACACACCCAAGGAGCACACTAAACTTTTTGAACTTTCAATTACATAAAGGTTGTGCGCGGTGTAATCCATATTTAGTAAACTAGTACTAGCGCCTGACTCACTTTGCTCTACCGGGATCGCATGTGGTGGGTGTCTCGAAGTCAACATTTGTTCCAATATTTTATCCCCTGAATCAGTATCTGACTCATCCCCTTCGTTCTTAAAGGAATCTTTGTTCTTCTTTTCTTAGCAGCTTCTGAGGTGTGTACTGGATATAACTTGTTCCCTCTATAATTGCCTTTCTCCATATACACTGCTCTTCATCCTACTGGGCACGTGCATAATTTTTCACTGCCCTACTAGGCCTCCTCCGGTATTTCTCCCTCTCTTTTTCCCTAGCAACTTTTTCCCAAGCATTAAATGCTTCATACTGAAGTGGTCGAGGTGGCGGCTTCATCCTGTACAATTTTTCCTTCAAATAGTCAAGAGTTCTAGTGTTAAATGTCCCATATTTAGGAATGCTCAGGGCACCCTCCATCTCCGTGATTCTACACCACTGGCAAAGCCAAGCACAGGTGTTTAAATCATGTTCAGTAGATATAATATATGCAGGCATACCTTCAGGAGGTGCCTCTTCCCCTTTACATATCGGAATTGTAACATTCCCCTCTCATCAAACTCTTACCTAAAACAAATCAATTTGAAACAACACAATTGAACCAAATGTTATGATTTAGTTCCGTATACGTCAATTTCCTGTTAAACCAATTAAATTCTAGTTGTTATTCTTTCTCAGTTATTGACAACAAATCCAAATACAGTATTAACTTTAAAGGATCCAATCCCAGTGCGGCACTGCAACATCACCAACCAATCACAGCGCGAAAACACACCACCTGAGCAATCCCAGCGCGAAAGACTATGACGTACAATCTCACTACTCGTTGCAGCTCACCCTCCTTTAAAATTTTCTTCGTACTCTCACAACTGTAAATATTGACTTTTAAAACACCTCCTCGTTTGCTCTACTAAGTAATTAAGTATTACAATCATCCAAGAATACACGTCACAATCGCAAGTGAAATCTCGACCAGCGTGAAATCACCGTCATCAATATATTATCCACCGTTTGCGCAATTAGTTTCTACTAACACCGATCAATATTAATAAGTCACAACAACTTTAACTCTGTTACTGTGTAGGTTATGGTAGCTTACACACCTCACCTCAATCCTGCAAACAAGTTTTCACATTAATTTGTAATATCCTGGGATCTTTCGACTGCAACAAGCCTGAAATTTTCAATCAATTTTCTTCAACAACTTATCAATACTTTCGCTCACCCACTCACTCAATCTAAACACTCAATCTAAATGAAAAACACAAACACAACCACAACACATTTGTCCTATTACTACTCACACCTTCAAAACTGCAACTGCCTTTTTGGATCCCCAAGTTCTGGAACTTGGATTCAGAAATCGGGGCTTTTAAGTAAAGTTTTGGATATCTATTTTATCTCTCCATTCAGGGTGTAAACCATTCCTCTGGTACCAGATTTGATAGCGTGGAAAATTTACAAATGGTTTTACCCTTAAATTACGACAGAGAACTCCAACTCCACGCCAACTCCGTCAGTCGGTCGACAGATATTTGCCACCATGTTAGAATGAAGAGCAAATCAAAAATCATCAATTTATAACCGTTTATAGTTCAGAGAGGGTTGTTAAGTTTTATAAGTTTTATTTTTCATTAAGAGATGAGTAATAATTTTGTCTTTTATTCAGGTTAGTTAGATTTACAGAAATATCGAGAAGAAATTTGGTTAGAGGCAGCATGAAAAATAATAGCCCGCTCCATAAAAGAAATAGTCCCTATCTTAAGCTAAAGGACCTAATCTAACCTAGCATGAAACCCATAAAGAGTTCCTTTTGGAAAAGAGCAAATATTCGGAGCATCAGCAAATAGTCACCAAAGAGAGAGAACTCCCCATTAAGAGTAGATCGGGAAAACTCAGCCGAGTTCCCTGACAATTACAGTAGCAACTGTAAGCCCAAGTAAAAGGAAATTTTACCACAGCAGTAGCTATGATTTAACATTAGGAAGTAAGTCTCCGCACGAAGGGTAAGGAAACAAAGAAAAATCACTGTTCACCGTCACAGCAATTCAGGCAAGCACAATGAAGTGCTATGGAGCATGGCAGGGTAGTAGTGCATAGAAAGCATGCATCAATCGATCAAACATTGGATTGAATAGAATTGCATAACATTTGCTCTCTAACTAGGAACACATTATATAAAAGCGTGGACATATGTTGCAAAAACAGGTGCTCGAGTCATCTTGAACCAATGAAGAAGGATCTTCCGATTGTCCGTTGCCTCCTCTCTCGGTTCCCATGGAAAGCATGCAAGTTGACGTAAGGTTATCTGAAGACTAACACAGTAGATACATTTGCTGAAGGTTCTCACGAGAACCCTAAGTAAGCCTATTCTATTAGTTGTTCATCGTCCCACTATACAATAGACTAGTCTAATAAATGAAATATTTTCTATTCACATGGTTAGATCATGAGAAGTGTTTTCCACAGCAAGCTTTAATTCTACCGAACATTTTATTTATTATGAACACATAGCAGGTGACTCGTTTTAATATGATGAAATCATATGGTGTGAGGAAAGAAAGAAATACATTTTCTTGAAACAGCACATTTTCTGACAATGACAGGTATTACAGTTAAATTCTGGAATAAATCAGTAGTTCTAAAAGGCATTTTTACTAAAGGAAATTGAAGGAGAGAGAAGCGAGGGATAAAAATATGAGGCCTAGTTATGTAAGCATGATGAAAATAGGAACTTTCTGTTGACTAATAAGCTGCACGTTTGTTTTTTACACATTTAAGAAATGCACATTTCTACATTTTGTTCTTCTTAAGCATTCTCTACGTTATTGTCATGGTACATTTTAAAGTTCACGTAAGGCTAATATTGTCTAGAATTTTCTGACTTTATCAACTCTATAAACAAACACACATTTGCAAAATTGCAAAATTCCACTTAATCTGACTTGTTTCACTACTTTCAAACCAACAAGGTATGATGTTGTTTCCAACAAAGTAGATGACATGTTAAAATACTTTTACTGTGCTGGTGTATCAAACACTTTCATTAGCCTGTCTTTGTTTACAGTAACATCAGGGAATGGGTGACATGCAATCTATCTTTGTAATAGACACAATGGCAGAGAGCTTTGAAATGTATGATATATAAACATGATAGACATGATATGCCAAGACAGAAATCTGTTTAAATCAGCTTCAGGCCAGTAAAAACAGCAGATGTCATATGAAGAATATGGTACATAGGCAAATCTCTCTTGCTGAAGCCAGATAGTTACATATCTCTCGTGCTCAAACATTTACAAAGCATGCAACTCTGCAGACCACACACAAGGTCCCTTATTCTCATCATATTTCCTAAGAGGATTTGAAGTATGAATGTAGTAATCATCAATGTGTCTATTTTACTTTGATCTTTCCCTCTATGGCCAGAAAGTAGTTTCAGCATGTAAAGGTGGTCAGGCTGGAGTTGAAGACGAGTGCTTGGTGAATACAAGCTGTGGAGCTTCAAATAGCAGGCACATTGTTGTTAACCACAAAAAAGCTATACACAAGCTAGAGTAGCTACATTGTTTAGCCTAGAAAGTGGTTACTTTCACAAAAGAATAATGATCACATTATTTCTAGTGATAAGCATAGATTACAAATATCAGTATATAAATCCCCTCAAAAATCAGCAAAGGAATTATGAGTGAGACTGGCAAGAAAGAAATACTTATATTTTGCACTGAAGAAACTTTGAACACCTCATATAAATACTGTTGACAGGGTGTGTTGTCTTACATTGCATAAATAAGTGCGCAGGGACCCATAGGTTTAATAGGAGTAAGGCACTTAGCTAATACCTGCAAGAGATTTAAACCATGAAAAGCAATCCTTTTAAAGCTGGCCTAAAACAATGTATGTGAGTTGATGCCTCAGGTGAAGAGACAGTGCGTTCCTCATTGGCGTCACCTAAAATCGCAGTTACGCACTAAGATAGTGTTGTGGTCTATTTCTCATCCTTGTGACCTACCTTCTTCTTCCCTTTCCCTGTGACCTGCCTTCTTCTTCTCTTTCCCTGTTGCTGGGCTGCGTCCCCACATTCTATGTGTCACTGCTTGACAACAGAATGGTCTCTTGTTGAGTCTTCTGTGGTTTGACAGTTGAAGCTTGGCTGCTGCCTGGGCTGGTGGTCTTACATATGTTGTACCCAATAAATCTCCCTAAAACTTCCAGTGTGCCCCTTGGACTTCTTTACACTGGCGACGAGTTGTGCCTGCAAGGGGACAGGACCTGATGACCACCAGTCTCCCCATCGAACCCATTTATCATACCAGGAGCCTACGTTGACAAAACTGGGAAGAGTCTACGATTTTCTTGACTCAGGTACTGTTCATTCGAGGAGAATTCACATCCTGAATTGTCTCCGTGTTTGTGGAAGCAATTGCGGTGATTTCAAGCGTCGGGCTGGCACGAGTGGCGTGTGGATTGGAGTGCTGCAGAGACTGCTGTTACATGAGGGGAAACTGCCTGCATTGCGCCCATTATTAAGGACTGACTTGGAGTTTGGAGAGCAAGCGTATTCTCGGATTTGAAATGGATCGCTGCTGTTGCCTGCTTTGCGCCCATGAATGGAAGATGCACATGTTCCCAATTTAAAAAATAGACCGCCACTGTTGCCTGCTTTGCGCCCATTACTGGAAGGTGCTTTGGACTAGGGGGAACAAGCGTGTTCTCAATTTCAAGGAAGGGACGGCTGTTGTGTTGTGCGCCGTGAGTGAGGAGTACAGGAGTAGACAGACAACTGCCATATTTGCTGTGGTGTTGTGCGCCGTGAGTGAGGAGCACAGGAGGAGATAGTTAACTGCCATATTTTTAAAGCCCACTCGCGCACACTGAAGTCGCTTACCTCACTGGGCCAAGATTAGAGTCTTCGTGGGAGCTCCATTCTTCTGCTTGTACGCCGCACTGCTCCTACTCTCATTACGCTACCTCTACGTGCTGGGAGCCACCCGGCGTGACGCAAGCGATGTGCCGCCATCTTGCGGTTGGCATTTGGACATCGCGGTTCTTTTGCCAATCGCGTTTCATCCATTTTTCAACGAACACTAACTGGTGTAATTTCATAACCTTGGGGAGCGTGTCAGTGACGCGCACACTTATGGATTTGCTCACCATTGATGGTGGTTCGCCAAAATTGGAAAAAATATTTTAAAAAGGTTTGGAAGCGTGTCAGTGACGCGCACACTTATTTGTGTAAACTTAATGGTGTAAATTTCATCGCAAGTACGTTTTTTTTTTACCTTTCCTGGCGTGTCAGTGATACGCACACTGTTCTACAATACAATTGGTACTCCGTGGCCCCCATTTACTTATTATCCATGATAGAGTACTATAAACGTGACATTTATTTTCCTGGCGTGTCAGTGATGCGCACACTATTTTCCCAAAAATCTGATTTTTTTAGGGCTGCCTGTCAGTGATACACTCACTTTAAAGTGGACCTTTTATGCAATTGTATCTACAGCTTCACATACTGTGTTCTCAAAGGAACGTTATGATTACTGGGACCAGTTGTTGTTTATCGGTTATGCATTGCTAAGTCATTACTCATTCTTTATTTTTTGTTTACGACAGCCTAGATGAGATTGTTTTGGGACGTGGAGAAGGCGAGCCTGACAATGTATATGACATGTCCGTTATGATGCTTGAAAAGCATTTTGGCTCAAAAATTAACGTGGTTTTAGAACGTCATAAATTCTTTTCCAGAGTCCAAGGTAAGCAAGAGAAGATTGGTAGTTATGTGGCCACTTTGAAAACGTTAGCTCGCACTTGTGAGTTTGAACAACTCGCTGACTCTCTTATTAGAGATCAAATTGTGAGGTGCACCAATGATGGGAAAGTTCAACAAAAACTTCTCACCAAGAACCCAGACCTCAAAGAAACCCTTTTAATAGTCGAAGGAATGGAAAATACAAATATGTGGGTACGTGAAATGAGAGTGGAGAAGAGTAGTGATATTGCTGTAGAAGGAAAAGCTATTCATGAGGTTAAGAAAGATGATTCGAAGAGAGATGATTCCAAGGGGGTGGTGTCTAAGGGGAGTTACATTGAAAAAGATAAAAAAATCAGAAATGGAACATACTGTTGCCAAGTACAGATCTGATCCGGAACAGTTTGGGTTCAAGAACAACAGGAGTGGTTTCAAGTGTTTTAGGTGTGGAAGTGAGAGTCATTTGCCTAACAGTCCAAATTGTTTTGCTAAATCGGTTGTTTGTAATAAGTGTGGGAAGAGGGGTCATTACGCACGTGTGTGTCGTGGTAGTAAGTATCAAACGGTACGCTTTGTGGAGCAAGAGAAAAAGTTTATCTTCAGAGTGAAAGAAGATGGGGTTGTGGATGGCGATAAACTTGATATGCCTGAGTGCGAAGTGTTCATTGGTGGTGAACAATTTACTGTGTTGGCTGACTCAGGTTCACCATACACCATGGTAGGTGATGCTAATTGGGACACTGTTTTTGGTCTTGACAAGATTGAATTGTCTCCTCCAGACATAAACCCTGTAGGTTACGGTGGCGTGAAAATTGATGTTTTGGGTTTTGTAGTCAGGAAAATCCAGTTCAAAGACAGAGAAACCGTTGGGAAAGTTTACGTAGCAAAAAGAGGAGATAATCTTCTGGGGTGGAGACACCAGAGAGATATGGGGATTACCCTAAATCCCAATTCGCCTGAGAAGGTGTTACTTTTGTCTTATGGTTCACCATCTGATGATGTATATTCACAATTTCCCAAAGTTTTCAGTGACAAGTTGGGTTTACTCAAAAACTTTGAACATAAAATTGTTCTTAAACAGAACGCCCAACCATTTGTCAGCAAGGTAAGGAAAGTTCCTCACCTGTTGATGGAACCTTTAGATCGAGAGCTCAAGAAGTTGTTGACTACTGGTGTTATCGAAGAGATTGAATGCTCTGAATGGTTGGCCCCCATTGTTTTGGCATCCAAGGATGGAGGAAAAGGGATTCGCATGTGTGTGGACTTACGTGGATTGAACAAACATATTTGGGTTGACAGACAACCTTTGCCGAATATCTCTGAGACCCTTGCCCTGATCAAAGATGCCAAATGTTTCAGTGTGATGGATTTGTCCTCTGCCTATCATCAGGTTCTACTCCATCCGAATTCCCGACATTTGACATCATTTGTGACGCCCCTGGGGGCTTTCAGGTTCATTCGTTTGCCCTTTGGCCTAGCTTCCGCTGCGGCCTGTTTCCAGAGGGTCATGAATAAGGTGCTTGAGGGTTTGTCTAAGGTCCTCATTTTCCAAGATGATATTCTGGTGTACGGGAAGGACCAACAAGAACATGATAAGGGTTTGTGGAGAGTTTTACAACGGCTTCAAGATGCTGGTCTGGTTATTAAAAAGGAGAAATGTAAATTTCGTGTGTCTTCTGTGAACTACCTTGGACATACTATCTCTGGTGAAGGGATTAGCCCCAAATTGGATCTTGCAGAGAGCATTGTGAAAGCTCCTGTACCCGTTAACAAAGATCAAGTCCGATCATTCCTAGGATTGGCTGAATTTTGTTCGAAGTTTGTTCCAAACTTTGCCTGTGTTTCCTCCCCTCTCAGGATGCTGCTCAAAAAGGGTGTCCAGTTCTCATGGTCTGATGACTGCTCCTCTGCTTTTAATTCTATCAAATGTGTAATTGGTCGCATGCCCACTTTGGGGCATTTTGATGCTTGCAAAAACCATATTGTCCACTGATGCCAACATGCTTGGTTTGGGGGCGGTTTTATCGCAGGTTGTAGATAGTGAGTCCAGAATTGTCGCTTTTGCCTCCCGCTCACTCAGGGGTGCTGAGGAACGCTACTCGGTGATTGAGAGGGAGGCGTTGGCGGTTTTCTGGGCTATTCGCCATTTCAAGTTTTACCTTTGGGGTTTACCTGTGGTTGTTCGGACTGATCACCGTCCTCTGTGCCAAATTTTCACTTGCAGAGAGGTTGACAATATTTCTCCCAGAATCAAGCGGTGGATGGAAGGGTTATCTGAATTTAACTTTGTGGGTGAGTATGTCCCTGGACCTAAAAATGTGGTAGCAGATTGTCTTTCAAGGTTGCCTTTGAATCAGTCGGGGTGGAAGTGGAGAACTCTCTTGTCGGGTGGGTGCATGAATCTGCAGTTAATTCTAGTGAGTGGTCTTCTGCTTCTCATGGTGACAGCGATTTAGAAATGGCCAAGGAATTTTCAATTAAGGGTTGGCCAGCAGACAAAGATGTGCCTGAATCCTTGAAAGGTTTCATTAATATCAAGGACGAGCTGTGTGTTTTTGATGAGAAGTTGCTGAGGGGTGATCGTGTGATACCTCCTCATGATCTCAGATGCAAGCTCATAAATTTAGCGCATGAGGGACATTTGGGAAGGAATTTGACAAAGGCCAGGGTTCGGGAGTGGTACTGGTGGCCGACAATGGATAGACAGATAGAGGAGGTTGTCAAAGACTGTTGGGAATGTGCCAACAGTGATAAAAGTAAAAAGACTTGTACTGCACCGCTCTCACCCGTGGAAGTTCCCTTGGAACCTTGGTCCAAGTTGGGTTTGGACATTGCTGGACCTGTTGAATTGTTTGCTTATGATGAGCGCTATGTGTTGTTGTTAGTTGACTACACCTCCAAATGGGTAGTTACCAAATGTGTACCGGTGTTGAACTCTAAGACTGTTATTGAGTTTCTCTCTGAGGAGTTTCCCAGGGAAGGTATTCCTAACCATCTCATCACCGATAACGGAGTCCAATTTGTCTCACAGGAGATGAATAGGTTTCTGAAAGAATTATCTATTACTCATTTCAAGACGGCTCTATATTCGCCACAAGCCAATGGTCTGGCGGAAAGCATGAATAAGTTGGTTAAGTGTTGTGCCCAGAGGGCTTTACAAACTAAGTCTTCTCTCAAGAAAATGCTTAGAGAAACTTGGTGGGCTCATCGTAACACTCCAAATTGTGTAACGTCTGTTTCTCCTTTCTCTATTCTGAGAGGCAGAAAACCCCATGACAAATTGAGTCCTTCGTGGTTGAGGTTGGATGTGAGGGATATGGGAGTGGATGAGCAAGTTGCTGAAAAAAGGAAACTCCACCAAGAAAGATACAGGAATAGGTTTGACCTCAAGAATTCTTCGTTTCTCAAGCATTGGAATGTTGGGGATGAGGTGTTGGTCAGAAATCCTGGTTTGTTGAAGAAGGGTTGTTCGCGATTCATGGGACCTTTCATCATCAAAGAAGTGAGGAAGAATGTTGTTGTTCTCAATTCTGGTGGTGTGTGGAGCATGTCCAGGTTAGTTAAATGGCACCCTGGTCCCAATGCTCGCGGGCGTGACAGAGGTTTCACTTCTCCAATAGAACCTGAAGGTTCTGCCGCCCTGTGTGATAATTCTGGGACCGCAAGGGCAATGGTGTTTCCAACGAGCTTAATCGGGGAAGTTACAGGAGGTTGAGATTCAGACCGTCCTGGCATAATGACTATGAAATGTTTTAAACCCATATTATTGTAATGTTGTTTTGTAATTCATAATTTACTACTTCATGTTCATTATATGGAAAGGAGATGTGTTGTGGTCTATTTCTCATCCTTGTGACCTACCTTCTTCTTCCCTTTCCCTGTGACCTGCCTTCTTCTTCTCTTTCCCTGTTGCTGGGCTGCGTCCCCACATTCTATGTGTCACTGCTTGACAACAGAATGGTCTCTTGTTGAGTCTTCTGTGGTTTGACAGTTGAAGCTTGGCTGCTGCCTGGGCTGGTGGTCTTACATATGTTGTACCCAATAAATCTCCCTAAAACTTCCAGTGTGCCCCTTGGACTTCTTTACAGATAGGAGTAAATCAGTAAGGTGACAGCAGTACAAGTCACATGAAGGAAGTTGCTGATAGAAGCAAGCAGCCAGGTTAATAAAGCCTGGGGTCTCCAATAAAGAAAGATCAGAACACATCCAAGCATGGATTTTATGGGCCATAGAAAGGGCCTTAAAGTGAACCCTCTGAATAACCGATAGTCACTGGTGCGATATGATATATATTTAAACCTAATCCCACCCTGAAACCGCTTTGGAAAGAATCTAATCTGTCCTGGAACTTCCTAAACTACCACAGGATTGTAATAGTCATGGTTTCCACAATTATAAATATTGCTAGTGTGGGAACTATTTTGGATCAGTTGTAACATTTAATGTTTAATTGTGTCTTCTTTGCGCCATAATGAGCACATGTGCTATTGATATGAAATCATGTTTATCATCAGGAAATGTGATCTTAATGTTGGGCCATTTCATAAGATAGGTTGGGGGCATTAAACTCAATTTTAAATCATTTATTTGGGCAAGTATGCTTTAACAAAGCACCATTTTGTTTTTTTTAAAAACATGATTATTGGGAAAAGCTCTTGTGGTAGTTTGGCATCATCATGGTGTGGACTTGAGGCACTATGATGTCACCTGGTATGTGGTTTCCTAGGTGATGAAATGTGCTTGTGGTCTAATGACCAGAGCAGTTGGGCTGGAGGGCGGTTGAAGGATGGATGGGATCAGCTGGGTGTCGTCGGCGTAAGAGATGATGTTGAGGTCATGCAGTCGGGCGACGTGGGCGAGCGGTGCCATGTAGATGTTAAACAGTGTTGGGCTGAGGGATGAGCCCTGGGGTACGCCGCAGATGATCACTGTGGCTTCGGAGCGGAAAGGGGGTAGGCGGACGCTCTGGGTTCTGCCGGAGAGGAAGGAGGTGGTCCAGTCCAGGGCCTGCTCTTGGATCCCAGCATCGTGGAGACGTGTGCGTAGGGTGCGGTGGCAGACCGTGTCGAAGGCGGCTGACCGGTCCAGGAGGATGAGGGCCGCGGTTTCTCCGTTGTCTAGCAGGGCCCTGATGTCATCGGTTGCGGCGATGAGGGCAGTTTCGGTGCTGTGGTTGCTGCGGAACCCGGACTGGGATGGGTCAAGGATGCTGTTCTCCTCGAGGTAGCGGGTCAGTTGTTTGTTGACGGTCTTCTTGATGACCTTTGCCGGGAACGGGAGCAGGGAGATGGGCCGGAAGTTCTTGAGGTCGGCCTTGGGTTTTTTGAGTAAGACGTTGATCTCTGCGTGCTTCCAGCTCTCCGGGAAGGTTGCAGTCTCGAAGGAGATGTTCATTGTTTTCCGGAGATGGGGTGCGATGGTGGTGATGGCTTTGTTGAAGATGTGGTGTGGGCATGGGTCTGATGGAGATCCGGAGTGGATGGTGTTCATGATTTTGATGGTGTCGTCGTCGTTTATGTTGGTCCAGGAGAGCAGGGGGTTGGTGCGGATGGTGGTCGTGGGGGCGGAGGTCTCAGTGGTTGTCGGGGCGGTCGTGGCGGTGAAGCTGTCGTGGATGTCTGCGATCTTGCGATGGAAGAAGGTGGCAAGGGAGTCGCACAGGTCTTGCGAAGGAGGGATGTCGTTGGTGTTGGAGCTGGGGTTGGAGAGTTCCTTAACGATGTTGAAGAGTTCTTTGCTGTTGTGTGCGTTGTTGTCTAGGCGGTCTTTGAAGGAGGCCCGTTTGGCGGATCTGATGAGATGATGGTGCCTGCGGGTGGTGTTCTTGTGGGCTGCGTAGCTGTCCGGTGTTCGTTCACGGTGCCATTTCTTCTCTAGCTTTCGGCAGGTTTGCTTGGAGTCCTGGAGGTCTTCAGTGAACCAGCTGGCTTTCTTGCTGGTGTGGCTGTTGGAGGGTTTCCTGATCGGGGCGACGGTGTTGGCGCAGTCGTCGATCCACTGTCTGAGGTTGCGGGCGGCGGTGTCGGGGTCGGTGGGGTCGGCGGGTGGGCTCCGGGCGAGGGTGGTGGTTAGCTGGTCTTCGGTGACTTTGCTCCAGCAGCGGCGGGGGAACTGTTGGGTGCGGTGGTGCGTGGTGGGTTTTCGGAAGGTGAAGTGGATGCAGCGATGGTCGGTCCAGTGGAGTTCAGTGGTGTGGTTGAAGGAGACGTCGGAGCTTGCGGAGAAGATGGGGTCAAGCGTTTGGCCGGCGGAGTGGGTGGGTGTTGTGTCGAGTTGTCCGAGTCCGAGGTTGTCGATCAGGGTGGTGGAGTTGGTGTCGTTGTTGTTCTCGAGGTGGAAGTTCAGGTCCCCGAGGAGGATGTAGTCTGTGGAGGCGAGGGCGTGTGTGCTGACGAAGTCTGCGATGGAGTCGCTGAACTGTGGTCGGGGTCCAGGGGGTCTGTAGATCAGGGTTCCTCTGAGGGTGGTGTTGGGATCGGTGTGGATCTGGAAGTGCAGGTGTTCGCGGTGCTGAGGGTGTCGTCGGTGTTGGTCGAGACTCTGACAGTGTTCCTATGGACGATGGCGATTCCTCCTCCTAATCCATTGGTGCGGTCCCTGCGGGAGATCTTGTAGCCGTCCGGGATGGCTCTGGCGATGTCAGGGGCCGAGGAGGGGTTCAGCCAGGTCTCCATCAGGAAGGCGACGTCTGGGGAGGTTGAGTCGCCGCCAAGACCTGGAACACCCTCCCCATCCCCCTACGGCAGACCCAAGACCTGCTGACCTTCAGAAGACTCCTCAAGACCTGGCTTTTCAAGCAGTAGCAGCATTCCCCCCCCCACCCAGCGCCTTGAGACACTCACGGGTAAGTAGTGCGCTGTCGTAGGGATTCTGCACATACACAGAGCTATGCACAGGATAATAGGACCTCGGAATATGGTGGTGAGCCAACCATAAACCTTAGCACCTAAAACCCCAACCCGACTAGCTGTAGCGTCTCATTAGCAACAATGCTACCAATGATTAGACAACCCAGAACACGGTATCTTTCTCTCAGTACTCGCAGTAGCAAGAACACCCTTTATTGGCTCACTCATACCTGTCCACAACGCGCGTAAGAAGAGACACTGTATAGTTTAAAATGTTTATTTCAACTAACGTGCTCTAAGATACAGTACACGTGCCAGTACTATCAGCATAAGGATAATAAAATCAGCATAGTTACAACTCCATAGAATACAAACGGGGAAAGCATTTCATAAAGCAGTGGATATAGGGCTAAATGACCTTACCACCCTCCCCGTGCTAGTAGCTAGTTTATTATAAAAACAGAAGACCTCTGGGCTTTGTCTAGCGAACCCCCATACCTCAATATCTAGATGCAAGGTTTACATCATCAGGCAAGCACAGCTCTTCTCTCTGGAAAGTTTGTTCTCCAACTGTCTCTAACAGTGAAATCACAATATTAAAAGCACACAAATTTCTCCAGGGCAGCCGTACATAGTGTTATGTCTAAGTGCGAGGGACTGGCCAGATCAGCAAGAACAAGGGACGTTGTTTTTCGACCTTGTACATGTTGTGCAGACGTAGCCCAAAGGGAACCGGAGAAAAGGTGAAAGACAAATATGCAGACAGCTCTAAAATAGCAGGGCAGAAGCAGATACTGAAAAAACAACGGCACAAAGTAACGTGCGCAAAAAGGCATCATGGCAGCCAGGCCTAAGCCAACGCAGCAATGCAGTCCAGGAGGCCACAAACCACAAGACACCCTCCCCTGGGCAGTCCATCGGCCAAGACATAGGACGAAGACAGAGTTCAAATAGAAGGAGCAGAACAGACACGTCCGTGGTGGAGCGGTCCCCATGAAGGACAACGAATGGGAGACGAAAAAAAATAATTGTAGAGGTAAAAGAAAAAAAAAGAAAAAAATCCAGCGAGGCAGGGCGTAAGTGCAGAAAAACGCCACACCTTCCAAGAGGACATCATTGGAAGCGTCGGAAAAAAGCGACGCCATCCAGTCCAATAAATCAAAGCTGCAGGCATGTTCCTCGCATGAGGGAGCAGCGAATAGCAATGCGGGACAACTTGCGTGGTACTCAATATAACTTTGTTGTAGGAGATTCTGAGCAGCCGCCCAGATATTCCATTGTGCCAAAATCCCCAGTGCAGCCGCACGCGCCATGTAGCCTGCAGCGGAACAGTCCCGTTCAGGACCTCTAAGGGACCCACCAACTGAACAAAATCCGAAACAGACAAAGACGTATTGGAGAGGCAATAATCCATGGTCCACGAGAAAGGACAGCGGATGCAGGACATCACCGGTTGCACGCAAGTGAAATACGCAAAGCGAAAAGAAAGTGTATAGGACACACTCAGTGTCGCCAACGACAGGACGCCGAAGCCAGCGAGGATGCGCTCACGGAGCATCTGGAGTCGACCTGGGTCGAGAAGGGCCCAAGGAGGTGCAGCCATTGCGTAGTAAACAGACCAACAGCGGTATACCAGCCGCTAAGGCGAGGATCAACGGAAAGCCACCAAAGACGCTGGAAAAGATGAAATGAATAAAAGCCGGTATTACACCAAAATAGTTTGAAAAGAGGTCACAAGGCCAGAGCCCACAACTTTAAAAAAGTGCACCAGACCTTCAGTGCGTGATGCATTAAAAACACGGTGAATCAGTTCACCGAAATGTTGTAGGAGGTTAGTGTTCAAAAGGGCCTGTATTTCACTGTGGGTACTTGCCACCTGGAGAATGAATGTCTCCCGGCCGGATGTGAGCATAACCTCCTGGTTCAATAATAGTGCCTTTATTCTGCTCAATTTATTGAAATCCGCCTTCAGAGTAGGAATGGAAGGCCAAACAGAACTATCTATGATGTCGTGCGGGGGAGGAAAAAGCACATTTTTGCAGCAGACAACCCTGTGGGAAACTGTAACAATATAGGGTATGCCGGCCAGCATGCCACAGCAGTCTTGGTTATTCAGAAGCAGATAGCTACCATTAGCAAGCACAGTGAAGGTAGGAGAAATAGCAGGAGCAGGAATACCCTTTAACACACAAGCAAGATTCGGAGCCGAAACGTTACAAGCTCCGTGCAACCTAATGTGTTTGCAAACAAGGGAATGACACACAGTTGAATCGCATGACTCCCCCGTGAGAAAAACTTCCTTCCCGTCTCTAAGGCATTTATACATGAAAGGCAGGGACCAAAGTTCATGCAGGAAGGCACTGCCCAAGGGCTGGAAACGGCCCACAGGATAATGTCTCATGCATGAACTAAATTCAAACAAAGAAAAAGGCATGGCGATAACCCCATGAACTAGCCACACGGCAGAATCCAATTCCGCCACAGAGAACGGTAAGGGCTCTATTCTCTCGATATGTAACAGAGTGTATGCTGCATCCTTCATGGACATGAACTGCTGTTTGTCAGTTAAATTAAAAGATTGGAATAAGGCAGAGGTGTTCAAAAAATGCCAAGGCACTTTACCCAACTTAAGTGTTTGCAAAGTCCATGCAAACTGCATAACTGAACGCAATTGATTCTGACCATGATATAACACAGAAATATCATCTTGTACAATATCAACAACAGAGGACACAATATTCTCTAACGTGTAAATGCGGGAAGAAAGGGTATTAATACTATTGTCAGCAACAGCAAGCACCTTTTCTAAATTTGCTTGATCTATTTCCCGTAGACGGGAAGCAGCTTCAATATGCGAAAGCTTCCAGAGTTCATTATAAGTTTCATAAATGAATCTCTTAGGTCGTGGACCACGAGGCCCCAAAATAAAGTCGGACAAATCAATGTTGCCTGATAGGAGGGATAAATGTTGTTTAACAGAATCTAGGGAAGAGTGCTGCAACCACTGTTTACACAATTTACCAACAGAATATGTTGTTATAGTACGAGAGTCAGAAAACCTTGGATCTGACCTATCCTGTTTGTAACCAGGAACTGAGTCATGAAAACGCAGTTGGCAGGCATTAGATGCGGTGGGCCAAGCCAACCAGGGTGACTGAACAAGCGTAGAGACATTAAACGAATTGTTTTGAAACAGAGCTTGCATATTTGTAAGGGACATATTGAAATGCAAGCTCCCGTTGGGAGTGGAAGACAATGTAGGAATGGAAGGTGCATTCAATTGTTTGGAAGTAGCCAAACCCCAACACGTAGTTTGATAGATGGTATTATTCAAAAATAAAATCTGGGCCGGGATAAGGCAAGCACGGTGCAAGGCTTCGGTGCCTTACACCTGCCATGGTTTGGAGCCCCAGATTGATTTCAAGTCAATAGTGTCCTTCCAGAACTCATAACCACCCACAGCTAAGGCGCTCAAAAGGAACCCGAATATAGCAATTTGGTGTGGGTCAACATGATTTTCTGAGTGGATGGAGTGTTTAATTTAAAATAATAGGACCCAGGGTTCGACCTATCAAAGTCTGTGAAGTAAGTGAATTTATTTCTAAGAGTTTGGGAGCTACCTGGCAAAGGTGTTGGACAATGCTCCCATTGGGTGTAGTTAAAAGGACCACGCCGTGCACTTGGTTTATGGACAAAGTGGTTGCCCCAATGCTGGTAACAATATAAATCAGCATAACTTGCAGAATTCATGTACAAATCTTCAGCATTAAAAGTAGCATAATATTTCAAATCAGTAAATAATGCTTCAACTGCATGCACATCCCAATCGTCAGAATGAATATTACTTTTACGACATCACCCATTGAAACACGAAGGACATTTGGTACATTAATAATTTCGGTTGGTCCATGAATTTGGAAGTTTACCGCATCCCAAACGATGCCATCAGCGACTGGAAAAGCTGAAATGTTCACAAATGTGTGGTCTCGCTTCATGATGTGAGATGAAGAATGTGGAGCCAAAGTTCCAGCGACACAGTTCACTGCAGAGCGTTCTGGTAAATAGTGACCATTGATGAGCAGAAAAACACTGTAACAAAGCCAATGGACATGAACAAAAAAATCAGGAATAGCACCAACCAGATGTATGTCCAGGGGGAAATCAAAAATTGTCTCTGAACCAGGATACAAGAATGCTGAATTTGGACGGGACAAGTGATGAGGTGGAATCCGAGCCAAAGGAATAACGTGTTGGGCTCAGTGGCGTTGTTGGTAGGTGTGCCACCGACTCGTTGGCGGGGTAGGTATACTCAGACTCGTCGTTGCAGGGGGAGTCCGGGTAGTCGAGTAAGCAATCAGGCAAATCTACCATCTCGATTGCAACATCAGTGACCGTTCGGGCAGGAGGGCCATGAACATTCGTCCGGGAAATGACAGGACAAGAGACCGCTGGTGTAACACTATTCAGGATCGGCCAGATGTTGTAGCTTGACATTTTCCACTGAGATGTATCTGTTCTCTTTGCGACCAGGAAGCGGTGGTAAGATGACTGTACGAGTTCCCTTCAAGCCCAGGACTGGAACTGGTGCACGATAAGAGGGGCCGAATTGTTTTTTGTTCTCCACCTTTTCTCGAACCAGATCTCCAATCTTCGGAAGCCAGCTGGCAACCGGAATCTGCAGTGCAGCGTCTGTGGCTGAAGGTAAATGTGCGATTGCAAGTTTGTCTCGGGCTTATTGTAAGTCCTGTAACATAGTAGAATAGTTATCTACATCAAAGATAGCGGACTGCGCAACCATGTCTAGACCATCAAGGTCTGGCATAAACATTCGTATGCCAAAGAGCATTTCGTATGGGGTCCGCCCACCCAGAGGTCTTCTAGGGAGATTATTAAGTGCACGTTGTACGGTATACAAGTGGGCCAGCCAGTTCCTGCCAGTACCTAAGACTCTAGCTGTCAAGGATTGCTTTAAGTCACGGTTCATTCGTTCAACAATCGAGTTGCCCTCAGGCCGATATGGAGACGAAAATGTCACCCGCACCCCCAGCGAACCCATTGCGTCCTTGTAAGCCTTAGAGGCTTACATGGTCAGAATGGAAGGTGCCACAGGCGAAAATTCCCACAAAGACACGCAAATCCCTTATGACATTTCGAGCGTCAGCACTTCGTTGTGGCCAAACCCAGATGAAACGTGTGCACGAATCCACTGCCACTAAGATATATTTATAGGCAGTGTCTGAAGAAAATGGACCGCAATGATCCAGGTAAACACACCCAAAGGGTCTGTTAGAAATGCAGAGCGGGGTTTGTGGTGGCCGTGTAACCGTGGAAGGCTTAATCTGCTGACAAACATCACAAGAAAGCACATAAGTACGGGTTTGTTTGTATAAACCACGCCACCAATAACGCTGCTGCAAGATGGACTCAGTCGCAGACACTGCAGCATGAGCCGAAGCCATGCCTTCGTGTGCTGCCGTTATCAAGGAAAGTCTGCGGTCCGCGTTGGGAATCAGCCGATCACCAACATCTGGTATTTTTACGTAGGGAGCTTGTTCGGGACCTAACTGATAAGAATATTTGGAAGGAAAACCCCTAGGGTAGTTAGCACCTTCCTTCGTCGCAGAAATAGCTGCTAAAATATCAGTATCTATTTTAGACATGGATCTGGTAACTGCTGCGACTGAGCACGTGACTACTGCTGATTTGGCAGCTTCGTCTGCCAAACCGTTACCGACAGCGTCTGCGCCCACATGCTGGTGGCCAAGGGTGTGAACCACCTGTGTGAGAGGCAGATGTTGTTTCAAATCTGCCACTCGAACCCAAAGCATTTTATGCTTAATTGTGCTACCTTTGGCGTCTCTGTAGTCGTTTTGCGACCAAAAGAACAGATTGTCATTGTAAGACAGAACACAGTAGTAAGAATCGCATACAACTAGAGTTGTCACATCCGGATTAGCGAACTCAAGTGCGAGCACCAATGCGCGCAGCTCGGCCAATTGTGCAGTACTGTCTCCTAGTGCCTGAGTATGCACTATAGTTGATTTGAACGTTCCGTTCACAAAGGTACCTGCAACAATAGCACATGCTGCTGAATAAGCATGCTTGGAACCCGTGGCCAGTTGTGCCGAACCATCGGTATAAATAACACATTCGTATTCCTCAAGCGGTAGCAAGGACAGAGGAGGATGATGAATGAATTCATACTGTAAAAACTCCTGAGTCTGAAGAGAAGAATCAAAGATAAAAGTGACATCCGGAGACGTCAAAGATGTTGCCCATTGTATCCAACGGGGGTGTAAAGCTTTAGAGTTCGGCACACTTGCTTTCGTCACTGCCTCTAGGGTAGGATATGGTGTTACCACCAGAATGCGTTTTCCCTGTGCCAGTGCGCGTTCCTTTAGAATCGCCATTTGCACTGCAGTCAAAACTTTCTCCACAGATGAAAAACGCATTTCTGCGGAAGTGTAAAGATGTGACTTGTATGCGATGGGTACTGTGTCACCTTCGTTAAAGGTTAAGTACGTGAAACCCACTGCCCCTGGAATTATTCTAATCACCAGGTTTGTGTGGTTGTCACGAGTCAACAAGAATTTAGACTCAAGAAGGTCTGTCTGCAAAGACTGCAGAATGGAGGAATGCTCCGGAAGCCAGCATGACTTCGAAAAGTTAGTTTGTATCAAGGCATACAGTGGCTTGATATGCTGGGCATATTCGGGAATGTAAGTACGCCCGAAGTTCAGAAAACCCAGTAAAGACTGAAGTTTCTTCAGAGTAGTAGGAGGGCACAAAAGTGCACATTTCTCTAGGAAATGGGGGGCTAAGCCCTTACCTTCATTGTTGAGCTCATAGCCCAAAAACAAAACGGTAAATTCAGCAATGTGAGATTTGGCAAAGTTAAACTTGTAACCTAAAACCGCAAATTCTAGAATAATGCGGTACACTCGGGAAAGATGTGGGAATAATTCGTCGTCTGTCAGATAGATATCATCGACGTACGAACATGCATCTGGGTCTATGCCATCTAACAAAGAGACAACACGGGCAGCGAATACGCCTGGACTGTTCTAGTAGCCCATAGGTAAACGCCGAATTTGAATAATTTACCACCGGAGGTAAAAGCGCTCCATTGGCTACTCTCCGGGGCCAAGTTGTGCGTGTAGAATCCATTGGATAGGTCAAGTGTAGTTTTATATTTTTTACGAACAAGACTGTCTACAAGCGCAGAACTATGTGTGTTTTGCACCGCAAAGGTCCGACAATGTGAGTTCAAATGTCGGTAATCCAAAACTAAGCGGTGCGATCCATCGGGTTTAGAAACCGCGAAAAGGGGATTATTCATTGGTGATACGCATGTTTCAATTACTCCCAGATATTCTGAGTCAGAATTTCGGAAACGGGGCCTTTTGCTTCCCGTTTGATGGGATATTGGGGTTGTGGCTGTGGCAGCGACCGCAAAGGTATTTCATGGGGGGGAGAGTCTTCATCCCAGCCCACGTGGTTGCGGTATAACGCTGGAGCCAGGGACACGGCCCACTCAGCTGCTAGAGCCTCCACTTTGTCCTTTGGGACATGACGAGAAAAGCTCGGAAGGATTACCTCCTCCCCTTTACGTGCAGCAAGTACGAATGGGGGCGGCCAATCCGCCTCCGCTAACAGAATGTCGTACGAAGAGGTCAGATTTTCCCCAAAAATCCCTTTAATAACACGCTGTATGTCACCTTCAATTTGAATGACAATATTATATAGTCTGTCAGGGTGTGCCACTCTGGTGTCTGCTGTCTCGACAGTAATGAATGTTTCAGTTAATGTCGCCTCCACATGAGGACGTAGCGTCTCCCGCACTATGGTAACTTCCGCGGCACTGTCTAGGAGTGTCACTGCCCACGTCCAATTCAGGAGTCTTGTTCTCACCGTCTGTGGCATATCTCGCTGTTACAGCGGCAACTTTCTTCTTCTGAAACTGTGGGCGAGAGCGTTGAAAGTCTTCTGCTTTCCCTCTGACCTGTTGTCGAGGTTGGTCTCGTCCCTGTGGAGCCTCTCGACCCCTTCCTCTATCCTGTCGATCTCCTCCACCAGCCTGCGAAGTTGTTGGTGCCTGTGAAGAACGAGGAGAACGCGAATCAGGGACTTGAAATCTCTCTGGAGATTTAATTCTCGCCCTATCGCGCAAATCATAAGTGCGTTCAGAAGAGACGGAAACCGGGGATGCGCCTCGCGACCCCGGCTTCTTCTGTTGCTTACCCTGTTTTTTCAACCTCCAGCTCTTTTTAGTAAAGAACGGCTTCTCATCCTTCTCAGATTGAGTTTTCGGTTGAGGTTGCGATTGTGTTTGTGTTTTAGCAAAAGGCTTAACTCCCAGGCTATTGCGGCCAATTGTTTTGTAAGCCTGAGCAATAATTTTTGGTAATTCGCGCGGCTTGTCCGGATCTGGGACCAAAGCCAAAGCATTAGCTACTTGAAAGTTAACTGCATCGCCCTTGACATTCGCAAGGATCAAATCAGCTACTACGTCGAACACTCCCACCAGTCTCATCCCTAATTCCACGGCCGCTTCAGGGCCATGTTCATCCTGCACTCGTTTAATCACAGAGGGGAGAACCGTCATGGAAGGAGTGCCGAAACACTTCGCATATACCGCCGCGAATACCCTGCCCCAGTTGTTGCATTCTGCCAACTCGGGGATTAAGTCTTTTGGCAAACTAATCGTCAATATCCTGTGTTTTTCCACGGGAGAGGTATTTGGAAAAACCGCCTCCAGCTGGTCAAATTTTTCTGCAAGCCAATAAGGAAAATCATCCTTATTTTGTGGGCGCTTGCCCATCACCGAATTAACCATGACAGGACTTATGGTTACACCGCCTGCTCCAGCTGGATGGGCTGCAACTCCAGGCGGGGCTCCCTGGATGTTGCCTGTAACATACTGTACTAAAGCTCTATGCACTCGTATCAAAGACAAATGCAAATTACGCAGTTCAGCGACTGCCACCGTCATATAACGCGGATGTGGGGTATACCCGGCCAAAACAGGCCAAGTGGCCCCTTCAATTGATAAGGGGCCTAAACGAACCGCGGTAACATGTTGGGGGAGGGCGCCATCAAACCAAACACGGTGTTGCCAAGCCGTGAGCGGTACTTCAAGGTTCCTATACGGTCTACAGTGATTAGGAACTACGGTGGCTGTATATTCATGGAACATATTATCAGTCCCATCCACCGCTGGAAAGGTGACCCAAGAGTAAAACACCTCAAAGTGGTAAGCTGGATCTGCTTGTACCACAAAGATCAGATCGACACCCGCGTCAGGCACTCCATACACTGTCAAGTGAGCCCGGAGCGCTGCGCGGCTATGTGTCGCAATTTGAACAGCCATTTCAGGCTAAAATTTGTCGACAACCTAATATGAGGCAGCACAATATAGGGTTTTAGTTAAGAACCTTTTAACAACTTCAAGCTTGAAAGAACCTATAAAAACGTCAATATAGCAGGTATCACCGTCACACACGCTTCCGGAAGCGTCTGCGAAGGGAGTTGTGGACAAGCACAAATACTACTCAAGCGTCTCGCAGATAAGCAGCCCACTCGTTGGTTGCGCCATGTCGTAGGGATTCTGCACATACACAGAGCTATGCACAGGATAATAGGACCTCGGAATATGGTGGTGAGCCAACCATAAACCTTAGCACCTAAAACCCCAACCCGACTAGCTGTTGCGTCTCATTAGCAACAATGCTACCAATGATTAGACAACCCAGAACACAGTATCTTTCTCTCAGGACTCGCAGTAGTAAGAACACCCTTTCATAACTCACTCATACCTGTCCACAATGCGCGTAAGAAGAGACACTGTATAGTTTAAAATGTTTATTTCAACTAACGTGCTCTAAGATACAGAACACGTGCCAGTACTATCAGCATAATGCATAAGGATAATATAATCAGCATAGTTACAACTCCATAGAATACAAACGGGGAAAGCATTTCATAAAGCAGTGGATATAGAGCTAAATGACCTTACCACCCTCCCCGTGCTAATAGCTAGTTTATTATAAAAACAGAAGACCGCTGGGCTTTGTCTAGCGAACCCCCATACCTCAATATCTAGATGCAAGGTTTACATCATCAGACAAGCACAGCTCTTCTCTCTGGAAAGTTTGTTCTCCAACTGTCTCTAACAGTGAAATCACAATATTAAAAGCACACAAATTTCTCCAGGGCAGCCGTACATAGTGTTATGTCTAAGTGCGAGGGACTGGCCAGATCAGCAAGAACAAGGGACGTTGTTTTTCGACCTTGTACATGGTGTGCAGACGTAGCCCAAAGGGAACAGGAGAAAAGGTGAAAGACAAATATGCAGACAGCTCTAAAATAGCAGGGCAGAAGCAGATACTGAAAAAACAACGGCACAAAGTAACGTGCGCAAAAAGGCATCATGGCAGCCAGGCCTAAGCCAACGCAGCAATGCAGTCCAGGAGGCCACAAACCACAAGACAGCGCTTTACAAATGTTCTGATTGATTGATCTCCTTTGGATTAAAGTAACCTGCTTTGGCAGTACTGTGACCCTGTGTCTCCTATGACTAAGCTGCCTTCTTAAATTGCCACACTGGCGTTGTCGGCAGGATGCAAGAGGTCCCAACACCAACTGATGACTTCAGGATCCACTCATTCGTTGGACGTGTGAATGGACGTTTATGGGTGAGATCTGCGATTTTACTTTTCCCCTACTCACCCCAGACTCTCGCTTTTAGCAGCTTTATTTGTATTGCCTCTTCACCTGGGCATATTCTGGGAATTCTCCTCGGGCAGGCACTGGCACGCACAAGGCATTGGCTTGGCCTGGTAGAAAGAAAGCTTCACTCGGACAGTTTAAAGCCCATTCATGGTGCGTTCATGGTTACTTTAACAGTCATGCAACTTACCTGCTTCGCTGCTCCATAGGCATTAAGAGGCTGACAAGGACAGCTTGAGTAAAGTAGCATATCGCATAGCATTCAGTTGCAGCATTTCGGGCTCCCTGGTACTTAGAGAAGCGCTGACAGGCACAGCGTGAATGAAAGGAGCCTGTCGTGCAGTACGCGGTCAGGCTGTTCTTATACTCTTCTTTTCTTCACCCGCACTGGAAAAGGAGCTGACAGGCACAGCGTGAATGAAGGGAGCCTGTCGCGCAGTACATGGTCATTGTTTTTAGTCTCTTCTCTTCTTCACCTGCACTGGAAAAGAAGCAGACAGGCATAGCTTAGTTTACAGAAGCCTGCTGCGCAGGACTTGCTGAGTGACGTTTCCACTTGCCAAGTGTACCGGTAACCAGCTAGAGTGTCTCTCCAGCCCTAAGCAGATTTACTGCCCTCCTGAGGCCCAGCCTGGTACTGCATTGGAACTTAGGTCTGCAAGTTTATGACAATTTGTATGCTTTGCCTGTGTTCTGCCAGAATGCTCTGCCATAAGCAACATTGATTTGCACACTTGTTTAGCAAATCTGTCATTTTCAGCAGAACACATCTGTTGGGCAAATCCATACAGTGATTTGCATGCTTTGGCACTGGTTTCAGTAGTGCTCTGCCACAACCTAAACACTGTCATTATTACCAGCAGAACACAACCAGTATGCTGCTCTTCACAGCGATTTGCACGCTTTAGGACTAGTATTTAGCTTGTTCTTTATTCTTTGCTGGTGTTTCCTGCATATCATAATTGATGCAAATAAACAGCAATTTGCATGCTACTTACATATTTTATTTTGATCTCTTAAGAGAGCTTTGCATGATCTTGAAGTGTATTGTTTCTTTCTCAATATCATGCTCATGCACTGCTACTACTCTGATTGCAGTGATATGAAATCCTTCTTGAAGTTCCAAATTTTGTTGTTGTTGCTTGGTTATCCCTTTAATTAATAGTCAGGTATAGGTGGTGAAAATGCAGAATATTCCTGAACCTCCTTTCTTTCTCACCAGCCCGTGTACCCCAACTCTGAAGTGGCAAAAATGGAAGGTGTTCGAGAGGTATGCAAAGGTGTGTGGTGCTTCTTTGAGTGCCGAAAGAAAGGCGTCCCTTCTTCTGCACTGTTTGGGCTCAGAAGGGCAGGAAATTTTGACCATCTTCCACAACCCTCACAAGCTGACACACGATTTGAATGAATACGAGTTGTGTATAAAGAAACTTGTTTATCACTTTCTACCCAAAGTCAGCACAATTCTGGAACACTATCATTTTGCTAGGAGGTTCCAAAGTGATGGCGAATCTGTTGAGTGTTATGTCACTAGGTTACGCAGGCTTGCAGCTTCTTGCAAATTTGGTGGCATGATTGAGGAGCACATTCGGGACCAGTTTGTGGTGGGTTGTGTGGTTGAAAAGGTTAAGTATGAACTTTGGTTAAAGGATGAACCCACCTTGAATGAAGTGTTAGTGATTGCAAAACGTGTGGAACACTTTATGGAATGTGTTGGGGTTATTAGAAAGGAGAAAGAGAAAGATCAGACTGTAAGTGTGGTGAAGGAGAAGGTTAAGAAAAACATAGTGAAATCTGAGGATGGAGACGAAGAAGGAAATTTGGTGCACATAAGTGTTAAACGTGTGACAGAACTGGTCACCTCGCGAAGAACAACACGTGTCCAGCCTTGAAGGACTCTATGTGTGAAATGTAAAAAAAAGGGACATTTTGTGGTCATCTGTAAGATGAAGCCTTTCAAGCCTAAGGTCAAGGAAGTGAGTGTGGAAAGTGATCAGAATGATGATGACTGATTTTGTCTGTGGTCAGATTGTGCTTCAAGTGAATGAGGAGGAGATAATTAGATCCACTCCCTTTGACACTATCTCTGTGGATGGTGAATCAACTAAAGTTCTTTTTGATTCAGGGGCAAGGATAACTATTGTTTCCAACACATTTTATCAGAGAAAATTACAGAACAAGGTTGTCTTGTCCATACCGGATATCAGGCCATGTGCAGATTGATGAGAAACTATAAAACAACATGGATTTTTGTTGGTGTAATTGAATACAAATAACGGTTGACATCTGGGAAGATATACGCATCTAAGAGGGGTGATAGTCTTATTAGTTGATCACATGAGGGTGAGCTGGGCATTTTGTTGGACCCTAGCAGTGTCACTCCCATTAGCTTGAAGGAAAAGGAGGTTCTTTGTTCTGTTGATTCTGTGGGTGATGATGGCTTGGTGGAAAGGCTGAAGAGTGAGTTCCCACAGGTATTCAAGGAAGAGTTGGGTTGTTTAATCGGTTATGAAAATAAGATTAGCTTAGTGTCACATGCACAACCTGTTTGTTGTAAAGTAAGGAGTGTACCCATAGCAGTGAGTGAAGAAATGTTTGAAGAAATCGGAAAAATTAAGGAGGGTGGTATCATAGAAGAAGTTGAAGGCACTGAGTGGCTGACGGCTGTGGTAGCTGCCAGAAAAGCTAATGGAAGTCTGCGCTTATGCGTTGATTTGAGACACCTTAACAAATGTGTGATTGTTGACAGGTATACCATGCCTAACATCACAGAGCTTGTGTTGTTGCTGGGTTAGGCCACAGTCTTTAGTACCTTTGACCTCACCTCGGCCTACCACTAGATTAAGCTGAAAGAGTCCTCCAGAGAATTAACCGCATTTGTGACAATAATTGGCACATTCAAATTTGTCTGACTTCCCATTGGCCTGGTCTCGGCAACCTCCATTTTTCAATGTGTGATGGAAAGGGCCCTCAAGGAGGTTAAAGGGGTCTGCATCTACCAAGATGACATCTTGGTCTTTAGTAAGGATGTTAAGGAGAATGATGCCTATCTAAGGGAGGTCTTAAGAAGACTGACGGACGCTAATCTTATGATTAAATCAGAAAAGTGTCGGTTTGGCACACAAACTATTAATTATTTGGGCCATGCTATCTCTAGAGAGTGAGTATTTTCTAAGGTGGATCTGGTTGATCCTATTTCACATATGAGCTCGCCCTCATCACGTGAAGAATTAATGACATTGCTAGGCATGATTGAGTTTTAGGAGAAATGTATCAGAAATGTTGCTGACATGAGTGTCAATATGAGGCGTCGCCTGAGGATGGGGTTTGAGTTTACTATGGATGATGCCTGTGAGGAGGAGTTTTTAGGCTTGAAAAACTTTGCAACTTATACTGGTGGACAGGCATGGACAAGCAGGTGGAAAGGGTTTTGTGTGAGTGTTCCATTTGTGCACTTAGCGATAAAACCAAACAAACAAGGGTTCACCCCATGATTGTCAGGGAACTTCCTGATGGGCCATGGCGAGAAATCGCATTAGACGACATTGTGGGACCCATTCATGGAGAGGGAGGGCAAGTGTTTCTGATTGTGATAATTGATATGTTTTATAGATGGACTGAGATTTGCATGTCAAATACCATTGAGAGTATAGATGTAATTAAGTTCTTGAAGGAGCTTATGGCACGAGAAGGCTTCTCTCACACACTACTCACTGATAATGGTGTGCAACTAACCTCCAGAGAGATCGAGGCATTTTTAATGGAAAGGGGAGTAAAACACAAGAAGCGTGCTTTGTATCTCATGGAAACTAATGGGATAGTGGAGAGGTTGAATAAAGTGCTCAAGGAAACAATTGTTAAGGCCAAATCAAACTCTCTTGATTTGAAAGAGGAGGTGATGAGACAGAAATGTACAGGGTTACTCCGCATAGCCCCACAAGGAAAACTTTCGAATTGTTTCAAGGTAGGCTCCCTAACACCTTTACAGAGCGTGTCTGGGTCAACAACTATGAGGCTGAGTTGGGTAAAGATGTGGGTGGACTGGGTTGGCGTAAAAAAGAACAGGAAAAGATGCAACTCAGAAAAGAAAGGTTTGACGCTATGAATCCAGCGAGGAAGTTGGAGGTGCATGTGGGTGATTTGGTTATGATTAAACATCCTGGCATTGGAGGTGTGGTTACACTTACAAAACCCATTTAGGTTATTAAAACTTTTAATAACTATGTGAAGACCCAGGATCACCGCATATGGAATTTGAACATAGTTTTCCTGTACAAAGGACTGTGCAAGGATAAAAATGAGACGAAGTGCAACAAAGAGATGGGGACAAGAATATCTGGGAGAATTGTGGTAGGACCCAAGTACTTGGGAGACTATGTTTGATATGCTTGTTCTTCTGGATAATATATTGGTTTTTATTCTGTCCTCGTTTCAATTGTTCGGGACTGTGCTTTGCAGAGTCACCACCTTTGTGCAGTACATGCTTGTACATATACCATGTACAGATGAAGTGCGCACATGCAATTAATTCGTCATGCGTATTATAGTGTTGAGGTGTTCTCATTTGATTTGTTTGATTATTGATTGTTTAGGAAGGGAGGTGTGTGGTAGCTTGGCATCCTCATGGGGTGAACTTGAGGCACTATGATGTCACTTTGTATGTGGTCACCTAGGTGATGGAATGTGTTTGTAGTCAAATGACTAGAGCAGTTGTGCTGGAGGGCGGTTGAAGGATGATGGTATCTCCTTTGGATTAAAGTAACCTGTTTTGGCAATACTGCGACCCCCATGTCTCCTTTGACTACCTGCCTACCTGCCTACTTGAATTGCCACAGCTCTCCTCATCTCTCTGCAACTACAATGGATCCTGTTTTGGGAATCGTAGTTTCATCCTTACTTAAACAAGCATTGGCATAGCCAATAGGTCTCGCCTTTGGGACCTTATAAGTATTTAGTTATGCAGCACAATATCCTTGGCGCAACAACATCAACTGTTGCATGGCTAAACACTTATAAGGTTCCAAAGGCGAGACCTATTGGCTATGCCAATGCTTGTTTTTAATGCACTTCGACCACTTGTGCTAAACCTTAAAGGCATTAAAAATCGAAGGGTAATGGCTCGTGGTGACAGGAGGGAAGTAGCAGTTGGTGCCAGGTGTGAACCACCATAATTTTGAAAGGCACGGGCTTTGGTATCTTGACATGCGGCTCAGATTCTGTGGGCGTTGCCACATATGTGGTTGTGGAGACAGCCACAGGCACAGAATTTAGGGGCAGGGTTGGGTGTTACCTCAGCGCAGCAGCATTTACCATCTCTAATGCCCATGGCAGTCGCTTGCCATGTGGGCACTGGCAGGTGACGGGGGCCTGCCTGAGGACCGTTGCAGATACTCACCGTGATAAGTCCCTTTGTGAGCACAGCACATTTCACGAGTTATGATTTTCTTACCTCATGCCTACGTGTTTTGTTTTCAGTGGGGCTGAGCAGGAGTGTTGGGAAGCTTTAAAATTGCACAGTGCCGGGTTATTCACATCCTGGACATAGACGCGGCCTCCCTCCCTCCCTCCCTTAACCTCTCTTGCCCGCCCTCCGCCCCATACCGCCAGCCACTGAACAGGAATAAGCAGCTGTTTCCCAGGCCTGGCAGAAGAGGCAGGCCCCGTTCGGGGCCAGGAAGCCTTCGCACTCCACTCTCAGTTAATCGTGTTTGCGGCCTCCGATCCGCTCATGCATGAACGAATGCGGAAGTGGCGCTTCCTCCGGCCGCCCCGCCCCCTTCACTCCCAGCCCCGGGCTCTGTCCTGGAGCGGCTCCGGTGACAGGCACATAGGAAGTTATCATATGACCTGTCACCCAGGATGCAAGCATTGCCACGGATGCAGAAACGAGTTACACTGTGCACATCCTTGGGCGGGTAGCCCTGTTCGCAGTATGCACAGCTTCCACCAGCACAACTCGCCAAGCAGCACACGTTTCTAAATACCAAAGTATATATTCTATGCATGCATGTGAGGTGACATCACTCTAGCCCCACTGCGTCTGCTCCTGGTTCACTGCCATCTACTGTTTTATTTTACTTTTTCTTCTTCCTTGTTGTATTTTGTAACTTGTAAGTATGTACATTTCCTCATGTAACGGTCTTGGTTCTAATGTAAAGCGCTCTGACACCTTTGGGTAAAGTCCGCGCTATATAAAACTGCATTAAATAAAATAAACTGTGTGCTCATACCGCCGCCCACCCTCTTCCACTACCACACACTCCTATTGCCGTCCCCCTGTTGCCTTGTCTGTCTTATACTTCATAGGCGCTTCTTACTTTTTTTTCCCAGCGAACTAGCATCCACTTGGAATTCTTTCCAGAGAGGCCATGGACTGTATGGGCCTGGAACTAGTTGGCGCAGGCGGATGTACAGCAGCGAGAGAAAGAGAAACTCTGCGTCTTCTGTTCTGTATTAGTGCAAGTGGCTGCATCGGAGAGGGTTCAGAAAGTTACAAATGCCTACAGTTCATTAGAAACTACGGAAGTCTAGGGATGCGCATCAGTCTCGCAGTTATTCTAGAAACCGTTGGACAGTGATGTTTTAAAAATGCTGATTACGTAGACAGCGTCTCGCTCCTCCGTGTTCTGGATCATTGAACTGAAACCTGCAATAGCCATAAACGAGTGGTGCGCGCGCACCACAGAGGAGCGGGGGCGAGCGAGCGCGGCAGCCTGCTCAGCTGACCCGACGCTCAGGTGACCAGACGCTCGTGCGTCATGGCCTTTTCCCCGCACGGCCGGCATATGTTTCCAATTATCGCGCACGCGTCTGGGCACGATAATGGGAAACACATGTCTGCATCGCGCGTAACCATCCCAAAAAGGCCAGCCACGACGCACGAGCGTGTGGACTGCTTCTGAAAAACCCCCTTACTTAAAGTCTTCGCCTAGCAGCGCTTGCGCGCTACTCGAGGCTCGACCTAAAAAGCAGCATTGGCTTACATTTTTGTTGTTTTCAGTTTGTAGGTTTTTAGACCAGAAATAACAAGCTCCTATTCCACTTGCTTTTCTAAAAATGTACATATCTTGTTTTGTAAATGTATTTTTAATTTGTGTTTTAAAAAAAAGGAGAGACTGCTTTTTTACTAATCAAAACTATAGCATTATTTTTACATTTGGGGCTTCTACTGTCTTCTGAAACATCTGATGTACTTCTACCTGGAGCTTATAGCTTCAAGCTTATAGCATAGCATAGTTGCCTCAGTTATAGTACCACCTTTTTTTTTTGGAGCTTAGGTCTACCAATGTATGGAGATAATTTACGACAAACATTGGAAAAGTCTTTAGGTCTCGCCTTTTATAATGAAAGTGCCGAGCTATTAGATTTGCCAGTGTTTATCTGTATAGTATTATTTAAAAATAAAAAATCAATATAATGAACGAGAAGCAAACCTCTATTGGTATTTCAAAACGGTACATTGAATTGATTGTTTTTTTTATTTTTAAAGGCGTGGTTTGTTTTTTAAATAGTTTCACTAAGAAAACTTTAAGCAGAATGTAAAAAGACTGAGGTAGTGTCAGAAAGTAAACGGAAACACTTTCCAAGGCGTAATTTACTTTTCACAGGATTCAGCCATTTACAGATTTCTGGGGGTCCAGGAGAAGTGTCACACTAAATACAGCTTCTGCCTCATACGTCAGCTGAGTGAGTGCAGCAGATGGCCCATCCCCAACACCATGAGAGCCTTTGTGTGCCAAAGCTTGTGCTTTTATGCAATATGTGGAATGCAGGAGATAAAACAAAAACAATTCTTAAAGTATGCTTTTCCTCTGGACCCACCAAAAATTTCCCTGTAGTTGTGCTTTTGTAGAAAAGTTGGCAGAGGTGTGGTGCAACAAAGCAAAGGGGGAGGATATTCAAGGGGTGAAGCAGCACAAGAGGGAGAGAGCTAGAAAACAGATGCATGTTCATGGAGTGTTGAATGAAAAAGATAAAAGTAGTACCTTAAATGTGAGCAGTGAAAGGATACAAGCCAGCCAATCAGAAGGATCGTTAAGAGGCTACGGTCTAGGGCAGAGTAAACACAAGGAGGTGGCAATCAATCGAATAAGAAGCAAGCAAAGGAGAGTGACTATACAGTCAACCAGTGGTAAGCAATGGGCAGGCTGTAAGCTAACAATAGATATTTCACAACCAGACAGCATGTCTGGCAGGCTCGGCCCTAAAAATTTGTTATCAAATGCATATAGATGCCAATGATTTGTGTAGTTTTACTCATTTTTGCGATCTGTAAAAGTGAGACATGTTCTTAGGGTAAATTACTATTTTTATAATTTCTCAAGCAAGTTAGCCCGAAGTCAATGGATAAAGAATGCCCACAGCTGAAGATCTGCAGACCTATGGTTGAGGAAAATGTGCAGTTGCTTGATCCATTTTTCCTCATTAGTTTTTCTTCTCAAGGAAAATGTGTTTCCATGTGATGAAAAACATTCTCTACTCTCCTGAAAAATCTAGGTATTTGAGGAGCCCTTAACATCAGTCACACCTTCTTGCAGTATGCATAACTTTGGAAGTGAGAAGAGTGTGGGAGAAGGCATTACAAATGTTGGTGAATTTGCACAGTTACTTTGTTTTGGTTGCTCTCTCCATTAGCAATATCAATTACTGTCAGAGCAGCCATATTCCCACCCCCAAATTTAAGACTTGAAAATTTGCCAACTGGCTGGATTTTCTCTACAGTCAATCCACTTGTGACTTGAAAAAATTTGAAGATCCGATATTTTTTTGTTTTTTTGCGACATTTAAGTATTACTAGCACACAGAAAATGTTCTAATATATAGCATCACGCCTTTTCCCGTACCACCAGCCTCCTTCTAGCAAAGATTTTCTGATATACTTGCCAACACTTGTGAGTTTTTCTTGTTCATATATCCTAAGGGTGAAGTTAGGTTCAGAAAAGTTAAATAGTTTCCGTTTTTTATGTTCTGGTTACCTTGCCTGCTTCCATGAACACATTCAGAGAGAGCCTGCTTTCAGATAGGTATTCAATTAGAATTTCAGTGGCTCATTTGCATTGCATGCTCCTGGCTAATCAGTTCATACTTATTAATAATTGTGTTGGCAGCATACCAGTGAAATATTTACACAGCTGTCCTCTTTGTTTAATATCTGCTGTGGTTAGAAACATACTTCCTTGTCAGAATGTATGCCAGTTTTAATTGAAAGCTTGAGTGCAGTGTCCTTGCCATGCGTTATGAAGGTGGTCTTTTTTTTCCTGGTCTGTTTTGGAATCAAGCATATGTTCTGCAGCATACATAGGCTTTGGAATAGTTACAGGGTTGTGGGCCATTAGTGTCTGTTGACAAGCACTCTTTATACAGCATGGTGTCAGTGAACAGATTCTCCACGCACAACTGCAGACACCAGTGTTGGCTCGAATCTCGTTTTCTCGTCATTTTTATTACATTAATAGTGAATAATCATTAATTTTCACTATTGGTGTAATAAAAAGTGGAGCAGCAAGATCTGGACCCTCGCTAGCATCTTAGATAAGAAAAATAAAATGGTTTTAATGTATGTTGTGGGTGAGAGTGAGTTTGAGTGAGAGAGTGTGTATATGTGTGAGCATCTATGTTTGTAAATGGGATTGTTGATGTGTGTGTTTGTCAAAATGAGTAAGTATCTGTGAGCCAGAATAAGAGGGAGTGAGAGAGTGCGAATGAGTGATTCAGGGTGATAGTGAGGGACCTCCGTAGTGCAAGAGAAGCAGTATTAGGACAATTCTGGCACTGGCATATTGTATGTAATGTTTGGGCAAAAGGGGCCACCATGGCAAAATGCTGGTTCTAGCAATAGAGGTAATTTTTGACATAAGGTGGCACACATAGCACATTTTAAAAACCTAATTGGGTGAACTCATGGGGACTTTCAGATTTCAGTAGCTTGGCACACCATGAAAGGACTGAAATATTTAGGGCCTCATTTACAAAGAATGAACGCAGTGCGGTGCAGCAAGTCATTTGGCTGCACTGCGTTAATTCTGAAGCACAGAGATACATCATATCTACAATGATATGACGGATCCCTTTGCTCTCCCCTGCACTGGCGCACAATTTGCTGCCATGCACCGACGCAGGCACCCTTGCACCATTGTGCAAGGGTGCCTGCATTGAGGGGAATGCTTGTGTATGTGCAGGAAGGTGCCCCTTCCTGCACATAAACAATCTGAAATGGTGTTTTTAAACTTCTATGTGTGGTGCACACATAGAACTTGAAAAACAGCATTTTTTCCAATGATTGTTTTTGTGCAGGTAGGGACACCTTCCTGCACAAAAACAATCACAAGAGGTGATTTCCTCTTTCTATGTGTGCTGCAGAATGTAGCACGCATAGAAAGAGGAAAAAAATGAGGAGAAATGAAAACATTTCTCCTTGTTGCGCCTCACTACACCTCCCCTGGGGAGGCATAGCATGCAGACGCATTCCCAGGTTTACAATTTCTCGTAAATCTTGGAATGTGTCAGGTTCAATCAATCAATCAGGGTTTTTTAGCGCGCGCTACTCACCCGTGAGGGTCTCAAGGCGCGGGGGGGGGGGGAGGAGGATCAGTCGAAGAGCCAGGTGTTGAGGCTCTTCCTGAAGGTGTGCAGAGTGGGGGAGTGTCTGATGTTGACTGGGAGCTCGTTACAGGTCTTTGCTGCGACGTAGGAGAAGGCTCTTCCACCTGCTCTTTCTGCGGATGCGTGGGGTCTCTGCCAGGGTCAGGTCGGCAGAGCGAAGGTTCCTTTTGGGTACGTGGAAGGAGACACTTTCGTTGAGGTATTTGGGTCCGATGTTGTGGAGGGATTTGTAGGCGTGGGTGAGTAGCTTGAAGGTTACTCTCTTCTCGATGGGGAGCCAGTGGAGGTCTCGTAGGTGCTGGGTCATGTGCTCATGTCGTGGGGTTCCAAGGACGAGTCTGGCTGCGGTGTTCTGGATGGTTTGGAGCTTGTGTAGCAGGGGTTTGTTGATTCCGGCATAGAGGGCGTTACCGTAGTCCAGTCTGCTGGTTATGAGTGCGTGGGTGATGGTCTTTCTGCATTCGGAGGGGGGGATCCACTTGAAGGTCTTGCGGAGGATGCGGAGGGAGTTGAAGCAGGTGGAGGCGACGGCGTTGATCTGGCGGGTCATGGTGAGGGAGGAGTCTAGAATGATGCTGAGGTTTTGGGCGTGGTCTGATGGAGTGGGTGGGTTTCCGAGGGCGGAGGGCCACCAGGTGTTGTCCCAGGCGGTGGAGGTAGGTCCAAGGATGAGGACCTCTGTCTTCTCTAAGTTGAGCTTAAGGCAGCTGTTGTTCATCCAGGCTGCAATGTCTTTCATTCCTTCCTGGAAGCTGAGTCTGGTGTCTTCGGGGTTCTTCATGAGGGAGAGGATGAGCTGGATGTCGTCGGCATAGGATACTATGCTGAGCCCATGCTGTCTAACGATGGCGGCGAGGGGGGGGCCATGTAGATGTTGAAGAGCGTGGGGCTGAGCGAGGATCCTTGGGGTACTCCGCAGTTGATCTCTGTGGGTTCGGAGAGGAAGGGTGGGAGTCTGATCCTTTGGGTTCTGCCAGTGAGAAAGGAGCGGATCCAGTCGAGGGCGGTTCCCCGTATTCCGGCGTCGTGGAGTCTGGCGGCGAGAGTGCGGTGGGAGACAGTGTCGAAGGCTACGGAGAGGTCTAGTAGGATGAGGGCCGCTGTGTGGCCCTGGTCGAGTAGCATGCGGATGTCATCGGTGGTGGCGAGGAGGGAGGTCTCGGTGCTGTGGTTGCTGTGGAATCCGGACTGGGAGCAGTCGAGGATCGCGTTCTCTTCAATGAAGGTGGTCAGCTGTGCGTTGACGAATCTCTCGGTGACTTTGGCTGCGAAGGGGAGGAGAGAGATAAGCCCGTAGTTTTTCAGGTCCGTCGGGTTTCTTGAGGAGGGGCTTGACCTCTGCCCGCTTCCAGTCGTCGGGGAAGATGCCGGATTCGAAGGAGTTGTTAATGGTCCGGCATAGTTTGGGTGCTATGGCGGCGGCTCTGTGGTAGATGTGCGGCGGGCAGGGGTCCGTGGGGGCTCCTGAGTGGGTTTTCTTCATGGTCGTGGCGGTGTCTTCGGTGGTAGCCGGTTTCCAGGTGGTGATGGTGGGCTAGTTGTCGGTGGTGGAGAGGAGGGTGGTCTTTGGAGTCTGTTCGCTGAAGTTGTCGTAGAGGGCCTTGATTTCCAGGTGGAAGTAGGAGCTGAGCTTGTTGCAGAGGTCCTGGGACGGTGTGATGTCTGTGGCTTCGCTGGGGGGTTTGGTGAACTGCTGTATGACGTTGAAGAGTTCTTTTGCGTTACTGCGAACACCCACAGCAACACCCATGGAATGACCCTTTCACACAAATTGCTGCGTGTAAAGGGGCCGTATTTACAAGTACAGGAAAAGCCACACAGGGTGGCTTTTCATGTCCTTGTAAATATGGGGCAGCAAAATGCACCGCCGATGCGTCACAAAACGTGACATACCGGTAGCTCAAGAGGCTTGTAAATAAGCCCCTTAGTGAGTATTTTTTTTAGAGCCTATGGCCTTTTAGCAAATTTATTTGAAAAATGTGCATTAAAATGCACTAGTAAAGCCAATTTTTTAAAAACTTTTCTCAGGGAAGAGAAACCCCCACCCTTTGTTCTCCCATAGAAGAATATATAACATTCATTATGCAATTATGTAACTTCAGCAATGTTAATTACTGTCATGTCATCAGGATTAAGATTATGTGACATCACTTCTTGGGACGATGAAGGGCCGAAGGTCATATGATGTCACTTCCTGTGACATCATTAAGGTCAAGGGGTATATGATGTCACTTCCTCTACCCCTGGCATTTTGGTGAATCGATGTCCATGCTACAGCCACTAATAAGTAGCTCTCCTGCTTACTAAATTAGAAGCCTGTGCTTGGTTGGATAACATATGTATACCAGAATGGAAAGAAAAATGTATTTGACAAACGTTTGCTTTTTTTAGAACTCACAAGCTATTTGAAGAAAAATGGTTGAATTTCCAAAATCTATTTAAGGCTGACATTTTAAGCGATAAATCATGCAGCATTGTGGAGACTTACTACTAAGATTATTTTCTTGCTGCCAGAGGCATTGCATCTGTGGCTTTTATCTATAACCCATGTAGAGGCATGGCAAGTTGACAAGGCCATTTTCACATTACTGCTAGCAACCTTGACTGATGCGCTGAGTTAACCACTGCTGGTAATCTTGCATATGGTGGCCACTGATATAATCTGATCTGATGTGGTCATCTTTACAATGCTAATAATATTAGTAGCTCTGGATTATTTTCATTGAACACAAGTACCTCTTATTACTAAAAAGGTTGGAGACCCCTGGCCTATCTATTTTAAGCATACTAGTTTCTTACATATTCCACCCTCTTTTGTGGAAGTACTGTGCTTATGAGCAAAGGACTAAACACTAATATGCCAAAAAGTAGTCTGTCTCTATGTTTTAGTTGAAGTTATATGCTTTGGCACTTCAATGCCTGTACTCTACTTTTTAGGTCGAGCATTCGAGACCTCTTGTATATACTTTAGTATATACTTATATGTACTTTGTGGGCTCTGGAGATCAGCCCTATGACTTGTCTGCTTCCACTTAGGGACTTTTTTTCTGTTCAACTGCCTCTATTTAACCGTCTTGATAGAAAACGACCAGTAGAGGTCAGTAAAATACCAGAATTGCTTTCTGCTTGTTCAACTGCCTCTATTTAACTGTCTTGACAGAAAACGACCAGTAGAGGTCAGTAAAATACCAGAATTGCTTTCTGCTTAGGGACTTTCTTTTTTAATTTTTCTGGCAACTGCCTCTATTTAACTTTCTTGATAGAAAACGACCAGCAGAGGTCAGTAAAATACCAGAATTACTTTAGCATTCTCTAGATTCCAGTCCATAGAAAATGTCTTCCATGAGCACCCATAGACAATAATATTTTTTTCAAATCTGGTATTTTCAATGATATGACCATCGAAGGGCCTGATTTTATATTAAAAACAGAGCTTTGGACTATACCATTTCCCCCTGAAAGGCAATATTTCTCTCCATGTGTTCCCATACCTGTTGTGTCACGCAGTTTGGTGCTTACTTTCCCTCCATGTTAAAGAACAGTAGATGTTTCAGCACCCAGGCTAATGTGCTGCATAGCTAACTGCATATACGGTCCCAAAGGCGAGACCGATTGCATTGCAAATGCTTGTTTAAAATTGAAGCTAAGTTCATTCCCTTTGTTATTGCTTCATGCTCTGCGAGGAATGTCAATCTGTAATTCATTGGCTGAATGGCATACCTTCTTTGTGACTGCTCACAAGTTTTTTGTGGTCTGTTAGCTATTGTCATAAGTAGTTGGCTATGTGAGATGTGTTTATCGGACCCTTACTGTGGTTCAATACCATTGATGGGCACGTGGCTGAAATATCCAATTAAAAATAGCAAAACAAAAATAACGAGTTAAGGACAAGCTAATCTTAAAATGGCACCTACAACAAGACAAAAAAACTTCCTTCGGATTTGCTTTACTCTACTTTTTTGTACTTGTTTCATAATTTAAATATTGACTGCAATCATCATGTGCAGCCATCCAGAAAGGGGTATTACATTTCTGTTGTTGTGGTGTTCTAATTGTGCTAAATAGGGCTTTGTAGTTCTTTTGCTTGTGACATTACTGCCAGATGAGCAAGTCATGGCGGTTAGTAAGCGTTTGGAATCTGCAACCATACATGTTTTTTTTTGTGTGTAGTTTTATATAAGACAAACTTGGCCCAAGGGCATTAGGGCACATTATATGAGCACCAGATTAGATTACACATGGCCATATTCATTTTTAAGGCACATAGAGATTGAATGATTTGCCTAGAATCACAGGCTGTTGAGCTGACACCAGGACATAAACATAGTTGCCCAGTTTCAAAGTTAGCAGCTCTGGCTGTTAGTCCACATCTGGTTTGTTGTGCTCATAGTTGGTGTTAAGTTGAGAGTATGGAGTCTCTGTGCTGGTGATGGTTCTGATGTAGGACAATTGAGCCTTGTGGGCTATGGGACTGGGGAATCTGCAAGTTGCAGCCTTATGTGATGTTTGGGCCAATTGACTTGGAGTAATATGGACTTCATCAGAGGTGTTTGTGGAGAAAGCTGAACAACGATTAACAAGTTTAGTAGTAGGACTGGGGAACCTACTACCAGACATCTCTATTGAAGAATGCTTAAGCTTCTGCACATACTTAATGCACAAGTTTAGATATAATCGCAAAGTGCGTGCTTGGATCTTCCTCTCAAATAAAGTCGGTGCAACCAGAATCTTTTGTTGTTTCCCTTAAAATGGTTAAAGTTCCTTAGAGGTTGAAATACTGTTTAAATGTCAACAAGTTTGTGATTTGTTTTGAAACTATGTTTGGGTAGTTCATATTCTAATTAATGTTTAAACTGTGTTGCTAGCACATGGCATGAGCAGTGGTGGCAACATATACCAAGCATTGGCAAAGCCAATAGGTCTTGCCTTTGGGACTTATTGGTGTGCAGCATGGATAAAGAGTAGGGAAAAAGTGCCTATGACGTGGCCGGCGCAGGTGCTTTTTTACCTTTTTATTTACTGCCGGTTTGAGTTGGATTGATGGTAAATAAAAAGAAAAAAGTAGCACAAAACCCAAGAGGAAGGAAACCCACACCAGCTGGTAAATGAGTGGCAATAAAGCCAACCAGTGGTAAGTACAGGAGGGAGTGGGCTCTAAGCCCAGTATAAGCTGACAGTAGGTCTTTTTGTGAACATTCAGCTTGCTCTGTCTGATAGGAGAGACCTAAAAAACTGCCTGAAAGAACTACAGACCTGACCAGTCAGCTGGAGTGGCATCAGACCTTTTTAGTGCAAAATGCGTGCACTATTTCTGTTATGAGGTGAAAGCAATGTCACTCTGACAGTTTCTCCTTGTGGCGTATGGGAGTAAAGTGGTATAAGATGTTGTACCTCATGGCTAGTTAGTGCTTCAAAGTATCGAATACTTACCATTGCACTCATTACTAACATTGACACTTTTGTATGGCAATTATGTTGCGTAGAGGCTTACATATGCTATTTTGTAGCAGGTGTGATGTATGTTGACATTACAATTGAAGAGAGTTCCCATGATTGACAGATGGCTCGAGGAAATGTGAGGTCTCTGGAAAAAAAACAAAGGACTGATATGCATTTCCTCATTGCAAGTCCTCTGTTACAGTTCTCCTACCACCATTGTTACAATTACATATAACTACACTTTAAAAAAGATCAGTTTTTAAAAAACTTTTCTGTAAATAGTACATTGAACTTGGTTTCTAATTATCGTGGTAATAGCAACGTGACAGGTTTTTATTCTGAAAAAATACCTATTCTGTTGTTGGCGAATTTGTATTAACAGTTACTTGTTCTTAGCACGATCAAAGTACCTTGGCATATAATCAGCTGTGAGCCCTTCCGTATCAACATGGGCAGTGAGGCGTTATTGCCTTGGTTGTCTTTCTCTTGTTTCTATGACACTTCTGTGTTGACACAAGCAAAACAAGACAGTCGCCAGTAAAACACGTCAGCCTTGCGGCGAGTGTTAGTTTTGGTGTAAGAACCCTTTATGATATGTGCTCCGATCCTGATTCCTCCATATATGAAGTGTGATCTTTGACACATCTGTGATGTATGTTCAATTACATCAAATCCAACAACTGTACTTATGATGAGCAATCTCACGTGGTTCATGTTAGATTACTCCAAATGAAAATGTAACACTGTTGCCTGCCTATCTATACTTAGTAGTCATAACCAGTAGAGCACAAAGTTCGGAAATACTGGCGCCTTGGGCACACCCTGAATGATCCATCACCAGGGTGATGTGTATGCAGGTATTGAGCAATATATGTATATTTGTTAATGCATTAAAGGTGGCTTACTAATAATGGTGGCTGAAAGATAAAGGTGGGGGCAGCTGAAATGCCAGCAGCTGCCATCGTTTGTGTCCCACCCATTGCTGTTGCATCCAATATATAGAGTACTGTATAGAGTACTGACTACTGTGTCTGTTATTGATGCATATTATTTCGACACATTGCTTAAGCCTGGTTTCTATTCCATTGTATTAAACTCTGCCTCCACGGTGTGATGCCTCAGAATATTAACCATAAGACGGTTACATTAGAAAAAGAAAGTGGTTTCTAAACTAAACAAGCATTTGCAATGCAATAGGTCTCGCATTTATGAGCGTTTGAGCTATTGGCATTGTAAATGACAATGCCTTTTATTTATGTGCTGTTTTTAAAACCGATAAAAAAGGCATTGTCATTTACAATGCCAATAGCTTAAACTCTCGCAAATGCGAGACCCATTGCATTGCAAATGCTAGCTATAGAAATACAAAAAAAGCATTGGGGAGAGAGCGTGTCCTGAAGCTAGTTGAGAAAATAGTGCTCGGAGACTGTAATTAAAGCCTACTGAGCAACAATACACGACGCCATGGGAGGTTGCAAAATGAGACAAGGCGGTACTAAGGAGGGACTACTAAACCTTTTGACCAATGAATAGCCACAGTTTACAGTGGATAATGACACAAGCCAATGAAAAATGTGGGTGGAGAGTGGGTGGAGCTTCAAGTCCCTACCTCAATACAGCATGCCTCGCAGAGCAGCGCATGCGCTGCCCAGGCTCGACCTAAAAATAAACATTGATAAAATAAAGAATGCGTGAACAACTTAATTCAAAGGCAAATGAAGGAAGACAAGTAGTCGATCCTAGAAGACATATCAGGACTGCAAAATTATGTTGTAGTTGGAGGGCACTGTCTTCACACAAGAGTCTGGAGCCAAGGACTGGAAGGATCAAAGAGTTTTTCCCATTAAGTGTGTATGGGAAAATGCATTAGTACATGTGTACCTAAAGTCTTTATTTCATGGTAAACCCTCACGTTACAGCTGCAGTCTGTTAGGGCTTCATTCCCCCATACCACTGGCTTTAACTGCTTAGTATTCACCCAGCACACATACCCACAACTTCACATACATCATCCCATTGTCACAGATTCCAATCTAAACATTTCAGAATGTGCCCACTCACCCCATGCATTAAAGACACGTCAAGACACTACATATTACATGCCTCCACTTGGAGACAGTATAATTCTTAAAACATTTATCAGAGGAAACACTTGAACCGAAGCAGCATTGCACTTCACATTCCATTTCACATTCCATTTCACATAGTCTAGTCTTGATCGTGAGTACAGTGTGATTCAGGTCAACTTAAAAATATGCAGGCCAGGAGACTGTGCTTGATAATGACTGTGAGGGCCCATCCTTTTTAGGTCTGGCTTGATAGCGCAGCTATTTGTCTTACCTATGATAACCAATTAGTTAACATATATGTATAGTGGGCTTTGGCTCCACCAATAGGAGTATTACTCTTTTACCTCATGCTATTGGCTGTTTAGTACATCATTCCACCTTCAAAGAATTGCACCATTGAAAAAGCATTAGGAACTACTTCACAACTGAAAAGTACACCTAATAATCACACTGATTTGTCAGATTCAATTATTTTTCTAGTATATGCATTCATGAGAGAACACTGTCCTTTTTGTTTCCGATTCCCAGCACTGGCAATAGTACTGGCTGTAATGTGATAGGCAGCATTTGTGCATGCAACACATGTAAATAGCAATTGTCAATGCACTGGTATATTAAAGGCAGACCTATTGGCTCTCCAAGTGCTTGTTTTTCCCCATGCAGCTCTCTGTGACTACTTTGAATTTGGCACCACTTTCTTGCTATCACAACGGGCAAGTATGAGAGTCATATGTTAAATTTGGATGATTAATGGAATCAAAGAGCACCTATATTTGGTATTAGATGTGTTTGCACATGCAATAGAATATCCATATTAACATAATTCTTAAAATTCACACCAGCATAGATAGACAAGTACATTATGGGTAAGGCAAGCAGCACATTACATCTTTCTAAACTTGTCATAGATGCAGCAACATAGCCATGTATCACCTTCATTTTGAAGGGATTAGAAGGATGGGTATAGTTATTATGCGATGAGACTTTAATAACTGACACAAATTAGCTTGTCGTGGAAATACATTTTCAAGCAAATCTATTCATTAAAAAGCTAGGCTCCTGCCCCGACCCAGCGCGTTGACCCGGCTTAATCACTCCCCTCTCTTCTTGTGCTCCCTTCTATGCGTGTGTGGTAGAAAAGCCGCCTCCTGGGTGATGACACATGGTAAATATATGCTTAAAGTTTGTGCTTGCGTGGTTGCTCTGGAGTGGACGACAGTGCGATGGGGGGTGGGGGGGTTATAGTTCTATTGTTCTGTTTCATCTGTATTGCTTTTCAATTTTTTTTTGTTGTATTCATGGAAAATTGTCAAAGTCAAAATAGTGTATGTTGATGCGGCGGAAGTCTCTGGGTTACAGAGCTCCGCTCTATATGTGTTATTTGACAAATAAAATTTGTTTAAAAAAAAAAAAAGCTAGGCTAACTTCCTGGCGATCTGGTGGTCAGTGGCAAGTTTGAGTAAAACATTGGTAACCTCCGTTTACCATTTATTAATTCAAAAGCTTATTGAATGTAAGGGTCTCCAACCTCTTTAACATTTATTTTGATGGAGTTCCCAAGCAAGTGGCAGCAAACCCAGGCCAACCCCGGAGTTGGTCCAGAATCAGACTGTCCCTTGAAGGATGAAGGAACACCTCGCCTTCATCTCAAGATCCTAGTGTAGTGACTCCCTGTGACCTGAGGAATACCTTAGCACCTTCCAGATGTACCAACTGGAGCACTTGTTGTTCGATAAACTTTAATATTCCCTGTAAGTCTTGAGACTCAGGAAAAAAAAAAAATTCTTAGACCAGCTGAAAATCTACCGCATTGTGTGGGGTTGGGATGTATAGTCAACGCTGACTGCTAAAACAGCTAAGGCCCCTCGTGGTTCCTGTTCAAATAATCTATGTTCCAATCCCTCGTCCCTGGAGTGACGTCATTATAGGTAAAGGCACACCTTGCTGGTGCCATTCCTCCTGGCTGCTCTAAGTTCAGGTCATTCCACCCTCGTGCTCCTCTTTTCTTTGTTGTACCACAGACTTTAATGAACTCCCCCCCACCTCTTCCGCTCAATCAGTTCTGACACACAGGAAGCTGCCTCCACTGTTTATCCTTCCCGTGATTAACAAGTGCAGCCTAGCTTTACCTATTTATCTATTCATCCGGCCCATACATGTAGTCACTGAAAACTCTGGAGCATTTTTAATCTTGGCACATAGGATTTTATTTACACAGTCTGGATAATCCTCATAGACTGAAGGGTAGAGTGACTGAGCGGTGATAGGCGGGGCAACCAGTAGAACAGGAGCAAGAAGATCTACCTGGGCACTTAGTGTGGGTCCTTATTTCTCTCCCCTGCCTCTTTAGTGCGACTCTACCCACTCTCCAGCCATCGTTGTCTCTTATTCCCCTTCTGATACTACATTAATTACCTACAGCGGGGCACTTCTGTGAGTGGGATCCACTTTACTGAGAAGGATCTCCTCTCGTGCTTCCCTTCTCCTCCTGGAATCTCCCTCTTTGTTCTTCTGTGCGCCAGCACCGCTTTTACATCAAAGCACATCTTTAATCACACCTCCGTTTATGCACTCTCCCACACTTGTTCCCCGCCCCACATGTCTACCTCTCTCTTTTCACATGCTCCCCATTATTCATCTGCGTTTCCCATTTCCTACACAAACCTCCCCTGTGTATAGAAGCCTTTTTGCCTGCCAAATAATGATGTTCTGGGACCGTTAATGCACAATTCCCACATTTCAACATCTATTACTTGTCACTCCCACTCACATTCACTTTATTGTATGCCATTATTCCTCAAAATGCTCATGATGTCATCTTCAACTGCTGTGAAACGTGTGGTTCCTTTCTTGTGAATGAAGCCTACTGCCTAGAAACATCATATCTTTCTATTGTTGTTAATACACCTTATTTCACCATATTACAACATTGTCTTTCTCCCCTCGAAGTGAAGCATTATTTAATGCACACATGTCCTTTGTTCATATTTCACCCCAGGATGCAAACCTAGCATTTTATTCACTGAAAATACTTCAACAATACACATTGCAGTCCGAAATGCCGTCACACAGACATGTACACAGGTTACAGGAGGAACAGGCTTTGCTCAACGAGCATCGACGTGGGTGATGTGACAGTGTGACAAGGTGACTTTTGGCCTGGAACTGACTCAGTGGGGAGGGATTGTCTGTAAAACCATGGGTTACCTATAGGTGATGTGTATATATAATAAATACAGAATATATATTTTTGAGTGGAATGGACAGGTTTCTTTAGATGTAATTCAAAGTACCCCAGAATCCATATATCTGCCCCTGCATTCACCACAAGATGTACAAGAACATATTGGAAAATTGCCCTGGATCCATACCCTGAAGGCCACAGACTGCTACGTCATCATATGTCTAAAGTGACTGGTGTAAGGGTTCTGATGACAATGCAGAGAAAATCAACGTGGGTACAAAGGTTGTGAATGCAAAAGCCTCACTGAGGGTTCAATCCTACTAGCTAAATACGCAACGAGATAGGATCCAGGCGCAATGAAAGATCAGCTCCATCATACGTTCCTACCACTGACTCTGGTCCTTGCATGAATGCATATAGCGCCGACATTGAAATCCAGGTGAGTTCCCATGATTGACTCATGGCTCGAGGAAATGCATGCTCGAACTGAAACAATACAAGGGTTTAAGTGGGGACTGTGAAGAAGCAAATTAATTGATTAATTTGCAGGCAAACGTCTATTCCCATCAATACTAGATCCAATTGAGTCAGAACCAGCTTTTGCCAAGTACTCAAAAAGCAAGTGGTCTGGATATTGCACTGCTTTAATGGCCCCTGACATGCCTGGTTCAAATTCCCTTACATTTGTAATGTCTGATTTGGAGATAGAATTCTTTTTCTTGCTCTTTCAATCCACTCCTGCTTGCTACTTAAGATGTAAACGAGCATGTACATCTGATGTTTATTAAAAACAATACAAATATTTGTTAAAAAGTGTAGGAACATGTAGCCCATCAGATACGTGCTTCTGGAGTCATTAAGACTGGTAATTTATTGTTCAGATGCACTTTTTTTAATGTCACATATTTTATGGTTTCTTTATTCATGCCTGTTCACTCTTTGTCATCTTGCTGATGCAAGCACCAACACTCTGATCAATATTAGCAGCATTAAACTTCAAGGTGTTGCCTGGGACTGAGGGTTGTGTGTCAGTGACAGATGCTCGTTTCAAAGTTTGGCATTTTTTTGGTCTGGCTACAAACAGTCTTATCTGTCTGCCAGATGTTGTGTTACAACTTCTTGAAAATATTGAGTTGGCTTTTGCTGTACCCCAGAGGTGTGCTACGTCTTTACCTTATGTTGTTTGCTATTTGATATATCATTCCTACGCCTGTGAAGTGCTTAGATTGCAATTACATGGAAAAATACACTCAATTATCACACAGTCAGTTCTTTGTTATACGTCCAACCTGTACCGAAATTAATCTTTCTTTGTATTATTTCTTTCTGCAGCAGACCTTTAATTGAAATAATCTGTAAATGCTCAGGGACCGCTCATGTCCTAATGTCCTGATACCTTCTCTGAATAGGCACTGGCGGTCAGTGTTTCTCCTCCAAGAAAGTGTTTATTCGTCACAAGCATCCAGGAATTTCACTGGTGGACAGGTTGTCTTTCTGAGTATGGAGTATTTTCATTGTCATTGATTAATGTCAAAAATGAACGAGAACGAATGGGAGGCAGGCACCTATCAAAAAAGGATAGCTCATGAAATGGATGAATGACTAGGTGAGCACAGGGGTGAGTGAGCAGCCGCGGCAGGAGTAGACAATATCCCCCTGCTATAAACCTGATTGTAGCCATCCATGCTCTCACTTCGTCTTACCCACTCATCTATCACTCGTCTGTTCATCCAACCACCTGTCTATGTATTCAGTCATTTATTGCTCCACCCATGAACTCACCCAGTCATGTAATAATTCAAGCTTATATGCACCCAATCACTTATCATTCATTTATCTACCTTCTACTTAATTTTCGCATTCACCCACTTAAAAATCCAGACCAAAAACTCACCAGTGAAGAGGTACTTTCAGGAAATTAAAAGTCAGATATGTTGGTTTTGCCAATCCTTGTTAATTTGACATGCCTGTTGTAAACCTGCAAAGTAATTGAATTGAATGTTCTTTGGCTCTTTTTATCTTTTATTGTGTGACAAACGATCCTGCTTTTTGCCTTACCTATGATAACCAGTTTGTTAACATATATGTAGAGTGGGCTTGGCTCCACCAGTAAGAGTGTTACTCTTTTACCTTATGCTATTGGCTGTTTGGTACATCATTCCACCTTCAAAGAATGGCACCATTGAAAAAGCATTAGGAACTACTTCACAGCTGAAAAGTGCACCCAATAATCACACTGTTCGTCAGATTCAAATATTAACCTGCATGTTGTGGATGTCAGTCTCTTCTGTCTTTTGCAACCACAGTGAGACATACAAGCATGTTAATCCCCTTGTTGACTAACTCCATTGGTTACCCTTAACATGCCCATCACTTTCAGTATTTGGTGCATTACCTTTTAAGCTAGCGAGCAGGTCACGTCCTGCTTTTTTATGGTTCACATCTTTTTATTGAGTTTTCATAACATAAAGCACCACCTACAACCAACCGGCCGGTGGGCAAAAAAACCATCGTAAAATAGTAAAATAGCGAGAGAAGATTGAGTGAAACAGAAAGTAAGGGGAAGAGAATAGGGGGAGTCCGGGGTCCACCACTGGTTACAGTCTCGTGTCTCCTAATGGGAGTCATCATGCGACTTGTGTTCCTGTTGCGAGGCTGTCTTTGAGTCTTGTGGGGGATCTCTGGTGGTATAAGGCATGTTAATTCGTTAAATTCGGAGGATAGGAACTTCACTGTGGATTTCCAGGTTTTGGGAAAGGGGGGGAGCCTGTGACATACTGGCCGTTATCTTTTCCATTCCTACCACTTCCCATAACTTATATAGCCAATCCAGCCTGGTTGGAGTGCCCTCCCTACCCCACCTAGCCAATAGTACTTGTTTAGCCGCTCCCAAGGCAAGTGTGATAGCGCGCCCTCGGCACGATTTAAGGGGATATGTTAATGCGTTCGGATGGCCTAAAAGTATGTAGCTGGGGAATCGTGGTAGGTCGGTGTCATATGAAGTGTTGATATCCGTCAGTATGGCGTCTCATAAAGGCTGTATTTGAGGGCATTCCCATAGCAAATGGGTCAGGGTACCTACTTGGCCGCATTGGCGCCAGCAATGAGCATCTGCCCCTGGTTTCCAGCGCCCTACCCTGTCTGGGGTATAATACCAATAATGCGCTATCTTGAGGAACATCTCTTTACCTGCCATGCTACAAGAGGTAGCTCTAGCCCTATGTATTATGTCCTGCCATTCCTTGGGGGAAAATCCTCTCACGCACTCTGTCTCCCACCTACGCTGTGGTCTTGCTGCGCTGTTTGGGTGTAATTAAGAAGGTGTATATGTCTGATAATAAACGCTGGTCGGAGGTTCTAGTTATGAGCCATTTCTCGAATTTCGTTAACGGGCGCCCTGCGTGTATGCTAACATTCGGTTGTGTCACCCAGTGCCTTAGTGCAAGGTATTGCCAATATGCTGTTTTAGGGAGGCCATATCCAGCCGAGAGCTGAGGGAAAGCCACTATTCCTTTCTCATCAAAGAGATCTCCCACACTTTTTGCAGTTGGCCTCTTGCCATGTGAGGTAACTTTGTCCATGGTGTGCTGGCGGAAACTCCGGGTGACCTATAAAGGGGGTCAATAGGGACATGGGGGAAGAAAGGCCCTGTGACACCTGAACCCTATCCCATGCAGTCATCGTAGCTCTCAGCACTGGGGAAATGTATACTCCCACCGGGCGGTAGCGTCTGGGCAGCCTTGGAACCTTCCACATGTGTATGCCCGCTATTGTCCGGTCAATGAAGCACCAATGCTTCTCGGACATTGGTCTACACCATTCGACCATGTATCGCAGTTGGGCCGCTTGATAATATCGCACCAAGTGGGGAAAACCCAGACCCCCATCCGCTTGTTTTAGATAGGTTTGCTGACGTGCCATGCAAGCTTTTTTCCCACCCCAAACAAATTCCACTAGGAGGTGTTGCAGTTTAACAAGTATCTGAGGGGGGGTTGCAACGGGAGAGTTGGCATTATATATAATATACGAGGCAGTATCGTCATCTTGACAGAGGCCAACCTGCCCAGCCAAGACAATGTGAGTGGTCTCCAACGCTGTAGGGTGGCCTGTGTGTTGTTCAATAGGTTGCCATAGTTCTCACGTACCGTGCGGTCCTACATGGAAAATATTTGGAGGCCCAAGTAAGGGACCCCTGAGTCAGCCCACTCGAAGGGAAAATCCGTTTTTAGTCGCTCTATATCGGCACTGGGCATGAGGAGGCTTAGGGCTTGTGTTTTGTGAATGTTAATTTTAAATCCAGAGACCTGACCAAAGTCAGCAAACTCCTGCATGAGTGGGGGTATGGAGGTATCCGGCTTAGTAATAAAGAGCATCACGTTGTCTGCATAGAGAGAGATTTTATGTTCTCTATCTCCCATAAGAATCCCAGTAATTGCAGCGTGATGTCGTATATGCTCCGCAAAGGGCTCCATATACAAAGCGAATATGAGGGGAGAGACTGGACATCCCTGCCGGGTACCCCTCCCAATTTTAAAGCGTTGAGACCTGGTTCCATTCTCATTAATTCTTGCCTCCGGTGCCTTATACGTGCTATTTACCCACGTCAAAAACCGCGGCCCAAGGCCAAATCTCCTTAATACCAAGCGCAGGTATGGCCACTGGACTCGGTCGAAAGCCTTCTCGGCATCAACCGATAAAAACAAGGTCGGTTTCTGAGCGCGTTGGGTCTTATCGATAAGGTGGCATAGACGTCTAGTGCCATCGCTACAGCTTCTTTCGGGAATAAATCCCGACTGATCAGGGTCCACCAGCCCTTGCATATGTGGTGCTAATCGAGCTGCTAAGATGCTGGTAAAAATTTTAAAATCCACATTCAGCAGCGAGATGGGGCGGTATGATGTGCATTTCTTCGGGTCTTTCCCTGGCTTAGGCAGGACTACTACCGTAGCCATACGCATAGAATCGGGTATTGTTTCTTCAGTGCTAAAGGAATTATAAAGTCTTGTGAGTATTGGAATTAAGCTCGGGGCTAGGATCTTATAAAAATCTGAGGAAAACCCATCTTCCCCTGGGGCTTTGCCTGATGCAAGACCCTGAATCGCCCTCAACACCTCATTCGGTGGTATGTCAGCGTCTAGCTTGTCCGCGTCTATGGCCGGGAGAGAGGCAACCTCAGCTGCGGCTGCTTCGTCGGAAGGGTCTGCCTTGTAAAGTGCTGTGTAAAAGTTTTCGAACTCAAGGGCTATTTGGTCATCCCCCTGTACCTTGTTACCCTGTCCCATTTCTATCTCCACTATATGGCGTTGGAGTGTTTGGGAGCGCAGCTGGCATGCCAGCAGCTTCCCTGCCTTGTTCCCACCTTCATAAAAGCGTTGCTTAGTGCGGAGTAAAGAGTACTCAGCCCTATCAAGATCCAAGGCCTTCAGTTGCTTGCAAACGTTGGTAAGTTGGCGCCGCACCCGTACCGCCCCCGTATTTCGATGCATCATTTCCAGCTCCTTCACTGCCCTTCCAATCGGTCCCTTTTCTCTCTCCTGTTACTGTTCAATCCGGCCGCTTTTGCAAGAAACCTTCCCCGAATGACCGCCTTCAGTGTGTCCCATAGTAAGTGTATGTGCGTGTGACCATCATCATTGCTCGCCAGAAAGGTTTGTATAGCCTCCTGTATCCCTTTAATATTGGCGTCATACGTAAGCAATTTATGATTGAGTCTCCATTGCCTATACTTCTGGTAATCCCCTTCTAGATGCCACGTGAGGTTAATGGGTGCATGATCCGAAAGTGATGCCGTGCCTATAGTGGTGTCTATTATCCCTTGAGTAATTTGTGGTGTAGTGAGGAAGAAGTCGAGCCGGGCATAGGACTGGTGTGCCGCTGAGAAAAAAGTATAATCGCGAGCCGTAGGGTTACGTCGTCGCCATGCTTTCGCAAGTCCCACCTCTGCCAACCAGCACAGCAAGGACGCCGACATCGCTCCCAAGTGCCCCGTCCGTTGTGTGGTTCTGTCTAGAGTGGGGTCTTGTACTGTATTATAGTCCCCACCCCCTATTATGAGATTCTCACCCGAGCCTTCTAGGATCGAGCCAATTGCGTCCCTAAGAAATCCCTCTTGTCCCTCATTGGGCCCATATAGTGATGCCAAAGTGCAGGTGTGACCTCCCACAGCGACCCGAAGTGCCAGCACCCTTCCTGTTATTTCTGTTTGTACCCCCCAGAACCCTACCTGGAAAGTGTGTCATGAAAAGCACTGCCGCCCCTGCTTTCTTCCCTGGCAGGGTCGAGAAGAATTGGCGGTCAAACCAGCGCGATCGAAGTCACGCCCAATCTGCGCATCTCAGGTGCGTTTCCTGCTGAAAGAAGATATCGTATTTAATTTCTTTAAGGTATGCCAGGAGTGCCCTTCGTTTCGCCGGGCAATTAAAGCCCCTTACGTTGAGGCTTACTATTAAAGTGTTAAGGGGAGCCATTAGAACAGTATGAGTGTATGTGCTTAAGGTCAGGGCCTCCCCTCCCCTCCCCTCCTCTCCTCCATCCCCGGTCCCTCTCGCGTGGTATCTGCTTGGTGGCATGTACGTCCCTGGTCCCTCCATTTGGGTGAACCCCAGTCATTGGTCAGAGTGGTGTGCTTCACTCCCCTTCTAATGCATGAGATGTACTGGGCCCTCAACCCTGGCCGTGATGGCCCATCCATATCAAAATAGCTCTTCCTCTCCTGGCAAATTCCAGAACCTCGAGTTCCTGTAGATGGGCCCTGTGTGCTATGTACCCAGAGATCCCCACCTAGTGTCGGAATTCCTTTCCCCGCGCCCTCATCAGATTTCCAGCTAGATGAAACCCAACCCCTCCCTGATCCTAGTTGGGGAAAGAGTACGCCCAAGAAGGGCCAGATAGAAAGAGAGAAAAGGAGATGTCTAAGAAGAAAAAACTTATAACGTGGTTGTGACAGAAAAGCTGCCCCATCCTGGGCACCAATACCACCTTGGCGCGTGGGTCCAACTGGCTGGCGCCAGTGCAGTACCATCTAATATCTCGATGGATGGAAAGCGGGCTCCGCCCACAGCGGCCAAGTCAATTCTCAGCCCGGGGTCACCAGTCCCCGGCATGCGTGTGAATTCTAGTAAAAGTCCCTGAAGACCGCTCACTCTTCTGCCAGATCTCCTCCGCCCTCTTCAGCCTGCAGTTGCTTAAGCAGTGCCGCTCGTTCCTTCTGGCTTTCCGATTCTGAGGGTCGTGCTTGTGAAATCTTCCCTGTGCGGCATCCTCCTCTCTTTTTCCCTACTTGTTCCAGTCCAGCTTCGCTCCGGCGGCTGTCCTCCGATTCCCCTGCCACAAAGTCAACTCCCAACGCTGTCTGCGCCTCTTGCAGGGACCTCACCTCATGTGTTTCTTCATCCCACACAAAGAGGAGTTTGAAGGGATGTCCCCACCTATAGCGTATTTCGTGGTCTCGCAGAAAAGTAGTAACCGGGCACAGGGCTCTGCGACGTTGGAGTGTAAGCTGGGAGAGATCCTGATAGATACCCACTTGCAGGCCTTCGAATTGGATGGTCGCCTTGTCCCGGGTGGCTGCCATAATAATTTCTTTTTGGCGATAGGAGTGAAGGCACGTAAGAATGACTTGGGGTTGGCCTGGGTTTCTTGCCAGACGTCCAGCCCTATGTGTGTGATCCAAAACAATCTCCTGTTCTTCCAGTACCGGGGCGACATGTCGAAAAAGTCAGATCACAAAGTCTTCTAGTTTTCCAGCATCTGCGCGAAGAGGAACTCCCTTAATGCGTACGTTCGAGCGCGGGATCTGTTTTCCAGGTCTTCCAGGCGCAGGCATAAATCCTCATTCCGATCCCTCAGGTCTATCAATTCTCTGGCATGCGCATGGAGTTCTTCCTCCCTGCCTTCGCTTGCCTTCTCCAGGGTATCAGCACGATCTCCCAGCTCATTTATATCCGTTCTGACCAGTTTCAAGTCCGCGGCGACCTCCTGGCGCAGTGCCGCAAAGTCGTCTCTCAGTTGCCCAACAAATCGCCGTGTAACCGGTTCCTCTTTTCCCTGGTCTGCGTGTCCTAGTTCCTCTTCCCAGGCTTGAGATGGTGGCAACTCTGCCGATTGCCCCTCCTGTCGCTTGCCCCCAGGTTTCTGCAGGAGATCTTTAATGCTGGTTTCTTTTTTAGGACGGGTGGACGTCATTGTGCTAGGATGGTTCAACGCGTTCTGTGTAGCTTCCGGGCCACTTCCCGGTCCCTGAGTATTGTGTTAGCCGGTGCAGTCTGCCAGGTGACTCCGTGAGCCCTGTCAGGTGCGGTAGGGTGTCCCAGTGGGAGGTTCTGACATCTTCAAGCCTTGTGTTCTCTCCAGGCCTCACTACTCTTGCCTGCTCCCCAGTAGGTATGTGGCCCCCCGCCGTGCCTGGTTGCGGTCCCTCAATCGCCTTCCGCCTCACCTGCTGGTACAATCGGAAGGGGTGCAGTCCTTCCCCTTGCGCCCACTGAGTCCTCTTGCCTCTTTCCAGAGGATTCAAAATGGCGACAGTCGCATCCCTTCTTATGCAAGGCCTGACAAGGCCCGTCGCCCTTTATTTCTCCTGCCCTCTCAGATTTTAATCGCCTTGCGTCTGGGGGCCTTCCTCGCGCCTCCAAGTCAACTGCCCCCAAGTCAAGTGCACTCCAATGCCTGGGTTGAACCTCACCTTCTACCTCTCACTAATTCTAGTGCTCTGGGTCCAGAAGCCAGCTCTCTGGGTTTCCCGGCTTCAAAGCATAGACTACATGCAGGGGTCCACTTCACATCTCCCCTTCTGGCCTCCTGGAGACACCCACCCTGTCCCGGGCTGAGTGTACGCTCAGGGGTCCATTGTGTGCCCCCCCACAGCCCCGGCAGCCTTGCTTGTATTTCTAAGTCCTCCGGGGCGGGCACACCTCTACTATGCTCTTCGGCTTTGCTCCTCTTCACCGGGCGTGTCCTGCTCTCCGGTACTCCTCCTCTCAGCCTCCTCGCGATCCGCCGGCACCACGGCCCGCCTCGACCTCCGCAACCGCGGGGCCTTGCCGACGCAGCGCCCCTGCACTCGCAAGCCTGCCTCCTGGGGGTCAGCTCCGCTCTTCCACGAGGTCTCCAGGCCGCCCGCTGCTCTTCCTTCGTCGCGCGTCCCGCACCTCCCGGGATCGCGATTTCTGCTTCCTAACTACTCCGCTGGGCTCCCGGCCAGGAACAAAGCTGTATGCCGGTTCAGGGTGCACCGGGGTGCTATATTAAATGCTTAATTGGGCCGCGGCGAGCGGAGCTCTGGAAGGTCACCGCTGCACCGCCGCCATCTTGGCCACGCCCCTCGTCCTGCTTTTTAAAGCCAAGCCCACCATTGTTGGTGCATCAAGAGATGCAAAAGGTAAATCTTTTAGCATCGTCATCAGGTCCAAAATCAAAAAGGGAAGACAGACTATGTGACGAAGTCTAGTCTGTAAATAATTCAAATAAGAGCAATATTTCTATGCTCTCCTCCTTGATTCCTCGGATTCTGAAGTTAAAGGTTTTGGGCTTGAGCAGAGGCACTTTTCACAGAACAGGGGGCTCAATCTGTTATCCAAGTCTGAAATGTGCTACTTCTGAGGTGCCAGAAGTAAAAGCTCATGTAATATATAGGTTCAGTCTCCTTATCTATTATTAAATTGTTTGTTGTAATATGGTACATGTAACCATTTAAAATAGTACTGTCAGGAATGTTTAAAATTACTTTAATAAGTATGTTAGTAAATCTAGGATAATTAAGAGCCTAGGCAATTGAGATATTTTACTTCTAGGCATGGGTTTTAGAATCTTTCATATTGTCTCTGTTCCGACTTGGGTCACGTTGAGAGGGGCTGGAAATTATGTTCTTTTCACTGGCCAGCAACGTTTGGTACCCAGGATGCAACCCTTTTCAACCATAGTGATACAAAGGGCTGTTTTCTTAGCTGAGTTTGTAGGCCTTTTCTTTGTGACAGGGGGTTTCTTTCACCTAAATCGCTGACCAATTTGCCTTCAGAAGCCATGCTGTAGAGCTTGTAGCATCTGTAGAAGTCTGGTTTCAGCACTTGGATGTCAAAATAACTTCATGTATTGGTATTGTCACCTGAGCAATGTTCGAACATTTATTCAGGTCACGCTCACAGAGAATCACTGACATAATATCGATGACAAAAATATAGATGTCAAAAATATCGATGTAAAAATATAGTCAAAATATCGACATCCTATAATTAAAATGTAAATAACAAAAATATCGAAAAAAAGATATGGATGTAAAAAATATCGAAGTCCAAAATATCGTTTTTTAAAAATTTATAAAAAATAATATTAAAATACTTATATTATAAAATTAACTAAAATAATAATAACTTGGATATAATAAACATTTAAAAAAATATAATAAACAAATGTAATTTAACAAAATGTAAACATCGATATATAAAATTAAATATATAAATGTATATTTACTTTAAAAATATTAATAGACTAATAACTTTTATTTTAAAATATTATAAATATATAAAAATTAACTATCAAAAATATATATGTATATATACATACACCTATAACATAAAATATAATAATAAAAACATTATATTATAAACTAAAATACTAAAATATTTATACATTTTTAAACTTACATTTTGCACTCCATTGAGTACAACAGTAGGAGAATTGTTGAGTAGCGTAGGGGTAAAAATTTACTATTCCCACTGCAATTACTGCAACAGTAGGGAAAGTGTTGGATAGCGTAGGGGTAAAAATGACTATTCCCACTCCAGTGAGTGCAACAGTAGGGAAAGTGTTGGATAGCGTAGGGGTAAAAATTATTTTCCCCACTCCACTGAGTGCAACAGTAGGGAAAGTGTTGGATAGCGGAGGGGAAAAAATTACTATTCCCACTCCAGAGAGTGCAACAGTAGGGAAAGTGTTGGATAGCGGAGGGGTAAAAATTATTATTCCCACTCCAGTGAGTGCAACAGTAGTGAAAATATTGGATAGCGGAGGGGTAAAAATTACTATTCCCACTCCAGACAGTGCAACAGTAGGGAAAGTGTTGGATAGCGGTGGGGTAAAAATTACTATTTCCACTCCAGAGAGTGCAACAGTAGGGAAAGTGTTGGATAGCAAAGGGTTAAAATTAATATTTCCAAAAAAGAAAAAGAAAAAGAAAAAAGAAACAAAATACCAACTACAATACAAAAATTCTTAATAACACAAAAATAAAAAACAGATACATAAAAAAAATTACAAAACATAGAAAAATATTTTAATATTAAAAAGTACTAAAAATTAACTACAAACCTTATTTATAGAAGTTTAAAAAAACATTTTACAAACAAATAACTTTAATATAAATTAATTATAATCAAAAAAATAATTATTGTTTAAAAAAAAAAAAATACTTCACAACATATTCACCTTTAAACGCACAAAAGACTCCTATATAATTGACACAATTAACATAGGGCCCGATTCACAGAACTAACTTAAGACAAAATCCTAAACTTACTACCATTTTGGTATTCACAGAAGACACTTACTCATTTTGGTATTCACAGAAGACACTTACTCATTTTGGTATTCACAGAAGGCACTTACTCATTGATGATCAATGAGTAAGTGCCTTCTGTGACTACCAAAATGAGTAAGTGCCTTCTGTGAATACCAAAATGAGTAAGTGCCTTCTGTGAATACCAAAATGAGTAAGTGTCTTCTGTGAATACCAAAATGGTAGTAAGTTTAGGATTTTGTCTTAAGTTAGTTCTGTGAATCGGGCCCGCATTTAACAATTCTAATTAACAAACAATCAATAATTAATTAATAATAAATAGTGTACAGTACTGTTCCTTTTAGCACAGGTATCCCATGCCATGAAGAAGAACTTTTCCTTTCACATACCATTCTGAAGACTCCTGGGAGGAGCAGGAAACTAAAAATAAATTCTTTAGCATCCTAAGGTTGATCAGGGATTCTCAGTGGTCCTCTGTTTGAGAAAGGTCGACATAATTGATGTCTGATCCTTACTTAAATTGCATTCGATATTTGGAGAACCTCATAGTCCTTTTTGTGTGGGCGAATGTCCAGAAGGACTCTCACGTTTTTCTTCATTGGGTGATTGGTTTTACATTTCTTGCTGGAGTAAAGCATATTTATCACAACCAAGGTAGGAGATTGTGTTGTGCGCATGAGGGGTGCTTGTTTATATTAGATTTATCACTGTGATTCTACAATGTACGTTACTGTGGTCAGTAACATTGCTGGTGGTTTGGCAATGGTTTGCCAGTTATATGCCAATGGGGCCTTTTGCGTATGATTATTTGAGTATTCTGTCTGTGTTCTTTTTGTGGATGGCTATTTGAAGGAGTGTTTGTAACGATGGTCAATGATGATTGTGTTGAGTGGGGAGTGCTGTTGGGAGTATGTTAGAAACCTGATTAAAGTACATTGGACATGTGTTAGGTGCACGTGGCATGGACAGTTTGTGATGCATGGATTGAGACCTTGTGTGGTGCGTCGTAGGTTACAGTGATGTGTGTCCCTTCAAACCATTTTATCAACAGATCCGAGCTTAAGTAGATTTACTACAAATTCTGAGCAGGGCACTTTCACGGGGAGGTCTGTCCTGTAGGAACGAGAATAATCTGATGAACCTGTTGTGACATAGAATATAGAATGCTGTTAAATAAATAAGTACTAAAGGTTAATAATCAATATTTTTATTATGTTAGTGGGCTTCTTATGTTTGATCCAACATCCCTTGCCCTTTGCTGCTTAGCCACTTCCTTGCCTCGCAGATGTTGCATCATTTCACTTTTCTTGACCTAGATTGCACGTGTGTCATTCTTTGTTAATTTCAGATCTACCCAGATTACCATTCCGCCAAAAAGGATTCTTTGTGCCTTCCCCATTCTTCTAACCACAGTATGTTAGTTAAGGTAGATGCGATCCGGTCACTTGCAGAATTATTGCTGGGTCAGTAGGTTTTAAGATTGCTGCACCAAATCAGGAGTGTTTTATAAACTGAGTGCCCCAAGGTGGACTGCCCAGGAAACAAGTGTATTGAGATGGTGGCGTATGCAGCAGTGGTAGAACAGTGGTTAGAAAATGTTAACCCACAAAGCAGCAGTGACATAGTCAATCATGATTGCCTTCTGGAGCTACACGAACACAGAATGGGGCTCTAAGGTAAAGAACTAAAATGGTTCAACTCATTCCTATGCTATCCCTCGCAGTGAATCAAACTGGGAGGCTCGATATTGAAATTGTACCCGATTAATATATGAATACCTCAAGGATCCACTGTATCCCCACACTTTTAAATTTATACATGGAACCGCTGACAGAGAGCCTCATACAGGCAAACTTAGCATACTACATGTACGTAGATGGCACACAGGTATACTTAAACATTTCCTCCAGGCTTGATATCACACGACTCCACATTCTTGCGAAAACCCAAACTTGGCTGGAACAAAAACCCACGACTGTTGAATCTGAAAAATCCCTCAAGATAACAGTAGATAAAAACCTAAATATGCAAGCACACATCAGCTCATCTTCACACAGTGCATTTTACCAGCTCAATCGCCTTAAGGTGAACCTTTCGTACTGCCACAAGACTTTAATATCGCGTTTCGATCCCTGGCTGTGTCCAGACTATACTACGTGACTGCAGCCTTAACAGGCCTGCCAAAAAATCACACACAGCAACACTAAAGGCAACCCATAATGCTGCAGCTAGTTTAATAATAGGAAAGAGATGCTTCAAACACATCAAACCCTCTCTAAAGTCTCTCCATTGGCTCCTACTAGAAGCCATGATCCGATTTAAAATAGCATGCCTGACACACAAAGCTCTTCACCATGATACACCCAGGTACCTTACAAATAAGCTTACTGTATCAGGAGGCAGCCGCTCCTTATGGAGCGCAAACTCCTTCCTGCTCGAACCTTCCAGCTTCAGGAAAAAGGCCACCTATGCCCAAACCTTCTCTGGATCTGCACCAAGAATATAGAACGCCCTCCCTTCAGATATCGGGTCAACTCCATCGAAATCTACCTTCAAGAAAGAGGTCAAAAAGGTTTTTCCAAACAGATTCCGGACTAAAGGTTTCTGGCCTAGGCTCTACTCACCAGCAGGTCACCCTCCTGAAAATACTGGATGCGAGAGTACAAGGGCTTGAAATGCAGTTCTGAATTTGCTTTCTGGAAGAAACAATGTGACTTTCTTTAGAAGAGAGAGCTGGTATCAGGCCATCTTTATTGTTTTGGCAGTGTGTTCCTTAAGGGAAACATTGGTGTCCAGGGTGATTCCAAGTAATACGACACTCGGTGAGAGTTGAAGTTCAAAGCTGTCAAGGTTCATGTGACTGAACAGGTTTGTAATGTATATTGTTTGTTGTTTTTGGCAAATAATAGGAATTACATCTTGGCTGGTTACAGTTTCCTTCCATCCTTGACAGTATGGGGCATTGGGTCATCACACTTCAGCCCACTTAAACCATTGGCTCTTGCCCTTTGAATGACAGCTTTTGCTCACATTCACCTGAAAATGAGTGTGTTTCAGTGTTGGTGCTTAGTTTTCCATTTTCTTCTTTCATAAGTTCCCTTTTATTTCCTTTTTTATATTTTAGAGCATATGTCAGCTCCCCAGATCGCTTAATTGGCCTCTCATTTAATCTGCAGTCCGCCACATCCTGCTCGGTCACTACCACCAAATCAGATGATCATCATGAAATGGTATTTTCCACACCATGGTGGGTGGAACTTTAAAACAGCGATACACTATATACAATGCTACTGCCAGATGACCACCGACTGCTATGCCTAATGTTGTTAGTGCAAGCACATACATGCCATGTTTAGGGGGCAGCATGTTTTTTTCTACTTTTCTTGATGTATCTTGCATATGTTGAGTTTGTAATGTGCGTGTTTTATTGTGGATGTTTAAGTACCTGAATGCAAGAATGAGTCAATGGGGGTTGAATGCATGCATGAGCGCAAGGATGAGTGACAGAGTGCATGTATGATGACTTGAGTGCCTAAACCCATCAATGACTGAAAAGGCACTTTTATTTATAAGCCAGACCTAATGGCATTGCCGTTGCTTGTTTTGTTACTTCACTGTGTTTTGGGATATAATCTGTACAAGATGGAGATTTAGGAGGAGTTTTGAAGTCCAATCAAAAAAGGGAATGCTGCTATCTTATATTCTGCAGGCACTACCACCCTGGTGTGGAGTTAAGTTTTAAGCGAACCAGAACAGTTCACTTTTTGGGCATGTTTCTGAAATTAATATAATTTGAGTCATTCCTAAATTCACTGCTTCCACATCCTGCCTCCTTAGACCCTTGAACATCCGCTTCAGGGTTTGTTCTGATTGAAGTTTGCCATTGATGATCGCACATTATTAGAGTGAGTGGGAGTACCAATGGGTATCCTGTTTATCTGGCCCAGTAAGTCTTTCCCTACAGTAAAAATAGCTCTACTCTACCATCTACTAGGATCCTGGTGACTGCTTTCATAGATGGGTTTACCTGGTAATGCCTTTGCAGTCTCAGACAATTTCGGAGTTTCTTTGATAGCCCAGACACTTGACCTGGTGATGACCTCAATAAAACGGGAGTTCAGCGGTGCGTGTGTCTCCTTGGTTAGTTATTTTCAGTGCTGTTCCTCCCAAGCTAGCTTGCAGGGAGGTGTTTTCTGATCCGTCCACAGTCATGACTTTTATCTTGCGTCTGTTCAGGATCAATATTATTCTATTAAACAGAAACATCTAATGTAATTGTTTTAACTTGGCATATATTTATCTTGTAAATTTTTGTAAAGATTTTAAAAGGTGAAGGAGTTGCCTTCGCTTCAGGATCAATTATTTATTCTTGAAGACTATTTGCAGGGTAAATCCCTATTATGTATTTAATTTGTTTTGAAATCTGGCTATATGTCCCCAGAATTTTTGGAGTTGTGGAATAAATTCTTTCTAAAAATTGGCAGCATGTTGAAGTCCTTAAGGCTGTGTTGCGTGTCTTTTTTTTCCCTATAGACTTCCAGTATAACATTTTTATTGCCCTTTTGCACAGGCTGTCACACTCGTGGAATTAAATCCATTATTATGGATGAAAATAAATATTAATTAATCCTTATTGATTGCCAGTCTGATTCTGACCTTTTAAATATAAATTACAATGTTCAACAAAATGCTACAGTAATATGTTATTTTGTGTTTTTAAAAATGTATCTGTAAGTATTGCTCTGGACAGACTAGTTCGTTTTGATTATTTTTATATTTTTCATTGGAACATAGCTATATACACGGAGCAAATATTTTTATTTTCTCAGAAAATGCCTTTAGATGGTACATTTATAACCCACGCATCCTGTGTATGTATGTATTGTCACTCCCAGACTTTTTCTGAGGTTTTATAAAATTTAATTTGAGAAGCTATCCGCGTTTTTGCTCAGCTTTTGGAAAGAAATGATTGTGCCATCTATGTTTAGACTATCAGTTGTATTTTGTCACCAGGGTTCCCATGCCAACCTCAAAAGCATGCGTTTGCCTTCTGTTGAGTCTGGTCTTCCCTTTATAAGGCTAGCTAGCTAGTTAGAACGGCAGAAGGCTCTAAATCATAGATTGGAGTGTCAAGTAAAGCATTGGGAATAGAAGCGGGCACATTTAAATCTTCCTTTGAGTGTATTTCACAATGTTGTTTTATGTCTTGGCTCGGGGATAGGGGCCACCTTGCTTTACCCTCCCCTTCAATAAGATGTCTGCCCTGGGGGTGGATGCCTCTTGGAGGCTTCGGGAGGAGGGGGCCATGTGCCCCTCTCTCCCTAAAATACACTCCCTGCCCTGGCCCACCCCAGGTTTTTTTTATACAAACGGGCAGGAGCTAGTGCTTTTGTTTTTTTAAAATTTTACTGTAAATTCGCAGATCCTCCGTAAATTCATAGCAATGTTTAAAAAAGTAAAAACGTTTTTGGCACCACCAGGCCTGGTGGGTCAGGGTATCCCAACCCTGCCACCGATGTCTTTTTTTTTTTGCATTCTTTTCTTAGGACTAGGGACTGGCTTATACATATATACTTTTGCAGGGTGACTTAAAACGTTTAAAAATGAAAAGACAGACTTCTATTTGGCAATGTAAAGGCAGCTCTTTACTGTCGAAACAGGGAGACTGACCCTTCTCACACAGTGTGGCAGACGGTCTCAATTTGATACACCAAACAGCTTCTTTTATACACAGTTAAACAATGAGGGTTACAAAACTTCAGAAGTAGATCATTTCATCAGTTACAGATTACTACATGATGATCATAAGAAACATGAAGTCATCTGTGACCCTTGACTTAAGCCTAATTCAATACATATCCTTTACTGCAGTTTCAAACAATGCTTAACAAGCTTCTTTGTTTGTGAGTGCATGTATATTTCTGGCAAATACAATTTAGTAGCATGTATGCTTTATCATTGTGCACCTAAGACCTCCGTGTGTTCTAAGCTAATTGTATTATCTGCACCCATTGTCTAATCAAGTTACAGTCTACTTGGAAACACAAAGTGCGTGCCGGTGAACCTGTGTGCTAAAGCCATCAATACCTTCAAACTTGCTAAACAGGAGTTGGCCTTTAACTGCAACACTTTCAAGTTACTTATTCTATTGTGTCTTATGAACGCTTAACCTTTCTCTGGTCAGTACAAGAGTTGGGCCTACACTGTTCTTTCATTATGTACAGCTGTGTGCTTTCTGCTGGTGTTTGTTGTTGCGCTGTGTTTTTGTTTTTTACATTTTCTACTGTGTTCATATTTTACGTTTGCTATAACAATACACACACATACCCGAAGATTTTCGTAGTACTGAGAGGAGATGGAAAAACAGCCAGCATATTGTTGACTAAATGCAAGGATTTAGAAAGAGGTAGGTCTCAAGACCCTTCTAAAAAAGTATGTGCCGAGTATTTTTAAGATAAGTCGGATGAAGGTTCTAAAAATTTGAAGCAAGAACTGGGAAATATCAATCCAAGAACTAAGTAAGAGCTGGCACAAGAAGTGGGTGTTACGCCTGCATTCTAGAAACAACATACTCGCAGGGGCAATACAAATTGAGTCAATATTTCAATAAGAGTGGTCCATCATTTCTTACTGTCCCTCTGTACTACTAGAAAAGATAGCAGAGTTCTCTTGCTCCCTGTTACCCTGTCATTTACTTCTCCTATAATTAAGGGAAATGTGTGCACACACCACCATGATGAAGGAAGGGCTGGAACTGTGGAAATTACATGTTCTTCCCCTGCCTCGCTTTGATTGCCTTTGATGGCATCAGGCGGCTTTCCTCATATGGGAAGGCACCAAATGGACTAAAAGCACCTGGCAGCGCACATAGTGGTAAGGTGCCTGTGTTAACCACCAAATTTCTGGGAAAGTGCCTCCTCCAAGGAACCTTCAAACTAAAGGATCCAAAATTCTGGGTGCAAAGGCAAATACTATTTTTAGAGGGAGGTCGCTTTAAGCATTTGCTTGGAAAACTGAAAATTGCCTTCACCCAGTGAACCAAGGTGCATAGAAAATGGCATGCCCTTTCTTGTGTTGCTGGCCCTTGTTGCCTTGCTTCTACACGTTGAGGTTTGCTTTCTTTTGGCTTTTCTCTTGCTCTCGAATGACTTCTGTCCTTCATTTCAATGGTTTTTTTCTACTTCACGAAGGATACTCTCTCCAAGAGCTGCAAAATTTCTTCAGCTTGCCAATTTTATTTCCTTTGACAGGGTCTCCAGTGAGGCTCCCTATCGCTTTTTGACTGTGTGTGGTCCCACAGCCTGGTTCCAGGAAGCTCCCTACCGCTTTGACAGTGTATGGTCCCATAGCCTGTTTTTACTTTCCACAGCCACCTGCTCCTCTGTCTCCCTTTCATGTCACACAGTGTTCCATACTCTAGTATCATTCTTGTCATGCCCATTTCTGCAGTGTTTCCTACCCGTGTTTCCCACCAGTTTCTCTTTAAGGTGTTGCTCCTTGGCTAATTTTTGGTTGCCACTTTCTGTCCCATGATCTACCGCTGCTTCGTCCCTCATTTCCATGGTGTCTGTTCCTGGCACACCTTTGCCCACTGGAGATGTGTCCCAGATATCTAAAGGCATTTTTCTAATTGAAAACTGCAGCGTTGTTATAGATACGACTATCCTGGATATCTCTTCGTTAGCATGTGTGGTATATGTTGTAATAAATGTATAGGGTTTCAAATGTGGGAAACAAGGAAATATAAACATCTTCAACTCACAAGACTAATTCTGTTCTTGTTCCAGATTAATGGTGGAAAACCAACAGTCTTCAATCTACTTATGCTGTTCTAAAATGTCAGCTGAAAGCAGCATTCAGCATAGGGTCGATTTAAATCATTTACATTTATATTTAGATTTGTATCCACGTCATTTCAGCTGCAATATGATTTTCTCTTTTAAGACGAATCTGATATTCCTTTGACCTTGGTGTTATCAACAGCTTTTGTTATGATGTGGCAGAGTTAAAAAAAAAAAAAAAGTAATTGCTCAGTCACGCGTGCAAGGATGCACTCCTAATATTGATTCCCATGGAATATCAATACCTTAGAGGCTGCCCTGCATGTTTATCTCAGCAGCACATGCCACCCTTAGTTTAGCACTTCATTAACCTGATATTTAAAGCAAGGTAGTCAATTATCCAGTATTCTGTGACCATCTCTGAAGGGAATGATCACAATTCTTGAAGAAAGTAGTTAAAAAATATACTTTTGGCATTTTAAGCAAATATATCTTCATACAATGTATTGCACAATTTGCATTTAATTATACAAGTAGGACTTTTTTTTTGGAATGCTTTCTGGTATGGAAGCCTTGTTGCTGTCACTAGCATAAATGCATTTTACCTTGGTACTAAAGTGGCAGCAGAGAGGTGGTATTTCTGGTGCATTTGAGCATCAGTAGTGCAGCTGCAGAATCTAACAGTTGTGCTGCGCTACACAGTCATCTGCAGGATTCTGGCCGCAGCTGTTTCTAGGGAAGTTCCCAGTGGGTTCAAGTTTATTCAGTGGTTAATGTGCCCGGAAAGTACAGAGTGTCAAGACAGTTTTGTCATGTCTAGATTCACTAGATATTATAAAGGAAAACTGCCATGGGTAGGGCTGGATCGAAGAAAACACCGGGATCACTGCTGTTGCCAGACGTTTTTATAGTGTAAAAGCAGGGCACCAAATGAGCATTTCGAGTGCCGCTTATTCTACTTTCTAATTTCTGAAGTTTGCAGTGAAATAATTTCTTTGATTATTCCTGATGGGAGCTTTTTCCTGAAGATTAAAAATAATAAGATCTTCAAGTGGTTACCAGAGAACACTAGGAAACAGTTACACAGGCTCTAATTACCAGCAGACTAGACTACGGCAATGCACTTTACACAGGAATCACCAAGAAGCTCCTGAACAGGCTCCAAATCATACAAAACGTCGAAACGGACTCACCGTCGACCTTCCTTGCTGCACCTGCATCACCCCACACCTCCAGGAACTTTACTGGCTCCACAAACGCACTCAGTTCAGACTCCTCACACACACATACAAAGCACTGCACAACACTGGCCAAGCCTACCTCAACAGCCGCATACACTTCCACCTACCTCTCAGGCACCTTCCCTTAGCCGGACTCTCACTAGTACACGTACCCCCCTTTCCCAAAACAAACCTGCGCGTTCTCTTACATCTCCCCCAAAGCATGGAACGATCTCCTACATTCCATCAGAGCCCCCCATCTCTTCTCGAGTTCTGCAAGAAGCTGAAGACCTCACTCTTTGAATAAATTCACCGGTGAGTCAGCCGCCTACCCACCTACACAGTGCTGGATACCCTCAAGGGTGATTAGAGTGCCATACAAATTAACATAACATATGACTCAACTTGGCTCAACTCAGCGATTGGCTGGCTGTCCCAGAAAAAAAAAATTGTCATTACCCAACATGTACACTGTGTTGGGGGAAAAAAAAAAGAAAAACAAAAGTAAGTTTGGCCACAGGGTGAGCCTACCCTGAACTTCAGGTCCCTGTGGGGGAGGGGAACACAAAGGGGCTCCCCAGCATTAAAATTAATACGATTTTTTTCATGGGATTTGTGAATCCTGTGCTGAATGTGCACATACTACACCAGGTGGTGTCGAACTTTTTCTGTAATAAGAGCTATTTATGTTGAATGAAAATCATCTCAAGCTACTAATATTATGAGTGTTGTAATGGTGACCACATTAGACAAGGTTATATCCGTGGCCATTGTATGCAAGTTTACCAGCAGTGGTTATCTCAGGGCATCCGTCAAGGTTGCTAGCAGTAATGTAAAAATGCCTTGTCAATTTGAAATGCAACTACATGGGTTATGGATGAAAGCCATAGCTGCAATGTTTCTGACAGCAAGAAAATAATCTTAGTGGTAAGTCTCCACAATGCTGCAAGATTTATCCTTGAAATAGCAGCTTTAAATATATTTTGGAAATTCAGCCATTTTTTTCCAAATAACAACTTGTGAGTTCTGAAAAACCCCACAATTTAGTCTCAACTACAACATTTTCAATTCTGTATACATATATTCATTCAACTAAGCAAAGGCTTCTAATTTAATGGGCAGGAGAGCTACTTACAGGGGGCAGGTTGCTCACGAGCTACTCGTTGAAGAAGCTTGTACTAGACCCTTCCTGGGTCATGCAGACCATTCTGGAATCTCAGGATTTGCAAATCCGACACATGATTCGTGAATTCCGAAAACGAAATGTAGAAATAACGACAGCTGCACTTGTCCAACCCTACTGCTCATGGCCTTCAGCCATGTTAATGGGGGGGTTGGCCATCTCCTGGGGGTTAGTCCCAGGGTCTGGCTGAAGACCTTGTGGCTAACCTGGCTTTTGGCTGTGCGCAGCATGGTTTGGTGCTGCTACAATCCACGCTTTGCATGGCCAGAGGCTGTGCATAGCAAGGGCTAGCCCACCCATGGATGATAAAAAAAGAATTGAAAAAATGAAAGTATAACGTGAAGATATGGTTAGCTTTGGTTATAACACCTAGTTACAACACCATGTTAAATAAAAAGTTCCTCAAAAAACACAGTTAAAGTGCGGTTATGTTGACCAATTAACACCGAAAAAATACTGGCATTCCCAAGTTATGGTTAGGACCACTATCATACCTCCCACAACAACCATACAAGCTATAATTTGAACACTACATGCAATGACTACTGTAACGACCTCACAAAAGTTATACCAAACAATAACACCTTAAAGCAAAAAGTAATTAAATAACAAAACATGTTAAAATCGAAATATGATAATACATTCATAGTTGTCGGTTTCTGTGCGGCAAGAATAACATGATACGTTATCTTATCCACTCACGCCTCTGACGATGTCACAGATATGAACATGTTACCTCATGGCACAGGTGAAAGCTTGGTTAGAGATCAATGTGCCCATTGCTTTCTGTTTTAATTATTTTGATAATATTCACCTGATTATAGAGACCTAGCAGGACAAGCATGCTGTTCTGGTGGCCTGGTTAATAATGTGACTTGAAAGAAAATTGTTATTCAGGGATAAAACTGAAAGATAGTGAAGATAATCTATTCTCTCTCCTGGAAAGTTTGTTTTTGTGGCTGTAAGATTTACAATTTCAACTAAATGTTGACGGGTTTCGCAGTGACTGAGGAGGAAACGTGGCCTACATCAGTAGAAAAGTTGCAATCAAAGAATTGCAGTTCACATTAATGATAAGTGAGAAAGTATGTAAACCTTCTCTGATGTCCACAGCCACAGAAATTATGCAGCAACTGAGAACGAAATTATGAGGCTTAGTTGACTAGCGTGTGTGGTTTGTTTTAGCAGCTTTTCGTCTGTTTGAGGTATTTAATTGAAATCTGAAAATGATGCTTGTGTATTATTTGGCAAGGGCAGTAAATCCACAATTAGGCGGGAAACGTTGCAGAATCGTATAATTCTATAGGCCCTGCCCACTAATCCTTAAATTATTTTATTTTTTTCTGAGTGAAATGTTCTTGCAATTGTTTTTTTCTAAATGTTTTCTGAATTGTTTACCACCAGTATTCTTACCAGAGCAAACGTTATTTTTGCTGTTGATATTGTGAAGTGGTATTTTATTAAATTAACTTAGAATATAGCATCCCACTTGTGTGGTCAATGAAGAGAGCATGCCGAATGAAAAAGAAAATAGAAATTTCTTAATTTCTATTTTCTTTCTTTTTCATTCGGGATCCTACTTGACCTTATAGCTTTCTTATTATTTGTTCAAATTCTGCACTCTTTTCTCTTCTCTCTCTTTTTTTAGACAAATATTTTTAATAATTATTATTAAAAAAATATTCTTTTCCACAATTTGAGCATCTCCTCACGTATTTGGTGTTAGAGCTATTAATTTAGTCTGTTGATTTGATTTAAGAATAATTTTACAGGTCCTTATGATTTGTGTTGTCCTTTAATTTTAAGAGTTATGTCCATCTTATATTTATAATTTTCGTTTTTTGTATTGTTATATATAAATTATATTATTATTTTTTGTCTGTCTTAAAGTGTATATATCTATGTTATATGTTACAGCCCTGACGAAGTTCCACACACTGTTAAGTGGGAACGAAACGCGTTGGCTGTCTGTTGCAAAAGAAAAATAAAGAATAAAAAAGTTGAAGAACAAATCAACACCAGATTGTGATATTTTATTTTTCGGTGCACCTTCAAATTGAATGTACTATATGCTAAATCTGTCTAACAGTGACACTGAAGGGTGACGAGTGTCGAAGTGTGCACGACTAAATTAAGATAAAAGAGGGGCACAGTGATTAATGAGGTGCGATTCCTTTGGGTCCGTCATCCGATTTGCTTGTATTGTTAAAACTAGATGCGAAAGCAACAGTGTGTTCTTTACCCGCCACCCATTGTCCTAGAACAGCTCCTAAGCCAGTAAGGCTTGCGTCAAAAGTAATGAAGCACCTAAAACCATCCAAGAAAGGGTGCAAAGCTGGGGAGTTTTCGATAAGTTTTTTAACTTGTTCAAAGACTTTTTGTAAGTTGTCTGACCAGACGAACTTTACTCCCTTTCTCAGAAGAGCCCTCAGCGGTTCAACGATTTGAGCATAGCCCTGGACAAATCTGGCGTAATATTCCGCCAATCCAAGAAATGAGCGCAATGAATCTTTATCACTGGGGGGCGTGGCGTCTCTAATGGCTTTGATAAGGGAAAACTTAGGTTTTATGCCATTAGGTGAAAGGGTATGACCTAAGTAGTCAAGTTCTTTGACTGCAAGTTTGCACTTACCATGTCTTAGAGTCATTCCAGTCTTTTCCAGGACCCCTAACACTTTGAATAATATTTTATCATGCTCAGAAGTGTCACCAGCGAAAATCAGTATATCGTCCTGATAAGCTTGTACGCCTGGGATATCTTTAAATAGAGTGTCCATTAACTTCTGAAAGACACTGGCCGCAGAGGCCAAGCCAAATGGAAGTCTTAAATATTTGTAAGCTCCGAAAGGCGTTACAAAAGTGGTTAATTCTTGAGATTTAGGAGACAGAGGAATCTGGTGATAAGCACACTTGAGATCTAACAGGGAAAAATGTTTGGCTCCACCCAAATTAGCTAAAAGATCGTGTATTTTGGGCAATGGATGGCAGTCCACAATGATGTTATTATTTAAAGAGCACAAGTCGGCGCATAACCTAACCTCACCTGACTTTTTGCGTACCAAAACTATCGGAGAGACCCACTCAGAGGAGTTGCAAGGTGTGATTATTGCTTCATCGCATACATTTTTTTAAAACTTTTTTTAATTCGTCTCTTGGGCTCAAAGGAAGAGAGCGAACTTTGTGGATAACAGGTTGAGCATTTGACTTAAGGCGAATATCATGCTTGAAACCTAGCACAGTGCCAACCTTGTGCTGGAAAACCTTGGGAAAATGATCAAGAAGATAATTGACATTATAATTCGACACGGATAAATCAGATACACTTATATTTTCATGGTCGTGATAATCGTAGTAGTCATGTGGAATATCACCTAAAGCAACAGGTTGATTAGAACCCGGTTTGAGGAGTAAGCCCATTTTGGCCAGATCCAACTAACCAAAAATGTCTCTCCCCTTTAGGGCGACGTAGACTTTGGTGAACGTGCGTCTGCCAAGGCATTCAATCCTGGAATGAAAGTACCCTAGCATGTCTATATCCTTTTCACCGTAAGCTTTAGGGTTGATATCGGATTTGATAAGAGTCACTTTGTCGTCCCAATTTGCATAGAATGTAGAATCTGACAAAATGGTGATTGGAGAGCCTAAGTCGGCTTTTACTTGTAAGGGTATTGATCCAATCAAAAGTTCACACCAAGGACCATTGACTTTACAAAGATCCACGGAATCACATTCAATGGATAACATGACGTCATCAAGCTTAGTACAACACGACTCCAAGTTCTCGTTGTATTCAATGTTAACTCTGGTAAACCTTTTGCCACCTCTGCATACAGTTTGAAGATGACCAATTTTCTTGCAAGAAGAACATCTTTTACCAGAGGCTGGACAATTTGGTGAATTACCAATATGACCCTTCGACCCACATCTGTAGCAGATCATTGGTTTCTTGAAAAATTGTCTAGAAGGCCTATTGACCAAATTTACTGAACAGGAAGAGGAAGGTCCTTCATTTAACATATGAACGATAGGTTGAGAGAGACTCTCTTGTAAAATTTTTGAAGAAATCGTTGCTCGTTCAATCCCTTTGGCAATGTCCACAGTTTCTGCCAAGCTTGGATTTTTGCAACTCAACAAGCGTTCTTGGATTTTTTTTGAATGACATGACAAAATGAATTGATCTCTTATAGAAGCATCTGTACTTGCACCAAATTTGCATGTAGATGCTAGTATTCTATGCTGAGCAATGTAGTCTTCAACACTTTCCTCTATATTCTGCTTACGCTTGAAGAAATTATGTCGTTCTAGAACAATACTCGGTTCATCAGAATATTGTTTGTTTAGACGAGCAAGAGCTTCTTGATAGGTGTCCTAACCTTCACCTGAACCAGTAGGAGGAGGAAAAACTGGAAGGTTCTCAAAAACTTGTTGCGCTGCAACGCCTAGACAGCCATATAGAATAGCAACTTTGCGTGCTGGAGAGTATTTTACAGCATCAATTGCGACAAGGTAGTTTTCAAACCCCTTTAACCATTGTTGCCATTTAAGAACTGGTTTGCCAGGAGTTTGTAAAAAAGGTGCAGGTGTTTGGAATTGCTGCGAAGAAGCCATAATAAATAAAATTATAAAATGGAGTATTCAAATGTAAAAGTTGTACAAGGAAATTGGAATAAAATGACAAGCCAAGTGTTCTATAAAATTGAAAATTTGTAATGAGTTTTGGAATTGTCTTTAAGTAAATTTGGAGGAGCGTGCTTGTAACTGAGGAGCAGAAAGAACAATAAGCAAAGCTGTAATCAAGCGTGCTTATCGCTGATAAGGAATAATAGGCAGGCGTAATGGGCATAATAAGCCGGCGTAATGGAAAGTGTGCCTGCAAGTATAAATCAAGCTGTGACAAAGCGTGCCAATCGCTGCTGTTGAGGATTAAAGTGCAGGAGACCAGGTGAAGAAAGCTTGCCTATTGCCGCTGCATGAAAAGGAAGCGTGCCTATCGCTGCTGTTGAGCATTGAAGCGCAGGAGGCAAAGTAATGAAAGCGTGCCTATCGCTGCTGTATAAAATAAAAGAGCAATAGGCAAAATGAAGGAAGCGTGCCTATCGCTGTGGAATCTAATCGATAGGCGAAGGCTTGAACAAAGCGTGCCTATCGCTGAAAGCAAGAGATCCTTCTCATCGCTTTTCAAAATGGCCGTCCGACGCTGTAAACAAGATTACGGTTTCTGTGTGGCTCTTTAAAGGAGATCGGCTTATTAGGGAGAGCGCTGTAGGCGTCAGTACGTTCTGTGACGTAACAAGGAGAGAGAGAGAGTCTCGTGGAGGAGATTCAAATGGCACAGTGGAAGCGCGAGCAGGGAGCAGAGGATAAACTGCCACAATGCCGGCAACAGACAAATAAGGTAAGAGAAAATGTACAACCTTATTTCGGCTTCTGGAGAATGTAGGAGCGTTGTACAGGAGGAGACCTGTAAGTCGCCGGTTGATTTAGCTCGCCAACTATTGATGTGACGAAAGCCTTTCACCGATGGTAGAGACGAGGAATTGCTGGCTCTTGGCGGTGGGTGTTGAGGGTACCCGCTCATCGCCAAGTTATTGAAAACGCACAGAGTATCTGGTAGTAGAAACGTGGTTTATTCTCAAATGCTTGCACCCACGACCGAAGCCATCCAGCTGTGAAGAATCCGACGCCAGGAATGGCGTTGCATGGAATTCTCCACGACCGAACAACCACGCTCTGGAATGCCTGAATAAGGAACATCATAAGTCGCGTGGTGACACGCGACTTATTGCAGAAATAACACTACAACAAGGGCACAACCCGATCCCCGTCTCCTATAGTATGTAAGGAAGGTGAAACACATTCTCTCATGTCATGCCACCTTATCCCGCACCAATGATGTCAACTTCTCCAGTGTGTAAATATTTCATATTTTCCTCCACCACAGTGTTGAGATTGGAGGTTTGGGTGCACTCCACTTCTGAGCTACTGTCAGTCTAGATGCGAGTTGGATCTAGGATATGAGTTCGCCAGTGGGGGTTTTGTGTGGAAATAAACCCTCATCTTCTACTTCTACCAGTAATATCATCAGTAAGTCCATAGGTAAATGGGTTCCAGTAATGCGTTTAATTTGTTGGACCACTTGTGCCCAAAAGTCCTTCACCCTACCACAGGACCACCACAAACGAAAATATGTACCAAGTTTGTGGCAGCTTCCCCAACAACTTTCAGGACTGCCGTAGTCCGCTTTCAGTCATATTGGAGTTAAGTACCATCAGAACATTATTTTGTAGGCCGTTTCTTTATACTTAAAACATATGGTTCACTTAGCTGCCCTATGCAATATCAATATTCACATACTTTCATGATGTCTAGGACCATGTCTTGATTCCATTTCTGGGTATACAACAGAAGTTGGCTGCTTTCTACCGCCGTATAGTTTAGTGATGGCCTTTTTTGTTCCCTCTGATAAAACAAGAGTTCCACTTTAGTCAAGTCTCTGCATCCATTCGCCTTTGTCAATGGAGTCCTCACCCAGTTCAGTAGCTGGGTTATTCTGTAATGGTCCTGGGGGCCTAAAAAGAATCCATTAGGGCATCAATCTCTGATCTTAGGTGACACCTAATCATACAGCATGCCTAATCTTACACCCTATTCTACTGCACCTTGTTGTCCATGTGAAAGGTCGACATGTTTCAGCCCTTACTATCGCCCAGAGGTGTCGGGGGGGCTTTCTTCAGGACCTATAGAGATTGTCAAGATTCTATTTGTAGGCACCCTGATAGGGTAGGTAATTAACTACCCTCTGGGCGATAGTAAGGGCTGAAACATGTCGACCTTTCACATGGACAACAAGGTGCAGTAGAATAGTAACATTTCTACGAGTGCACCGCCGTATCTTTTTTAACCTTGCTGCCTCTCCTACCGAATAAAGTTTGTTGGGGAAGGAGTGGGTAGTAATTTTAACTCAGTTCACTCCAGTTCACACTATCACTGATCACTACTGATACTACCAGTTGGTCTACCTCCAGATGGAGGAAAGCATATTGTCAAAAAAGACCCAATGATTATGCTTTCACGTTCCAAGAGAAGCGGAGAATCAAGATATACCGCTCTACCACTCCTGTACGTGAATGAGGGTTTTTAAGTTGGTTATCACACCCGACCCTGGTTTTACAGGTACAAGTGATCCATTCTCCCTTTGATTATTTACCTTTGACGGGAATCCGAATGGATCTCAGCTTCTTCCTCCCTCCTTTGATTTAAATGTATACATGATTTCCCTCATACCACAACCCCCCCACTTCGCTATTTCAGCTGTCCCACACCCCCTCCCTTTTGTGTGCATTTGTTTGTAGTCCTGTCTCACATTTGTGTGCTTTCGTTTGTAGTCCTATCTCACTTTTGTGTGTATTTGTTTGCAGTCCCCAAAGAGGGGACAGGGGGAGACCAAGGAAACTGCAGCAGGTCAGTGACTGCAGGGGCCGGTTGCAGGGGTATTTCTAGGTTCACACTCACGGATTTCACACCAGAGCTCATCCCACATGGCTTCTCCATGCATACGTCCTTTCGGGTGAGTGCACCACATCCACCCCAAAATATACCACCCACATGCACCCCAGCAACACACACTACCCACATGCATGCCACCAACACACACCATATAACACCACTATGTTTCACACCATGTCACTGCCCCATGTCACTTGCACTATGCACAACGTAGACACAAAGTCCGCCCGCCACCGTAACGGAATGCGGGACCGTCCGCCAGGGGTGCGGCGGTCCCGCACCTGGAATTAGGATGCCACCGCCACCGTGGCGGTGGCATCCCCCATACTCAGCATTGTGGCGGGCGGTGCTCACAGCACCGCCCGCCACATTGCTGGAAATGCATGTTGTGCATTTGCATGCACAGGGTGACAGGCACCGCGCGGTGCCTGCCACCTTGTGCATTCAAATGCAGGGGGATGTGCACCCCCCAACACCCTGGGGGCCCGCAACGGGCCCCCAATTGCAATTACTGTATGCGTTGCCGCCATGGAAAGGCACACCTCCGCCAGCATCGTAATATGGATGGCGTTGTCTTGCAGACACCGCCACCATATAATGCCCCTTTTCCGCTGGTCGACGAGTCGACCGGCGGAAAAGCGGCGGACGGTTTTTCCGTCCACCGGGGTCCCCCCCGCCATAGTAATATGGCGGGGGGTAAATGTGCGGCGGGCGGAGGGAAATAGCGGGCGGATCGCCACCGCCATACGGGCAGTGGCGATCCGCCCGTTATCATAATGGGCCCCCAAGTTTGCAGTATGGAGCACAGCAGCTACGCAGCTCCTCAACATACCTTAAAAACATTAGCAAAGCCAATAGCTCTAGCTGAACACTTATAAGGTCCCAAAGGCGAGACCTATTGGATATGCCGATGCTTGTTTATTTTACAGACTCAATATCTACGTAGGTTCCGTACCTACACAGTGATTAATATAGGGTTGGAAGAAAGGAGTGGAGAGTGGTCGAATGAGATTATCTGGTGGCTCTCTGGCTGTGTGCATAAAAACATGGCAAGAAAGTAAGGAGGAAGACGTGCTTTTCCCGAAAAAAGGTAAAGAAAACGTGTCCATCAAAGAAGAATTGATAAACACATCCATGAGTTGTATTCCTGTAATCATGTACTTCATATAATAGAACTATAAATTGTGGTATTTTTAAAATGAAGAACACATTTTATAAGTCAGCTGAAAGATAATTCATGACCATATTGTTTTTGTTTCTAAGTGATCAGTTGCCTTTTGCCACAGCTGTCGTGCCTTTGAAATGAAAAATTTCGTTATTGTTATATGTGCTTAAGTTCCAAATTTCCAGTCTGAAGTAAAATGAATTAGCATTGTGTGTTAGTGAATGGGCTTAATGTTTCAGCTGCTTTCTTGCACGCAGTTGAATTTTTCTGTTTCAATCGTTTGTTTTTTGTGCTGTACTCTAAAGTTTCTTCAGTGCCATCAAATACATAAATGTTCTTTACTACTGATATTTTTAGACACCTTTTTTCTTTTTGCTCATTTTATTATGTGCAGCGGAGCAGGGCGTACATGATAGAACAATGTGTGACCTTGTTAAATTCAAAATGTCCTACCAAATATCCACTTTCTAATTCTAAAAGCACATACAGTATTTCAAACAGCTAACCACAGTCAATACAGAGACTTCTCATAGAAACGGAGAGTTCCATAAAATACAAAATTATTGGTTAACCTCAACTTGAAATACTCGCTTTAAAGTGTAAATTGAATGCATAAGTATTACGGGTTCGAATCCCAAATGTTGAAATAAACAGTGCAAATCTGCCTGTTATGTTTACTCCTGCAATATGAGTAGATTTCCTTCTTCTAATAGATTTTGTAAAATAAACGCAACTTGCATACTTATTCCAACTTTTTTCTGTGAAATTGTACTTATGCAGGCATAAACAAGCATTGCAGTGGCTGCACTTCCGCACCTTCCATGGCAAGAACTACGTTTCCTGCCACTACTCCTACATTTATATGGAGGGAAATGCACTGCACTGGCAGATTTTCAATTCTCTACGTACTAAATTTCATTTGTGGGCGTAACTATGCGTAGATTTTGGTGCATATGTAGCTTGCACAAACATTGTGATTCATCCCCAAAATCTGAAGATTTGTGTACAAACTATTTTCAGCAAAAGAGAGTTGAATCATGTGAAGATGCACCTCATATTCTGCCATTTATCTCACTGCAATTATGCCGCTAATATCAATGTCCTACATTGCAGAAAGAAAATGCAATTACATTTTATCGTGTGACGAGCAGTATTTTCCTTAATCAGTTAGTTATTTTCAGTTCTGGGTGGATTCAGCACTGAGATTAAAATGTTGCGGTTTCTTCGTGGGTGAATTGTGCTTGCTTATCCACCTCCGGCTGTTGATCTGCTCCTTTTTAGTAGAGACCCAATGACCTCATTTCTGCCACTACTCTTCAGGACCTGTACTCTGCCTGCTTCCCTTCGGCAATGTTGCCTTAGCCTAGTTGAGTGCACATGTGATTGGTTCCATGACCCCTACAGTTCCTGCTTTCTCGCCAAGCTGAGCTACACAGGTAGAGAGTTCCTAGATCCTTCACAACCTCTGCTGGGCTGATCAATGGTGTTCACCTACCACATGGTGCGCTGACAGACCTCCATTTCCTTTTGGTCTTCCCTTGCTGAGGTTTTTGATCCCATTGGCTTTTCCTAGTTCACTAATAGTACTGTCACCGGGGTAGGGGCAGGAATGGTTCGAAGTTCATGTTTAAAAACTATCATTTTTAATAAGTACTTCACAGTGCAGTTCTATAATGTGACGTAATAACTTCCACATGTCAATGAAACAGATTTTTCGTAAATTTGAAGAGATTTTATCATATTTTATATGATGCTTGTTGTGTGGTTTACTTGGTAAACATTTTTAGGGTTTGGATTGCATATGGGCTCCAAGAGCCAAGACAGATCCTCGGCTCGGCTCTGGCTCAGCTCTCCCTGGTCATTTGTTGGCTCGCCCACCTCACCCACCCAGCTGTAATCATAAACAATAGATGAAACACATCAATGTGCTCAACGCTCCAGGAGCACAGAAGTGAGGCCTGTTGTCTTTTTTCAATGTTCGTTTTGTTTCTCATTGCCAGTGAACTATTTGAACATCTACACAGTGCCTTATTTGGTTTCCAGTACTATCCCAGCATTCCTCCCAAGGTTTATGAATTTTAAAATCTACTATATAGTTATATGATATACATTATTTGAGTGCCTCTTTCAGAGAGGAGAAGCAAAGTATTCTTTTTTGCTGTTTTGATTGAAGAGGGAACATTATTTGGATTTTTGAAAAATGAGCACTTTTTGCTGAATAGGAAAATAATTTTTGGGCATTCCGTTTCAAGGCTCGCTGGTACTTCACTGGACACAGAGCAGTACATACCTTCCTTCATGAACTGTTGACAATGATGTGTTTTTAAGACGGTCTTAGTGTTCGATTCTAAAATAAGCAAACATTGCAATCACTAAGTGTGACAGACTGCAAACTACTTCAGAAAAATCCAGCCACTTTATTTGTTCATAACTCCAAATTCTAATGTAGTTGTCCAAAGAAGGTTGTATTGTTTTTTCTTTTTGTGATTTCAAAATGGCAAAAACGATAGCCTGGATTTTTTAGGCAGTTTGTTTTATTAAATTTCTCCTTTTGACAAATCCTTTTTGTAAGGGTTATTGGCCCTCAAGGAGCCTCACATGCTATCTTAATGCTACACAATTATAAATGTTTTGTAATTAGAGGATAGTACATACTCCCTCTTCCTAGGCTAATCAGGTGGACCTTAGACACGGTGTTCTCCACCCTCCTGCACTTCAGTCCTGAAGCACGTGCCTTTTCATTTGTCTCCTAATGAGCTACAAACCAAGTCCCTGCTAGGCCAGGTGAAATGACAGAGCAGCTAACCAATGACCATGTTGTTTTGATAAACTGTATTCAATTCTGAATATTTTTCATGTCCCCATTATGTTTTTTAAGTTAAGTTGATGATTAAACTGTTACCCCTAAATGTGTTCATCAATTTCTGAAAGAAGCTATGCTGACAGCACTTTTTTATAAAATACTTATAGAAGTCACTTTATATATATTATTGTTTTTGAGTCAGGTTCATTTAAGTTAACCTCAAAAATATTTATAAACAAGCATTTGCAATGCAATATGTCTCGCATTTACGAGAGTTTGAGCTATTGGCATTGTAAACGACAATAGCTTAAAGTCTCGCAAATGCGAGACCTATTGCATTGCAAGTACTTTTTTTTTTTTTAAGTGCCCCATGCCGTGCTCTCACGTTAATGGCTGCTGCGCCCCTTTCTTTAGATGAGCCGTGTCTAAAGAAAGGGGTGCGGCGGTGATTAAAGTGAAAGCGAGGTATGGGGCGCTTTTACAAAAAAACCTTTTGTTTGTCAAGTTGACAAACATGCTTTTTTTTTGTGAAAGCGATCCATACCGCAGTGTCAAAAGGGGCGCAGACCTTGATGTAAAGGTGGCGGCCCCGCTTTTACGTGTAATTATTTACTTTTATAGTATTGAGGCATTGAGTGCTTTAACTTAGAAAGATTTAAAGTTAGAGTGCAACATGCGGAAGCTAAAATGCGGCAAGTAAATAAATAGGAAAAGTGGCGGTAAAGTAAATAATGTTGTCAGTGTGACAAGTAAATAAATAGATAAGGCAATGCTGCGCTGCCAAAAAAACAAGTTGCGCGGGCAGTTCCGCGAGGGTCCCATTGTGATAGTGAAAGCGTGCATAGCGCACTGCCAATAAGCAGCCGCCTTTGCTAAAGCTGGCGTGCCACCAGTGCTGTTTATGTTAATTAAGCAAAGAGTTCTTCCAAAGGGCTAATGCAAGCTATACAGTAAGGATTCGCGTAAAAAGGCTAGTCCTGACTGGAGGTTACAACAGAAGACAGAGAGATACTAAGGAGGGACTAGTAAGCCTATTAACAAATCAAAAGCCAACATTTACAAAGGACAGTCACATTAGACAATTGAAAAGATGGGCAGAGAGTGGGTGGAGCTTCAAGTCCATACCTGAATACAGCATGCCTTGCAGAGCAGAGCAGCGCATGCGCTGGCCAGGCTTGACCTAAAAAAGAATTGTGATAATAGGTAGTCATTTTTTGGTCTGGCCTTTAACGTTTTAGCTTTTATCCAGACTATTGTTTTATAAAAAAATATTCTTCATCCATTGGTGTATTGGATTGTCATTCACATTTTGCTTCTGCCCACCACAGCATAAAACATGGGGCAGCGATTCAGCCCACTTAACCCATTGGCTCCCTTCTCTTTAAGTGACTGCACAAACGTTTGCATATTTTTCACATACACTTAAAATTAATTATTTTTTCTTCAATGACAAAGTTCTTTTAATGCTGACTTTTTAACTTTATTTTGCATATTATTTTTAAACATTGCCTGCTTATTTTGCTTGAGTTTCAGGTGGCTAGTTAGATTGTAATTTATTTCCTGTTTTCATTTTGAAGTTGCTCTTATACAGTGTTTAGGTGACATGGTGACACTCTGTCTTTTTAGTTCATATTTGGCAGATAGTTGCTTTTTGTCAGACCTATTGGCTTTGCAAATGCTTGTTTGCTAAATGGTACCGCTTCACTCAAGTTCTTAATTATCTGAATAAATATGTTAATAACATTTAATTTCAAACTGAGAAAATATATTGCTTTATACAGTTTATCGAATTATTTTAAAGTAGAAGATATTACTGTGTTACTTTATACTTGTATGGAAAATATATCTTGAGTTAATCCATATTACTGTTATTTCCACACTTTGCCACAAATTATATTTTTGTACAAAAAAATCTTATATGAAAGCTATGGATAATGTTTTTTAAATGTACAATAGGAAGATTAAATATTTCAACAGTGCATCTTTGAAAGATTTCATTTCATTATTTTCTGTTAGCTAGTCAATACATTTACAAAGCACCATTAAGTAAAAAAACCCTCTTGCACACATACCATAGTAATGGTACTCAAAATGAATTATTTTCAATCTTCTGCGATCTACTACCCTGACATCGCTATATTTAGGTTTTGCAAGTTTCATTCTTTACCTTTGCTGCGTCTTTTCCTCTTTTACCCAGCGTGCCCAGGTTATTAGGTCGAAGCCTACCAGACAGCACAGCTGTCTAGTTTGCTGAAGACCTCTTGGGGACATTCAGAAAGCTTCCCTGGGAATGCATTCTGCCCAGTGCTTACCACTGGCTTTGTAACTCACATTTCCTTGCTTTTTATTTGCTGACTGTATTTGTTTTAGACTGTACAGCTAGAGTTCTTTCCTTCCCTTGCTCAAACCTTGTTTACTGTATCATTCCGAGATCTCACTTTCTGTAAACAGGCCTTTAAATCTTGTTCTTATCTTGTCATGTTTGCTGTGCATTTAAACACAAAGGTCGAATATCAGGCTCCGTCTTCTGAGGACCTTGGTGTTTACTTTTCTTTCTCTGACTATAGAAAAGCAAGAGGAATGCAGATTACTCTCCCCTTGGAGCCCACACGTGCTCCTCCTGTGCTCCAGTTTACAAGGCTGTAACATAACCTTTAAAACAGTCCTGCAGGGAGGGAGGTTCACACACATTCTGTGGCGGTGCTAAACAAATATTCATGTTAAGGTTCTTCTATCAAAGCACTGGTGGCTTCTGCTTAATTTGACCCTCTAGTGAATGTCTAATGCTATTTCTGTTTACAGTCGGCGAGTCCGAGTACCAAACCCTTTAATTACACGCATTGGCAAGTCAAAAGGTGTAGCCTACACAACTACACTTAATGAGCAGTAGCCTCCGTATGTGCAACATGTGCAGTAGCACTGTGCCATAAAAACCTAGACAAAACAGATTACTGCTTTCGTGAAAACTACAAACAGGAGCCTAGAAACCAACTACATTATTTACAATACAGCCTTAAACATTCTGCCTATGTCAAAACAATGAAATAGGTGAACATGTTCCACTGAAACAACAACCCACTACCACCAGGGCTGGCTTTAGCACTGCTGCTGTCTGGTGCGACACTCCACGCCACTTCACGCTGTCTCTCTACTCTACCCTGTGCCCCTCTACTCTATGCCAGTGCACTTTACTCCACTCTACTATGCACTAGTGCACTGTTCGCCACTGCACTATACACTAGTCTAGTCTAGGCCACTCCAGTCTACTCTCCACCACTCCACTCTATGCCACTCCACTCTACACCACTCCACTCTACACCACTCCACTCTATGCCACTCTACTTTGCAACAATGCACTTGATGCCACTGCGCTCTACGCCACTACTCTATGCCACTCCACTTTACCCTGCACCACTCCACGCCACTCTACTTTGCAACAATGCACTTGATGCCACTGCGCTCTACGCCACTACTCTGCCACTCCACTTTACCCTGCACCACTCCACTCTATGCTACTTCACTATAATCTGAAATAATCTACTCTATGACACAGCACTCTATGCCACTGTACCCTATGCCACACTACTGCACTCTGCACCACTTTATGTCTCATTTGTCCTTTCCTAAGTCTGCTACATTTTGAAATATTTGCACAGTTCATTTACAGACTTTAAATTTTGTTGTGTGCTAGAAAAAAATAACATCCTACAACCTTTCCTCTCACATGGGTGCCGAGCAGGATTGTCACATAAATCTTCTCTCATTTTGAAGTCAGAGAAAGAAAAGAAAACACCAAGCTCCCTCAGAAGACAGCACCTGACATTTGACATCTGTCTTTGAATGAACGGCAAATGTGACAAGATCAGAACAAATTTTGAGGCCTGTTTACAGAAAGTGAGCACTCGTGGAAGAATACAATATGCATTATTGGGAAGAGAAATGCACTCTTTGTCACTTCATAAGCTGACCAAGAGGTATGCCATGATATGTGAACATTTTATGTTAAATTCTCGAAAACAAAAAGGACTTACAATGTAAAAGTGAAGAAAATGTATGTGATTTGAAAAGAAGCAGAATACCCATAACAGATTTTATATTACGATGTCTGTGCCCAAGGAAACAACTCCGATTGTCATGAGCCTTCTGCGATGTGATTTTATCTTTTTGGCTAAATACCTTTTTTTTTTAATTAAATATAAATAGAGATGAAAAATGCCATGGAATTAAGTATTCTATTGCTGTGCAGAGTATAATATGCTGTTATTTCCACCGCTGAAGGGGAAGCAGCAGCATCACAAACTCGAGGCTTCACCTCTAGAGAGTCATGGGCTCTCCCTACACTCAAAAATGGTGATAAATAGCACCCTATATGCATCTACATAAATAAAGAGTAAGGATACAATCTGGCCATCTGTGTAATATGTTCCTATACTTCCATCAACGTGTGATCTGCTGATGCTGTGAGGCGCACGTGATTTGTAAATGTCAGCGTTTACATCTTTCTTTTGGTGCAAATAGAGTGAAATAATGTTTTTGTTTTAAACAGGGTAATGTTTATTGAATCAACAATTGCAATACTAGACTATCCTGTTTGATTGTAATAAAAAAAAGGAAAAATTAGTTATCTATTTAAGAATGCAGGATTTTAGAGAAAGCAGGCTACACTTTGTTAAAAACCACATGCCCTTTGTAGAAGTCATACATTTTATTTAACTGTTGCCTGCAAGTTAGAGACGACAGTTGGCCACGATTGCAATTAGAATGTTCAATTTTGCTGATTAAATAATGGTGGTCAATTCCGGTGGTAATAGCTAACAAAGGATGTTGATTGCAGTTAGAATGTTCAGATTTTGCTTGACTTTCAAGAAGAGGAGCTGTAATTATCTAAATGTATGGCCATGCTTAGTTACTGATTAGTTTGAGGACTGAAATTAGATGGAATCCTGGCGTCCTATTGGATTAAATACATATATCAGGGAGGTGGCTGTGCAAGAACATACTCTGTTTGTGAAATATGGATTTTATACCTCTGTAAATTGAGCAATAAAAGCACTCAAACATTTAACATAAATGTTACATATATATATTGTATGTGTTGGTGCTAATTTTGCAAAAAAAGTAGCAGTATAAAAACCCATATTTATTTTCACCATGAACTATGGGAAATAGTTCATGGTTGCTGCTGAAATACCAAACCCATAATCATAATGACAGCCCCCCAACCACTCTGTCGAGCTTTAACATTGTCAAGGCTACTAGGATTATGCGACAAGGTTCTCTAAATCATGCTGCAAACGTGCTAGAGATGCAGCCCATACTCTGTTGGTATTATTATTATCTATTTGAGATAGAGGCAATATTTTTGATAATCTGAAAACTTTGAAAATGATGTGACAAATGCTGCAAATATATAATTAAGTGTTAAATGCTGTAGCACAGAATCTCCTAAATACACTGACCTTCATCGTTGCCCATTGTTTTATTAACCATTTAGTCGATAAAGATAAAGCCTAACCATTTTTATTCCAATCAGTGTCAATTGTTAGTGGCAATTTGTAACTGCCCCAAAATAGATATGTAATTTAAAAGGAATACATGGGTTCTATATTGCCATCTCAGGGTTCTCGTGACATTCACAAACCACTCTGCTTTTTGCCTTGTGGTTTATGATGTCACCAGAACCCATTGATGGCAATATTGGACCATATTACACAGTTGCCAGTTATGTATTCATCGGTTTTGTTTAATTTAATATTACTACGAACTTCATTTATAATTCATGTTGTCAATGTCGAAGATGGAAATCCTGCAAGGGTTCAAACATGTTTATATGCCAAGCAGATCATATGCAGGTGTTTGGAACAGATGCATAGACCACCAAAGTATTTCCTGATCTGTAGGTTACATGCTGTCCTTTTGGAAGCCACATTAACATTGCTACTAAAATGCAAAACTGACTGTAGTAATGAGTTGCAGGCAAAATGTTTCCTGTTAGTGTCCCTTTCCTGTGGGCAGGGCATGAATTTGACTTACCTCAAGGAGGTATTGGTGCTGTTAGAAGCTGCACAATCAGTACACGTGTCTGTAGACTCAGTGAGCTGGGAAACTGAGAGCAGGCTGGAGGAAGTCACATGAAGGAGAAAGGCGATACTGGTGGCTAGCGAAGGGTGTCAAAATGGCTGTGAGGGCCACTGATTCTCTTATATCTCAGAGTGAGTGCGTTGGGGCTAGAAGAGGTGATTTGAGTATATCTGAGAGATAACAGACCAGATCTGAGGGCCAGCAAGGTGCCCTGTAATGTTGTGTGATGGACTCTAATGGGCAGTCAAAGGGGTACTCATCGCTGGTATTGGGTGGCGGAGGATCTGTAAGGGTTGTCTTATGAGGACCATTCAAGGGCCTATAAGGGTTGAATGAAGGAAGGTGGGAGCTAGGTCTAAGCCTGTTAATGGCTTCTTGGGTCTTCTAAGGACCAGCAGGGGGTGATTAGGGGGGTTTATTGAAAGGTGGAGACCCAATATAGGGGGTTTGACAGACCGAGCACACAAAGAGAGGGCCTTCATTGTCAGAATGGCTCTGAATATTAACAGTTGATGACTATGACAGTGGGGATTGTCCACTGAGGATTTCCAATGGTTGATTGTTGGCCTCTCAGTTCTGTCTCGGGGCTGCTGATGGGGCTCAGATTTAGCTTGGAATCTCTTAGTGTAGGTTGAGGGTTTGCTAGGACCTGAAGAGGATCAATGAGGACTGGCTGAGGAAAGGTGAAAGCCAGTTAAGGGTCTGCGAGATGAGCTGCGACAGCACATTTAGGAAGCTTTTAGCAGCTGCCTGAAGGTGATGTAGAATTCTAAAGGGGTGGATAGTCTGTAGTGGAACTATGAGAGGTGATAGTGGGGTTCTGGGTGAAAAAGGAGGCACAAGCAGCCGGGATATGCCCTAATAAGCTGAAAATGCTGTTGTGCTGCCACACCCCCTGCATTATCTGTTGTGGTCATGAGGATCCTAGAGTAGGGACCCGCTCTGACCCTCTATCCAGTTCACATTTTCAGAGAAAGATGGACCTCTTTGGAGGCTCCTGCTCACCATACCTACCTGAGTACATTGTTGGTATCAGGGGGTCTCCACAAAGAAGGGCATGCCCACACACTTTGAGTACTCCTGGTCATGCTATACTTATTACATCTGTGAGGTCAACTTGTATTGTGGGTGTTGCTCATCCTACACCTATTCCTTGTGTGTTAGG